>JAVJAP010000089.1:0-2400000 GCA_034770075.1 Aralia elata | reverse complement strand
ACATAATTTTAAAAGGGAACTTACCTTCTTTCTCGCCCATTCTATTCCAGCTATGGATCGTGATGCGCCCAGTAGCTCTTCTGCGTCTCGGACTTCGGGTGTTCGACGTCGTAGGGCTGCACCTGCCCCTATTCCTCCTCGTACCCCGTCAGGCTCGTCGTTTGGCGGAGTCTGTCATCCGTCCTGATCACCCGGACGTTGAGGAGGTTGTTCCTCCGGAGGTTGCGGTGGAGGAGCCGTCTTCCAGCACATCAGCTCCCCCCTCTCATCGCGCCTTATCTGGCGCTTCTGTCCAGATACCCGATCTATTGGGTCGGGATCTCAGTCGTCACCCCTCGGCATCTCTTGTCGCTAATGAGGTATACTCGATTCGGCTTTTCATTTGTCCTCGATTTCTCAATTTCCGTTCTATCTGGACTGACCCTTTTGTGATTTTCACAGGTGCCTGAGTTTACCCAGCCGAGGGGTAACTGGTTCAACATTTACTCCCTTTACGCAGCTTTGCACTATGATTACCGCGCGGTGGTGGACTCCTGGGGTTTTCGCCACTTCTTCACCATCATTCCCCGCCAGTGCCCCTGGGGCTATATGCGGGCTTTGTCCGAGAGGTGGTTTCATCAGACCCAATCCCTTCATCTTCTGGATTGTGAGGTTGTGCTGACCCCTTGGGATTGGCGGTATATCACGGGGATCGAGTTCATCGGGTCCCGTGTCCCTCTGGACCTCGATATTACTCTAGCAGAGGTCCGCGCTCTTTTGGGCTTTGCTGCCGATGACCGGGTCTTCAAGGCCCGCAGTATCCGGTCCGGAGTGTTAGCTGTCGATGCTGTCGGAGGTTTATACGCACAGCCTATCCCAGCGGATCAGGGCACCCGTGACATTCTACTACGACGCTTGTTCCTGACTATCATGAGGGGTTGTTTCCTAGGGAACAACTCATCTACCATCCATTTCAGCGTCGTAGGGGCTGTTCGAGATGTAGACCGGATTGGTGACTACGACTGGGGGTCGTTCACTTTCGCTTATTTCCTCCACGGTCTGCGTCTCCGCTCAGAGGGACAGACCGATGCCTGGCTCGGTTTCTACCACTTTCTGCTGGTGAGTCTTCTCCTCCTCTCTCTTACTGTATTTCTTTTCATTTCATCTCTTTTCTGTATTTGACAGTGACTCATTCCTTGTCTTGTTTCTATTCACAGTTCTGGGCTTACGAGCGTCTTCCATGTCTGAGGCCTATCACTACTCTGGGCCTGGACACCTATCCCCGGGGTCGACGGTGGCATCACAACACTTTGGAGGAGGTCCCCGTGTCGGGCAGCTTTGCACATTGTCGTATTCAGCTGGAGTTGATCACGGCTGCCGACGTCGTCTGGATTCCCTACCTCTCCGAGCATCTGACTGTGGGGTTTGCTGACGGGCATCCTTCCGGCCCGGAGTTCGAGCTTTCCACCCGTCGCCTCACTTTGCAGAGTGTTGGAGGCTGGGTGATGTATCTGGGAGAGCGCGCATTCAGATGCGTCACTGGAGAGATCCGCATCCCGCATTCCCTTTCTTTCACTACTTTCTGGCCGCTGGATTCTCAGCCCTCGGAGATCATGCTCGCCGGGGAGGATGGTCGGATGCTTTCCACAGGCCCCAGTACGAGCGAGGCCTTCAGGACTTGGTGGGTACCTCGTACCATCGGTCCCCAGACTCGGGCCACTTTCTTTCTTGGAGACATGGTTCCAGGCTCGGTGACGATGACCGATTGGGCTGCCTGCGTTCGGAGTCCCACTCACACTGAGCAGATAGACACTTTGACCCGCCAGGTGGAGCAGTTGTCGCTATTTCTTCGGGTGTTAGGCCGGACCCCGGAGGAGGCTTACGCCTACGATCCTGACGGTGCGGGTTATGATGCAGGCCCGAGCTCATCTGATGCCACCGCTCGGCCATACATCCCCGACATGAACTTTGGGCCCTCGACTTCGACGACCCGGGGGGATCAGTTTGAGGACCCCGATTTCATCGACGAGATTGACTTTATCTAGATCAGGATAGGATAGGGCTTTTGTACCTGTACCTGTTTAGATTTATTTTTCATTTCATGCACTATGTACTGAACTCATTTATTTATGCACAGTTCTTTATCTTTTATCTCGATGAAATTCATTTTGCTTTATTATTGTCTATACGATGCATGCTTTTTATTCATGGATAAAAAATGACCCCTGTACAGTCTTTTTGATACTATTTTTCACAGATGACGCCCTTAGATGTCGTGGTATGCTTGGATTCCATGCCTCCTACAAGGTTGGTTGGCAGCCTCCTCCGTTGGTTAGACAGTTTTATCGCCGGCCGACAGGGTCATCGCAGATGGTCTTTTGGGACACTCTCGGTCCTTATTAACCTTTCAGGTGCCAGCGGGCTTCGTGGATGGTATTTTGAGATATTGGGCCCCCGCTCGTCAAGTGTTCAGATTAGGGACAGTAGAGCTGACCCCCACCCTCGAGGAGTATGCTCGCTTCACAGGCTTGCCTTTGGATAGACCTTGTGCCAGGGTCATGGCTGGTTCCATGTGCCGTCAGTTCTTGACCTTTACCGGTTTGCGGAGGGCCGTCTTGTTACCGGTGATCACATCCGACCATATGGTTCCCTTTCAGTTCTTGATCGACCGATTTGGTTCACTCGACAGCTTTCGTCTTTTCCTCGGTGATTTTTCTGTGTCTGAGGAGCGCTGGGGCGCTTCAAGAGTAGACGTTCTGATGGCCTGTATCCTTTCAGTTCTGTACTTGCCCGCGGGACCTGATCATTTGGACATGCGGGTGGTCGCGGCCGTCAGGGCCCTTCAGGAGGATCACACCATTCTTCCCATGATATTGGCGGATACTTACATGTCAGCCTCATACTGTCAGTCCTTCCGGGGCAGAATATTCCGAGGGAGCTTGACTTTGTTGTATGTGTGGTTCATGAGTCACCTTAGTCCCATCGGCCATTTTCCGTCGCCAGGGGTTTTGCTTCAGTCATGACATAACCAAGCAGTTTTCATTTCGTCCTGCGAGCTGTACTGACGCGGCCTCCTGGACAGCATTTCTGTCGGTTATCGAGGATCCTTTTCATCTCCTGATCTATTCGGGTTATTGCTCCTTTAGGAGCTTCTTGACTCATGTGCCCGACCTGGATTTCATTCCCATTGCTGGTTTGAGGGGCGTGACGACTTATCATCCCCTGGCGGTCATGGGGCAGTTTGATCAAACACAGGATTTCCACCCCTTCACGGGTGCGGTCGACTACCGATTCCCTACATCATCCCAGACAGAGAGAGATCTACTGCAGGTATATGCTCTTTGGCCTCGTAGGATCTCCGCCGAATATTATGAGGGTTGCCACCTCCAGACATTTGCTTATGTGCAGTGGCTACGCGGAGATTTGGATCCGGCTGGTTTGAGTCAGTCTGGGGGCCCTGATGACTTGGGGATGATTTCTCCAAGTGATACTACATACCACTCCATCTCTGTCGGTTCTGCTCCAAGTCGGGTTATTGAAGATACCCAACTCCGCCTGGCCTTGATTATTGCCGAGGCTGAGAGGGATGCCGCCTTTGTCGAGAGAGATGATGCTATTCGGGCTAGAGACGCTGCCATTGCTGATAGAGAGAGCATTGTAGTCCAGACCAGGGCAGTTGTAGATGCTCATTTTGGGACCGTCAGTCGAGCCACCGCTTTATTGGATCGTATTGATATGATGGGGCAGCAGATTGCAGGAGATGCTGATGCTTCAGATTTATCCACCACCTTGACCATCCTGCATCAGCTAATTTTAGATTTGTAGGTTATTTTATTTCCTGCATAGACTATGTTAGTTCCATCAGTTATCGAAAAGCAATCTTGTAATAAAATGACTTATATATATAGACATGCATTTAAATTTAGTCATTTTCCCTTTTGTCGTCTCATTGCCTTTCATTGGATCCCCATTTAATCCAGCTGATCCTGATTTTGACATTTCGCTTTCCTTCTCTTCTCAAGTCTTGATGGAGATTTGACAGATACCGTCGCACACCTTTTGATTTCATCGGATTGAATCTCAGATTTTTGGATAACTGTTTGGTTGGATCCGGGCTATGTCCTTGGGATGAAACTGGTTGGGCAGCTGGGTTCGGGAAGGTTTTGAGGGTGTAGGAGGGTTTTATCTGGTTATCGAAAATTGGTTTTGGTTAGGGAAAGGATTATTTTTTAAGGGATCGGACCGTGCCATGATGGCTGCCTACGTACCCCCACAAGTTGGGAGATCAGGTCCTACGTAGTTCGCTATCAAGGAAAAAGGACCTGATGATTCAAGCATAGAACTGCTTCACCGAGTCAGAATTGAGGGGTTGTGGAAATACCTCACCATCCATTTCTTGCAATATGAGGGCTCCTCCGGATAGCACCTTCTTAATCACAAACGGCCCCTCCCAGTTTGGGGCGAACTTCCCCTTGGCTTCGTCTTGACAAGGCATGACTCTCTTCAACACCAAATCATTTTCTTTGAACTTCCGAGGTCTCATCCTTTTGTCATACGATCGAGAGATCCTTTGTTGATATAATTGACCGTGCCAAACGGCAGCCACCCTTCTTTCATCGATTAGGGCCAATTGGTCGTATCGATTTTGCATCCAATCCTCCTCACTTATCTGAGCATCGATCATTACTCTGAGGGATGCCATCTCAACCTCAACTGGTAGAACAGCCTCCATTCCATATACCAAAGCGTAAGGGGTTGCCCCTGTAGACGTACGCGTTGACGTCCGGTACGCCAGCAGGGTGAGGGGTAACAAATCCGGCCATCCCCGATGATTAGCAGACATTTTGGCCATGATTTTCTTGATGTTTTTGTTTGCAGCCTCCACTGCCCCATTCATCTTAGGACGGTAAATGACGGAATTGAGGTGCTTGATCTGGAACTGGTCACACAATCCCCTCATGAGGGCGTTGTTTAAATTCTTGGCATTGTCAGAGACCAAAACCTCAGGCTGCCCGTATCGACAAATGACATTATTCCTGATGAACCCGACGATGACCTCCTGAGTTACTTTGGGGAAAGAAGCTGCTTCTACCCATTTGGTGAAGTAATCGATCATGACGAAAATGAATCGGTGCCCGTTGCTTGCCTTGGGCTCTATTGGTCCGATTACATCCATTCCCCACATTGAAAATGGCCACGGGGAGGTCATACAGTGCAGTTCATTGGGAGGCGTATAGATCACATTACCGTGCGCCTGACATTGATAACACCGTTTGACATGATCTTCGCAATCGGCCTTCAGCGTCAACCAATAATGCCCTGTCCTCAAAATCTTTTTGGCAAGCATCGGTCCACTCATATGGGGCCCACACACTCCACCATGTATTTCATTCATAATCTTTCGGGCCTGTGTTTCCTCTACGCACTGCAACAGTCCCAACCCAGCATCCCTCTTGTAGAGTGAATCCCCACTCAGGTAAAATTTCATTGCCATCCTTTGAATTCTCATCCTCTCAGTTCGACTCGCCTGGTCGGGAATGGACCTATCTCTCAGATATTCCCTTATGTCGTGATACCAGGGCTGCTTTGGCAACACCACCTCGTTTGACAACACTGCCACATGTTCCTCATATGCCGGGGCATTCTGTACGGCTATCTCGATCTGTGGAATGTCTTTCCTTTTGATTATATGGATTAAGGAAGCCAGGGTTGCCAATGCATCTGCAAAATCATTCCGCCCCCGGGGAATATGTCGAAAAGCGATATCTTCGAACTCTTGCATCAACTGGGTAACATAACGATGGTATGGAAGTAACCGAAGCTCCTTAGTGTTGTACACCCCGATTGCCTGTCTGATTACCAATTCCGAATCCCCAAACACCGCTAGTCTTTTCACTCCCATGTCGCGAGCCAGGCGAAGTCCCAAGATACACCCCTCGTATTCAGCGGTGTTGTTTGAATTGCTGAAATGCAGTTTAGTGGCCACAGGGTACTGTTCGCCGGTGATAGAGACCAGGATTGCTCCGGCTCCTGCCCCCTCGGCATTCATGGCACCATCAAAATACAGCTTCCAGAACTGTCCCTCGTCATCACATTTGGTGTGTGATACCCAAAATATATCCTCGCCCGGCAAAGGGGTTTCTAACGGCTCCATCCCTCCTGATGGGGTTTCCGCCAATTGATCTGCAATTCCCTGCCCTTTCATGGCCTTCTGGGTCACGTACACCATGTCAAACTGTTGTAAGATTAACTGCCATCTTGATAATCGACAATTCAGCATGGGCCTTTCAAAAATATATTTCAGGGGGTCCATTCTTGATATCAAGTACGTCGTATGCCCATGGAGGTAGTGCTGTAATCTCCCTGCAGCCCAGGCCAGAGCACAACAGGTCTTCTCGATGGGAGTGTAATTCTGCTCACATTGGCTAAATCTTTTGCTGAGGTAATAGATGGCCTGCTCTTTACCCGCCTCATTTTTCTGTCCCAACATACATCCCATCGCGATGGCATTTACCGATATATACATAAACAGAGGGATCCCATCCCTCGGGGGTACCAGCACTGGTGCTTCAGTCAATTGCTTTTTAATGGTCTGAAACGCCCTCTGACATTGCTCATTCCATTCTTGGGACACCCCTTTTCTTAACAGTTTAAAAATTGGCTCACATGTAGTCGTCAAGTGGGATATAAAAAACGGCTGATAAAGTTTATCCTCCCGAGGAATCCTCTTATCTCCCTTTCTGTGTGAGGTGTCGGCATATCCACAATGGCCTTAATCTTTGCTGGGTCCAGTTCAATGCCCCGATCACTCACCAGGAATCCCAAGAGCTTACCCGACTGCACTCCGAAAGCACACTTAGCTGGATTGAGTTTCAAATTATACTTTCTGAGCCGATCGAACAGCTTTTTGAGATGGGTTATATGATCGTATTCTACCTTCGATTTCACAATAATGTCATCCACGTAGACTTCTATCTCCTGGTGCATCATATCGTGGAACAAGGCCATCATGGCTCTCTGATAAGTAGCCCCCGCGTTTGTGAGGCCAAAAGCCAATCGCCTATAGCAGAAAGTGCCCCAAGGGGTGATGAATGCGGTCTTTTCCCGATCTTCCTCTGCCACAATTATCTGATGATACCCCGCGAAGCAATCCACAAAAGAGTACATTTCGTACTGGGCTGTGTTATCCACCAGGATGTGTATGAAGGGCACCGGGAAGTTATCCTTGAGACTGACCCTGTTTAGATCTCTGTAGTCTACACATACCCTTACTTTTCCTCCAGGTTTAGCCACTGGGACTACATTGGACAGCCATTCCGGGTAAGTGGACACCATAATGATTCCCGCCCTGAACTGCTTGATGATTTCTTCTTTTACTTTTAAGCTCCACTCCGGTTTCAACTTTCTTAATTTTTGTTTGACAGGCTGGAAACCCTCCTTGATGGGTAATCGGTGTACCACGATGTCGGTGGATAATCCGATCATATCCTCATGAGACCAGGCAAAGACATCCTCATATTGCTTTAGTAGCTCAGTCATTTCAGCTTTTTGGTTGGGGGTAAGGTCCGTCCCTATCTTGAGTTCTTTTGGCTTATCAGGGGTTCCAATATCAATGGTGACGGTTTGGTCTAAATTGGGTTTGGGTTTATCCTCGACCCATCCTTTGATCTCATCAGGCGCGTCGTCGTAATCTGTCTCGTCTTGTTCAATGCCCATTAAATCGAAAATCCAGCTCAATGTCAAAATCATAATCATCATTCAAATTTGAGAGACCATTTGTTAGGCAAGGATTACTCAAATTGGTACACCTGACATGAAACAAAATACTTGTCATATATAAATCATTTTTCACGACGATCGCATTTTCAAAATAACACGAAGAAACGACATAATTATGCAGAAATAAAACAACAACAAAATGAAACTTCTTCATTCCCCCATCCTCTGGGGTCCACCACCCTGACGTCGGGTTTTACCCTTTTTTGGATACTACTGGTTTCATGGTCCAGTTGTCGACAGTCAGGTCAGATGAAATGCGCTGGATGAAAGGGGGCTTTACATCGGACACTTCCCCGATAATAACAGCTACGTCGCCTGAGTCCTCCCTCCTATTCTCTTCAGGAATGATCAGCCTTGCCCAATCGATGACAGGCACAACCTTCTGGGCTTCGGGTGGTGCGATAATATTCGTCCCCTCCCTACTGCTTGTTGATTGTTCGGGGATGTAGCATTTGGTTTCAAACTCCTTTGCGACCTCCTGCAGGAAACTTTCCCTCCGGGCCGACTCACTACGTGCGGGGGTTAACTCTTCATTCCCTGCCCCAATCACAGGCTCGTTGATCCCCTGCTCGTTGTCGACTTTGGTCACTGGGCTGCTAGCTAGTCGAATCGGAGCCGCACCCCGACGGTGTCTCCGTACTGCGCCCTCGTGGTACCCCAACCCTGCCTTGCCTATCTGATGCGGTAGGTGGATGGGCTCGGTGATTCCCTGACTGCTCCTTCCTAACCCCTGCCCAGGCTGGAAGTTCATTTTTATCATTTCCTTTGCCACAAAGGTAAGTTCGGGAGAGACCCTAGGTTTCACAGTTGGAGCTCCCAGGTATTTATAGTGGGGGGTGCTAATCTCTAGTGCTTGAAAGCTGGCAGGTGCTACCGACTCATCCACATTGATCACTGGCAGGTCACTTCTAGGAGGAGAAAGGTCATCACATTCGGCCGAGATTGTGACCAGATTCCCATCGATGATTAGCTTGATTTGTTGGTGGAGCGTGGAGGGAACTGCCCCGGCCATGTGTATCCATGGCCTCCCTAACAGCAGGTTGTAGCTGGCCGTGATGTCAAGAACTTGGAAAGAGATGTCGAAAGTACAGGGCCCTATCTCCACCGACAATTCTATTTCTCCAATGGTATCCCTCCGGGATCCGTCAAAAGCCCGGACCACCACATGACTGGCCCGTAGGCGCTTGGAACTGATGTTCATTTTCTTTAGCGTACTGAGAGGGCATATATTCAATGCCGATCCCCCGTCGATCAGCACCCCATTCATGACATACCCTGAGGAGATTACCGCAATATGGAGTGGTTTCCGGTGTCCCCTTCCCTCTTTGGGAATGTCCTCATCCGTAAAGGATATTGCATCGCTTTCCATTAGGTGGCCCACCAGCTGGCCAAAACCCTTCTCACTAATTTCTTTGGGCATGTATGCCTCCTCTAGAACCTTCGTCAGGGTTTTGCAATGCTCACTGGATGACAACACCAAGTCCATGACTGATGTTAGGTTCGACTCCTCACTTAAAATCTGGATCCCTCTTGTTTCTGGGTGATCCATCCGTTTCAAAAATTCTATGGCCCTTTCCTCGGACACCTCCTCATTTTTTCTCTTTTGGCTCTCAAGGACTCGCCCGGGAAGATATAAGGGGTTCCCCCTTGTTGTCACGGAAGCACAACTGGCCGCTTCCTCTGGTATTCCCCCATAATTCCAGGGTACAGTCTTTAGACTACTGATAGGGAGTTGCGGCCTTGCCGCAAGGATGATGGGCCTCGGAGCCGTCAACTTGACCGGTCCCTCCGTGCTATTCGTACTTACCCCTATCAACCTGATGGGCGTTCCCTGTGCACTCCCATGATCATGTATCACGTTGATCATTTCCTCAATTTTCTGCACATAGTTTAACCTTGGCGGCCCCCCGGCTTCACTTGCCTCCGTCGCATTGACTCCCCCTCCATTATGTCTTGGCAGGGGATTTGCCTTAACATTCGGGGAGTCTGGTTGTTCCACCACAATTTCCCCATTGTCGATCATGTTCTGAATTATATGTTTCAATGTCCAACAATCTTGTGTATCATGACCCGGGGAACCCGAGTGGTAGGCGCACCGCTTGCTTGGGTCAAATCTCCTTCCCTTCGGGTCACTTGGGGGAGCCAAATTGATTATCTTCTTTTGGGCCATCAATACTGCCAAAATCTGCTCGAGAGGCTCCCCGAGTGGGGTGAATACTCGATTTTGCGAGGCCTCATATCTCCTTCGCCCCTCTGCCCTTTGATCTGTGAAGTTTGGTTGTCGGGATGGCCCTACCCTTTGCACCTGTACCGGGAGATGGCTTTCTGTTTTTCTGGATGACCCCTGTAGGATGAGGGATACATCCTCCTCCTTCTTCTTTTGGATCCTCCGGGAACTGCTGCCATAGTTTCCATTCTGTATTTGCTCGGCAGCAGTTTCTAAAGCAGTAAGATCCCGGATTTTACCCGATTTCAACCCCATGTCTACCATCTCTCCATGTTTAATCATTTCGGCGAAGGGTCTTCCAATCCCCGATATGACTCGTTCGTAATACGGTGCCTCTTGAATGTCTACAAAGGTCATCACCATCTCTGATTCGCTCATCGGGGGGTTCACCTGTGCAGCCATGCCCCTCCATCGTTGCGCATATTCCCGGAAGGATTCCCTAGGTTGTTTCTTAACCTTTGTCATTTGATACCTGTCAGGGGCCATCTGGGCTGAAAGCTGTATTGGGTTAAGAAGGTATGGGCCAATTCCTCCCAGTTGTGGATTCGGGCGTTGTCAAGGCGGGCATACCAAATTCTTGCCTCACCCGTTAAGCTTTTCTGGAACAGCTGCATTCTCAATCCCTCGTCCTCGGCATAAGACCCGAGTTCTCCAATGTATATTTTCAAGTGTGTGTAGGGGTCCCCCTTTCCATTGTATTTTTCAAACTCTGGGATTTTAAATTTCTACGGGTATCTGGCTCCGGGGAAGACACATAAATCTGAATAGTTAACCCTGCCGAGGGACCCTATGCCCTTCATAGATTGGATGGTTTCTTCCATTTGTCTCATTTTCTTCCGCAAGTCATCTGTATCTCCCTCCTCCGGGATAGTAATCACTGTTTTGTTTGGTACGGGAATGGCCTTTGGGATGACTGGCTCGCCCTTAGGTGGATCCTCCTTAGGTAGTTCCTGCCTGGGTATCAACTGCTCTCTTAGCATTATGGCCATTTCTAACATCTGCTTCTTAAAGTCGTCAAATTCCTCCCTAGATATGGCACCGGAATTGGTAGATGGAATATCAGCCATTTCAGATATGGAGTTTTGAGCCTTTTTAGACTGCGAACGGGTTTGAGGAGCAATCCTACAGAAACCAAGGTTCAAAGTTTAGTTGTGGGGAATAAAAATGCGGATGCATGCTAAAGCTGTAATTTTTGTGTTTTTGGGGTTTTTTTTAATCTTTCCCTGCAAAACAGAAAGTTAGTAGCCCTTTAATGCAATGACAAATGCTAAACATGGCTTTATTAAGCTCCCCAGTTGTTCCCTGCAAAACATAGAGGTTAGTAATTTCTCCTTGCAAAAGGGATGCGAATATCATGACATTTATGCGTGAAATGTAAAAAGGCATGAAGAGACTTTTCCAGCGTAGGGTTAATCTGAGGCTGACCTATCCTAGGGTTACTCTCACGGGCTTTTTGGCATGAAGGTCCCCAAATCTTCGCAATCTACTCGTCTGAGCCCTTTCGATTGGAGCGGATTTGGGTGGTGCGTTTCCTGAGCCATCTCCGGGGAGCAGCCCCTTCGAGTCCAGTAATAAGCAACCGACAGGTTCGCCTCAGGAGGAGGTACTCTCTCAACATACATTCACATTCATCGTCCTCACCGTATGCAAATGATTACTTTAAAAGTAAAGCAAGTCCATTCAGATATTCACTTATTTGGACACAAACACACATTCACACAACAAAACGTACAAAAGATCACAAAATCGCACACCCACACATATTCATAAATTTAAATAAGAAAGCATCAAGATTTGAAAGCGGCTTAAGCCCTCTAAAATCCCCAGCAGAGTCGCCAGCTGTCGACGCCGGTTTTATCCGCTTTGTCCTTTTTTGTCTTTTCCAATCTTTAGCCTTTTGGTTTAGATGATTTTTGGAAAAGGTCGGCATTAAGGTCGACGGGGTTTTGAAAGATTGTTTTTTATGATGAGCCAATTAACCAGAGTCGCCAGTTGGTATATTTGAAATGGATGTACCAACTCATCCGAGTTTTCGTTTTTTATAAATCGCTGGCTCATATGTGACTCCGAATTAATTGGTCTGTGAATCGAGATTCATAGAGTTCGGGGGCTTGCTTAAGTGAGGGGAAGGTGTTAGGCACCCCTCGACTTCCGTGAAACATGGTTACCGCAATCTTGATGCTTTCCTATCCTTTATTTCATAAAATGTGTATGTGTGCGTGTGTGTGTGTATGTGTGCCTGAATGAATGTTGTGGTGAGTTTGTATGGAAGAAATTCTTTTGGGTATTTTATGAAAGAGGCGTGTTTTATTTTGGATAGTGCTTTAGGATGTCTTTTCCTTTAATACGAGAAAGCTTTATTTTTTTATGGGAAAGGTTCGATTTTAAATGGCAAAAATTATGAGATTTTTATTAAGTGTCGTTTTGGGAAGACATGAATTCGTTAAACCTTAGCCAAATAGGAATCGAGATTTATACGTTGCTTTCATAATTGATGGGCAATTTCTAGAATCTCTTTCACCCTATGTATCAAGGTTTAATAAAACGTTTCGTTCTTTTATAAAAACCATTTTTCGTGACATTTGAAAATAACCTCTTTTAGCTTTCCCATAGGATAGGAATCGACTTTCGTTAGCATTTCCAAATTTTTAGCCTCGTGATGCTAATATCCTACTTTGATTTGATTTTAGAAAAGATCTTTATCGTTTAATCTTTTTGAAATTCTTTTGGCGTCTCAAAATCTAATCAAGCATAAACATGCGTCGGGGCTATCCGTGGGCATGTGAGCCATCAAAATATCCCCGAACGCCAACAATCACATATTCCACTAATACGGGGCCTTAAACCCGATTCTCGCCTTAGCGTCGTTTTAAGGCCCGACAGTTACACATTACAAAACAAACATCTTGAATCTATTACATACACCAAAACGTCCATCATCGGATTTGAACCACGGGGTCGCTTTCCTAGGCTCACAACCACGATTACTACACACTCACAAAATGAATACTACAATAATAACAACGTAGATTGCCTAACACATCCTAAAAATACAATCAATTAAACTACGCCTAATATATATCCATAAACAAGCTAGAAATTTCACCAATTAGATATCATCGGATTGTTAGGAAGGATTTTGTTCCAATGGAACCCTCACTAATAATCCCTAATCCATGATTGTTCAACAATATTCTTGAAAATTACAATTAAATTTAGCCAAATGACATTATAGAAGTTGCAAAAATAATGAGATTTTCACCTTGCAAATGATACCAAAATTGTGTAGAAACTTGTGTATTGAATGAAATATGAGATATATTGATATAATCTAACAACAAAGGAAATTCCTCTCTTTTTTCTCTCAATTGTTGCAAGAATTTTTTGCTATTTCTTTCTATTTCCGAGCTAAAACTGCTGCTGATTTTCTTCTTCTTCCGCCAAACTGCTGAACCTCCTGTATGCTGCACGAAACTGGGCTGAAATAGGCTGGCCAGAGCCAGCCGCAGATTGATCTGCGGCTGGCCGCAGATCCATCTGCGGCTGGCTGGCCCACTTCCCATCGCACTCAGCTGATAGTGCTGATTTCCTGGTTTCCGTGCTGGCGCACCCACTTGGCCGCAGATCAATCCGCGGCTGGCTGGCTTGACTTTCTCAATTTTCGTGCTATGCTTCGATTCTCGTGCCGTGACGCTGGTTTTCGCTGACAGGCTCGTATTTTACAGTCCGAGAATCATTGGGAGGTGTGCCACACTCTCCGGAAATGCCAAATTCGGATGGCCTTGATGTCATGTCGATTTCGGTTGCACATTGTCATGGTGGCGTCGAGCGTCTATACTTTTCCTGTTTTTTTTTTGCTCTCGCAGGCCAGTCCATTTGACGAATTTGCCCTCCTGTCAAGGTTAGTATACGAAGTGCAAAATTTGGGTGTCTACACCATTTAGTGGACATGAAGAGAGAGTTGCAGGTTGTTAGAGTTGGTACACACAGATGTATGTGGACATATGACAACAGATGCTAGATGAGGGTATTCGTATTTCATTACATTCACTGATGATCATTCGAGATTTGGATATGTGTATTTAATGAAATACAAATCTGAATCGTTTGAAAAGTTCAAAGAATTCAGAAGTGAAGTAGAGAAACAGACTTGCAAAAGTATTAAGATTCTTCGATCAGATCGAGGAGGAGAATACTTGAGTAATGAGTTTCTTAATCATCTCAAAGAAATTGGTATTCTCTAGACCTTCAAATTGGTCCGTTCCAGACTCTATGGACTCCTAAGACATAGAGCTACAACATATCAAAAATTCAAAGCTACCCATTAACATTAACATGGCCGAATCTTAGGCCAAAGTATCAACTCATGCTCTGTTTTGAATGTTCTAAGTGTTCTTCACTAAAATCATCACCAAATCTTTGTTTTAACACCTTTTTACTCGATTCCAGTTAGGTTAACTTTGTAACCCTTGGAACTATAATATCATAACAACAAATAAACACAACAAACAAGGAATCATAGCTATAAAGTCCTCTAAATTCGTCCATAACAGTCCATAGTCCATTTTTATCCATTTTTCTTCATGTTCTTCATCCTTTATGTAAAGGTACGAATTTCTTTGATGTTTGTTCCACTTTGATGTTATTAATGGCTTACAAGGTGTCTTGGTAACAATATTAAACAACCACAACCCACAATTACAACAAAAATTGCAAGAAATGCTCAAACCCAATGGTTTGAGCTCAAGAACACATAGAACTCGAAAATCCTATCAAAATCACATGGAATGAATTTGTTGGTTGATTGTTTACCTTGTAAATCCTCTCTAGGTGCTAAGAAACTTGTTAGGTTCGATTGGATTGAGCTCCTCCTCTCTTCTCCCGCTCACTTTGCTTCTTGTTCTTTTGTGTTCTTCTTCCTCTTCTTTTCTTGTTCTTCTATTTCTTCTTCTTTAATTGCAGCACTCTCTTTCTCTCTCAATCTTTCTCTATATTTTTCCAAAAATTTCAAAATGGAATGCTAGAGGAAAGAAGGCTGACAATGGAAATGGAGGAGTGAAGAGAGTTAGTGGCTTTGGGTGAATGAGAGGGAGTGGCTCAAGAAAGTTCAATAATTTGGGGAATTAATGTATAGAGCCTAACAAAATAGCAGCATGATGCCACCTATACACTCTACTCTCTCATCTGATTGGTCCAAAGGTTTAGGTTGGTTCCCATTTAGAGTAACAAGCCAAAATAAATACCCAAATACACAAAAATATAACCGAAAACTCCCACTTTTGTACCAAAACTGGTAAATAACTCCACCCAAAATTAAAATGGGTACTCCCATAAATTATTGGGACACATAAAAATAATTATTATGTGATTTGATCAAATATTCGGAACAGTCATATAATCTATTTCGGATACCGAATAAAACACGATTGGGCTCAAAATGGAAATCTGACACTTGGAAAAATTATTCGCACGCATACACGTATTTATGAAATTATTTAACATCGAAAAAGATACAAAAATTTTATGGCGTGAATAGTGCCTCGGGAAACGTGTCATGTGAATAGTGATTTTGCGATCTTTCGCAAAATCAATTATTCACTCCTACGGTTTAATAACGCATACAACTTCATACATTGACATCATCCAGGTTATAAAATAACCTTAAAGGACATCACATACAAACAATATTTAATCCATTAATAATATTAATGCCCACCCAAATTACAAGGGTATTCACGATTCGCAATCGCTACTCTTCCCGATTAACTCCCCATAATCATATACATCAACGCACATATATCTCACCCATATTTTGGGTTAGCGTCTTTACAATAACTCGTCCAATAATATTATTCTTCAACTATTTATTTAATCCAATAAATAGTACTCTAGCGATATTTCTCGAATCCGCCAAATTAGCTAATACGAAAACTTTCATACTCACTAATCATCGTCTACACATAATCTAGGTTATAATATAACCTTTAAACACTTACCACATAATATTATCAATAAAAGTCTATTTTATTCAATAATATTCATAAGCTCGAATTATCAAGCTACCCATGACTCGCGATCGTTACAATAATTAACTATTAACTCATTCATTCCGAATCTATGTATATATTTCACATTTATATAAATACATATTAAGCTCACCAAAAATCACATAGATATATATAACACATATATATTCAAACTCGAATCATAATAAGAATTATTCTATATTAAATTCTTATTATAATTATTCTCGAAAATCCGGGTTGTCACAATCATTTGTGTGGAGACACTAAAGCAAGTATGTAGGTGCTTATTGGAGAATAAGTTCACTGAACGTGACTCGCTTTAAGAACCCTAATGGAGTTTTATTCACCTGTCAATAGGGAAGTTCTTAAGTGATAGTTGTACAAGTGATCCTCGGACTTGAGATCATCATAGTATCTTGTGTATGTTAAGTTATACTTTGTCATATTCCTTAATACCTTAGGGTATGTCATAGGGTATGTAGGGGTATAATAAAGTATACACGGAGGTAGGTGAATGATCAACAAAGGATCTACCACTTTAGATAAAGGGAGAGAATGTCCTATGCGATTTGATAAATGACAGCTCAGAGATCCCTGGCCAAGGTTGAATAAAAATTAGAAAGGAGTTTCTAATTTACATTAATCGGAGTTGTGCATTCTTGGATCGAAATGCATATGATTAAATAAAATAAGATTTGTCAGTAATTCCATGTCTTATATTTAATCGAGACATTGTTTGGTAGAAGGATTGAATTGTACAGTAACTACTGCTGAATATGTTCTATGTGATTAAACATTGATTTCATATTATTCGGATAGTTATGATACATTATCGTAAGGTGTCCCTCATGATGTAGAATAAATATTATTTATTTATGTTTGAATTAAAGGAGTTTAATTCATTATAAATAATATTAGAATTGTTCTAATTTATTTATTCTACTACCGACATAATATTGAACTTAAAGGGTCACACCGCAAAAGAATAATATTATATTGGTAACAATTGGCTTAATGATAATAAATTAATTATTTAATTTATTAGTTGAATAAATTGAAATGCTTAATATTTATAATGATATATTTAGAGAAATATTGAATTATAAATTAATAAGAGAAATCTTATTATTATTATTATCATTTAATTCTTAATTAGATTAAGAATTAATTTAAATGGAATGTAAATATCATTTAAATTAAATGCAAATTTGAATTTGGTCAAATAATTGCAAAACATGTGTTAAGTGCTTAAATGCAAAACATGTGGGTTAGGAGAATAATATTACTTACATATTATGTAAGTATTGTATACTTGTAGTATACTAATTGAATTAGGGTTTCTTCTAATTAAGATAACCAAGCATTCATTGCACTTAGAGAAGTGCTAGCCTCCATTTTCAAGAACACCAAATATTAGAGATCAAGTTGTTGATCAAATCTACTAAGTGTTCTTAATGAATTGTTCTTGTTATTCTTAAGAGTTAGGTATAAAGAACATAGTGGATTAGCCATCCAAGATTTGTAAAAATCAAATATTGTTCCATATAATCATTCTTAGTGGATCACCTCTAGAGTGCTTCATACACTTTGAAGCTAGTGTTTAATCCAAGGAACAAAGAAAGAAGGAGCTTGAAGAAATTAACAAGGAGTAGATCTTGTAGCGGTTCAAAGGTTGGATTTATAAAGCTATAACTCTTGTTCATCTTCTTCTTCAATTAATAGCTATGCATAAGGTGATTCATGGATAAGTTACAAAAATTTTAATTTTCATTTTCCGCTGCGTATCTCAATTAGATTGTGATTTTGCATACTTACACATAGTACTAAGTTTTCAGTACACCCAGGCAGCACCAAAATGTACAAGGACATAAGTCAACATTTCTGGTGGCCAAACATGAAGAGAGAGGTGGCTGAGTTTGTTAGTAGGTGTTTGACATGTCAGCGAGTTAAAGCAGAGCATCAAAGGCCAAGCGGGTTGCTGCAACCATTGGAAATTCCAGATAGATTTTGTAGTAGGACTTCCAACCACACAAAAGAGTCACGATGCAATTTGGGTGATAGTGGATCGACTAACCAAGTCTGCTCACTTTCTACCAATCAAGGTCAAGTCACCTTAGATAGATTAGCCAAACTACATATTAAGGAGATTATATCTAGACATGGGGTTCCAATCTCAATCGTATCTGATCGAGACCCAAGGTTCACTTTAAACTTTTGGAAGAGTCTTCAAGAACGTCTCGGGACACAGTTAAGATTAAGTACGGCTTACCATCCACAAACTGACGTCCAAAGCAAAAGGACTATTCAGACATTGGAAGATATGCTGAGAGCATGCATGATGGACTTCAAAGGGAGTTGGAAAGACCACTTACCTTTGGTGGAATTCGCATATAACAATAGCTATCACGCTAGTATAGGAATGCTACCTTATAAAGCATTGTATGGAAGAAAATGCAGAATGCCGATGTGTTGGGACGAAGTTGGGAAACATCAAATGCTTGGGCCAGAGTTGGTTCAACAAACAACTGAAGTGGTTAGGACAAGTTGACTACGGTTACGAGCTGCTCAAGAGCGACAAAAGAGATATGCCGATCTACACAGACAGAAAAGAGATTTTGACGTTGGGAGTCATGTCTTTTTGAAAGTATCACCCTAGAAGGGGAAGATTCGATTTGGGAAAAAAAGAAAATTAAGTCCAAGGTTTATAGGGCCATTCGAGATCCTAAGAAGAATATGTGAGGTAGCTTATGAAGTAGCCTTACCTCTAGAACTAGAATATATACATAATGTATTTCATGTTACAGTATTGCATCCCTATTAATCAAACTACAAACATGTCATCAGTTATTAACCAATCCAAATTGAATCAGATTTAAGCTACGAAGAGATTCCTGTTAAAATTATTGATAGAAAAGAACAAGTCTTAAGAAATAAAGCCATACCTTCAGTCAAGGTTATATGGAAGAATCAATCCGTAGAAGAAGTGACATGGGAATTAGAAGACAAAATGAAGATAGAATATCCCCAGCCGTTTTCTTGAATTTCTAATGCAATTTCCGGGATGAAATTCTTTTAAGGAGGGGTGAATATAATGTCCCAAACTTCCGAGAATCCTGTAATCCAACTTTATATAAATACTAAAGATTGTGTTATGTTTCCAGATTATATTATGTGATTTGTCAATGTGTACGATTCTGTGTTTTGGTTTTGAAAACGACTTTAACACTCGTTAGAATCAAGAAGTTATAAAGGTTACAACCTAGCTAGGGTTAAAACCTAGAAATTAGATATGCTCATGAAATCCGTCTTGCATCCTTTTGGGACTTTTCACATTACACGAAATAGCGTTTATATGAGTCATAGAACCCAGGGAGCCAATAAATTTTTTTTTGTTAAGCTGCTTAGTCGTGTTTACATTGACAAAATGATTTGTCGTGCTTTCCACTATTTCACCAAGAAGCATCCTGACAAATTATTTTTGACAAGTTGTTGTATCGTACTTGAGAATGACAAAGTGATTTATCGTGTTTACGGTAGCAAGCTGCATTGTCGAGCTTGGAAGATATTTTCGTTGAGGAGCTTAGAAGATAGGTTCAATTGCAAGCTGCATTGTCGAGCTTGGAAGATATTTTCATTGAGGAACTTAGATTGCAAGCTGCATTGTCGAGCTTGGAAGATATATTCATTGAGGTGCTTAGAAGATAGGCTTAATTGCAAGCTACATTGTCGAGCTTGAAAGATATTTTCATTAAGGAGCTTAGAAGAATATTCTAAGAATATGCTAGGGTGCAAAGTGTAATAAGCCGAGCCTCTAACGTGCAATTAGCGAAACTATGTTTTCCTATAAATAGCAAGCTAAGTTCATTTCATTCCTTACCATGTTCAAGAGCAATTCAAGGGTAAAAACACTTTATATTTATATTATGAGAGATATTGTGAGATAAAAATTACTTTTGAAGTATCGAAGCGCTACGCGATTGGAAGTAAAGCTAGCAACTAGAAGATGTATACTCTAGTGGTTATAATTTTCATTTTTATGTATGTATTAGCAAAAATATACTTTTACAAGCAGTTATAATGCCCAAATTATTTTATGTATATAATACAAAAGTCCTATTTACAAGCAGTTATAATGTCCGATTTATTTCTCTTATAAAGTTAAAAATATACTTTTATAAGTATTTACTATGTCCGATTTTCTTCAAGTATTTAGTAAGACTATTCATTTTATAAGCAGTTACAATGCTAAAATTATCTCAAATATAATAGCCGAATATTCATTTTATAAGCAGTTATAATGTCCGATTTATTTCAAACATAGTAAACGAATATTCATTTTACAAGCAGTTATAATGCTCAATTTATTTTAAATATAGTTGAAAAATATTCATTTTATAAGTAGTTATAATGCTTAAATTATTTCATGTATAGTAGAAGGAGTCTTATTTATAAGCGGTTATAATACCCGAAATAAAACTTAATAGATTTAATCGTTAAACGCTTAATTACTCTACATGAACTTATAATCGTGTAGGATTTACGACAGACGTTTAGACCATTATATATATCTGTAACAGATATACGAGGCAAGCCTTCTACCTAGGCTTTCATTTATAAGCTTTCTATTTGATTTATGCACTTTGTGCAACAACGTGTTATTCGTTTCAGCATAACTTGCAAAATGAACGTTTATTCGCGAAGTATTGAATTGTTATAATTCTTTAGTCAAACCAAGTTGTCTTGGAGCGACCTCTATATGCAAAGTAAACTGAGATGAACATGTTTTTTAAAACACTGTCATGATTAGTCAGTGTAGCGTATGTTATGCATAACATACGATGTCGTTAGATTGATCCTCTACTTGATATCCATGGTATGGTTCTAAGTCGAAAGACAGACGAATGGTTCTTGGTTTAATTACCACTCAGTCTTACTATGTTAAAACAATTGTAATATGTTTGTTAAAGCTATGATTCATTAAATCCTTATCGGTGTGAGTTCAACTATATGCTATGCGTTTAGACTTGTTGAGCTTTTGTATTCTCATTCTTGCGAATAAAACCTTAATTGCAGACAAACCTGAGAGTTATGGCTCTACGAAGAAAGGAAAGAAGAAATGCGTAGACTAGTTTATATTCTTTACTTATTGCTTGTCCTTTTTGTTATAGTCTTGAAGACTTTTTGTATTACGAACAAGCAAAGTATATAACCAAATATTATATCTATATTATAATGTTTTCTCATACATTCTTGTCAGGTCTTTACTTTGATGAAACTTAGAATTGTTAAAACATAAATAATGTTATAAGAATATGTATCTAAGTGAAGGTATTTGGCACACTGAAGGTTTTGACTAAGAAATGAAGGTTAGGTCATCTAATTGCACACCAATATCGATTTATCTTTATTGGGAAGCCCCCTTCAGATCTAGGAACTATCTCTAGTGCTGGTACTGTGAATCTTGGATCCATATAAAGCTTATAAATGATAGAATATCTAAATCTTAAGGATTAAAACGGTACGAGTAAGTACTAAGTTCCTTGTAGTATATGCCAGGACTTGGTATAAATTAATGAAAGATCTTTGGAAATTAAGATGAGAACTTTGTTTATAAAACTGTTGGGCTAAATAAGGATATTAATAATATAGACTGTTCATGTTATTATTGATATTATGAAGTTTAGTTTAATAAGGTTTCATAAATAAAGAAATCATCATAAAAACTTGACGATTTAGCATTTTAGTGAGCATCAAATCAGCTATAGTGAGTATAGTGATTTGAGGGCGCCACAGATCGTTAAGGTGATAAAAGCCAAATTGTTAGCTACCCAAGACAGACAAAAGAAATATGCCGATCAGCACACTGAAGTGTGATGAGTGGGTTTTATACCTACGAATCAGGTCTTGTTAAACTTAATTATTGTGGTCTTTAAGTGTTTTTTATACCTACGAATCAGGTCTTGTTAGACTTAATTATTGTGGTCTTTAAGTGTTTTTAGTATTGTTTTATTCGTTTTTGTGTTTGTTTATTGTAGGATTGGAGCTGGAGGGGCAAAAGGGTAAATTTAAAGCTTAAAAGACACTTGATGGCATTTTTGTAAATACGTGGGCATGACCTAGCGCCAGAGGCGCTAGGATTTGTACTAAGATAGCGCTAGAGGCGCTAGGGCACGACTGTGGGTGCTGAGTTGCGGCTGGAGGAGGAAAAGGAAGCCAATTCGGAAGAGGATTCTAGTGATTATTGATTAGATTTAGAGAAGGAAACCCAAGGGAGGAACTGGTAGACTTTTATTATTATTATTCTACTTTTCTAGAGATAGTTTTGAGAGTTTTACTTAGGTTTATTATTGTTCAAGTGATGGATATTGATGTGGGTTAAACTTTACTTTGGATTTTATTTCTTCAATTGGGTTTGATCAATCTAATTCTTCTTACTTCAATTGATTGTTTATTTTTCCATGTTTAATTTTGATCTCATAATGGCTTTTGGTTCAGACATGAACTAATCTCCATTATGGGATTCTAACGGATTTTAATATGTAGTCTAATTATAAGCTCGACTGTTAGATTGTTTTGCATATCATAAAGAACTTCTATCATGATTGTTTTGCATGTGTGAATGCTTGATCACCATTCGACTTCAGTACTTGTATGGAATTGAAAAATAGCATATAAGTATGGATTGTGATCATGATAGCTTGCGTATATGAGGCTTAATTGGATAGCTTAATATTTTGTGAATCAGATAGAAATATACTGTTTCACCGTAAGAGCTAAAATAAATGCTTGTGCTTAGAATCAATATAATTGCAATTTCACATAGAAATATAGTGATTTTGGTTATAGTGTTGATTACATGGTGTCTATTGAGTATGGATATTATGTAAGTAGGTCATAATGCATTGACAAATGGTTATGTCAATTTTAGTGTCCTTGGCTACTTTTTTGTGATATGTGAACTTACTAGCATGATAGTGGTAATTAGATGAACTATTAAATGAAGTTAGGATCCCATTAATTCCAGGCTTGATATATTTCGTTAGTATTTGCATAGTTAGTTATTAATTGATATAGAAATAATTTTGTCACCAAAAGTAAGTCGATAGTTTAGGCAAATAAGTATAGTGATAGAACTGATGCATAGTGATTTAATTTAATCCTTTCTCTGTGGGACGATACTCTACTTCCTCTGCATTACTTGTTGACCGTGTACACTTGCACGAGTTAGAGCTCTTTTATTAAAGACTTAAAAAGAGGCAACAAGTTTTTGGCGCCATTGCCGGGGAAAGGCGTTTAGATTTTTATTATTATCATCAGTTTTAAGCTATATTGTTTGACTTAGACAAATCTAATCTTTTCTCATTTCTATCTTTATTTTTGTTTTGGCTTCAGGTACTTGTAGAATTTTTATGCACACACGATCATCCAACTCAGAATTCACACCAGCGCAGGATAATATTGACGGAAGAGGTTGGAAAGCAAGAGTGCGTAGGAATTTACAAGCACAGTTGGAAGGAACTATACCGAATATGGCGGAAGAACAAAGAGTAGAGCAAAGAGAGGAGCATAAAGCTTTGAGGGACTATTATATGCCAAACATCACTGGATTGCAGTCTAGCATAGTCAGACCGGCAATAGCAGCAAATACCTTTGAGATTAAACTAGGAACCATTCAAATGGGGCAGAATTCGATCCAGTTTGGGGGTGCTACTACAGACGATCCTAATGAGCATTTTTTGAGTTTCATTGAAATTTGTGATACATTCAGATACAACAGGGTGACGGAGGATGCCATTCGACTAAGACTGTTTCCATTTTCATTAAGGGATAGAGCAAGAAGTTGGCTTCATTCTTTGCCTGTAGGATCAATCACTACATGGGAGGACCTAGCACAAAAGTTTCTAGCCAAGTTTTTCCCAATGGCTAAAACTGCAAAACTAAGGACAACAATTTCTCAATTTGAGCAACAACAGGGTGAGTCCTTATACGAGGCTTGGGATAGGTATAAGGAGATGCTACGGAAGTGTCCGCATCATGGGATGCTAGATTGGATGGTTATCAACACATTTTATAATGGATTGGGATGTCAGTCTAGGCAGATGGTAGATGAAGCTGCGGGTGGAGCTCTAGGAGCAAAGAGCTATGACGAGGCTTATAACCTTATTGAGACTATGGCAGCAAATGATTTTCAAAATCCTACAGCCAGAAAGCCACAGCCTAGAGTTGCAGGTTTGTTGGAAGTGGATGCTATTACCCAGTTGTCAGCACAGATGGCGGCTATGGCAAAGAAAATAGATTCGTTGTCGGAAAGCAAAGCCAAGTCAGTTGCCTACGTATGTGAGATTTGTGCGGGTCGCACTCAACAGATCAATGTGCTATCAACTCGGAGTCAGTGCATTATGTGAACACTTACAGCAAAGACCAAGGTCAGTTTCAGAACACATACAACCCCAACAACCGCAATCATCCAAACTTTAGTTGGTCAAATTATCAAGGAAATCAGTAACAACAGTTTCAGCAGAATCAACAGTTTCCATCTCAGCCAGCGTAGCAACAGTATGCTCCACGACCACCTTTTCCACCGGAATATTCTTAACAACAACATCCTACTCCATATGCACCTCAGCAAGATAAGAAATCAGAAATGGAGGAGATGATGTTAAAGTACATGGCAAATACAGAGGTGATGATCAAAAGCCAGGCAGTGGCTATTAAAAATCTGGAAACTCAGATGGGACAAATGGCGACTATGCTTAACAGCATGCCCTAGGGTTCATTGCCAAGTAACACAGAGGAAAATCCACGGAGAGAGGGTAAGGAACAGTGTCAGGTCATTACACTCAGATCGGGAAAGGAATATTCAGGAAATGCACCAGGCACTGCAGCACCGAGTTTACAAGGGGATGACATTGGGATAGAAACTAAGACAAAAATTGAACCTGAACAGAAATAGATGAAGGATGAGTCCAAGTCGTAGCAAGTAGAGAAGGAGAAAGCAAGTTCAGATAAGAAGCCTGTAAATATAGTACCACAAGTTTACTCTCAAGTTCCGTACCGCAGAGATTGAACAAGAAGAGGGACGATAAATAATTCAGAAAGTTTTTGGAGGTTTTTAAGAAACTACAGATCAACATACCCTTCAAGGAGGCATTGGAACAAATGCCAAGTTATGCAAAGTTCATGAAGGGTATACTATCGAGGAAGAGAAGGTTAGACGAATTTGAGACAGTGGCCTTGACGGAGGAATGCAGTGCAGTGCTTCAGCGTAAATTACCTCCAAAGCTGAAAGATCCGGGCATTTTCACAATTCCATGCACGATCGGAAAGATGAGCTTTGATAAATGTTTGTGTGATCTCGGGGCAAGTATCAACCTGATGCCTTTGTCTGTATTCAGTCAGTTGGGATTGTCGGAGCCAAGACCAACAAATATTTCTCTGCAGTTAGCTGATAGATCTATCACATATCCACGGGGGATAGTGGAGGACGTACTGGTGAAAGTGGACAAATTTATTTTTCCGGCGGACTTCATCATTCTGGATTATGAGGAAGACAAAAATATACCAATCATACTAGGGAGACCATTCCTAGCCACGGGGAGGACTTTGATAGACGTGCAGAAAGGGGAGCTTACAATGCGTGTACATGATCAGGAGGTGACGTTTAACGTTTTCAAAGCAATGAAGCTCCCAACCGGTGAAGAAGAATGCTTCAGAGTAGACTTGGTGGATAGTATAGTGTATGATGAAGTTGAAAGTTTGTTGGGCTATGAACCACTACAGAGAGTGATTGCTGAAAATTCCGATTTGGAGGATGAAGAATGTGTCGAACTTGTGCAATATCTGGATACCACCCCCAAATTCAGAAAATTCAGAACACCTATCGAGCCA
Source organism: Aralia elata (assembly GCA_034770075.1). Lineage (NCBI taxonomy): Eukaryota > Viridiplantae > Streptophyta > Magnoliopsida > Apiales > Araliaceae > Aralia > Aralia elata. The sequence goes on along the minus strand of JAVJAP010000089.1, from coordinate 2,374,101 downwards.
CTTACGAAAGCGGGAGAGACATCGGTAAAGTTGAAACCATCTCTTGAGACACTTCCCGAACTTGAACTAAAACCACTTCCAGATCATTTCAGGTACGCATTTTTAAATAAAGATTCAAAGCTACCTGTGATTATTTCTGCTACACTAACATCTTTTCAGGAGGAAAAACTGCTACGAGTGCTTAGAGAGTTTAAATCAGTTATTGGACGGACCATAGCAGATATCAAAGGGATAAACTCTTCTTTTTGCATGCATAAGATCCTGCTGGAAGAGGGTAGCAAGCCGTCGGTTGAGCAGCAAAGAAGGCTTAATTCGATAATGAAAGAAGTGGTCAAGGATATAGGAAAGGTTGAATCGAATGATGATAGTTATTTTCTGCCAATGGATGAAGATAAGTTTGGGGGTTTTCAAACGTACAATGATGCCAAGGAATTCAAAGAAAAGACTAAGAGGAGGCATGCAATGACATTTTTTGCGATTGAACCAGAATGAGATTCAGAGACAGTCAAGCTAATTGACTATAACTTAGCGCTATCTGGGAGGCAACCCAGCGTTTTAATTTTCTGTTTTGTTTTTGTTTATTCAATTAATTTTGTTTAAAAAAAGGAAAAAAAAAAGTTTTTTGTAACTAACTTAGGACTTAGGGTTAATTTGATTGCAGGTAGTAGCATGAAGGGATTGAAAAGTTGACTAAGTAAGGTCCAAGCGCTAGCAGCGCCCAACAAAGCACACACCCAGCGCCTGAAGCGCTAGGCATGTTTCAAGTCACTGCATAATAGCGCCTGAGGCGCTTGATTCCTTGCTAAGCCAGCGCTCTAGGCACTAGCACCTGCATTAGCTTCTACATAGTAGCGCCATTGGCGCTCATTCCCTTACTACGCACAGCGCTTTAGGCGCTCGGACAAGGCTCAGCATATACATTCCAGCGCTAGAGGCGCCCAACCCTTCACAAACCACAGTGCTAGAGGCGCTCGGCTGGGATCTTTGAAAAAAAATGCAACAACACTAGATCGAGCTTAATGAGGGCACAACACACAAAAGCAAGAACATAATACCAAGATTTGCTTTTTCTTTCACCAAGCCAAATTGAAATTCTACTACATGGGCTATTTCAGTTTCCACCAGCTCCTCCTCTATCTATTTACCCACCACCTGACTCACCTCCGAATGCGGATGATGATGATGATGACGCTGCCGATGGCAGTGAATACGAGTAGTGTTTCATCAGGGGAGTCCTCTGTTCTTAATCTTTTCTTATTTTTCAATGAGGACATTGACTTGTTCAGTTTGGGGGGTAGTTTTTTGTTTTCATGCATATAGATTGTTATGTTTCATTGTGTTTAGACTTGTTACATGGTAGTTGCATTGCGTTTTAGGTTGTGTTATGCATCTAGTTTCATGAATTAAGACTGGATTCATGGTTTTAACTTGAGAAGAATTGAAAATTAATGCTTAGTGATGACTTTGATTACGAAGTGAAGTTTAACTTGTCTGAAACTTTTGTTAGCAAGGAAAGCACATAATCAATTGCTTTGATCAATTTAATTCAAATTATTGCATAATTTTCTTCTGGTGGAAGCTTTGGGTTACTACTTGATAATATCGGTGAAACGTCCATTAAATCAAAAACAGGCAAGAATCTAAGTTTGGGGGAATCTTTGGGTGAAAAAAAAGAGAATTAGAAAAATTTTGAACCTTTCCTAATTGAAGAATGAATCATGTGGTGAGTTGAGATGGAGCGTAAAACGCACTCACTCATAAACACATGGAACGAGATGGAGCGTAAAATGCACTCGTTCAAAAGAAAGTGAGATGAAGCATAAAATGCACTCATTAAAGAAAAACAATTGTTTGGATTCCTGGGGAAAGGTTTAAAAAGGAGTTCAATGTGTTGAATAACCTTCGTGATACCCCTATGCTTAGTGATTGCTTGAATCAGATGAATTGGTTGTGTTCACAGGTTGAATTGAGTTAAAATTGAAAGTTTTCCTCTAAGAAGTGAATTATGTGATTGATTTGAATTGTGATTGATTAAAATGGTTGATATTCACACACGCACAACATGGGTGATGACAGGTGTAACTTAATTCATTGATTAAAGTTAGAAACTTTGCATTGGTTAGAGGTTCTGCTTAAGTATTGTATGATATCTTTGAGGCCTGGTGTTGGATACTATGTTGGTTGATTGTTTAATTCGTAGGCATGATAGTTAATTTGCATTTGTATCATTGCATTGCTTGGGGACAAGCAATTGGTTAAGTTTGGGGGTATTTGATGAGTGGGTTTTATACCTACGAATCAAGTCTTGTTAGACTTAATTATTATGGTTTTTAAGTGTTTTTAGTATTGTTTTATTCGTTTTTGTGTTTGTTTATTGTAGGATTGGAGCTGGAAGGGCAAAAGGGTAAATTTGAAGCTTAAAAGACACTTGATGGCATTTTTATAAAAACGTGGGCATGACCTAGCGCCAGAGGCGCTAGGGCACGATTGTGGGTGCTGAGTTGCGGCTGGAGGAGGAAAAGGAAGCCAATTCGGAAGAGGATTCTAGTGATTATTAATTAGATTTAGAGAAGGAAACCCAAGGGAGGAACTGGTAGACTTTTATTATTATTATTCTACTTTTCTAGAGATAATTTTGAGAGTTTTACTTAGGATTATTATTGTTCAAGTGCTGGCTATTGATGTGGGTTAAACTTTACTTTGGATTTTATTTCTTCAATTGGGTTTGATCAATCTAATTCTTCTTACTTCAATTGATTGTTTATTTTTCCATGTTTAATTTTGATCTCATAATGGCTTTTGGTTCAGACATGAACTAATCTCCATTATGGGATTCTAACGGATTTTAATATGTAGTCTAATTATAAGCTCGACTGTTAGATTGTTTTGCATATCATAAAGAACTTCTATCATGATTGTTTTGCATGTGTGAATGCTTGATCACCATTCGACTTCAGTACTTGTATGGAATTGAAAAATAGCATATAAGTATGGATTGTAATCATGATAGCTTACGAATATGAGACTTTATTGGATATCTTAATATTTTGTGAATCAGATAGAAATATACTGTTTCACCGTAAGAGCTAAAATAAGGGCTTGTGCTTAGAATCAATATAATTGCAATTTCACATAGAAATATAGTGATTTTGGTTATAGTGGTGATTACATGGTGTCTATTGAGTATGGATATTATGTAAGTAGGTCATAATGCATTGACAAATGGTTATGTCTATTTTAGGGTCCTTGGCTACTTTTCTATGATATGTGAACTTACTAGCATGATAGTGGTAATTAGATGAACTATTAAATGAAGTTAGGATCCCATTAATTTCAGGCTTGATATATTTCGTTAGTATTTGTATAGTTAGTTATTAATTGATATAGAAATAATTTTGTCACCAAAAGTAAGTCGATAGTTTAGGCAAATAAGTATAGTGATAGAACTGATGCATAGTGATTTAATTTAATCCTTTCTCTGTGGGACGATACTCTACTTCCTCTGTATTACTTGTTGACCGTGTATACTTGCATGAGTTAGAGCTCTTTTATTAAAGACTTAAAAAGAGGCAACAAAGTGAGAATTTGATGTCGGAAGTTTCGTTTTCTTGAAAGTACCTCCCAAGAAGGGGAAGATAAGATTTGGCAAAAAGGAAAAGCTGAGTCCGAGGTTCATTGGACCTTTTGAAGTGCTGAGGAGGATAGGAGAAGTAGCTTATGAGGTAGCTTTACCTCCGGAGTTAGAACACATTCACAATGTTTTCCATGTTTCGGTACTACGACCGTACAAACCTAATTATAAACATGTCATAGAGTATGAACCCTTACAAGTTGAGAAAGATTTATCTTGTGAAGAAGTTCCTGTTTAGATAGTTGACAGGAAAGAATAAGTTCTCAGGAATAAGGTAATACCTTCTGTAAATGTAATATGGAGAAACCATAACCCTGAAGAAGCTACGTGGGAACTCGAAGACAAGATGATGCAGAATTATCCTGAGTTATTTGTTTAATTCATATATTGCGATTCTGGGACAGAATCCTTGTAAGAAGGAGAGAATGTAGCATATGTGTTAATTGTGTCGTGATTCTGGGACAAAATACTTTTAAGGAGGGAAAGATGTAACGAATGTGATTTTTGTAAATAATTAAAAATATTTATCGAATAAAATAAATATTTTAGTTGGGATACTTATTAAATAAAATAAATATTTGATGAAAATTATTGTGGAATAATTTATTTAGGTGTGATGATATTAATTAAATTATGTTAAATGATTTTCTAATCGGTGCGTATTTTTATTATGCAAATGGAGTGGTAATGTTCTAATTTAATTAAATAATTAAATTAGAGGATTAATAATTTGTTTAATAAATTTATAATTATTTAACAAGGATTAATTTGATTTGTTAATAAATTAAGTTTATTAATAAACCTAATGTAATTTAATATGAAATTATAGGATTGGTTTAGTGGGTGTGACAAATGTATTATATCATAAGAAGATTATTAAAATAAATTAAAATGAAGTTTAATTGGGTTAGCCAAACATGGTTTAGACCCCTTGTATTTTTTAACTGCTAAAACCTTTTATTTTCAGTAACTGGTGAACCTAACTTAAGTGCACGTAATACCTTATTCTTCAGTTTTCTCCACACACTCATATTATGAGGCTGAGAAAGAGAGAAATTGAGAGGGTTATCAGTGAGAAAATTTGAGAAGAAGTTCTGGTAAATCAAGGAGTAACAAACCTTCTAATCATCTGTACTAAGACTAAAGAAGCAATCAAGAGGTAATAATCCAATTCTAAATTCTTAGTTACATTTTTCAAGGTTCTCCACTGTAAAATTAATTTGGTTGTATGATTTGATGAAGGATAAGGATATATATGCTTATAGGTGTTTATAATCCGTTATATATCATCTATAATGGATTTTGTAGTAATCAAATTCGTGTATGTGTGTAAAAGAGGAAGAATTAGACTTTTGGTTTTATTGTTTATATTATGTTCTGTTTTAGAGGTAAAATTGGCTAGGAATTCATGTTGTAATCTATAAATTGATGATGGGTGTGGTTAATATTTTGAGAAACAAAAACAATGCAACTAGAATGAATCAAAACGGATGTAAAACGAATTTGTGGTGAATGATTTCGTATAATATGTCAAAATAGTAAAAAAACTGGCATGGATATGGAATTTGAGTCCTTAATTTGGTTGTTTGAAGTTTCTGATATGTTCAAATAGTTTTGTAGATGTTTGGTTTTGTGTTTATTAAGTTTATAGCATGTGAGATTGGCTAAGTTGGACCTTAAGTGAAGAATGCATGGATTTTTGTTTGAAATCAGTGTTCTTCGCGAACTGCAGCAATTGAGTCTGCGCAGCAGCGCGACCGTGCTGGTACTAAGAACAAAAGTGGCGCGGCCGCGCCAGTAACAGAACAGACCCAGTAATGAGCTGATAAGTGTGCAGTCTAGAGGATGTTAATTTAATCTATTCTAATGTATAAAGTGAATCCTAAAACATGTAATAAGACATAATATCAGGTTGTAATCACAAAGATGATATTATAAGTTTTGAATTAGGAGTTTATGAAAAGTTGATGAGTGTGTTTTATACACACAATTTGGGTACTTTTCGCCTTGATAATTTGCAAGTCTTTAGGTATTTTATATAGTTTTTATGTATTTTTATCTTATTTTTACATAAATTAGTTTTTAGTTACTTTTACATGTTTTATGTTGCTTTGATGCATTTTTATTACGTTTGTAGGAATTGAAATAAAGACCGCTCGGATCGTTGTTTGGATTGACTCATTGTTCGTGCATGGACGTCGGTGCCCGAATGTTATTATGATGGATTGTGGTGATTGGCGACGCCCGGTGCTTAATTTGACAATATGTGGTAGTTGGGCGTGCACGGCATTGGATTACGTGCACGGCGTTCGGCATCGGCCAAGCCACGTGGGCATGCCCGTGCTTGGATGTCCGTACCCGAATAATAACACGGTGAAAATTTATGTTTGGCGATGCTCGGGGCTTAATTTGATGACACTTGGAAGTTGGGCGTGCACGGCATCGGAGTGCGTGCACGGCGTGCGGCGTCGACCAAGCCGCGGGCACGACATACGGCTGGGCGCTGGGCGCTCGGCAGCCTCGGCGTTGGGCGCGCGCGCGGCGCGCGGACATCATGGCTCGGCATGGCTCGACAGCATCCAGGTGCTTGGGCGCGTGCCTGGGCGTGCGGGCGCACGGGCGGCCTCGGCAGCCTCGGCAGCGCATGCGGGCGGCATGGCTCGACAGCATCCAGGAGCTTGGGCGCGGGCGCGCGCCTGGGCGCGGGCGCGCGCCTGGGCGTGCGGGCGCACGGGCGGCCTCGGCAGCCAGCCTCGGCAGCGCATGCGGGCGAGCGGGCGGCATGCAGGCGCATGGGTGCAGGCGCACGCCTGAGCGTGCGGGCGCACGCCGCCGTGCTGAGTGCGATCTGACACACCTTTAGTGCGATCTGAGCTGCATTTTGTCCGATTTTGGCTAGGGTTTCTTGATGAAGACTATATATAATCTCTTCTAAGCCTCATATCAGATATGTAGAGGGAGGGAGGCTACAAAATACATCAACCAACAGAGCTCAAGGCTGGAAATCAAGCTGAATCAAGCCAAAAGCCAAGGAACTCAGTCAAGAAGAATTGCAAAGCTAAGGAGGAGAGCTAGAAACCTACAGCAACCAAAGGAACACCAGCTGAATAACTTCAAAAGTGGTTTCATTTCTAGTTTTCCATCTCCTTTGTAATTCAAATTTGACAATGTATCAATTGAAAATGATGTTTATTGTAGCTATCATGAACTAACCTTCTATTATAAGATTGCAATGGAACCCAACACTTAATTTGAATTGAATTCTCTCTCTATTGATTTTAGTTATGCATTTGTGAATTGATTGTCATAACCTTTGCTTCTAGATTAATTGCTTGGCCCGTAATTACCGTGGGAACCTATATGAACTTGACGAACGGATTATAGGTTGAGACCTAGTTATGATAACATGCGAGAGTATAGATTGTTGTGGGTTATTAACCGGATTAAGTGACGTGTGTCTTATTAATTATCTGCAATAATAGGTATCTTGATAGTAGTTGGGATAGATATATACCTAATTACCGCATGCAACCTATTGAGAATCTAGTCTTAATGACTTCCGAGGTGAAAGTTGGTAATGGAAGGGAGGATTAATTAGATTTGGTGACACGTGTCTATAAATCATTCCTGAAATTAGTCTCTTGATAGTGTATAGGATAGACATATACCTATGCACCGCTTAGGAAGATTCGTGATTGACCATCGATAGAGGCTCTTATGTAGTTTTGATTTCTCGGTTGTCAATTCGTATGCTATAATTGACTGAAAAGAGAGAGTTAGGAGATTCAAATGATGTGTTGGGGGAAATTGTAATCTTAGACCTTTCTACCTTTATATTTTACTGCATTTTACTCATTACTTAACTTGTGAACTCAACCAATCAACAAACAATCAAACCTTCATCGTTTAAATTAGATCAAATTGATATACGATTGGTACTTGGTTATTATTTGTCACAATTCCCTGTGGGTTCGACTCTTATCTTATCATATATTACTTGTGGGCCGTGTATACTTGCACGTGTGTGTTATCGATTGTGAAATCGACCAACAAGTTTTTGGCGCCGTTGCCGGGGAATTGTTTTCTAATAATTATACCAATATCAATTCCAATCGACTTGGTCTCTTTTTAGACTTGTATATAATTTTCATTTTGTTTTGTAGGTATTCTTGATTTGTATGCCACGCTCACATGATCTTGAGTTAATTCCTTACGATCCCGAGATCGAGAGAAATATTTGACGACTACGTAGAGAACGAGTTCGGGGTATACCCAATCAAAATACCATGGCTGAGGAGGAGCCTAAAACCTTGAGGGAGTACGCCATGCCTCTTGTCACAGATTTGCACTCAAGCATTTCCAGGCCAGCCATTGAGGCCAATCACTTCGAAATTAAGCCTGGAACCATCCAAATGGTTCAAAACTGTTTGCAGTTTGGTGGGTTGCCCAATGACGACCCAAATGCTCATTTGGTGAGTTTTTTGGAAATTTGTGACACATTCAAGTACACTCAAGTGACTGATGATGCAATTAGACTCCGACTTTTTCCTTTCACACTCCGTGATAAGGCAAAGAGTTGGTTGCATTCGCTTCCTTCGGGCTCGATTACCAAATGGGATGACTTAGCCCAGAATTTTTTGGCAAAGTTTTTCCCACCGGCGAAAACTGCAAGATTGAGGAATGACATCACGTCGTTTGTTCAATATGATTCCGAGTCCTTGTATGAGGCTTGGGAAAGGTTCAAAGATCTAATTAGGAGATGTCCACACCATGGTTTGCCTCAATGGTTGCAAGTTGAGATTTTCTATAATGGGTTGACCAATGCCACTCGATCAAGTGTTGACGCAGCTGCAGGTGGTAGTTTAATGGGAAAGAATTTTGCGGAAGCCTACAAACTATTGGAAACCATGGCTGCTAATATTTATCAATGGCCTTCGGAGAGGAAAATGCCACAAAAGGCAGCAGGAAAATTTGAGGTGGATCATCTCACTTCAATTACCGCACAGCTGGCCGCGCTCACAAAGGAAGTGAAAAATTTAGGAGTTCAATCTGTGCAAAGCATTTCTGAGACCTGCGAGTTGTGTGTTGGAAATCACCCTACCGAGCAATGTCCCATCAATGCAGAATCCGTACAGTTTGTTGGTAATTACAATAGACAGCAAAATAACCCCCACTCAAATCACTACAATCCTGGATGGAAAAATCACCCAAATTTCTCATGGAGCAACAACAATAATACCTAAACCCAATATTCAGCTCCTAGGCATCAATATCCCCCAGGATTCCAAAATCAAACTCAATCACACTATCAACCCCAATCACACCAACAAGCCTCAACCCCACCTTTGCCACAACAGGAGAAAAAGCCTAGTGGGGACGAGTTATTGGCTCAATTGGTTGCACAGCATAGTGCTTTGATACGGAATATAGAGCTTCAGCTTCGGCAGATAGCTAGCGCCATGAATATCCGTCCCCCTGGTGCCTTACCTAGTGGCACTGAAGTTAATCCGAAAAGAGATGGTAAGGAGCATTGCAAAGCTGTGACTTTGAGAAGTGGGAAGGAGCTACCGGATGTTGTGAATGAGGTTCCAGCTGAAGCGGTGGTTGAGGATGTGAATGGGGAGAAAGAGGAAAAAAAGAGAAAAGAAGAAGAAAAGGAAAAGGAGCCAGTGCCAAAACCAGCGGGGAGCAAGCAAGGCCCTATGTATCCACCATGCCCGTTTCCACAACGTCAGCAGAAACTAAAGTTGGATAAGTAATTCTCTAAGTTCTTGGAGGTTTTCAAGAAATTTCACATAAATATCCCATTCGCTGAGGCATTGGAACAAATGCCTAGTTATGTGAAGTTCATGAAAGAAATCTTGTCGAGAAAGAGAAGGCTTGAGGAGTTTGAGACGGTGGCACTAACCGAAGAATGTAGTGCTGTGTTACCACCAAAGTTGAAAGATCCGGGGAGTTTCACGATTCCTTGCACAATTGGTAACCAATTCTTTGGCAAGGCCCTATGTGATTTGGGGGCAAGCATTAATCTAATGCCACTCTCAATTTATCAACAGCTGGGATTAAGTGAGGCAAAACCTACAAATGTTACATTGCAACTTGCGGATAGGTCTCTCACATACCCAAGAGGCATAGTGGAAGATGTGCTTGTCAAGGTGGACAAGTTTATTTTTCCAGCAGATTTCATTGTCCTTGATTTTGAAGAAGACAGGGAGATACCTATCATCCTTGGGCGACCATTCTTAGCCACAGGCAGAACCTTGATTGATGTGCAAAAAGGAGAGCTAACCATGCGTGTCCAAGACCAAGAGGTAACCTTTAACGTTTTTAAAGCAATGAAATTTCCTAATGTGCAGGATGAATGCTTCAGGATAGACTTGATTGACGAGGCGGTGGAAGAAGTGTTTACAGCAACTTATGAAGTTGATCCTTTTGAGGAATTGCTGGGAGAATCACTTGAGAGTGAACCTCTTTTTCCTAATGAGATGGTAAATGTGCTGAATGTTCCCCCATGTTTTATCAAGTTTAAGCAACAATTTGAACTGTTAGATAGACCAAGAAGCTCTAGTACCATTGCAAAATCCTCATGGGAGGAGCCACCTACTTTGGAGCTCAAACCACTGCCCATCCATTTGAGGTATGCTTATTTGGGTAATGCTAGTACTTTGCCTGTTATTGTGTCTGCTTCACTTGACGATGTGCAGGAAAACAAATTGCTAAGAATGCTACGGGAGTACAAAACAGCTCTAGGTTGGTCCATTGCCGACATTAAGGGAATTAGCCCCGCTTTTTGTATGCACAAGATCATATTGGAAGATGAGGCCAAACTTGTGGTTAAGCATCAGCGTAGATTGAACCCCATCATGAAGGAGGTGGTCAAGAAGGAAATTATCAAATTGCTCGATGCCGACATCATCTATCCCATTTCAGACAGTCCATGGGTCAGTCCAGTGCAATGTGTTCCAAAGAAGGGAGGCATGACAGTGGTGTCTAATGAAAACAACGAATTGATCCCAACTAGAACTGTCACCGGATGGAGAGTTTGCATGGACTACAGAAGGTTGAACAAGACTACATGCAAAGATCATTTTCCGCTCCCATTCATTGATCAAATGCTAGACAGGTTGGCGGGACATGAATTCTATTGTCTCTTGGATGGATATTCGGGCTACAACCAAATTGCCATTGCCCCCGAAGATCAAGAGAAAACGACGTTCACTTGCCTATATGGGACATTTGCTTTTAGAAGAATGTCGTTTGGGCTATGCAACGCACCCGCCACCTTCCAAAGATGTATGATGGCTATATTCTCCGATATGGTTGAGCAAGGATTGGAGGTTTTCATGGACGATTTTTCGGTTTTTGGAGATTCATTCGACTTATGCCTAGAAAACCTTATGAAAGTGCTGAAATGATGTGTTGAGACAAATTTGGTGCTTAATTGGGAGAAATGCCACTTCATGGTGCAAGAAGGGATTATTTTGGGCCATAGAGTATCTTCAAAGGGGCTGGAGGTTGATAAGGCCAAGATCGAGACCATTGAGAAGCTTGCTCCACCAACCAACGTCAAGGGAATCCGTAGTTTCCTTGGACATGCTGGATTTTATAGGCGATTTATCAAGGATTTCTCAAAAATTGCAAAACTGCTGTGTAGTCTCCTTGAGAAAGACACTCCATTTGTCTTCGATCATACATGTCTAGAGGCTTTTGAGTTACTAAGGAAGAAGCTTGTAAGTGCACCTATTATCATGGCCCCGGATTGGAATCTTCCGTTTGAATTGATGTGCGACGCTAGCGACTTTGCAATTGGTGCCGTCTTGGGCAATCGCAAGGACAAGGTTTTTCATGTGATTTATTATGCTAGCAAGACACTAACTGGAGCAGAACTTAATTATACAACAACGGAGAAGGAATTGCTTGCTATCGTGTATGCCTTTGACAAATTCCGTGCCTATCTCATTGGCACCAAGGTCATTGTGTACACGGACCACTCAGCCATAAAGTACTTAATAGCAAAGAAGGACGCAAAGCCACGCTTGATTCGATGGGTTCTATTGCTTCAAGAATTTGATCTCGATATTAGAGATAAGAAGGGAACCGAGAATCAAGTGGCGGATCACTTGTCTAGGCTGGAAAATGCAGACCGTGAGGTGGGAGATGATGTCATAATTAATGAATTTTTTCCGGATGAGCAGCTTTTCGCCATCACACATGAGGTGCCATGGTTTGCTGACTATGTCAATTATGTGGTGAGCCATGTCCTACCACCCGAGCTGAGCTATCAACAAAAAAGGAAATTCTTGCACGATGTGAAGCATTATTTTTGGGACGAACCTTTTCTGTTTAAGCAATGTGCTGACCAACTGATCCGGAAGTGCGTACCTCAATCTGAGATGGAAAGTATTTTGCAACAATGTCATGCCTCAGCTTTTGGTGGACACTATGGCGGAGAGAGGACAGCGGCGAAGGTGCTTCAGTCTGGTTTTTATTGGCCAACGTTGTTCAAGGACGCCCATGTGTTTGTGCTGAAATGCGATCGATGTCAAAGAGTAGGGAACATTTCCAGGCGTCATGAGATGCCACTAGCCACAATCTTGGAGGTTGAAATCTTTGACGTTTGGGGTATCGACTTTATGGGCCCGTTTCCCTCTTCGTTCAACAATTTGTATATCATTGTGGCTGTAGATTACGTGTCAAAATGGGTTGAAGCAGCAGCGACACCCACCAATGATGCCAAAGTTGTGCTAAAGTTCCTTCGAAAAAATGTATTCACAAGATTCGGAACTCCGCGTGCAATAATTAGCGATGAAGGGTCACACTTTTGTAACAAGAACTTTAATGCCCTTCTTGCTAAATATGGGGTAAATCATAAAATTGCCACGGCCTATCATCCTCAAACAAGTGGTCAGGTGGAGGTATCCAATAGAGAGGTGAAAAGGATTTTAGAGAAGGTTGTCAACCCGGATAGAAAGGACTGGTCATTGAAGCTTGACGACGCCTTATGGGCGTATAGAACGGCATACAAAACTCCTATCGGGATGTCACCTTATCAGCTTGTGTATGGGAAAGCATGTCATCTACCGGTGGAACTTGAACATAGTGCTTATTGGGCCATCCGGAAGCTAAATTTTGATTTGAATGCCGCGGGAGAGAAACACCTCTTACAACTCAATGAGATGGATGAGTTCCGTCTCCAGTCCTATGAGAATGCAAAGCTCTATAAGGAGAGAGTCAAGAGGTGGCACGACAAGAAGATAATCGATCGGAAGTTTGAGGTTGGACAACCCGTCCTACTTTACAATTCTCGGTTGAAGCTATTTCCCGGTAAACTCAAATCACAATGGTCAGGGCCATTCTATATCAACCATGTTTTCCCGCATGGTGCAATTGAACTGCGGGATGAGAAGACAAACCAATTGTTCAAGGTGAACGGGCAAAGAATTAAGCATTATTGGGGTGGCGACATCGAGCGCCAAAAGACCTCAATTAATCTCGTTGATCCGATATGAAGGGGGTATAGTCAGGCTGAGGACTTTAACTCAAGCGCTAATTGGGAGACAACCCAATGTTTCATTTTAATGTTTAAGTCAAATTACTTTAAAAAAAAAAATTCAAAAAGATGATTTGTAGTGTTAATTGTTTCTAATGTTGTTAATTTTGTTGCTGCATGTAGGTATTTATATCCAATTTTGGCAATTGAGCGATGCGTGTCAGCGAAACGCCGATGGCACGCCAGCAGCACCAGGCAGGCGCCAGCGTGCGGGCGCGCGCGCACTAGGCGCAGCGCTCGGCAGGATTGGGGCGCAGCAGGCGGGGCGCAGCAGGCGGGCGCATGCGGGCGCACGCTGAGCGGCAACCAGGCGCGCGCGGGCGCACATCAGGCCATGCGGCCGCACCTGGGCAGCTGGCTTGGTTCCTTAAATCACCACTTTGGCTCATTTTTTGTCATTCCATTCTTATATCTCTCTCCTCCTACTCTCTAGCCAACTTGCTTACAACTTACCAAAACTTAATTTTGTGCCCCATTGCATCATTTTGGCACCCAATTGCGGTAACCCATCATCATTTCCACCTTCCATCTTGGATTTGATCAACAATTTGAAGGTTTTTGAAGAATTTTTTTTGGTTTTTCACAAGTTCTCCAAGATAAGGTAATAGGGGATATAAAATTCCATTTTTTCTTGCTTGGGTGCTGTGTTTTGGTGATTTTGATTAGCAGGTACATAGCTAGCTCCCATTGCAAGGCTTTGTGGAGGGTTTGGCCTAGTCCCCATTGCACTTACACTTGTGATTTTTAGGAGTGCACACCAACTATTCGACAAATTGCCTGAGTGGGATTTCGTGGCTATTTTGAGTGTTTTGCTTGCATCTCTGATCTTGATGGCCACCAAACGACAAAGGGGTGAACCTTCCTCATCCAGGGCATATGATAAGAAAAGGTTTGTTGTTGTCCGATTTAGATAACGACAATTACGTGCAAGTGTACACGATCAACAAGTAATAAAGTGATAAGAAGGAGTGTCGAACCCACAGGAATTATTACGATTTAAATTTCCACTATCAATCTAATCTATGACTATTCTATTAAACAATCGCCAATTGGTTGTTTGATTTAAGCTAATTTAACTAATACGAAAACTAAATACTATCACAAAGATTGAAATTCAGATTTAAAAGATTAAGACTACAATTTCCCCAATTATATATCATAAATCAACATATCTACGTCATTCAGTTATTCACTTCATTAGAATTGTTAACAGGAATTCAATTTTACTCATAGGCCCTTTTCCAAGTGATCAAATAAATCTATCTAATCCAATTAACTCTACGATATTCCTATGCAGAATAACAAGATTAAATTCATAAGCACCAATTCCCAATTGTTACGTGCAGTAAAGAGATATTCCTATTCACTTTACAAATCTAATTATTTAACACTTGCAAATAATTTTAGAATACACGCTATCTCATTCAGTTCTAACCCTAGATTGCATCTCCCAAATTCACCTAAGGTATTCCGATAATTGTTGGCCAAACAATTTAAACATTAAGCATAGAATATGATAAACAACTCAATTTGAATGAATAACTGAAATTAAATAGAAAATTAATTCATCAATATAACTGGTTCAATTGTAGTCTTAATGAAAAGATTTAGTTCATACTAACAATAAAAACTAGAAATTCAAAATAAGTCATTGTAAATAATTACAAATTAAGGATAAAAAGATTAAAAGAAAACTCAATATAATCCTTCGTCCTCCAATCTGATTTCTTCACAACGCTTGGCTTGATTCTCTATCTCCTTGCTCAGCTTTCAATCTTCAATCTCCCTGTTAGTAGTTGAATGAAAAAAACTCTCCTTTATCCATGTTTTATTCTCCTATTTATCCTTAATAACCTCCTCAAGACTTCTTATCAGAATGGCATTTGAATTCCTTCCTAGCTTCAAACTTTTCAAAGAACCCGATTGTCAAATTCTATATTTTTTTCCACCAGACGCAACCTTGCCCCGGCGAGAAAATCCTTCACAAAAGTCTTGCCCCGGCGAGAAAAATATACTTGGACTTCTCGCCCCGGCGAGAATGCCCTGCACCCAGCCAGATTTGCTTTCTTTGATCCTCAGCCAACCATAACCTACAAAAGAAATATAAACACAAATAAAAAGGTACTAAACTACTAAAAGACTGAAAAGAATCTCGCTAAAACGTATCTAACTCGTAGGTTAAAACCTACTCATCAAATACCCCCAAACTCGAAACTTTGCTTGTCCTCAAGCAAAAACACAAAACATAACATATGAATACCTAACTACGACCAACATAAATGCATATGCGTGACTAACCATACTCAAGCAAATAATCAGCAGTCATCATAAAAATCTGGCCTCAGAAATCAGAAATAACAAGTCATTGGAATTTCAAGCTCTCGCATCAGCCACAACCCAACTGTCATCAATTAAACTCTACTCTCAACCCATGTGTGTGTATAACATATATCAAACCAATCAGAGATAAAATTCAACTCTTAGTATCACAATGCTCAAATAAGGACAAGATCACAGAAATTCAATTTGAGCTCAAACCGCTAATCACTTGTTTTCACATTTTTTTTTCTATTACACGAGTGCGTTTTACGCTCCATCTCGTCATATTATTTTGACTAGTGCAATGTTCATCTCTATTAGGCTATTCAATGTCACCCATGTAACGAATTTTCAACCAACGACTCCCAAACCAGATGATTTTAGGGCGCTGGGTGTAAAGACAACTCGTAAGGGCATACTCACTCGAATGACACCGGCCACAAAGACAAACTTAGTCAAGACCTGCTCTTATCTATCTATATTCATCAATACTGCTTTTTCTTGCACTTAGACAGACATCGAAGCAGTATTTATTCCACAATTTTTCTTTTTCTTTTTTTTCATTTTTTTTTCTTTTCGATCCAACAAGAATTAACAGTCAATATCTTCATACGAGCATGTGATACACCAAGTAAAACCAACCCCTAATTAGTTCAATACACAATTGTGAGCAATTACAAACCAAGATTCTCAAATTATCACAACCAATAACAGTCAAATTTCAGATTTAGCAATCACTATCCATCCCATTCAACTGTAATAAAACTGATCAACTTTCATCATCGGCCATTCCTAAACGACTTCCTTTCATACCCTGCTTAAATACGATTCTACTAAATGCAATCCTATATGATCCTATACTACTAATTTTTATTTTTTTTGGTGTTTTCGAATTTTCTTTGTTTTTCTTTCCAAATAAAACTAAAACTAAAACCAATAAAACTAAAACTAAAACAACCTAACATGCAATTATATACACAACTCTAACAATCAACCCCCCCAAACTCAATCAAGATAATGTCCTCATTGTGCGAAAAATAAAACAAGTAAGAACAAAGGACTTCCCTGACCGGTCAAGCGTCGGGCTCGACCGTGTTCCTATCATCGAAGTCTGGTGGAGGAAAAACTGGCAACGGCTGAGGCACTGGAAAATTAACAGGATCCATCAACGGTTGCATCCTGTTGTACATGTCGGCAATCGCGTTCGAACACCCCACTTGATAATCATAAATACACTGCTGTCGCTCCGCCAAACACTGATTCTGCCTCAAAATGGTCTGATGCTGAGAATGAATTAGGCTCTGCAACTCACGAAATTGAAGGGTGAACTTCGATCTTTGTCCTGCCATTGGACCCGATCCCTCGTCAGAGTCCCTCGCCGCATCGTCAGATTCCTGCTCCTCACCTTCAGAAGCAGACGGAAGGATATACCCCATACCCCGAGGGTGTAACTTACCACCATCCCATTCCTTATAGCGTACAATCAAACGGTGGTCCAAAACCAGCAATGGTTGTTGTACAGCCTCCTCAGCACCCCAATGAACTCCCGCTTGATAACACAATCCACAAATCAACGAAGGATGTGGCAAACCCCCTTGACTATGCAAGTTCCGAATCGTCCGACGAATCGATGCTTCAATCACATCTCCCACATCAATAGCAAATCCCGTAATAATGGTATATAATAGTAAAGCCTTCTCCTTGGGAACGTCACTTACATGCTGCGACGACATCAATTTGGCAGATAGGAATGCATACCACACTTTGCCATAACGACTCAAATCCTTGCTATTGAATGAAATTGCGGCCCGTGGCCCTTTGGATATCCACGTCGTCCCCGGTTTGCACAAGTCCGCAATCACCTTTTCCAAATTCGGCGCTCCCGCAAGGAATCGAGAGTATTCACAGTTTAAATCAGAATCCAAATTGTAATATTCATTAATTGACTGAGCACTGAAAGACACTGTCCTTCCCCTAACGGTCACCTCGCATTGAGCCATGTCTTTGGCGTTGGCATAAAATTCTTTAACAACGGCTATGCAAGCGGGTTTTGGATGAGCAGTAAATGTCCCCCACTCGCGCTCCTGTATTTGCATCAACATCTCACCATCAACTAACTCAGGTGTGAGACCGCGCTCGGGAGTTAGAGCTTTACCCGATGCGTACGAATCATACCTATCAGCGGCTTCTACACTAATAAATTTCCTTCTATCATATGGCCGAGTTGGCGTTGACGACGAACCTTCCCCTCTATGCCTTTTTGGAGCCATGACTGAACTGTATCCGGAATAAGCAAACAAACAAACTCCACAAACTAGGAACAACAATTAAACAATTCCCCCCAAATTCCAACTAACTGTGCACAATTGAAGTTACTAACACAATTTGCAATCTAGACAATCCAACCAAATCCCAATGGAAAGTAAAACTCAAGATTAATGCATGTATATCACTATCCAATACCAATTTCGAAAGAACCTGATCCAACACAATACAGAGGAACCCAATGTAGGATACCTGACAGAGGCTTGAAGCAGTGGAGCAGAGTTGGTGATGCCAAATGGTTGAACTGAGTAACTTGCTTCTTCAATTTGATGCAACCCTAGAAATTGTCCATGTAACAATAAAACTTATGGAAATTGTGAATGAAACAGAGTAATTCTCCCCCAAACTCAAGCAATAGCCACTCTCAATGAACAATGAAGGGTACTGTATAGTTATGGAATGGGTGAATTGAAGAGGAAGATTCTAGATTGGGTGTATGTTTGGAATACATTGTGTCTCTGTATTTGATAGAAAACAGAGCACTTCTAATCCACGCAAGGTTTGGAAAGAACTAGGTTAGGGTTTGTTTTTGGAGAGAGAGAATGGATGGGAATGTGATAGAGTTCAAATGTAGGTAGTATTAGGAATCAAATTTTGGGAAATAACTTGGAAAGAAGAAGATTTTGGGTCGGTTTAGGAGAGGAAGAGGCGAAGTTGGTTTGGTTTAGGAATGAGCAAAAAATGAATTGGAATCGAATTTGTAAAACTGAAAATCGCGATTCTCGCCGGGGCGAGGAGTTTATACTGTGTATTCTCACCGGGGCGAGATTGGTCAGTCATGTTTAGGCCGGGGCGAGAACTGTGCGCTGACGGCGAGCTTGATCAGTAGGTTTCTCGCCGGGGCGAGAAGTTTTGCGCCGAGGGCGAACTTGAACAGCGACTTTTGGGCCGGGGCGAGAAACTTTGCGCTAACGTTTCTCGCCAGGGCGAGAATGTTTTTTTTTTTTTTTAACTAATACATTCTCCCAACTCTTTGTCCCTGGTCCAAAAGTTAAAAAACATGAATTAGTCTCAATCCGAACGATTAACGAATTATTTCAAAGCAAGAGCAATTTAAACAACTAACTATACTAACTATGCGAAATCAATTAAAGCAATAAAATAACATGATTGGGTTGCCTCCCATCAAGCGCTTGGTTTATAGTCGTCAGCCCGACTTTTCTGCGGTTTTAGTCATCAGCTTGATCGAGCGAAGAGAGGTAGGTCACTGATACTTGACGATCCACATCACCTCCCCAGTAATGTTTGAGTCGCTGACCATTAACCTTGAATGTACGCTTTGAGTTTGGTTCTTCGACGTCAATTGCTCCGTGGGGTGCTACAGCAGTAATAATGAACGGACCTGACCATCTTGACTTTAACTTTCCCGGAAATAATCGCAATCTGGAGTTGAACAACAATACTGCCTGTCCCGGTTCGAATTTCCGATTAACTATCCGTTTGTCGTGCCATCTCTTGACTTTTTCTTTGTACAGCTTAACGTTTTCATAGGCTTGGTGTCGGAATTCCTCCATCTCATTCAATTGAAGCAGTCTTTTCTCGCCCGATGCTTGCAGATCAAAATTCAACTTCTGAATTGCCCAGTATGCATTGTATTCAAGCTCGACTGGCAAATGACACGCTTTTCCATAAACCATGCGATACGGCGACATTCCAATTGGGTTTTTGTAGGCCGTTCGATATGCCCAAAGAGCATCATCTAATTTCATTGCCCAATCCTTACGAGATGGATTCACCACTTTCTCCAGAATTTGCTTGACCTCACGATTCGACACCTCTGCTTGGCCATTCGTTTGGGGATGATAAGCTGTAGCAATCCTGTGTTTGACTCCATATTTAGCTAATAGCTTAGTAAATTGCTTATTGCAGAAATGGGAACCTTCGTCACTAACTAGGGCTCTCGGTGTACCAAATCGAGTAAAAATGTTTTTCTGCAAGAACCGTAGAACCACTTTGGCATCATTCGTGGGTAGTGCAGTTGCTTCAACCCATTTTGATACATAATCCACAGCCAAAAGTATGTATTGATTATTGAATGACGACGGAAAAGGTCCCATAAAGTTAATACCCCAAACGTCGAAGAGTTCTTCTTCAATGATAGTGTTGAGAGGCATTTCGTGCCGTTTCGAAATATTGCCAACCCTTTGACATCTATCACACTTTAAAACAAAAAGGTGGGCGTCCTTGAACAACGAAGGCCAGAAAAATCCTGATTGTAGCACTTTTGCCGCAGTTCTTTCTCCCCCATAATGTCCCCCATACTCTGATGAATGACATCGATTCAATATGCTCTCCATCTCTTCCTGTGGCACACAACGTCGTATCATCTGATCCGCACAAGTTTTGAAGAGGAATGGCTCATCCCAGAGGTACTGCTTGACATCATGAAGAAATTTCTTTCTTTGCTGAAAAGTGAAATCTTGCGGAAGAACATTACTGACTAGGAAGTTCACGTAATCAGCATACCAAGGTACTTCGGTGTTGATACGAAATAGTTGCTCGTCCGGAAACAACTCATTAATTACCACCTCATCCTTTTTCTGAATGTCAGCATTCTCTAATCTTGAAAGATGATGAGCCACCTGATTCTCCGTACCTTTTCTATCTCGAATCTCTAAATCAAACTCTTGCAACAGGAGGACCCATCGAATTAACCGTGATTTTGCATCCTTCTTTGCAATCAAGTATTTAATGGCTGAATGATCAGTGTAGACTATTACCTTGGTACCAATCAAATATGCTCGGAATTTATCAAACGCAAATATTACTGCAAGTAACTCTTTTTCTGTAGTGGTGTAATTCAATTGAGCATCAGTGAGCGTCTTACTTGAGTAATAAATGGTGTGAAAAATCTTGTCCCTTCGCTGACCCAACACAGCTCCCACTGCATAATCACTTGCGTCACACATTAATTCAAAGGGTAAAGTCCAATCCGGAGCAATTATGATTGGGGCTGTGACTAATTTCTGTTTCAGCACTTCAAAGGCTTCGATGCAAGCTTGATCCATCTTGAAGGGAACATCTTTCTCAAGGAGTGAACACAATGGCTTTGAAATTTTTGAGAAGTCTTTGATGAATCGACGGTAGAATCCAGCATGTCCGAGAAAACTTCTAACGCCTTTACAGATGTCGGTGGAGGTAGCTTTTCAATGGTTTCGATATTTGCCCTATCCACCTCTAGACCTGCGTCAGATACTTTGTGCCCCAGAATAATTCCTTCTCGCACCATAAAGTGGCACTTTTCCCAATTAAGCACCAGATTCGTTTCCACACAACGCTTCAGTACTAAAATGAGATTATTAAGACATAAGTCAAAACTATCACCGAATACAGAGAAGTCATCCATAAATACCTCCAAATTCTGCTCAACCATATCCGAGAAGATAGCCATCATGCATCGCTGGAATGTGGCCGGTGCATTACATAACCCGAAAGACATTCTCCGGAATGCAAACGTTCCATAAGGACATGTAAAAGTTGTTTTCTCTTGATCCTCCGGAGCTATCACTATCTGGTTATATCTTGAGTATCCATCGAGAAGGCAATAGAACTGATGACCGGACAACCTATCCAACATCTGATCAATAAATGGCAAAGGAAAGTGATCCTTGCGCGTAGCTTTATTCAACTTGCGGTAATCCATACACACTCTCCAACCTGTAACCGTTCTTGTCGGAATGAGTTCATTGTTTTCGTTCTCAACCACTGTCATTCCTCCCTTTTTAGGCACACATTGTACAGGACTTACCCAAGCACTATCTGAAATTGGATAGATAATACCGGCATCTAACCACTTAATGATTTCTTTCTTCACTACATCTTTCATAATCGGATTCAAATGTCTTTATTGCTCAATGATCGGTTTTGCTCCTTCCTCCAGCAGAATTTTGTGCATGCAAAATGACGGACTGATTCCCTTGATATCTGCTATGGTCCATCCAATCGCTGTTTTATACTCACGCAAAACCCTTAATAGTTTTTCTTTTTGAGATTCATTCAAATGCGCAGAAACTATTACTGGTAGTGTGTCTGAGTCTCCCAAGTAAGCATACCGTAGATGAGATGGAAGAGGTTTGAGTTCAAGCACAAGTGGCTCTTCCACTGACGGTTTGGACCTCTTTTCTCCTTCGTTCGGCCAGTCAAGTACATCAAATTGCCTACTGAATTTCCTAGGAATAGGTACTGAGTCTAGAATCTTAACATACTCCCACGCATCTGGATCATCAAAAGTATCTATCCCAACCAGAGCAGCTTCTAATGGATCTTCAACAATAATTGCCATGGTTTGTTCATTCACGATTTCATCAATCAGGTCTATCCGTAAGCATTCCTCGCCCTCCTTAGGGAATTTCATCGATTTAAACACATTAAAGGTGACTTCCTGATGTTGCACTCTCATTGTTAATTCACCTTTTTGTACATCTATCAACGTTCTCCCTGTTGCTAAGAATGGACGACCTAGGATGATGGGAATCTCCTTATCCTCTTCGTAATCCAAAATAATGAAATCAACCGGGAAGATGAATTTATCAACTTTAACCAAAATATCTTCCACAATACCCCTCGGATATGTCACTGATCTGTCTGCCAACTGCAAGCTGATGTTCGTCGGTTTTGGTGCCTTTAGCCCAAGCTGAGTGTAAATTGATAACAGCATTAAATTAATACTAGCCCCTAAGTCACACAATGCCATTCCAGAAAACTGGTTACCAATTACACAAGGAATAGTGAAGCTTCCTGGATCCTTTAATTTAGGTGGCAACTTGTTTTGCAAAATTGCGCTGCACTCTTCGGTAAGTGCCACCGTTTCGAATTCACCCAATTTCCTTTTCTTTGACAAAACATCCTTCATAAATTTTGCGTAACTGGGCATCTGTTCCAGGGCTTCTACAAACGGTATATTAATGTGTAGTTTCTTGAAAACATCCAAAAATCTGGAAAATTGCTTGTCTAGCTTGGCTTTCTGCAATCTCTGAGGGAATGGTACGGGAGGCACTACACTATCGGGCTTGAGTTCCTTTGACTTTACCTCCGAACCTGTATCCTTCTCCTTTTCCGATTTTTTCACCTTACTTTTCTCCGGGGATACCTCATCGTTCTCCTCCCCACCTGTTTCTGGCTTAGAATTATCTTTGACCGCATCAGGAAGCTCTTTTCCACTTCTTAAGGTGACAGCCTTGTAGTGTTCTTTTCCATCCGATCTTGGATTCACCTCTGTATCGCTTGGAAGTGCTCCTTGTGGTCGAGTATTCAAGACTTGAGCCAACTGTCCCAGCTGATTTTCCAAGTTCCTAATTGACACTGCCTGGCTCTTCACATTCAAATCTACCTGAGTTAACAATTTATCTTAATCATTCATTCTTTTCTCAGATGTTGTGATAAACCTTGCTAACGATTCTTCTAAATTCGGCTTCCTTTCTGCATGTTGTGGAGCTTGGTTCTGAAAACCTGGAGGGTTCTGTGATCTTGGAGCGGGATTTTGAACTTGAGAGTTATTACTCCATGAGAAACCCGGATGATTCTTCCACCCCGGATTATATGCATTCTGGTATGGCTGTTGTGGTCTGTTGTAACTCCCCAAGTACTGTACAGATTCAGGATTAATAGCACAATATTCCGTCGGATGTGCGCCTGCACATAGTTCACACACATAGGCTACTTGTTGAACTTTCGATTCTGTTAACGCTTCAATCTTCTTAGACATGGCCGCCATCTGAGCTGTTAGTGCTGTGACCGCATCTACTTCCAAAACTCCAGCTACCTTTTGTTGATTCAATCTGGAAGTTGGCCATTGATAATTATTTGCAGCCATAGTCTCTAACAAAGTAAAAGCTTCATCGAAATTCTTATCCATTAAAGCTCCCCCTGCAGCTGCATCTATACTTGCTCGAGTGTTACTGCTCAACCCATTGTAGAATGACTGAATCTGCAGCCACTTGGGTAACGCATGATGTGGACATCTTCTCAATAATTCTTTGAACCTTTCCCAAGCTTCGGACAGTGACTCTCCATGACTTTGCTCAAAGGTAGAAATATCGTTTCTCAATTTAGCAGACTTAGCCGGCGGGAAGAATTTTGCGAGGAAGTGAGTGCAACCAACTTTTGGCTTTATCCCTTAGTGTAAACGGAAACAAACGTAATTTCACTGCATCATCAGACACATTTGGATATTTGAATGTATCACAAATCTCAAGAAAGATAACCAAGTGTGCATTCGGATCGTCGTTGGCTAATCCCCCAAACTGTACCGAATTCTGAATCATCTGAATTGTGCTTGGCTTGATCTCGAAGGAATTAGCAGTGATGGCTGGCCTTGTGATGCTTGACTTGATGTCATCTATCTTAGGCATAGCATATTCCCTCAATGATTTTTGTTCTTCGTTAGCCATTTTCTCTTTCTCAAGTGTCTCTTAACAGAACTTTCTCAACTGACGAAGCTTGTTTTCAAGATTATCCTCACACTGCACGAGTTCCGGTTGTTTTGATCGCGTTTGCATAAACGAATCAAAAGTCACCTGAACAATAAACAAAAGAAACAAAAAAGAAAATAAGTTTGCTTAACTAGAACAGACTTAATTAAACTGATATTGAAAATTATAAAACACAAATAATCCCCGGCAACGGCGCCAAAAACTTGTTGTCCGATTTAGATAACGACAATTACGTGCAAGTGTACACGATCAACAAGTAATAAAGTGATAAGAAGGAGTGTCGAACCCACATGAATTATTACGATTTAAATTTCCACTATCAATCTAATCTATGACTATTCTATTAAACAATCGCCAATTGGTTGTTTGATTTAAGCTAATTTAACTAATACGAAAACTAAATACTATCACAAAGATTGAAATTCAGATTTAAAAGATTAAGACTACAATTTCCCCAATTATATATCATAAATCAACATATCTACGTCATTCAGTTATTCACTTCATTAGAATTGTTAACAGGAATTCAATTTTACTCATAGGCCCTTTTCCAAGTGATCAAATAAATCTATCTAATCCAATTAACTCTACGATATTCCTATGCAGAATAACAAGATTAAATTCATAAGCACCAATTCCCAATTGTTACGTGCAGTAAAGAGATATTCCTATTCACTTTACAAATCTAATTATTTAACACTTGCAAATAATTTTAGAATACACGCTATCTCATTCAGTTCTAACCCTAGATTGCATCTCCCAAATTCACCTAAGGTATTCCGATAATTGTTGGCCAAACAATTTAAACATTAAGCATAGAATATGATAAACAACTCAATTTGAATGAATAACTGAAATTAAATAGAAAATTAATTCATCAATATAACTGGTTCAATTGTAGTCTTAATGAAAAGATTTAGTTCATACTAACAATAAAAACTAGAAATTCAAAATAAGTCATTGTAAATAATTACAAATTAAGGATAAAAAGATTAAAAGAAAACTCAATATAATCCTTCGTCCTCCAATCTGATTTCTTCACAACGCTTGGCTTGATTCTCTATCTCCTTGCTCAGCTTTCAATCTTCAATCTCCCTGTTAGTAGTTGAATGAAAAAAACTCTCCTTTATCCATGTTTTATTCTCCTATTTATCCTTAATAACCTCCTCAAGACTTCTTATCAGAATAGCATTTGAATTCCTTCCTAGCATCAAACTTTTCAAAGAACCCGATTGTCAAATTCTATATTTTTTTCCACCAGACGCAACCTTTCCCCGGCGAGAAAATCCTTCACAAAAGTCTCACCCCGGCGAGAAAAATATACTTGGACTTCTCGCCCCGACGAGAATGCCCTGCACCCAGCCAGATTTGCTTTCTTTGATCCTCAGCCAGCCATAACCTACAAAAGAAATATAAACACAAATAAAAAGGTACTAAACTACTAAAAGACTGAAAAGAATCTCGCTAAAACGTATCTAACTCGTAGGTTAAATCCTACTCATCATTTGTCAGTGCGGAAGCCTCCGAACGTTACCACACCACCATGGTCACAAAATCTTTGATTTCGGAACGGGGTATTCTTCCTGACGCAACAAACAACTGGGGGTTGACTGAAATAATTAGGAAAAGAGGATGGGAAACTTTTGCCGCTCAGCCCGAGCCTGCGTGTATTCCTCTTGTCAGGGAATTCTACGCTAATGCATTAGAAGCTGAAAATTTTGTGGTAACGATTAGGGGCAAGAAAGTTTCATTTGGAAAAAGGAGCATTGAAGAATACTATAACCTACCTAAAAGCCATGGTGAGGATGACCTTACTAAATATGGGGCCGACAAGCCCGACTGGGATGCAGTCATTACAACATTATGCAAACCCGGTGCTCGTTGGGCTACGACAAGGGGAGAGCCGGTGCATTTTCGCCAAGGCGACTTAAGCAAATATGGGAAAGCATGGTTATACTTCATCAATGCAAAGCTATGGCCGACCACACACGCAACTCAAGTAATTCCAATGCGAGCTCTTATCATGTTTTGTTTGGTGACTGGGCGGAGCATTAGTGTGGGTCGGTTGATTCGGAACTCAATTCTTCAGTTTGTTAATGGGAAGTCTTCAGGCGGGTTGCCACACCCATCCCTAATCTACGGGTTGTGCAAGAGGGCCAAAGTTAAGGTGCATGCACACAAGTTACTTCAACAACCACTCACACCCATTGACAGCCTAGCTATTGGCCTTTACAAGGTCTGGAATGGGGCGGCACCGGAGCCACATGGAGTTAGGTTCTTACCGTTAGTTCAGCCTCACGAGCCCGAGGCAAGTGTCAGAACTCCACCACCAAGCACTGAGCCCACCGGGGCGTCTAACTCCTCTATGGACCTACTTATCGCTGAGATGCGGGAGCTTCGTCGTGAAAATCAGGCGATGAGGGCCGAAATGCAACAGAACAAGCAAGCAAGACTGTGGGAAGAGCAGGAGAGGGAGCGTGAGCATAGGCGCATGTCCCGCCGCCTTGATCACTCCATTCAACAAGTCAATTCCTTATGCATTTACACTACCAATTTTTGTAACGCGACTGCACAGGTGATCAACAATAGCGGGGCCAATACCGGCCCCAATGCAGTCCAATTTCCCATGACACCTATGTTCTCGGAGTATGGCTTTGACTCGGATGATGACGCTGCTTGAGTTCCCCGGTGATGTTCTCTATTTAAATTCTGTCTATTTTAAACATCGAGGACTATGTTTACTTTAAGTTTGGGGGTGTGTGTTAGTTTAATTTTGTCATGTTATTGTGTCCAAGTTGTGTGTGTTAGTTTAAGTTATTCATGTTATTGTGTCCAAGTTGTATGTGTTTCAAGAATGGCCAATGATATTCTGCTGGTTAAGGTGTTTCTTTCTAAAGTAAGGCTCGAGCAGACTTAGTTACTTCTTAACATTATGGCTAACTCCCCTACTCTTGGTTACGTTAACTCCTCACGTTTTCAGCATGCCTGTTAGCTAGTTAGTATTGAGAAATCTCATTTACTTTTATGTTTGGGCGATTATACTTGAAATGTACTAAACTCATGTCTGCAACCTGTTTTGTCATTTTAGGCTTTCATATAAGTTTGGGGGAAGTTATTAATTAAAAAAAAACTGACCAAGTTTAATTACGTGGCCTTTGCTACTCAAGTTAATAGACCATTTGGGGTGTTTTACACCTAATGCCCTAAAGCCATCTGGTTTGGGAGTCATTGATCAAACGCTCGTTACATGGGTAGCTCTGTATAGCCTAATGTGATTAGACACTGCACAGTCATGCGATTAGTAAGGTGAGATAGAGCGTAAAACGCACTCACCAATGTGATTACTCATTACTGCATCAATGTACTTGGAACCCCCCCCCCCTTTCTTATGTGGTCGTCTTGTTTGATTTTCTCTAGGTAACGATGAGTTTGTAGATTTATAGTATAATCCCTCGGAAGTTGAGTTCATGCGTTAGCTCTTTCCTAACTTACATAAACAGATATCATGCACTCACACACACACTACTGGGATCTTGAGTAGCCGTGTGCTTAGAACTCTGGTTAAATTGTAACTTTTCAGTCTGCTTGGGCCCCTTTTTGATCTTTTTCCTTTGAGGCCAATTCTTGGAGTCACTTTCCTCTAAATTCAGTTGTTTTTATATAAATTAGTAAATTTCTATTTACTTGAGGACAAGCAAAGATTTAAGTTTGGGGGTATTTGATGAGTGTGTTTTATACACACAATTTGGGTACTTTTCGCCTTGATAATTTGCAAGTCTTTAGGTATTTTATATAGTTTTTATGTATTTTTATCTTATTTTTACATAAATTAGTTTTTAGTTACTTTTACATGTTTTATGTTGCTTTGATGCATTTTTATTACGTTTGTAGGAATTGAAATAAAGACCGCTCGGATCGTTGTTTGGATTGACTCATTGTTCGTGCCTGGATGTCGGTGCCCGAATGGTAATATGATGGATTGTGGTGATTGGCGACGCCCGGTGCTTAATTTGACAATATGTGGTAGTTGGGCGTGCACGACGTTGGATTGCGTGCACGGCGTTCGGCGTCGCCCAAGCCACGTGGGCATGCCCGTGCTTGGATGTCCGTACCCGAATAATAACACGATGAGAAATTATGTTTGGCGATGCTCGGGGCTTAATTTGATGACACTTGGAAGTTGGGCGTGCACGGCGTCGGAGTGCGTGCACGGCGTGCAGCGTCGACCAAGCCGCGGGCACGGCGTACAACGGGGCACTGGGCGCTCGGCAGCCTCGGCGTTGGGCGCGCGCGCACGCGGGCGGCATGGCTCGGCATGGCCTCGGCAGCATCCAGGTGCTTGGGCGCGGGCGCGCGCCTGGGCGTGCGGGCGCACGGGCGGCCTCGGCAGCGCATGCGGGCGAGCAGGCGGCATGTAGGCGCATGGGTGCGGGCGCACGCCTGGGCGTGCGGGCACACGCCTGGGCGTGCGGGCACACGCCGCCGTGCTGATTGCGATCTGACACACCTTCAGTGCGATCTGAGGTGCATTTTGTCCGATTTTGGCTAGGGTTTCTTAATGAAGACTATATATAATCTCTTCTAAGCCTCATATCAGATATGTAGAGGGAGGGAGGCTACAAAATACATCAACCAATAGAGCTCAAGGCTGGAAATCAAGCTGAATCAAGCCAAAAGCCAAGGAACTCAGTCAAGAAGAATTGCAAAGCTAAGGAGGAGAGCTAGAAACCTACAGCAACCAAAGGAACACCAGCTGAATAACTTCAAAAGTGGTTTCATTTCTAGTTTTCCATCTCCTTTGTAATTCAAATTTGATAATGTATCAATTGAAAATGATGTTTATTGTAGCTATCATGAACTAACCTTCTATTCTAAGATTGCAATGGAACCCAACACTTAATTTGAATTGAATTCTCTCTCTATTGATTTTAGTTATGCATTTGTGAATTTATTGTCATAACCTTTGCTTCTAGATTAATTGCTTGGCCCGTAATTACCGTGGGAACCTATATGAACTTGACGAACGGATTATAGGTTGAGACCTAGTTATGATAACATGCGAGAGTATAGATTGTTGTGGGTTATTAATCGGATTAA
The DNA here is from genome assembly GCA_034770075.1 of Aralia elata. Classification (NCBI taxonomy): domain Eukaryota; kingdom Viridiplantae; phylum Streptophyta; class Magnoliopsida; order Apiales; family Araliaceae; genus Aralia; species Aralia elata. The sequence continues at coordinate 2,344,748 of JAVJAP010000089.1, read as the reverse complement.
GTGACGTGTGTCTTATTAATTATCTGCAATAATAGGTATCTTGATAGTAGTTGGGATAGATATATACCTAATTACCGCATGCAACTTATTGAGAATCTAGTCTTAATGACTTCCGAGGTGAAAGTTGGTAATGGAAGGGAGGATTAATTAGATTTGGTGACACGTGTCTATAAATCATTCCTGAAATTAGTCTCTTGATAGTGTATAGGATAGACATATACCTATGCACCGCTTAGGAAGATTCGTGATTGACCATCGACATAGGCTCTTATGTAGTTTTGATTTCTCGGTTGTCAATTCGTATGCTATAATTGACTGAAAAGAGAGAGTTAGGAGATTCAAATGACGTGTTGGGAGAAATTGTAATCTTAGACCTTTCTACCTTGATATTTTACCGCATTTTACTCATTACTTAACTTGTGAACTCAACCAATCAACAAACAATCAAACCTTCATCGTTTAAATTAGATCAAATTGATATACGATTGGTACTTGGTTATTATTTGTCACAATTCCCTGTGGGTTCGACTCTTATCTTATCATATATTACTTGTGGGCCGTGTATACTTGCACGTGTGTGTTATCGATTGTGAAATCGACCAACAAAAGTCTTTAGCGTGGTGTTCGTGAGAAATGGAGATGTTGTTCAAACACCGTGTCTTGTACTATATTCTAATAGGGAGTTCAGATTCATGAAATATGAATAATGAGGATATTCAGAACTTGAACTAAAATAATAAACTTAACTAAAATGGGAATTAAACCAATAAACATAGTTGTAATGTAACTAATTGGTATTGTGATTGTATGGTATATGTAGGGTATTTGAAGAACGTGAGTTGTAATTGTGTAGCTAACGCGTGAGGCAAGTTTCTTAACTCTATTTCTTTTCATTGAGCAAGTTTCCTAACCTTTGCTACTTTATTATTCAGCGAGGTTTCTTAATATGATTCAATGCCTATGTTCTTAAATAAGCTTTCTAATTCTTCTAAAAGCATTACTTCGGTAAACGATGTTTTATCATTATGACTCTATCACTATTTGAATCATTATTTGCTTATGTACCATGATACGAGATTACATTGTTATCAAACTCTTAAATGGCTATCGAACCCTTTTTGATTCGACTAGTCCAAAGTTGATGAACATTCTAAAGATCTAAAATTCTTTTGAAGTTAATCTAAACCAACTTATCTTTGGTGCGGATCCTAATGTTAAAGACTAAGATGAACAACCCTAAAATAGGGGATTACGTTATCGGAAACTAATATCAAGTAATATTTTTATCACGTGAAAGTTTCAAATTTGACTATCCCTCTAATTTGAAATTCATGTAATTAATATCTTAATACTGGTTATGAACTTGTAATAGATCCTTATGCAATGAATCACAACTCAAAATAATATATGATAAATTGATACATATAGAAAATAATTATATATATCAGAAACAAAGTGCAACCATATTTATCAGCGTAGCACTATTAAGTATTAATATATGTGTGACTGACTAATTGGATAACTGAAGTTTATAGATGGAAATTGTCGAATACAGCTGAAGAAATTTTAAAGGACACAATCAAGAAACAGGAGGGATCTCTTTGCTGACATGATGTGTTATGCTGACTCTTATTCTCTAGTACTTTCAGCTTTGTAATGCTCCCTTTTACTAAGATTACCATTTAGTTGTGCATATATTTGACTTGTTTGATGTCAAGCGCAATGGTGTTATAGAGTTTTGGAGATTTCGTCCCGTCATTAAGTGTCTTTCACCCAAATGCACCTATATCAGACAAAATATCTTGTAAGATTGATTTCTAATGACATTTAAAAATGTCTTGGTAATACTGTTCAAATTTTACTAGTTTATCTCCATATTTTAATTTGGGGAAACTGTTTTCGCAGTTGCATTTAGATTGTATGATCTAAGGCGCACAGGATTTATTGAGATAGAAGAGGCAAGTATTACAAATTATTCAGTTGTTCTTTCTTGTTTCCTACTAATCTTTTGTCCATTAAGTAGAAATCCAATTGATAGTACACTACAAAAGTTCAAACCTACAGACTAGAGTATTGAGAAATAAATTTCATATTGTTAATTTATAATAACTATGGTTTTCTGACTGCACTTTCTCAACTTTCTTAATTTGGTGTTTAGAATATTTCTGTTGCTTAAGTTAATTATTCCCCTATAAAAACTATTTATGTAGTTATGGAACTGTATTATTCTCTGCATGATGGTTTTGGTTTTGTATTATATGACAGTTGAAGGAGACGGTATTGGCAATCTTGCATGAGTCAGATTTGATACTTCCAGATGATGTTATCAAAATGATTATGGATAAGGTGCAGTTTACTCTACTTTGTTACCTTCTCTTTCATGCTCTCATTCTAAATACTGATTACTTAAAACAGACATTCAATGAAGCAGATACAAAAGGGGATGAAAGGATTGATCGAGAAGAGTGGAAGGAATTATTTTAAAGGGAAGATCTTCTAGAGAGAAAAAAACTCACATGAGTATAAACAATCCTAACCTTCTTTGCTCTACATTTTAATCAACTGACCAGATATAGCATACAATAGGAACAAAAAACAGGTGTATCAGTCCTTTGGTTATTGTTCTTTGCTCAGTTTTAACAGTTATGAGAGAGCCACACACGCACACCCGCGCGCACACACACACACACACACTACCAATTAGGCTACTTTAAAAGGGTTAATCCCAAGTAGGCTAATACTCATATCAGTCCAGCTAACTAGCATCCCTCTTATAATTCAAATAATATAGGAAAACTGATACTACTATTACTCTCAGAGCAAATTATACACAGGTTATATATGCATCATATCTAAATGTAATACTTTTGTATTTTCAGACTAGACATTTCCTCAATAAAAAGCCATAAACATCACTAACTTTGGAGATCATATGCACACTACAATCATCATATATATACATATATATATATATATATATATAACACGCTTCAAAAAAATAAATAAACATATTAATCACTCAAAGTACAAAAATATTACCTGAAGGAGAGAAAAAGAGGCTGAATTGGATCGGAAGAAGTTTCGATGTGGATCTGGTTGACGAATCACTTCCTGAAGCCGACGAGTCCCCAACTGTACGAATTAGCGATTATTTAGTGATGCGGATCTGGAGATCATATGTACACTGAAATTGGCGATACAATATTTGGGGATTTGAGTTTAGGGCATGGATTAGAGATTGAAATTGTACACTGATATGTAGATTAATATTGGGGATTTGAGTTTAGGGGATTTGGTGAGATGTTATTTTGACTGTAAACACCTTTCGAGATGGTTATCACTTATCAGATATTCAAGGGAACTGAAAATTTGGGAAGATAAAAATAGGGAGGGAAATATAATCGGAGTGAAAAATATAGCGGGAAAAAGAAGAATAATAGTCTCTTAGAGTAAATATAATTGAAGGAAAATTTAACAGGTTTCACTTCTTGTCTTTTAGAATATTAGAGATAAAAATTAATTTTTTTCTGCTTGACTTGTTATATACGCGATATTGATTTATAAAAAATATAGAACAACGTTTGTAATGTATTAGATTACTATTATTATTATTATTATTATTAGATAGTTAATATTATTTAGATAATTATAAAAAATCATGAAATACTAATTTATTTAGCACTGATGTATTTTCTTGTTCTAATTCAGAGATACGAAATAATTATTATACACATGTTAATTAAGAGTTGGTATTTTGAATATATACACTTAGCAGTTCCATTAATATTGTATTATATATCTATCATTATTTATTTAATTTATTAATAACATAGATATATTTCTTTGTTTTAATTCAGTGATACGAAATAATCGGCCAGCAAATATTAAGTAAAAGTTAGTATTTTGAATAAAATATAAACTTATAATATTTAATATTTACAAATTGACTTAGGGGTTGTTTGTTTACATCTGAATGGGTCTGAACGTGTCTGAATGATTCATCTAAAAAATTATGACAGAATCAAAAAGAAATAGTGTTGAATGATATTTTTACCTACCTACCCTCGCAAACAATTAAAAATTATGTTTAATATCTATATATATTTACTATTGTTAACAAATTATATTATTTACAAATTATTTTTGGAATTTTGTTCTTTAACAAATTGATCAATTTAATAAATGTTAGTGTAGTCTTTTGTTTTGATTTTATGAATTGATAGAATGTTATTAAAAAAATTTAGTGTTTATTTCTAAAAGTATATTACTAATACTATACTCCAACAAAAAATGGTTCACAAGTTTATATTTAATTTTTCTTAGATAATATTGTTTATTTATAATGATATAATCAATTTGTTCATAATAATCTAGAAGGTTAAAATAGAAATATATACGTATTCAGATGTTTTAGACAAATAGTTATCAAACACATCATTTTATTCTATGTTGAGAGCTTCTACTTTATTTAGCTCATTTAGATTCTCTTATATATTCAGAACTTTTCATTCAGTTTTACAAACATCACCTTAATCATCTTAGAAATAGAGAACTGATAATTCCGCAATATTTTTTGTTATTTTCGCATGTGAGCCATTTGTTAACATAACTAACACTGCTAAAGTAACTTGGTTAACGGTACATTCCGATTTTGTCCCCAACTAATTATCCCATCATACATTGCTACGTTTACATACTTTAAGAAGAATCATGTGCCAACTATCGGACATATACTTCTTATTAAGGATGAGTATTCGGTTATAACCGAATATCGAATTTCAATTTAACTATCCGAACAAAAATTCGAAATTAGTACTAAGTGAAAACTGAATAACCAAATTATGATGGGAAGGTTATTCAGTTTATAACCTTAATATTAACTTATATTTACCAAACAAAAAATAATAATAAACAGGTCTAATAATTTTAAATTAACAATACAAAGTACATAACCATATGACAAAGTTTAAAATTTTTTTTAAAAAAATATATATAATTCGGTTATTCGGACATCCGAATAGCATAATTTTAAAAAATCAAAACGAGAATATTGTATCGATTAAAAAACTTTAGTTCAATTTAGTAAATCGATTTTATCCATTTTTTGCTAAGTCGTACTTCTTACTAGATACTATGTTATGCCCATTTAAAAAACATAAAGGTATTACATATTTCTTTTTTGAAACATTTAAAAAAAATATAAAGGTATTACATATTTCTTTCTTGAAACATAGAAAGGTATTATGGAGAGCACTAATCACCAAATACCAAATACCAAATCATTCATTGTTTCACCCGACCAGAATAAATGGATCGAGTATTTCTGCGTACTGAAGGATTTCTAGGGTTTTGTACTTTGAGGAATAATAGACATAGCTGCTTCGTGTATTTGGGGTTGGGCTGTTTTTCGTTTGCGTCATTAAATTCTTCCTCATCGGTGGCTCTGGTAATTTTACTTTTCTCTTATTTTGTTCTATTATTCAGATAATTTTAGGTTTTTATTGCAAGAAATCGACACATCTTGAGTATGTACAATTATCTACTATATTTCTTAAGAAAATAGGTAATTGTCCAAATTTTCAGTAATTTCATATTTTCATTTGCTTATGATGTTACATCTTACAGGTTTATGTAGTGGTCGTAGAGATTGTTATTTGATGTGGGTTATCTGATTCTAGTGAATAGTGAATACTGGTTTATGGATTGGCCTTTTTTCTTTATTTGTTCAATTGTTAAGTGGGGTGTTTAATGTGGATTGATTTAGCGTGCTTCAATAAGTAATTAATATTGGGTTTAGTTTATCTAATTGTTTTCACCAGTTAATGACTGACTATTCATTCTTAATTTAAGGTGACACAGAGGAGTATATATGATTATATTCCAGTTAGTTGTTGAATTGGGTCAGTGTCTCATCCCCACCCCTCCCTCTTCCTTTACATTGTGGAGTTCCCATAAAGAACCCTGAGATAAAATGATGTGACATGCAGATATTTGAATAGTTAAGCTCAAATAATGTAGAAATAATGAGTTTTTGAGTCTTTTGACTATTAAATTTTGTTAAAAGATCCCTTTTTGTATATCCCTTTTGTTTCACTTATTATCAGAATTGGTTGTCTAACATTTTTTCTTAGATTGATGAGTCTAAATATTGCTAAATTTTGCAAGTTATGCAGAGAATCTTTTCTATTTCTTTGTCACATGAAAATGGTAAACATTCTGTAGTGCAAATTCTACATGGAATAAGTACTGGATCATGGAAATCTTGTTTGTTTTCACAAACAAGTTTTCAAGAATTAACGTTTGTTTTGCAAATTAGGGATAAAACATAAGAGGTATGTTTTCCCTTCCTGCACCAATCCAAGTCAAACACCTACCCAAAGGCACAAATTAAAGCTAAATGGCTGGAATCAAGATCTTGAAGTGTTGAAAGTAGAAATTGGAAGTAGTGTACCTTTGTAACTGCATTTCTTAAGAAGAGCAGTGACAATTTGTCTGATAGAATCACTTTTAGGGTGGGTCTAACTACATTGTGTTTGTGTTTGTGTTTGTGAGTTTGAAAAGATATTTATAAATTTATGATAACTACCTTGGAGGGTAGCTTTCTAAAAAAAACCTTATTAGCATCATTCTGTTTAGAAATGGACAGGGATTCTAAGTTTGGAAATTTCCATATTTCATCATTTATAACTCCTCGTGAGTTTACCTCGTATTATTTCATAGTACAATCTTTTTATAGTATCAAGCTATAACTATTCAATCATCACGAATCATCTTTCATTTTACAACTTAAACAGATCACGTCGTGATCTTATTCTACTATCAACTCTTCTTACGATTCTTTCTTATTTTATGACCGTCTTATTTTTTTATTTTTGCTAAATTTGTTTGTTTATGCCCCTTAGCCATTGTATATTTTGGGTCTTATTTTTTCGATCTTCACTGTTTATCTTTAATCACGTTGTCTTATGATTATTCAACTCAAGTGTTCCCTGATCTTTTAGTTTCTTTTATGAGCCTAATCATTTTATCATAACTTGTTTCATAGGAATTCTCTAAAGTTATCACCAACTAAACTCTATTTGAGTTTATTCTTATCATTTCCATCATTTTCATCTTATAGACATCGTCTATTTATTAACACCATCTTTATTACTGGAGTCAAGTAACTCCTGATTCTCATCTTTTATGACTCTTCAAGATTCTTATTTGAATCATCTCATATATACCTTAATTACTCCTTTATGAATTTTCTAAATTTATTTCTTATTGTTCAAACCCTATCTGAGTTTATTCTTTATCATCTTCACCTTTCTTCTCTAAGGTTATAGCCTAAGGTACTCTTACCTATGGTTATAACCTATCAGCTTCGATACCAATTGTAATGACCCCAAAATCTAGACAATCTCATCTCAAACTTTGCTCGTTAACAATACATTTACAATCTTCTTTTACATCATTAATCGATGTTATAATTAATAAAAATGCGGAGAAATTAAAACCTTTATACTTTGCTTTCTTTATTCCCTCAATCACAACCTTTACAATTACATAACTTGGAATCATGTTTAATTTATGATTCACTTCATCAGACTTATTATATAAGATTTCACGTCTTAGTACAATATCCTTCAAATATCGGATAATTCATTATTTATATCCTGACATTAAATACATATCAGGCATACAATCCTTTTCAATTTAGTCCATATTTAACTTAAGATAAAAATCTTTGACCAACTTTCAAGACTTAACCCCCTTATTACTCATAGCTTATTAGTTCGACATATAAACATGTCTATAAGTCTAATTTCAGATTTCATACTTCATCACTTAGATTTTCTCAAAATCGTATTATCTTATAATCTAATCTCATATTTAATCTTTGCTTGACATAGTCAAAACATTCTTGAATAGGCAATTTGTTAAGTAACATATGTCCTGCTACTTAAGAGTCCCTATTACACATGCCCAATAATTTAGCTCCTCAATAAATTGATCTTGATAACCCTGCAGCACGGCGCGGTCGCGCTGCATTTAAGCCTGGGAGTGACGCGGCCGCGCTACTCCCTTTTTAGCCCAGAACTTAGTTTTTTTCAACTCTATTCAATGTTTATCATACTAGGCACTTTCAACAACTAAACACTTCACACATTCACAGGACGTTTAAGTGATTTAAACCAAGTTAAGCTCATTAAGTTTTATTTACAAAATCGAATAGTTTTCATTTGAAAACTTATGCTAAACCTTGCTAAGATAGTTCATTACATGCTTGGCTATCTTGAACATCATATGAGACACATATTAGAGCCTAGAAGGCTCAATCATGCATGCTTAAAGATTTAGTACATAAAAAAAACATCTTTGGACATCTGCAAACCAGCGTGGCCACGCTGGTATTATGCCTTGAAAGTGGCGCGACCGCACCACTTCGGGTTCAAACGCAGAAATAGTCTGTTTCAGCAGAACTTGAAACTTAATTCTCAAATCTTTCGAACATGCTTATTAGATGTTAACTTATTATACCAGATAACTAAAACCAATATTCTCTTCGCTTATACAACATCAATTACTACATACATCAGTCAAATCCTTTAATTACCAATTTCAGAGTTTATACTAAATTTTCATGTTTTAACATGTTTAGCGAAATCGTTCACCACGAATTCGTTATTCAACCAAATTGATCCATTTAACTTTCGTTGTTTTTGTATTTCATCATATTACCAATATCCATCATCAATTTTAGATTCTATACATGAATTCCTAGCAAATTTTAGTCTCAAAATAGACTAAAACAAATGCAACAAACCAAAAGTCTAATTCTTCCACTTTTACACATAAACTCGAATTTGATTACTCCAATTTCAGACATATATGACATCTAACAGATTATATACAGCCAAAAAAACACCTATTCCCATATTCTTCATCAAATCATACAACCAATTCAATTCTCAGAAATCTTGTTTTGAGAAAAACTAGAATGAAAATAGGTCATCTTGTTTTAGGGTTCGATTATTACCTCTTGAATCAACCTAGATAGAAGATATAGATTGCTTGATTAATCTCCTTCTTCCTCTTGATTCCTTCTTTGGTTTTAACTCTCAATTTCACAGAGAGTTTCTTCTCTCTGTTTCTCTTTTCCCCTCTCTTCTTCTCTGTATTCTTAGCCTTATGAAACTAATACTCACAAATTTTACGTATATTATATTTAGCCATCAGTTATACAAGCAAAGAGCCTCATCAGTTAGAAAAACAAAGGGTCACTAGGTCAATGTTTGGCTAGAACCCAAAAATCCCTTTCTAATTTATTTTTATATTCTTCTTATTATATGGTTCTTGCGTCACACCTTTTAAACAAATTCCAATATTCTAAATTAAATTGAATTAAACCTAATTCCTTAAGAAATCAAACCTTACTATTATAATTATAATTTCTATTTAGCCATTATAATTATAATTTTATCATCAATCTTCTAATTTAATTATTTTATTAAATTAGAATATTCTCATCACAATAGCATAACAAAATACACATTAGTTGCTAAATTACTTAACATCAATTTAGCTAATATTAACACACTTAATTAAATTATTCCACAATAATTTCATCAAATATTTATTTTATTTAATAAATATCTCAACTAAAATATTTATTTTATTCGATAAATATTTTAACTATTTACGAAATTTACAATCGTACCACATTAATATATTACATTTTATTAAAACCAACTTATTTACATTAATTCACTATTTTAATTAAGTGAATTACTCTCATTAATTAAGTTAATTTTTAACTTAATTAAATTAACTAATATTATTCAGTTAATTTCCTTTTCGTAAAAATTTTATTTACTTTCTTCAATGGTTTTAATTAACTATTAAACCTCATTTTCCCAATATATATATATATATATATATATATATATATATATATATATATATATATATATATATATATATATCTCCCATATTTACACTTAATCTATTCCCACCAAATCACACACTTCAAAATATAACACACACACACACACACACACACACACACACACACACACACATATATATATATATATATATTTATTCAAATCCGACACCTCTCATATTAAGAATTTTATTTATTAAATTCTTATTTAATAGTTACTGCAAATTCGGGTTGTCACATCCTTCCCCTCTTATAAGGATTCCGTCATCGGAATCACCGAAACCCTCCTTACTCCGTTTTCATTAAATCTCTTTCACAATTTATCGTTGACCAACTCAACACATTCTCCTAATATGGATTTTTTAATTTCTACACCACCTATTTCCTCAATAAATTCTTGTAGATTCTACTTCAACTCTTTATTTGAACTCGATATTATTCCGAGTATTACATATTCTTTAACCCATTCATTACATCTTTCTAAGGTTCATCGCCATAGGCTTAATTCATAAACACTTCGTATATTACTAATCTTCGTTCATTCGATATATCAAAATAAACTTTATATTAATCTTTATTCATTTATTAGATTCCATGATCAAATTTCTTCTCTAAGGATCTTTCTAAGATCATTATATTTTTCACACCTTTATCTCTAAGTGTTCACATTTTTTTTTTTGATAATTTCACCCCCTTCTCTTTTCAGAATTTTTTTCTTACTTGCTCAATTTACTCAGCATTACTTGCCGTATTCTACAACTTATTTCCTTCTAAGGAACATCCTCCTTACCACATTCAACTTTCAAAATAATAAGAATCTTCCACAATTGATCAATAATTGGGAAGCGATATGAATAACTCAGGAACTTAAAAGATTCATTTAAGAACTTTCATTATCATGCTGAGGAGTCGTAGAGACTTGAACCTTGTCCTAGGTTAATAGATATTTTAACTGTAACCTTTAAAAGTCAAAAGACTGTGGACCATCATTTCTCGTACTCCAGGTGATCAGCCCTTCGTACTATATATTGTGCACATACATATTATCGCTATTGCATAGCTCAGAATTATAGTTTCCGATAATATTTTTCCCATTACAGGGTTAGTTCACCTCGGACTTAATACAAATTCCACACCAGTACAATCTGGTTTGACATAATTATTCTAAGAACGCTTGAATATCATAAACATCTTTCAACAGTCGTCTAGCTGAATCAACTAGCTTAGACTTTTAGCAACAATTCGGACATCAATCGAAATATTTTTAGCCAACTCAATTGGCATATCTTTTCATAGTTTAAAAAGAAAAAAAAATCTGTTATGACGTCATGATACAGTACCGTTTTCATAGTACGTTGAGGATTTCGTCATTTTATGACTTTGTCATACTACATCATACCATAGTGGGCTGACGATCCTATGATCACATCCAACACCAGGTTCAATTGCATTGATGACTCTATCGCTCAAAATACATTTTGATAATTTCAAATTATTTTTGTCTAGCTGAAACAATTAGCATAGACATATGAATAATAGGACTTTTAAAAATCATTGGTCCAATAATCTGGCCCCATATATTTTTTTTCCAAGACATAAAAAGTGCAAATATCAGCACGAAGTCAATAAATTTCGAAATCTAACATAGCTAGAAGATTTGGAATATCCATTTCTCTTTCATTAATTTCAACTTTCTCCGTTACTCCACTATCTAATAATTCTATCTATTTCTGGCACCATTAATGCCCACTATACTAAAAATTCTTAAATCTACAACTCTCCTATACCTTAATATAGTTCACCGAACTTACCACACATTATGAGTTCAGGAACTTGCCACAATAATATGAGTTTAGAAAATTATCCTAGCAATACATAGTCCAAGATCCAATCAGGGACTGTCTATACGCTTAGGGGTTCAAGAACATACATACGATTATGAGTCACGAACTTACCATAAGCATGAGTTTTAAGAACTCACACCTAATCTTAATATTATCTAACTATCAAATATAAATATGAGAAAAGAATCACCTTCACACCATATGTATATCAATAGCGCGACAACAATATTCCAACGATTATCAATGTGATAAACTAAGTGTAAGCGCAAAACCCTCGCCCATACAAAGGTTTATACAACTCAGCTATCACACGAGTCCTTAGTTGAAACCCCACCTAATTATATCTTGCTCTTAACTTGCTCTTTGCTCAATACGAAATTTCTGTATTTCATCATTTATAACTCCTCGTGAGTTTACCTCGTACTATTTCATAGTACAATCTTTTTATAGTATCAAGCTATAACTATTCAATCATCACGGATCATCTGTCATTTTACAACTTAAACAGATCACGTCGCGATCTTATTCTACCATCAACTCTTCTTACGATTCTTTCTTATTTTATGACCATCTTATTTTTTTATTTTTTTATTTTTGCTAAATTTGTTTGTTTATGCCCCTTAGCCATTGTATATTTTGGGTCTTATTTTTTTGATCTTCACTCTTTATCTTTAATCATGTTGTCTTATGATTATTCAACTCAGGTGTTCCTTGATTTTTTAGCTCTTCAGGTTCTTCTATGAACCTAATCATTTTATCATAACTTGTTTCATCTGAATTCTCTAAAGTTATAACCAACTAAACTCCATTTGAGTTTATTCTTATCATTTCCATCATTTTCATCTTATAGACATCGTCTATTTATTAACACCATATTTATTACTGGAGTCAAGTAACTCCTGATTCTCATCTTTTATGTCTCTTCAAGATTCTTATTCGAATTATCTCATATATATCTTAATTTCTCCTTTATGAATTTTCTAAATTTATTTCTTATTGTTCAAACCCTATCTGAGTTTATTCTTTATTACCTTCACCTTTCTTCTCTAAGGTTATAGACTAAGGTACTCTTCCTAAGGTTTATAACCTATCAGCTTTGATACCAACTTTATCGACCCCAAAATCTGGACAATTTTATCTCCGACTTTGCTCGTTAACAATACATTTACAATGTTCTTTTACATCATTAATCGATGTTATAATTAATAAAAATGCGGTTATATATATCTTAATTTCTCCTTTATGAATTTTTTAAATTTATTTCTTATTGTTCAAACCCTATCTGAGTTTATTCTTTATCATCTTCACCTTTCTTCTCTAAGGTTATAGCCTAAGGTACTCTTACCTGAGGTTTATAATCTATCAGCTTTGATACCAACTGTAACGACCCTAAAATCTGGACAATCTCATCTCTGACTTTGCTCGTTAACAATACATTTACAATATTCCTTTACATCATTAATCGATGTTATAATTAATAAAAATGTGGAGAAAATAAAACTTTAATACTTTTCTTTCTTTATTCCCTGAATCACAACCTTTACGATTACATAACTTGGAATCATGTTTAATTTATGATTCACTTCATCAGACTTATTATATAAGAATTCACGTCTCAGTACAATATCCTTTATATATCGATAATTCATTGTTTACATCCTGACATTAAATACACATCAGTCATACAATCTTTTTCAATTTAGTCCATATTTAACTTAAGATAAAAACTTTTGACCAACTTTCAAGACTTAACCCCTTCTTACTCATAGCTTATTAGTTCGACATATAAACATGTCTATAAGTCTAATTCCAAATTTCATACTTCATCACTTAGATTTTCTCAAAATCTTATTATCTTATAATCTAATCTCATATTTAATCTTTGCTTGACATAGTCAAAACATTCTTGAATAGGCAATTTGTTAAGTAACATATGTCCTGCTATTTAAGAGTCCCTATTACACATGCCCCATAATTTAGCTCCTAAATAAATTGATTTTTACAACCCTGCAGCACGGCACGGTCGCGCTGCATTTAAGCATGGGAGTGGCGCGGCCGCGCTACTCCCTTTTTAGCCCAGAACTGAGTTTTTTTCAACTCTGTTCAATGCTTATCATACTAGGCTCTTTCAACAACTAAACACTTCACACATGTACAGGACTTTTAAGTGATTTAAACTAAGTTAGGCTCATTAAGTTTTATTTACAAAATCGAATAGTTTTCATTTGAAAACTTATGTTAAACCTTGCTAAGATAGTTCATTACATGCTTGGCTATCTTGAACATCATATGGGACACATATTAGAGCCTAGAAGGCTCAATTATGCATGCTTAAAGGTTTAGTACATAAAGAAAACATCTTGGGACTTCTGAATACTAGCGCGGCCGTGCTAGTATTATGCCTTGGAAGTGGCGCGGCCGCGCCACTTCGGGTTCAGACGCAGACATGGTCTGTTTCAGCATAACTTGAAACTTAATTCTCAAATCTTTCGAACATGCTTATTAGAGTATAACTTATTATCCCAGATAACTAAAACCAATCTTCTCTTCAATTTTACAACATCAATTACTACATACATTAGTCAAATTCCTTTAATTACCAATTTTAGAGTTCATACCAAATTTTCATGTTTTAATATGTTTAGCGAAATCGTTCACCACGAATTCGATATTCAACCAAATTGATCCATTTTACTTTTGTTGTTTTTGTATTTCATCATATTACCAATATCCATCATCAATTTCAGATTCTATACATGAATTCCTAGCCAATTTTAGTCTCAAAATAGACCAAAACAAATGCAACAAACCAAAAGTGTAATTCTTCCTCTTTTACGCACAAACTCGAATTTGATTACTCCAATTTCAGACATATATGACATATAAAAGATTATATACAACCCAAAAAAAAACCTATTTCCATATTCTTCATCAAATTATACAATCAATTCAATTCTCAGAAATCTTGTTTTGAGAAAAACTAGAATGAAAAGTTTTAGGGTTTAATTATTACCTTTTGAATCAACCTAGATAGATGATATAGATTGCTTGATTAGTCTCCTTCTTCCTCTTGATTCCTCCTTTGGTTTTGGATCTCAATTTCATAGAGAGTTTATTCTCTCTGTTTCTCTTTTCCTCTCTCTTCTTCTCTGTATTCTCAGCCTTATGAAACTAATACTCACAAATTTTACGTATATTATATTTAGCCATCAGTTATACAAACAAAGAGCCTCATCAGTTAAAAAAATAAAGGGTTACTAGGCCATATTTGGCTAGAACCCAAAAATTCCTTTCTAATTTATTTTTATAATCTTCTTATTATATGGTTCTTGTGTCACACCTTTTAAACAAATTCCAATATTCTAAATTAAATTGAATTAAACCTAATTCCTTAAGAAATCAAACCTTACTATTATAATTATAATTTCTATTTAGCCATTATAATTATAATTTTTCATCAATCTTCTAATTTAATTATTTCATTAAATTAGAATATTCTCATCACAATAGCATAACAAAATACGCATCACTTGCTAAATTACTTAACATCAATTTAGCTAATATTAACACACTTAATTAAATTATTCCACAATAATTTCATCAAATATTTATTTTATTTAATAAATATCTCAACTAAAATATTTATTTTATTCGATAAATATTTTAACTATTTACGAAATTTACAATCGTACCACATTAACATATTACATTTTATTAAAACCAACATATTTACATTAATTCACTATTTTAATTAAGTGAATTACTCTCATTAATTAAGTTAATTTTCAACTTAATTAAATTAACTAATATTATTCAGTTAGTTTCCTTTTCGTAACAATTTCATTTACTTTCCTCAATGGTTTAATTAACCATGAAACCTCATTTTCCCAATATAGAAATATATATATATATCTTCTATATTCACACTTAATCTCTTCACACCAAATCACATACTTCAAAATATATAACACATATATATTTATTCAAATCCGACATCTCTCATATTAAGAATTTTATTTATTACATTCTTATTTAATAATTACTGAAAATCCGGGTTGTCACACACATTAGGTATCATTGGTGCAGAAGATGTAATGATTATAGTTATAGATTCGGTAGCCATTTATTACAAATATAAATTAGATATATATATATATATATATATATATATATATATATATATATAAGCTTATCTAACGTAAACCAGAATTGTAAAAGTAGAAATAAGTAGTATGTCAAGGCTAGTACTTGGTACTATGTCCTTAAGATAATTATGCCTCATTTTCAGTGCTTAGAGTTTATCAGTACTTGTCTCACAGGATACAGTGACAACGTGTGTTATAGCAGCACTACAAATAACACACACAATAAACCAATAAATGCTCTGAACTCTCTCAAATGTACTCTAAATATGACTTAAGAAATGATGCAAAGTTGCATAACTAAAAATGACTGAATTCTTATGATATTTATAAGAGGATTAATGACCCTTCATGATTGGACAAAACCTTTGTGAACCGAATAGACACCTATGAAAGGGCATGGCTGAATAGGTGCGAAGACAGCAAAGCCGGACAGAACGTGGATCGCAGCTGTGCTTGACTCTAGCGTTGCTACGCTGTGTTGGAGCGTAGCTGCGCTTGACCCTAACGTTGTTGTGAAGCGCTGTTGCGCTTGACACACTGATTTCACTTCTTCCCTTGCCTTGATTTCCCAAAACTAATAGTAAGGACCCACGTGTAAGTTTGCAGAAATAAGAATATACATACAATCATAATGTAATAAAGTGGAAGCATGACATAAATCATATTTAAAGTTTTCTGCAATCCAAGGAATCACCTTATGCGATATTATTAATCGAGGAAGGATAAAAGATATACCTTTACGAAGATGAATCAACTCCTTGATTTGATCCTCAAGTTCCAATCCTTTTCTCCTCCGTGCTTCTCCAATTCTTTTGATCAAACGCAAGCTACTCAGTGTGTGCAACGCTCTAAATGTGATCCACCAAGAGTATATTGATTGAAGAAGTAATATTTAGGTTTCTCTAAACCTTGGGTGGCTAGCCCTAATTTTCCCTCTCCTAACTCCTTAGGTTACAGAGAATATATTACGTGGTATCTCTATACTTACAATTGTGTTAACCCTAATCTATCATAAGGTTTCTTCTTATATAGACTTCTCCCCTTCCTAAACTCTTTAGGACTTATGGTTTTAATTTAATTCTCAAACTATTTAGAAACTAAATTATTTATAATAATAATAATACTAAGACTCCTCTTATTAATTTATAATTAGTATTTCTCGAAATACTTAATTATAAATATTAGTATTTCTCCAAATACTAAATTATTATTATTAAGACAATTCACTTATAATAATAATAATAATAACTCCTCTTATTAATTATAAATATTAGTATTTCTCCAAATACTAAATTATTATTATTATTAAGCTAATTACTTCCAAAATAATATTTATCTTTTGCGGTGTGACCCTTTAGGTTCAATATTATGCTGGCAGTAGAATAAATAAATTAAAACCATTCTAATATTATTTTAATGAATTAAACTCCTTTAATTCATTTATAAATAAATAATATTATTCTACATCATCAGGGACACCTTACATCAGTGTTTCATGACTATCCGTATAATATGAAATCAACGTTTAATCACATATAATTCAATCCTTTTTATAACGCCCCCGAATTCAAGCGTTGGCCGCCCGAACAAGGGTCCGACGTTATCTCGTACTTCTTTTGTAACTTAACCAATGATCCCATAATCATATTGGTTAAATTAGTCTATTACAGACTATAAATTATAAATTTCCTTAACTTCCTCCCTGGATCTATTCTTGATCTCAATCTCATTCCTTCTACAAGTATCAACTTGTAGTTCATTCGTATATATGGATAAGACCATATATATATCGGTCCAATTTTTAACCCTATGATTTAGATATTCTATCATTTATAAGCTTTATATGGATCCAAGATTCACAGTACCAGCACTAGTGATAGTTCCCAGATCTGAAGGGGGCTTCCCAATAAAGATAAATCGATATTGGTGCGCAATTAGATGACCTGACCTTCATTTCTTAGTCAGAACTTTCAGCGTGCCAAATACCCTCACTTAGATACATAGTCTTATAAATATTATTTATGTTTTAACAATTTTAAGTTTAATCGAAGTAAAGACATGACAAGAATGTGTGAGAAAACATGGTAATATTGATATAATATTCGGTTACATACTTTGCCGGTTCATATTACAAAAAGTCATCAAGACTATAACAAAAGGGACAAGTAATCAAGAAAGCATATAAACTAGTCTACGCATTTCTTCTTTCCTTTCTTTGGAGAGCCTGAACTCTCAGGTTTGTCTGCAAATAAGGTTTTATTCGCAAGAATGAGCATACAAAAGCTCAACAAGTCTAAACACATAGTATATAATTGAACTCACACCGATAAGGATTTAATGAATCATAGCTTTAACAAAAGATATTACAATTGTTTTAACATAGTAAGACTGAGTGGTAATTAAACCAAGAACCGTTCGTCTGTCTTTCGACTTAGAACCATACCGTGGATATCAAGTAGAGGATCAATCTAACGACATCCTATGTTATGCATAACATACGCTACATTGACTAATCATTACAGTGTGTTAACAACATGTTCATCTCAGTTTACTTTTCATATAGAGGTCGCTCCAAGATAACTTGGTTTGACTAAAGAATTATAACAATTCAATACTTCACGAATAAACGTTCATTTTGCAAGTTCTGCCAAAACGAATAGCAATAACTCTCATATCAAAGATTTATAACACGTTGTTGCACAAAGTTCATAAATCAAATAGAAAGCTTGTAAATGAAAGCTTAGGTAGAAGACTTGCCTCGTATATCTTTTACAGATAAATATAACAGTCTACACGTTCGGCGTAAATCCTACACGATTATAAGTTCATGTAGACCAATTAAGCGTTTAACGATTAAATCTTTTAAGTTTTATTTCGGGTATTATAACCACTTATAAATAAGACTCTTTCTACTATACATCAAATAATTTTAGCATTATAACTGCATATAAAATGAATATTGATCAACTATATTTAAAATAAATTAAGCTTTATAACTGCTTATAAAATGAATATTCGGCTATTATATTTGAGATAATTTCAGCATTATAACTGCTTATAAAATGAATATTCGGCTATTATTTTTAAGATAATTTCAACATTATAACTGCTTATAAAATGAATATTCGGCTATTATATTTAAGATAATTTCAGCATGATAACTGCTTATAAAAGTATATTTTCAACTTTATAAGAGAAATAAATCGGACATTATAACTGCTTGTAAATAAGACTTTTGTACTATATACATAAAATAATTTGAGCATTATAACTGCTTGTAAAAGTATATTTTTACTAATACATACATAAAAATAAAAATTATAACCACTAGAGTATAACTCTTGTAGTTGTTAGCTTTACTTCCAATTGTGTAGCGCTTCGATACTTCGAAAGTAATTTTTATCTCACAATATCTCTCAGAATATAAATATATAGTGTTTTTGCTCTTGAACTGCTCTTGAAAATAGTAAGGAATGAATGAACTTAGCTTGCTATTTATAGGAAAACATAGTTTCACTAATTGCACGTTAGGGGCTCAGCTTATTATACTTTGGTACCTAGGTTAATTACACTTTAGTACCTAACAAATACTTAGAATATTCTTCTAAGCTCCTCAATGAAAATATCTTCCAAGCTCGACAATGCAGCTTGCAATCTAAGCTCCTCAATGAAAATATCTTCCAAGCTCGACAATGCAGCTTGCAATTGAACCTATCTTCTAAGCTCCTCAATGAAAATATCTTCCAAGCTCGACAATGCAGCTTGCAATCTAAGCTCCTCAATGAAAATATCTTCCAAACTCGACAATGCAACTTGCAATCTAAGCTCATCAATGAAAATATCTTCTAAGCTCGACAATGCAGGTTGCAATTGAACCTATCTTCTAAGCTCCTCAATGAAAATATCTTCCAAGCTCGACAGTGCAGCTTGTCACCGTAAGCACGACAAATCACTTTGTCATTTTCAAGCACGACACAGCAACTTGTCAAAAATAATTTGTCGGAATACTTCTTGGTGAAATCGTGGAAAGCACGACAAATCATTTTGTCAATGGAAGCACGACTAAGCACATTGACCAAAAAATTTTATTTGACCTAATTCATCGTTTACACTATATAATCACAAAACACCTACTTCGAAATATCATTTCGATCTTTATTAAGCACATATGTTACAAAATTCAAATCTCATTAGGGCTTAAGGTTTTAAACTTCTCGATACCTAGTTTTAGGTCACTAAATTAGCCTCTAACCATATACGATTGTATTTATAAGCCTCATAAATATTCGAGGTATTACACTTTTACCATACAATGTCCCACTCAAACATAGGATATGGAATTTCTAACAAGTCTTATTTATTTAATCATATGCATTTCGATTCACAAATGCACAACTCTAATTAATGTAAATTAGAAACTCCTTTCTAATTTTCATTCACCTTGGCCAAAGATTTATAAGTTATCATTCATGAAATCATATAGGACATTCTCTCTATTTACTGGAAGCGGTAGATCCTTTGTTGATCATTCACCTATCTCCATGTACACTTTATTATACCCAAACATACCCTATTATACTCTCAAAGAGTTAAGGAATATGACAAAGCATAACTCAGAGTACACAAGATACTATGATGATTCAAGTCCAAGGATCACTTATACTACTATCACTATAGGAACTCAGGCAAGTAAAATTCCATTAGGTGTTTCTTTAAGCGAGTCACGTTCAGTGAACTTATTCTCCAATAAGCACCTACATACTTGTTTTAGTGTCTCCACGCAAATGATTATGAGATCAATCATCCTATTCAACAGAGCAAGTATAGTATGTACCAATCTATCCTGAATTAGTAATCCCACATTAGTGATCCAACGATTGAGAACATTTTAGTTTTGAGCTATCTTGAATTTAGATCTCATTAGCATGATCATCATCGTGATTCTAAAAGCATTGCTCCAAAACTATGGGTTTACCACATTTATTTAATTCAACCAATTAAACATGGATACAGTATGCCATTAATTAAATGAATTCTTTTATTAATAAATGAATAAGATTACAAAGTAAATGTTTATCACATCCTATATGATTGGCTTGAGGGCATACCACTTGCACTAAAGCCAATCGCCCCGGTATCTCGTACCCATCTTCTCTAAGTGCGATCGTCCTGATGTTGGATAATGCTTTAGTAAATCGATCTGCAATGTTGTTCTGAGAGTCCACTCTCTCTAAGGTGACATCTCATCTTTCAATGATTTCTCTAATCAAATGAAAGTGCCGCAACACCTGTTTGGATTTTTGATGAGACTTAGGTTCCTTAGCCTGTGCAATATCCCCATGTTGTCACAATATACAAGTACTAATCCTCGTATGCTAGGAACCACTACAAGTTCTTAACTTGTTCCTCCAAACAACTTTCTTTGCAACTTCATTTACAACTACGTACTTTGCCTCTATCACTTAATCAACAACTATTTGCTACTTGGAACTTTTTCCAACTCACTGCACCATCGTTCAAGGTAATCACATACCCTGAATTGGATTTATTGTCGTCTTGGTCAGTCTAAAAAACTTGAGTTTGTATAGCCCTCTAGTTTCAATTCAGACCCACCATAAATGATTAACACATCCTTAGTTCTTTTTAAGTACTTTAGGATGTTTTTCACTGCCTTCTAGTGATCTTCGTCAGGAATGGACTGATATCTGCTTGTCATATTTAGTGCATAAGTAATATCTGGTCTCATACATTTCATTGCATACATGATAGTTACTCATGTGATCTCTCTCTTCAGGTGTCTTTTGGGGATAAATTGTTAGAGAGATACGCTTTATGGCTCATCAACATTAGACCTCTCTTGGAGTTTGCCATGCTAAACCCCTTTATCATCGAATGAATGTACGTTCTTTGGGTCAAGCCGAGCATCCTTTTAGATCTATCTGTATAAATCTTTATCCCCAAATTTTAGGATGCCTTTCCCAAATTTTTCATGGAGGAATGTTTAGACAATAATATCTTTACTGATTATAGCATTGGTATGTCATTCTCTATCAGTAGTATATCAACATATAGTACTAGGAATGTCACTGCACTCCCACTGACCTTTCATACACACTTGGTTCATCTTCGTTTTTGATAAAATCAAACTCTTTAATTGTCTCATCAAAACAGATGTTCCATCTTCGAGAAGCTTATTTTAATCCATAAATGGATCATTATAGCTTACATACTTGATTTGCTTCAACCTTTGAAACAAATCTCTCTGGTTGTATCATACATACATTTTCCTCAAGTCTCCCATTGAGGAAGGACGTCACCACGTCCATTTGCCAGATTTCGTAATAATAAGTTGCAATCGCAAGCAAAATCCGAATGGACTTGAGCATTGCCACCAGTGAGAAGATTTCATGATGGACAACTCCTTGTCATTATTTAAAATCTTTTGCCACCAATATGGCCTTATAGGTCTCCACATGCCATCTGCTCCAGTCTTTCTCTTAAAGACCCATATACACCCTATAGGCTTTACGCCTTCCGGAGGGCTAACCAAAGTCCACATTTGGTTTTCATACATGGAATCCATTTCGGATTTCATGGCTACCTGCCATTTCTCTGAGTCTCTACAACTCTTAGCCTCATCGTATATAACTGGATCATCATCCTCTATGATGAATCCATACCACCCAGGTATCTTCAGTACTCTTCCAAATTTATGATTCGGTTGTCGTACAATAGGTTTATCTACAGGTTCCGCGGTTTGACTTAAAGTACTTTGTGGTTTTTGAACTTCTTTAAGATCTATTTTTCTCCCACTAGCCTCTTCAAGTATAAACTCCTTTATCCAAGAAGGCAGCGTGTTTCGCAACAAACACCTTTTGCTCAGGAGGATTGTAGAAATAATACCCTAAACTTTCTTTAGGATATCCCATAAATCTACACTTGTCAAATTTTGTCCCAAGTTTATCCTTTTAAAACCTTTTCACATAGGCTAGACAACGCATAATCTTAACATGCTTAACACTAGATTTTCTCCCTGTCCATAACTCATATGGAGTCTTGGGGATGGATTTTAAGGGTACCTTATTTAGTAGATATGCAATCGTTTCTAGGGTATAACCCTAGAAGGATACTGGAATGTCGGTAAAAATCATCGTGGACTACACCATGTCTAATAAGGTACGATTTCTCCTTTGAAATACACCAATCAATTATTGCGTATCAGGAGGTATCTATTGTGGGAAAATACCATTATCTTTGAGATGATCTAGAAACTCATTACTTAAGTATTCCTTTCCTCGATCCGATCAAAGAATCCTAATACTTTGCCAATTTGTTTCACTTCTAAATTCTTTGAATCTTTCAAATGATTCAGACTTGTATTTCATCAAATACGCATATCCAACTCTTGAATTATCATCTCTTTTCTTTTATTAGTTTGTTCAATTTACAAAATATTTTTATGTAAGTCAAGTAGATAAAGTTCATCCAATAATCTACCAGTTCCAAACATAATATTATCATTATAAATAGAACAACCATTGTTCTTAAATATAATACCAAAAACGAAATAGAAATAATATTTCTTATCAGAACTAGAATATAATAACAATTTACTAAATTAATAGACTTGCCTGTAGGCAATGCTAAACTATAAGTTCTTACGGTTAATGCAGCAACCTTTGCTCCATTCCCCACACACAGGATTACTTCACCTTTGTTTAGCTTTCTACTTCTGCTTAGTCCCTACATAGAATTGTATATGTGAGAACTATAGCCGGTATCCAATACCCAAGTAGAACCATGACTTACAGAAAGATATATTTCAATCATGAACAAACCTGTATCTATAATTGAAGTTTCACCAAACTTCTTCTGGTTAACCTTTACAAGATACTCTTTGCAATTTTTTTTCCAGTATCCAGGCTTATTGTAGTGGAAGCAAAATCATTTGCTATCCACATCAGTTTTCTTATTGTTCTTTGTATTTGCCTTTCCTTTTGCCTCATTTGAACTTTTCTTCTTTTTAGAAGATACTTTGGTACTCTTCATTTTCTTAGAAGACTCATCTACAAGTAAGACTTGATTTTTCTTGGATAGAAAGTGACTCTTTGCTATTTTCAACATGTTGAGAAATTCAGGCAGGCTGACATGAATCTTGTTTATGTGAAAATTCACAACAAATTGTGAAAAGGAGTCCGAAAGTGACTGTTGTGACACCCCCAAATCTGGGTACTTCAAACCCACAGATTTGGCACTGACTATCCAAACAATCTCATCTAACTACCCATAATAAAGGATAACAATAAACTTCGAATACATAAATCCTTATAAAAGGTTACATAGTCTAATGAAAACTGATTACATACTTAAACAAAATTCCCAGGTCATCTAAACCTTAACTACTACATCTTAACAGCGGAATAAAATTAAAACATAACAATAATAATGTTTCATTACATAAACTTTAATCAAATAAATTAAACTTCTTCATTTGTTCATCTTGCCCTTGCTCATGGGCGGCTCATCAGACTTCTCAATCTTAACTGCAATGTTTTATGCAAGGGTGAGCAAAACAATTACCCACCAGGGTAACAATAACAATAACGACATCGAAATAAGTAATAAATGGATTTTTAATTGAATAACATAATCCTTTATGAAGTTAGACAACGATAACAAGAACTGATAGCTCAATAAAAAGTTCGTCTTTTGAATCAAGATTCGAAAACAAGATCAAAAGTACATCTGAGGGTCACAAGACCATGAACTATGTCCTAGGTTAACAAGTATCTTTACCGTAACCTTTAACAGTCTATAATATATGGACCATCCATCTCGTACTCCGGGGGATTAACCCTTCGTACAATGTATTGTGCACAAATATTTTAACGCTATTGCATAATATAATCCCCTGTTATAAGGTTGTTCATCTCAGCTTTGACATTCGAATCCGCACCAAAGGAAGTTTGGTTTGGAATAACTTCAATAGAAATTCAAGATTTTAGAACGCTCATCAACTATGGACTAGTCGAATCAATAAGGGTTCGCTAGCCACTAAAGAGTTTGATACAATAAAAAGATTGTACAATGATATTTATGTTCAAAGTTCGAACAACATTGAATCACAATCGAATAATGATAAGACTTGAACAATGTATATGATCAAAGGTAGAATATCGATAACTCACAATTGAATAAACATTATGTATCAAGGTAATGCTTTCAAATGAATTAGAATACTTGATTGAAACATAAACATTGGACACTATAATAAACCTTGCTTGAATATTAATAAGTCAAGGTTATAAAGCTTACTCAATGAAAAAGTAATAAATTAGGGATAGGAAACTTGCCTGTAACGTCTTCTATAGTTAATATTATCTATTTGCTCTTTGAGTGACCTATACATTCAAGTCACGTTGAACAATTAATATTCATAGCTCAACTAACTACTTCCTTTATTAAACGATTGTTCACTTCTGAAAACATAACTTAAACCCACACTCTAAAACTCTTGTTATTCTACCACATACTTATCATGTTGCATCATATATGTGAAATTATTTTATTTCAAAATCTAGAAAAAATTAATTTTCTGGGTTTTGACCCGACCCGACCCGGCTGACACGGACCGACCCGGTTCTGACCCGGACCGACGCTAGGATTTTACCTTGGGCCGGCGCTGCGGCTCTGGCCTGACCCGAACCCATTGGACCCCGATGCTGCGGTGCCCGTTTTACTCTTGTAACCGGCGCTGCGGTGCCGAACGACAGTTTCAGATTCTGTAGTTCGCGACAACACTTTGCCTCCAACCCAAACTCAAAACTTAATCATCTAAACACCAAATTAGCTATTCCCAGATGCAATAAATTTCGTTAAACACATCAGAACACAACCACTGAGCGATTTTTACAACTCAGAAACCCAAACAACCAATTAAGAACTCAAATTCATCATCATACTAATTTTTTTCTTCGCTATTTCAACATAATATACGAAATTATCCAACCTAGATTCCTTTCTCAATCAAATTGATTCATTTCACTTGCATTATTTTCATTTCTTAACGTATTAACATAAACAACTATCAATTTACAGATTAAAACATGAATTTATAGCCAATTTTGTCATCAAAATAGACCCTATTATAAACAATAAACCAAAAGTTTAATTCCTCTTCTTTTTCACATAAACACTTATTTGATTACTACAAAATCATCTATAGACGATATATAACAAATATTATCCACACCCATAAACATATATATACACAATTCCAAAACAAATCATATAACAAAACCCATTCACAAAGAAGAACTCAAGGAAACAAAGATAAAGGATTTTGGGGTTAATTTATACCTTTAATTGTTTAGAAAAACTTAGTTAGTCTTCCTCCTCTTCTTTGATTTCTTGGACTCTTGCTCTCAATTCACAGAGAATTCTCTCTCAATTTATCTCTTTCTCTGTTTTTCTCTGTGTTTTAGCCTTATGAAAATAAACTAACAAAAGTTTACGTAAGCTACCAAACCAAAAGGTCCATCAGTTAGGAAATACAAAGGGTCTCTAGGCCATGTTTAGTTAGAACCCAAAATCCCTTTTTAATTTATTTTAATATAATTTCCTTATAATATGATACACTTGTCACACTTTATTTAATTAAACTTATTTTATTAGTAAATCAAATTAACCTTACTAATAAAATTATAATTTCTATTTAACCAACCATTATTATAATTTTATTTAATAAATCATAAATCCTCTAATTTAATTATTTAATTACATTAGAATATTACTGATAGACTCCACGACATGCTTGCGTGAGGTGGTCGTCGCCCGGATCGTTTCTAGTAAGCAAATTTGATAGAACTCTTTTGACACCTTAACCCAACGTCTATAACGAGACGAGAACCTTGGTACAATCGATCAAGTAATGAGATATGCGATGGATGAACACCAATGACACCTAAACCCCTCACTTATATATAAGCGACAATCTCGGTACAATCGAATGATGCGGTAGAATAACGCCACACACAACTATAGATTGTTGTATAATAAGTTAGCTTCGAATCTCAAAGAAAAACTAAGAAAACTACTTAAAAATTCTTCAAAGAACCAAAAGTAGAGAATAGCTCTCAAGTATGAATAAACTCATAATAATAATGTTGATCATCCAATTACAATAACCATGTAACCTATTTATACTAGTAGAAATAAACCCTAATTATAAAAGGAATTGAAATATTAGTAAATAACTAATTAGAAAGTAATTTCCATCTAACAACATCCTAGTCAACTTAGAATTATGATAGATATGATAAATCCCTAAAAATAAGGAAAGAAAACTGATAAAATCTTTAAAAATACGTTCCTCGGATTCCGTGTAGCGTGATTGGCGCGGGGCGCGCTTGAAATTGCAAAGGAACGGCGCGGGCCATGCTAGGTATGCAGAACTTGAAGTATGCTCGGTGCGGGGCGCGCTGTATCAAGCTCAAAACTGGCGCGAGGCACGCCAGGCAGGAAGTTTTGGCTTTCTTGGCTAGTCCCCGATTCTTGGTTTGGAATACACATTTGTAACATATTCACGAGCTTAGACTCCAACTCCAAAACCTTCATCCTAGAATCGTAATCCTTCCAAACTTCTTGAATCAATCCGTTAATCCCCTCCTTGAAGAGTTTAGCCCGAGCTCTCGTCACAGGTCAAACCGGAACATACACTGGATCATCACCATGGTTGTCATTCCTTCCCAAGCTAAGGATGTCCTCATCATACCTCTCCTCTTGAGAATGATTTGTCCTCAAATCATCACATACATCAAACGAACTTAGATCAGTAACGTTAAATGTGGCACTAACATTATACTCACCAGGAAAATCCAATTTATAGGCATTGTCATTGATGCGTTCAAGCACTTGGAATGGACCATCTCCTCTCAGAAGCAATTTTGATTGCCTTTGAGCTGGAAACCTTTCCTTCCTCATATGAAGCCAAACCCACTCTCCTGGTTCAAAGATCACTTGACTTCGACCCTTGTTGGCTTGTTTAACATATTGCTCCGTCCTCCTCTCGATGTTAAGGCTTGCCTTTTCATGTATCTGCTTAACAAATTCAGCCTTCTTCTTTCCATCCATGTTAGTCAATTCAGAAATAGGTAATGGCAATAAATCCAACGGTGTCAAAGGATTAAAACCATAAATAATTTCAAATGGTGAAAATTGTGTAACAGAATGAACAGACCTATTATATGCAAACTCAACATGCGGTAGACACTCTTCCCAAATTTTAATATTTTTTTGATAATAGCCCTTAACAATGCAGATAATGTTCTATTAAGTACTTATGTTTGACCATCAGTTTGTGGGTGACAAGTAGTGGAAAATAACAATTTAGTACCTAACTTATACCACAAGGTCTTCCAAAAATAACTCAAGAACTTAGTATCTCTATCAGAAACAATTGTTCTAAGCATACCATGCAATCTAACAATTTTCCTAAAGAACAAATCAGCTACATGGGAAGCGTCATCAGTTTTGTGACATGGAATAAAATGTGCCATTTTCGAAAACCTATCCACGACCACAAATATCGAATCATGACCACACTTAGACCTAGGTAAATCCAACACAAAATCTATAGATATATCAACCCAAGGTTCATTAGGAATAGGCAATGGCATATACAATCCATGAGGTTGAACACGAGACTTCGACTGTTTACACGTAATGCATTTATCACAAATTCTTTCCACATCTCGTTTCATATGAGGCCAATAAAAGTGTTCTTTCAAAATAGATAAAGTATTTTCAACACTAAAATGTCCCATTAAACCTCCCCCATGTGACTCCCTAATCAACAACTCTCGTAAAAAACATGCAGGTATATATAGCTTATTTTCCCAAAATAGAAAACCATCAATTTTAAAGTATTTACCTACTGCATTCTTTTCACAAGATTTAAACTCTTCACAAAAATCAAGGTCATTAACATATAACTCTTTAATTCGTTCAAAACCAAGAAATCTTGTATTAAGAGTATTTAATATCAAGTACCTTCTCGAAAGAGCATCAGCAACAACATTCTCCTTACCTTGCTTGTAATGGATGACGTACGAAAATGTCTCAATGAACTCCATCCACCTTGCGTGTCTTTTGTTCAACTTATGTTGTCCCTTCAAGTATTTCAGTGATTCATGATTCATGTGAATCACGAACTCTTTAGGCTAAAGGTAGTGTTGCCACGTCTCCAACGCTCGAACCAATGCATATAAATCCTTATCATGTCGGATAGTTCAAAGCGGCTCCACTCAATTTCTCACTGAAATATGCTACTGGCTTTCCTTCTTGCATCAGCACCGCTCCAATCCCTAAACATGTTCATCACCCTACTTAAAGCCCACACTTTCCTTGATAACCTCAATTAATGGTGTTGTGATTTCGCTGAAGTTCCTTACAAACCGCTGGTAGAAACTTGCGAGTCCATGAAAGCTACGAACTTGACTTACATTCGTAGGGCTCAGCCAATCTCGGATAGCACGTATTTTCTCCTCATCAACCTGTACTCCCTGTGAACGTAATATTGTTTACCGCTCGATAGTCGATACACATACGCCACTTCCCATCCTTCTTAAGCACTAAGATCACTGAAACTACACATGGACTTATGCTTTCTCTCACGAACCCCTTCTCCATCAATTCTCCAACTTACCTCTGCAACTCCTTTGTCTCCTCGGGATTGCTCTGATAAGCTGGACGATTTGAAATGGACGCACCGGGCACGAAATCAATCTGATGTTCAATTCCCCAAATCTGCGGTTGTCCTTGTGGAAGCTCCTCGGGAAATACATCCTTATATTCCTGTAAAATAGAAGAAACAACACTAGGCAACAAAGAAACATTAACGTTAGAATTCAAAAGTGCCCCTTATACCGAAGTATAATTATTGGCTTTTTAGAATCCAAAGCTCTCCTCACATCGCTCTTCTTTGCATAAATGTTTGTTTTCCTCTCTTCATTTTTCTTTTTCTCTCTTTCTTTTTCTCTCTTATTTTTTTCCTCATTTTTTCCCTCATTTTCTTTTTTTCCACTTTCTTTTCTTTGTATATGATCTTTTTGCAAGTATAATTGATCCTCATGCACCTGCTTTGGTGACATAGGACATAACGTAACCTTTCGCTGATTATGAACAAAAGAATACTCGTTTGTGAAACCATCATGCTTCACCCGCCGATCAAACCTGCCATGGGCGACCAAGCAATAAATGACCCACCTGCATCGGGACCACGTCACACCATGCCTCATCAACATACTTCCCAATCGTGAACGGAACCAATACTTGCTTAGTCACTTTTATATCTCCACTATCATTAAGCCACTGCAATTTGTACGGTTGGGGATGCTTGGTTGTGGACATTCCCAACTTCTCCACCATGATCATGTTGGCCACATTTGTGCAACTCCCTCCATCTATCACCACACAACACACCTTACCATTCACAAGGCATTTAGTATGAAATAAATTTTCTCGTTGCTCTCCATTTTCCTCTTTCACTTGTGTACTAAGTGCTCGCCTTGTAACCAACATCTCACCATGCATAGCCAACTCCCTTTCATCTACCTCCTCTAACGGTGGCATTGAGTCGGTATCACTAACTTCCTCTTCGGTTTCCACTTCTCCATTGTCAAGTAATAACATTGTCCTTTGATTTGGGCATTGATTTGCAATATGTCCCCTTCCTTGACACTTGAAACATTTAATATCCCTATTACGATTAAAAATGGTTGTTCAACTTTCCCTTGTATTCCTCGGCTAGTCGACTCCTGCTTAAATTCTACTTTAGGTTTATTTACGGCTAGTTTCTCCTCTCGCTTTTGCCACATGAGTCTTCCAAGATGAACCCGAATTAGGCAAAGACCGCTGCCTACCTCTCCTCTTAAGCTGTTTCTCGATCTTGATAGCCATATGTACCATGTCCTCTAAGTCCACATAATGATGTCGTTCAACCAAATCCGTTATCTCCCAATTTAAGCCTGCTGAAAACCTAGCCAATGTTGCCTCACGATCTTCCACAATGTTGGCTCTAGTCATTAACATCTCCATCTCTTTAAAGTAATCCTCCACACTCCGACTACCTTGCCTAAGATATTGCAAACTCCAAAATAGGTCACGGTAGTAGTGGGTTAGAACAAACCACTTTTTCATCATTGTCTTCTTCTCGTCCCATATTTCGATTGGACGCTCACCATATCTTCTCCGATTTAAGATCAATTGATCCCACCAAGTCACAGCATAATCTAAAAATTCTGTAGCGGCAATTTTTACCTTATTAAGCTCCGAGTAGTTATGGCATGCAAAAATCCACTCCATCTTTGTTTCCCACTCTAGATATGCCTCAGGATCACTTTTACCTTGGAACGCTGGAATCTTCATTTTAATGTTATCCAAGTTCCCATCTTCTCGAATCCTACCTCTTTTATCCCTATTACCTTGTTGCCTTCGATGTAAGAAACCGGATTCCCGATTTTTTTCTTCACTAAATTCTTCCTCGTAGTATGTTTCCTCCGTTCTAAGTACCCTTTGTTGTGCTCCTCCCTTTTGATGATCACCACTATAATGTTGAAACTGCTTCCCTTGTGTCACACTCATCTAATCAAAACGTTCATTCACTTGCTCCATAGCCATGTCTAATTTCCTCGTAAATTCTTTCATCATAGCTTCCATAACAAATTTTGGATAAAACTTTGCTGGAGGATCTTCCATGACACCCTTATCTTTTGTACTAGACATTTTTCATGCAAAATAGAGGTTAATATAAAAAAACTATTTTCCTCACCACTCCCTTACGTGTTTCGCTCGATTAATGTTTCGCTCGTGTATCACTCAACAGGCTTTCTCCCTCGAAGGATCTCACCACTAAGCCTTTTACCTCTAAATATTCTCTCTAATAGTTTTTTTCGAATTATCCTAGCAAATTCTCAGTTTCACTAATCAATTCTCAAACAACTTATCACGAACAATATAGTGTGTGTGGATATGGATCTTCAATAATCACGAGTACGGAGTTGAAGATGAAATCTACGAATAAATTGAAGTAACTGAAATAAAATTTTCTCTACTCTTTTTTTTACTCACAAATTTAGCAATAAAATAAAGATAGCTACTTAGCTAGAAAATGCAGCCCTGATAATAAATGATAGACTCCACGACACGCTTGTGTGAGGTGGTCGTCGCTCAGATCGTTTCTAGTAAGCAAATTTGATGCAACTCTTTTGACACCTTAACCCAACGTCTATAACGAGACGAGAACCTTGGTACAATCGATCAAGTAATGAGATATGCGATGGATGAACACCAACGACACCTAAACCCCTCACTTATATATAAGCGATAATCTCGGTACAATCGAATGATGCGGTAGAATAACGCCACACATAACTATGGATTGTTGTATGATAAGTTAGCTTCGAATCTCAAAGAAAAACTAAGCAAACTACTTAGAAATTTTTTAAAGAACCAAAAGTAGAGAATAGCTCTCAAATATGAATAAACTCAGAACAATATTATAGATCATCCAATTACAATAACCATGTAACCTATTTATACTAGTAGAAATAAACCCTAATTATAAA
The DNA here is from genome assembly GCA_034770075.1 of Aralia elata. Lineage (NCBI taxonomy): Eukaryota > Viridiplantae > Streptophyta > Magnoliopsida > Apiales > Araliaceae > Aralia > Aralia elata. The sequence continues at coordinate 2,312,206 of JAVJAP010000089.1, read as the reverse complement.
AGGAATTGAAATACTAGTAAATAACTAATTAGAAAGTAATTTCCATCTAACAACATCCTAGTCAACTTAAAATTATGATAGATACAATGAATCCCTACAAATAAGCAAAGAAATCTGATAAAATCTTCAAAAACGCGTTCCTCGAATTCTTTGCCGCGTGACTGGCGCAGGGCGCGCTTGAAATTACTAAGGAACGACTCGGGTTGTGCTAGGTATGCAGAACTTGAAGTATGCTTTACACGGGGCGCGCTGTCTTTTGTAGGACCGGCGCGGGGCGCGCTGTATCAAGCTCAAAACTGGTGCGGCGCGCGCCAGGCTAGAACTTTTGGCTTTCTTGGCTAGTCACCGATTCTTGGTTTGGAATACACATTTGTAACATATTCACGAGCTTATACTCCAACTCCAAAACATTCATCCTGGAATCTTCATCCTTCCAAACTTCTTGAATCAATCCATTAATCCCCTCCTTGTAGCGTTTAGCCCGAGCTCTCGTCACAGGTCCAACCGAAACAGAGACTGGATCATCACCATGGTTTGTCATTCCTTCCCATGCTAAGGATGTTCTCATCAATTACCATTACACTCGCGTAATAAAATACGGATCAATTGCTAGATTACTTAACATCAAATTAACTAATATTAATAAATATTTATTTAACTTACTAAATATCCTAAATTAAATGTTTATTTTATTCAATAAATATTTTTAATTATTTACAAAAATCACATTTGTTACATCATTCCCTCTTTAAAAGGATTTTGTCCCCAGAATCACAACACAATTAATTCATCCGTTACATTCTTCCCTCCTTAAAAAGATTATGTCCCCAAAATCATTATACAAAGGTTAAGCAAATAACTCTAGATAATTTTGCATCACTTTATCTTCGAGCTCCCACGTAGCTTCTTCAGCATTGTGGTTCCTCCAAATTACTTTAACAGAAGGTATCACTTTATTTCTGAGAACTTGCTCTTACCTGTCAACTATCTGAACAGGAACTTCTTCATATGTTAAATCTTTCTCAACTTGTAATGGTTCATACTCTATGACATGTTTATAATCAGGTTGGTATGGTCGCAAGATCGAAACATGGAAAACATTGTGAATGTGCTCTAACTCTGGAGGAAAGGCTACCTCATAAGCTACTTCTCCTACTCTCCTCAGTACTTCAAAAGGTCCAATGAACATCGGACTCAGCTTTCCCTTTTTGCCAAATCTTATCTTCCCCTTCCCGGGAGATACTTTCAAAAAAACATAACTTCCGACATCAAATCCCCACTTCTGTCGGTGTTAATCAGCATACTTCTTTTGTCTGTCTTGAGCAGCTAACAATCTGGCTCTTATCACTTTAACGATCTCTGCAGTCAATTGTATTAGTTCAGGTTCTAACAATCGACGTTCACCAACTTCATCCTAACATAGTGGAGTTTTGTACTTTCTTCCGTATAACGCTTCGTAGGGCGGCATGCCAATACTTGCGTGATAGCTATTATTATAGGTAAACTCAACTAGAGGTAAATGGTCATCCCAATTCCCCTTAAACTCTATGACACAAGCTCTCAACATATCTTCCAATGTCTGAATCGTCCTTTCGCTCTGGCCATCGGTTTGAGGATGGTATGTCGTGCTCATTCTTAACTATGTTCCCAAGCGTTCTTGCAACCTCTTCCAGAAATTCGATGTGAAACGCGGATCTCGATCTGACACAATCGACACCAGAACATCGTGCCTTGAAACAATCTCCTTAACATACAACTTTGCTAATTGAGTTAGATTATACCTAATTTTGATCAACAAGAAATGTGCTGATTTTGTTAGTCGATCCACGATAACCCATATGGCGTCATAGCCTTTCTGGGTAGTTGGAAGACCTACTACGAAATCCATCATAATATGCTCCCACGTCCATTCCGGTATTTCTAATGGTTGCAACAAACCACTTGGCCTTTGGTGTTCTGTTTTGACTTTCTGACATGTTAAGCAGTTTGTAACACATTCAGCAACTTCTCTCTTCATATTTGGCCACCAGAAATGTAGTCGAAGATCTTGGTACATTTTCGTACTCCCTGGGTGAATTGAATATCTCGAGCTATAAGCTTCACTCAAAATTTCATCTCTGACTTCTTGTACCGACGGAACCCAGATTCTGCCTTCAAATCTCAACAACCCTTCGGTATCAATTTTAAATTTTAGTTGCTCCCCTTCAGATATCCTCTTCCTTATTTCCTCACACTCCTCATCCTAGAGTTGAGCTTCTTTCACCTTGTCTGTTGAACTGGTTTCCACCTGGAACAGTCTCCTTCGGATATTTTACCTCCAACTCTAGTTTTGCGATTTTTGAGATTAGCTCCTCCTGGGCAGTTAATGTAAACAGCTTCTCTCGATCCTTTCTGCTTAATGCATTGGCAACGACATTCGGTTTACCCGGATGATAAAGAATCTCGCAGTCATAGTCTTTAATAAGCTTCAACCACCTCCTCTAATGCATATTCAGATCCTTCCGTGTGAAAATATATTTCAGACTTTTATGGTCTGTATATATCTCACACTTCTCCACACAGAGATAGTGCCTCCAAATCTTCAAAGCTAATACCACCACAGCTAACTCCAAATCATGGGTCAGATACCCTTTCTCATAATCTTTTAAATGTCGCGATGCATACGCAATGACCTTGCCATTTCGCATAAGCCCAAAGCCTAGTCCCTTTCTTGAAAACTTTCCTCGCATTTTTCTGTCCATATGAACTTTACTGTTTTCCTTGTCAAATTAGTTAACGGAGTGGCTATTTTTGAGAAGTCTTGAATAAACCAACGGTAATAACTTGCCAAGCCTAGGAAACTCCTCACTTCCGACGGTGTCTTCGGCTGATCCCAATTTATCACAGCTTCCACTTATGCTGGATCCACGGAAATTCCATCCTTATGAATTATATGTCCAAGAAATTGCATCCGCTTCAACCAGAATTCACATTTAGAAAATTTCGCGTACAATTTTTCTCTCCTTAACGGCTCTAACGTCAATCTCAAATGTTTTGCATGTTCTTCTTCGATTTTAGAATATACTAATATATCATCAATGAAGACCACTACGAATTTATCTAAAAACGGTTTAAACACCCTATTCATTAGATCCATAAATGCTGCAGGTGCATTCGTTAGACCAAATGACATCACCACGAACTCGTAATGACCATACCGAGTTCTGAACGCCGTTTTCTATACATCCTCCTTTCTAACCTTCAATTGATGGTACCCACTCCTCAAATCTATTTTCGAGAAATACGTAGCTCCCTTCAACTGGTCATACAAGTGATCGATCCTTAGCAACGGGTATTTATTCTTAATCGTGACCTTGTTTAATTCTTTGTAATCAATGCAAAGCTGCATCGACCCATCTTTCGTCTTAACAAATAACACTGGCGCTCCCCACGGTGACACGCTCGGTTGGATATACTTCTTATTCAATAACTCTTGTAGTTGAACCATCAACTCCTTCATCTGTACTGGAGCCATTCGGTACGGGGCTTTTGATATAGGGGCAGTCCCTAGTGCTAGATCGATCACAAACTCAATTTCTAGATCAGGTGGAAGTCCTGGCAAATCGTCTGGAAACACGTCCGCAAACTCTCAAACTACTGGTATTTCCTTCAATTTTACGCCCACCTTGTTCGTATCGACTATGTAGGCTAGATATCCCACATATCTTTGTCTTAACAACTACCTGGCCTGCATCATCGTCAGACATCTCATTTGTCTAGGCGACTTGCTGCTATAAAATACTACATTTGACTTCTTCGGAGTCATAAGGTTTACACACTTTTTCGGGCAATCAATTATCGCCCCATGGTTAAACAACCAATCCATTCCCAGAATAACATCAAACTCCCCAAGTGAAATTGGTATTAAATCCACCGACATCACATGACCTTTAATATCTATGCGACAGTTCTTATGTACAAATCTAACAAGAATCACCTCCCTATTCGCAAATTTTATATTCAGAGGATAGTCTAACTCTTCCTGAAGCAATTCTAATTTCTTAGCAAATTCGTCGGATATAAATGAACTAGTAGCGCCCGAATCAAATAATACATAAGCATTTACATCATTGATCGGAATCATACCTGACACCACATCCTTTGACTGCACAGCATCATGTACCGTCATGCTAAAAGTATGAGGGGTTGGTCGATTTGATGGCGCTGGTACGGTAATAGTCAAATTACCACCGCTGTTGTTTCCTCTACCTCCACTTGCTCTTCCTGATGCTTTTTAGGACAATCTCTGGCTAAGTATTCCTTCGACACGCAAGTAAAACATGCTCCTTTTTTCGGACTAGGGCATTTTGGTGCAATGTGGCCCTCCAACCCGCAGTTGAAACATACCCTTCTTCCTCCTTAGGATCCTCCTCTAGTGATCCTAGTGCTGGATATATCTCTATCGGCTCTTCTTCTGGGTCACTATCTGTCTTAGACTCTCCCATATATAGAGATCTAATAATGGAAAGTCATTCTAATCTGTGTCTGCCATCCTACAAAACAATTTTACTTGTTTAGTATTATAGTGAAGCAAGTTTACACATAAATATAAAGCTTTTAAAATTATTTCATGTATAATTAAGTATTTTACGAACTCAAAGACTATATCCTAAGGTACCTCCTACCTACCTTAGAGCTATAATCTACAACTTTGATACCAACTTGTGAAGCCCCCAAATTCTTTACACTCCCTGGTAGTAGATTTGGTGCTCATGTGAAACTATCTGACTATAAATATTCCATAATATATAACTTCTATCTATCTAAGGTTCACAGTATCCCATAATAGATAATAGTTCTTGTCAGAACGTTAACTATGTTTGGATACCCTCACTTGGATGTATAGATTCATATCCTATGGATATCTCTTTCATATCGATATTTCCTATCTATCTGACATTCACGGTATTAATGATAAGATTATTCTTGGAACTGAGGGGCGCATTCCGGTAAAGGTGGCACCTTACGGACGCTCATTAAGTGTAACATCAGTGCTTAGATAACTCTCAATATTATTTAAATACCCTCATTCAGATGTATAGTTCATATAGATACTGTACTAAACCAATACTACTTTCTAACTTAACTAAGAATGTAAATACAACGCAATCGATATAACAAAAGATGATAATAGATTTCATAACTTTAAGTTTGATTACAACATTCTTAGTACTATATTCTTATTACAACAAAATCTTATAAGACTTGAATTTATTCAAAACAGTAAGATAAAACTAATTAACACGACCTCTTTCCCTTGTTTGTCCCTAAAGTTCCGGGATTACCATCTAAAGCTGCAAAGAAAAGTTTATGCAAGGATGAGCTACAGAATGCTCAGCAAATTTATTTCAAAAATATAAACACAATGTGTTTGATTTGAAAGAAGTTCAAAAGCTTTTCCCAACTGAGGGTTCAATACATGAACCATGTGTTTCAAACAGTTCTATCAGCCTTCAATGACTTAGAAAAGCTTTGTTCAGATATCTTATAGGGGATCAGCCTATTCGATATCCTAGGAGTATGCATATCATCCTAATCGTGCCCAACATGCACTAGATGTCGATATATTATCGACAATAACAACCCATATAGGGTATTTGTATACTCAGTTATAAGATGTCGTACTAAACAATTTGGCTTGACACAATAATTCATGCTCGGATAAACAATATATGAATAATAATTCATTTCTTAAGTTATGTTGAATCAAGAAGCAATAACTTCACAACAATTGATAACAAGATATATAATACTTGTATAAAGGTAACAAGGTTTGGAGACTTGCCTATACATAGTACGTTTGGCTTATGTTGTTTATCTATGTCACGTAGTGCATTTATGTCTATTCATATCAATAATAAGCGTTAGAACTTATAATAACATGTATCGAATTGAACTAGACAAGTATTGTTAAGGTTCGACATTGGTTCGGCCTTTCGATAACGTTATTAGACACTTAAACACGTAGGTTTAGCAATAAAACTTTATTTAATAGCTTAAATATTAACTTAGATAATTTAATTATCACTTATAATATTTTTAGAAGTTTCATATTATTTTTAAATAATTTTTAAAAGCTTGGTAGTATTTTTAAATAATTTTTACAAGCTTAGAAGTATTTTTAAATAATTTAATTATCATTTATAATATTTTTAGAATTTTAGTATATTATTTAAATGATTTATTTATCATTTAAAATAATTTTAGAAATTTAAAATATTATTTAAATGACTTAATTATCATTTATAATATTTTTAGAAATTTAATATATTATTCTAATAATTTTAGAAAGTTAGTACACTATTTAAAATGATTTATTTATCATTTAGAATATTTTTTAGAAAGTTAATATATTATTTAAATGATTTATTTATCATTTAAATTAATTTTAACACCTTAATATCATTTTTAATTTATTTATTTAATATAATTATTAAATAATTTATTATCATTAATATTTAATTAAATTAAATTATTAATGAGATTTATGTCAAAATATAAAATTTTAATAAAAATAATTTTCAATTAATTTTAAAACTTAATTATTAATTATTAATAATTATTTAATATTTATTTTTATTAGTTTCCGTCGTTAAAAGCTACAGCGACCGGTAACTGTCGCTATAGGTGTTCTTGAGGAATCCAGAAGGAGACTGTCGGTTAAGGGGTCTATAACGACGTTTATCCGTTGCTATAGGTGTTCTTCATTTCATGAAGAACAGTTGGTCATGGTCGAGATGGAAGGTTTGACTTAATTTAATTCCTTGTTGGTTAATCATTTAGTTTTAATTTTTGTTTATGGGTGGAGTCTACATGACATAGTATACCGACATGTATTGGTTTGGGTTATACAACATCATATGATATAAGATTAAGCTTCGTCAAACTACCCTTCTCAAACTGTTCTTGAGTTTCTGGGTAACCCAGAAACTCATTGGTCATGGTCAAACAGGGACCTTTAGGTTGATTTAATTTTCATATCATGCACTATTTTGGTGTTTAGTTGATTTGTACTTGTAGTCTACATGACAAAGAACAACGACATGTACTAATATAACCTTAGTTGTAACACATGAACAAGATCTAGGTCGGTTAAACCTTGTCAGTAGCCTGTCAGAGCTGTTCTTCGCTTTTCTGGGTTGCCCAGAAACAGAACGCTCGTGGTCGGTCAATGGGTTTTGACCTTTAATAACTTCTAATTCAAGGATTATTTTAGTGTTATTTCAATTCTAACTTATAAACCTCATGGCAGACTACAATAACATGCATCAAAACTCATCAAACTAACAACCCGAGGGGATCAAAAGGTCTAACAAAGTAGCTTGTCAGACTGTTCTTGACTGTCTTGAACAGTTTGCTAATTTTGATTAATTCTCATATCTAGATGTTATGGAAACATGATTTAACAACCTAGATCACTTAATAACATATTATTAAGCACTCCTAAACACTAAAACATAACATCTAACAAGGTTTAAAGATCTAGCATAAAATTAGGGTTTTGCACCTTTTTGAGCTAATTCTTAAGTTGATGCTTAGGATTTGATTGGGACTTCACTTGGAGTTTATTCAGACTATATTTGTGAGTGTTTGAACTTAGGAATTCGTAGGTTCAATGGCCAGAGGCTTGGGCTATTTATAGAATTGCAAAATCAGGGTGTTATGGACTTTTCACACATTTTTGCCTCCACAAATATCTAGCAACTCAACTTGTGCTACTTCTGATCTGATCTTGGCCTCATGCTTGTGCTGGAGTGTGTTTAACACAAGCTAGCACACTCCTACAAGATTTCCAATTGGTTAGTTTACTAATCTAGGTTTAATTCACACAAATCTTGATTAGGGTTTTGTATGTAATTCATGTTTAGGATAACTTAATTAGGTTAGTAATAACTTAATTAAGCTTAAGTTTCATAATTAAGGTTTTAGAATCCCATAATTAGAATTAGGGTTTCCTAATTAGGGTTAGGATTTCCTAATTAGGGTTTAGGGTTTTCTAATTTATGATTTAGGGTTTCAATCCTTCAATTAGGATTAAATTTTAAGTTTAATGATTCATAACTTATACTATATTTCATTACTTAGAATTTAATTATATCACATAGAATTCTTGGGTATCAATTAGGGTTTTAGTTTGCTAATTCGGTTAACAATTATCAATTAGGATTTTATAATTAGGGTTTATAATTTAACTTATCATTTTTAACCCTAATTACATTATTTAGGCCTTTATCAGTTAATATATTATTATATTAACTTCGAAGCACGACAAATCACTTTGTCATTCCCAAGCACGACACAACAGCTTACTGAAAACAATTTGCTGGGATGTTTCTCGGTGAAATCGTGGAAAGCACAACAAATCATTTTGTCAGTTTAAGCATGACTAAGCAGCTTCGAAAATATTTTTATTTGACCTAATTCTTTATTAAAATATACAATCACATAACACAGAGTCGGAATAAGAAATTTCATTTAATAAACACATAATTTACATATACAAATCTTATCAAGGTCTGGAATATCACAGTTCATACTCTATGACATGTTTATAATCAGGTTTGTACGGTCGCAAGACCGAAACATGGAAAACATTGTGAATGTGCTCTAACTCTGGAGGAAAGGCTACCTCATAAGCTACTTCTCCTACGCTACTCAGCACTTCAAAAGGTCCAATGAACCTCGGACTCAACTTTCCCTTTTTGCCAAATCTTATCTTTCCCTTCCCGAGAGATACTATCAAGAAAACATAACTTCCGACATCAAATTCCCACTTCTGTCGGTGTTGATCAACATACTTCTTTTGTCTGTCTTGAGCAGCTAACAATCTGGCTCTTATCACTTTGATGATCTCTGCAGTCTATTGTATCAGTTCAGGTTCTAACAATCGGCGTCCACCAACTTCATCCCAGCATAGTGGAGTTCTGCACTTTCTTCCGTATAACGCTTCGTAGGGCGGCATGCCAATACTTGCGTGATAGCTATTATTATAGGTAAACTCAACTAGAGGTAAATGGTCATCCCAATTCCCCTTAAAATCCATGACACAAGCTTTCAACATATCTTCCAATGTCTGAATCGTCCTTTCGCTCTGGCCATCAGTTTGAGGATGGTATGCCGTGCTCATTCTTAACTATGTTCCCAAGCGTTCTTGCAACCTCTTCCACAAATTTGATGTGAAACGCGGATCTCGATCTGACAGAATCGACACCGGAACACCGTGCCTTGAAACAATCTCCTTAACATACAACTTTGTTAATTGAGCTAGATTAAACCTAATTTTGACCGGCAAGAAATGCGCTGATTTTGTCAATCGATCCACGATAACCCATATGGCGTCATAGCCTTTCTGAGTAGTTGGAAGACCTACTACGAAATCCATCGTAATATGCTCCAACTTCTATTCTGGTATTTCCAATGGTTGAAACAAACCACTTGGCCTTTGGTGTTATGCTTTGACTTTCTGACATATTAAGCACTTTGCAACACATTCAGCAACTTCTCTCTTCATATTTGGCCACCAGAAATGCTATCGAAGATCTTGGTACATTTTCGTACTCCCCGGGTGAATTGAATATCTCAAGCTATAAGGTTTACTCAAAATTTCATCTCTGACTTCTTGTACCGGCGGAACCTAGATTCTGCCTTCAAATCTCAACAACCCTTCGGTATCAATTTTAAATTTTAGTTCCTCCCCTTCAGATACCCTCTTCCTTATTTCCTCACAATCCTCATCCTAGAGTTGAGCTTCTTTTACCTTGTCTACGAAAGTTAAACGGGTTTCCACCTGGAACAGTTTTTCGTCCGACTCCTTTGGATATTTTATCTCCAACTCTAGTTTTGCCATTTTTGAGATTAGCTCCTTCTGGGCAGTTAATGTAAACAGCTTCTCCTGACGTTTTCTGCTTAATGCATCAGCAACGACATTCGCTTTACCCGGATGATAAAGAATCTCGTAGTCATAGTCTTTAATAAGCTCCAACCACCTCCTCTGACGCATATTCAGATTCTTCCGTGTGAAAATATATTTCAGACTTTTATGGTCTATATATATCTCACACTTCTCCACACAGAGATAGTGCCTCCAAATCTTCAAAGCAAATACCACCGCAGCTAACTCCAAATCATGGGTCGGATACCCTTTCTTATAATCTTTTAACAGTCGCGATGCATACGCAATGACCTTGCCGTTTTGCATAAGCACACAGCCTAGTCCCTTGTGTGATTCGTCGCTATACACCACAAAATCCCCTGTATTATCCGGCAAAGACAACACAGGTGTTGTACTTAATCTTTTCTTTATTTCTTGAAAACTTTCCTCGTATTTTTCTGTCCATATGAACTTTACTGTTTTCCTTGTCAAATTAGTTAACGGAGTGGCTATTTTGGAGAAATCTTGAATAAACCGATGGTAATAACCTGCCAAGGGGAAACTCCTCTCTTCCGACGGTGTCTTCGACTGATCCCAATTTATCACAGCTTCCACTTTTGCTGGATCCACGGAAATTCTGTCCTTACCAATTACATGTCCAAGAAATTGCACCCGCTCCAACCAGAATTCGCATTTCAAAAATTTCACATACAATTTCTCTCTCCTTAACGACTCTAACGTCAATCTCAAATGTTCTGCATGTTCTTCTTGGGTTTTAGAATATACTAATATATCATCAATGAAGACCACTATGAATTTATCTAAAAACGGTTTAAACACCCTGTTCATTAGATATATAAATGCTGCAGGTGCATTCGTTAGACCAAATAACATCACCATGAACTCGTAATGACCATACCGAGTTCTGAATGTTATCTTCGGTACATCCTCCTTTCTAACCTTCAATTAATGGTACCCACTCCTCAAATCTATTTTCGAGAAATACCTAGCTCCCTTCAACTAGTCAAACAAGTTATCGATCCTTAGCAACGGGTATTTATTCTTAATCGTGACCTTGTTCAATTCTCTATAATCAATACAAAGTCGCATCGACCCGTCTTTCTTCTTAACAAATAACACCAGTGCTCCCCACGGCGACACGCTCGGTTGGATATACTTCTTATCCAATAACTCTTGCATTTGAACCATCAACTCCTTCATCTCTACTGGAGCCATTCGGTACAAGCCTTTTGATATAGGGGCAGTCCCTAGTGCTAGATCGATCACAAACTCAATTTCTCGATCAGGTGGAAGTCCTAGCAAATCGTCTGGAAACATGTCCGCAAACTCTCTAACTACTGGTATTTCCTCCAGTTTTACACCCACCTTTTTCGTATCGACTATGTAGGCTAGATATCCCACACATCTTTATTTTAACAACTTCCTAGCCTGCATCATCGTCATACATCTCGTTTGTCTAGGCGACTTGCTACCATAAAATACTACTTTTGACTTCTTTGGAGTCATAAGGTTTACACACTTTTTCTGGCCATCAATTATCGCCCCATGGTTAAACAACCAATCCATTCCCAGAATAACATCAAACTCCCCAAGTCGAATTGGTATTAAATCCACTGACATCACATGACCCTTAATATCTATGCGACAGTTCTTATTTATAAATCTAAAAGGAATCACCTCCCTATTCACAATTTCTATATTCAGAGGGTAGTGTAACTCTTCCTGAAGCAATTCTAATTTCTTAGCAAATTCGTCGGATATAAATGAACAAGTAGCACCCAAATCAAATAATACATAAGCATTTACATCATTAATTGGAATGATACCTAACACCACATCCTTCGATATCGCAGCATCCTGCACCATCATGTTCAAAGTACGAGCGGTTGGTGGATTCAATGGCGCTGGTCCGATAATAGTCAAATTACCACTGCTGCTGTTTCCTCTAGCTCCACTTGCTCCTCCCGATGCTTTCTTAGGACAATCTCGGGCTAAGTGTTCCTTCGACCCGCAAGTAAAACATGCTCCTTTGTTCGGACTTGGGCAGTTTGGTGCAATGTGGCCCTCCAAACCGCAGTTGAAACATACCTTTTTTCCCTTCAAGCACACACTACGTGATTCTTCCCACACGTAACACAAGCCTCGATCTTCTTTTTTTGACTTCCTTGCTGATTTCCAGCAGTGACACTGTCATTCCATTTTCTCTTTTGACCACTGCCACCATGGCTACCACTTACTCTGTTCTCATTTTCACCCTTCTTCTTCTTCTGCTCTTGGTTGTACTTTCTCAAGGCATCACTTCCCCCTTCTACTATAATTGCCTTTTCTAGCATAGCTGCGAACGAATTGAGTTGACACATAGAGACTCGGCTATACAGCTAGGGCTTCAGTCCCTGCTTGAACCTCTTCGCTTTTCTCTGGTCAGTATTGACTTGATATGGCGCAAACCTCGCTAATTCATTAAATTTTACGGCATACTTAGGAACCATCATCGTACCTTGCTTTAACTCCAGAAATTGAGCCTCCATCTAGTCCTGCAAACTTGGCAGAAAGTATGTCTCAAAGAACATTTCCTTAAACCGCGGCATCTATTCGCCTGCCACCAGTAGCTAGCGTCCGACTTTAGCATAAACGTCGCAAAGGCAGTCTTCTGATTTTCACCAACCCTAGCGACATTAAAAACCTTCTCCATTTCCATGATCCATGTTTGAGCTTCGACTGGATTCATAGACCCTTGATATTCTGGGGGTCCTACAGCTTTAAAGTCCTTGAAAGTCGTGGCTTGAGCCTGGGGTTGATTTGTAAACGCTCCCGCCAACAGGTTCACCAGCTGCTACATTGGGTTAACTTCAACTTCGTTATTGTTCGTAGACCCCTCGGGGGTTTGCTGACGAGTTTGTCTTCTTCTTGGCGGCATCTTTCTGATCAAAATATTCGCCATTAAATTACTATTCATTTACTTAAACATTTAAGACTTAACTTAAACATTTTTAAATAACACATAGCACATAACACATCTAACAAACTCTTTTATTTTATTCATTCATTGCCTTCAAACATAACAAAGATAGTGTTACTGCTATTTACATCATTTACCCTATCATTATAAAATTTCAAAACCACATCAACATCGTATCCCATTATTATATCAACAATTGGGATTTACATTTTATTATTACTCGTGGCTAGCTATCATAATATGTTATTGCGTCCTACTAAGACATCCCACGTCGTACAGCTTCTTCGCGCTCTTGTTCCATGATACGAATCATCGTCTTGCGATCCATCATGTACCATGGTAAATCCTCGAACTGCACTGGATAGTGAAAAACTCGATCTTGTGCTCTATCCATCGCTGTGTGGAATACATAGTCCATCTCATCCATTCTGGCCTTCTTTGACCGAACCTCATCCTCAACACGATCTACACGATCAACAGCCTTCAACCACGCATCCTTGGCTCTCGCCCATTTTGCTGACTCCTCCGTCAATTCATCCTTCGCATCCTCATTCTTAACCATTATTTCTGCTCTTTGATACTCTAACTGAGCTAGTTTTTGATCAAGTTCTGCAACTTATGCAGTGAAGTCCTGAATCTTCAAATCCTTTTGCTCTAGAACGATCTGACGCTCTACTGCTTGCTCCTCTAATTCTTCAACCCTATCTTGCAACTCAATGTTGCGATCATACACCTCATCATACATCATAGTGCCCAACGAGGAAAGTGATATCTCAACCGGATCCTCCTCCTCATCTTCTATCTCTAACTCCTCAGGATCATATTCAGGCTCATACGCCGGGCCTACAACTGTAACTAATAGGGATGGCTCCCTCGACACTAACTACTCCCGGACTGTATGAATATATCGGGTCTCCTCCTGCCTAGCCTGGCTGGATCCTCTGATGAGTGGGTATTTTACCCACTAATTAGGTATTTTTAGACTTAATATTTTGTGTGTTTTAAAGTATTTTAGGGCATTTTATTTGTTTAAGTTGGATTTTGTAGGAAAATGCGGCTGACTAGGCGAATCGGGCAATTTTGGGTAAGAAGTGGCAGTTTCATAAATAAGCTGAAGTTGAAAGCTGGGGCTTTCAGTTTGTGATGGATTTGAAAGCTGGGGCTTTGGGACGCAAAAAGTTATGAAGATTCTTTCTAACTGGATGAAGGATTGAGGAGTTCTAATTATTTTTGGAGGCTCTAAACCTAATTTTGAGAAGGGAACTGCAAGTATAAAAGGGAGAGGAGCTTCTAACAAAAGAGAGCTTTTGGATATTCAGAGATTGAAGCAGAGATTGGAACTTGGAGATCGAGGATTCAAGGGAAGCTCACAAGGAATTCAGACTGGAGACGTGAAGGCGGAAGGAGACTTTGACAGAGTTTTTCTTACTCCTTATTTTTCAGTTTGTAATTAATTGTGATGACTTATTTTGGATATTTGGTTTTTAATTCTAGCAAAAGTTATAATTAAGGCTACAATTGAACCATTATTGATTATGGATTAATTATTTATTTGATTCCAATTATTATTTCATTATTGAGTTGTTTATCATATTTGCGTTAATTAATTAATTGCTTGATCAACAATTAGTGGGATACTCTAGGTGAATTCGGGAGATGAAACCTAGGGTTAGATCTTGATATGATAGCATGTATTCTTGATTATTTGCATGGGATAAATAATTAGGGTTGTGAAGTGAATAGGGATATCTCTTCGCTGCATGTAACTTATGGGAATTGGTTTTTAATAAATTTAACTCTATTGTTTTGTATAGGAATATCGCATAATTAATTGAGTTAGATAAATTTATTTGATCACTTGGAAAATGACTTATAAATAAAGTGGAATTCATGTTAACAACTCTGATGAATTTAATAATTGGATAGATTTGACACATTGATTCATATGACATAATTGGGGATGTTATAGTCTTAAGCTTTAATCATTTGAAATTCAATTCTTAGTAGTTAGTAATTAGTTAGTTTAGTACTTTATTTTCAAAATTCAAAATCTCTTATCGAGTTGTTTAAATAAAATTAATTTGATTATTTGTTAGTACTTGGTAATTATTATTAAATAATTCTCTGTGGGTTCAACACTCTCTTATCACTTTATTACGTGTTGATCGTGTACACTTGCACGTAATTATTGATTGTTAAATCGACAAACAAGTTTTTGGCGCCGTTGCCGGGGAGTTAGTTTAATAATTTTTGTCATCATTAGCTTTAATCAAATTAGTTTTAATTTAATCATTTTGTTTTTATTTTAGTTCTCTTCTTATATTTCTCTCTTTTTAGGTACATCATGGCTGACTACGACTATCAATGGCCTTATACGAGAATGTTTCAGCCAAGAGCGGCAGAGATTTATGAATTCGATGAATTGTCAGCACAGATTGACACACTTTCGAGGATGATTGACGCTTTTGCAGTACAACGTATTCAAAGTGTGGCGATAATTTGTGATTATTGTGCTGGGAATCATCCGAGTCATCAATGCGCCATCAATTTTAAGTCGATGCAGTATGGTGGCAATTTCGGCGATTACCCCAACAGTTATGCCTATCCCAATAACTATCATCAAGATTGGGGGTATCATCCGGGTTTTTCATGCAGCGATAATAATCAAGTCCAAATCTTTGCTCCAATCCAATCATACACTCCAGAATTTCAGGATTCAGCCTATCTACATGAAGAAGAAAGGAAACTGAGTTTGGAGGAGGCCTTGGCGAAGTTTATTACAGCTACGGACAAAAGAATGAGTGATCAAGATCAGCTGTTGAACTTAGTGGATTTAAATATAAAAAACCAAGCAGTGTCGATTCGAAATCTTGAGAACCAGATGGGACAGCTTATCAACGCCTTTAAGAATAGTTATCATTGTGCATGGCCTAGTGGCGTGGTTCTCGAGACTGATGGATTGCCCGCGCCAAAGCTGCAACCGGAAGTGCTAATTGATGATAATTCTGATATGGAGGAGAATAGTGGGGATCAAGAAAATACAGCCGAAGAAGGTCTAGCCGTGAGTTTCGACGCTGATGTACCGATTTTGTTAGTGCCCCATGTACCTTTTTTGCCAAAGCTCAAAGATCCGGGTAGTTTTGCAATCCCCTGCCCAATTGGTAGTCATGTCATTGGAAAAGCTCTATTTGACATCAGAGTTAGCATGAATCTGGAACCATGGTGGGATGAGAAAGAGAAGATTGAAGAAGAGCCCGTGGTGTTGGACAAGATTCAATGTCCCAATCTAATCACGAACACAACGGAAGAAGCACCTAGTTATTTGACATTCGTAATTAGGAATCTATCTACAAAGAGCAAACTATGTGACTTTGAAACAATGACCCCTACTGCAGCAAAACCTTCAAAAGTTACATGGTTATTAATAGATGGAGGGTTCCTCAATTTTTGAAGGGGAATTGGATAGAAATTGAAGCAGTCAGGCTGAGACTATAAAACAAGCGCTTCTTGGGAGGCAACCCAAGTTTAATTTTTAGTTTTTAGTTTTATTTATCTTATTAGGTTTCATAGTAGTTAATAAATTTCCTTCTAATGTGTTTACAAGTTATTCGAGTCCAATTAAAGTGCAATGCCTTATTCGTTCCAATGTGCCTAGCCTATTCTTCAGACTTATCAGACAAGGAGGAAGATTACTATATTTTCAGGGAAGTCCTTTGCTTTACTTTTTTCTATTTTAGCCATTGAGGACAATGTCTAGTTTAAGTTTGGGGGAGTGGTCTTGTTTTGTGTTATTTATTTTAGTTTATTAAGGTTGTATGTTAGTTAGTATATTTTTAGGATAGGTGAGCAATGGTTTGATTTGAATTTGATTATGGCCAATGATAAGAAAAAAATGGATTAATTTTTTTTAACTCTTGTGAAGTTGAGAAGCATGCTTAGTTTATATTTTGACTCATAAGTTGGGTTTACACTATTTGTGATCTTCTTGAACTTCAAAGCATATATCCATCTGTTTAGCTAGTTGTGACTTAAAAATTCTTTTGGTTAAATGCTTGTGAAAGATATTATTGACACTTTAAAATCTTATTTGAGCATCATTCAATGCGAAATTTAGGCATTAACATAAGTTTGGGAGAAATCTTGGGTTATTGAAAATTTTAAAAATTGTGAAACCTTCCTAAGTTAGAATGATGAATCATGTGGTGTTTTGAGATGGAGCGTAAAACGCACTCACCCATATAAACACAAGCACAAGAAGGAGCGTAAAACACACTCATGCGAGAGAAAACGGGATGGAGCGTAAAACGCACTCGTTCAATGAGAAGTGAGATGGAGCGTAAAACGCACTCACTAAAAAAGAAAAAAAAGGAAAGAAAAATTGTGTTTTAAAATACTTGGGAAGGGTTCAAGTGTGCTTAAATGTATGAAATATCTTTTTGATCCTCTAAATTTTATGTTTCGCTTTATTAGCGGAGATTGATGTGAAAGCAGGTTTTTAGAGTTGATTTGAAAATCTTTTATGAGTATTTGATTATATGATCTAGTGTGAGTTACGACTAATTGAACATTTGGATGCACACACACACACACTTAAAGGATCATGAGTAGTTGTGGAACTGATGATTAGGTTGAAATTTTAGGCTTTGCATGTTTTCGAAAAAATTTCTTGAGTTAACATTAGAAGAAATCTTTGAGGCTATTATGCAAATTTGTATTGATTCATTGCTCGAGTCATGTGAGTTGTTATTTAGAATTAATTGTTATAGTTGTTATTCTTAGTGTTTGCTTGAGGACAAGCAAAGATTTAAGTTTGGGGGTATTTGATGAGTGGGTATTTTACCCACTAATTAGGTATTTTTAGACTTAATATTTTGTGTGTTTTAAAGTATTTTAGGGCATTTTATTTGTTTAAGTTGGATTTTGTAAGAAAATGAAGCTGACTAGGCGAATCGGGCAATTTTGGGTAAGGAGTGGCAGTTTCATAAATAAGCTGAAGTTGAAAGCTGGGCTTTCAGTTTGTGAAGGATTTGAAAGCTGGGGCTTTGGGACGCAGAAAGTTATGAAGATTCTTTCCAACTAGATGAAGGATTGAGGAGTTCTAATTATTTTTGGAGGCTCTAAACCTAATTTTGAGAAGGGAACTGCAAGTATAAAAGGGGGAGGAGCTTCTAACAAAAGAGAGCTTTTGGATATTCAGAGATTGAAGCAGAGATTGGAACTTGGAGTTCGAGGATTCAAGGGAAGCTCACAAGGAATTCAGACTGGAGACGTGAAGGCGGAAGGAGACTTTGACAGAGTTTTTCTTACTCCTTATTTTTCAGTTTGTAATTAATTGTGATGACTTATTTTGGATATTTGGTTTTTAATTCTAGCAAAAGTTATAATTAAGGCTACAATTGAACCATTATTGATTATGGATTAATTATTTATTTGATTCCAATTATTATTTCATTATTGAGTTGTCTATCATATCTGTGTTAATTAATTAATTGTCTGATCAACAATTAGTGGGATACTCTAGGTGAATTCGGGAGATGAAACCTAGGGTTAGATCTTGATATGATATCATGTATTCTTGATTATTTGTATGGGATAAATAATTAGGGTTGTGAAGTGAATAGGGATATCTCTTCGCTGCATGTAACTTATGGGAATTGGTTTTTAATAAATTTAACTCTATTATTTTGTATAGGAATATCGCATAATTAATTGAGTTAGATAAATTTATTTGATCACTTGGAAAATGACTTATAAATAAAGTGGAATTCATGTTAACAACTCGGATGAATTTAATAATTGGATAGATTTGACACATTGATTCATATGACATAATTGGGGATGTTGTAGTCTTAAGCTTTAATCATTTGAAATTCAATTCTTAGTAGTTAGTAATTAGTTAGTTTAGTACTTTATTTTCAAAATTCAAAATCTCTTATCGAGTTGTTTAAATAAAATTAATTTGATTATTTGTTAGTACTTGGTAATTATTATTAAATAATTCTCTATGGGTTCGACACTCTCTTATCACTTTATTACTTGTTGATCGTGTACACTTGCACGTAATTATTAATTGTTAAATCGACCAACATCCTCCTATCTCAGCAATCCTACCATCAAAATATTTTAATTTTAATTTCTACTCGATATTACTTGCGAGCACATAAGTTATTAACAAGTAAGCAGATAAATCATTTTAACTTCAATGAATCCCTTAATTCATTCCTTAAGACTCGATAAGAGTTTCATCACCACTATGTTTTCGATCTCCTATATGCTTATAGCCCAAGGTTTCCCCACCTAAGGTTCATAACCTAAAGCTCTGATACCAACCTGTGACACCCCCTAATCCGGGTACTTCAAACCCAGAGATATGGCGCTTATTGTCCAAAGAATCTCATCTAATTACCAATAATAAAGTATAACAATAAACTTCGAATACATAAATCCTTATAAAAGGTTACATAGTCCAATGAAAACTGATTACATACTTAAACAAAATTCCCAGGTTATCTAAACCTTAACTATTACATCTTAACAGCAGAATAAAATTAAAACATAACAATAATAATGTTTCATTACATAAACTTGATTAAATAACTTAAACTTCTTCATTTGTTCATCTTGCCTTTACTCGTGGACACCTCATCAAACTTCTCAATCTTAACTGCAATGTTTTATGCAAGGGTTAGCAAAACAATTGCCCACCAGGGTAACAATAACAATAATGACATCGAAATAAGCAATAAATGGATTTTTAATTGAATAACATAATCCTTTCTGAAGTTAGACAATGATAACAAAAACTGATAGATCAATAGAAAGTTCAGCTTTTGAATCAAGATTCGAAAACAAGATCAAAAGTACATCTGAGGGTCACAAGACCACGAACTATGTCCTAGGTTAACAAGTATCTCTACCGTAACCTTTAACAGTCTTATAGACTATATGGACCATCCATCTCGTACTCTGGGGGATCAGCCCTCCGTACAATATATTGTGCACAAATATTTTAACGCTATTGCGTAATATAATCCCCTGTTCTAGGGTTGTTCATCTCAACTTTGACATTCGAATCCGCACCAAAGGAAGTTTGGTTTGGAATAACTTCAATAAAAATTCAAGATTTTAGAACGCTCATCAACTATGGACTAGTCGAATCAATAAGGGTTCGCTAGCTACTAAAAAGTTTGATACAATAAAAAGATTGTACAATGATATTTATGTTCAAAGTTCGAACAACATTGAATCACAATCGAATAATGATAAGACTTGAACAATGTAATATGATCAGAGGTAGAATATCGATAACTCACAATCGAATAAACGTTATGTATCAAGGTAGTGCTTTCAAATGAATTAGAATACTTGATTGAAACATAAACATTGGACACTATAATAAACCTTGCTTGAATATTAATAAGTCAAGGTTATAAAGCTTACTCAATGAAGAAGTAATAAATTAGGGATAAGAAACTTGCCTGTAACGTCTTTTGTAGCCCGATTTCACAATCGATAATTACGTGCAAGTATACACGATCAACAAGTAATAAAGTGATAAGAAAGACTGTCGAACCCACAGGAATTACTATGTTTTTAATCTCCAATTACCAATCTAAATTATGCCTATTCTATTAAACAATCACAAATTGGGATTTTTGATTAAGAATAATTAAATAAATACTAACACTGACAATTAATTCAAAGGTTGAAATTCAGATTTAAGATGATTAAGACTACAATATCCCCAGTTATTTATCAAAAACCAATCTATCTATGTCTTCTAATCATTCACTTAAATGGAGTTGTTAACAGAAATTCAATTGCATTTATAAGCCCTTTTCCAAGTGATCAAATAAATCTATCTAATCCAAATAACTCTACTATATTCCTATGCAAAGTTAAAAGATTAAATTCATTAAATTCCAATTTCCAATTGTTACATGCAGCAAGCAATATTCCTATTTACTTCACAAATCCAATTATTCAACACATGCAAATAATTGAGAATACATGCTATCTTATCCAGTTCTAACCCTAGATTTCATCTCCCAAATTCATCTAAAGTAACCCGCTAATTGTCGGCCAAACAATTAATCAATAAGCATAAAATAAGATAGACAACTTCCATCAATTTGAACAATTGAAATCAAATAGATAATCAACTCATAATTATAACTGGTTCAATTGTAGCCTTAATTAAGAATTTAGTTCATACTGACAATAAAGACTAGAATATCAAAATAAGACATCATAATTAATTACAAATCAGAGGATAAAGATTTAAAGAAAACTCAGTATAATCTCTAACTCTCCAATCTGAACTCCTCACAATGCTTGACTTGTCCTCCAATCTCCTTGCTCAGCTCTGGAATTCAGTCTTTGAACAAGTCTGTGTCTCTAAATCCAAGTCTTAATCTTCTATTTATAGTCTCCTTTTGTCCCTCAATAAGTTTAATAGCAAGAGTCCTTGATCACTTCTATCTTTCCAACATAACAGCATTCCAGCAAAATCAGGATTTCCATCTGCCGCTTCCTCGCCCCGGCGAGAAATTCAAAGCATAAGTTCTCGCCCCGGCGAACTCCTGCCCCGACGAGAAATATAACACACAAATTCTCGCCCCGGCGAGAATGCCCTGCACCGAGCCAATTTTCTCCTTTTCATCCCTGCAACCAGCCATGACCTACAAAACCAATGCAAAACGAGTAAAAAGCTACCAAACACTTAAAAACAAGTAAAGGATGAGCCAAAAGACATATCAAACGCATAGGTTAAAACCTACTCATCAAATACCCCCAAACTCAAAACTTTGCTTGCCCTCACGCAAAACACAAAACAAAGCAAAACCACAACTAAACTAGCTACTACATGAATGCACATGCATGACTAACCATACTCAAGCAATTAATCAATAGACATCATAAAATTTCGGCCTCAGAAATCAATAACTACCAGTTCAACAGAATTTCAACCTCACACCATCCAAAAGCCAACGATTAGTAATTATGAATCACTCTCAACCCTTCCATAAGTATGCAACATATATTAAACCAATCAGGGTATGAATCCAACTCTAGGTATCACAATGCTCAAAAAGAGACAAGTTCACAGAGTTTACTTTTAAGCTCAATTGCTATTCACTTGCCTTCTCATTTTTTCCCTCTTTTTCTTTAACGAGTGCGTTTTACGCTCCATCTCGTCATATATCCTGACTAGTGCAATGTTCATCTTTATTAGGCTATTCAGTGCCACCCGTGTAGCGAACTTTCAACCAACGACTCCCAAACCAGACGATTTTAGGGCGCTGAGTGTAAAAACATCTCCTAAGGGTATACTCATTCAAATAACACCGGCCACAAAGACAAACTTAGTCAAGACCTGCTCTTATCTGTCTATATTCATTAATTCCACGTTTTCTTGCACTTAAACAGACATCGAAGCAGTATTTATTCAAAATCTTTTATTTTTCATCTTTTCTCAGTTTTCTTTCTTTTTTTTAGATCCAACAAGTGATAACAGTCTATATCTACATATGAGCATGTAATACACCAAAGAAGAACCAACTCCTAATTACTTTAATACACATTCGTGAACAAGTACAAACCAAAGGTCTCAAATAACCACAACTACAACAGTTAAACTCCAGATTTAGCAATAAATATCCATCCCATTAAACTATAATAGAACTAATCAAATTTCATCATTGGCCATCCCTAAATGACTTCCATTAATACATTGCTTGAATACCTCTAAATGCAATATCATATGATCCTATGCTACTAATTTTTTTGGATTTTTGAAGGTTTTTTTTTTAATTATAACTGCAATGACACTCATGCAACTAAAACTACAAATTCAAATGAGCTAAACATGCAAATATGCAAACAAACCCCCCCAAACTCAAACGAAACAATGTCCTCATTGTGCGAAAAATAAAGAAAGTTAAGAACAGAGGACTCCCCTAGCAGTTCAAGCAGTAGGCTCGAACTCATCATCGTCATTTGGGGACGGTGGTGGAAAAACTGGCAGTGGCTGGGCTGCGGGAAACTAAACAGGATCCATCATCGGCTGCATATTGGAGTACATGTTCGCCATGGTTTGGGTGCAACTCTGCTGGTACGCATACATATGCTCCTGCCGATCTGCCAATCGCTGGTTCTGCCTCAATATGGTCTTATGATGAGAATCAATAAGACGCTGCAACTCTCGAAACTGGAGGCTGAACTTGGCTTTCCTTAGCCCAGTAGAAGTGGAAGGACCTGCTGAAGGACCCTCTCCCTCATCATCATCGGACTCATGTGCTTCTTCGACGGGAGGAGAATGAACTATGTAACCCATACCACGAGGATGGGATTCACCGCCTTCCCATTCCTTATAACGTGCAATCAAACGGTGATCCAAAAGTAGTAAGGGCTGCTGCAAAGCCTCCTCAGCTCCCCAACGAACTCCCGCACGAAGACACAAACCACATATCAACGAAGGGTGAGGCAAACCACCCTGACTATGCAAAGTCCGTATAGTGCGGCGAATCGATGCCTCAATCAACTGACCCACATTTATCTCAATCCCTGTCACAATAGAATATAGTAAAAACGCCTTCTCCTTGGGAACATCACTCACGTGCTGTGATGGCATCAGTTTAGCCGAAAGGAAGGCATACCATACCTTACCATACCGACTCAAGTCCTTGCTATGAAACATAGGTGCAGCACGTGGCCGTCTAGATATCCATGTCGTCCCAGGCCTGCATAAGTCAGTAACTACCTTCTCCACATTGGGCCCCTCCTCAAGGAATCGAGTGTATCTGCAACGTAAATCCGGCCTCAAGTTGTAATACTCATTGATTGTTTGGGCACTGAAGGACACTGTCTTCCCTCGGACTGTAACTTCGCATATAGCCACATCCTCTGCATTAGCGTAAAACTCCTTGACTATAGCTATACATGCAGGCTCCGGATGGGCAGTGAATGTCTCCCATCCCCTCTCGACTATCTGATGCATCATCTCCCCATCAACCACCTCGTCAGGCGTGAGACCGCGCTCGGGAGTTAGAGCTTTACCCGATGTATACGTTTCATATCTGATAGCTGCCTCTGCACTGACAAACTTTCTTCTATCAAAGGCCTTGGATGGAGTAGACGATGATCCTTCACCACGTTGCCTCTTTGGAGCCATGCTAGATCTTTTGACAAACAACCCAAACACTACAATCTATTATGCAAGAACAATTCCCCCCAAACTCTAACTTTTCTAACTCCGAAGTGATAGAAATACAATCCAATGGAATAGATCTGAGGAGTAAACCCTAGAATACTTGCATGCAACAATAAAGCAAATAGAAACCTTGAAAACCACATATTATTCCTTTTAATGAATGAGAGATGGAATGGACAGAGGCTAGGGTTTGTTTTTATAGTGGTATAAATTAGGGTTTGCGTAGGATTTCAAGTATGGAAAGTAATTGGAAGGAAATTCGAAGAGAAATAATAGGAGGAATTTGGGTTGGGTCGGTCTTAGAGAAGGAGAAGTAGTGTTTTGGAGAAGTTGCATGGGAGTTGGAATGTTAAACATCAAATTAGAATCGGATTTTAAAAACTGAATTCCGCGATTCTCGCCGGGGCGAGAAAATAGGCTTGTGAACCTCACCGGGGCGAGAATCGGCAGAGAGGTTGGGGCTGGGGCGAGAAAATTCCAGGCCGGGGCGCGCTTCGACAGAGAGGTTCTCGCCGGGGCGAGAAACCTTAGTGCAATTTTCTCGCCTGGGCGAGAATCCTCAGACTTGAAAAATTTTCTGCTTTTTCCTCTTGATCCTCTTGTCCTCTCTTGTACCATCCCAATGAACATGTTTCCTCCTTCTAAATCATTTCCATAGATTGTATTCCTATTTCAATAAACACCACATAAATGAGTTAAACACGGAAGATTGAAGACCAAATTCAACAAAAACAAATAAACTACTCCTAAAAAAAATATTAATGAAACTAATTCTATGAAAGCAATAAAATATCATGATTGGGTTGCCTCCCATCAAGCGCTTGGTTTATAGTCGTCAGCCCGACTTTCTCAGCAGTATTAGGCTTCAGCTTGATCGGGAATAGAAAGGTGAATCACTGATACTTGTCGATCCACATCGCCTCCCCAATAATGTTTGAGTCGCTGACCGTTGACTTTGAATGTGCGCTTTGAATCCGGCTCTTCGACTTCAATTGCCCCATGAGATCCTACAGCAGTAATAATGAAAGGGCCTGACCATCTAGACTTCAGCTTCCTAGGAAATAACCGCAGCCTGGAATTGAACAACAACACAGCTTGTCTCGGTTCAAACTTTCGATCCATAATCCGTTTGTCATGCCACCTTTTGACTTTTTCTTTGTACAGCTTGGCATTCTCATAGGCATGATGGCGAAACTCCTCCATCTTGTTCAATTGGAGCAACCTTTTCTCACCAGCGGCTTGAAGATCTAGGTTCAACTTTTGAATTGCCCAATAGGCCTTATGCTCAAGTTCGACCGGTAAATGACAAGCTTTCCCATAAACCATACGATACGACGACATTCCGATGGGATTCTTATAAGCAGTGTGATACGGCCATAAAGCATCGTCTAGTTTCATTGCCCAGTCCTTACGAGTCGGGTTTACCACTTTCTCCAGAATTTGCTTAATTTCCCGATTCGATACCTCTGCTTGGCCATTCGTTTGGGGATGATAAGCTGTAGTAATCCGGTGTTTGACTCCGTACTTAGCTAACAACTTAGTGAACTGCTTGTTACAAAAATGAGTACCTTCGTCACTGATTATGGCTCTTGGTGTACCGAATCTAGTAAAGATATTCTTGTGGAGGAACCGTAGAACCACTTTGGCATCATTGGTGGGTAATGAAAGTGCTTCGACCCATTTTGACACGTAATCCACTGCCAAAAGTATGTATTGATTGTTGAACGATGACGAAAACGGCCCCATAAAGTCGATACCCCAAACATCAAATAGTTCAACCTCAAGGATGGTGTTGAGAGGCATTTCGTGCCGCTTCGAGATATTTCCAACCCGTTGACATCTATCACACTTAAGCACAAAGAGATGGGCGTCCTTGAACAACGAAGGCCAGAAAAATCCCGACTGTAAGACCTTGGCTGCAGTTCTTTCTCCTCCATAATGGCCTCCATAATCTGACGAATGACAATGAGTCAAGATGCTCTCCATTTCTACCTGTGGCACACAACGTCTTATCATCTGATCCGCACAAGTTTTGAAGAGGAATGGCTCATCCCAAAGGTATTGCTTGACATCATGGAGAAATTTCTTTCTTTGCTGAGAAGTGAAATCTTGCGGAAGAACATTACTGACTAGAAACTTCACATAATCAGCATACCAATGGACTTCGGTGTTGATACCAAACAATTGTTCATCTGGAAACGACTCATTGATTACCACATCAATCTTTTTCTGCATGTCGGCATTCTCTAACCTTGAAAGATGATCAGCCACTTGATTCTCCGTACCTTTCCTATCTCGAATCTCCAAGTCAAATTCTTGCAACAAGAGGACCCATCGAATCAACCTAGGTTTAGCATCCTTCTTTGCAATCAAGTATTTGATAGCTGCATGATCAGTGTAGACAATCACCTTGGTTCCAATCAGATATGCTCGAAACTTGTCAAAGGCAAATACTACTGCAAGAAACTCCTTCTCTGTAGTAGTATAATTCAATTGAGCTTCTGTGAGTGTCTTACTTGAATAGTAGATGGTGTGAAAAACCTTATCCCTTTGCTGACCCAGCATAGCTCCTACTGCATAATCACTTGCGTCACACATCAACTCAAAAGCCAAAGTCCAATCGGGAGCAACTATGATCGGGGCTGTGATTAACTTCTTTTTCAGCACTTCAAAGGCTTCGATGCAAGCTTGATCCATCTTAAAGGGAACATCTTTTTCAAGGAGTGAACACAATGGTTTTGAAATTTTTGAGAAATCCTTGATGAATCGACGGTAGAATCCTGCATGTCCGAGAAAACTTCTAATACCTTTTACAGATGTCGGTGGAGGTAGCTTTTCAATGGTTTCAATCTTTGCCCTATCCACCTCTAGACCTGCGTCGGATACTTTGTGCCCTAGAATAATCACTTCTCGCACCATAAAGTGGCACTTTTCCCAATTAAGCACCAGATTCGTCTCCACACAACGCTTCAGTACTAAGATGAGATTATTAAGACACAAGTCAAAACTATCACCGAATACAGAGAAGTCATCCATAAATACCTCCAAATTCTTCTCAACCATATCCGAGAAGATAGCCATCATGCATCGCTGGAATGTAGCCGGTGCATTACATAACCCGAAAGACATTCTCCGGAATACAAACGTTCCATACGGACATGTAAAAGTTGTTTTCTCTTGATCTTCTGGAGCTATCACTATCTGGTTATATCCTGAGTATCCATCGAGAAGGCAATAGAACTGATGACCGGACAACCTATCCAACATCTGATCAATAAATGGCAAAGGAAAGTGATCCTTGCGCGTAGCTTTGTTCAACTTGCGGTAATCCATACACACTCTCCAAACTGTAACCGTTCTTGTAGGAATGAGTTCATTGTTTTCGTTCTCAACCACTGTTATTCCTCCCTTCTTAGGTACACATTGAACGGGACTTACCCAAGCACTATCTGAAATTGGATAGATAATACCCGCGTCTAACCACTTAATAATCTCCTTCTTCACCATGTCTTTCACAATCGGATTCAATCTTCGTTGTTGCTCAATGACCGGTTTTGCTCCTTCTTCAAGCAGAATTTTATGCATGCAAAACGACGGACTGATTCCCTTGATATCTGTTATTGTCCACCCAATTGATGTTTTATACTCACGCAAAACCCTTAATAGTTTTTCTTCTTGAGATTCATTCAAATGCGCAGAAACTATTACTGGTAGTGTGTTCGAGTATCCCAAGTAAGCATACCGTAAATGAGATGGAAGAGGTTTAAGCTCAAGCACAGGTGGCTCTTCCACTGACGGTTTGGACCTCTTTTCTCCTTCGTTCGGCCGGTCAAGTACATCAAATTGCCTGCTAAATTTCTGAGGAATAGGTAATGAGTCTAGAACCTTGACATAATCCCACTCATCTGGATTATCAAAAGTCTCTATCCCAGCCAGAGCAGCTTCTAATGGATCTTCAATAATAATTGCCCTGGTTTGTTCATTCACGATTTCATCAAGCAGGTCTATCCGTAAGCATTCCTCGCCCTCCTTAGGGAATTTCATCGATTTAAATACATTAAAGGT
This sequence comes from Aralia elata, assembly GCA_034770075.1. Taxonomy (NCBI): domain Eukaryota; kingdom Viridiplantae; phylum Streptophyta; class Magnoliopsida; order Apiales; family Araliaceae; genus Aralia; species Aralia elata. The sequence goes on along the minus strand of JAVJAP010000089.1, from coordinate 2,284,039 downwards.
GACTTCCTGATCTTGAACTCTCATTGTTAATTCACCTTTTTGTACATCTATAAACGTTCTCCCTGTTGCTAAGAATAGACGACCTAGAATTATGGGAATCTCCTTATCCTCTTCATAATCCAAAATAATGAAATCAGCCGGGAAGATGAATTTAACAACTTTAACCAAAATATCTTCCACAATACCCCTCGGATATGTCACTAATCTGTCTGCCAACTGCAAGCTGATGTTCGTTGGTTTTGGTGCCTTTAGCCCAAGCTGAGTGTGAAACCCCCAAATTCAGGTACCAATACCTCGAATTTGGTGCTCACGATAAAATACATCCATACACCTCTAAACAACATAAATCAACTAATGCGGAATAAAATAAACATATGTTGTTCATTACAAAAGGTTCACTACGGTCCCAATGTCTAAAACCTTAAATAAAATACATCACAAAATACTATAATAATACAAAATTGATTCCACGAATTACACAACCGGATAGTACATATAATTATTCCTTAAGCTTTCCTTTGCCTTTGTTCGCTTTGGAACTCCCCGGCTTAACTGCAATAAGTTCATGATATAGCAAGGGTGAGCAACGAGTTTGCTCAGCAAGTTTAAATACAAGAAAGAAGATATATCATGAATGAGTAAGAACGATAGCTTCATAGATCAACAATTTATGAACATTGATGAAATAGCTGAAATGACATAATCAAAGTTTAAATCAAATAATGAATATTGATTATTTACTGCTCAGTGGTCCAACCAACCATGAACTTGGCCAAAGAGTCAATCATTCGACTAACTCTTTTAAAACCTGGCCCCGTCAGTTGTACTCGAGGGGATCAACCTCTTGTACACCATGTGTATGCATAACATTTAACTCTGACTGCATCGAATAGTCGACACATTATAATCCCCTAATAAGGGTTGCTCTCTCAGTCCAAGAATCCGCACCAACAATCGGTTTGGATAACTTTTAAAATAATAACCTGTATGGGTCTTGCTGAAACAAGTGGTGTAGACTATTTTCTTAGGCAGTTCATGAATGAAGAACTTAAACGTTTCACAATCCAACAACAGATAATGATTTCAAATGCATAAGCTGCGAATATCAATAATTATCTTGGAGGTGGAATAATTGACAGTAATTAATCCACTAATATGATTTAAAAGTAATAACTCCATTTGAGTCATGAAACTTGCAACAATATACAATACCTGTATAAAATATGAAACCTGCTCAAGTATAAATCGAGTAAGGTTAGGGAAACTTGCCCAACACAAGGGTTAGACAAGCGTTAGGAAACTTGCATTCAATATATAGAAAGAATGAAGTTAGGGAACTTTCCTGAAGCGCTGCTACAATATTACAACACACGCTCCTTAATATCCTACACAATTAAGTACATATTCACATAACAATTAGTCACATACCGGATATCCAATAATAGTTTATACTAGTCTATAATGTTTCATTCATACTAGAAACAAAATATTAAACAAGGTTATGCCCACTAGTTACGGCGTTACGACGCTTGTTCGTCTATACGCCCAACTTGCCTATTCGAAGGCCCAAGCGACACGCAATTGTGTACGCCCAACACGCCCATTCGATTCATCCAATACTCATTGGTTAATGCTAAGTATCATAATAAATCATAACATACATGTTTTAGAACTTAGAACAACATTTTACATTGTCGGGAGCATTACATGTGCTTAGGCGCATGCCCGACGCCCTCCGATTGCCCCCAATTTCATATCAGTCCTATAAATGGCCAATTTCGACCATGCTACAGACCTCAAATTGAAACACTTAAAGAACAAAAGTTGTAGGTCTACTCGTTCTCTTTCCGAATCATCTTGAATCACATCAATCCGAGTTCGTATGAGAAAGTTATGCCCATTTTAGTAAAGGACGTCGAAACAGTTTTGCACAGTTTCCTTACCAGCGCCATTGGCGCTCACAATGGCCTATGGCCAGCGCCTACAGCGCTCCTATGCAGTAGCTGGACCCCGTGGCCAGCGCCTACAGCGCCCAGCCAAGCGCCTAGAGCGCCCAGCCTTTGCTCCCAGCCCGTTTTGCTTCCCGGAATGCTCTGTTTTGGTGTTCTAGACCTATCTTGCTTCCAATCACCATAACTCCCTCAATACACGTTCAAATTGGTCCGTTCCGGACTCTATGGACTCCTAAGACATAGGGCTACAAAATCAAAAATTCAGAGCTATCCATTAACAATAACATGTTGAAATCTTTGACCAAAGTATTAAATCACGTTTTATTTTTGTGTTCTTGGTGTTCTTGGTGTTCTTCACTAAAATCATCACCAAATCTTTGTTTTAATCCCTTTTTACTCCATTCCAACTGGGTTAAACTCATAACCCATGGAACTACAATATGACAACAAAAAATAAACACAACAAGCAAGGAATCATAGCTACAAGTCCTCTAAATTCGTCCAACAGTCCATGTTCATGTCCAAAGTCCATTGTTCTTCTTGTTCTTCATCCTCCTTAAGCACCGTATTTATTGCGCTTTTGTTCCACTTTGATGTTATTAATAGCTTACATATCCTCTTAACAACATTTACAAACATCCAACACAAACAAAAACAACAAGGATCGCTAGAAAATCAATCCACAAGCTCAAGAGCTCAAAAACCATAGAAACTTGAAAAAACTTAACAAGAAATCGAATGGAATGGATTTGATTCTTGTTTACCTCTATAAATCCTTCCTAAATGATTAAGAAGATAGCTAGGCTTGCTTGGCTTGAGTTCTCCTTGCTTGGATGTTCTCCTTCTTCCACCCGTGCCTTCTTCTTCTTCTTCCTTCCTTTTTCCGGCGACCTTCTTCTTTTTTTCCGGCGAACTCCGGCGACCTCTTTCTCCTCCTTCTTTGCAGCTCTCTCTCTTTCTCTCTCTCTCTATCAGCTGATGGGAATGGGAGGAATGTGGAATGCAAGATAGAAATGGAATGGTTGCATTATTTGGGAGAAGTGGAGTAAATATACAGGTTGGTATCAAAGCTTTAGGTTATAAACTTTAGGAATGCGAAACCTAGGTTATAACCTTAGTATTAAACTCGTATTGAGTACGCTAGGTGATGGATCGAGGGGATTCATTTGATGGTCATGTCTGGAGGTGGATTATGGAAATCCATCGAGCCGAGTTGTGCATGATAAAATATAATTTCATTTTATCAATGGATATATTTTATTATGGCACTGACATCTTGCTGTCTATTTGTTTCTGTTTGTGGCTGTAGGATGTCTGAGATGGGAGAGTACAGTCCTGTTGGAGAGGTAGAGTTCACAGACATTCATGTGGACGTAGGGCAGTTAGTGGAGGTGCAGCCGAGTGAGCCAGAAATGATGGACACTAGGGCTGAGTCTGAGGCCGAGTATGGTTCTGAGGAGGACCCCGAGGAGGACCCAGGCCGAGTAATTGTCGTTATATTAATCGAACACACTTCCTGTTAAACCAAATTAATTATCACAGATTGTTAGTCGAGAACACGAAAGTGAGACAAGGCCATCTTTCGATGCACCAAGTCCATATCATATATAATCCACAGATGATAGAATAAACACGAACACCCACATTACCTAAACCACTATATGTCTATGTGATTTACAAATAAATAGGGTTTAAGCTCAAGCTCTCAAATGACTACAAGCGGTGCTTCGGTATATGTCTATCCTAAGCACAAATCATACATTCCAACGCCGTGTAGAACATACAAACACATGCTATTATGATTAGATCTAAACCCATAATCCGTTTCTCAATTTCATATGGATTATCATGGTAATTGCTAGCTAGGCAATTAAGCAATTGAACGCAAATCATAATAGACAATCCAAGAATAGCTAATAAGACTAACAAGGAAGCATAGCAAAGTAAACTACACAACAAGATCCATTATAATCCCAAAATAGAGTTTAGTTCATGGTAACTACAAATAACATCATATTTGATCTATTCATCATGATGGAATTACAAATTAAGAAGTAAATACAAGAGATAGAGTGATAAAACCCCTTTGTGGAGATATTCAATTGTTGCTTAATGGTTTGATGCTTCTTCTCTAGCTTTCCCTCAAGAATTGATATTCCTTGCCTTACTTGCTCCTTGGAAATTGCTGGAAAATCCTTATATTGCTGCCCATTTCCTTCTTGATGATGTATTTTAGTAGCTTCCCTCTCTCTAGATTTTGTGTTAGAAGGTGTTAGGATGAGTTAGAATGAGTGGGTATGTGTTAGAATGAAGTTCTAGCCGCCACTTTGGTGTTATAAGAGATGGGTGTCTCAAACCCTAGCATTTCCCGAGTTTTGGACCCAAAAATTCGCAGAGTCAGAAGCGTTTCTCGCCCCGGCGCCAATTTTGGCCTGAATTTCGTCACCCCGGCGACGCTCTCGCCCCGGCGGTGTTCTGTACCGCGAGACAGTTTCGACGTCAGTTGGTAAAATGGTCATAACTTCTTCGTCCGAACTCGGATTAAGGCATTTAAGGAGGCTATGGAAAGCTAGGAAGGAGCTCTACAACTTCCATAACTGGAGCTATACGAGATAATGGCCAGAGCAAGGCGAAAATTGGCCCCGAAGCAGCTGCTGTATAAAATTCATGCAAAATCCGATGGTAAAAGGACCATGACTCTCCCATACGAACTTCAAATTGGATGATTCCGGATGTTCTGGAAAGCTAAGATCAAAATCTACAACTTTCGTTCTTTGAGTTGTGAGAGATTCGGATTGCATCATGGGTCAAATTGAGAAACAAGCAGCGGAAATGCTAGATTCGAGCAAAAAACGTAACAGTCCAAGGGGCCTTTATTTCAATACCTACAAAACAACGTAAAAACACATAAAAGCACACAAATACATATAAAAGTACTACAAAAGTACATTACACAACAATAAGATGAAAACACATAAAACCAAACGAAATAGCTAAAGACTTACAAATTATTAAGGCTAAAAGTACCTAATTTGTGTATATAAAATACACTCATCAACTACTGATAAGGAATGACACACCAATGCTACAACTAGTAAAGATAAAATTGTCTAAACATTCCTCCATGAATAACTTGGGAGGAACATCCTATAAATTAGTGATATAAATCTATATAGATAGATTTAAAAGGATGTTTGGCTTGAGCCAATGAACGTATATTCATTCGATGCTAAAGGCGTTTAGCATGGCAAACTCCAAGAGAGGTCTCATGATGATGAGCCATAGAGTGTATCTCTTTAAATTGTCCTCAATAAAAAGAGATCGCATGAGTTACTATCATGTATGCAATGAATATATAAGGCCTGATATTGATCAGTCATATTCAGGGGAAGATCACTGTAAGACAGTGATAAACATCTTTAAGTACTTAACCGGTACTGAAGATGTGATCATGAATCATGGTAGGTCTGAATTAAAACTAGAGGGTTAAACAGACTCAAGTTTTTCAGACTGACCAAGACAATAACAAATCCACTTTAGGGTAAATCGTTACCTTGAATGGTGGTGCAGTGAATTAGAAAGGTTCCAAATAGCAAAGAGTTGTTGGTTTAGTGATAAAAACAAAGTATATAGCTGTAAATGAAGCTGTAAGTTGATTGTTTGGATAAAAAGTTCATTACAGAACTAGGAATAGTTCCTAAGTCTCATCTTGGATTCAAACATGTGTTGCGGCACTTTCATTTGATTAGAGGAATCATTGAAAAAGAAGAAGTCACTATAGAGATAGTGGACTCTCGAGAACAAAATTGCATATCCATTTACTGAAGCTTTATCCAAACAGCAGGATGATCGTCACTTAGAAAAGAAGGGTATTAGATACCATGGCGATTGACTTTAGTGCAAGTGGGAGATTGAAAGTAGTATGCACGCAAGCCAATCATATTTGATATGATGTAGCATATACTTTGTAATCTTATTCTGTTATTAAAGGCATTTTACTTTATCTACATTGTGCTGTTATATTAAATGTGATAAACCCATAGTTTTGAGCAATGATTTTAGAATCATGATAGTGATCATGCTAATGAGATCTAAATTCTAGATAGCTCACAAACTAAAATCGTTCCTAATCGTTGGATTACTAAAAAGGGGATTAGTGAATCCGGATAGATTAGTACATGCGTTGCTTCCTCTTAGGATGAGGATGATTGATCTCATAATCATTTTGTGTGGAGACACTAAAGCAAGTATGTAGGTGCTTATTAGAGAATAAGTTCACTGAACGTTGCTCGCTAAGGAATACCTAATGGAGTTTTACTCGCCTGTCAATAGGAATTCCTCTAGTGATAGTAGTACAAGTGATCCTTGGACTTGAAATCATCATAGTATCTTGTGTATGATGAGTTATACTTTGACATGTACCTTAAGACCTTTAGGGTATATCAAAGGGTATGATTGGGTATAATAAGTTGTACATGGAGATAGGTGAATGATCAACAAAGAATCTACCATGTCTAGTAAAAGATGTGAATGTCCTATGTGATTCGATAAATGACAACTCAGCAGTCCTTGGCCAAGGCAGAATGAAATTAGAAAGGAGTTTCTAATTTGCATTATTTAGAGTTGTGCATTTGGAAATCGAAATACATATAATTAAATAAAATAAGACTTGACAGAAATTCCATGTCTTATATTTAATTAGGACATTGTATGGTAGAAGGATTGAATTATATGGTAACTATGCACTGAAAGGTTCTTTTGTGATTAATGTTGAAATCTATATTATCTGAAATGTCGTTGATCGCTAAGGGGGCTTACCCTTATTATAGAATAAATATTATTTATTTAAATGAATTAAATAGTTTAATTTATTTATTTAAATATAATTAGAATTGTTCTAATTGATTTATTCACAACCGGTTTAATATGGAGAACCTAAAGTGTCACACCACAAAAGGAAAAATATTTATTTAAGAAGTAAAGGACATAATTGTAATAATAAGTTAAGTGTATTTAATTTAGTCTATGGAGATAGAATAAATTAAATAGCTTAATATTTATTATTTAATATTTTGAAAATATTAAATATAAATTAATAAGAGGAGTCTTATTATTATTATTATTATTATTACTATTATTTAATTCCTAATAGGGATTGGGAATTAATTAAAAGAAGTACTCTCACATGAATTTCTAATTGGATTAGGAGCATAATTAATTAAATGAGTTTAATTATAAAAGAAACCGTAATCCTAAATAGTTTAGGGAAGGGTTTTGCTATATCTATAAATAAGAGAAGTCTTATCATAGATTAGGATTACACACTCTTGCATTAGATTGTGGAGAGTACTTGCAATTTCTATAGAGATAGAAACTAGGGTTTTGCCAACACCCAACTTCTTGAATACCTATTCTTCCTTGGCGGATCTGTGACGCCTCCAAATTCTGACACCACTATCTCGAATTTGGTTCGTCACGTTCTAACACAGTAATGACATAAAACTAATGCAGCGGAAAAGATAGAATAAATGACATTGATTTAATATAATTATTCTCGTCCCAAGGTCTCGCAACCGTTACTACAATACTATACAAAAGTCTTGATTTAAACTGAAACATTGTACTAATACATAATCCATGCCTAAGCTTATTACATAACCAAATTTAGAAAACTTAAGAAACATAGTAAATAATCTCCTTCATAAGGAAGAACGAAGCTACTTCGTAGTTTTTCCCTTTCCCTTATCCTTGCTGGAAGGTTCACCTCGCTCTGCCTTAACTGAAAGGTTTAAAGAAAGCAAGAATGAGCAACAAATTTGCCCAACAAGTGATGTAATAACAAGGGTAAACAATTAAAAGTTTGAAGTCTCGAAAATATAAGAGATAGTTCAAGAATATTATGACTTATCAATTATTTCGAATAAAGTTGTTATGGACAGATAATCTCAATAAGATTAAAGAAATAATTCTATCAAAGTTCGAGATGAAGAACACTGAATAGCCACAAAGGACTAAGAACTCCTGCTAGAATTAACAGTTATTATACTGAAAATCCAATAAAAACAAGTACACAGGTGATCAGCCTATAATACTCCAGGTTATGCATAACTCTCACATGCTTATAAGTGCGCACGTCAGTTCCCCGACAATATATAATTTCCCCTTTAATGAGGGTTGTTCATCTCAGTAAATCAGAGTCCGCACCAAGACAATTAGTTTGGAATAGCTTTCTAACACGTGTATAATATTCTAACCGAAACAATGGTTTAGACAACTTTTATAATTATATTCAATGACATAATGAATACAAGTACTCGCAATGGGGTTTAAGGGATATTAATCTTAAACCAATCCTTAGAATATGAATGACAGTTTATAAAGCATAAGAGTCATTGTCACATACTTGTATGATACATGAATATACAAGTTTACATGCTTGCTCAATAAAGAGAAAGGGTTCGAGTACTTGCATAATACACCACATCCTGCTCGAATGTAAATTGAGTAGGGTTAAAGGGAACTTGCCTGTTTGCTCAGCTACAAGTAATCATAACTTTATTCTTACAAGTGGTTACACACTACATAGTTTTAACACACAGTCACGTAGGTGGAATCATGATTACTAAGTCCATATTCGTAATTTCTCATCTTAGCTAAATGAGTTAGCAAACTTATAATACCTCGACCCTAAGCATCAACATAAGCTCGAACACATAGTATATCAGTTCAATCATGCAATACAACTTAAAACATTTATACATACATAATGCAAGACTCTATTTACAAATTAAAACAACTGGGCAATTCTGGCGACCGGCGCGGCCGCGATGGTTTTTTGCCTTAGGAGTGGCGCGGCCGCGCCACCCTCTGGGCAGACCAAAAATGCAATTTTATTCAGGTGGAAATCCGAGCCTATTCTCCAACATTCATGCTACTGATATAACTCAAATACACATGCTCATAAGGTTATTAGTCTGAGTTCAAAACCTAACATGCTCATGCTAAATTCAATCCAAAGTTATAAGGTGTTATGTTAGAAACTTCTATATTTTAAACCAGTCAAATCCATCTCGCAAAAGATCAACTATTATAGTCATGACACCACATAACAACACTAAACCATACTTAATAAGCATGCTCGTGCGTATATAACACATGTACACATTAATCACATAGTTTACAATTGGAATGTCACTTTCTTGAACATGCGTACATAGGTAGAATCCATGTTTAGCTAGATGGTGCTCATGTCAACATGTTCTAGAGGCATAATGAATCCTATTATTCATGCTTGCAAGGTTGGAACGAAAATTACACAACATCTGACAACAATAGTCCTCACGTCTTAAGTTTTTCTTGAAAATTTCACATTAGACTAACTAAACTTGCTTAATATCTTTACGTGACTCTCCGTATGCATTCACACATATAATTAGATCATATATACATGCTTGAAGGCTCAAAACATCAAGGATACAAAGTTCGCTAAGTTTTACTTCCAACACTTCAAGTTCTCCTTTAAAAAGTCATTGGAACCGAGCTAACACAACTCATGTCATGCAAGGTAACCTTAGGTAATACATTGGACTTGTTTTCATACGTGTCTAAGCTAGTTACATATGCTTAAAGGATCAGAGTCAAAAAGACATCACCTTCATAAGGTTTAGTTTTCAAATTCTAAGTTTTATTTCAAAATCTCGTAAACCTAACACATTTCATGCAAGACCATACTAGATCCCATACCAGACACACATAGGCTTATTTAAGCTAAACTAACATGCTCATGACATCAGAAGAATCAAAAGTTTGAATTTTCAATCTGGGGCACGGCACGGCCGCGCTTGGTTTTGCCTGGGGAGTAGCGCGGCCGCGCTGCTCCTCGACAAAACCAGGTAACTCCCTGTATGACAAAATTTTCAAAACCAAAACCAATTAACCATAATCTGTGACGAACGAGAATTTTTGTAACTTATTTTAAATATTTATTGATTAAATAAATATTTTTGATGATTTGATTGTTGAATTAATTGATTAATTGATGAATTTATGGTAGATTAATTTAATTATATGTGTTACATTAATTAGATTAATGTGAAGAATTTTTATATTTAATATATGTGTTTAATTGAATTTATTTGATTAAATACATTATTTAAATTAGTATAATGTTATTTCTAATTAATTTAATTATTAATTAGAGATTCAATAATTTGTCATATTTAACAAATGAGAATTTTATTTATATGACTATGTGATTTAATGTAGAATTATTCTATTTTATTTATTTGATTTTAGTAAGGTTATTTAGTTGATTAAAGTGTGACATGAAACTATGTAATAAGCTATTTATTAAAATAAACCAAAAGAAGGATTTATAAGGACTTACCAAACGAAGCCTTAGAGGGGGTTGGAGTCAGTTAACCCATGATGGGATTAACTGACACCCACTCATCAGACTAATTATATTCACGTATTCTTTTATATTTTTTTTTTCCTAAGTCTAAATCAGAGAACCAGAGAGAAAAGGAGAGAAAATTTGTGAGAATTTTGAGAATTGAAGAAGGAAATTATTCATCTAGTTGCAAAATCTATCACCAAATCAAAGGTAATTCTTAGACTTTAACCTTTGATTTACGTTTTCTTAATTTTCTCCATGATTGCATGTTCTGAGTTCTCTGTAAACCAAATTGTATGGCTAAATCTTTATATAATTTGATGCTAGATGTTAATAAGCATGTATTTATGTGTTTTATACGATTTAAATATGATTTAGAGTAATTTAATCGGTGAAATTATGTTTGTATGAGAATTCAGAAAGTTACAGAGTAATAAAGTGTATGAACATGGGTTGAGTGTATAAAATTGATACTGGTTTTGTATGTTAATTGATTAAATTGATAACTTACTTAGATTATGCATGTTCAAATGAAGGAATCAAGTTTTAAACGGATTAATTTGGTTGTATAATGAACTTGTTATGTGTGATTTCATGATTATTGAAGAACTCTGATAAAAATGATAAGAAACCTTAAATTTGATTCTTAGATTCATGATTTATGCCATTTAAATTGTTAGAATCATGCTAGAAGGCTTGGGTAACAATTATCTATGAAATATAGTGTCTGGGTATGTTTAATTTGACGATTAGAGTAACAAAATGGGAAATTTTGGCCTGTTTCTGCGTTCTTCGCGAACTGCAGAAACTGGAATTCGTAATTCTCGCCCCGGCGAGAATTTTGTGAAGGGATTCCTCGCCCCGGCGAGGAGCTCGCCCCGGCGAGAATTTTGTGAAGAAATTCCTCGCCCCGGCGAGGAGCTCGCCCCGGCGAGATTTTTGTGAAGGTTTTTCTCGCCCCGGCGGGAAATAAAAAAAAAAAAAAAAAAAAAAAAAAAAAAAAAAAAAAAAGAGTAAAAAGACGAGAGTAGAAATTTTATTCTTTCTTTGTGATCATGGTATGAAATCGTGGTTATACCTAAAGCTTAGGCTAATGTATAAAATGAATGTTAAAATTACTGTGAAAAGTGGTGGTAGCATAAGTCCATTGATTGTTTGGGTCAACTGAGCTATTGAGTTTAAATGAGAATGAGTTTTGACGTGTTTATAATACTGTAACTAATTATTGTTACTGTTTTATAAACGGAATGTATAGGTTGATTAGAGAAACGTGAGTCTTAAATTTTTAGTCTACGCACGAGGCAAGTATCTTATCCTTACTTTTACGTTTACGCAAGTTTCAAAATTTTATTATCATAGAATGCAAGCTTCATAATGCTATTACTTCTTGAGCAAGTTATTGTTTCTATTCCATTCCATTTCATGGATTCAATGAGACGTTTTTAATTTCCTCTTTGTAATGCTTCAATTATATAGAACGTATTCAATCGTACCTTTTGTGAGATTTAGTTTTTTTGATTCTCGAATTACACCTTTTGAACCTTGATTGACTAGCGAACCCTTTTGATTCGACTAGTCCATAGTTGATGAGCGTTCTAAATTCTAGAAACGTTATTGAAGTAAATCCAAACCAAACTTCCTTTGGTGCGGACTCCGATGTCAAACTGAGATGAACAACCCTTATACAGGGGATATTATTTATGCGTTAGCGTTAAGATGTTGTGCACATACATGGTACAAAGGGCTGATCCCCCTGAGTACGAGAAGAAAGGTCCATATAGTCTTACGACTGTTAAAGGTTTAAAGTAGAAATACTTGATAACCTGGGACATAGTTCGTGGTCTTAAGACCCTCAGATGTTCTTTTGAATCTTGTTTTACATTCTTGACTCGAAAGCTAAATCTTCAATTATTCGATATCCGTTGATTATTTCGCATGTTATTATTATTGTTGTTGTTATACTTGCTGGGCAATCATTGCTCACCCTTGCATAATAACACTGCAGCTAAGGTTGAAAGAACTGACGAGCCATCTACTAGTAAGGGCAAAGGAAAAGCAAACAAGTGATGAAGACTTGTTGTATTTGCTTTATTGTTGTTTCTGTAATAGACTTGATTTATGTTTTCCGCACTGATGTTTAATTAAGGTTAGATAACCTGGGATTTGTTTATGAATGATGTTGTAACCCTCTAATGGGAGATTTCTATTTCTATTTAAGTATTTTCATTTATATCTGAATGGGTAGTTAGATGTGATGTGATGATTTTGGATTGTGAACACCAAATCTTGAGGAAATGAAGTACCCGGATTTGGGGGTGTCCACAGGTTGGTATCAGGAGCCGTAGGTTATGAACCTTAGGTGGGGAAACCTTAGGGTAGTAGCCTTTTTAAGAGTCAGAAAATATAGTGGTGATAAACTCTCATCGAGTTCTAAGGAATGAATTAAGGAAATTCATTAAAGATAATAAAAGAACTTATGTGCTATGTGCTTATGTGTTAACAACCTATGTGCTACGACTAGTACCGAGTATTAATTAAAACTTAAACTTTGTTGTCAGGATGTCGGATATTGGAGGATCCAGTCAGCCTAGGGAGATTGTGCCCCGAGTGGCTGGAGAGGAGGAGCCCCGCGATATTCATGTTATCAGGGAGCAGTTGGTGCATAGAGAGCCATCTCCATTGATCACGGTTGTGGGTCAGGAGTATGAGCCTGAGACAGATCCCGAGGAGGATCCTGAGGAGGTTGAGGAGGAGGAAGAAGACCCTGAGGAGATACCACTATCTTCCATAGGTTTTCAGATGTTTGAGCAGGTGTATGACCGCAACATAGAGTTGCAGGATCGAGTGGAGGAGCTAGAGGGACAGGTGGCTGAGCGTCAGGCTGTTCTAGAACAGAAGGATGAGGAAATTAAGGACCTGGATATACGCCTTGGAGATGTAGAATGGAAGTTAGTTCACGTAGAGAGTGAAAAAGAAGACTTGCTAGCTGAGAATGAAAAGATGAAACTAGAGATTCAGAAGTTAAAGGATGATTTGAGTGAGGAATCTGCAGAACGTGCTAGAGCAGAGGATGCTTGGATGCGTAACGCTCGACGTGCAGAGATTTCCGAAGAAGGTGCACGGGCAAAGCGGGCTAAGATTGAGGAGACGGACTACACATTTCAGAAAGCGATTGATAGAGCCCAGGATCGAGTTTTCCACTATCCGACTCAGTTTGAAGAATTACCATGGTACATACTGGATCGCAGGACGATGTGCCGTATCATGGAGGAAGAACGTAGACGGGCAGTTCAACGCCTTAGTAGGCCATGATAGGAGAAGTTTTTGAGCTATGTGTAAATATTTATGATGTTTTATGATGTAAATTCCGGCGTGATTATACACAATGGAATATGACTATTTAATCCTAAAGATTGTTTGATCTTAGGATAGTTAATGTAAATAGCAGTAGTGCTACCTTTCTATGTTAAGACTTTTGGATGAATGAAATATCAGCTTTATTTGAAGAAATTATGTGTTAAATGTTTAACATGAATTGTTTGAGTTAAATGTTGAACACTTGAGCAAATTTGAGTGTTGATCTAATAAGCGCATATTCTTAAACAGAATTATGCCTCCAAGAAGAGCTGGACGACCCCGTCAACAACCACCCCCTGAGGGGTCCACTAACAACAATAACAATAATCCACCCGTTGTTAACCCAGTTCAACAACTAGTGAATCTTTTGACTGGAGCTTTTGCCAATCAACCGCAAGCTCACGTTACGACCTTTAAGGACTTTAAGGCCGTTGGTCCCCCTGAGTTTAAGGGAGCGATGAATCCGATAGAAGCCCAAACCTGGGTAATGGAAATGGAAAAAGTTTTTGATGTCGCTAGGGTTGGGAATGACCAGAAGACTGCCTTTGCGACTTTCATGTTAAAGTCGGAAGCTAGTTACTGGTGGCAAGCCAATAAGACGAGAGCAGGAGAGGAAGTCATACCGTGGGATCGGTTTAAGGAAATGTTCTTTGAGATGTATTTTCCGGCTAGTTCACAGAATCAGATGGAGGTTCAGTTTCTCGAACTTAAACAGGGAACGATGTCAGTGCCAGAATATTCGGCAAAATTCAACGAATTAGCGAGGTTTGCACCATACCAGGTTAACACGGATGAGAGGAAGGCTAGACGGTTTGAACAAGGGTTGAAGCCGTGGTTGTATAGTAAGGTGTCAATGTTCCAATTGAACACTTTTGCTGGAGTTTTGGAGAAGGCGATTATCGCAGAAGGTGGAAGCGAAGCTATGACTAAGTATAACCAAGAACAGAAAAAGAAGAAGAGTGATAGTGAGAATAATAAGTCGAGTGGTGGTAACAGTGGTGGTCACAACAACAAGAGGAAGTGGAATGATAACGGATCTGCTGGAAGTCAACAGGGAGGTCAAAAGAAGAAGATAGAAGCGTGTGTTACATGTGGGAAGAATCACATAGGTATTTGCCTGAAAGGGAAGAGGGTGTGCTACAATTGCAACCAGGAGGGCCACATAGCTCCGAATTGTCCGAATCCGAAGAAGGGTGCTTGTTTCACATGTGGATCGAAGGATCATTTGGCTAGGGATTGCCCCAGGAAATCAGCAGCAGGAACAGGATCGGGAGGAAATAAGGGAAACAGTGGTGGTAGTACATTGGCTATAACCGGATCAGCACCAGCAAACCGACCAACTGCAAGGACTTTCAACATGACCGTGCAAGATGCTGTGCAGTCTCGCGATGTGGTGTCAGGTATCATTCCGATCAATAATATAGATGCTTATGTATTGTTTGATTCGGGTGCTACTTGTTCATTTATATCCGATGACTTTGCTAAGAACTTAGATTTTGCCTAAGGAGGAATTAGACTACCCTTTGAACATAGAAATTGCGAATAGGGAGGTAATTCCTGTTAGGTACGTACACAAGAACTGTAGAGTGGATATTAAGGGAAACGTGATGACAGTAGATCTGATCCCAATCAAACTTGGGGAATTTGACGTTATTTTGGGTATGGACTGGCTATTCAATTGTGGAGCGATAATTGATTGCCAGAAGAAACGTATTAACCTTATGACTCCGTCAAAGGTAGTATTTTACGGCAGCAAATCGCCTAGACAAGCGAGTTGTCTGACGATGATGCAGGCCAGGAAGTTGTTAAGACAAGGCTGTGTGGGATACTTAGCCTACATAGTTGATACTAGAAAAGAGAGTCCAAAATTAGAAGAGATACATGTCGTAAGGGACTTTGTAGACGTCTTTCCAGACGATTTGCCAGGACTTCCGCCAGATAGGGAAGTTGAGTTTGTAATCGATTTGGCGCCAGGAACTGCCCCGATATCGAAAGCTCCGTACCGTATGGCCCCAGTAGAGATGAAAGAATTAATGGTGCAGCTACAAGAACTTTTAGATAAGAAGTATATTCAGCCGAGCGTATCGCCGTGGGGAGCGCCGGTGTTGTTTTGTTAAGAAGAAGGACGGATCGATGCGACTTTGCATTGATTACAGAGAGTTGAACAAGGTCACGATTAAGAATAAATACCCGTTGCCAAGAATCGACGACTTATTTGATCAGTTGAAAGGAGCTAAATATTTCTCAAAGATAGATTTGAGGAGTGGGTATCATCAGTTGAAGGTGAGGAAAGAAGATGTACCGAAGACAGCGTTCAGAACTCGTTATGGTCACTATGAGTTTCTGGTGATGTCATTTGGTCCTAACGAATGCTCCTGCAGCATTCATGGACTTAATGAACAGGGTGTTTAAGCCGTTTTTGGACAAGTTTGTAGTAGTATTCATTGACGATATTCTAATTTACTCCAAAACCAAGGAAGAGCATGCAGAGCATTTGAAGTTGTCATTGGAAGCGTTAAGAAGAGAGAAGTTGTACGCCAAATTTTCAAAGTGTGAATTCTGGATAGAGCGAGTGCAATTTCTTGGACATGTGATTGACAAGGATGGGATTTCGGTGGATCCGTCAAAGGTTGAAGCAGTGTGCTTAACTGGGATCAGCCGAGAACGCCATCGGAAGTGAGGGAGTTTCCTCGGATTAGCGGGTTACTACAGGAGATTCATTCAGGATTTTTCCAAAATCGCAACTCCGTTAACGAATTTGACTAGAAAGACGGTGAAGTTCGTTTGGACGGAGAAGTGTGAGGAAAGTTTTCAAGAATTAAAGAAGAGGTTGAGTACGGCTCCTGTGTTGTCTCTACCGGATAGCACGGGAAATTTTGTGGTGTACAGTGATGCGTCGCATAAAGGACTAGGTTGTGTGTGCTTTATGCAGAACGGTAAGGTCATTGCGTACGCGTCACGACAATTAAAGGACTATGAGAAGGGGTATCCTACCCATGATTTGGAATTGGCCGCGGTGGTGTTTGCTTTGAAGATATGGAGGCACTATCTTTACGGGGAGAAGTGTGAAATATATACAGACCACAAAAGTCTGAAATATATTTTTACACAGAAGGATCTGAACATGCGTCAGAGAAGATGGTTGGAATTGATAAAGGATTACGACTGCGAAATTTTATACCATCCGGGTAAAGCGAACGTTGTGGCCGATGCCTTAAGCCGAAAAGGACGGGAGAAACTGTTTATGTTAACTGCTCAGGAGGAGATAATTACAGCAATGGCAAAATTGGAATTGGAGGTGAAATATCCGGGGGAGTGTGACGAAAAATTATTTCAATTGAGAATCGGTTCAACTTTGGTGGATAAGGTTAAGGAAGCACAAATACAGGACGAAGAATGTGACAAAATCAGGAAAAGAATATCTGGAGGTGATGAAGTGAAATTCAAAATGGATAATGAAGGAGTATTGAGATTCGAGGGGAGGATTTGGGTTCCGCCAGTACCAGAGGTTAAGGAGGAAATTTTGAGTGAGGCTCATAATTCAAGATATTCGATTCATCCGGGTAGTACGAAGATGTACCAAGATCTCCGACAACATTTCTGGTGGCCGAATATGAAGAAAGACGTAGCCGATTGTGTAGCCAAGTGTTTGACATGTCAGAAAGTTAAAGCAGAGCATCAGAGGCCAAGTGGGCTATTACAACCGTTAGAAATCCCAGAATGGAAATGGGAGCACATCACCATGGATTTCGTAGTAGGTCTTCCGACGACTCAGAAAGGTTTCGACGCCATATGGGTTATCGTGGATCGACTGACAAAATCAGCACATTTTCTACCGATCAAGATCAGATTCAACCTAGATCAGCTAGCGAAGTTGTATGTCAAGGAAATTATTTCGAGGCACGGTGTTCCAATATCTATTGTCTCAGATAGGGATCCGCGCTTCACATCGAACTTTTGGAAACGACAACAAGAATGTTTGGGAACTCAGTTACGAATGAGTACGGCATATCATCCACAGACCGACGGACAGAGCGAAAGAACGATTCAAACATTAGAGGATATGTTACGAGCATGCATTATGGACTTCAAAGGAAATTGGGACGATCATCTACCGTTGGTGGAATTTGCTTATAACAACAGTTACCACGCAAGTATTGGCATGCCGCCTTACGAAGCGTTGTACGGCAGAAAGTGCAGAACTCCATTATGCTGGGATGAAGTTGGTGAACGTCAATTGCTCGGACCAGAACTGGTACAACAGACCGCAGAAATCATTAAAGTGATCAGGGCAAGATTGATAGCAGCTCAAGATAGACAGAAGAAGTACGCCGATCAACATCGTAAGGATCGAGAGTTTGACTCTGGTAGCTATGTATTCTTGAAGTATCTCCCTGGAAAGGGAAGATTCGTTTTGGTAAAAAGGGAAAACTGAGCCCGAGGTTCATTGGACCCTTTGAAGTGTTAAGAAGAGTTGGTGAGGTCGCATATGAGGTAGCTTTACCTCCAGCGCTGGAACACATCCACAATGTCTTTCATGTCTCGGTGTTACGACCATACAAACCCGACTACAAGCATGTCATAGAGTATGAACCCCTGCAAGTTGAGAAAGATTTGTCTTACGAAGAAGAGCCTGTTCAGATAGTTGACAGGAAAGAGCAAGTGCTAAGAAATAAAATTATACCTTCTGTTAAGGTGATCTGGAGGAACCACAACGCTGAAGAAGCAACGTGGGAACTCAAAGATCAGATGATGAGAAATTATCCACAGCTATTTGCTTAATCTATGTGTAGCGATTCTGGGGACAGAATCTTTGTAAGGGGGGGAGAATGTAACGGGATGAGTTAATCAAGTCGTGATTCTGGGGACAGAATCCTTTTAAGGGGGGAAAGATGTGACGAACGAGAATTTTTGTAACTTATTTTAAATATTTATTGATTAAATAAATATTTTTGATGATTTGATTGTTGAATTAATTGATTAATTGATGAATTTATGGTAGATTAATTTAATTATATGTGTTACATTAATTAGATTAATGTGAAGAATTTTTATATTTAATATATGTGTTTAATTGAATTTATTTGATTAAATACATTATTTAAATTAGTATAATGTTATTTCTAATTAATTTAATTATTAATTAGAGATTGTCATATTTAACAAATGAGAATTTTATTTATATGACTATGTGATTTAATGTAGAATTATTCTATTTTATTTATTTGATTTTAGTAAGGTTATTTAGTTGATTAAAGTGTGACATGAAACTATGTAATAAGCTATTTATTAAAATAAACCAAAAGAAGGATTTATAAGGACTTACCAAACGAAGCCTTAGAGGGGGTTGGAGTCAGTTAACCCATGATGGGATTAACTGACACCCACTCATCAGACTAATTATATTCACGTATTCTTTTATATTTTTTTTTCCTAAGTCTAAATCAGAGAACCAGAGAGAAAAGGAGAGAAAATTTGTGAGAATTTTGAGAATTGAAGAAGGAAATTATTCATCTAGTTGCAAAATCTATCACCAAATCAAAGGTAATTCTTAGACTTTAACCTTTGATTTACGTTTTCTTAATTTTCTCCATGATTGCATGTTCTGAGTTCTCTGTAAACCAAATTGTATGGCTAAATCTTTATATAATTTGATGCTAGATGTTAATAAGCATGTATTTATGTGTTTTATACGATTTAAATATGATTTAGAGTAATTTAATCGGTGAAATTATGTTTGTATGAGAATTCAGAAAAGTTACAGAGTAATACAGTGTGTATGAACATGGGTTGAGTGTATAAAATTGATACTGGTTTTTGTATGTTAATTGATTAAATTGATAACTTACTTAGATTATGCATGTTCAAATGAAGGAATCAAGTTTTAAACGGATTAATTTGGTTGTATAATGAACTTGTTATGTGTGATTTCATGATTATTGAAGAACTCTGATAAAAATGATAAGAAACCTTAAATTTGATTCTTAGATTCATGATTTATGCCATTTAAATTGTTAGAATCATGCTAGAAGGCTTGGGTAACAATTATCTATGAAATATAGTGTCTGGGTATGTTTAATTTGACGATTAGAGTAACAAAATGGGAAATTTTGGCCTGTTTCTGCGTTCTTCGCGAACTGCAGAAACTGGAATTCGTAATTCTCGCCCCGGCGAGAATTTTGTGAAGGGATTCCTCGCCCCGGCGAGGACCTCGCCCCGGCGAGAATTTTGTGAAGAAATTCCTCGCCCCGGCGAGGAGCTCGCCCCGGCGAGATTTTTGTGAAGGTTTTTCTCGCCCCGGCGGGAAAAAAAAAAAAAAAAAAAAAAAAAAAAAAAAAAAAAAGAGTAAAAAGACGAGAGTAGAAATTTTATTCTTTCTTTGTGATCATGGTATGAAATCGTGGTTATACCTAAAGCTTAGGCTAATGTATAAAATGAATGTTAAAATTACTGTGAAAAGTGGTAGCATAAGCCCATTGATTGTTTGGGTCAACTGAGCTATTGAGTTTAAATGAGAATGAGTTTTGACGTGTTTATAATACTGTAACTAATTATTGTTACTGTTTTATAAACGGAATGTATAGGTTTGATTAGAGAAACGTGAGTCTTAAATTTTTAGTCTACGCACGAGGCAAGTATCTTATCCTTACTTTTACGTTTACGCAAGTTTCAAAATTTTATTATCATAGAATGCAAGCTTCATAATGCTATTACTTCTTGAGCAAGTTATTGTTTCTATTCCATTCCATTTCATGGATTCAATGAGACGTTTTTAATTTCCTCTTTGTAATGCTTCAATTATATAGAACGTATTCAATCGTACCTTTTGTGAGATTTAGTTTTTGATTCTCGAATTACACCTTTTGAACCTTGATTGACTAGCGAACCCTTTTGATTCGACTAGTCCATAGTTGATGAGCGTTCTAAATTCTAGAAACGTTATTGAAGTAAATCCAAACCAAACTTCCTTTGGTGCGGACTCCGATGTCAAACTGAGATGAACAACCCTTATACAGGGGATATTATTTATGCGTTAGCGTTAAGATGTTGTGCACATACATGGTACAAAGGGCTGATCCCCCTGAGTACGAGAAGAAAGGTCCATATAGTCTTACGACTGTTAAAGGTTTAAAGTAGAAATACTTGATAACCTGAGACATAGTTCGTGGTCTTAAGACCCTCAGATGTTCTTTTGAATCTTGTTTTACATTCTTGACTCGAAAGCTAAATCTTCAATTATTCGATATCCGTTGATTATTTCGCATGTTATTATTATTGTTGTTGTTATACTTGCTGGGCAATCATTGCTCACCCTTGCATAATAACACTGCAGCTAAGGTTGAAAGAACTGACGAGCCATCTACTAGTAAGGGCAAAGGAAAAGAAAACAAGTGATGAAGACTTGTTGTATTTGCTTTATTGTTGTTTCTGTAATAGACTTGATTTATGTTTTCCGCACTGATGTTTAATTAAGGTTAGATAACCTGGGATTTGTTTATGAATGATGTTGTAACCCTCTAATGGGAGATTTCTATTTCTATTTAAGTATTTTCATTTATATCTGAATGGGTAGTTAGATGTGATGTGATGATTTTGGATTGTGAACACCAAATCTTGAGGAAATGAAGTACCCGGATTTGGGGGTGTCACATAATCTGTGCATACCCATCTCACATAAGGTCTATAACCATGATATTAAGCATACCTAGCATGATTTTAACAACTTAAAAGAAGTAAATAACTAAGTTCAAGAATTAAATTCAACATTCATGCCATGTTTCCATATTTTCGCATACTTAGCGATTGATCATGCTACGAACTCGCTTCTGAACCAAATTGGTTCGTTTAACTTTCGTTCTCTTTGTATTTGACTATACTAACAATGTATAACAACCATTTGCAGATTATAACAACTTAGTTCAACCATTTTGGTACATTATAGGCATGTATACATGTTATTTTTTAAGAATTCATAAAACTTAAATTTGATAGCATAAAACACGATTAACATTTTAGTAACATGTATATGAACTTGACAACTTATATACATCAACTACTAACCAACTAACAAGAGATTCATGGCAAGATTCTAGAAATTTATATATAGAACTCAAGAACACAATTAAAGAGAAATTACCTCTTGAAGCTAATTGAGTACCCTTGATACTCCCACTGAATTCCTACTCTCACTCACACTCTAAATGACTGAACTCAGATTATTGGAAGCTTAATTTGCAAAGGAAAGGTGCACAATTTATAGAGATTTAAAAATCTGGTTCATGGCTTTGCTCAAGGATTTCACCCAATGGAAGAAGAAGAAGAACATTGGTTAATGGAGGTTTGGTGGAATAGTGGTGGAGCACTATTTGGACCACCTCCCCCACCATTATGAAGCTAAGGTTTGCAGGGAAGAAGAAGAAGTCTAGACTCCCATTATCAGCAACAAGGCTCTAGCTATTCACGTAAATGAAGAAAATGGGGCAAGTGACCATCAATTTAGGACAAGGAACTCAGACATTTCCCAACAAGCCTTAAGTGCATACTTTGATTTAAAATGTAAACTTAGGTCATATAGTGTATTAAATAATTAGATTCTACCACATTGTATCAATACTCATATCATATAATTCATGTACATCAATTAAAGTGAAATCTCATTAATTACTAACACCCAGATTGTTAATATTCATTATTATTCCATAGTACATTTATTACAATAAACATTTTAAGTATGGAAATAACTATCATATAGCAAATATTAATTACCTTATATAATTTAAATGCACATCACACATCAAGATGTCACATAGGATATTCATGCAATTTAAATGTCACGCATATTCCACCTTATTTAATGAATTATATGAATACTCACACATGCTAATGTCACAAAAAAATATCATACCACGTAACATTTAATTAAATAAAAGGAGGTTATTAGCCACACAATAATTAATTAAGATAACATTAATAATTTCTTTTCTTATTAAATCACTCCTTTATTAAATAAATAAGAAATCATGTTATTACATTACTATTATGGTGACATATCACATATACTCATATTCGAATAAATATTCAACTTAAATAGAAAAGTTAATAATAATATTATTTAAAATTCTCGGGTATTACAGTATCACCTCTAGAGGCCAAACACTTGGGTGGCTAACATTGATCAAAGGAACGAATCTCATCGATGGAATTCAAGAAGAACACGAAAGATTAGGAGTTGAACTTGTACCCGAGGAAGCTTTGATCTACGAGGGTATAATTCTTATTCTCTTTCTCTTTCGTATAATTGATAATTAAACACAAGGATAGATCATGGTGATGGTTTGTATTAAAATTTTAAAATCCGTTTTATCGCGCTTCCGCCCTATTTATGTAATTTGATTGCATGCTTGCGTTATATACAAATCTAACAGTGGTATCAGAGCCTAAGCTTGTGCTAATTATCGATTATTATGATTCCATGTATGAATTGATATGCGATACGATCGGATTTTTTGGGCTGAAAAATTTTCTGATTCTGCGACGCGACCCGGCCGCGCCGCTTATAGTTCATTCTGGAGCGCGGTCGCGCCTGAACCCAGAAAAGGTTTCTGGGGGTGCAGCGCAGTCGCGCCGCTCCTAGTTCATTTTGGAGCGCGGCCGCGCCGGTCTACAGATTTTGAAAAAATTTTATTTTGATTTTATTTATTTTTTAATTAAGATAAAAGGTTTCTTTTGAATTGAAATATAATTAAAATTAAAAGTTTTATTTGACTTGGAATTGGATTCCATGTTAACTAGAATAAAAGAGTTTATTCTATTTTGGAATAGGATTCTATGTTTCCTAGAATAAAGGAGTTTATTCACATATGAAATAGGATTCCATCTTTCCTTAAAAATAAAGATGTTTATTTTGATAAGGAATACGATTCAACATATTTTATTTTTCAATAATTTTAAGTTAAAATAAAGGAGTTTATTTTGAACTTGAAATTGAATTCCATGTTAATTAAAATAAAGGAGTTTATTTTGATTTGGAATTTGATTAAAAATAAAGGAGTTTATTTTTATTCAAAATTGGATAAAATAAAATAAAGAAGTTTATTATGATTTAAATTTTGATTAAAATAAATGAGTTTATCTTTGTTTCAAAATTTGATTTCTAGTAAACTTTTAATTGCACATTAAATGATATCAATGCATATATGGAATGGTTTTATTATTTATGAGATGAATGTTATTTATTGATGCATATGGAGATATGTATAATAATAAATAGGGATTGATTATGGGCTATTGACCAATATGTGATTGAAATTATTTTAGAGGATGCTTGAATGAATGGGTTTTATAAATGGGGTCTGCGTACCTCGTCTTCTCTAATTTTTTTTAATATAAATTCTATCTCCCTCCTATGTATTTCCCCTTGAATGCTGATCAAGGTTTCTATTTATTGTAAATAGTTTATGTAATAGGTTTAGTTAGAATTAGTTGAAGAATTGGAGACAAAGGAGCAAGGAGCGCTTGAAGACCCATTTGTAATGAAGCCCAGGTTTAAATGTAATAGTTATATTTAAATTTAATTCTTGCACCCTAGGTTTGACTTTTTGGTTCACTTGGTGGCTCTAGTGAACCAAACTAGAATAAAAGTCCATAATCAATTCGGGTAGAATATAGTATTCTATATGTGCATGATTACTATATATATATTATATATTATCCAACATGCTTCGCATGTCAAATAATACGACGCGTATTTTATATATATATGTGCATGTGCGCTAAACAAGATGAGACTAATAAATACAAACCCCTCAAGGAAATCATATTAAGTCCTAAACGTTCAAAGATATTTAGAATATCGAACGTCGCCTTCTAGCATAGTAAAGCAATAGAGCATTAAATATTTAATATGAGTTTGTTGTGCACACACAAGGCGAGTATTAAATATTTAAGATGTTTTATCACATTTGATGCTTATTAAGGAATTGAACATTACTGCTTTGTTGTGCATACACAAGGGCGGTCTTTTTCTCTTCGCATATATGGAATTGCTAGGTTGGACTTAACTTAGATTATTTTAGTTCGGATGTGCACACACTTGACCATTATAATCTAAGAGGCAAAATACAAGGAGTTACATAGTGATGTAATTGACAATAGTTGTCTACCTATTAATTTATATATAGTTTGTTGTGCACACACAAGGCTATATACATTTGAAATGGGATCCTTATTCTCACTAGCAAATCTTTAATTAGATTTGTCGAACTATATAATGAGGCTAACATAGTTTGATGAAAAAGTGAGAGATACCAATTTAAAATAAAGACCTAATTTATTTTGGTAATTAATTAAATGAATGTATGCTAAAATGTTGTTAAATTACAAATTCATTTTACAGAATTTTACAATGTCTAATTCACTATCACTGCGTAGCATATTAGATGCTAATTAACCGGACCGAATTACACGGACTGGTTAAGGAATTTGAGAATAGTTCTCAAGGGAGAAAAGCTATCTTATATTGTGACGGCCCCAAAATAGGTCCACACAATCCATTTTGAGTCGCTAATAACATTCTACAAAAATACAAATACAAATACGAATTTTTCCATATACAACTAATATTTGTCGTGCAAAATACGACCACACATATATTGTGACTTTCCAAACAAATATCGTACCGTATGGTACCACAGTATCCAAACCCAAATTATTACAATGTCGTAAAATGACGGCAACACACGTTTTAAGTCTCCAGTACAATTATTATTAAACTATGCTATACCTTGATGAGGACAACCAATAACTCGGACCATTACTCCACTCCCCTGCTAGTCTCAGCTACATTTTCCTTTCCTGAGAAGAACAATGGGACAAAACTGAAAAGGGTGAGCTCAAATAGCTCAGTAGGAAATATCATGACTAAGATAGTGAAGAATAAAAATTATCTTTAGTCTTCAACAATAATAAACAAAGATTTAAAGATATTATATTTGTTCAACAACAACAACTGTAGCGGAACGAACAATCCATTAGAAGAGTCAAGTAGATTATAATATCTACCATCTTCTATAAGTTAAAGGATCACCACCAATATTTTATCCTTGTAACACCCATCAACAATTCATGTTTATGAACAACCAAATCAACAATTTATTATTCAACAGCCTCTCTTTGCACTACGTGCCAAAGATATTTATTTGTAACATCACTGGTTATGATCATGCCAAACGCCAGTTCATCTTTGCACTACGGGCCAAAGAGAACTTTCACCATACGTCTTTGTTTGTAACACCAAAAGTCATGATTATACCAATACACAGTTTGGTCAAAATCATGTCACGATAGTTCATCTTTTCACTACAGGCCAAAGAGAACTAATACCATAATTTAAGTATGAGGATGAGGATGATGACAATGATACAGTGAGATTAAGGATAAGAAAAGATTTATACTTTAATCAGTATCGAAGATTGACCAAATTGCCAACACGATGACCAAATTGTGGAGTCAAATTCAAGAATGATATTCAACAAATTATTTCATGCTTCAACTATAATGTATAAAACGAAATAGAAAGATTCAAGTGAATAGATATTAGATGAAGCACAAACTATTAAGCTACTAAGTTTCAGGGATTTTCACCATTTAAAAATAAGGTTTTGGAAAAAAACAAAGATTTCTTATCATAAATGGAGAAATGTGAAAGAAAAAGATATCCCGTAAAGAGTACAAAAGAAATGATACGTTATACGAGTATAACAGAATATATGAAACCGCAAATGGATTTTCACCCGTCATGCGATAATTCACGTAGACAGGTTATTTCCACAAAAGATTAATAAGTAATGAATACGACGGGTTATTCACCAGTGCGTTAATCCGCACGGACAGGTTATACCCACAAATTTATAAGGAACAAATGCAAAGGGATATTCACTAGGTACGACACTCCGTACATACAGGTTATTCCCACAGAGTAATAAGGAATGAATACAAAAGGGTATTCACCAGGTACGACACTCGTACATACAGATTATTCCCACAGAATAATAAGGAATGAATACAAAAGGATATTCACCAGGCATGCGTCATACCGCACGGGCAGGTTATTCCCACAAATTAATACAGAATGAATAACAACCTTTATGAGTATAATATCACTTACGAACATGAAAGCAAATGATATTATATATGAGTATGAAAGAAATGATATTCCCTACCTTCGTTAACAAAAGACTGGATGTTGCTTTCTATGAAGTTTACTAACTTTGGACAATACTAGTATTCTCACAAATATTCACAATAGCCTAGCACACTAAGAGAACTTAAAAAATTTAGAGAGAGGAAGTATAGGCAATGAAGGTGTGAAAATTTCTTAAGCAAACCCTCCCTATTTATAGGAAAATTAAGGTGAGGGCATTTTGGTCTTTTCCCCAACTTTTCTTGGTTTATTACGCATATACCCTTGGCATATTCTTTTAATATCATCCATCCCTTTTTCTTCAATTTATATCATCCATCCATTTTTTCTTCAATTTATATCATCCATCCATTTATTCAAAAAGATTAATCCATTATCAAAAGATAATTCCATTATCAAAAAGATAAAATCATTATAAAAAATAACTCCATTATCATAATAAATCCCTTTTTCTGTATTATTGAGTTAAATGTATTAATATCACATATAGCATATACTCGCAATACTGACAACTAGATTATTCCCAGGAAAGAGGGAGCCTTCCATAAAAATGGCGCGCAATTAAATAACCCCTTTCCTTGACAGAATTTCTAGACATTGTCAATAATGCTAAAATATCCTATCAAATAATATGAGTTACAGTGTCGTGACAAATAATAAAAATATTATGCAGATGCTACTGTAACAATTATTGAATCAAGATATTGTGCAATTGTTACTTTATCAATTATTGAATCAATAATATAAAACACTGTGCGACACCGTGTGCTACTGTGGAATACCATGTGCTACTGTGGAATAACGCATTTTACTGCTCTTTTTATCACCGGGTATTTCAACAGTTATCGGTTAAAGTTTTGCCGCCAATTTCTATCACTTTCTATATCCGACAGTTAACCCGTTGTGGGGCCCACTATCATTGACAATATTGTCATTTCTGTAACGACCGGGAATTCTGAAATTTCCTTGTAATTCGAATTTTTGAATATTAATGACTATTTTATATTTTATTAATATTATATTGTGTTACGTGTTTAAAGGTTGCGTGACAACCTGGATTATGTGGATGCATGAAATTTTACGTGTTATAGTTTTGTTTAAGTGAATAATTGATTTCGCGTAGCGTCGCTAAATCACTATTCACGGGGCACGTTTCCCGAGGCACTATTCACACCATAAAATTTTTGTGTCTTTTTCGATGTTAATAAATTTCATAAATACGTGTATACGTACGAATAATTTTTTCAAGTGTCAGAAATTTTATTTGAGCTGATACGTGATTTTATCCGTATCCGAAATGTGTTATATGGGTGTTCCGAATAAATGGACAAATCCCATAATAATTATTTTTATACATCCCAATAATTATGGGAGTACCCATTTTAATTTTGGGTAGGGTTATTTACCAGTTTTGGTACAAAAGTAGGAGTTTTTGGATATATTTTTGGTATTTTTGGGTATTTATTTTGGCTTGTTACCCCAAGAGGGAACCAATCCCTCATTTTGGACCAATGAGAATTGAGCAAGAGGGAGGTTGCCGACAAGCTCCTTGAGCAACGAACCCCATTTCCATTTTTCTTCCACTTCTCCCTAATTTCCTCCACTTCTCCCAATCAATCAACCAATTCATTTCTCTCTTACAAGCCATCAGCTCCTCATTCAAACTCATTCCCATCAGCTGATAGTGAGAGAGAGAAAGAGAGAGAGAGCTGCAAAGAAGGAAGAGAAAGAAGTCGCCGGAAAAGTCGCCGGAAGAGGAAGAATTCGCCGGAAAAGAAAGGAGGAAGAAGAAGAAGGCTCGGGTGGAGGAACCAAGCAAGGAGAACCCCCAAAACAAAGCCTAGCCGAGCTTCTTAACATCTAGGAAGGATTTATAGAGGTAAACAATCAACCAAATCCTTTCCATTCGATTCCTTGCCAAGTTTTTCAAGTTTTTCTTAGTTTTAAGCTCTTAAGCTTGTGGGTCGGATTTTTGGCGATTCTTGGTGTTTTTGTTTGTTGTGATTGTTTATAAATGTTGTTAAGAGACTATGTAAGCCATTAATAACATCAAAGTGGAACAAAAACACAAGAAATCCTTACCTTGGCTTAATGGAGCAAGAACAATGGACAAAACATGGACTTTGGACATTCGGACTATTTTAGAGGACTGTAAAGCTATGATTTTGTGTTTGTTAACTTTATTTGTTGCTATGGTGTTGTAGTTCCATGGGTTATGAAGCTAACCCAGTTGGAATGGAGTAAAAACGAGTTAAAACGAGTTCGTAGTAATGATTTTTGTAAAACTTGTCAAGAACTCGAAGAATAGAGTATGAACTTTACACTTTGGCCTAAGATTTGACCATATTAATGTTAATGGGTAGCTCTGCATTTTTGATATGTTGTAGCCCCATGAGGTAGGAGTCCATAGAGTCCGAAATGGACCAATTTGCTTGTGTATTGAAGGAGATATGGAGGTTGGAATGGCCGGATGTCGGAGTCGCGAACTGGGAAGAAACCCAGAATCCGGCTACTGGAGAGTCGCGCCGCAGCGCCACTCATAAGCCTTACAGCTCACGCTGCAGCGAGGGGCAAGTGGGGAAAGACCGGGGCTCACGCCGCAGCGTGAGGCCCAAGCCTTAAGGCTCACGCCGCATCGTGAGGCCCTGTCATTGAGAAAACACGGGACTCACGCCGCAGCGTGAGGACCAGTGCTTGAGCTTGGCGCTGCAGCGCGAGCTCCGTGTTTGGGCCAGGTTGGGTTAGTCAGACCGGGTCGGATCGGGTCAGACCTAATGAGCCCATTTCAGCAGGGTCCAACACTTATATTTTTCTTGGATTAAATGATTAGACAGGTTAACTAAGCATATTTTGTTAAGCCCTAAATGCTTAATTATTTATTAAATGTCAACCAAATTAGTATTGTCTTAAGGCGGAAATTGTATAATCTAATTGCAATTTAGGCTTGGTTTCCAGGTGGAAATTGCAGCCGCTCGCTCACCGGGGAGCGAGACCCCCGACTGGGTAGTCGTAGTGGCAATCAGTGTGTTTTAATGATGCAACGTCCATTTTTGAACCATTATTTGGTATGTGACTAATTGTTATGTAAATATGTACTTAATTGTGTAGGATATTAAGGAGCGTGTGTTGTATTATTGTAGCAGCGCTTCAGGCAAGTTTCCTAACGCTTGTCTAACCCTTGTGTTGGGCAAGTTTTCCTTAACCTTACTCGAATTATATTTTGAGCAGGTTTCATATTTTATACAGGTTGTATATTGTTACAAATTTCATGACTCAAATTGAGTTATTACTTTTGAATCATATTAGTGGACTAATTATTGTCAATTACTCCACCTCCAAGATAATTATTGATATTCGCAGCTGATGCATTTGAATTCATTATCTATTGTTGGATTGTGAAATGTTTAAGTTCTTCATTCATGAACTGTTTAAGGAGATAGTCTACGCCATTTGTTTCGGTTAGACATGTACAGGTTATTATTTTAAAAGCTATCCAAACCGATTGTTGGTGCGGATTCTTGGACTGAGAGAGCAACCCTTATGTAGGGGATTATAATGTGTCGGTTATTCGATGCAGTCAGCGTTAAATGTTATGCATATACATGGTGTACGAGAGGCTGATCCCCTCGAGTACAACTGACGGGGCCAGGTTTAAAAGAGTTAGTCGAATGATTGACTCTTTGGCCAAAAGTTCATGGTTGGTTGGACCACTCAGCAATAAATAATCATTATTCATTGATTCATTTGGACTTTGATTATGTCATTTCAGCTATTTCATCAATGTTCATAAATTGTTGATCTATGCAGCCATTATTCTTATTCATTCATGATATATCTTCATTCTTACTTTTAAACTTGCTGAGCAAAGTAGTTGCTCACCCTTGCTATATCATGAACCTATTGCAGTTAAGCTGGGGAGTTCCAAAGCGGACAAAGGAAAAGGAAAGCTTAAGGAATAGTTATATATACTATCCCGTTGTGTAATCGTGGAATAGTTTTGTGTTATTAATGTATTCTGCGATGTATTTATTTAAGGTTGTAGACCTTGGGACCGTAGTGAACCTTTTGTAATGAACAACATATGTTTATTTTATTCCGCATTAGTTAATTTATGTTGTTTAGAGGTGTATGGATGCATTTTATCGTGAGCACTAAATTCGAGGTATTGGTACCTGAATTTGGGGGTGTCACAGGTTGGTATCAAAGCTTTAGGTTATAAACTTTAGGATTTGCGAAACCTAGGTTATAACCTTAGTATTAAACTCGTATTGAGTACGCTAGGTGATGGATCGGGGAGATTCATTTGATGGTCATGTCTGGAGGTGGATTGTGGAAACCATCGAGCCGAGTTGTGCATGATAAAATATCATTTCATTTTATCAATGAATATATTTTATTGTGACACTGACATCTTGCTATCTATTTGTTTCTGTTTGTGGCTGTAGGATGTCTAAGATGAGATAGTTCAGTCCTACTAGAGAGGTAGAGTTCACAGACATACATGTGGACGAAGGGCAGTTAGTGGAGATGCAGCCGAGTGAGCCAGAGATGATGGACACTAGGGATGAGTCCGAGGCCGAGTATGGTTCTGAGGAGGAGCCAGTTACCGGAAGAGTGCTGAGGCTGTTAAGCGACGAGGGGGAGGATGAGGACCCCGAGGAGGATCCATTGACGGAAGATGATGAGCCACCTGAGTATGCAGATGGCATGGGCACTACTGATAGTGATATTATCGAAGAGCTGACAAATAGGAACGAGGAGCTCGAGAATCGAGTAACTCACTTAGAGGAGCAGAACCAGGAGCACCAGGACCGAGAAGAGCAGTACAGGTCATTGGCATATCAGACTTTGGGGGAAAAGACTGAGTTGACCCAGAAGTTGCAGGAAAAGGACCAGAGGATTGCCGAATTGGAGGCAGAGGTTCACGGTCGCCGAGGGGTTTCTGTACAGTTTGGTGTAATGGTTTATGACCTCCTAGAGAGGAATGTGATGCTGGTAGGACAGATAGAGCGGGTGGAGGATCAGCTAGAGACTACTCGTCTAGAGCTAGATGAGGCTATGGAGCACTTGGTAGCCCTGACTGCAGAAATTGATTCCCTCAGGTTAGGCTTGACTACTTCCATAGGCTGGCTGAGGGCCAGGGTGAGGAGGTACCCTAGGGATGAGGGTAGCAGCAGGCGCGTGATTAGGCGCCGAGTGGTTGACAGGTTGGCTCGACGGGAGCTCAGGGTTGCAATTCACCGCAGCAGGCGGTGATGTGTTATTTTTAGCATTATGTTTGCAGTAGGTCCCACTTTTGTTGTAATAAGGGCTTACTTATGTTGTAAATCCCTCTGCTGGTAGCGTGCGTGGGATAGTAGTTGAACCCCAATTTTGCTTCTAGTATAGGGGTGGAAGGTTATTATTCCCCACTTGTGTTTGTTAGGGGATAATTAATGGTTGGCAAGCTATGTCATTTAGCATTTATAGAAGTATGCCACATGTTGAGTCTGGTTGTATTAAGACAATGACATATGGTTATAAATGCAGTTGTTTTATTTAAATCAAACGTGTTTGATGGATATTTTTACTTTTAATTGTTGACTTAAATGACTTATTGCATGAGGCCTAGATCTATTAGTAATAGCCGACGGTTTTCTTTTAGCAGATCATGGCGCCAAGAGGACGACCGCGTAACCAAAGGGTTGAGGAGTCGGTGAATAACGAGGAGGGTCAGGCAGACCCTATGAGGACTTTTGTGAACTTGTTAGCCGAAGCAATGCAGGGCAGACAAGCCGTTGCAGTTGATCAGCCAGGAAGTCACATGGCGAATTTTAAGGACTTCAAATTAGTAGGACCACCGGAATTTCGTGGGACTACAGATCCGATTGAAGCCCAGACATGGGTAGAAGAAATAGAGAAAGTTTTTGAGGTCGCAAGGGTGGCTAAAGAACAGATGACGTCGTTTGCCACTTTCATGATGAAAGGTGAGGCAAATTACTGGTGGAAGGCGAACAAAGGTCGAGTCGGGGAAGGTACGATTACATGGGCTCGTTTCAAGGAGCTGTTTTTCGAAAACTACTTTCCAGCGAGCATGCAGGCAAGCATGGAAATAAAGTTCCTGGAACTAAAGCAAGGAAGCATGTCAGTTACGGAGTATGCCGCAAAATTTAACGAGTTAGCTAGGTTTGCTCCACATCAGGTGGACACCGAAGCTAGGCGGGCAAAGAGATTTGAACAAGGACTGAAACCTTGGGTGTATAGTAAGGTTGCAGTTTTGCAGATCAACACATTTTCTACGTTACTTGAGAAAGCAATCATTGCTGAGGGAGGAAGCGAAGCTTTGGCCAGGCACAACCAAGATCAGAAAAAGAAAAAGAGTCATGATGGTCATAAGGAAGGTAGCAACGGGGGAAGTAACCCAAATAAGAGAGAATGGAACGACAGTCAAATGACAGGAAGCAAATCCGGAGGGGATACAAAGAAGGGTAATAAATGCGAGAAATGTGGAAAGAATCACTTTGGAGAATGCATGAAAGGAAAAGGGGTTTGTTTCAACTGTGGTCAACCAGGGCACTTTGCCCCACAATGCCCAAAGGCGAAGGCAGGAAGTTGTTTTTCTTGTGGCGCTTCAGATCATCAGAAGAAGGATTGCCCAAAGAGGAAGAGTGATGCAGGCAGTGCTAAGCAAGGGAACAACAGTAAGCTGACTATTGGAGGACCAACACAGCAGAACAGACCAGTAGCACGCACCTTCAACATGACAGTGCAGGATGCGATGGAATCAAAGGATGTGGTGGCAGGTATTATTTCGATCAATAATATTAATGCATATGTATTATTTGATTCGGGAGCTACCTGTTCATTTGTGTCGAATGAATTTGCTAAACGGCTAAACTTACCTCGTGAGAAATTAGAGAATCCAATGAATGTGGAAGTAGCTAATAAGGAAGTTATTCCTGTAGAACATATTCATAGAAATTATTGTGCTGAGATAAACGGGTATAAACTGAGCGTAGATTTAATTCTGATACGACTAGGAGAATTTGATGTAATTCTTGGGATGGATTGGTTGTCTAGTCACGGGGCTATGATTGATTGTCAGAAGAAAAGTATACACCTAAAGACTCCGAATAAGTCGAAGGTCGTATTTTACGGTAGTAAATCGCCGAGACAATCTTGTTGTCTGACGATGATGCAAGCAAAGAAATTACTACAGAAAGGTTGTATAGGTTATTTGGCTCACGTGGTTGATACCCGAAGAGTAGAGGGTGAGCTGGGTCAGATACCTGTAGTAAGGGAATTCCCAGATGTTTTCCCAGATGAGATATCGGGATTACCGCCGGATAGAGAAGTGGAATTTGTGATCGACTTAGTACCGGGAACCGCACCGATCTCAAAGGCACCGTACAGGATGGCACCGGTAGAGATGAAAGAACTGATGGTTCAACTGCAGGAGCTGCTAGATAAAGGATATATTCGTCCGAGTGTATCTCCGTGGGGAGCACCAGTATTGTTCGTGAAAAAGAAGGATGGATCGTTAAGGCTTTGTATTGACTACAGGGAATTGAACAAGGTTACCATTAAGAACAAGTATCCGTTGCCTAGAATTGATGATTTGTTCGATCAATTGAAGGGAGCGAAATTCTTCTCAAAGATTGACTTGAGGACAGGATATCACCAACTGAAGGTAAGGCAGGAGGATATTCCAAAGACAGCATTCAGAACTCGATATGGACACTTTGAGTTTTTGGTGATGTCGTTTGGGCTGACGAATGCGCCAGCAGCATTTATGGACATGATGAACAAAGTGTTCAAGAAATACCTAGATAAATTTGTCATCGTTTCCATAGATGACATTCTTGTTTACTCGAAGACGGAGGAGGAACACGTCGAGCATTTAAGGTGGAAACGCTGAGAAGGGAGAAGTTGTATGCAAAGTTTTCCAAGTGTGAATTTTGGCTACAAAGAGTGCAGTTTTTGGGGCATGTGATTGACAAGGATGGTGTATCGGTGGATCCTGCCAAGGTAGAAGCAGTAATAAACTGGGAGCAGCCGAAGACGCCAACAGAAGTCCGAAGTTTCTTGGGATTAGCAGGTTACTATCGGAGGTTTATTCAGAACTTTTCAAAGATAGCGACACCGTTGACAAATTTGACGAGGAAGACTGTGAAGTTTGCATGGACAGATAAGTGCGAAGAGAGTTTCTTGGAGTTGAAGAAGAAACTTAGTGAAGCACCTGTGTTATCACTGCCACATAATACAGGGGGGTTTATGGTGTATAGTGATGCGTCACACAAAGGCCTTGGGTGCGTACTGATGCAGCATGGGAAGGTCATTGCGTACGCGTCACGGCAGCTGAAGGACTATGAGAAAGGGTATCCGACTCATAACCTGGAACTAGCGGCAGTAGTGTTTGCTCTGAAGATTTGGAGACACTATCTGTATGGGGAGAAGTGTGAGATATACACAGACCATAAAAGTCTGAAGTATATATTCACTCAAAAGGAACTAAACATGAGGCAGAGGCGATGGTTGGAGTTGATCAAGGACTACGATTGTGAAATTCTGTACCATCCCGGTAAGGCCAATGTAGTAGCCGATGCTCTAAGTAGGAAGGGCAGAGATAAGTTGATGATGCTGACAACTCAAGAAGAACTGATCAAGGATATGGAAAAACTGGAGTTGGAAGTCAAGTATCCGACGAATGCAGATGAGAAACTGTTCGCAGTGGAGGCGAGTCCGACTTTATTAGACAAGATAAAGGAGACTCAAGGAAAGGATGATGAATGTATCGCCATAAAGAAGCGAATCTCAGAAGGAGAGGACCTTAAGTACAAAATTGATAGCACGAGACTGCTAAGGTTTGAAGGGAGAATATGGATACCGATGGTTCCAGAGTTAAGGGAAGAGGTTCTGCAAGGAGCTCATTCCACAAAGTATTCGATACACCCTGGTAGTACCAAGATGTATCAGGATTTGCGCCAACATTTCTGGTGGCCGAACATGAAGAGGGAGGTTGCAGAATGTGTTGGGCGATGCTTGACATGTCAGAGGGTAAAAGCAGAACATCAGAAACCGGGAGGACTGCTACAACCGCTGGAGATTCCGGAGTGGAAGTGGGAGCATATCACGATGGATTTTGTGACTGGGCTTCCACCAACTCAGAAGGGTCACGACGCAATCTGGGTGATCGTAGATCGTTTAACTAAATCTGCACATTTTCTACCGATCAAGATAAGGTACAATCTGGAGCAGCTAACAAAGTTATATGTGAAAGAGATTGTGTCACGACATGGAGTACCAGTATCTATTGTATCTGACAGAGATCCGCGTTTCACGTCGAATTTTTGGAAGAGTTTACAAGAAAGATTGGGAACTCAGTTGAGGTTGAGTACGGCGTATCACCCTCAAACGGATGGGCAAAGCGAACGAACGATTCAAACACTGGAGGACATGCTTAGAGCATGTGTGATGGATTTTAAAGGCAGCTGGGACGATCACTTACCGTTGGTGGAGTTTGCATATAATAACAGTTATCATGCAAGTATTGGCATGCCGCCATACGAAGCATTATACGGAAGGAAGTGTCGAACACCTCTGTGTTGGGACGAAGTCGGTGAACGAAGACTGTTGGGACTTGAATTGGTGCAACAGACTGTGGATGTCGTCAAAGTGATAAGAGCTCGATTGGTAACGGCTCAGGATCGACAGAAGAAATACGCCGATTTGCATCGTCAGAAGCGAGACTTTGAAGTTGGCAGCTTTGTGTTTTTGAAGGTATCTCCCTGGAAGAGGAAGATCAGATTTGGTAAGAAGGGAAAATTGAGTCCTAGGTTCGTAGGACCATTTGAAGTTTTAAAGAGGGTAGGTGAAGTGGCGTACGAGGTAGCTCTACCTCCTGAACTGGAGCATATTCATAATGTGTTTCACGTTTCTGTGTTGCGGCCATATAAACCCGACTACAAGCATGTGATATCCTATGAACCAATTCAAGTGGAGAATGACTTATCATATGAGGAGTTTCCTATCCAGATATTAGATAGGAAAGAGCAGACGTTAAGAAATAAAGTCATCCATTCGGTCAAAGTACTTTGGAGGAATGACGCAGCTGAAGAACCTACGTGGGAACTGGAAGAGAGGATGAGGAAGAATTATCCGCATCTTTTTGAGTGAACCCGTTAAGTTTTCCGTACCTAGACTGTAATTCTGGGGACAGAATTCTTATAAGGGGGGGAGGATGTAACGACCGGGAATTCTGAAATTTCCTTGTAATTCGAATTTTTGAATATTAATGAATATTTTATATTTTATTAAAATTATATTGTGTTACGTGTTTAAAGGTTGCGTGACAACCTGGATTATGTGGATGCATGAAATTTTACGTGTTATAGTTTTGTTTAAGTGAATAATTGATTTCGCGTAGCGTCGCTAAATCACTATTCACGGGGCACGTTTCCCGAGTCACTATTCACGCCATAAAATTTTTGTGTCTTTTTCGATGTTAATAAATTTCATAAATACGTGTATACGTACGAATAATTTTTCCAAGTGTTGGAAATTTTATTTGAGCTGATACGTGATTTTATCCGTATCCGAAATGTGTTATATGGGTGTTCCGAATAAATGGACAAATCCCATAATAATTATTTTTATACATCCCAATAATTATGGGAGTACCCATTTTAATTTTGGGTAGGGTTATTTACCAGTTTTGGTACAAAAGTAGGAGTTTTCGGATATATTTTTGGTATTTTCGGGTATTTATTTTGGCTTGTTACCCCAAGAGGGAACCAATCCCTCATTTTGGACCAATGAGAATTGAGCAAGAGGGAGGTTGCCGGCAAGCTCCTTGAGCAACCAACCCCATTTCCATTTTTCTTCCACTTCTCCCTAATTTCCTCCACTTCTCCCAATCAATCAACC
This sequence comes from Aralia elata, assembly GCA_034770075.1. Taxonomy (NCBI): domain Eukaryota; kingdom Viridiplantae; phylum Streptophyta; class Magnoliopsida; order Apiales; family Araliaceae; genus Aralia; species Aralia elata. The sequence goes on along the minus strand of JAVJAP010000089.1, from coordinate 2,246,229 downwards.
AATTCATTTCTCTCTTGCAAGCCATCAGCTCCTTATTCAAACTCATTCCCATCAGCTGATAGTGAGAGAGAGAAAGAGTGAGAGCTGCAAAGAAGGAAGAGAAAGAAGTCGCCGGAAAAGTTGCCGGAAGAGGAAGAATTCGCCGGAAAAGAAAGGAGGAAGAAGAAGAAGGCTCGGGTGGAGGAACCAAGCAAGGAGAACCCCCAAAACAAAGCCTAGCCGAGCTTCTTAACATCTAGGAAGGATTTACAGAGGTAATCAATCAACCAAATCCTTTCCATTCGATTCCTTGCCAAGTTTTTCAAGTTTTTCTTAGTTTTAAGCTCTTAAGCTTGTGGGTCGGATTTTTGGTGATTCTTGGTATTTTTGTTTGTTGTGATTGTTTATAAATGTTGTTAAGAGACTATGTAAGCCATTAATAACATCAAAGTGGAACAAAAACACAAGAAATCCTTACCTTGGCTTAATGGAGCAAGAACAATGGACAAAACATGGACTTTGGACATTCGGACTATTTTAGAGGACTGTAAAGCTATGATTTTGTGTTTGTTAACTTTATTTGTTGCTATTGTAGTTCCATAGGTTATGAAGCTAACCTAGTTGCAATGGAGTAAAAACGAGTTAAAACGAGTTCGTAGTAATGATTTTTGTAAAACTTGTCAAGAACTCGAAGAATAGAGTATGAACTTTACACTTTGGCCTAAGATTTGACCATGTTAATATTAATGGGTAGCGCTGCATTTTTGATATGTTGTAGCCCCATGAGGTAGGAGTCCATAGAGTCCAGAATGGACCAATTTGTTTGTGTATTGAAGGAGATATGGAGGTTGGAATGGCTGGAGGTCGGAGTCGCGAACTGGGAAGAAACCCAGAATCCGGCTACTGGAGAGTCGCATCGCAGCGCCACTCATAAGCCTTGCAGCTCACGCTGCAGCGAGGGGCCAGTGGGGAAAGACCGGGGTTCACGCCGCAGCGTGAGGCCCAAGCCTTAAGGCTCACGCCGCAGCGTGAGGCCCTGTCATTGAGAAAACACGGGACTCACGCCGCAGCGTGAGGACCAGTGCTTGAGCTTGGCGCTGCAGCGCGAGCTCCGTGTTTGGGCCAGGTTGGGTTAGTCAGACCGGGTCGGATCGGGTCGGACCTAATGAGCCCATTTCAGCAGGGTCCAACACTTATATTTTTCTTGGATTAAATGATTAGACAGGTTAACTAAGCATATTTTGTTAAGCCCTAAATGCTTAATTATTTATTAAATGTCAACCAAATTAGTATTGTCTTAAAGCGGAAATTGTATAATCTAATTGCAATTTAGGCTTGGTTTCCAGGCAGAAATTGTAGCCGCTCGCTCACCGGGGAGCGAGACCCCCGACTGGGTAGTCGTAGTGGCAATCAGTGTGTTTTAATGATGCAACGTCCGTTTTTGAACCATTATTTGGTATGTGACTAATTGTTATGTAAATATGTACTTAATTGTGTAGGATATTAAGGAGCAAGTTTCCTAACGCTTGTCTAACCCTTGTGTTGGGCAAGTTTTCCTTAACCTTACTCGAATTATATTTTGAGCAGGTTTCATATTTTATACAGGTTATATATTGTTGCAAATTTCATGACTCAAATTGAGTTATTACTTTTGAATCATATTAGTGGACTAATTATTGTCAATTACTCCACCTCCAAGATAATTATTGATATTCGCAGCTGATGCATTTGAATTCATTATCTATTGTTGGATTGTGAAACATTTAAGTTCTTCATTCATGAACTGTTTAAGGAGATAGTCTACGCCATTTGTTTCGGTTAGACATGTACAGGTTATTATTTTAAAAGCTATCCAAACCGATTGTTGGTGCGGATTCTTGGACTGAGAGAGCAACCCTTATGTAGGGGATTATAATGTGTCGGTTATTCGATGCAGTCAGCGTTAAATGTTATGCATATACATGGTGTACGAGAGGCTGATCCCCTCGAGTACAACTGACGGGGCCAGGTTTAAAAGAGTTAGTCGAATGATTGACTCTTTGGCCAAAAGTTCATGGTCGGTTGGACCACTCAGCAATAAATAATCATTATTCATTGATTCATTTGGACTTTGATTATGTCATTTCAGCTATTTCATCAATGTTCATAAATTGTTGATCTATGCAGCCATTATTCTTATTCATTCATGATATATCTTCATTCTTACTTTTAAACTTGCTGAGCAAAGTAGTTGCTCACCCTTGCTATATCATGAACCTATTGCAGTTAAGCCGGGGAGTTCCAAAGCGGACAAAGGCAAAGGAAAGCTTAAGGAATAGTTATATATACTATCTCGTTGTGTAATCGTGGAATAGTTTTGTGTTATTAATGTATTCTGCGATGTATTTATTTAAAGTTGTAGACCTTGGGACCGTAGTGAACCTTTTGTAATGAACAACATATGTTTATTTTATTCCGCATTAGTTAATTTATGTTGTCTAGAGGTGTATGGATGTATTTTATCGTGAGCACTAAATTCGAGGTATTGGTACCTGAATTTGGGGGTGTCACAATTTCGGCACCGTCGTACGGTACCGAATATAATATGTTCCGACAGAAAGAATATTCTCCGACAAAAGGAATATTCCCTGACATACTGTTTATCAGATAATTTGCATGTAACACCCTTAACTATCATTTATAACAATTAAGCACTTCACTATTTAGAAAAATAATTATAAAGAAAATAATAAACTTTTATTTCATAAAGTCGGGATCTTACAATCTCCCCTCCTTATGAAATTTCGTCCTCGAAATTGACGTACGTACCTGGCATTTCGAAAAGGTGAGGATAATTTGCTCTCATTTCGGATTCTAACTCCCAGGTCATTTTCTCAACATCATGGTTTCTCCATAAAACTTTGACTTGAGGTATAACCTTTGAGCGTAGAATCTGCTCCTTCTTATCTAAGACCTTGACAGGTATCTCCTCATACGTTAAATCCTCTGTTATCTCGTCTGGTTCTAATTCAATAACGTGGTTTGGATCTTTCACATATTTACGTAGTATGGATATGTGAAAAACATTATGAACACGAGACATACTCGGCGGTAAGGCGAGTCTTTAGGCCACAGTTCCTACTTGGTCGAGGATTTCAAATGGACCGATAAATTGAGGGTTAAGCTTTCCTCTCTTTCCGAATCGCGTAACACCTTTCCACAGAGTAACACGTAAAAATACATGATATCTGACATTGAATTCCTCGCCTGTTCGATGAAGATCAGCATAACTCTTTTGTCGATCTTGAGCTGTTTGTATACGTTGCCGGATCATTTGGATCTTTTATGTAGTCATACGTATCAACTCGGGTCCCAACAATTTTGCCTCACGTACTTCATCCCAACATGTTGGAGATCGACACCTTCGTCCATACAACGCCTCGAAGGGAGCCATGCCCATACTTACTTGATAACTGTTATTATAAGAGGATTCCACCAATGGCAAGTATTTGTCCCAACTTCCTTTGAAGTCTAGTACGCAGAGTCTTAATAGATCTTTGAGGGTTTGAATAATCCTTTCCGATTGTCCGTCTGTCTGGGGATGGTATGCAGAACTGAATCGTAATTCAGTGCCCATAGCTTTTTGCAAGCTGACCCAAAATCGTGAAGTGAATCTTTCTCACAATTTGTTATGAATTTCCACGTGAACAAGCTATATGTCAGCCTGCATGAGTTGCTTAAACACGTTGAAAAACTGTAAAGAGTCATTTTCCAACCAAGAAAGACCAAGTCTTACTGGTAGATGATTCTTCCAGGAAACGGAAGAGGGCCAGAGGATCTTCTTAAAAGAAGAACAATTCAAAGAAGGTATAAGGAAAGGCAATAACTAAGGACACTAAGAACAAAACTGATGCAGATAGCAAGGAGTTTGCTTCCACTGTAATAAGCCTGGACACTGGAAAGGAAACTGTAAGCAGAATCTTGCAGAGGCTAACCAGAAGAAGCTTAATGAAGCTTCGGTTACAGATATAAGTTTGTTTATGATTGAAATAAATCTTTCTGTAAGTCAAGGTTCTACTTGGATATTGGATACCGGCTATAGTTCTCACGGATGCAATCCAATACAGGGACTAAGCAGAAGTAGAAAGCTAAACAAAGAGTAAGTAATCTTACGTGCGGAGAATGGAGCAATGGTTGCTACATTTGTCGTAGGAAATTATAGTTTAGGGTTGCCTACGGGCAAGTCTATTAAGTTAATAAGCTGTTATTATGTTCCAGTTGTCTTTAGAAACATTATTACTTTCGTTGTTGGACAAGGAAGGTTCTGGTATTATATTTAAGAACAATGGTTGTTCTATTTATAATGATAATGTTTTGTTTGAAACTGGATGATTACTTAATCGACTTTGTATACTTGACTTATATGAAAATAATTTTGCAAATTGAACAAACTAATAAAAGAAAAAGAGATGATCATTCAAAGAGTTGAATATGTGTATTTGAAGAAATACAAGTCTGAATCATATGAAAGGTTCAAAGATTTCAGAAGTGAAACAAATTGATAAAGTATTAAGATTCTTTGATCAGATCGAGGAAGGAATATTTTTTTTAATAAGTTTCTAGATCATCTCAAAATGGTATTTTCTCATAATGGACGCTTCATGATACGCAATAATTAATTGGTGTATCTTAAAAGAGATATCGTACCTTGTTGGATATGGTGCGGTCCATAATGATTTTTACAAACATTCCAGTATCCATCTAGGGTTATGCCCTAGAAACGGCCGCATATCTACAAAATAAGGTAACCTCAAAATTCGGCTCCAAGACTCCATAAAAGTTATGGATAGGGAGGATTCCTAATCTTAAGTATGTTAAGATAAGGGGTTGTCCAACTTATGTGAAAAGGTTTCAAAAGATAAGTTTGGGATAAAATCTGACAAGTGCAGAGTTATGGAATATCCTAAAGAAAGTTTAGGGTATTATTACTATAATCCTACACGCTGCCTTCTTGGATAAAGGTGTTTATCATTGAAGGAGCTAGTGGGAGGGTAATAGATCTTGAAGGAGTTCAAGAACCACAAAGCACTTTAAGTTAAACCGAGGGACCTATAGATAGACCTATTGTACCACAACCGAATCGTAAATCTGGAATAGTACCGAAGATACCTAGGAGGTATGGATTCATCATAGAGGATGATGATGAGGTACACATCATAGAGGATGATGAGCCAGATATGTACGACGAGGCTATGAGTAGAAGACACTCAGAGAAATGGCAGATGGCAATGAAATCCAAAATAGACTCCATGTATGAAAACCAAGTATAGACTCTGGTGTATATAGGTCTTTAAAAGAAAGACTGGGGCAAATGCCAAGGTAGAGACCTATAAGACCTGACCTGTTTAAAAGGTTTCAAATAAAGTCAAGGAGTTGACTGTGATAAAACCTTATTACCGGGTAATGCTCAAGTCTATTTGGATTTTGCTTGTGATTGCAGCTTATTACGAAATCTGGCAAAATGGATGTGGAGACGTCCTTCCTTAATGAAGATTTGAGGAGAATGTATGTATGATACAGCCAGAGAAATTTGTTTCAAAGGTTGAAGCAAATCGTGTTTTAAGCTACAATGATCCATTTATGGATTGAAACAAGCTTCTCAAAGATGGAACATTCGTTTTGATGAGACAATCAAAAGAGTTTGATTTTATCAAAAATGAGAATGAAACTAGTGTGTATAAAAGGGTCAGTGGGAGCACTGTGACATTCCTAGTATTATATGTTGATATACTATTGATAAGGAATGACAAACCAATGCTACAATCAGTAAAGATAAAATTGTCTAAACATTCCTCCATGAATAATTGGGAGGAACATCCTATAAATTAGGGATATAAATCTATATAGATAGATTTAAAAGGATGTTCGGCTTGAGCCAATGAACGTATATTCATTCGATGCTAAAGGCGTTTAGCATGGCAAACTCCAAGAGATGTCTCATGATGATGAGCCATGGAGTGTATCTCTTTAAATTATCCTCAATAAAAAGAGATTGCATGAGTTAGTATCATGTATGCAATGAATATACAAGGCCTGATATTGATCGGTCATATTCAGGGGAAGATCACTGTAAGACAGTGATAAACATCTTTAAGTACTTAACCGGTACAGAAGATGTGGTCATGAATCATTGTAGGTCTGAATTAAAACTAGAGGGTTAAACAGACTCAAGTTTTTAGAATGACCAAGACAATAACAAATCCACTTTAGGGTAAATCGTTACCTTGAATGGTGGTGCAGTGAATTGGAAAGGTTTCAAACAGCAAAGAGTTGCTGGTTTAGTGATAAAAACAAAGTATATAGCTGTAAGTTGATTGTTTAGATGAAAAGTTCATTACAAAACTAAGAATAGTTCCTAAGTCTCATCTTGGATTCAAACATGTGTTGCGGCACTTTCATTTGATTAGAGGAATCATTGAAAAAGAAGAAGTCACTATAGAGATAGTGGACTCTAAAGAACAACATTGCATATCCATTTACTGAAGCTTTATCCAAACAGCAGGATGATCGTCACTTAGAGAAGAAGGGTATTAGATACCATGGCGATTGGCTTTAGTGCAAGTGGTAGATTGAAAGTAGTATGCACGCAAGCCAATCATATTTGATATGATGTAGCATATACTTTATAATCTTATTCGGTTATTAAAGGCATTTTACTTTATCTACATTGTGCTGTTATATTAAATGTGATAAACCCATAGTTTTGAGCAATGCTTTTAGAATCATGATGGTGATCATGTTAATGAGATCTAAATTCTAGATAGCTCACAAACTAAAATCGTTCCTAATCGTTGGATTACTAAAAAGGGGATTACTGAATCCGGATAGATTAGTACATACGTTGCTTGCTCTTAGGAAGAGGATGATTGATTTCATAATCATTTGTGTGGAGACATTAAAGCAAGTATGTAGGTGCTTATTAGAGAATAAGTTCACTGAACATGGCTCGCTAAGGAATACCTAATGGAGTTTTACTCGTCTGTCAATAGGAATTCCTCTAGTGATAGTAGTACAAGTGATCCTTGGACTTGAGATCATCATAGTATCTTGTGTATGATGAGTTATACTTTGATATGTCCCTTAAGACCTTTAGGGTATATCAAAGGGTGTGATTGGGTATAATAAATTGTACATGGAGATAGGTGAATGATCAACAAAGAATCTACCACGTCTAGTAAAAGATATAAATGTCCTATGTGATTCGATAAATGATAACTCAGTAGTCCTTGGCCAAGGCAGAATGAAATTAGAAAGGAGTTTCTAATTTGCATTATTTAGAGTTGTGTATTTGGAAATCGAAATACATATAATTAAATAAAATAAGACTTGATAGAAATTTCATGTCTTATATTTAATTGGGACATTGTATGGTAGAAGGATTGAATTGTACGGTAACTATGTACTGAAAGGTTCTTTTGTGATTAATGTTAAAATCTATATTATTTGGAAAGTCGTTGATCGCCAAGGGGGCTTACCCTTATTGTAGAATAAATATTATTTATTTATATAAATTAAATAGTTTAATTTATTTATTTAAATATAATTAGAATTGTTCTAATTAATTTATTCACAATCGGTTTAATATGGAGAACCTAAAGGGTCACACCGCAAAAGAAAAAATATTTATTTAAGAAGTAAATAGCATAATTGTAGTAATAAGTTAAGTGTATTTAATTTAGTCTATGGAGATAGAATAAATTAAATAGCTTAATATTTATTATTTAATATTTTGAAAATATTAAATATAAATTAATAAGAGGAGTCTTATTATTATTATTATTATTATTACTATTATTTAATTCCTAACAGGGATTGGGAATTAATTAATAGAAGTACTCTGACATGAATTCCTAATTGGATTAGGAGCATAATTAATTAAAGGAGTTTAATTATAAAAAAACTCTAATCCTAAATAGTTTAAGGAAGAGTTTTGCTATATCTATAAATAAGAGAAGTTTTGTCATAGATTAGGGTTACACACTCTTGCATTAGATTGTGGAGAGTACTTGCAATTTCTATAGAGGTAGAAACTAGGGTTTTGCTAACACCCAACTTCTTGAATACCTATTCTTCCTTGGTGGATCACCTCTAGAGGTCAAACACTTGGGTGGCTAACGTTGATCAAAGGAAGGAATCTCATCAGTGGAATTCGAGGAGAACACGAAGGACTATGAGTTGAACTTGTACCCGAGGAAGCTTTGATCTATGAGCGTATAATTTTTATTCTCTTTCTCTTTCGTATAATTGATAATTGAACACAAGGATAGATCATGGTGATGGTTTGTATTAAAATTTTAAAATCCGTTTTATCGCACTTCCGCCCTATTTATGTAATTTGATTGCATGCTTACGTTATATACAAATCTAACAATACTTGCTTTAGTGTCTCCACACAAATGATTATGAGATCAATCATCCTATTCAACAGAGTAAGCATAGTATGTACTAATCTATCTAGAATCAGTAACCCCACATTAGTGATCCAACGATTGGGAACATTTTAGTTTTGAGCTATCTTGAATTTAGATCTCATTAGCATGATCATCATCATGATTCTAAAAGCATTGCTCCAAAACTATGGGTTTATCACATTTATTTAACTCAACCAATTAAACATGGATAAAGTATGCCTTTAATTAAATGAATTCTTTTATTAATAAATGAATAAGATTATAAAGTAAATGTTTATCATATCCTATGTGATTGGCTTGAGGGCATACTACTTTCACCACGATCCCGAGCCCAGCCCAGCCGGTTGACAGCGGCGACGCGCGTGTGGTCAAACCATGCCTTAGCTAGGTCCTCTCCCCTTCACAAAAGTGGGGAGCCCCTTGGGGCCCAAACCCAAGAGCAATCTAATTGTATATATACCCATTTAATGTTTAGTTCTCAATCGATGTGGGACTCTGTCATGCCCCCAAACTCGGGTCCCTTAAACCTCGGGTCTGGTGCGTCACGGTACTACACATCATCTCAATATTTACAATCTTTATTCATGAAATAATGAATACAACCTCGCTTTGATACTAATTAATACATCAATACCTTTTATTCCAGAGTCCGTAACTTTTACAACCTGTTATTACATTTATAGATCCTCTTGATTTGATTTTTACATCTCAAATTATAAACGAGATGTTTCACTCTATTACATTGTTTGCAAGTATTCATGTACTTACCATTCAGATTTAACTATTCTTTTGTACAATATTTTTTGACTATGCAATTACAATATATAATATTAACGTTCATCTAGCAGAGCTAGAGATTACGTAAAAAAGTTCAATCACTATTTCTTCTTTTTCTTTTGTATATCTCAAATCCTTCGATCTCCTTTGGTTTAGCTGAAAACAATTATTTATAGCAAGAGTGATCAACTACGTTGCCCAACAAGTTTAACATTTATCATATAGCACATAATTCACATTTTAAACCTACTTTATTCCCTTCATACTTTGCATTTCTACATACTTCATGTTTTTCATGTCTGACATATATTCACGTCTCATGCTTCTCATGCTTTGCATTTAAATATACATCATAACATTAATCCATAAAGTTCATATATAACATTTCATCTTAAACCATCACTTAAGTATCAACAACATTTAACAAGTATTTGCATGAAGTGCACATTAAAATAAGTTCACATGAATTCCAAATATAACCTAAATTTGCACATAATATATAAACACAAGTTCTGAAAAACTTGCCTCGGTCCGTAGTTCATCATCAACATCATTTACATCCATAATTTCTTTCTTCAATCAGTAACCTACATTATCTATAAGGATTTATAGAATTAACTTATCAGTTAATCGTCACCTCGTAACTTAATTCGATAATTGTCCTTTCGACTTATACCAACGTAAATGTTCGCTCACATCATTTTTATAATATTATCATAAAAATATGTGATTATCCTTTACTTAGGCTCATATGTCACATATGAACATATTCCAGTCGGTAGAAATTATTTCGGTAATTCCCAAATTTACGTTTTTTATAGTTTTTAATCCGTTGGAAGCCTAATTCCCCCATTAAGCCTTCATAACTATTTTATTATATTTTTTTTCTGGCCACACATATATACATATATTCCATACACTAAAATAATTTTTTTGGAATTTTTCTTTTTTATTAAGTATTTTTCAAAAAGCCATTTTGAGTTCGTAACTTATCAAAATTAATTATATCGTGCTAAATTTCAAAAATTCCCAACTCTTGCCAGAATCTTATAAATGTCAGCATGAAGTTCCACTTTGAATTTTGTGGTCATCGGAGTTATAGAACTCAAGTTATAACAGTTTTCATCTTTAAATTCCTAGTTTTTGTTTTGGCCATAACTCTCTCATCCAAAGTCGGAATTTGACCATCTTTAGACAAGGACTACATAAGACCATCTATTTTTAGTCCCCAATAGGCCGGAATTTATTTCATTGTCTACATTAGCCAAACAATGCACAGAAGGGACTAGTCAGTGGGTTTTATCAGTTTTTTGGGTCTGGACTATTTTGGTAGAATATGTCCCCACGAAAATCTACAATATATTTTCCAGAAATTCTAATTATAGGCTTTAGAGGACTTCCATATCTAACTCCAAAACTTTGCCACACTCAAATATTCGAAGTGAGCTAGGAGTTATGCTTGTCCAAATTTTAGGTTTTGTTTTCCCGAAAAACAGTTTTTCCGTCGATTAGGATTTCTAAGAAAAGTTTGATGTTTTCATGGTTTTTCATCCATATAACACATAGCAAGCATGTATACTCCACCTGACCTCCCTTATACTATAGGATATACCATGATCCTCCATACAAACATTTCTCCCACAACAATCAAGCAAGAATATCATCTAAGCTAAGAAAAATTATAAAACTAGATTTTAGAAACTTTATACCTTCTTGCTTTCTTCCATCCTTGTTAGGCTTTGGATGCTAGATGATTTCTTTGATCTCATTGCTAGCTCTTCTCTTCCTTCTTCCACTTCCAAAATCGTGGGTTCTCTCTCTCTTTCTCTTTCTCAAGCTCTCAAGCTCTTCCTACTTCTAACTTGGTAAAAATGAAAAACTAGCTAGTTTACTTGCTTTTGGGCATTTATAGAAAATCAAGACCAAGGGCAAAATGGTCTTTAACCATTACTAGGGAAGGGCAAGATGGTCTTTAAGATACTCCAAGGAAATTTCCTAAAAATTTCCTCCATGGACACAATGGTACTCATAAACAATTTTCTTTAAGGACAAAATTGTCATCTCACTATAATTAGGAAACTTCCTAGAAATTTACCTCAAAGGAACCAAGGTCATTAACAAAATTCTCTTAGGGAAAAATGGCCATTTCTCCATTACTAGGAAACTTCCTAGCAATTTCCTTCTCGGGACTCGTTGGTCGTTAATAATTTTCTATAAGGGCAAACTAGTCTTTTTACCATTTCAAAGAAATTTCCTAGGAAATTTCGTAGCAATCATCACCCATCATCACTTCTAGTGGAGCCCACCCCATGTGCTGAAAATCCAACAGATTTCAGCCATCTTGGTCTTGCGTTTATCATCTCGTTTTGCGTGCATAATCCCGTCTTTGACCCGAAAAATTAAAATTTTAAGTTTATAGTCGTTTCCTACTAAAATCGACGCTCCCAACGTCATAGAATTATCCGTTTCTTCAAATTCATCTCTGAATTCTGAGTTTGACTTTTCTCCAAAAAAAGTCAACCGTTGATTTTCACCAAAAATTCAACCCCGACACATTTTGTGCTTATAGTCTATTCTTACTAAATTTGACGTTACGTGATGAGCGGGTAATATACCCATGATTTAGATATTTTTAGACTTGATATATTGCTAGTTTTTAAGTATTTTAGGATATTTTTATTTGTTTAATTGTATTTTGTAGGTTAGGGCAAGGCAGGAGGGTAAATCAGGCTTTTTGGTATCATTAATGGCATTCTGGTAATTTCAGCAAAGTAGACCAGCGCCGAGGCACTAGTCCTAGTATTAATCCAGCGTCGGGGCGCTGGGAGTCAGGAAAAGCTAGCTAGTTGCTTGGCAAGGCTTGGTTTTTGGAAGTTAGTTTACTACTCTAATTAGGATTCTTGAAAAAGCTGACTTTGGAGAAGTAGCTATATATATAGAATGGAGGATTTGTCATAGAGGACACATGGATATTAATTTTCAGAGCTGAGGAAGGAGATTGGAGATCGAAACAAGCATCGTGAAGAATTCAGATTGGTGGATTGAAGAGTGAAGATTTCATTGAGTTTTCTTTTAATCTTTTATCTCTAATTTGTAATTAATTATGATGACTTATTTTAGAATTCTAGTTTTTATTTTCAGCATGAACTAAACTTTCAATTAAGGCTACAATTGAACTAATTATGCTTATGCATTAATTATCTAATTAATTCTAGTTATTTATTCAATTCGAGTTGTCTATCCTATTCTGTGCTTAATGATTAATTATCTGGCCAATAATTAGCGGGATACTTTAGATGAATTCGGGAGATAAAATCTAGGGTTAGATCTGAATAAGATAGCATATATTCTTAATCATTTGTATGTGATAAATAATTAGGGTTGTGAAGTGAATAGGAATATCTCTTCGCTACATGTGACTATTGGCAATTGATGGTTAATGAATTTAATTCTTTAGTTTTGCATAGGAATATCGCAGAATTTATTGAGTTAGATAAATTTATTTCATCACTTGGAAAAGGGCTTATAAATAATTTTGAATTCCTGTTAACAACTCCATTGAATTGAATAATTGGATGGCATGGATAAATTAGTTTATATTACATAATTGGGGATATTGTAGTTGTGACAACCCAAAATTTTATAAGGTTTATTAATAAAATCTTAAATGATTAAATTAAAGGTTAAAAGAATAAAACCTGGATAGGAATTTGTGAATTTATTTAAAATTTCTAAGAAAAGCCTATATGGTTTACTATTTGAAAGAGAATAAAGAACATATGGGTTACAAAATTTCAAAATCCTAGAAATGAATTTATATGTACTTGAATGAATATTAAGGATAAGGTATTACGATACCTATAAATTTGATGTCAACAGAAAGGGTTATTTTCATTTAGTGGTCTTAGTATTTTAATTATATACTAGTGACCAAATTTTAGAGATTTATTTTATTATCTCAACGTATTAAATAATTTTTTTGGTGAATATATGTGATTGTATTATGTAATGATATTTATCAAAGATGATAAATATGTTAGGACATATGTGGAATATGTGTAGTATTGAATAAATGGATATATTATAAATGTATATATATATTTGTTTATTGTACAAAGAAAAATTAGCAAGAAAGCTACATAACCTAATTATATATTAGGTATGATAATTAACTAACCTAAGGGTTATATTATTATAGAATTCTAGTATTGAAAATATATATGCTAATGTAAGGGATTTATTTTATAATCTCAAGTTATTATTTATTTTGAAACCTAATTATAGCAAGTCTAATTGGGTTATGTAAGTTAATTGATATTATTGATATATGAGAAATGTGTTTATATTAATAATAATGTATAAGAGTCCAAATGATAATTTTTTTAATAGACTAAGGCGAATAAATAATTTAAACAAGCCCATTAGTTTAATTAAGCATTGGACTTGTAGATAATTTAATTAAGGGTAACTAAATTATTAGCTAGCCTAATATTATATTATCAAGTATGATAGTATCCCAAATAAATAAATTAAGGGAGCCCAAGTTTATTTTAATTAGTAGGCCAAACTAATTAAATTGCAAGCCCAAATAATTTAATTTGGAAGTCTAAGGGAATTAATTAATGGCCCAATCTTTAGCCCAAACAAGGAGGGACTATTTGGTCATTTAATAAGATAAAGTAGCAATTAAAAATAAATCAAAAGTAGGGCAAAAAGGAGTGGAATGGATCCGGATAAGGAGGGAGTATTATAGCATGTGGGTAATTAATTTTTTTTGCCAAGTATCACTCTTTTATTTGGCTACCATATTCTTATCCAAGATTGCTAGTGTGCTAAAGATAAGAGGTGATAAGATAAGATAGAGAGAGAAGATTTGTTGGTAGATGATGTATAGATATAGGTATTATATGTATACATTTTTACTAACAATAATTAAAACACTTTACTTTATTTTATTTTTATTTCTCTCACTTCCCAAGGTAGCAAACTAAAGAAAGAGAGAGAAATAGAAAGGGAGATGCCGACCATGAGAGAGGAGAAGAGAGGGAGGAGTATCCATGGAAGCCATGAAAGGAGAAAAGAGAAAGAAGAAGAAAGAACCAAGAAGGAAGAAAGGTATAAAAACCTTTAAACCCTAACTAGTTAATTCCTTTTAAGTTTTGTTTGATTTTGGTGATATAAAAATTTATGATTTTGTGGTCTAAAACCCTTTATCTATATGTAAATAAGTGTATTATGTATAGATCTTGCATGTTGGGTGTTGATTTGTTCAAAAGAAAAGAAAATAAAACTTGTTTGTTTTAAAAAGGGTTAGAAAACCCTAACTTTTGTTCACTTTATATGAGTACCACTTAAAATCTATTCGCTCTTTTTGCGATCCGTCAAAGAGTGGCACTAGATATATAAGTAAGTATTAAACCCAAGTGGTAAAAGTCAAAAATAGTTTGTATAAAATTCGTAGGGACTGGTTTTACCAAAATAGTCCAGGTGGTTCAAAGGGGAAAAATGGGCTGCTATAGGGCAGTCCCATCCAGGGGCATTTTCATCTAATTTTTATGCTCTAAAAATTCCAAAAAATATTTGAGTGATAATATGATAAGTTATATGAGTCATGTAAAAATTTGAGAATTTTTAGCCTTATAAAATGAAAGTTATGGATTTTATGGCGAAGGATCTCAAGTCAGAAAACGGGACAAAACCCGCTGACCCTTTGCTTGTGTGCACTGTTTTGACCACTTAACAAGTGCAATAAATTCAGGGATTTTTACCACTGAAAATATAGGAAGTTATGTAGCTCCTGGCCAAAAATCGCCTCATTCCGACTTGTAACGAAGAATCTACGGCTAAAATAAAAACGTAGAGTTTTCCGACAAAAACGGCTAAAATTGGAGTTCTATAAATTCGATGGCCACGAAATTTTAACTGGGAGTACTTGTTAATATGTATAAGATGTTATCAAAAATTTGGTGTCATCGGAGTTGTGCAAGATAGTGATCATTTTTCTTAGTTTTGAAAGTTAAAACAGACGTTTGAAAAATGTTAAAGGAAATTGAAAACTTTCATAAGGAAAGTATTTGTGAGTATGAAATATATGTACATATGTGTGGCAAGACTTGAAGAAAATAAAAATCGATTATTAAAAGAGGTTAAGTCATTTTGAGAATGCAGCTTCCAATTCGGTTTGCTGTATTCATATTTGGTTTAATGTTTTAGCATTCGGTTTGCTGTATTAGCATTCGATGTGCTGTAGTATTATTTGGTTTGATGAATTGGAAATTTGATATGTTAAAAAGGGATTACAGTTTGAATCCAGCTTGCTGGATTGTGGTATTCGGCTTGCTAAATTAAGGAATTCGGCTTGCTGAATTGGTGAATATAGTTTGCTGAATTAATGAATCCGGTTTGCTGAATTAGTGAATCTAGCTTGCTGAATTGTAGGATAGTTTAAATCCAGGGTGCTGGAATGGATGCTAGTTTGAATCCAGGTTACTGGAATAGTATGTTTAGACAATCCAACTTGCTGGATTAGGTATTCAGGCTTAATGGATTATAAAGAGAACTTATAAAATGAAAGACTTAGTGTTAAGTCATAAGGTTTATGATAAAGTAGTAGTACAATTGTGTTCTTTAATAATTGATGTATAGTAGCTGGGCTAAACAATTCCTTCAAGGAGCGGAGGTATATACGAACTAGCAACCGATCTAACTCACTGTGAAAACCGTGTAGACGAGACGGAAACTAGTTTGTTGGTTGTTTGTGGGAAACCACTCAGCATACTATATTGAACACTGTTAGAGCCTCGATATGTGCTAGTCTTAGAATTATGAATGCGTATGGTCTTAAGGTACTATCTAATATTTGCTTATGTGCTTAAATATTAGAAGTAGTGTTATAAGGTGATATATGTGATGCTAATTGAAAGATCAATCGTATAACTGATAGGTCTTTCATAAGAGATTAAGTTAGATTGCGTAGCAGTAATCGACGGTACAGGCAAGTTTCCATGACCTTACTCAAAGTTTATATTGAGCAAGTTCCATCTTACTCAACTTTTATATTGAGCAAGTTTCCTATCCTTGTGCAAGTATCTTAACTTCATTTTTATATCGAAATGCAAGTTCCCTAACTCAAACTCGAGTTATTATGTTTCAAGCATGCTAGTTGATTAATTATTGATAATTATTCCACATCTATGTTTATTGATTCGCACTTAGTGCATGTTACATATGTTCATCAAGTATGAAAGGCTGATCACCTTCATTACCTTAAGGTTCAGTTAAATTTGTTCATGGCCATTATTGACACCCTGTATTATTGAATTCAGTCATTCAATTATTAAAATTCTAATTCATGCTCTTTCACAATTATTATATTATTGAAAATTCAAAAGCTTATTTATTCTTTCAATCATGATATATCTTTATTGTATTTAAACTTGCTGAGCAAAGTAGTTGCTCACCCTTGCTATATCATGATAACAAATTTCAGATATAAAGCGAACGTTTGAGGAAAGACAGTACAAAAGCAAAGGACAAGATTAGATGGTTATGCATGTTAACTAATTAGTTATCTGATGTAAATGATTTGTAAACCTTTTAAGTTACTAAAGGTATGTATTAATAAAGGTTATAGACCTTGGGATATGTAGCAGAGATTATTGTATAAACAATTTATATTTATATCTTCCGCAGTAGTTATAAATATGATGTATCGTGACGCACCAGGTCCGAGGTTCAAGGGACCCGGGTTTGGGGGCGCTACAGGTTGGTATCAGAGCTGTAGGTTATAAACCTTAGGTAGGGGTACCTTAGGCTATAACCGCAGAAATAAGGATAGGGAATAAACTCAAATAGAGTTTAAGTGCTAAATGATGAATTTTTGGAAATTCATTATTAAGTAAATAAAAAGATAAATAAGATTCAAAGAAGAATCTGGAAAAGTAATAAAGATAAGAATCTGGAGTTACCTGACTCCAGTAGTAAAGATGAAAAGCTTAAATAAAATCATATAATATGATTAAAGGAAAAGATAAGAAGATCGTAAAACAAAACGATCATAAGATAGAAAAGAATCGTAATATAATACGATTATAAGAAAGATCACAACGTGATCTGATTAAGACATGGAATGAAAGATGATCAATCAAATGATTGAAAATCTTATTGCAGAATTGTTGTACGAAAGTTGTACTATGAAATTGTACTATGTAAACTCATAAAAAAGTGATTAATGTTGATATACAAATTAAATGAAATTTGTATTGAGTAAAGGAAAAGTTAGAATATGTGGGATTTCAATTGAGGACTCGTGTTAGTGGCTGAGTTGTACGATTCCTGGTATGGGACGGGAATTTGTGCTTGGTTTGAAAATCACTTAGCTTCCTATATTAATATAGTGGTTGAGTTAAACAAGTCCTGGTATGGGAAGGGATTTGTCCATGGTTTAACAACCGATGAGCTTCCTATATTGATTAGTGGTCGAGTTGGTTCGACAACAACTTAGCTTTCTATATTGATAATCATTGAAATATTAGTGTCGCGCTATCGATATACGTATGACGAGAAGGTGATTCTTTCTCATATTTATATTTGTTAGTTAGAGAATATTAAGATTAGGTGCGAGTTCTTTAAACTCATACGTATGGTAAGTTCGTGACTCATAATCGTATGGTGGAACCCCTCAACGAATGGACAATTTTGCTCTGACTAGGATAAGTTCCTAAACCCATATGATTGTGGTAAGTTCCTGAACTCATAACGTGTGGTAAGTTTGATGAACTACACTGGAGTATAGAAATGGTTCTGGATGAAGAATTGAGGATTTTTAGTATAGTAAGCTTTAAGGATGATAGAAATAGATAGAATTATTAAGCAATTGATCATTAGAAGAATTGAAGTTGATGGTGGAAGCATAAGTATTCCAAATCTTCTAGCTATGCTAGACTTCGAAATTTTTGACATCAAGCTAATTCGCACTAATGTGCCTTTAAAAAATAAAAATAAAATTTTTGTTATCCTCAAAATAGAGTGACAAGTGTGTAGAAGTGGGCTTCGAACCACTAACACATCGTTACCTGTTGCGGCATGATAACACCAAAAATGATTTTTTTTTGTTTGGAACTGTTTAAAGAAGAGTTTATGTTATTTGTTTCGGCTAGACAAAAATGATTTAAAATATCAAAATGTATTTGTAAATAGTCATCAATGCATCATAGAACCTGGTGTAGAATGACAGATGATG
Source organism: Aralia elata (assembly GCA_034770075.1). Classification (NCBI taxonomy): domain Eukaryota; kingdom Viridiplantae; phylum Streptophyta; class Magnoliopsida; order Apiales; family Araliaceae; genus Aralia; species Aralia elata. The sequence continues at coordinate 2,227,782 of JAVJAP010000089.1, read as the reverse complement.
GAATCATCAATGCAGATTAACCTAGTGTTGGATGTGATCTAAAGATCGTTAACCCACTATGGTATGATGTAGTATGACAAAGTTACAAAATGACGGAATCCTCAACGGACTGTAAATACAGTGCGGTATCATGACGTCATAAAATGATTTTCAAAATTTTAAACCAGTTAAAGGAAAGTCAATGCCAATTAAAAGTGGCTAGATAAATGTTTCGATTGCAGTTTGAATTATTGGTATATGTCTAAGCTATTTGATTCGGCTAGACAAATGTTGTAATGATTTATGTCAAGTAAATAGCAGACTCAAATGATGTTCTATAAAAATAGACATAATATGATATTGACTCAAGCATATGATACAAGTTGGTATCTGACACAAGTTGGTGTCAATGCAAGAGTCCAACACAAGTTGGTGTCAAGTTGGTGCAAGTTGGTATCAAATGGATGCAAGTTGGTATCCGACACAAGTTGGTGTCAGCATTACGTGATACAAGTTGGTATCAAATTGACACAAGTTGGTGTCAAGGTAATACAATTTGATATTAAACGAACACAAGTTGGTGTCAGTTAAAATACCGGTTGGGGTATAATGGATGTCAGAATAATAAAAATAGACACTGGTGTTGTGTCATAAAAAGCCAGACACTGGTGATGTGTCAAAACAAAACAGACACTGGTGTTGTATCATAATAAAAATAGACAATGGTGTTGTGTCATAAAAAGCCAGACATTGGTGATGTGTCAAAACAAAACAGACACTGGTGTTGTGTCATAATAAAATAGACATTGGTGTTGTGTTATAATTTAATAGACATTGGTGTTGTCATAGAAAGATAGACACTGGTGATGTGTTATAATGGAACAGACACTGGTGTTGTGTCATAGACATTGGTGATATGTCATAAAAAGCCAGACATTGGTGATGTGTCATAAATAAAACAGACATTGGTGATGTGTCATAAAATGAACATTGGTTATGTGTCATAAGAAGCTAGTCATGGGTGGGACTAGAGTAAAGTAGACAATGGTGATGTCAAGATAAAATGAAAATATAGATGATGTTAAAATAAACACAGGCGGTGTTATGATAGTAAGAATCGGCATAGGGGATATCGAAAGTAAGATATAGGTGATATCAAAGATGGATAGATACAAATAGTAAAGAAATTAAACTTCGGAGAGGGTCAAAAGCAGTGGCAAATCGACACTTGCCAAATATATAAATATGTAAGATTATACTTTTGGCAAAGTTAGTAATGAAAATTTTATATGTACTTTTGATGTAATAGTGATTCCGGGGGCGGAATCCTTATAAGGGAGGAAGAATGTGACAACCCAAAATTTTATAAGGTTTATTAATAAAATCTTAAATGATTAAATTAAAGGTTAAAAGAATAAAACCTAGATAGGAATTTGTGGATTTATTTAAAATTTCTAAGAAAAACCTATATGGTTTACTATTTGAAAGACACTACAAAAAAATGAGGCTTCAGCAACAATCTATTTTCGTTGCTAAAGGTGCCAAATTTCGTTACAAAAGGGTTTTGGCAACGACTTTACTATCGTTGCGTCTTTCATTGTGTAATGAGCGTTGCTAATTGTTCCGCAACAAACGTATTTTTTTCGTTGCCAAAAGTAATACATTTTCCAACGAAAGTTAGCTTTTGTACAGAGGCCTCGATCCTTTAGCAACGAAATATATTGTTGCAGAATAATTAAATTTTCGTTGCTAAAAAACACATTTCGTTGTAAAAGCCTGCTAATTGGCAACGAAATGAACTTTTTGTTTTTGCAACGACCATGCATTTTCGTTGCACTTGACACCATTTTGCAACGACATTTTTCGTTGCGGTAAATTATGAAAATTGTTGCCTAAGCTTGCTTTCGTTGCGGAATGTAAATTTTTTAGCAACGATTTTCGTTGCTGATTATACTATTTGGCAACGTCATTAAGCTGAATCAGCAACGAAAATATTTGTTGCTTGTTATTTTTCAATAGCAACAAAAGTTGTCGATTAGCAACGACATTATATGTTGCCGTTTCTTTATATGTGCAACGAAAGTTGATATGATTTGCAACGATAAAAAATGTTGCCTTTTATTTTAGTATTAGCAAAAATATCCTTTCCGTTGTTATTAGGTTAATTTTTCGTTGCCAAATATTATAGTTTTAATGCCATTAGCAACGAAAATTTGTTCCTAAATGTATAAAAAATTGTTGCTATATTAAAGTTTGTTCTATGCTTTGGTAACGAATTATATCGTTGCCAAATGAAAATTTGACATTCTTTTTGTGTACCTAGCTAGCTCAATGTCCCCATAGCAAATAATGACAAAATTACAAAAAACCAAAATATTATTAACTTAATAAAATCATCCACTACATAATCATTCATTATCTTTACAATCAACCATCCAAGGCTATCACATAAAAATAACAGAGCTCCAAAACACCCTTCAAGGCCGCTTAAGAAAAAGATGGGATAAAGAATAAAAAGAAATGTACAAGATGGGGCTGCAAGCATGTCCGAGTTGACCTTTGCTCTTATGTATAAAGTATGCTTGGTCTGCATTTGTAAGGCGATCCTGCAATAGAGCTCATTTACTTCTGCACCTATGTCTCACCTGTGAAGCATCACAAATCGATTATAGCTAGTTAGAACCTTTCAATTTTTAGCACCTCCAGAGTTGGAAAATGCTAAAAATTTCAGACAAACAAGTTTCATGCTATAAAGAAACATTGAACAGTTGCTAAAATTTTAATAAAATCGTAAGTATGAGAGGTGTAAAAATTCATACCCCTTCCCATGGAATCTAGTATCTAGTATCTTTAATTCCAACAAACAATGGTGAAAATTCAATTAAAAACACACAATCAATAACACGAAATCTAGTATCTCTAATTCCTACAGTCCAAGAGGAAAGCAGGTCATGACAGAGAACATATAACCTGCTCACCTGCACCAAGTTAATACAGAAAACCTGCTATAATCACAAATCAAAGTGAATTTTTCAGTCTCAAACAGGACAACCATAAAATGCATACCCTTTTTGGGTAACTGAGACAGCTACATATCTATAAGTACATAAGGTTTGGCATCGTCATCAAATGATGACATTAATAAATGGTAATGAAAAGTCGCTAAGGTCAAGTACTTCAATTGGAGCACCGAACAGTCATAAAAGCATAAACACCAGTTACACATTCTAACAGATATTGGCAAGCTAAAGAAAAACTGTTTCATTTAGCTAGATGAAAGCAGTTTTATCATCAAATGAGTCGGCACAGCTGAAAGGATACTTAAATTCCCCCCATTAGGGATGAAATAATTTTTGCTGGAGGGTGATATATAAATTTCTAACTTTTATGAAGAAGGAGTAATAAAAATAAAATAAAAGAAAGAAAGAAAGAAAATTTGGGACAATTGATACTCAACCTTGCACTTGGAAATCCAACATATTTTGAACAGGTAAGACTGTAAGAGTCCCCAAGGAGCCATGAATTTCTTATGATGCCCAAATGCTGTTCAACAAAAATGGATCTGCTTTTTCAAAAGCTGCACCTAATAGAGTTTCAACTTTGGAGAAGTCGAGAGAAGAAGTAACAATTTCTGATGACAGGTATTATTTAGAGATTCACCAGAGAAGTCGAAGAGATAAGTACCAGTTTCATCACTTGTTTTTTTAGTAAAAAAGAGAGGAAAGAGATTACATGTGGATTCTTGGATCAAAAATTTAGATTTAAAAACTAATGCACAACTTAGCACAATAAAATCTGTACCTTAAGCTACGCACATTTTAGACCTAATTAATATATAAATAAAAGATTCGGACAACTCAAATACAAACAATATAAATTTACAATTGCTATGAGCATTTTCTACTTTTCCTGAAAATAATTACAAACAGTCAAACAACACTACTAAAGCAGCACAACATCTATACAATCACGGCCGACCTATGTATCTAGAAGGGAAGTACTTCATAGGCTCATAACTTTCCCAATTGAAAGTGAATTTGCCTTTTGATTTAGGACTTCAAATTCTTTAACAAGCTGTTTATTATTTCAGACAACTCTCGCCAATTTTTTAACATTTTGTACTTAAACAACGAAATGTGACAGACACATAATATCTGGATCATACATATGAGAACATTTTTAGAGTTTTATTCAATGTTTCACAGCTAAGGAGGACCATATATATGGAGTTAAAAGCATTAGCTTCTTCGTTGTGAACAAAAACTTGATAGACTGATACAGCCTCACCACATGCGTTTGTTAACTTATAAATTCAATACATCATTCGTTAACATCTTACCTCACATGTAAGAAAGCAACCTTATGAACAAACATTAGAAGATTTAAAACAGACCTTATCAAAATCAATTTGTGGATAATTCTTCCTATTACATAACTAATGGACGGAGAAAAATTCCGTCCTGTATATTGAGTGCAGTCAAGCAAAGCAAGACATAGAAAGAATCCTCTGTTCAGAACCCTAAGAAAATTGATATACTATGGATGGCAAAACAATAATAAGTTGATAACTTGGATCCATGAAGTACAGTTCTCTTCATGACAGAGAAGGCAACAAATAACTTTCATCTATCTCACATAGAAACACCTCTCCCCACCCTTTAACATGCACACAAAACAAGAAAGGGAAAAAGAAAATTATAAATTAAAATACAGTAACGAGATTTAGAAGAAGAAATACAAACCCTTCCAAACAACACCTTCCATACTGTACTGTGCACAAAAGACAAAATACCCAACAAGCGTGTCTCCCTTTTGTTTCCCTATAGCATCAGAAAATATCACTACATTGTTAACACAATGTGAAAAGTGGTCATGAATAGAATCAAACCACATTATGACCAAAACAAATGAACGAGTTACATAAATAAGTTGGCACACGCTTCATTTACAGCATTAGCATAGCTAGTACAATATCTAAGACATCCAAAGTCAACTGGGCCAAATGAATAATAATAAACTTCCTATGTCAAACTGTTCCAGCACACTTTAAACTTTACGGTATAGCTAAGGTACAATAAAAATTGTGACTTTGCTAGCATAAATGTGTGCAATGACAATTCTGAGAATACATACAGCCACCAATCACATGATATAGTCAGACAGAAGGTATTATAACCCCAAGGGGCATGAGGAATGACAAAGGCCTTGAGCAACCACAATGTCTGGTTCCAATCCCCATTGTTGGGGGCCAAAACTTAACTACCAACAGAAAAAGAGAGGCAGAATTGCACTGTATAACTTGCTATTTCTATCATACAAATATGATTTAATATAGTATAGTTTCAATTGTCAGTAGCCTGGACAGAGTTCCCTAGGAAAAACCAAGACAAATGTGCACAATATGGGAAAATTGGTCACTGCAAAAAAAAACAAAAAACTGTTAAGACTGTCTAAACCTTATAGCAGACCCACTCCCAATCCATGGAAGAACAAATTTTCAACTGACAATGTTGCTTCTCAAATTCGTTTTTCTTATGGAAATTTGCAGCACATATCCAATTGGCATAAACATGCACGATGAAAAAAATATTAAAACCTAGTTCAACAAAAGAACTTTCAGCAGCAATTGATATTATACGCCAAAAAAATAGTGCATTGGTACGTGCATGTTGTGCTTTGTCACCGGTTATATAAACAACTTTCCAACGGCTAGAAATTAGAACCAAAAAGGAATTCAAGAAAAAATTGACTAACAATTTGTTAAAACATGACCCATATTGTAGACATTTAACAGTACTATCAGTATATGAGTAGAAGTTCAATCAAAGTAATTGTTGTTATGCTCGGAACCAACCAGGGGCTATGTGAGAGAATAATGTTGAAATTACCTTCTTTGCAGCATATTTTCAACTAAAGATGCTTCCTTCTTGTACAAAATTACCTTCTTTGCAGCATATTGAAACAGTTCACTTACACGATCTCCCTGCATTCTTTCACCATTACTTGTCATGGGGCCAACAGCTGATACAAAGTTAAGTGACGCCTCCAGTAATAAATAGTATATCAATCATTAATGTTGAAAGTTATAAAGCAAAAACGAGAAAGTGTTGTCCATACTAGTAGTATATAGTTAAGCTAGGAAGTTGTTTGTGTGATGCTAGATACATCATTGTATTGGATACTAAATTAAAGGCAGGACACACATACTAAATTGACGTGTTATCCCGAACTTAGGCAAGTCCCAAGATTGATTGTTTTGTGTCTTATAGTAATTAACAAAAATTGTTGTTTTCAACAACACACCAAGAATCATTCGCACATATTATAGATTACTTATACAAAAGTCATATAATAGGGCCTCCTTGAGACTCGTACATATTATAGATTACTTATACAAAACTCATATATAAGCAACGCAACATAAGAGAGCATAAAAAAAGTTCTTTAAGATCATATCATAGACACTAATAAAGCCTAAAGATGGATAACTTCAGCAAGTAACTTCAGCATACTGTAATGAGGCTTTTCCTTCCAAAATATGGAAAAGCCTTTGTCAGTTTGTAACTTCATTACTTGCTGGATTGACATATTTATGGAGACAAACTGACAAAGGCTTTATGCTTTTCCTCATTTCTTCAAGTGGTTGATAACTTCAGCAAGTAATGAGGCTTTATCCATCTGTATATCCAAACAACTAGATCACCAATAACCCCAGGATGTCTTGTTCCAGTAACAACTCACAGAACCACTGTCCTAGACTTTGGCTTTCAAAGCCTCCAATATTAGTCCAATTGTCTAGAACCAATCGTCGCCATATCTCGTCGCCGTATCGCATTCCTCTTGTAGTGACATCCTAATATGCACTGAATCCAAATAAACATAATTTTTTATTATAGATTAAATTGTTACACCTAGATATGAGGTAAAAAAGAGAGAAGCACATTGCAACCCATCTTGGACCTCAAAATAGTATTAAAAATCAAATGTGAGGACTAAAATAGATGCACCAATAAGAAATATAGAGACCTCATATCTGATAATCAAAACTACTGCACAAGAATTTAAGTGAAATTTAGAAGAGGTCTGGGAATAAGTAGTAACCATCCTATATTGGATAACTAATGTACATACTAATGCAATATACACGCAAAGACAGAGAGCTTTATATTTGTTAACTTGGAATCTGAAGTAAGGGGGATGAACTACATCGAAATGGAAGCTTGGTCCAAATAAAAGATTCAAATTATAAGAAATAGATATAAGGAAATCCCTGATAAATTTTCAAGCAATGCATGGATAAATTAAGAATATTCATGAGTTCAACACATCATTATACTGTAAGTGCTTTATACAATGAATGAAATGGATGCAATATTGCAACTGATAGTTTTTAGCAATTACACACAGATCAAAGAAGACAAAAGGATCTTAGCTGCCTTTATATTTTCTATACATCTCATTCTTTGTTGTATAAATGTTTTGACAATGTTGAATGAGGAATGCTCAACTTTAAGTAAATAATTGGCAAAACAAAATTGAGTATGTGAAAAGCCTCGTGTTTAAGAGAAATACTGGGAAAAGAGCACCAAGATATGTGAAGCACCCAAATTCAGATAAATCTACCTGAACTTGGTGCTCCACGATACAATTCATTATCTATCTAAACATCAATATATTGTGGAATAATATAAAGATAATATGTCATTACATCCTTTTCCGAAGGTCTCACGACCTTAACTATTACATAACTTAGCTTAAGTTCTTCAAATTCATAATTACCATAAGTCTTAATACAATTCATTATCATAATTACTTAATATCAAATAGCTAAAGCTACTATGTAGCCTTGCCCTTCCCTTTGTCCTTTCCCGAGCCATTACCCTGCTCAGCCTTAATTGTACAATTTATAATGAGTAAGGGTGAGCAACAAATTTGCTCAGCAAACATAAAATCAATAACATATATTTGTTCTTGAGGTTCAACAATTCAGGAGTTGAAGCATATGAATAAAAGTCTAGAAAGTAACCATCAGACTTAGCTTCATTACTAATTTAACACTAACCATTATATATTTGTACTCATATTCGGATAACAATTCATCCTCATATTTGACTTAATCATTCCATAATGTGTTTGCACTTAACATAATTAACTTTTAATTCCCCAATAACTCATTACTATTCCATGCCCAACTTATGGTACACGTACATCTTACCAACCTGTATTCATCTCATCTTCTTCCATCATTTAATTAACACTTAGTTGATTCATCATGAATCATTATGCCACACAAGGCTCATTCTTCAAGCTTAGTTAATTCATAAATTAAGTTTAACATATTTTATAATTCCATCTTAGACTCTTCTCATAATTCATACATGATTTAATATGAGTAAACTAATTCTCATAATCACACATTACACACAAATGGACATAATTATACTCAAACAAATTCTCATTTGCATTAACAATAATCTTTTAATTTCTTGGATATTACAATATATGTGTGTGTATTACAGAGAATTTTAAGTGCATTGATGGCAGATAAGTACCCAAAATTATTATAAGTAAAAACAAGAAATGAACATTGAGTTGGTCCTTCAAAACTATACAGTCCCAATTCAGACCCATATACAGCCTCAGTTCAGTCCCCAATTCAAATCTTACATGTTGAGCAGGGAAGATGAAAGAAGTCATAACAAGGTCAGAAAATTGTTATTTATGTAGCTTTCAAATTTTATAAGCTATTTATTCTTCTTTTATTTAGGTTAGGACTTAAGAGTAACAAAATCACAACAAATAAACTTAATAAGCTAGCTTTTATAATCTTGGTTAAGATGCTAGGTTTTTGGTTCTTTAAGTCATTTTAACAAACACCTAGCTTGCAAATTTTAGGAGGCCAAAACCAACACTAAGAAAATTTCAAAACCCTCCCTTAGCAAATCAAAGAAAAAACAAGTATACATTGGTAAGATATTTACCTGAACAACAGCAGGAGATTCAACGCAATAGCACCTGGAAGAAAATCCAAAATCCTAACCCTGCCTAAAAAGCTCTAAAAATAACGAACAATTAACAAACTTCAATACTCTCTACAATTAATTAAAGATTGATGTGAAGAGAAAGAAAAAACCTACGACTCAAACAAGGTAGAGAGTTCATTTCTATTTTGAATACAGATTGAAGAGAAATTTATGTTCAAAATCAATACCTGAAAGGGCTTGGTCGAGCGATTGGAGAAGATTAGTGTGCGCGTTCAGAAACATTACCTGAAAGGGCTTGGTCGAGCGATTGCAGAAGATTATCGTGCCCAGAAAGAATTTTGTAGAAGAGGCGAGATCGAGCAATTGCAGATTCGTGTATGTGATGGTGAAGAAGAGGGGACAACGCTGATGAGACGAATAGAATGAGATGGCTATAATATTTAATTATCAAATATTATCTTTGTACTACAATATTTAATTAATATAACACATAAATATACTTACAGAATTTATTATATACCTTTGCTATTTAAAAAATATTTCTAGGAAACTAATGTATATATCAATATATTAACTATGATTATGTAAAAAATATTTTATTAAATTTTTCTTTTTAATTCATAATATATATTATTATAAAAATAGTATATTTAAAAATTATTTCTACTAATTATTATACAAGAAAAAAATCACATTTACAATCTTTGGCTTTTAATTAGAGAAATGTTCATCTTCTAATATAACAGGTCTAAATACTCATCCTGCCTACAACCTAATTTAACTATATTGAAAAATGAAAAATAATAAAGGATTATCTTTAAAGTAAATTAGCTTAAATATAACTCTAACAAACCGTCATAAATTTCATTCAAATTAATTGACTTTTAACAACAAGAATAAATAAAAAAAATCTTCAATTATCCATGTGTGCACGCCAAATAATACTTGGGGCCCATATAATTGTATGTGACTGTCAGACTAGTAAATTATATGTTACAATAATTATAATATGTCAAAAATATTAATTAATAATTAATTATTTAATATATTAATTAACGAAAACAAAATAAACAATTAACAAACTAAATTAAAAAAAATAATTAAACATAACTAATTAAGTGATTTAAACAAATATTTTACTAAACAAACCCAATAAAGAAGCTTTCACTTCAAGACCAAACCTCATTTAACAAACTCAATAAATAATTTTCTCACTTCAACTATTCATTGTCTTCTTATTAAATAAGATGATCAAGTTTTTTTAGAGTATACATGTAACCTTGTTTATCTTATTTAATTTCTTAACTTTGTATTATTTATTTGAATCTTAACTTATTTTATTAACTTTGATGCAATATACTTAATTTGATATAATTTACCAAACAAAATTAAAAGATATTTTATAGATTTATAACATACCAAAATATTTTTTTTATTATTGATTTTTCAACCCAATACACATAATAAATATCAAACAATGTTAAATAAGTATATATAAATTCAAAATAAAATAATACTTTATCTTGTTTTAGGCCAAATATTAGTTAGGCAAACAACTCCTTTAATATAATGTTTGAGAGTGAATCAGGTATATTGGACAATGGAAAAAAAAAAACTACTGAACTGATGGAAGGTGATTGCATTTAAAAGAAAAAAAATGTCACCAGTAGGCTCTTTAGAAGCCACTTCTAAAATAGGAGAATAGTTTTAAAGTACTTCGAACTAGAAAAAAGAGGGTAAAACCGAATAACCGAACATAATCGAACCAAATCGAAATTTTTAACTAAAATATTTCGATTATTTGGACAATTTCGGTTAGATCCGAATTTTATTTTAGTTTTCGGATTCGATTTTCGATAGGAAAATTCTATTATTCAGTTAACCGATTAACCGAATAGTAGAATTTAAAAAAAAAATTAATTGCCAACTCATAGAAGAACACAATGATGTTGCACTTAAGCTAAGACAACGTCGTTAGTTGCTAGACACTTCAGCTAAGTTGCAAATCATCTCATCTTATTTATGTATGTCGCTTGTCGCTAGTGCCTCTAGCGATAATGAATAATTAAATGAAGGGGCGCTTCTTCAATAGTTTAAAAAATTTAGTCAAAATAAGAAAATAAATAATTTTAAAAAAGGTATTTATAAAAAAATTCTATAAAGAGGATACTAAGTTATTTTTCTTCTTAATGACCTATTTGTTATCATCAAAATTAATTCTTAGAAGTAGAGACCAATAAATAAAATTAGTATTGAATTCCAATACCAAACATCCCAAATTTTCAATATTTTAAAATAATTACCGTGACTAATCATGAGATTTTAAAAATCAATTCCATTTGAATTTCATAATCTCTCTCACGCACACACACTAAACACCCCAAAAAACACACTCTCGCTCGACTCTCTCTCATGCGATCGATTCTCTCTCTCTCATCTCTCCGAGTTCTCTATCAACTTCTCCATTATCTCTTTCATATCTCCAAAATTCTTACATCCCTCTATTTTTTAGGGTTTTTTCTATACAGCCATCTCCAATTTCTCACTCCGACACTAAGGTATATCTAAATTGCCCCAAATTTATTTTTTCGTTTCCAATAGTATTTGATTATACTTTAATTGGGTACATGTATATGTGTATATCTAATTCTGTACTAATAAGTTGCTAATTTTGGGTATATAGTGCTTGATTTTGATTATGAAGATGTTGCCATAATGCTCTTAAATTACAACTTAAGTTCAGTTGGTAAAATTATTAGTACTGATTGAAAATTTCATTAATTGCAGGTCTCATCGATGTATTGCCGTCCATAGATAGTGAATTGAAGAAGATTACTGCTAGGGTAATTGAAAAGGCTTAGGAGATTTGTGCTGCTAAATCAGTAAGTTTAATTTTATTGAGTTTTGGCTCTTTTTAGAATTTTAAATTATGGAGTTATTGTTTAGGAAGTCGAAATGCCTTTTGAGCCTACTATAAAAATTCAATCAATTGAAAGGATAATTATTATTTGTTTTTAGGTGTTTACTGAGTCTTGTTTCTGTTAAATAAATCCCTAGTCTTTAGGATTAGTTGAGACTGTTAGTGGTCAGTTTACACTAACCACGTTGGCTAATATTTAGCTAAACGTGAACTTTATTTTAGCTATTCTGTTATGTACTGTAAGGCTATATATATAGCCAAGTTTGTTCAATAAGATGTGGGGTCATTCATCCAGAATATCATTAAGCCTTTTTTGTTTACTTCATTAGAGCTTCCCAACATTTTTAGTAACAGAGCCACCACTGGGCTTGAGAAAAAAAAAGGGGCAGCAGTTTTGAGTAACCACCAAAACAGAGAGAGATGTCAGAAGAAGTGAAATTCGCACAGCCCGCAATTCCAATCTTTAATGGTCATTATGACCACTGGGCTATGCTGATGGAGAACTTCTTGAGATCCAAACAATATTGGGATCTTGTGGAGACAGGGTGCGTGCGACCAGCAGAAACAGTATTGACAAGGGCGCAGCAGACGAGTTATGAGGAATTGCAGCTGAAGGATTTGAGGGTCAAGAATTATCTATTCCAAGCAATAGATAGGTCAATCATGGAGACCATCCTGAAAAAGGACACTACGAAGGACATTTGGGATGCTATGAAAAGGAAGTACGAAGGGAACACAAAAGTGAAGAGGTCGACTCTTCAAGGTCTCCGCAGAGACTTTGAAACTTTAGAGATGAAATCAGGTGAAACCATTACTGTTTACTTTTCTAGGGTTATGGCAGTGGCAAATAAGATGCGTGTGTATGGAGATATGATGACTGATGTGACTGTGGTTGAAAAGATTTTGAGGTCTTTGACAGATAAGTTCAATTATATTGTCTGTGCCATTGAAGAGTCCAAAGATATTGATGTCATGTCTATAGATGAATTACAGAGTTCATTGATAGTTCATGAGCAAAAATTCAATAGACACAGCAATGATGAACAAGCTCTTAAAGTTACATATGAAGAGAGGTACAGTGGCAGAGGCCGAGGAAGAAGCAGCTTTAGGGGTAGGGGAAGAGGCAGAGGCCGACAAGCTTTTACAAAGACCACGGTGGAGTGTTTCAAATGCCATCAACTCGGGCACTTTCAATATGAATGTCCGAGTTGGAATAAGGAAGCAAACTATGCTGAGCTTGAAGAAGAAGATGAGATGTCGTTGATGTCCTATGTAGAGCTGCATGAGGCCAAAAGAAAATATGCTTGGTTTCTTGACTCGGGGTGCTCCAATCACATGTGTGGAGATCGAGCCATGTTCTCAAGGCTGGATGAGAGCTTCAAGCATTCAGTCAAGCTGGGCAACAACACCAGGATGGATGTAACAGGAAATGGTGATGTAAAGCTTCTAATTAATGGTATTAACCATATTATTACTGAAGTGTACTATGTTCCAGAGTTAAAAAAATAATCTCCTGAGCATAGGGCAACTTCAAGAGAAGGGCTTGGCAATTCTGATTGAGGAAGGGGTATGCAAGATCTTTCATCCTTATAAGGGCTTGATTATTCAGACTGACATGAGCACAAACAGGATGTTCATCTTATTTGCCCAATCACAAATGATGTCTCAACAATAACATGAAGAGTGTCTTCACACAAGCTCACAGAATCTGTCTCAACTTTGGCACCGGAGATATGGACACTTAAGCTACAAGGGTTTGAGGACCTTGCAGCGCAAGAAAATGGTGTGTGGCATTCCTAATTTCACTGCCTCCGATGAGTTGTGCGAAGATTGTATTGTTGGCAAGCATCACAGTGATCCTATACCTAGGAAGAGTTTTTGGAGAGCAGGTCAAATATTGGGCCTCATCCATGCAGACATCTGCGGACCAATCACTCCCATGTCCAACAGCAACAAAAGCTACTTTTTGTGTTTCATAGATGACTACAGTAGAAAATCATGGATATATTTTCTTAGTGAGAAGTCAGAATCATTGAGTCATTTCAAGTGCTTTAAGAAAATGGTGGAGAATGAGACAGGTTTGCCCATCAAGTGTCTGCGTAAAGATAGGGGAGGCGAGTTCACCTCAGTTGAATTCAACAACTTCTGCATGGAGAATGGCATTAAAAGGCAGCTGACAACTGCCTACACCCCTCAACAAAATGGTGTGGCCGAACGGAAGAATAGAACTGTAATGAACATGGTTCGTGCAATGCTCTCAGAGAAGGGAATTCCAAAACCATTTTGGGCAGAGGCGGTAAATTGGAGCAATTATTTGTTGAACAGGTGTCCAACCTTGGCAGTCAAAAACATCACACCTGAAGAAGCGTGGAGCGGAACGAAGCCTTCTGTTGATCATTTTCGGGTTTTTGGTTGCATAGCACATGTTCATGTGCCAAAGGTACGAAGGACTAAACTTGACAATAGAAATTCTATTCGTGTATTTTTGGGTGTTAGTGAGGAATCTAAGGGATATAGACTATATAATCCTATCACTAAAAGGGTGGTGGTGAGTAGGGATGTGATATTTGAAGAGGATAGACAATGGGATTGGGATGTGAGTTATGAAGAACAAATTTTGATAAATTTAGAGTGGGAAGGTGAATATGATGCAGGAGTAGGTGATAATAATGGTGAGGGAGATGAAAACGCAGATAGGGTTGGAAATAATGGTGAAAATATAGGTGAGATTGGCAGCAGTGATAGAAGAAATGAATCTCCAAACAATGGGGATAGTGATGATAGTGGAGGTAGTATTGGTAAGAGAGTGGGAAATCGTCCAGGATGGATGGGGGATTATGTTAGTGGGGAGGGCCTCAAGTTATCTGAAGATGAGAGTACTATAGCACTAATGGTGTCAAGTGATCCATTGTATTATGAAGAAGCAGTGAGGAATGCAAGCTGGAGATTGGCAATGGACAATGAAATTAAGTCCATACAGAAAAACAAGACATGGACGTTGGTTACGCTGCCTGTTGGAGCCAAGAAAGTTGGGGTGAAATGGATCTATAAAACCAAGTATAATGAGCATGGAGAGCTTGAGAAACACAAAGCACGCTTGGTGGCCAAGGGATACACGCAGAAACATGGGATAGACTACACCGAGGTCTACGCTCCAGTGGCAATAATGGAGACAGTGAGGATGGTGGTGGCTCTTGTGGCTTAAAGAAACTGGAATATATTCCAGTTAGATGTGAAATCAGCCTTCCTCCATGGTGAACTTAATGAAGATGTGTACGTTGAGCAGCCAAAGGGTTATGAGGTCAAAGGAAGTGAGGACAAGGTCTACAAGTTACACAAGGCTCTATACGGCTTAAAGCAAGCTCCACGAGCTTGGTTCAGCTGCATCGAAACTTACTTTGTCAGTGAGGGTTTCGAAAGATGTCCAAATGAGCAGACTCTCTTCATAAAAAGTAGCAAAGAAGGTAAAATACTTATTGTAAGTGTTTATGTTGATGATCTAATCTATACTGGTGAGGATGAAGAGATGACGAGCAGTTTCAAGTGTTCAATGATGCAAGCTTTTAAAATAACTGATCTGGGAAAAATGAAGTTCTTTCTGGGCATTGAAGTATCCCAACAACCTGATGGTATCTTCATATGCCAAACGAAATATGCACAAGAGGTTTTGGAGCGATTTGGAATGCTGGACAGTCATGCAGTCAATAGTCCAATTGTTCCAGGTTGCAAGTTGAGCAAGGATGAAGATGGAGTTGCAATTAATGAGTCATATTACAAGCAAATTGTAGGGAGCCTCATGTATCTCACGGCAACTCATCCAGACATAATGTACGCTGTGAGTTTGATCAGCAGGTTCATGGCTAAGCCTACAGAGATTCATTTACAAGCTGCCAAAAGGATATTAAGGTACTTGAAGGGTACTTTTGATTATGGAATCATGTACAAGAAAGGGAGTTCAGATGACTTGATTGCCTACACAGATAGTGACTATGCTGGTGAATTAGATGATCTTAAAAGCACTTCCGGCTATGTTTTTCTGTTAAGTTCTGGAGCAGTATCTTGGCTTTCAAATAAACAGCCGATTGTTACACTATCAACCATGGAAGCAGAGTTTGTGGCAGCAGCTGGGTGTGCAAGTCAAGCAGTGTGGATGAGAAGAGTTTTGGAGCAGCTGGGACATGCACAAAAGAAAGGCACCATAGTCATGTGTGACAACAGCTCCACCATCAAATTGTCAAAGAATCCCGTCATGCATGGGAGGAGCAAACATATTAATGTACGGTTCCATTTCTTGAGGGAGCTTACTAAGGATGGAACCATTGAGTTGCTACACTGTGGAACAGAGGAGCAAACTGCAGATGTGATGACAAAGCTGTTGAAGTTGGATGCCTTCCTGAAGCTTAGAAGTCAGATGGGGATTTGCAAGCTAGCTGAACTAAACTAACTATGATTGATAGTTAGTTTAGGGGAGGGATTGAAAGGATAATTATTATTTGTTTTTAGGTGTTTACTGAGTCTTGTTTCTGTTAAATAAATCCCTAGTCTTTAGGATTAGTTGAGACTGTTAGTGGTCAGTTTACACTAACCACGTTGGCTGATATTTAGCTAAACGTGAACTTTATTTTAGCTATTCTGTTATGTACTGTAAGGCTATATATATAGCCAAGTTTGTTCAATAAGATGTGAGGTCATTCATCCAGAATATCATTAAGCCTTTTTTGTTTACTTCATTAGAGCTTCCCAACATCAATTATTTATGGAGTATTATAACTTACAATTCTAAGTGTGATTCTAAATTAGTTTGATACTTATCACTCCAAAAATGAGAGTTATATTTGACGTACTTTGTAAAATTTTCATTATTAATACTGAAAAATATATCTTTTTTTTTATAATTAGCAAATACAATGTTAATGACCTTAGGGAGGTAATTATCCATTGTTTGTGGAGGTAGTGCAAGAAAAAGGGATGACTGCAATATGATTTCTAGCTAAATATGTATGTGTGTGTGTGTTTGTGTGTGTGTAAGAGTTTATAACAGTTGGATAAGGAAAATGTGTGTTAATAGGCTGGTTCAATTTGGATTGCATAATGTGTATCAGCCACCTGGTCTACTTTGGCGACAATATATTCTGTTTTCTGAGTTTTATCTCTGGTGATCTGCATCACCGTATTCATGTAGTTGTTAAAATGTTAGCATTACATTTCCTTGCTATTATTTTGTATAACTGAAAGATACTTTCTTAAAACTGGAGCGAGTCTACTTTTATATTTGTTATCTCAATGTCTAGCATATAAAAGTGTTGTAATCAAATCTGTTCAAATATATCAATGAGATTTCTAGTTCTTTATATGTAAAATCCCTAATGTATGACTTTGAGGCTGAAGGGTAACCCTGGCACATTTGCACTACCAATCATCTTTCCTGAATATTACAGTTCTATGCAGGTGACTGATGTCATATTCGAAGTTGTACTAATAATTTTACCAACTGAATTTAAGGTTCATCTACTAAAGAGTTTTACAGTCTACTTCTGTTGTTACATTTCTCACTGTCAAATGCTTCACCTTGAGTCAATTCAATTATATATCCATCATTCACTCATCCTTTACCTCTATCCTACCATTACCAGCCCAGCCTCTATTCCAACCACCTCATAGGCTTATTAACTTCCAATATGCATAACTTCTTTCCAATTTCCACTTTGGGATGTTTCAACATTTTATTCTCATTTAAAAACCAATAAGTAGTTATAAATATAACTACCTTTCCTACTTTACAGGAAACCCTATATCCATTCTATATTACTGGAAAAACCAACAAGTAATTATAACTACCTTTCTACTTTGTTATCTCGCATCACCTGTAAATAAGGCCATCATTTTATTTTACAATGTTATGAGTAGTATAAATGCATTACATTGAGTCTCCTCAATATATACAAAATCATAGTGATCAATATTTTATGAACTAACGGAGTATTTTAAACATTCTTTTGATCTTTTATTAGTAAAGGTGTAAGAATATTATTTTTAAATGACCACAATTCAAATTCAGACTAAATGTGTCAAACAAAGTTCAAGTAGAGTTGCAGTACTTTAAGAAGTTAGAGCCTAGAGGTATACCTTATTTTGGTAATATTAAGGAGAAAAAGTCTAGGATAATTTGTTATACTACAAAAACAACATTTACAGCCTTACTTGAAGAGTTTTTTCTATACAGGCTCACCCCCTGTATCCTGGAATGGTACTGAAATAAAGTTAGACCTAGAATTTTTCAAGTTAGACATTACATATTAGTAACATTTTAAGTAAATAACAATGTTATCTCAATATACTGTGCCAAAATACAAGACTAATTTTTTAAATAAGGGTCATGTTTTGGTAAAAGTAACTAGCATTCGTAAGGGTCATCATGTTTTGGTAAAAGTAACTAGCATTAGTAATTAGATATAGCATCTGACATGTCATTGTTATCAGATGAAAAATATTGCTATCTATAGTGCAAATATCTCTCGAGAATAATACTGATATTTTCAGTAAAACCACTTCATCATTGTTTAACCAACGTTTTCTTATTTTCTGTGGTTAGGTGTTTTTGATTAACCTAACCACTATCATTTTATCAGTCTATTTCTAATCTCTGTCCTGCTTTTTTTTTGGGAGTTGCTATAATTTCATGATGAACTTGCATATAACAGTTTGAAGTAAGTTATATATTTGTGTAAATTTTAAGTACAAAGGTTAAATCCCTATTCATTTATTTTTCAGTGAGGTTAGTGATGAGGCAATTCTGAGTACACTTTGGGGAAGATATAATAATGTCTTTGATAAGGTATTTTTCAAATTTCTTTAACAATGTTGGTTAATATTATGTTATTTGATGAATGAATGATTATAGAAGAGAGAGAGAGAGAGAGATTTAGTTTTTAGTTGGCATGGTTTGTTGCAGATTTACCATGGTTTTAACGGATTTATTGTACTTGAATATGTTATTTTCTCCTGTACTACCTGTAGGACTAGTTCCTTTTTTACTCATTTTTTATAAATTTCCAACCAATCAAAAGAAAAAAGAAACATTAACCTGATGTTATGTCCCATACATAGGCAGAGAGCAATTGCATCGGATGACGGAAGCTATGTGCCATTTAAAATCAAATTGCCAAATCAAATTCGTTTACTAATCTTGATTCATGTGAAATTTTTTGATTTAAATTTCAGTTTCATTTATTAACAAAAATTAGTTTTCATGTATAATTATTTTAACAAAAGTTAATTGAATTTGATCTATTTTGTGTGGCAAATTTGAGCATTTATTGATGATTTACACGAGAGAGAGAGAGAGAGAAAGTGAGTGAGAAATTTAAAGAGAGTTGGGTTGCAAATAGTTATATTTGGGGAAGATGATGAAATTGACTGATTGGGGAGGAAGTAGTTGTCTGATAAGTAGAGGTGGATCATTTGTTTTAATTAATATGAGAAATGTGTTTTTAGTGAGAATTTTATCCTGAAAGTAAGCCACGTAAAGTGCATATGTATAAATCCATTAGCCTTTTTAACAGTCTTTTTTATTTAGAGTGTGCAAATTGTAAATTTGCTAAAAGTATGGAATGCGAAGTACCTGTTTTTAAACTATGGGATGTAAAGTGTTGAACAAGACAAATAGGATGATGCAAAGTGTCATTTACTTTTAATTTTATTAAAGAAAGAAAGAGCAATATATAAGTTTCACTTCTTTGGACTTGTGATTGAGGGATTAGATCTGTTTCTACTTTCTAACTTTCCCTGCTAAGAAGTGATTTGCTAGAGAGATCATTTGATGATGAAGAGATTAGGAGAACAATGTTTGACATGGATGAGATAAAAAACTTCATGATCTGATGCTTCTCTGATGATATTTTCGGCAATTACAAGTTACAAGGGTGATGTTTTGAATCTTTGGCCGAGTGTTTTGGTAGTGGGTACTAGATAAGGGTATCAACCATACTCTTTTCACATTATAAACCCAGTTGTTTGTCTAGTATAGTTATGATTGAAACATTTAGATTTAAAACTCAATTGCAACACAACAGTAGGGAGAATAATAGTTTCTAGCTTATTACAAAAGGACTAACTTCATAAACTTTCAAGTTTTTTAGAGTAATATTTTGTGATAGATATATATTGTCTCTCTATTTTCATTAACCTCTCTCTTTATTTAAGCCTACTATTTTGATATATTCTTATTGTTCTTGTCGTTTTGAATAGAATTTTGATATTTTTCTTGCAGAATGAAGTTTACGAGTCATACCTTGATTTCTCTGGAGAAAATGATGATGAGGACCAAACATGATGCAATTATAATTCATTCGAGCTCGTTGTATTTTCAGTTTTCTTATGTTAGTTATAAATATCTTTTGAGATGCCTTTGTATTGGATATATTAGCTCTTTATGCATTCTATTTTTTGGTAATAATATAATTTGGTTATCCTTTAGTTGTGAAATATGTATTTCGTGTTATTTATATTCAACTGAAATGTTAAATCTAATATTTGGGTATAGAGGTTAATAAATAATTTAATACATATAAAATAATTAATTTGAAAATCAATTATAATTTTCAATGAATTTGATTATTTAACAATAAATTTATCTATGAAGGATTCCCTCTCTCACTAAATTGAAGAAAAACTCTCGATATATAATTAGTGATGGAAAATCTTCTCTTACTAAATAAAGTTGTTTGTCACAAAATATTATTTGTGAAGGCAAACATTTATTCACTAACTAAATTAGTCATTCGCAATATATTATTGATGAAGGAAATTATCATTTCACTAAATAGCATTGTTCCATTACAATATATAATTTGTGAAGAAAAAATCATTCACAATATATCCTTCACACAAATATATATAGTTACTAACTTAGCAAATAACATCTATAGCGAGGAGCTCTAATGCGAGAAAACTGTGTGAAGAAAAAATTATTTCACAAGAGATTCGAGTAATATATTATGATTTGTGAAGAATTTGTCTGTAACTGCATGCCTTTTTTCTTGTAGTGAACTCTAATTTTTGTAAATTAGAAAATATATCTATATGTTCTCAATTTTAATTTCAAACATTACAACTCTGACCAAAGAAAATAAAATTGGGCCTTTATTTTGAGACGGAGGGAGTGAAACATTTATAAATTTGTTTCCAAATAAATAATAATTTTAAAATACAAAATGATGTATTTTGGGAAAAAAAAGAGAGGTCGAAACGTGCTTATTGGACTTATCTTAATTTTGGGCGACAATTTATTAGTCGTTGCAAACAATTGTACAAAATACGCAACGAAAAATAATTGTTGACGATGAATGTAGCCCATATTAGACAACGAAATATAGCAACAAAAATTTTTTCGTTGCCCACGATGAGGAGAAATCACATCGGCAACAAAAAAGTAAATAGGCGGGGTTTTTTTTTCCGCCAATGATTTGGCAACGAAATTTTGCAACGACCTATGAATTTTGTTACGAAAAATAAAAGCCTTTCATAAACCGCAACGAATGACAAATTTCGTTGCTAAACATGTATTTTTTGCAATGACTTTATAAGTCGTTGCCTGAAAAATCGTTGTCAAATGTCCATTTTTTTATAGTGAGAGAATAAAGAAAATATGAGTTACAAAATTTCAAAACCCTAGAAATGAATTTATATGTACTTGAATGAATATTAAGGATAAGGTATTACGATACCTATAAATTTGATGTCAACAAAAAGGGTTATTTTCATTTAGTGGTCTTAGTATTTTAATTATATACTAGTGACCAAATTTTAGAGATTTATTTTATTATCTCAACGTATTAAATGATTTTTTTAGTGAATATATGTGATTGTATTATGTAATGATATTTATCAAAGATGATAAATATGTTAGGACATATGTGAAATATGTGTAGTATTGAATAAATAGATATATTATAAATGTGTATATATATTTGTTTATTGTACAAAGAAAAATTAGCAAGAAAGCTACATAACCTAATTATATATTAGGTATGGTAATTAACTAACCTAAGGGTTATATTATTATAGAATTCTAGTATTGAAAATATATATGCTAATGTAAGGGATTTATTTTATAATCTCAAGTTATTATTTATTTTGAAACCTAATTATAGCAAGTCTAATTGGGTTATGTACGTTAATTGATATTATTGATATAGGAGGAATGTGTTTATATTAATAATAATGTATAAGAATCCAAATGATAATTTATTTAATGGACTAAGGAGAATAAATAATTTAAACAAGCCCATTAGTTTAATTAAGCATTGGACTTGTAGATAATTTAATTAAGGGCAGCTAAATTATTAGCTAGCCCAATATTAAATTATCAAGTATGATAGCATCCCAAATAAATAATTAATGGAGCCCAAGTTTATTTTAATTAGTAGGCCAAACTAATTAAATTGCAAGCTCAAACAATTTAATTTGGAAGTCTAAGGGAATTAATTAATGGCCCAATCTTTAGCCCAAACAAGGAGGGACTTTTTGGCCATTTAATAAGGTAAAGTAGCAATTAAAAATAAATCAAAAGTAGGGCAAAAAGGAGTGGAATGGATCTGGATAAGGAGGGAGTATTATAGCATGCGGGTAATTAATTTTTTTTTGCCAAGTGTCGCTCTTTTATTTGGCTACCATATTCTTATCCAAGATTGCTAGTGTGCTAAAGATAAGAGGTGATAAGATAAGATAGAGAGAGAAGATTTGTTGGGAGATGATGTAACGCCCCCGAAACTCGGGTCTTACCTTGAACCCGATTCCGGCGCGTCACGGTACAACCCATGCAATATAGGCTTACTACAAATATGTAATTACAATAATATAACAACATATCTTCATCTAATCTCAGGCACGAAGAGCTTAAATAAAACACTTATGATCAAGGTTGAATAAATACCATGATCCTTTACAATATCTCATGTGTGAATGCAAGGTTCAGGTTCTGACTTTATCCAATCCCTGAATTTTCACAAGGTTATTCAATAACCAATATATTCGTTAAAAAAATGTCATTTGTACATCATTGTCATCCTTCTAGTTTACTATAACAAGTAACTAACATAATCACATCATAAATACTATAATGGATAACCTTCATTTCTAACTCAAGGTTTACATAGTCAAATTTACGTACATCATGTACTGTCATCACAGCTAAATAATTACAATAAAGGAACATTTAGCAACCTTCCTGTTCCCATGCGCCTCTAATCTTTATCATCACGATATCAAGATAATTGCATTGCATGGTAAATCTGCAAAAGTTTTATTTTTGCAAGAATGAGCACGACCGCTCAACAAGAACTAACAGTTTTCACATTTCATACTTCACGTAACACATAAGTTTGCACTTTATCCATGCATCATGATTCTCATACTATACATCTTTCTCATGCATTATAAATCTTATGCAATACATCTATATATATGCATCATGCGTCTCATAGCATACCTCATGCATCTCACATTATATATTTACAATAATTCAAGTTCCACATAAAACAATATAGTCATATAATTGCACATTGTGCACACTTTAATCATGCTCGCATATAATTCACATAACAGTAAAAGATTTAGTAATCAAGTCATGTATATCAATACATTTAAATAAGTCAACAAGTTACTGAAAGAACTTGCCTTAAGCGTTTCTTGTCAAATTATCTTATAATGTTCGTTTCATTTGAATCGAAACATTATTTAAGTTCATTAACACTTTACATGGCGTTTCGACGTTTATACGTCACACGCCTAATTTGCCTCTTTTCGACATATTTAGCATGCTCATACATTGGGTTACAACACTCTATAATATTTCATTATTATTAAAAATAAAATATTAAACAAAGTTACACACACTTGTTATGGCGTTACGACGTTTGCATGTCCGTACGCCACACTTGCCTATTCGAACGTCCAAGTGACACGCGATTACGTACGCTTGGCACGCCCATTCGAATTGTCTAGTACTCAATGGTTAATATTAAGTATCATTATAAATCATAATAAATCATGTTATAGAACTTAGAACATCATTTAACATTGTCGGGAGCATTACGCGTGCTTACGCGCATGCCCGACACTCTCCGATTGCCTCCAAATACACATAAGTCCTATAAATAGCCAATTTGGGAATTGATCCCGACCTCAAATTGAAAACTTAAAGAACAAAAGTTGAAGGTCTACTGGTCCTCTTTCCGAATCATCTTGAATCAACTCAATCCGAGTTCGTATGAGAAAGTTATGCTCATTTTACTAAAGGACATCGGAGCAGTTTTGCACAGTTTCATTACCAGCACATAGGCGCTCAAAATGGCCTTGGAGCAGCGCCCTAGGCGCTCTCTCACAGTAGCTGGGCTTGTGGCCAGCACCTTAGGCCCTCGGCCTGAGTCTCCAACCCGTTTTGTTTCCCGGAATGCTCTGTTTTTGGTGTTCTAGACCTATCTTGCTTTCAACCACCATAACTCCCTCAATACACGCTCAAATTGGTCCGTTCCAGACTATATGGCCTCGTAAGACATAGGGCTAAAAAATATCAAAAATTCTGAGCTATCCATTAACATTAACATGGCCAAATCTTAGGCCAAAGTATCAACTCATGTTATATTTTCGTGTTCTTGGTGTTCTTCACAAAAATCATAACCAAAACTTTGTTTTAATCCCTTTTTACTCCATTCCAACTGGGTTAAACTCATAACCCATGGAAGTATAATATCATAACAACAAACGAATTAATCAAATACAAAATCATAGCTACAAGGTTCTCTAAATCGTCCAAATGTCCAAGTTCATATCCAAAGTTCATTGTTCTTCATGTTCTTCATCCTCCTTAAGCATAGGTACGGATTTATTGCGTTTTTGTTCCACTTTGACGTTATTAATGGCTTATATAACCTCTTAACAATATTTATAAACATCCAACACAATCAAAAACAACAAGAATCGACACAAATCTGATCCACAAGCTTAAGAGCTCAAAACTAAGAAAACTTGAAAAACTTAACAAGAAATCGAATGGAATGAATTTGATTGGTTTTTACCTCTGTAAATCTTTCCTAGATAATTAAGAAGATAGCTAGGCTTTCCTACAAGAATCTAGTATTGAAAATATATATGCTAATGTAAGGGATTTATTTTATAATCTCAAGTTATTATTTATTTTGAAACCAAATTATAGCAAGTCTAATTGGGTTATGTACGTTAATTGATATTATTGATATAGGAGGAATGTGTTTATATTAATAATAATGTATAAGAATCCAAATGATAATTTATTTAATGGACTAAGGAGAATAAATAATTTAAACAAGCCCATTAGTTTAATTAAGCATTGGACTTGTAGATAATTTAATTAAGGGCGGCTAAATTATTAGCTAGCCCAATATTAAATTATCAAGTATGATAGTATCCCAAATAAATAATTAATGGAGCCCAAGTTTATTTTAATTAGTAGGCCAAACTAATTAAATTGCAAGCTCAAACAATTTAATTTGGAAGTCTAAGGGAATTAATTAATGGCCCAATCTTTAGCCCAAACAAGGAGGGACTTTTTGGCCATTTAATAAGGTAAAGTAGCAATTAAAAATAAATCAAAAGTAGGGCAAAAAGGAGTGGAATGGATCTGGATAAGGAGGGAGTATTATAGCATGTGGGTAATTAATTTTTTTTTGCCAAGTGTCGCTCTTTTATTTGGCTACCATATTCTTATCCAAGATTGCTAGTGTGCTAAAGATAAGAGGTGATAAGATAAGATAGAGAGAGAAGATTTGTTGGGAGATGATGTAACGCCCCCGAAACTCGGGTCTTACCTTGAACCCGATTCCGGCGCGTCACGGTACAACCCATGCAATATAGGCTTACTACAAATATGTAATTACAATAATATAACAACATATCTTCATCTAATCTCAGGCACGAAGAGCTTAAATAAAACACTTATGATCAAGGTTGAATAAATACCATGATCCTTTACAATATCTCATGTGTGAATGCAAGGTTCAGGTTCTGACTTTATCCAATCCCTGAATTTTCACAAGGTTATTCAATAACCAATATATTCGTTAAAAAAATGTCATTTGTACATCATTGTCATCCTTCTAGTTTACTATAACAAGTAACTAACATAATCACATCATAAATACTATAATGGATAACCTTCATTTCTAACTCAAGGTTTACATAGTCAAATTTACGTACATCATGTACTGTCATCACAGCTAAATAATTACAATAAAGGAACATTTAGCAACCTTCCTGTTCCCATGCGCCTCTAATCTTTATCATCACGATATCAAGATAATTGCATTGCATGGTAAATCTGCAAAAGTTTTATTTTTGCAAGAATGAGCACGACCGCTCAACAAGAACTAACAGTTTTCACATTTCATACTTCACGTAACACATAAGTTTGCACTTTATCCATGCATCATGATTCTCATACTATACATCTTTCTCATGCATTATAAATCTTATGCAATACATCTATATATATGCATCATGCGTCTCATAGCATACCTCATGCATCTCACATTATATATTTACAATAATTCAAGTTCCACATAAAACAATATAGTCATATAATTGCACATTGTGCACACTTTAATCATGCTCGCATATAATTCACATAACAGTAAAAGATTTAGTAATCAAGTCATGTATATCAATACATTTAAATAAGTCAACAAGTTACTGAAAGAACTTGCCTTAAGCGTTCCTTGTCAAATTATCTTATAATGTTCGTTTCATTTGAATCGAAACATTATTTAAGTTCATTAACACTTTACATGACGTTTCGACGTTTATACGTCACACGCCTAATTTGCCTCTTTTCGACATATTTAGCATGCTCATACATTGGGTTACAACACTCTATAATATTTCATTATTATTAAAAATAAAATATTAAACAAAGTTACACACACTTGTTATGGCGTTACGACGTTTGCATGTCCGTACGCCACACTTGCCTATTCGAACGTCCAAGTGACACGCGATTACGTACGTTTGGCACGCCCATTCGAATTGTCTAGTACTCAATGGTTAATATTAAGTATCATTATAAATCATAATAAATCATGTTATAGAACTTAGAACATCATTTAACATTGTCGGGAGCATTACGCGTGCTTACGCGCATGCCCGACACTCTCCGATTGCCTCCAAATACACATAAGTCCTATAAATAGCCAATTTGGGAATTGATCCCGACCTCAAATTGAAAACTTAAAGAACAAAAGTTGTAGGTCTACTGGTCCTCTTTCCGAATCATCTTGAATCAACTCAATCCGAGTTCGTATGAGAAAGTTATGCTCATTTTACTAAAGGACGTCGGAGCAGTTTTGCACAGTTTCATTACCAGCACATAGGCGCTCAAAATGGCCTTGGAGCAGCGCCCTAGGCGCTCTCTCACAGTAGCTGGGCTCGTGGCCAGCGCCTAGCCAGCGCCTTAGGCCCTTGGCCTGAGTCTCCAACCCGTTTTGCTTCCCGGAATGCTCTGTTTTTGGTGTTCTAGACCTATCTTGCTTTCAACCACCATAACTCCCTCAATACACGCTCAAATTGGTCCGTTCCAGACTATATGGCCTCGTAAGACATAGGGCTAAAAAATATCAAAAATTCTGAGCTATCCATTAAGATTAACATGGCCAAATCTTAGGCCAAAGTATCAACTCATGTTATATTTTCGTGTTCTTGGTGTTCTTCACAAAAATCATAACCAAAACTTTGTTTTAATCCCTTTTTACTCCATTCCAACTGGGTTAAACTCATAACCCATGGAAGTATAATATCATAACAACAAACGAATTAATTAAATACAAAATCATAGCTACAAGGTCCTCTAAATCGTCCAAATGTCCAAGTTCATATCCAAAGTTCATTGTTCTTCATGTTCTTCATCCTCCTTAAGCATAGGTACGGATTTATTGCATTTTTGTTCCACTTTGACGTTATTAATGGCTTATATAACCTCTTAACAATATTTATAAACATCCAACACAATCAAAAACAACAAGAATCGACACAAATCTGATCCACAAGCTTAAGAGCTCAAAACTAAAAAAACTTGAAAAACTTAACAAGAAATCGAATGGAATGAATTTGATTGGTTTTTACCTCTGTAAATCTTTCCTAGATAATTAAGAAGATAGCTAGGCTTGCTTGGCTTGAATTCTCCCTGCTTGGATGTCCTTCTTCTTCCACCCGTGCCTTGTTCTTCTTCCTCCTTCCTTTTTTCGACGACCTTCTTCTTTTCCGGCGACTTTTCCGGCGGCCTTCTCCTTCTTTCTTCTTCCTCTTTCCTGTAGATTTCTCTCTCTCTCTATCAGCTGAAGCAATTAGGAATGGAATGGGAGGGAATGAATTATTTGGGAGAAGTGGAGGAATTTTGGGAGAAAAATGGGAGTGGCTCAAGGTGGCCAAATATTCAAAGTTGCCGGCAACCTCCCAAAATTAAAATGGGTATAACCATAAATATTGGGATGCATAAAAATAATTATTGTGGGATTTGTCCAAATATTCGAAACACCCATATAACACATTTCGGATACGGATAAAATCACGTATCAGCTCAAACAAAATTTCTGACGCTTGGAAAAATTATTCGTACGCCTACACGTATTTATAAAATTTATGAAAATCAAAAAAGACACAAAAATATTATGGCATGAATAGTGCCTCGGGAAACGTGCCCCGTGAATAGTGATTTTGCGATCTATCGCAAAATCAATTAATCACTCCTACGGTTTAACAACGCATAAAACTTCATACATTGAAATCATCCAGGTTATAAAATAACCTTAAAACACGTCACATAAAAATAATATTTAATCCACTTAATAATATTAGTAAACCCAAATTACAAGGGTATTCATGATTCGCGATCGCTGCTCTTCACGATTAACTCCTCATAACTTGGGTTAGCGTCTTTACAACAAATAACGCGTTCAATAATATTATCCTTCAACTATTTATTTAATCCAATAAATAGTACTCTAGCGATATTTCTCGAAACCACCAAATTAGCTTATACGAACACTTTCATACATACTCATCATCGTCTACACATAACCTAGTTTATAATATAACCTTTAAACTCTTAACACATAATATTATTAATAAAGTCTATTTTATTCAATAGTATCCATAAGCTCGAATTACCAAGCTACCCACGACTCGCGATTATTACAATAATTAACTATTAACTCACTTATGCTGAATCTATGTATATATTTCACATTTATATATATACATTTTAAGCTTACCAAACAAATCACATAAATATGTATAACACATATATATTCAAACTCGACACGTCTCATAATAAGAATTATTCTATATTAAATTCTTATTATAATTATTATCGAAAATTCGGGTTGTCACATCCTTCCCTCCTTATAAGGATTTCGTCCTCGGAATCACAAATATCGAACCTCTGTTACTTGGTTTTTGTCTAGTTTCTTTTGAAATTTTATCGTTGAATAATTTCAACATATTACTATAACATAGGTTTTACATCGCCTATTTAATCCGCTTCCTTAACAAATTCTTGTAGGTTTTATTATATAACCTTTATCAACTCAATTATACTCTGAGTATTATCCTTTCTTTAACCATCAATTTTCTTTTCTAAGGATCATTGTATGTTACAATCATCATAATAATTTAATATCATGATTTACTAACTCATAAACATTCGGGATATTGCATTCACCCCTTCTTCTAAGAATTTCGTCCTCGAAATTGCAGCTTAATCATTTCTACTCATTCTACTCATCATAACTAGGTTTTCAATCTAACCTTTAGACTATCCTTTTTTAAGGATTCACTTAAAATTGTTGCATTCTACGACTACTTCTCCCTGGGAAAATTACCCTTCCAACAATCAGTTTCCCGAATAATAGGAATCTTCAACAATTGTTCGATAATTGTGAAGTAACTTGAACAAATAAGAAATAAAATATTCCTTAAAAACTTTTTATATTATGCTGAGGGGCCATAAATACCATGACCACAGAGGTTTACGGGTATTACTACCCCTACCTATTTCAATTATGAAAAAGGTAATCTACCCTTGCTGGGGGCCATAACGAACATGAACATTGAGGCTTACGAGTATTACTACCCCTACCGATTTCAATTAATAAAAGGGTAATCTACCTCCGTACGCCAGGTGATCAGCCTTTTGTACTCTGATGTTGTGCACAACATTTTTGCTAAACGACTATATGCTTTTGTTTGACCACCATAGGGTCAGTCGGGGTTTTTTCGACATCAAATACCCCAATAATAGGGTTGTTCACCTCAGCTTACTACAAAATTCCGCACTAAAACAATTTGGTTTGGCATAAATTCTCAAATAATACTTGAATTTCATAAACACATTGCAACATTCGTCTAGCCAAATCAAATAGCTTAGACTTTTATTAACAATTCGGACATCAATCGAATTATTTAGCCAACTCAATTGGCATACTTTTTCATACATTAAAGAAAGCAAAAATCATTTTATGACGTCATAATACTGCACTGTTGCAACAGTGTGTTAGGATTCTGTCATTTTGTGACTTTGTCATACTACATCATAACATAGTGGGTTGACGATCCTATGATCACATCCAACACTAAGTTAATCTGCATTGATGACTCCATCATCTGTCATTCTACACCAGGTTCTATGATACATTGATGACTATTTAAAAATACATTTTGATATTTTTAAATCATTTTGCCTAGCTGGAGCAATTAGCATAAGCATATGAATCATAGGATCCTTTTTAAAACTTATTGGTTCAAAAATTTGATCCAACATATTTTTTTTTTGAAAACCCAAAAGTGCAAAAATCAGCACGATGTCAATAAATTCGAAATCTAGCATAGCTAGAAGATTTAGAATCTCCTTGTCTCCTCACCGACTTCAATTTCTCTTCAATGCATCATTACTTAATAATTCTATCTATTTCAAACATCACCAATGCTCATCATTTTGAGAATTCATAATCTCGCTCTACAACTTTCCTATACCCCAATATAGTTCATCAACTTACCACACATTATGAGTTCAGGAACTTGCCACAATAATATGAGTTTAGGAACTTGTCCTAGTAATACGTAGTCCAAGAACAAATCAAGGATTGTCCGTACGCTGAGGGGCTCAAAACATACCATATGATTATGAGTCACGAACTTACCATAAGTATGAGTTTCAAGAACTCGCACCTAATGTTATTATTCTCTAACCATCAAATATAGATATGAGAAAAGAATCACCTTCTCGTCATACGTATAATGATAGCGCGATACTAGGTTCCAACGATTATCAATATAGGAAGCTAAGTAATTGTCGAACCCCATCACAATCCCCTGCCCATACAAGGATTCGATCAACTCGGCCACTAATCAATATAGGAAGCTAAGCGGTTGTTACACCAAGCACAAATTCCCCGCCCATACAAGGAATTGTTCAACTCAACCACTATACCGATATAGGAAGCTAAGTGGTTCTCAAACCAAGCACAAATTCCCCGCCCATACAAGGAATTGTACAACTCAGCCACTAACATGAGTCCTCAATTAAAATCACCCCCAATCCTAACTTACTCGTTGCTCAATAAGAATTTAATTTGTGTTTCATCATCCATAACTCTTCTCGAGTTTTACTCGTACTATCTCATAGTACCATCTATTTATAGCATTGAGCTAAAATTTTCAATCATTCAATTGATCATCTTCCATTCTATGACTTAATCCAATCACTTCGTGATCTTACTCTATAATCGTTTTACACTACGATCTTCCTTATCCTACGATCGTTTCATCCTACAATCTTCTGTACTCTTCTCTCTAATCATAATATATGATTTTACTGTGTCTTCATCTTATAGACCTTATCTATTTATCATCACTTGTCATCTTTATTACTGGAGTTAGGTAACTCCTAATTCTCATCTTTTATAACGCATCAAGATTCTTCTTTGAATCGTTTCATATATATCTCAACTCTTACTATGAATTTTCTAAATTCATTTACTATCAATTAAACTCTATTTGAGTTTTATTCCTTCACTATCTTCATCATTATCATCTTTTTTCACTACAGTTATAGCCTAAGGTACTCTTACCTAAGGTTTATAACCTATCAGCTCTGATACCAACTGTAACGCCCCCGAAACTCGGGTCTTACCTTGAACCCGATTTCGGCGCGTCACGGTACAACCCATGCAACATAGGCTTACTACAAATATGTAATTACAATAATATAACAACATATCCTCATCTAATCCCAGGCACGAAGACCTTAAATAAAACACTTATGATCAAGGTTGAATAAATACCATGATCCTTTACAATATCTCATGTGTGAACGCAAGGTTCAGATTCTGACTTTATCTAATCCCTGAATATTCGCAAGGTTATTCAATAACCAATACATTCGTTAAAAAAATGTCCTTTGTACATCATTGTCATCCTTCTAGTTTACTATAACAAGTAACTAACATAATCACATCATAAATACTATAATGGATAACCTTCATTTCTAACTCAAGGTTTACATAGTCAAATTTACGTACATCATGTATTGTCATCACAGCTAAATAATTACAATAAAGGAACATTTAGCAACCTTCCTATTTCCATGCGCCTCTAATCCTTATCATCACGATATCAAGATAATTACATTGCATCGTAAATCTGCAAAAGTTTTATTTTTGCAAGAATGAGCACGACGACTCAACAAGAACTAACACTTTTCACATTTCATACTTCACGTAACACATAAGTTTGCACTTTATCCATGCATCATGATTCTCATACTATACATCTTTCTCATGCATTATAAATCATATGCAATACATCTATATATATGCATCATGCGTCTCATAGCATACCTCATGCATCTCACATTATATATTTACAATAATTCAAATTCCACATAGAACAATATAGTCACATAATTGCACATTGTGCACACTTTAATCATGCTCGCATATAATTCACATAACAGTGAAAGATTTAGTAATCAAGTTACGTATATCAATACATTTAAACAAGTCAACAAGTTACTGAAAGAACTTGCCTTAAACGTTCCTTGCCAAATTATGATGGCTCGTCCTTCAAATATCCTACACAATTTATTTAACAATAAAATATCAATTAGGCACTAAAAAGGCTTCATATAATGGTTTACAAATTAACAACTCTTATCTCATATTTTTCGCGCATTATAAATTAATAAACGCAATTAACTCTAAAACGTTCCTCGGCGTCGCGTCGTTTGAAAACGTTATGACCCTTATCATCATCAATCCTTATTGGTTACATTAACTCCATCCCATATCTTATAATGTTCGTTTCATTTGAATCGAAACATTATTTAAGTTCATTAACACTTTACATGGCGTTTCGACGTTTATACGTTACACGCCTAATTTGCCTCTTTTCGACATATTTAGCACGCTCATACATTGGGTTACAACACTCTATAATGTTTCATTATTATTAAAAACAAAATATTAAACAACGTTATACACACTTGTTACGGCGTTACGACGTTACGACGTTTGCATGTCCGTACGCCACACTTGCCTATTCGAACGTCCAAGTGACACGCGATTGCGTACACTTGGCACGCCCATTTCTAATTGTCTAATACTCAATGGTTAATATTCAGTATCATTATAAATCATAATAAATCATGTTATAGAACTTAGAACATCATTTAACATTTTTGGGAGCATTACGCGTGCTTACGCGCATGCCCGACACTCTCCGATTGCCTACAAATACACATCAGTCCTATAAATGGCCAATTTGGGAATTGATCCCGACCTGAAATTGAAAAACGTAAAGAACAAAAGTTGTAGGTCTGCTCGTTCTCTTCCCGAATCATATTGAATCAACTCAATCTGAGTTCGTATGAGAAAGTTATACTTATTTTACTAAAGGACGTCGGAGCAGTTTTGCACAGTTTCATTACCAGCGCCTTAGGCGCTCAAAATGGCCTTGGAGCAGCGCCCTAGGCGCTCTCTCACAGTAGTTGGGCTCGTGGCCAGTGCCTTAGGTGCTAGGCCTGAGTCTCCAACCCGTTTTGCTTCCCGGAATGCTCTATTTTTGGTGTTCTAGACCTATCTTGCTTCCAACCACCATAACTCCCTCAATACACGCTCAAATTAGTCCGTTCCGGACTCTATGGCCTCCTAAGACATAGGGCTAAAAAATATCAAAAATTTTGAGCTATCCATTAACATTAACACGGCCAAATCTTAGGCCAAAGTATCAACTCATGTTACATTTTCGTGTTCTTGGTAATCTTGGTGTTCTTCACAAAAATCATCACCAAAACTTTGTTTTAATCCCTTTTTACTCCATTCCAACTGGGTTAAACTCATAACCCATGGAAGTATAATATCATAACAACAAACGAATTAATCAAACAAAAAATTATAGCTACAAGGTCATCTAAATCGTCTAAATGTCCAAGTTCATGTCCAAAGTTCATTGTTCTTCATTTCTTCATCCTCCTTAAGCATATGTACGGATTTATTGCGTTTTTGTTCCACTTTGACATTATTAATGGCTTATATAACCTCTTAACAACATTTACAAACATCCAACACAATCAAAAACAACAAGAATCGACACAAATCCGACCCACAAGCTTAGGAGCTCAAAACTAAGAAAACTTGAAAAACTTAACAAGAAATCGAATGGAATGAATTTGATTGGTGTTTACCTCTATAAATCTTTCCTAGATGATTAAGAAGATAGCTAGGCTTGCTTGGCTTGAGTTCTCCTTGCTTGGATGTTCTTCTCTTTCTTTCTTCTTCCTCTTTGCTGCAGATTTCTCTCTCTCTTTCTCTATCAGCTGAAGCAATTAGGAATGGAATGGGAGGGAAGGAATTATTTGGGGAAGTGGAGGAATTTTGGTAGAAAAATGGGAGTGGCTCAAGGTGGCCAAATATTCAAACTTGCCGGCAACCTCCCTTCTTTCTCCTATTTTTCCTAGCATCTGATTGGTTGGTGGATTTTGGTTGGTTCCCACTTGGTGTAACAAGCCAAAATAAATACCCAAATACGCGAAAATATATCCGAAAACTCTCACTTTTGTACCAAAACTAGTAAATAACTCTACCCAAAATTAAAATGGGTATAACCATAAATATTGGGATGCATAAAAATAATTATTGTGGGATTTGACCAAATATTCGGAACACCCATATAACACATTTCGGATACGGATAAAATCACGTATCAGCTCAAACAAAATTTCTGACGCTTGGAAAAATTATTCGTACGCCTACACGTATTTATAAAATTTATTAAAATCAAAAAAAACACAAAAATATTATGGCATGAATAGTGCCTCGGGAAACGTGCCCCGTGAATAGTGATTTTACGATCTTTCGCAAAATCAATTATTCACTCATACGGTTCAACAACGCATAAAACTTCATACATTGACATCATCCAGGTTATAAAATAACCTTAAAACACGTCACATAAAAATAATATTTAATCCACTTAATAATATTAGTAAACCCAAATTACAAGGGTATTCATGATTCGCGGTCGCTGCTCTTCACGATTAACTCGCCATAACTTGGGTTAGCATCTTTACAACAAATAACTCGTTCAATAATATTATCCTTCAACTATTTATTTAATCCAATAAATAGTACTCTAGCGATATTTCTCGAAACCACCAAATTAGCTTATACGACCATTTTCATACATACTCATCATCATATACACATAACCTAGGTTATAATATAACCTTTAAACTCTTAACACATAATATTATTAATAAAAGTGTATTTTATTCAATAATATCCATAAGCTCGAATTACCAAGCTACCCACGACTCGCGATTGTTACAATAATTAACTATTAACTCATTCATTCTGAATCTATGTATATAATTCACATTAATATATACACATTTTAAGCTTACCAAAAAAATTACATAAATATGTATAACACATATATATTTAAACTCGACACGTCTCATAATAAGAATTATTCTATATTAAATTCTTATTATAATTATTCTCGAAAATTCGGGTTGTCACAGATGATGTATAGATATAGGTATTATATGTATACATTTTTACTAACAATAATTAAAACACTTTACTTTCGAGAATACAATAATTTGGGTTACCTCAGACCAACAGTTTGATAAAAAAGGGTTTGTGAGTGCCGAGGCTCAAGAGAGATACAATAAGATGGCATAGAAAACCTTGATCCCGAAAAGAGGGTTACAACCGGATCCAAACTTAGACGGCGAGATGGCAATGATCATAGCTGAACGAGGATGGTTCGATCTTGCTGCTCACCCTGATCTGGCGGTTATAGCAGTGGTTAAGGAATTATACGCCAACGCAAAGGAGCATTATCTCTTTGGGGTCAAAGTTCGGGGTAAGACG
The DNA here is from genome assembly GCA_034770075.1 of Aralia elata. Classification (NCBI taxonomy): domain Eukaryota; kingdom Viridiplantae; phylum Streptophyta; class Magnoliopsida; order Apiales; family Araliaceae; genus Aralia; species Aralia elata. The sequence goes on along the minus strand of JAVJAP010000089.1, from coordinate 2,191,441 downwards.
GTTTCATTTGAACGCACTGATATTAACCAGTATTATAAATTGCCCTCTCTCAATATAGGCAATCAATATTCATCTTTTGTGAGTGACGGACCCAATTATGATCAAATCCTGCAAGAATTATGCCAACCGGCACGATATGGTCACATCATGAGCGCGGGGGCTTGACGTTCAAACAGTCTAATCTCAGTCGATATGGTAAGGCATGGTATTCTTTTATCTGCGCCAAACTAATGTCGTGCACCCATGTTAGTGATGTGACAAAAGAACGGGCGATATTGTTGTATAGTCTGTTGACTGGGAAGAAAATGGATGTTAGGGAGATTATTCAGCATTCAATTACGCGTGCATTAGAGGGTGGTACTACCGGTGGTCTACCTCATCCGTCGCTCATATGTGCACTGTGTGATAAGGAGGGTGTTAAATGGAAATCAGATGAGCTTATCATGCAGCCAATGCCTGTCTTGGACCACAAGATGATCATGAGGTATAAAGTGTGGAGTGGTGGTGAATCACACAAGAGGGGTCTAGGTTTTATTGTTGCACAATCTGAGCCTCAACGTGGTTCGACTCCTATGGCTTCAAGTTCTTATTCTGCTGTTCCGCCACGTGTGGTGTCTGAAGAAGTGGAGTTGGAGGTGAACAGATGGATGTACCGCCTGGAAGAACATAATGTACGCCTTGCAGAACGTCAGGATGCCATTTATTCATATAATGTTAGTTTTAATAATGCCTTGGTGGATATGTTTGTTGGGATGAATGCTGCACTTGACCCGAGCCAGTTTCCTGTTGCCCCCACTTTGCCTATTTTTCCACCCTCCGATTAAGAAGAGGATCAAGATGAGGAGGTCGCTCACGACGATTGACCTAATAAGGGAAGTCCTCAGTTTCTAATTTCTTTACTTTTCTCATGAGGACATTGCTCTGTTTAAGTTTGGGGGTGGTTTCATTGTTTCTGTGTTTAGTAGGGTGCATAGTAGAATATTCATTCATCTAGGGTATGTTTGCATCTAGTTTACATTCAGTCTAGTTTATTAGTAGTTTTGCATGAATTAGTGCTTTATACTTTGCATGTAGGAAAACTCGAGCATAATGTAGCATGAAATCTTTTGATAGCTAATGATAAGAAAGAGCGAATTGAGTAATAATTTGGATGAACAGGATAATGCAGGTGTAATTAGTTCTTGAATATTGTCAGTTGCTTTGTAGAAAAATCCATGAGTTTAAATTGCACATGTCGGTATGCTGATCTGGTTATGGGTTTCATTGAACTTAATGAATGCAAGGTGTAGGAAAGATAAGAAAAATTGTTGTAGCTCAGTTTATCTATTATTTTGGAAGTTATTCAAAAAAAAAAAACTTGACTAGTTGTCTTTGTGGCCTTTGTTATTCGAACAAGTAAGCCTTAGGGGTGTCTCTACTCCCAGCGCCCTAAAGTCAACTGATTTGGGAGTCGTTGGTTGAAAGTTTGCTACATGGGTAACTTTGAAAAGCCTAATAAAGATTAACATTGCACAAGTCAAGAATATAAATAAATAAAAAAAGAGGAGAATGAGATGGAGCGTAAAACGCACTCGTTCTGCAAAAGAGAAAATAAAATAAAAAAATAGATAATAAAGAAAGATTTTCGGAATAAGGGATGTCTGAGTTATAGAGGTGTAGTATCATTCTTATATTTACAGTATCTTTCTGTGAGCCTTGTAATTGCTGAGTTATTTTATCTATGACTGGATTGATATATCGAACACACACACACATGGTGGGTTGTAAATGAAGTAATTGATGTGATGTCAAGTTTTAATTATTGCTTGCATTTGAACATCCGTTTGAGTAGTGTGAGGAACTTTAAGGCTGTCGAAAGATGTTGTTGTTAATCCGTGCTTGAGTTGATAGTTTCATGTAGTTAGTTGCATTTGTTTAGTTGTTTACATTGCTTGGGGACAAGCAATTGTTTAAGTTTTGGGGTATTTTGATGAGTGGGTAATATACCCATGATTTAGATATTTTTAGACTTGATATATTGCTAGTTTTTAAGTATTTTAGGATGCTTTTATTTGTTTAATTGTATTTTGCAGGTTAGGGCGAGGCAGGAGGGCAAATCAGGCTTTTTGGTATCATTAATGGCATTCTGGTAATTTTAGCAAAGTAAACCAGCGCCGGGGCGCTGGGAGTCAGGAAAAGCTAGCGAGTTGCTTGGCAAGGCTTGGTTTTTGGAAGTTAGTTTACTACTCTAATTAGGATTCTTGAAAAAGCTGACTTTGGAGAAGTAGCTATATATAGAGAGTGGAGGATTTGTCATAGAGGACACACAGAGAATAATTTTCAGAGCTGAGCAAGGAGATTGGAGATCGAAACAAGCATCGTGAAGAATTCAGATTGGTGGATTGAAGAGTGAAGATTTCATTGAGTTTTCATTTAATCTTTTATCTCTAATTTGTAATTAATTATGATGACTTATTTTAGAATTCTAGTTTTTATTTTCAGCATGAACTAAACTTTCAATTAAGGCTACAATTGAACCAATTATGCTTATGGATTAATTATCTAATTAATTCTAGTTATTTATTCAATTCGAGTTGTCTATCCTATTTTGTGCTTAATGATTAATTATCTGGCCAATAATTAGCGGGATACTTTAGATGAATTAGGGAGATGAAATATAGGGTTAGATCTGAATAAGATAGCATGTATTCTTAATTATTTGCATGTGATAAATAATTAGGGTTGTGAAGTGAATAGGAATATCTCTTCGCTACATGTAACTATTGGGAATTGATGCTTAATGAATTTAATTCTTTAGTTTTGCATAGGAATATCGCATAATTTATAGAGTTAGATAAATTTATTTGATCACTTGGAAAAGGGCTTATAAATAATTTTGAATTTCTGTTAACAACTCCATTGAATTGAATAATTGGATGACATGGATAAATTAGTTTATATTACATAATTGGGGATATTGTAGTCTTAAGCCTTAAATATCTGAACTTCAATCTTTGTGTTAGTTTATATTATTAGATTTAATTAATTTAGTTTTACTCAATATTCAAATTTGTGATCACTTAATAAAATAGGATTAATATAAAATTGGTAATTGAGAATATAATTGCAATATTTCTCCGTGGGAACGATACTCTACTTATCATTATATTACTTGTTGACCGTGTACACTTGCACGTAATTGTCATTATCTAAATTGGACAACATTACAGACACAAATATCTAGTCCACGTCTCAAGATTCCACTCCGAACTCTGAGTTTAACTTTTCTCCATAAAACTCAACTGTTGATTTTTGACCAAAAAGTCAACTCCAACACATTTTGTGTTTACAATCTTTTCTTACTAAATTTGACGTTCTGGACTCAATCGAGCAGTCCGCATTTCCAAATTCTATTCTAAACTTCAAATTTGAGTCTTGAGGCATATAGTTCCCTTATTATACTCGCACATATTCATCAACACGCGTATATATATACAAGATACACCACACCCTTTACACATGATAATTTCTAAAGAAAATTCCTTTTATTAACACATCCTTACATGATCCTCTTAGTCATTACATTCTTTTCTCATTAAGGATTCCTTTCCCGGAATCATTATTTACCGTATCATTTTAATTCAGTTTAATACTAACTCTTACATAATCTCGTTTATCGAATTATCTTACTACCTCTTTCATTTACTCTTTCTTATCCAATTCATGGACGGAAATCTATTCTTAGCCCAAGTCTTAGCTGACTTGCTTCAACTCATAACTACCTACTATATCCAGGTATTAACATCTTCATCATCATATCTCGCACGTAAACTTTATCTTATAATACTCTTTTGTTTCAATTATTTGACATAATACATCCTACCCTCATATAACCATAATCTTTTATACCTTCGTCTCTTCATCTATTATTTCTTATAATTATCTCTTACCTTCTTCGAGCATTTTGCACCAACAGTCTCTCAACCATATCTGTTATTCCTAACACATAGATTCTATTAACATATTTAATCATTCCTCCACTCCCAATCTAGGTTTTAAACTTTAGCCTTTATTTAATTATTCAAGATCTTATTTATAAATCTTATAAATATTCGGGATATCACATTCACCCCTCATTTTAAGAATTTCGTCCTCGAAATTACAGCGTACTAATCTCTGCCCATTATATTCACCAAAAATAATCACATCTGATTTCCTTCTCAATTTAATGAGTATCGTACTCTTCCCTCTTATGAGGACTTCTTCTATCATCACATCCTACAATGACTTCTCTTTAAGAAATTTACACCTTCTAAACATTCAGGAGTCTTCACAATTGTTCAATAATTGTGAAGCAGTATGAATAACTAGGAAATAAAATTTCCTTTGAAACTTTTCATATCATGCTGAGGGGTCATAAAAGACCATGAACTTTTCTTTTAGACTGAAAATACTCTTTGTAGGTACTTTAGGTGATCAACCTATCGTACCACTACGTCATCCATAATGTATTAACTTTCGTAACGACTATATGCGTTAATAGGTTTAACCATGTTAACCAACCAATATATCCCCTTACTTACTTTTGGGCATTTATAGAAAATCAAGACCAGGGCAAAATGGTCTTTAACCATTACTAGGGAAGGACAAGATGGTCTTTAAGACACCCCGAGGAAATTTCTCCATGGACATGATGCGTGTGTTTTATACACACAAATTAAGTGCTTTTGAGCTTGATAATTTGTAAATCCTAAGTCATTTCGTTTGGTTTTATGTGTTTTCATCTTATTGTTGTGTAATGTAGTTTTGTAATACTTTTATATGTTTTTGTATGCTTTTATGTGTTTTTACTTTGTTTTGTATGAATTGAAATAAAGGCCCCTTTGATCGATGCGTTTTTGGCTTGAATCTAGCATTCTTGCTGCTTGTTTCTCAATTTGACCCATGCTACAATTTGAATCTCTCAAAACTTAAAGAACGAAAGTTATAGATCTTTGTCTTAGCTTTCTATAATATCCAGACTCATCCAATTTTAAGTTCGTATGAGAGAGTTATGGTCATTTTACCATCGGATTTTGCATGAATTTTACACAACAACTGCTTCCAGGCCAATTTAATCCTTGCTCCGGCCATTATCTCGACGAGCTCCAATTATATAAGTTGTAGAGCTACTTCCCAGCGTTGTGTAGCCTACTTAATCGCCTTAATCCGAGTTTGGATGAAGAAGTTATGATCATTTTCCCAACGGACGTCATATCTGGAAAATGCAGCGCAACTGCGCCCATTCCTAGTACAATTTCGGCGTAGCTGCGCCCTTCCTGCAGAATCTGTGGATTTAGGCAGCGCAACTGCGCCCGGATGCAAGCTAAAGTCAGCGTAACTGCGCCCGGTATCCAGGGAGTTCAGTATACAGCGCATCCTTGTGCGCAGCTGCGCCCGATCCGCCTGATTTCGCGATTTCAGCTTATTTTTTGTCTAAATTCGTGGGCTAAGCTAGGTTTTTGCTAGGGGAACTATAAATACAATATGTAGCCTCCATTTTAGAGAGATCTAGACCCCAGAAATCAGATTCAAGAGAGGGGGGAGCTACCAAATTCATCATCAAGGAGGGCCAAAGTGCTACAAATCAAGCTATATCAAGCAAAGGCCAAGGAGCTAAAGCATCAAGGATTGCAAAATCAAAGAGGAAAAGCTAGAGATCATCATCAACCCAACAAGCAACATCTGAATATCCATCAAAAATGATTTTATCTCTAATTTCCCTTCTAATTTGTAATCCAACATGATGTATAAATTGAATGTGATGTTATTTGTAGCTACCATGAACTAGATTTTTATTCTAAGATTTCAATGGAACCCAACACCTAGTTTGAATCAAATTATCTCTCTTTGATATTAGTTATCATTTTAGAATTGGATATCATAATTTGTGCTTCATGTATTAATTACCTTGATCATCAATTAATGTGATAATCTATATAAAATCGAGAAAGGAAATATAGATTGAGATCTGATTATGCTAGCATGTGTTCATGAATTCTGCATGTGATGGAATTTAAGTTTCGTGCCTAGGATAGAGATATACCGAAGCACCATATGTGGCCAATTGAGAACTTATGCTTCAACCCTTTCTGATTGTAATTCACATAGAGATATAGTGTGTTAGTCATCTAGGGTGTTCACATTCATTCTATCAATTGTGGATTTAGTGTGATACGAATATGGTGCATCGAGAGATGGCCATATTTTACATTCGTGTTCTCGACCAACATTCTAACGTAATAAATTGCGAATTGAATGTCTAGCATGATTTATGCTGAAAGTATAATTGATTGATCACCTATATGAAATTAAAAAGGGGATTATAGTGTTGAGACTTTGTTTTGATATCATACGAAAGTTCGAGATTCTTGTGGGTGATGTATAAGATTATGTGGCGTGTGTCTTATTCATTGTCCTCAAGAATGGATGACTTGCTAGTATTTGGGATAGAGATATATCTAAATGTCGTGTGTAACCATTATGAGATTACAAAATTAATGACTCCCTACGCGGAGGTTCATTCGTTTGATGGGTAGATCGACTAAGATTATGTGGAGTTGGTCTTGTTGATTATTCATGGAATTGAATGGATTGTTGGCAAGTAGGATAAACATATACTTATGTGTCATGTATGGGTGATTTTCATATGACCATACACTAAGGCTTATGAATAAGGTGAATTTCTCGGTTAACAATTCTTGTGATTTAACTAGTTGAAAATGAGAGAGATTAGAGATTTAAATGATGTGTTGGGGGAAATTGTAATCTTAGACTTGTTAATATTAGATTTTCATTATCTTAAAAGCTTGTCAATTAGTTAATCAAACAACTCAAATTTTCCTTTTTTAAATAAGATTGAAATGATAAAAGGGTTAATACTTGGTAAACATTAGAAACAATTCCTCGTGGGATCAATATTTTACTTACTCTTTATTACTTGTTGACCGCGTATACTTGCACGTATTTTTCGGTTGCGAAATCGATCAACAAGTTTTTGGCGCCGTTGTCGGGGAGTTGATTTTCTAGTGTTTTTTCGATATTAATTATAATCAAATTGGTCTTAATTTAAACTTGTATATAAATTTGTTTTTGCTTTAGTTTAACATTTTTCTGTTTTTATGCTTTCTTCTTTACGAGGCACACCATGGTTGGCTATAATGATCAATGGTCGTACACGTATATGACTCAACCAAAGGAGACGGGAATTGATGGATTTAATGTATTTTCTTCAATTTCAACACAAATTAAGATACTTGAAAGGAAGATGGATGCTTTTGAAGCAAAAAGCACTCAAAGTAGATCAATTACTTGTGGTTATTATGCTGGTTATCATCCGAGTCATCAATGCACTGTTAATTTTAAACCGGTACATTACGGTGGTGATTTTCCCAACAGCTATGCTTATACCGATTATCACCAAGCTTGGGAGTATCACCCAGATTTTACATGGAGCTATAACTATGAAGATCAATACTATGCTCCAAATCCAACGTACACACCGGAATTCTCATGTCCACCTACAATGTCAGCACGAATTGAGACACTTTCGAGGAGGGTGGATATTGTCCAAAAGAAGGTTTTGAAAGTCCACAAAGATTTTAATTTGAGGAAGGAAGCATTATCCAAAGAAATTAAAAATTTGATGGAGCAAATCATCAATACCTCAACCTATAGTCCGCAATACATGGATTTTGAGACTGACGGTGAGCCCGAGCCACATATACAACTGGATGCGCCACAAAATGTCGACAAAGCGGAGACAAATGAGGCTATGAAAAATGAGGCCACCGAAGATCTATCTGTAAGTGCTAACGAAGATGAGCCGATTGTATTAGTGCCCCAAGTGCCTTCGTCAACAAAATTCAAGAATCCAGTTAGTTTTGCAAAACCGTGCCCAATTGGTAGTCATGTCTTAGGCAAGGCTCTATATGACAATGGAGCTAATATAAATTTGAACCCATGGTGTGATAAATTAGGGGTCCAAGAGAAGAAAGCTGAAAATTCTTTTGTGTTTGAAGAGCTTCAATTCAACATTCCTTTCATAGACACAATGGAACAAACGCCTAGTTATGTGAATCTCTTAAATGAGACTGTTCCTAAAAGTAACAAGTTAGGTGAACTTGATACAATGACTCTTACTGAGGAGAAACCCTCATATATTACATGGCTATCAATAGATGGTGTGGTTCCTCAATTATCGAAGGGGAATTGGATAAAAACAGGGAGTTAGTCAGGCTGAAAGACTATAAACCAAGCGTTCGATGGGAGGCAACCCATTCATTTGCATTCGTTGTTTTTCATTTACCGCATTTTCAAAGTTTTCAAGTTATGTGTGTATTTAGTTAGTTAAGTTTTAGGATTGGATTTGCTTGCTATGTCTCATCATATTCTCAATGTTGTCTATTTAATCTTTGATATGTTGCATTTATACAGGTGAGGGGCATTGAGAATTATTGCTGCATTGAAATGCTAAAAACTTAAGTTTTGGGATACAGGGGGTTAACGCCCCGGCGGTAGGATTGAGCTTATTTTCACCGCCCCGGCGGCAAACCAAGTACATTTCCATTGCCCCGGCGACAAGCTCGCCCTGGCGGCAAATGTTAGGCTTATTTTACCGCCCCGGCGGTAGGTGCGGAATACAGTTTTTATAAATCCTTCCAGGCAGTTCGTTCCCCTTCATTTTGTGCATTCAAGTAAGATCAAATTTCATCTCCTCCCAGTCGGATTAAACACAACCAATGAGCATTCAAAAGAATTCATCTCCAAATTGAAGGTACTAAACAAACAACTTCTTTTGCCAACACAAAGCAAGGTACTCACTCCAATATTTGCATACAAGTAAAATAAATATGTCAATTGTGATGGGTATTCTTGGTTAGTTAAACTAGTGTACTTGGATTTGTATTGGGTAATCATGCACTGTCAAATTTGGATAAATTTAGATTGGTTGCCCAATTGAGTTTGTGTTGGCTCAATTGGGGGATTTTGGGTTATTCATTGCTATGATTTGATTGAGTATTACAATAACTTAGCAATTTTTGTTGGAACTGAGTTTGGGGGAGGTTTTTAATGAAGAATTTCAGTCAGCGCACATCGCGTAGTCAACGAATTGTCTAAAAGAAAGTTGGCCTGATTGAGCATTGTTTGGTAAGGAATTACTTGGTTATTATCCGAATGCCGCCCCAATGCATGTTCCTGAGCTACAACTGTTTCCAATTTATCCACCATCAGACTCAAATGTTTAGAAGGCTATGGTTGAGCATGACGCTTGGCCAATCAGGGAAGTTCTCAGTTTTCATTTCTTTATCTTATAAACAATGAGGACATTGTTCACTTTGAGTTTGGGGGTGGATCATATAGCATTGAGACCATAGTTACATAACATGTGTTAATTATTTGTGCATTTTAATTTTGTTTGCTATTTTAAAAAAAAAAAGAAAAAAAAAGAAAAAAATTATTTATTTTTAGGATATGTCTCTTGAGCATTGATTTAATTTGATTTATCCATGGTCAATGATAGCAACTTGTTTGAATTGATTCTAACTCATGGAAAATGGATAAATGTTGTTTAGTCTTTGTGCGTAATCGTTATTGTTGGTTATTGTTTTGTTTATGCGTCCTTTCACTCTTTTACACTTACCCATGAGTATTAAACTAGTTGTATGCTTAGAGAAGGCTTTTATAACCGAATGCTTGTAGGAAATAACTATAAACTCTAGAACTCGTTTAAACATCACTCGAAGCAAGGTGTCCAAATTTGTTGTGTTTGAATTGATGGTCATGTGGTGAGTGAGATGGAGCGTAAAACGCACTTACTCATGGACACATGCGTAGGAGAGATAGAGCGTAAAACGCACTCTCTTATAATTGTGATTAAAGAAAGAAAATTGTATATTTCAAATCTTGTGTTGAATTGAGACGGAGCGTAAAACGCACTCACCCACAAGAGTGGACTTAGGATAAGATGGAGCATAAAATGCACTTACCTAGAGTCTTTTGATTTCAAAATTTTGAAAATTGTGATTTGTATACCTTTGTATTGAGTGGTGTGTTAAGCATGTTGTTTTAGGGTTTATTTTGATTATTTCATAAGATAATGTGGTTGTATAACTTCATTCGAGCGTGTTTGGTTTAGTGTTATTGGGTACTCACATACACACACGGAAGGGACCTAGAGCAAGCTATGACTAGCTAATTGTAAATCTAAACTTGCAACGTTTTGAAAGTTTCCTTGAGTTTTCATGTGTTTATACTTTGAGACCATTGCTTAAACTTTTTAACTCATTGCTCAAGATAGGTTTTATTAGAAGTATTTAATTTTTATAGTTTGTGTGTTTTGCTTGAGGACAAGCAAAGGTTTAAGTTTGGGGGTATTTGATGAGTGTGTTTTATACACACAAATTAAGTGCTTTTGAGCTTGATAATTTGTAAATCCTAAGTCATTTCATTTGGTTTTATGTGTTTTCATCTTATTGTTGTGTAATGTAGTTTTGTAATACTTTTATATGTTTTTGTATGCTTTTATGTGTTTTTACTTTGTTTTGTAGGAATTGAAATAAAGGCCCCTTTGATCGATGCGTTTTTGGCTTGAATCTAGCATTCCAGCTGCTTGTTTCTCAATTTGACCCATGATGCAATCCGAATCTCTCAAAACTCAAAGAACTAAAGTTGTAGAGCTTCGTCGTAGCTTTCCATAACATCCGGAATCATCCAATTTGAAGTTCGTATGAGAGCGTTATGGTCATTTTACCATCGGATTTTGCATGAATTTTACACAGCAGCTGCTTTCAGGCCAATTTGAGCCTTGCTCCGGCCATTATCTCGACGCACTCCAGTTATATACATTGTAGAGCTACTTCTCAGCATTGCGTAGCCTCTTAAATCGCCTAAATCCGAGTTCGAACGAAGAAGTTATGGCCATTTTCCCAACAGATGTCAGAGCTAGAAAATGCAGCGTAACTGTGCCCATTCCAAGTACAATTTCGGCGCAGCTGCGCCCTTCCTGTAGAATCTGCAGATTTGGGCAGCGCAGCTGCGCCCGGATGCAAGCCAAAGTCAGTGCAACTGCGCCCGGTATCCAAGGAGTTCAGTATACAGCGCATCCTTGCGCGCAGTTGCGCCCGACCCGCTTGATTTCGCGATTTCAGCTTATTTTTGGTCTAAATTCTTGGGCTAAGCTAGGTTTTTGCTAGGGGAACTATAAATACAATATGTAGCCTCCATTTTAGAGAGATCTAGACCCCAGAAATCAGATTCAAGAGAGGGGGGAGCTACCAAATTCATCATCAAGGAGGGCCAAAGTGCTACAAATCAAGTTATATCAAGCAAAGGCCAAAGAGCTAAAGCATCAAGGATTGCAAAATCAAGGAGGAAAAGCTAGAGATCATCATCAACCCAACAAGCAACATCTGAATATCCATCAAAAATGATTTTATCTCTAATTTCCCTTCTAATTTGTAATCCAACATGATGTATAAATTGAATATGATGTTATTTGTAGCTACCATGAACTAGATTTTTATTCTAAGATTTCAATGGAACCCAACACCTAGTTTGAATCAAATTATCTCTCTTTGATATTAGTTATCATTTTAGAATTAGATATCATAATTTGTGCTTCATGTATTAATTACCTTGATCATCAATTAATGTGATAATCTATATGGAATTGAGAAAGGAAGTATAGATTGAGATCTGATTATGCTAGCATGTGTTCATGAATTCTGCATGTGATGGAATTTAAGTTTCGTGCCTAGGATAAAGATATACTAAAGCACCATATGTGGCCAATTGAGAACTTATGCTTCAACCCTTTTTGATTGTAATTAACATAGAGATATAGTGCGTTAGTCATCTAGGGTGTTCACATTCATTCTATCAATTGTGGATTTAGTATGATACGAATATGGTGCATCGAGAGGTGGCCATATTTTACATTCGTGTTCTCGACCAACATTCTAACGTAATAAATTGTGAATTGAATGTCTAGCATGATGTATGCTGAAAGTATAATTGATTGATCACCTATATGAAATTGAAAAGTGGATTATAGTGTTCAGACTTAGTTTTGATATCATACGAAAGTTCGAGATTCTTGTGGGTGGTGTATAAGATTATGTGGCGTGTGTCTTATTCATTGTCCTTAAGAATGGATGACTTGCTAGTATTTGGGATAGAGATATATCTAAATGACGTGTGTAACCATTATGAGATTACAAAATTAATGACTCCCTACGCGGAGGTTCATTCATTTGATAGGTAGATTAACTAAGATTATGTGGCGTGTGTCTTGTTGATTATTCATGAAATTAAATGGATTGTTGGCAAGTAGGATAAACATATACCTATGTGTCGTGTATGGGTGATTTTCATAGGACCATACACTAAGGCTTATGAATAAGGTGAATTTCTCGGTTAACAATTCTTGTGATTTAACTAGTTGAAAATGAGAGAGATAAGAGATTTAAATGAAGTGTTGGGGGAAATTGTAATCTTAGACTTGTTAATATTAGATTTTCATTATCTTAAAAGCTTGTCAATTAGTTAATCAAACAACTCAAATTTTCCTTGTTTAAATAAGATTAAAATGATAAAAGGGTTAATACTTGGTAAACATTAGAAACAATTCCCCGTGGGATCGATACTTTACTTACTCTTTATTACTTGTTGACCGCATATACTTGCGCGTATTTTTCGGTTGCGAAATCGATCAACAGGACACAATGGTCATAAGCAATTTTCTTTAAGGACAAAATTGTCATCTCACTATAATTAGGAAACTTCCTAGAAATTTCCCTTAAGGGCACCAAGGTCATTAACAAATTTCTCTTGAGGAAAATAGTCATTTCTCCATTACTAGGAAACTTTCTTGCAATTTTCTTCTCGGGACTCGTTAGTCGTTAATAATTTTCTATAAGGGCAAACTAGTCTTTTCCCCATTTCAAGGAAATTCCCTAGGAAATTTTGTAGCAATCATCACCCATCATCACTTCTAGTGGAGCCTGCCCCATGTGATGGAAATCCAGCAGATTTCTGTCATGTGGGTCCCGCGTTTATCGCCTCGTTTTGCGTGCTTAATCTTGTCTTTGACATTTTGACCTGAAAAATTAAATTTTCATGTTTATAGTCGTTTCCAACTAAAATCGACGCTCCCAACGTCATGGAATTATCCGTTTCTTCAAATTCATCTCCGAATTCTGAGTTTGACTTTTCTTCAAAAAAGTCAATCGTTGATTTTGACAAAAAGTCAACCCCGGCACATTTTGTGCTTATAATTTATTCCTCCTAAATTTGACGTTACAGACTCAAATATCTAGTCCGCGTCTCAAGATTCCACTCCGAACTCCGAGTTTGACTTTTCTCCATAAAACTTAACTGTTGACTTTTTGGTCAAAGTCAACCCCAACACATTTTGTGTTTACAGTCTTTTCTTACTAAATTTGACGTTTCGGACTCAACCGAGTAGTCCACGTTTTCAAATTCTATTCCGAACTTCAAATTTGAGTCTTGAGGTATATAGTTCCCTTATTGATATTTTCACGGCTATTCTCTTTTAAATCGCATACTCGCACATATTCATCAACACGCGTATATATATACAATATACACCACATCCTTTACACATGAAAATTTTCAAAGGAAATTTCTTTTATTAATACATCCTTACATGATCCTCTTAATCATTACATTCTTTTCTCATTGAGGATTCCTTCCCCGGAATCATTATTTACCGTATCATTTTAATTCAGTTTAATAATAACTCTTACATAATCTCTTTTATCGAATTATCTTGCTACCTCTTTCATTTACTCTTTCATATCCAATTCATGGACGAAAATCTATTCTTAGCCCAAGTCTTAGCTGACTTGCTTCGGCTCATAACTACCTGCTATATCCAGGTATTAACATCTTCATCATCATATCTCGCACGTAAACTTTATCTTATAATACTCTTTAATTTCATCATTTGACATAATACATCTTATCCTCATATAACCATAATCTTTCATACCTTCGTCTCTTCATCTATTATTTCTTATAATTATCTCTTACCTCATTCGAGCATCTTACACCAACAGTCTCTTAACCATATCCGTTATTCCTAACACATAGATTCTATTACATATTTAATCATTCATCCACTCCCTACCTAGGTTTTAAACCTTAACCTTTATTTAATTATTCAAGATCTTATTTATAAGTCTTATAAATATCCGAGATATCACAGACTCAACTTCCCACAAGTATTTATTTATCATCTTCAAGGGTAATCTTTGGAAGTAAATTTTTCATTCATTACCTCCATGAATTTGAGCTTCCTAATACTTGATTTTCATCTACTCATGGAGTAGAATACATTAATATATGGATTCATCTCTAATGATTAATGGAACCCACTTAAATTTAGGCTTAAATTCTAAAAAAATGAAGAAGGATTAGAAATTGAGGAATCTAGAATCACTTGCAAAATTCAATTGGATGGAGGACCGTGGAAGAAAGTAGTGGATGTAGAAGAGTTTCATAGTTGCAACAACAAGATGATCAAGAGAAACAAATCACACAAGACAAAAGAAAAGGCTAAGACAAGTATCACAAGTAACAATTTCATAAAAGAGAATCTGAATATACTAAATGAGTCTGAAGCTATATGGACGATTGTTAATTAAATTACTGGGTTTGTCTGTAACTGAAGGTTATAATGACAAGGAAGTACTTGAATCTTAGTCAAAAGAAATTATTGGGAGTAGCAGCAATGAAGATACTATAATGGAATAACAAAGGATTGGGTAACAAGTTGTAAGAGGAGATAGTAAGGGAAGTAATCCATGAGTACGAAATAAAGATGACGTGGTTTTGTATATAGGAGAAGGAAGTAGTTATCATAAAATCTTTATAGATAGAGAGCATTTGAGAGTAAAAGTTGGTTGCAGTAGGGTAGATACTAATGGCCTGTGAAGCTTTTTGTCAACGTGGAATCCAAATATATTTAGAAGAGAAGGAAATGAATTCGAAGACAAATAATTGTTGTGTAGGAAAAGATAGGTTTGGCAACAAATTATTGATTCTCTTAGTTCTATGAGTATACCGTGGTGCTTGGTGGGCAACTTCAACACAGAAAGAAATAATGTAGAAAGGCAAAGTTGCTTATCATTTGGAGTAGGTACCGAAGACTACAACGACTTCATCTTCGAATTTGGGAAATTGGGAGACAAATGAAGATCTTATCTTGAGTCGATTAGTAAATTAATCGAGTCATTTTGGTTAGTCACAAGTTAGTTTCAAATTAATACAATGTATGTCATGTTAATAATTATACCAAATTTCTCGCATCTTGTGTTCTATTTCTAAGAGTGTGCATGCATGTGACGCCCCCAGATCCGTGTAACATCAAACACAGGATATGGTGCTCACGATACATCACACACCATCGTCTAACTAAATAAACTTCACAAATAATAATAATAATTACAATAGTATTCGATAATAAACCCAAATATAAATCCAAACATAATCCCAAGTTACAAAACCTTAAATAAACTTAAACTTAGCTTTCATCGCTACATTACATCAATACGAAAAATCTAAACTTATTACAAAGAAATAAGTTTTCATCATTTCATCTTAGCCTTTCCCTTGTCCTTGCCCGAGCCCTCGGCCTTCTCACCCTTAACTGAAAGGTTTAAACAAGAATGAGCACAAATTGCCCAGCAAGTATAACAAGTAATTTGATATTAAATATCAAGGATAGAGATATCTGATTTGTGTTTCTCAATAATGGAAAGAATAATCAAGAGGTAAATATGAATGTTAAAGATAAGAGTTTTAGAATTTTCAATAGCATACTAAGGGGTATTACACACCCTGAACATAGTTTTTGTTTCATCGAAAATCATCAGAAGTTTTTATCAATCAGATTGATTGTAAAACCTTCTCCGCAAGTACTCTAGGTGATCAGTCTATCGTACCCTACATTGTGCACAAATATAAAGTTTAAACGCATAAGCGTAAATGAGACTATATGCCCGACATCAGTTTTACCCCGTTATCCGGGTTGTTCATCTTAGTATTCATGCGGGACCGTACCAAAACAATTTGGATTGGTAAACTTTAATTAACTACAACTAATCTGAATAATTCAAATAATAAATCATTTTGCATCAATAGTATCTAACCGAAACAAAAGGCCATAAGACATTCTTAAAAACAGTTCATAATTAATTAAGAACTTATACACAATTGGAATTGAGTTATCATCAATTGAACTTGAATAATATATAAACTCGAATAAGATTTAACTTGCAACATGAGAGGCTTGTACAAAAATTGCACAAGTTAGGAAACTTACTTTCACAGAAATAAAATGAATTAAGGTAGGATATGTCGACGCCGGGAGGATCACTTCTTATGGTGGTTATTACCCTTTCCAATTTTAGCCTTTTTATGAGATGATTTTTGGAAAAGGCAGGCATAAATGTTGACGGGGTTTTGAAAGATCGTTCTTTATGATGAGCCAATTAACCAGAGTCGCCAGTTGGTATATTTGAAATGGATGTACCAACTCATCCGAGTTTCGTTTTATCGTATATCGCTGGCTCATATGTGACTCCGAATTAATTGGTCTGCAAACCGAGATTCATAGAGTTCGGGGGCTTGCTTAAGTGAGGGGAAGGTGTTAGGCACCCCCCGACTTCCGTGAAACACGGTTACCGCAATCTTGATACTTTTCCTATCCTTTAATTCTTACAATGTGTATGTGTGCGCGTGTGTGTGTCTATGTGAATGTGGTGGTGAGTTTGTATGAAAGAATCATTTGGTTTTCTTATGGAAAGTCGTGTTTTGAGAGGGCTTTAGAATATCCTTCGGTTTATACGAGAAAGCTTTATTTTTTATTAGAAAGGTTTGATTTTAAAAGCCATGAGATTTTCATTAGGCATTGTTTTAGCAAAACAAGAGTTTTTTAAACCTTCATCGAAATAGGAATCAAGACCTATACATTGCTTTCATAAACAAGATGACGGGCAACTTCTAGGATCTCTTTAACCCTATGCACAACGGTTCAATAAAACGTCATTTATTTTATAAAGCCATTTTTGTGATGTTTGAAAACGATTTTCCTTTAGCTTTCTCGTTTAAACAGGAATCGACACTTATTAGCACTTCCAATTTTAAGCCTCGTGGCGCTAATAACCTAATTTGATTGATTTTACGAAAATCTTCATCGTTTAGCTTCAAAATCAATTTTAAGTCGTAAATCAAATCAAGCATTAAAATGCATTGGGGCTATTCATGGGCATGTAAGCCATCAAAATAACCCCAAATGCCCACAAGCACATATTTCACTATTTCGGGGGCCTTAAACCCGATTTTCAACTTGGTATCGTTTTAAGGCCCGACGATTACAATTTACAATGAGGGTACATCGCCTATAATACTTACATCCAAAATGTCCATCATCGGATTTGGACCACGGGGTCGCGTCCTAGGCTCACAACCACAATTTATGCACACCCACGCAATGGATATTACAAAAATTAAACAAGCTAAAATTCACCAAATGGATATCATCGGGTCATTAGGAAGAATTTTATTTCTTTGGAACCTTCACTAATAATCCCTAATCCATGTATTCTCAATAATATCCAAGAAAGAATTATGTTTAATATGATCCAAATGACAAAACTTGACAAAATAATATAACAAAAATTGCTATAAAAGGGTTCTTTTCACCTTGCAAATGACACCGCGATGCGTATAAACTCGTATATTAATTAGAGTAGAAAGTGTATGTGATACAATCTCACAAAAAGGTATAATTCCTCACTTTTTTCTCTCTTTTCTCTCTTTTCTCGCTGCTATCTTGCTGTTGTTCTTCCTCTTTTCCTTTTCTTCCACTGCTGTGTAACTCCCTGTATGCTGAATGAAGGAATGAGCTGAAATAGGCTGGCCAAGGGCAGCCGCAGATAGATCCGCGGCTGGCCGCAGATTGATCCGCGGCTGGCCGCAGATTGATCCGCGGCTGGCCGCAGATTGATCCGCGGCTGGCCGCAGATTGATCCGCGGCTGGCCTCGGTTTCTCCGCGCCCACCGCGCACTTCAGCCCGCCGCGCACTTCAGTTTATTTTAATCATTGGCCGCAGATCAATCCGTGGCTGGCTGGGCTGATTTTCTCAATTTTCGTACCGCACCTCGATTCTCGTGTCGTACCGTTGGTTTTCGTTGAAAGGCTTGTATTTTACAGTCCGAGAACCGCTGGGAGACCTACCACATCATTCGGGAAAGCTCATTTCGGACGGCCTTGTTGTCACGTCGGTTTTGGTTGCAAATCGTCGCGGTGGCGTCGAGTGTTCGTACTTGTACCCATCCTTCGCTCTCGTAGGCCGGTTAATTGATGATTTTGCCCTCCTGCCAGGGTTAGTATACGAAGTGCAAAATTTGGGTGTCTACAGCTGCCCCTCTTTATCATGTTTATGAAATGTTAAATGAAATGAACATGATAAAGAAGTAGACACCCGATGCATGAATGACAGTGCATAAGAATGACAGTACATACATGATGCAACACATATAACTTATGATGCAACACAAGATGTAAG
Organism: Aralia elata; assembly: GCA_034770075.1. Classification (NCBI taxonomy): domain Eukaryota; kingdom Viridiplantae; phylum Streptophyta; class Magnoliopsida; order Apiales; family Araliaceae; genus Aralia; species Aralia elata. The sequence goes on along the minus strand of JAVJAP010000089.1, from coordinate 2,172,827 downwards.
GCATGCAAAACATTTTGTAGAGGTGTCAACGCATCATGCAACCATAAATTTATTGTGAGCATTGATCTCAACATTTTGACTCAATCGCTGCTATAATCATCGTCGTCTCACAACCGTCGGGTCTCGTATCCGGTTGTTTGGTTCATAATCACCGGGTCTCGTATCCGGATGATTGTCTTATCTGCGCCGGGTCTCGTATCCGGTCGCTCATCTCGTGATCACTGGGTCTCGTATCCGGTTGATCGTCTTGTGAGTGCCGGGTCTCGTATCCGGTCGCTCGTCTCGTAATCACCGGGTCTCGTATCCGGTTGATTGTCCTGTGAGTGCCGGGTCTCGTATCCTGTCGCTCGTCTCGTGATCACCGGGTCTCGTATCCGGTTGATCGTTTTGTGAGTGCCGGGTCTCGTATCCGGTCGCTCGTCTCGTAATCACCGGGTCTCGTATCCGGTTGATTGTCCTGTGAGTGTTGGGTTTCGTATCCGGTCGCTCGTCTCGTGATCACCGGGTCTCGTATCCGGTTGATCGTCTTGTGAGTGCCGGGTCTCGTATCCGGTCGCTCGTCTCGTAATCACTGGATCTCGTATCCGGTTGATTGTCCTGTGAGTGCCGAGTTTCGTATTCGGTCGCTCGTCTCGTGATCACCGGGTCTCGTATCCGGTTGATCGTCTTGCGAGTGCCGGGTCTCGTATCCGGTTGCTCGTCTCGTAATCGCTTTTGATTTTGATAGGCTAGGACCTTGACACCTAACGTGCTCGATTTATTATTTTTTCATTTCATGGATCACATACAGAATTATCATGTGACACAACATTTAAAATGTAAATTGATGAAAAATGACCCCTGTACAGTCTTTTGATACTGTTCTACAGATGTCATCTTTTGTCGTGGTTTGCTTGGATCTTAGCCCCTCCCAGGGATCGCTCACTTTTTTTTTTTTTTTTTGGATATCGGCCCTTTCCAGGGGTTGTTCACCACCTTGTTGTGGTTCGCTTGGATCTCAGCCCTTCCCAGGGATCGCTCACTTCTTTTTTTTTGGATATCAGCCCTTCCCAGGGGTTGTTCACCACCTTGTTGTGGTTCGCTTAGATACCTTCCCAGGTTCTCACACCACCTTGTTGTGATTTGCTTGGATGCCTTCCCAGGTTCACTCACCACCTTGTTGTGGTTTGCTTGGATGCCTTCCCAGGTTCACTTCTTGTTTGGATACAAGCCCTTCCCAGGGGTCATTGATTGTTTGGATACCAGCCCTTCCCAGGGGTCGCTCGATTTGATTTGAGTGATTTCTTGAAGTGGGATGTGTGATCGGCTTCTGTCCTGGATCTCCCACCAACATCGTCCACGTACCATGCCGCAAAAGCTATCACGGTCTGATCATTTGTGAGGTTGAAAGCGACGTGCTTGTACTTTCCCCTGAAGATTTTCATTTTGATCGTACATGTATGCATGCAAAAGATGTCATGCATGATGTGGCAGATATGTTATGGACAGATGCATGTGCACAACATATGTTTAGATAGAAATGACCCCTATTTAGTCAAATGATACGATTTGATAGTCGTCGTTGTTTGCCAACATTTGATTGGATCACGCCTCGTCGTGAAGTGTAGTTTCTAGACTTCAACATTGGTTTGGTACTCTGCCTGTTCTTGGTCGTCTTCATTCCATCGAGTTGAGGCAGTTTGTTTCGCTATCTGTGATGATCGACAGCTATGTTGGGCTCCTTGGCCTTTTGATCATTTCTACTGGCCGATATGCTGTTGTCCCGCATTATATCATCCTTGTATATGCTCATGCACGTGGATCATTCGGATGTCGAGGCAGTGATAGTCAGGATTGGGGAGAGGCCCAATGACGAGAAGTTCTGTGCAGCCTCAGCTTCCTTCCATTTCACGATTCTTAACTGCCCCTGCCTTGGCGCGTGTTGTTACCAAGAATTTCTATCGAAAATTCGCGATGTTGACCGTGTTGAGTTATCCATAGCTCTGCAAGATCCTGCATATCAGACGACTAACAAATGCCAAAACTTGAAGGCTCGGGCCGTTAATGTTAGTTCAACACAAAGATATTATAATCTCGACAAAAGAGTAAATGCAGTTAAAGCACATGAAATTGAATATCTGTTGATCGCACAATCTAGCGAGTTGTGAACCGTGAATGTACTAGATTGGAAGTTATTTTCAATCCCTCATGAGTTGATGATTTTCTATTTAACGAATTATGAAATCGTAAGAACACCTTCAAGCATTCATGGTCATTGTACGTGAGTAAGGTCGAATTCAAAAGAACTACCTTCCCTCGTCAAAAGTATTCTGTCTCCATTCTCGACAACGTTCTTAGCAGGATTGATGTCATATGACAAATGCACTGTGCGATGTAGCATTCAGTAGGGGTTTCTCTTCCATGACTTCTCGTTTAAGGCCGAGAGTTTTTCGTATTATCCTTTCTCTTTATTAGCCCACTTCACTTGTCTCGTTTTCTTAGGCTATTCAAAGTTACCCATTTAACGAGTTTTGGACCAATGACTCCCAAACTAGACGGTTTTGGGGTATTAGGTGTACAGACACCTCTTCGGGTTTATTTACTCGAGTAACAAAGGCCACGGTTCGAGACAAGCTGGTGGTATGCACCATTCATTCTTTGCTTGACCTTGCGCAAGATTCGTTTTCTTAGGCTTGAGTTACCCATGTAGCGAGTGTTAGGCCGGTGACTCCCAAACCAGACAGCTTTAGGGCACCAGATGCAGAGACACCCCTTAGGCTTAATTACTCGAGTAGCCCATGCCACCATTCAAATCTGCTCGGGCCTCCTCTACTGTAATGCTCGTTTTCTTAGGCTCTGAGTTACCCATGTAACGAGTGTTGGGCCAGCGACTCCCAAACCAGATGGCTTTAGGGCACCAGGTGTAGAGACACCCCTCGGGCTTAATTACTTGAATAACCCAGGCCACGATTCGAGACATTAGCTTGATAATCATTTATCGTCTGACTTATTGATATTAGCTTGATAATTATTGACTGTCTGTCTACGTGTTAATTGCCATCAACGTCGTCATAGTTTTATACCCCATAACTGAAAGTTCGTGCAAATGCAAAGTGAAGACTGGCACATGAGGTCGATTCTGTCGTAAACGTTGCTTTGAATTAAGGCTTTGTACCCGATCAAAAGGTTGAATAGCTTTCTTCGTCTAAGCATACTCACGATCGTGCTCCACGGTTGCTTGTTAGAATTAATCCGATTCCTATCAAGTCAAATAAAATCCCCTATCACGCGGGTCATCGTATCCCGGGAAAACTATGCTTGACAAATGCCAGATGATCGTATCGTTGAATATTGAATTGACATGAGGTAGCATTTGATGATGATGGTGCATGTTGATGGGATTGTTGCATGGGTGCCAATTTGCACGTCATCATTTCCTGGGTAGTTGATAAATGCCCCAGTGTTAAGTTGCTTTTCTTGTGATCTCTCTCGTACTGGTTGCATCGGTATCTCGCTGGGCTGACAAAAGATCCGGTCCTTTGACTTGTTGAAAGGTTTGGGGGATTTTTGATTTTTGAGATTTTTTTTTTTATTTTTTTTTTTATTTTTTTTTGTGGTCGAATTTGCCCCTACTCCGGGGTCTTTGTGATCGTTAGGGGTTCTGATGTTTGATGGCGATGGTTTGGTCTAAGTCGGGTTTGGGTTTATCTTCGACCCATCCTTTGATCTCGTCAGGCGTATTGTCGATATCTGTCTCGTCCTGCTCAATCCCCATCAGATCGAAATCTAGCTCTATACCAAAATCGTGATCCTCCTTCAAATTTGGCCTATTGCTTGTCAGGCTAGAATGCCTCAAATAAGGGTACCTGACATAAAACAAAAATGCTTGTCATATATATAAAACATTTCAGCACATGATCTTCTTTTTGGATAACATGACAAAATGACATGAGCGTGCAGGGATTTGAAATAAAACTCAGAATTTTAAAACCCATTGATCTTCTACTGGCCGGGATTCACTGCCATACTCCTGGATTTACCCCTTCCTGGATATCACCTGCTGCACGGTCCAACTGGCCATGGTGAGGTCAAGCAATGGAGCTCATTAGGAGGTGCATGGATCGTATTGGCATGGATCTGGCATTGATGGCACTTCCTGACATGAGTATCGCAGTCAGTTTTCATGGTTAGCCAGTAGTGACCCGTTCACATGATTTTCTTTGCCAAAAACGTTCTGCTCATATGGGCTCCGCACATATCGCCATGTACTTCGTTCATTAATCTGTGGGCTTCTTCGGCTTCCAGATATCTCAGCAGTCCCGTAGCTAGGTCCCATTTATGCAAATCGTCTCCGCTTAAGAAGAATTTCACTGCCCATCTTTGGATTCTCTTTTCTTGGTCAGATCTGCATTTTCGGGAAAGGAGCTGTCTCGAAGGAACTCTTTAATGTTTTGATACCAAGCCCATTTAGGAGGGGCGTCACTATAGGAGATCTCCTTGATCTGATCCTCATAGGCCGGACAAGTCTGTACCGCAATTTCCCCCTTAAAGCTCGTCTCGTACTGTGATGTGTGAATCAGGGAAGCCAGTGTGGCTAGAGTATCCGCGAAGTCATTTTGATTTTTGGGAACGTGCCGAAAGGCAATATCTTCGAATTGTTTGGCAAGTTTGATGATGAGGCGATGGTAGGGCAATAGCCGAAGCCCTTTGGTGCTGTATATTCCCATGGCCTGCCGGATGACCAATTCGGAGTCTCCAACTACTATCATCCTTTTGATTCCCATTCCCAGGGCTAATCTCAGTCCTAGGATGCATCCCTCGTATTCGGTCGTATTGTTGGAGTGGCAGAACTGTAATTTCATGGCTACCGGCTTTTGCCATTTGCATGGATGGATGGAGTATGGACTTTACGGCCTCTTAGTTGGGTCCTAGGGGCAATCTCGCAAAACAAACAAGGGCCATAGTTTAGTACTGTGCCAGTTACAAGTTGGCAGATGCATGTCAACAATGATGCATGATTATTATTATTATTATTATTTTTTATTTTATTTTTTTTTAGGTTCTCTAATCTTATCCTGCAAAACAAGGTCAGTGTTTGATGACAGGATAGTATTTAGAAGTTTTAGAAAACCTTGGTACGTGGTATGGATTGCCTTCCTGCAAAACCATGTCCGTATTCTCTTTATATGTGTAGGTGATGTAATCACATGATACATGACATATTTATTACGATGATGACGGTATGACAGTTGTATGCCATTTACATGACATTTATTTATTTGACTGAACGATAAAAGGGCATGAAGAAGCTTCCCTTTCGTTAGGTTTATCAGAGGCTGACCTACCCTAGGGTTACTCTCGCGGGCTTTTCGGCATGAAGGTCCCCAAATCTTCGCAATCTACTCGTCTGAATCCTTTCGATTGGAGCGGATCTGGGTGGTGCGTTTCCTGAGCCATCTCCGGGGAGCAACCCCTTCGAGTCCAGTAATAAGCAACCGACGGGTTCGCCTCAAGAGGAGGTACACTCTCAACATACATTCACATTCATCATCCTCACCGTATGCATATGATTACTTTGAAGTAAAGCAATTCCATTCAATCATTCATTCATTGGACAAAAACACACATTCACACAACAACAAGTAAAACAGGTCAAAATGTCGCACACACATACACATTCATAAATTTTAAAGGATAGGACAACATCAAGATTTGAACGCGGCTTAAGCCCTCTAATGTCCCCAGCAGAGTCGCCAGCTGTCGACGCCGGGAGGATCGCTTCCTATGGTGGTTATTACCCTTTCCAATTTTAGCCTTTTTATGAGATGATTTTTGGAAAAGGCCGGCATAAATGTCGACGGGGTTTTGAAAGATCGTTCTTTATGATGAGCCAATTAACCAGAGTCGCCAGTTGGTATATTTGAAATGGATGTACCAACTCATCCGAGTTTCGTTTTATCGTATATCGCTGGCTCATATGTGACTCCGAATTAATTGGTCTGCAAACCGAGATTCATAGAGTTCGGGGGCTTGCTTAAGTGAGGGGAAGGTGTTAGGCACCCCCCGACTTCCGTGAAACACGGTTACCGCAATCTTGATGCTTTTCCTATCCTTTAATTCTTACAATGTGTATGTGTGCGCGTGTGTGTGTCTATGTGAATGTGGTGGTGAGTTTGTATGAAAGAATCATTTGGTTTTCTTATGGAAAGTCGTGTTTTGAGAGGGCTTTAGAATGTCATTCGGTTTATATGAGAAAGCTTTATTTTTTATTAGAAAGGTTTGATTTTAAAAGCCATGAGATTTTCATTAGGCATTGTTTTAGCAAAACAAGAGTTTTTTAAACCTTTATCGAAATAGGAAACAAGACCTATACATTGCTTTCATAAACAAGATGACGGGCAACTTCTAGGATCTCTTTAACCCTATGCACAACGGTTCAATAAAACGTCATTTATTTTATAAAGCCATTTTTGTGATGTTTGAAAACGATTTTCCTTTAGCTTTCTCGTTTAAACAGGAATCGACACTTATTAGCACTTCCAATTTTAAGCCTCGTGGCGCTAATAACCTAATTTGATTGATTTTACGAAAATCTTCATCGTTTAGCTTCGAAATCAATTTTAGGTCGTAAATCAAATCAAGCATTAAAATGCATTGGGGCTATTCATGGGCATGTAAGCCATCAAAATAACCCCAAACGCCCACAAGCACATATTTCACTATTTCGGGGGCCTTAAACCCGATTTTCAACTTGGTATCGTTTTAAGGCCCGACAATTACAATTTACAATGAGGGTACATCGCCTATAATACTTACATCCAAAATGTCCACCATCGGATTTGGACCACGGGGTCGCGTCCTAGGCTCACAACCATAATTTATGCACACCCACGCAATGGATATTACAAAAATTAAACAAGCTAAAATTCACCAAATGGATATCATCGAGTCATTAGGAAGAATTTTATTCCTTTGGAACCTTCACTAATAATCCCTAATCCATGTATTCTCAATAATATCCAAGAAAGAATTATGTTTAATATGATCCAAATGACAAAACTTGACAAAATAATATAACAAAAATTGCTACAAAAGGGTTCTTTTCACCTTGCAAATGACACCACGATGCGTATAAACTCGTATATTAATTAGAGTAGAAAGTGTATGTGATACAATCTCACAAAAAATGTATAATTCCTCACTTTTTCCTCTCTTTTCTCTCTTTTCTCGCTGTTATCTTGCTGCTGGTCTTCCTCTTTTCCTTTTCTTCCGCTGCTGTGTAACTCCCTGTATGCTGAATGAAGGAATGAGCTGAAATAGGCTGGCCAAGGGCAGCCGCAGATAGATCCGCGGCTTGCCACAGATTGATCCGCGGCTGGCCGCAGATTGATCTGCGGCTGGCCTCGGTTTCTCCGCGCCCACCGCGCAGTTCAGCCCGCCGCGCACTTCAGTTTATTTTAATCATTAGCCGCAGATCAATCCGCGGCTGGCTGGGCTAATTTTCTTAATTTTCGTACCGCACCTCGATTCTCGTGTCGTACCATTGGTTTTCGCTGAAAGGCTTATATTTTACAGTCCGGGAACCGCTGGGAGACCTGCCACATCATTCGGGAATGCTCATTTCGGACGGCCTTGTTGTCACGTCGGTTTTGGTTGCAAATCGTCGCGGTGGCGTCGAGTGTTCGTACTTGTGCCCATCCTTTGCTCTCGTAGGTCAGTTAATTGACGATTTTGCCCTCCTGCCAAGGTTAGTATACAAAGTACAAAATTTGGGTGTCTACAGGATACTTGTCTGATAAGCTGCTACAATTAACGCTACCTATTTGATCTTCAAATAGCCTATTCATTTAAGTCACGTTAAGCAACTAGGTATTCATAGACTAGTTCAAGATTAACTACATCCTTTGCTATACGCTTAAGCACTTTCGTTTCAATTAAAATTATAACCTAAATCACATTCCATAAAGCTTTGATATCATATCATGTTGAACACATAACAAGTTGCATCACATTAGTAAAATTATTCAATTTTAGAATCTGAGGGGAAAAAATATTTTTTTTCCTTTTCAGGCAGCCTATTTCATGAATTTATATCTACTAACCTACGGATCGGATGGCCATGATATTTGGACATGTTATACTCTATACAACATAGTATTTTACAAAAATCTAACATTCATGAAATTAACAAACTAAGACCACAAACCAGATGCCTAGATAAGCGTGCTCGAACTGCTTCCAACATATACATCATACTACCTAGTATTTTAAAAATTATTACCGTAATGTCCAAGAATTTTTAAACTTTGTATCAATTTATTTTGGATATGAGAAAGTTATTTTATTTAATTTTACGGGCTTAATTGGATCTATGTAGATATTATTTAATTATGCAACTATATGGTCCGATAATTTTCTTTGCATTAAAGGGACTCACTGGTAGTTCGAATAAATTAGTGAGATAACCCTAAGTATTGGTCGGCAAGAAAATTGGGAAAAAAACCTAAATAAGTAATTTCATTTTATCATTTTCGGATTAAATAATCCGAATGGGGGTTTATTGTTAAAATAAATACTTCAAGCAATTAAGTAATTAAGTTGGGTATTAAATTGAAATACTAAAAGTATAGTGTATTAATCCTAATAAATAAATTGGCCCATGTTCCTTTTTAATTTCGGTTGGGCCCAATTCCCTTATCATTTCCTATTGGGCTGCCTTCCCAATCATTTAGCTGACCCAACTATTGGGTTGAGCCCAATTTCTTTTTCAGCCGGACTGGATCCTAGTTATTAAGTCAATTGGGCTAAGCCCAATTCTTTTTGGCCAGTTAACTCAATTGCAGCCGGGTTAAATATTAGCAACGGATTGGATCCGTCAGTTGGGGCAACCGGCATATCAAATTGGGGGTTCAACCGATGCCAAACAAATCGAACCCTCAAATCAGATCAAACCCACCAGCCTTAGGTTCGAATCGGTCAGACGAAACGAGCAAGAAGGAATCCTAAGCACCCAAGCCCTCAATCAATCAGACCAGACAAGCGGGAGAGGGGGGAAAGGGGGTCGCCAGGCGTGCGCCGGCGATAACTTGAATCGACCGGTTGGGTGAAGGAGAAGCGTCGACTGGCGGCTAATCAAGAGTTCGAGGGGGTGACCGAGCAACCATCGTATGGACCAAGGGTTCCAGATTTTCGACGATTAAACCAACGGAGTGCGCGGCTCGAGGGCTGCTGACAACTTCACAATTGGCTTAGATGGGGCTTGATTTAGACAGCCCACTCCCTTCGACCGTTGGTCCTTAATTGGCTAATTGAGGTAATACCCAGCTAATTGGGTAAACAAACTTCTATAAATTGGGCACCCAAAACCCTAAACCGAGCTGCTAGAATTTTGCCTTTCAAATTAGAGAGATAAAAGCAAATCGCAAGAAAGAGGGAAACAGGGGAGGCTGGTCGCTGAATGTCCCGATTCGTCGATTATTTTGGGAGGAGAAAGAGGACTGCCAATCGAACGACATCAAGGTATAGCCATGGGTTTATCGAGTCACTGTGATGGTTTCTTGTTTGGTTTTGTATAAATTTTCTTTCTTCTGTACTTAGATTTATGTTGCCGATTGTGTTGGGTTGTGTTGTATTGTATTTTAAATTGGAAATTTTGAGTATGAAAGAACCATGAAGGGTTCGGGCAGTAGGATATTATGTAGGGTTTAGGCTAGTTTCGATTTTTGGTATGCCCAGCTTGAGTTTGATATAATGTCTGAACCAGTTGTGTTTCATTTTGAAGTTAAATGCTCTACCAACAACTCTATGCGTATGAAATGCAGCTTTTGGCTGTTCATGGAAAGTTAAATCAGTGTTACCATGAATTTGTTTGAAATCTTTCCTATTGTGCTGAACAATAAATTTTGGTTAGGTTGAAATAAAATTTGCAGAAGCTTGATACATTATTAGTGACTGATTGATATAACAATTGAACTAACTATTGAATGGGTTGTGTAATTCAATGGAGTCTAATTGTTAATCAACTATGCTAGCATTGGCTTAATTATTGGTTGTTAATTTGAACTAATAATGCACTTGTAAATTAACTAGTTATTATAACTAATGAATAAAGTTAATAACATAATTATTTATTATTTATCAATAAATAATAAATAAAGATAATAAATATTTAATTATTATTTAATTAATATTAAATAATAATTAAGTATGAATAAAGTTAATAAATTAATTATTTATCAATAAATAATAAATAAAGATAATAAATATTTGATTGTATTCATTAATAATAATGAGGTATGAATAAAGCTAATAAGAATAACAATTACTTAATCCTTATTGAAATAATGATTAAGTATGAGTGAGATTAATAAGTTAATTATCTATTTTTGGCCCTTAATAAATAAAGATAATAAATATTTAATGATTATTTAATATTAAATAATAATTAAGCGTGTGTAGAATTTATACATTAAGTATTTAATTAATATTGAATAAGGAACAAGGAATAATAATTACTCAGTTACCCTTAAAGGTGATTAGTAATTGAGCGCTAATAAAACTAAATAAATGATCAATCATTATTTAGTTGCTATTAAGCCATAATAAATTTATTTTATAAATAGTAAATAAGGGTAACGATCTGAGTATTCGAAGAATAAGTAATCATGATTAGCTATCATTTATTTTAAATAGCTAAAGGTCATAAATTAATTTCTATTTAGCTAATGTTAAATAGTAATTAAATGTAGATGGTGAATTGTTTATCTGCTAAATAAATAGCATAAGAGGGTGTACCAATGTACAACTATGCCATATTAATTGATAAGTCAACTTTATCAATGATATGTTATCCAAGGTCAAGTAGTTAAAGCTAAGATTAATTGTAGCTGAGCAAGCAGACAAGTTCCCTAACTTCATTCTTTCAGTATATTGAATGCAAGTTCCATCTTACTCAACTTTTACTTTGAGCAAGTTCTCTATTCCGAAACTTTAATTGTTGCAAGTTTCTTTTCATTTGAGCAGGCTACTATTGCATTGTAGCTTGAAATTTTATTCCAAGAATGCTTAAGTGGTTTAATTAATTTACAGTTATTCCACATCAATATTATTGACACTCGCATTCGGTGCATTTGAATTCGTACATTTATTAAAGTTCCGAAATTCACAAACTATTCATGATTAAGTCTGAACCCTTGTTCGGTCAGGCAAGTATGTGAGAATTTATAAAAGCTATCCGAACCAATCGATGGTAAGGATTCTTAGACTGAATGAACACCCCTTTTATTATAGGGGAATACCCCAGGTACCGTATAAAAGGTACAAACAGTAAAGTTAAATGTTATGCATATACATAGCATACGCGAGGCTGATCCCCTCAAGTACTTATTCTGTAGCCAGTAACCAGAGGGTCAACTAGCTATTGACTCCTTTGGAAGTTATTGTTCAAAGTCTACTTGACTATCAATTGTTCTAAAAGCAAATATTGATCTTGCTTCTGATAATTATATTGTTGAAATCTCTTTCTATATTCCTTTCATTATGATATATCCTTATTGTTGTACTTTAAACTTGCTGAGCAAACTCGTTGCTCACCCTTGCTATATCATGACTCCATTGCAGCTAAACCCGAGACATCAGGAAAGAGCAAAGGGAAAGAAAAGATGAAGTGATAGGCTTCACGTAGCTGATTTTATCATAAGTGTGGTAAATTATTATTAATGTAATTTAAACCCTGATAGTTATATGGGGTATGGAATTGTGTTAAGTATTTAAGGTTATTGTATCTTGGGACTAGTAACACCTTTCTAATGAATAACATATGTTTGTTATATTCCGCATTTTAGTCGATGTATGTTGTTGGAGGTGAATGTTGTATTGGATCGTGATGACCGGATCCGGGTAGTTGGAGACCCGAATTTGGGGGCGTCACAGGTTGGTATCAGAGCTGTAGGTTATAAACTTTAGGAACGCTAAACCTAGGTTATGACCTTAGATTTAAACTCGTATTGAGTACGCTAGGATATGAATCAAGGAGATTCAGATAATGGCCTTGTCTGGGGTGGATTGTGGAAATCTGCCAAGCCGAGATGTACATGATAAAATATCCTTTCATTTTATCAATGGATGTATTTTATTATGATACCGACATTTGTTGTCTCTGTCTGTGTAGTAGGATGGCTGACATAGGAGGGACCAGTGGAGTCCAGGAGGAGGTATCACAGATATACCTATGGTCACCGAGCTGTTAGTGGGCTATGCACCTGTTGCCCTAGGAGTACCACTGGATGGGCCCGAACCAGAGGAGGACTATCTGGAAGATCTAGCAGAGCCTGTTATAGGTAGGGTAATGAGGTCCGACAGTCAGGACTCTGATGATGGTGAGGAGGACCCAAAGACTGACGGTGATGAGCCACCTGCTTATGTTGATGGCATGGGCTCTACTGCAGATGATATAATAGAGGGGCTGACTAGTAGGAACGAGGAGCTGGAGGACCGGGTAGCTCATCTGGAGGAGCAGAACCAGACCCACCAGATCAGGGAGGATCAGTATAGGGAGCTAGCTTATCAGCTAGAGCATGAGTTGGGAGTGGTGAAGGTACAGCTGCAGGGTTATGAGACCTCAGCGCAGCAGATTGGACCACTACTACATCAGATGGTGACCAGGAATGTTGAGCTGAGAGAGAGACTGGAACAGAAGGATATGGAGATCGCCCATCTGAAGGCCAAGCAGGAGGCCATGAAGTTCGAGTTTGGGCTAGAGACTGCTGAGAGGATGCGAATTAGAGATGCTTGGGTCAGAGAAGCCAGAAGGGTTGATCAGTTGGAAGACCAGTTGGAGGCCGGAGCGGTGAGGATCGAGACCTTGGGATTTGCCTTGGATGCAGCCTATAGGAGGCCTCGGACTGAGATGGGAGAGTCTAGCCGCTCGGTTCGTCACCGAGTCATGGGTGGAGCATTTTCTTCAGGTCAGCAGGCACGGATCCGTCACGACATGTAGTAACATGTTAGGATGATTGTCTTGTTTTGTTTTGGGTGTAGTAGGTCCCACTTTTTGTTAGATTAGGGACATGTTGGTGTTGTGAACCATTGTATTTTGTAACATGATTGGGGTAGCAGTTAAGCCCCAACTTTTGTCTGATATGAGGGACGGAAGTTATTATTCCCCACTTTTGTCTTAGGGGTTGATTGGTGTTGATAGGGAATGCAGTTTCGCATTTATAGAAGTATGCCACAGGTTTAGTCTGTTTGTAACAAAACAGTGGTATATAAATATAAATGCAGTTGTTTCATTTAAATCAAATGTGTTTGATAGGTGTTCCTTCTCTTGATCGCTGATTTCAATGACATATTGTGTAAAATATAAAACTATAGGTAACGGTCAGCGGTTTTCCCTTATCAAATCATGTCGCCGAGAGGACGACCATGTAATCAGCGGGTTGAAGAGTCATAAAGCGAGGTTGGGGATCAACCCAATCCAATGAGAATGTTCGCCGAGATGCTGGCAGAAGCCATGCAATCAAGACCACCACCTATACGGACCCAACCAGCACCCGAGCCAGCGCATCATTTAGCCACTTTTAAGGACTTCAAACTGGTTGGACCACCCGAGTTCAAGGGAACTCTTAACCCAATAGAAGCACATACCTGGATCGAAGAAATAGAGAAGGTCTTCGACGTCGCACGGGTGGCCGAGGAACAGAAAACAAGTTTTGCCACCTTCATGCTAAAGGGCGAGGCTAACTATTGGTGGAAGGCCAACAAGGGCCGAGCTGAAGAAGGCATTGTCGCATGGGAACGCTTTAAAGAGATGTTCCTGGAAAACTACTTTCCAGAGAGCATGAAACAAGAGATGGAGGTCAAGTTTCTAGAGCTAAAGCAGGGAAGTATGTCCGTGGCTGAGTACGCAGCTAGGTTTAACAAGTTGGCACGGTTTGCAACTCACCAAGTTAGCACAGAGGAAAGGAAAGCTCGTAGGTTTGAGCTAGGGTTGAAACCATGGGTATACCGTTCTATTGCGGTGTTAAAAATCAAGACATTTGCAGAACTGTTGGAAAGGGCGATCATTGTAGAGGATGGCAGTGAGGCCCTAGCTAAATACAATCAAGAAAAGAAGAAGGGACATGAGGGCCAGAAGGCAGGAAGCAACGGGGGCAGTAACCCCAATAAACGCAAGTGGACCGAGAGTCAGTCCTCCGGAGGGAACAAATTTGGAGGGGAGGTGAAGAAAGCAGGGAGGTGCAGCAATTGTGGTAAAAACCACACGGGGGAATGCATGAAAGGGAAAAGCGTGTGTTACCGTTGTGGACAACCGGGGCACATGGCTCCTCAGTGCCCTAACAGATAGAAAGGAGGATGCTTCTTTTGTGGATCACCTGACCACCAGATTAAGGACTGTCCGAAGAGGAAGGGCGACGTCGGGAGTGGCAACCGGAGCAACAACAACAGCGGAAATAACAACCAGCTGAGCTATGGGGCACCAGCCAGTCAAGCTAACAGGCCAACGGCACGCACGTTCAACATGACCGTTCAGGATGCAATGGAATCCAAGGACGTGGTGTCAGGTATCATCCCAATCAATGATATAAATGCATATGTGTTATTCGATTCGGGTGCTACCTGCTCTTTTGTTTTCGAAAAATTTGCTAGTCAGTTAAATTTACCTCGTGAAAAGTTAGAACACCATATGAAGGTAGAAGTAGCAAACAAGGAAATTATCCCCGTAGAATACATTCATAGGAATTGTTGTGCTGAATTGCGAGGATTTAAGCTCAATGTAGATTTGATACCAATTCGGCTGGGAGAGTTTGATGTAATCCTGGGAATGGATTGGTTGTCAATTCACGGAGCAGTTATTGATTGTAAGGAAAAGTGTGTACACCTAAAGACTCCTAAAAAGTCGAAGGTGGTATTTTACGGTAGTAAGTCACCAAGACAATCTTGTTGTCTGACAATGATGCAAACAAAGAAATTGCTTAAGAAAGGTTGCGTATGTTATTTGGCCCATGTGGTTGATACTCGTCAGGTCAGGGATGAGATGAGTCAAATACCAATCGTGAGGGATTTCGTCGATGTCTTCCCAGATGAGCTTCCGGGACTGCCACCAGACAGGGAAATTGAGTTTGTAATCGATTTGGTACCGAGAACTGTACCAATATTGAAGCCGCCGTATCGAATGGCACCTGTAAAAATGAAAGAGTTGATGGTGCAACTGCAGGAACTGTTAGATAAAGGTTATATCAGACCAGGCGTGTCCCCGTGGGGAGCGCCAGTTCTGTTTGTAAAGAAGAAGGATGGTTCTATGAGGCTTTGTATCGACTACCGGGAGTTGAACAAAGTTACGATTAAGAATAGGTATCTGCTTCCTAGGATTGACGATCTGTTTGATCAACTTAAGGGAGCGAAGTACTTTTCAAAAATTGACTTAAGAACAGGCTACCATCAGCTGAAGGTAAGACAGGAAGATATCCCGAAGACTGCATTCAGGACTCGTTACGGGCACTTCGAGTTTCTGGTAATGTCCTTTGGATTAATGAATGCACCAGCGGCATTCATGGATATGATGAATAGAGTATTCAAGCAGTACTTGGACAAGTTCGTAGTCGTATTCATCGACGACATTCTGGTGTATTTAGGGTCAGAGAAAGAGCATGCAGAACATTTAAAAATTGTATTGGAAGCTCTTAGGAGGGAGAAGTTGTATGCAAAGTTTTCTAAGTGTGAGTTTTGGTTGCAGAAGGTGAAATTTCTGGGTCACGTCATTGACAAAAACGGCGTTTTGGTGGACCCAGCAAAAGTAGAAGCAGTTATTAATTGGGAACAGCCGAAGACGCCAACGTAGATCCGGAGTTTCTTGGGATTAGCAGGATACAATCGGCGATTCATACAGGATTTTTCAAAGATAGCATCGCCGTTGACCAATCTCACCAGAAAAACAATTAAGTTCGTTTAGTCGGAGAAATGCGAGAAGAGTTTCATGGAGCTGAAGAAGAGGCTTAGCCAAGCACCGGTGTTGACCTTACCCGACAACACTGGGGGTTTCGTAGTGTATAGCGATGCGTCACACAAAGGTCTTGGTTGTGTGCTGATGCAGCATGGCAAGGTTGTTGCGTACGCATCACGTCAGCTGAAGGACTATGAGAAGGGATACCCGACTCATGACCTGGAGTTAGCCGCGGTAGTTTTCGCCTTGAAGATTTAGAGGCACTATCTATACGGGGAGAAGTGCGAGATATATACAGATCACAAAAGTCTGAAATATATCTTCACTCAGAAAGAGCTGAACATGAAGCAGCGCCGATGGTTAGAGTTGATCAAGGATTACGACTGTGAGATTCTGTACCATCCGGGCAAAGCAAATGTAGTGGCTGATGCCTTAAACAGAAAAGACAAGGTGAAATTGATGCAGCTGACAGTTCAAGAGGAGTTGATAAAGGACTTTGAACGTTTGGAACTGGAGGTTAAGTATCCGATGGAGACGGACGAAAAATTGTTCACCGTGACAGTAGGTCCGACTCTACTGGATAAGATAAAGGAGGCTCAAGAATTTGATGAAGAGTGCATTGTCATTAAGAGGCAACTATCAGAAGGAAAAACTTTGAAGTACAAGGTTGACAGCACAGGGTTGTTGAGATTCGAGGGAAGGATCTAGATACCCTACGTACCAGACCTAAGGGAAGAAATATTGCAGGAAGCCCATAATACGAGATTTTTGATACATCCGGGTAGCACCAAGATGTATCAAGATCTTCGTCAACATTATTGGTGGCCGCATTTGAAGGGGGAAGTTGCAGAATTCGTCAACCGGTGTTTAACTTGTCAGAGGATCAAGGCAGAGCACCAGCGGCCGAGCGAATTGTTGCAACCTTTCGAAATTCCAGAGTGGAAGTGGGAGCATATCACAATGGATTTTGTGGTAGGACTCCCGACAACACAGAAGGGTCTAGACGCCATCTAGGTGATCGTAGATCGTTTGACTAAGTCTGCCCACTTTCTACCGATTAAGATCAGGTACAAATTGGAGCAGTTAGCGAAACTTTACGTAAAGGAGATAGTATCGCGACATGGGGTACCGGTATCTATTGTATCTGACAGAGATCCACGTTTCACGTCAAATTTTTGGAGAAGTCTACAAGAAAGAATGGGAATGCAGTTGAGGTTGAGTATAGCGTATTATCCTCAGACTGATGGCCAGAGCGAGCGAACGATTCAGACCCTGGAAGATATGCTTCGAGCAGTCGTGATAGACTTAGGTGGCAGCTGGGACGAACACTTGCCACTGATAGAGTTCGCTTATAACAATAATTACCATGCTAGCATTGGCATGCCACCGTACGAAGCGTTGTATGGAAGGAAGTGTCGAACGCCGCTATGTTGGGATGGAGTTGGTGAACGGAGATTGTTGGGACCAGAAGTGGTACAACAAACCGTGGAAATCATTAAAGTAATAAGACAGCGGTTAGTAGTAGTTCAGGATCGTCAGAAGAAGTATGACGACTTACATCGTCAGAAGCGAGACTTTGAAGTGGGCAGCTCTGTGTTTTTGAAGGTATCTCCCTGGAAAGGGAAGATCCGTTTTGGGAAGAAGGGCAAATTGAGCCCTAGGTTCATAGGACCTTTTGAAATATTAAGGAGGATCGGCGAAGTGGCGTGCGAGGTAGCACTACCTCCTGAACTTGAGCACATTCACAACGTGTTCCATGTATCAGTGTTACGTCCATATAAGCCAGACTACAAGCATGTTATTTCCTATGAGCCAATTCAAGTCGAGAAGGACTTATCGTACGAGGAGATTCCTGTCCAAATACTGGATAGAAAGGAGCAGAAACTGAGGAATAAAATTATTCATTCGGTTAAAGTACTCTAGAGGAATCACGCGGTGGAAGAAGCCACGTAGGAACTCGAAGAGAAGATGAGAACAAATTACCCCCAGTTATTTGAGTAACCTTAGATTGAAATTCTGAGGACGGAATTTTTATAAGAGGGAGAGGATGTAATGTCCAAGAATTTTTAAACTTTGTATCCATTTATTTTGGATATGAGAAAGTTATTTTATTTAATTTTACGGGCTTAATTGGATCTATGTAGATATTATTTAATTATGCAACTATATGGTTCGATAATTTTCTTTGCATTAAAGGGACTCACTGGTAGTTCGAATAAATTAGTGAGATAACCCTAAGTATTGGTCGGCAAGAAAATTGGGGAAAAAAACCTAAATAAGTAATTTCATTTTATCATTTTCGGATTAAATAATCCGAATGGGGGTTTATTATTAAAATAAATACTTCAAGCAACTAAGTAATTAAGTTGGGTATTAAATTGAAATACTAAAAGTATAGTGTATTAATCATAATAAATAAATTGGCCCATGTTCCTTTTTAATTTCGGTTGGGCCCAATTCCCTTATCATTTCCTATTGGGCTGCCTTCCCAATCATTTAGCCGACCCAACTATTGGGTTGAGCCCAATTTCTTTTTCAGCCGGACTGGATCCTAGTTATTAAGTCAATTGGGCTAAGCCCAATTCGTTTTGGCCAGTTAAATCAATTGCAGCCGGGTTAAATATTGGCAACGGATTGGATCCGTCAGTTGGGGCAACCGGCATATCAAATTAGGGGTTCAACCGATGCCAAACAAATCGAACCCTCAAATCAGATGAAACCCACCAGCCCTAGGTTCCAATCGGTCAGACGGAACGAGCAAGAAGGAATCCTAAGCACCCATGCCCTCAATCAATCAGACCGGTTGGGTGAAGGAGAAGCGTCGAGGGGGTGACCGAGCAACCATCGTATGGACCAAGGGTTCCAGATTTTCGACGATTAGACCAACGGAGTGCGCGGCTCGAGGGCTGCCGATAACTTCACAGTTGGCTTAGATGGGGCTTGATTTAGACAGCCCACTCCCTCCGATCGTTGGTCCTTAATTGGCTAATTGAGGTAATACCTAGCTAATTGGGTAAACAAACTTCTATAAATTGGGCACCCAAAACCCTAAACCGAGCTGCTAGAATTTTGCCTTTCAAATTAGAGACAGAAAAGCAAATCGCAAGAAAGAGGGAAACAGGGGAGGCTGGTCGCTGAATATCCGGATTCGTCGATTATTTTGGGAGGAGAAGGAGGACTGCCAATCGAACGACATCAAGGTATAGCCATGGGTTTATCGAGCCACTGTGATGGTTTCTTGTTTGGTTTTGTATAAATTTTCTTTCTTCTATACTTGGATTTCTGTTGCCGATTGTGTTAGGTTGTGTTGTATTGTATTTTAAATTGGAAATTTTGAGTATGAAAGAACCATGAAGGGTTCGGGCAGTAGGATATTATGCAGGGTTTAGGCTAGTTTCGATTTTTGGTATGCCCAGCTTGAGTTTGATATAATGTTTGAACCAGTTGTGTTTCATTTTGAAGTTAAATGCTCTACCAACAACTCTATGCGTATGAAATGTAGCTTTTGGCTGTTCATGGAAAGTTAAATCAGTGTTACCATGAATTTGTTTGAAATCTTTCCTATTGTGCTGAACAATAAATTTTGGTTAGGTTGAAATAAAATTTGCAGAAGCTTGATACATTATTAGTGACTGATTGATACAATAATTGAACTAACTATTGAATGGGTTGTGTAATTCAATGGAGTCTAATTGTTAATCAACTATGCTAGCATTGGCTTAATTATTGGTTGTTAATTTGAACTAATAATGCACTTGTAAATTAACTAGTTATTATAACTAATGAATAAAGTTAATAACATAATTATTTATTATTTATCAATAAATAATAAATAAAGATAATAAATATTTAATTATTATTTAATTAATATTAAATAATAATTAAGTATGAATAAAGTTAATAAATTAATTATTTATCAATAAATAATAAATAAAGATAATAAATATTTGATTGTATTCATTAATAATAATGAGGTATGAATAAAGCTAATAAGAATAACAATTACTTAATCCTTATTGAAATAATGATTAAGTATGAGTGAGATTAATAAGTTAATTATCTATTTTTGGCCCTTAATAAATAAAGATAATAAATATTTAATGATTATTTAATATTAAATAATAATTAAGCGTGTGTAGAATTTATACATTAAGTATTTAATTAATATTGAATAGAGAACAAGGAATAATAATTACTCAGTTACCCTTAAAGGTGATTAGTAATTGAGCGCTAATAAAACTAAATAAATGATCAATCATTATTTAGTTGCTATTAAGCCATAATAAATTTATTTTATAAATAGTAAATAAGGGTAACGATCTGAGTATTCGAAGAATAAGTAATCATGATTAGCTATCATTTATTTTAAATAGCTAAAGGTCATAAATTAATTTCTATTTAGCTAATGTTAAATAGTAATTAAATGTAGATGGTGAATTGTTTATCTGCTAAATAAATAGCATAAGAGGGTGTACCAATGTACAACTATGCCATATTAATTGATAAGTCAACTTTATCAATGATAGGTTATCCAAAGTCAAGTAGTTAAAGCTAAGATTAATTGTAGCTGAGCAAGCATGCAAGTTCCCTAACTTCATTCTTTCGGTATATTGAATGCAAGTTCCATCTTACTCAACTTTTACTATGAGCAAGTTCTCTATTCCGAAACTTTAATTGTTGCAAGTTTCTTTTCATTTGAGCAGGCTATTATTGTATTGTAGCTTGAAATTTTATTCCAAGAATGCTTAAGTGGTTTAATTAATTTACAGTTATTCCACATCAATATTATTGACACTCGCATTCGGTGCATTTGAATTCGTACATTTATTAAAGTTCCGAAATTCACGAACTATTCATGATTAAGTCTGAACCCTTGTTCGGTCAGGCAAGTATGTGAGAATTTATAAAAGCTATCTGAACCAATCGATGGTAAGGATTCTTAGACTGAATGAACACCCCTTTTATTATAGGGGAATACCCTAGGTACCGTATATAAGGTACAAACAGCAAAGTTAAATGTTATGCATATATATAGCGTACGCGAGGCTGATCCCCTCAAGTACTTATTCTGTAGCCAGTAACCAGAGGGTAAACTAGCTATTGACTCCTTTGAAGTTACTGTTCAAAGTCTACTTGACTATCAATTGTTCTAAAAGCAAATATTGATCTTGCTTCTGATAATTATATTGTTGATATCTCTTTCTATATTCCTTTCATCATGATATATCCTTATTGTTGTACTTTAAACTTGCTGAGCAAACTCGTTGCTCACCCTTGCTATATCATGACTCCATTGCAGCTAAACCCGAGACATCAAGAAAGAGCAAAGGGAAAGAAAAGATGAAGTGATAGGCTTCACGTAGTTGATTTTATCATAAGTGTGGTAAATTATTATTAATGTAATTTAAACCCTGATAGTTATATGGGGTATGGAATTGTGTTAAGTATTTAAGGTTATTGTATCTTGGGACTAGTAACATCTTTCTAATGAACAACATATGTTTGTTATATTCCGCATTTTAGTCGATGTATGTTGTTGGAGGTGAATGTTGTATTGGATCGTGATGACCGGATCCGGGTAGTTGAAGACCCGAATTTGGGGGCGTCACAATTACATACACCAAACTAACATAGCAAAGCATCGAATAGTTTCCTCAATAAGCGTGCGCAAAATGTTATTGTGACTTTTCTTATTTTCATACTAGTTTCTAAAAATCATATCTTGCTCGTTTTAATTCGGATTACATTCAAACTTGGTCAGGTTAGACATCATGTTACCTAGTATTTTAGAAAATTAATAAATGCATCAAACGGATTACGGAAGATACAGATTCAATGGTCCGAAAAACCCGAAAAGTCACAGATTACTAGTTAAACCCAATTTGACAAAAATCTGTGATTTTGCTTGTAGCATGCAATTAAATTGTTCCTAATGTCTAGATCATTTACTCTCACATGTTTACACATTTCACAACATCAAACTTCAACAAATTTTTACTTTTTGATTAATTTAGCCTCTTAGAGGCATATTATCAAACATAGAGCATGCATGGCTTAAATTCATGAATTTCTGTAAATTTGAAACATGATTAATCCAGAACTTGTGTTCTTAACCATCTATAATCATCAAACAACAGTCAAAGCAACACATAACCCAAACAGAGCATCTACCATAATCTATATGCATTTTTCTCTTATTTTTCTTAAGAAAATAAAATGGGTTCATGGATTACCTTTTTGGATGAATTCTACTTGAATCTCACTGATGATGATAATCTTCTAGCTTGCCAATGCTTCAACAATTCCCAGAAATCTTTGAATTCCCTCAAGCTCTCAAGTTACCTCACAATTTTCTTTCTCGGGTGGAATTTTAGCAAAAGAAAGAAGTATTTTGGGTGGAGAGTATATAAAGATGTTAGTGGCATTTGATTCTCTTGCCCTTCCATCTTCAATCATCAGTTGAAACATTATAACATCAGTTGCAAAGATTAAAAGAAAATGGGGCTTAAGGAATGGAATGGTTTTAGAATTAAAAGCAATTTGTAACTCCCTCTTTTCCAATTTGGAATAATCGTGCTCTCCTCTCTTATTTATCCCAATTTGATAGTCACATGGGTCCCTCCAAATTCAGCTGATGCAATTTTAATTAATAAAATATTATATTAATTATTTAATCAATTAAATAATCATTTGACCATTTTATCCTCCGGAACCAAACTATTCGATAATAATATCGATTCCTAGTAAAATCGACATTCCGAATGTCGTGGGATTATTCGTTTCGCCAAATTAGCTTCCCAAATTTGAGTTTTACTTTTTATCCGAAAAATCAACCGGTTGATTTTGACCAAAAAGTCAACCCCGATACATTTTATGATTACAGTCTATTCTGACTAATTTCGACGTTCCAGACTCAAATATACAGTTCGCGTCTTCAAATTCCACTCCGAACCCAAATTTGAGTTTTAATTCCATTCCTTGCAATTTATTAAAATTAATAACTACTTAGTTAATTCAAATAGTTAAATTAATCAAAACCAACTATTTAAATTCATCTCGTCACATATCTCAATTATATATATATATAATAATTGAAATCATATAAGAGTTTCAAATAAATTTAATTTATTATAAATATTAAATTACAAATTGACCTCGGATATTATATTCACCCTCCCTTATAAGGATTCCATTCCCGGAATCATTACAAAGTTAAACAAAAAGATTATGATAGTTTTTCATCATCGTTTCCACGAGTTCCCACGTAGCTTCTTCAGCATTGTGGTTCCTCCATACAACCTTTACAGAAGGTATTATCTTATTTCTTAGAACTTGTTCTTTCCTATCAATAATTTGTACAAGAATTTATTCATAAGTTAAATCTTTCTCAAACTGAATGGGTTCATATTCTATGACATACTTATAATCCTGCTTGTAAGGTCGTAAAACTGACACATGGAACACATTGTGTACATGCTCCAACTCCCGAGGTAAAGCTACTTTATAAGCTACCTCACCTACTCGCCTCAACACTTCAAAGGGTCCTATAAATCTCGGACTCAGTTTTCCCTTCTTCCCAAATCTCATCTTCCCCTTCCAGGGAGATACTTTCAGAAACACATAAGTACCGACATCAAAGTCGCGTTGTTGCCTATGTTGATCAGCATATTTCTTTTGTCGATCTTGAGCCGTCACCAATCTTGCTCGTATCGTTTTGACAACATTTGTAGTCTACTGTACCAATTCTGGCCCTAGCAGTTGACGTTCACCTACTTCATCCCAGCACAATGGCATTTTGCATTTTCTTCCATATAGAGCTTCATAAGGTGGCATACCGATGCTCACGTGATAACTGTTGTTGTATGCGAATTCCACCAATGGTAGATGATCATCCCAACTTCCTTTGAAATCTATAACGCACACCCTTAACATGTCCTTTAAAGTTTGAATTGTTCTCTCGCTTTGCCCATCTGTCTGAGGATGATATGCAGTGCTCAACCTCAGTTGCGTTCCCATGCGCTCTTGAAAGCTTTTCCATAAATTTGCTGTGAATCGCGAGTCGCAATCTGACACAATCGATACCGGCACAACGTGCCTAGAGACGATTTCTTTGATGTAGAGTTTGGCCAATCGATCCAAGTTGAATCTAATCTTGATTGGCAAGAAATGCGCTGACTTAGTTAATCGATCAACGATCACCCATACTGCATCATAACCTTTCTATGTAGTTGGAAGTCCTACCACGAAGTCCATCGTAATATGCTCCCACTTCCATTCCAGAATTTATAAAGGTTGAAGTAACCCGCTCGGTTTCTGATGTTCAGCCTTGACTCTCTGGCATGTTAAGCATCTGTTGACGCACTCTGCGACCTCTCTCTTCATATTGGGCCACCAATAATGTTGATAAAGATCCCGATACATCTTTGTGCTTCCCGGATGAATCGAGTAACTTGAACTATGAGCTTCCTGTAGAATTTCTTCCTTTAACTCAGATACTACTGGCACCCAAATTCTCCTCTCGAATCTTAATAGTCCATCACCATCCACACTGAATTTAAGCTCTTCTCCATCTACAATTCTTTTCCTCACCTTTTCACATTCTTCATCGCTGCCTTGTACTTTTTTTATTTTGTCCAATAGAGTAGGACGAGCCTCCATTGCAAACAATTTCTCATCAGACTCATTTGGACTCTTTATCTCGAGTTCCAGTCTCGCCATTTCCTTGATTAACTCTTCCTGAGCTGTTAACATTGACAATTTTTCACTACCCTTCCTACTTAACGCATCAGCAACCACGTTAGCTTTTCCCGGGTGATACAAGATTTCACAATCGTAGTCCTTTATCAGCTCCAACCATCTCCTCTGTCGCATATTCAGCTCCTTCTGCGTGAAAATATACTTAAGACTTTTATTTTCTGTGTATATTTCACACTTTGCACCATATAAATAATGCCTCCATATCTTCAGGGCAAATACTACCGCTGCTAATTCCAGGTCATGGATAGGATATCCCTTTTCATAATCTTTTAACTGCCTTGAAGCGTACGCAATAACTTTACCATGTTGCATAAGCATACAGCCAAGTCCTTTGTGCGACGCATCACTGTAAATCACAAAATACCTGTATCGTCTGGTAAAGACAATACTGGTGCTTCACTTAACCTTTTCTTCAACTCTTGAAAACTTGCCTCACACTTCTCCATCCAAACAAATTTTACCGACTTCCTCGTTAAATTAGTCAGAGTTCCTGCTATCTTCGAAAAATCTTGTATGAACCTTCTGTAATAACCTGTCAATCCCAAAAAACTTCTTACTTCTGTCGGTGTCTTCGGTTGTTCCCAATTAAGTACTGCCTCTACTTTTGCTGGATCCACAGAGATTCCGTCTTTGTCAATCACGTGACCCAGAAATTGAACTCTTTCCAACCAGAATTCGCACTTCGAGAATCTTGCATACAACTTCTCCTTCCGTAACGCCTCCAACACCACCCTTAAATGTTCAGCATGATCTTCCTAAGTCTTAGAATATATCAGAATATCATCTATGAACACAACTACGAATTTATC
This sequence comes from Aralia elata, assembly GCA_034770075.1. Classification (NCBI taxonomy): domain Eukaryota; kingdom Viridiplantae; phylum Streptophyta; class Magnoliopsida; order Apiales; family Araliaceae; genus Aralia; species Aralia elata. Next base: position 2,147,342 of record JAVJAP010000089.1, on the reverse strand, counting down.
TAAATATTACTTGAATACTCGGTTCATCATGTCCATAAATGTCGTCGGCGCGTTTGTTAACCCAAATGACATCACCAGGAACTCGTAGTGGCCATAACAAGTCTTGAATGCTGTCTTAGGTACATCTTCCTTCTTCACCTTCAACTGGTGATAACCCGTCCTTAAATCAATTTTTGAAAAATATTTTGCTCCCTTTAATTGGTCGAACAGATCATCTATCCTAGGTAGTGGGTACTTATTTTTTATCGTCACTTTGTTCAACTCTCGATAGTCGATACAAAGCCTTAACGATCCATCCTTCTTTTTCACAAATAAAACGGGTGCTCCCCAAGGAGACACACTCGGTTGGATAGACTTCTTATCAAACAACTCCTGTAACTATACCATCAACTCCTTCATCTCCACTGGTGTCATTCTGTATGCGGCTTTCGAAATCGGTGTCGGTCCAGGTACTAGATCTATAACGAATTCGACCTCCCTATCTGGTGGTAGACCTGGCAAATCCTCCGGAAACACATCGGGAAACTCACTTACAACAGGTATTTGTCCCATTTCTGCACCTACTTTTTGAGTGTCAAGAATATGGGCCAGGTAACCTATGCATCCTTTTCTTAACAATTTCCTAGCGTGCATCATCGTCAGACAACTCGAGTGCCTTGGCGATTTGCTACCATAGAACACTACCTTAGACTGATTTGGAGTCTGAAGGTTTACACATTTCTTCTGGCAATCTATCACTGCCCCATAGTTAAATAACCAATCCATTCCTAAAATTACATCAAATTCCCCTAATTTAATTGGAATCAAATCCACAAGCAACTTATGCCCCCTTATGTCTACAACACAATTCCTATGAATATAGCGAACGGGAATTACTTCCTTATTGGCAACTTCTATGCTCATAGGGTGTTCAAGTTCTTCCTGGGGTAAGTTTAATTGTTGCGCGAATTCATATGAGACGAAGGAACAAGTAGCACCCGAATCAAATAACACATATGCAGATATATCATTGATTGGAATGATACCTGAAACCACATCCTTTGATGCAACCGCGTCCTAAACCGTCATGTTAAAGGTCCTTACTGTTGGCCGGTCTGAGATGGTGAACCAATAATTGTGAGATTTCCACCGCTACTTCCCCTTCCTCCATTTCCTCCACTTGAATTCTTCCTCGGGCAATTCCTCGCCGGAGGATCCAATGCTCCACAGTTGAAGCATCCACTCTTCTTTAGGGCGGGGTAGTTCGGAGAGATGTGTCCTTCCTGATCGCAGTTAGAGCATGCATTCTTCCCTTTGAGGCATGCGCCTGAATGGTTCTTCCCACACTCCTTGCATGCCTCAGATCTCTTCTTTACATCCCCTGGCTTGCTCCCAGAATTTTTCAGATTGTAGTTGTTGTTGTTGTTATTCCACTTCCTTTTATTCACACCACTGCTACTACCTTTTACTATGTTTCCCCCTTCATTCTTCTTCTTCTTCTCCTTGTTATATTTCATCAGGGCTTCACTTCCGCCCTCAGCGATTATGGCCTTCTCCAAAAGAGTAGCGAAGTTGTTAGTCTGCAACACCAAAAGTCTGTTGTACAACCATGGCTTGAGGCCCTGTTCGAACCTCCTCGTCTTCCTTTCCTCCGTATCAACTTGATGGGGTGTAAACCTCGCCAGCTCGTTAAACTTTGCAGCGTACTAAGGTACTGTCATATCTTCTTGTTTTAACTCCAGAAATCGCATTTTCATGCGACTCTGCATGCTAACGGAAAAATAATTCTCGAAAAAGACCTCTTTGAATCTCTCCCACGGAACCACACCCTCTCCAACTCTGTTCTGATTCGCCTCCCACCATAAATTAGCTTCTGCTTTCAGCATGTACGTGGCGAAGATCGTTTTTTGCTCACCTCCTACTCGGGCGATTGCAAACGCCTTTTCGATTTCTTTGATCCATGACTGGGCTTCGATGGGTTCTGTGGTCCCTTTAAACTCAGGGGGTCCTAAGCTTTTGAAATCTTTGAATGTTGCCACTTGGGCCGTCGGAGGGTTGTTATTATTATTCGGGGTTCGGTTCTGTAGTGCCCCGACTAGTAGATCTACAAATTGTTGTATGGGGTTCGGTTGATCCTCAGCACTACTGGCTGATTCTTGAGGTGGTTGTTGACGTCTAGGTCTCCCTCTATGCATTTTCTGTTTAATAGAAATTTATAAGTTATTACCACATAACCTGTTCTTACCACATTTATAACTCATTTAAAGGGTTAATCATCAAATCACACATTTAAATAAACACATCTTTATTCACAAGAAAACCATAGTACTAGGGTATTTAACATCTTATGGCATAATGTCATTTACATCCCTTAATCCAAACTCGCAAAAACTAGAATTTAAATATTTACATCGATAAACAAGCCTTTAATATGCTAATAATTAAAAGTTCACTGCATAATAAACTCAAAAACCGCTCCTAATAGTGTCATCATGCTCCTCATCAGCTATGTTCAGAACTAGTCCTCGGCTTATAGCGTGACCAGACTGGTGTTCCTCACGCGGGTAATAGTAGACTCTATGCTGAAACCTTTCATGCACCATCCTAAACGCGTAGCACATCCTATCCATCCTAACTTTATTGTTCCTCACCTCATCCTCTAACTCATCCCTCTAGTTTTGAGCCCTTATACGGCCTTTCATCTCATCTCTCCAGTAATTGGTAATCAACTGCTTGTCTGTTTAGAGGCCCTGAACTCTTGTCTCCAGCCCTCTCACTGTATTCCCCTTGTAAGCCCGGATGGCCTCCTTCTCTACCTGCAACCTTTTTGCCTTGCTGTCTGCTGCCTTTAGCTTTTCTACCAGCTCCACATTCCTAGCCAACAGATGGTGCAGCAGTGCACCCAACTGAGCCACATCTCCTTGCTCTTCTAGATACTGACCCTCTAGCTCATGGACTCTGTCGTCCATCTCGGTGATCCTATCCATCAACTCATCCACTAGACTATCCTCATGTGCTTCCTCAGAGTCCTCCCCGGGCTCATCTTCCTCAGGATCCTCTTCGAGATCCTCCTCAGGGTTCTCCTCGAGTTCCCTATTAGCTGTTGCCTCGCTACTGGCTCCAGCGCAGCTACTAACTGCTCACTCACCACATGGATATCTCAATCTCCTCTTCGCCTGACATCCTACAATAAAAATCAAACAACTAAATTAGTATTTTAAAATAAACATTTTTTTATATAAAAAAATAAGTTGCACGTTATACTCTATACAACATAGTATTTTACAAAAATCTAACATTGATGAAATTAACACACTAAGACCACAAACTAGATGCCTAGATAAGCGTGCTCGAACTGCTTCGAAACTTGGAAAATTTCTGGGTTTTTCAGATTTTTCCTTTTCAAGCAGCCTATTTCATGAATTTATATTTACTAACCTATAAATCAGATGACCATGATATTTGGAAAGATTAAACTTCATACAACAAGGTATTTTACAAAAATATAACATTCATGAAATTAACACAATAAGACCACAAACTGAATACCTAGATAAGCGTGCGCGAACTATTTCCACAGTTAGAAAAATTTCTGAGTTTTACAGATTTTCCAGATTTTGATTATTTTCATGCTAGTTCCCAAAGTTCATATCTTGCTCAATGTAAACCTGTTTCCTTTGAACTTGGTCAGCATATACATCATACTACGTAGTATTTTACAAAATTATTACATACACCAAACTAACACAACAAAGCATCGAATTAGTTGCCTCAATAAGCGTGCGCGAACTGTTCTTGAGACTTAGAAAATTCTGGGAATTTCCCAGATTTGCAGACTTTTCTTATTTTTATACTAGTTTTTAAAAATCATATCTTGCTCGTTTTAATTTGGATTACATTCAAACTTGATCAAGTTAGACATCATGCTACCTAGTATTTTAGAAAATTAATACATGCATCAAACGGATTACTGAAGATACAGATTCAATGGTCCGAAAAACCCGAAAAGTCATAGATTACTAGTTAAACTCAATTTGACAAAAATCCGTGATTTTGCTTCTAGCATGCAATTAAATTGTTCCTAATGTCCAGATCATTTACTCTCACATGTTTACACATTTCACAATACCAAACTTCAACAAATTTCTACTTTTTGATTAATTTAGCATTTTAGAGGCATATTATCAAACATAGAGCATGCATGGCTTAAATTCATGAATTTCTGTGAATTTGAAACATGATTAATCCAGAACTTGTGTTCTTAACCATCTATAATCATCAAACAACAGTCAAAGCAACACATAACCCAAACAGAGCAACTACCATAATCTATATATATTTTTCTCCTATTTTTCTTAAGAAAATAAAATGGGTTCATGGATTACCTTTTTGGATGAATTCTACTTGAATCTCACTGATGATGATAGTCTTTTAGCTTGCCAATGCTTCAACAATTCCCGAAAATCTTTGAATTCCCTCAAGCTCTCAAGTTCCCTCACAATTTTCTTTCTCGGGTGGAATTTTAGCAAAAGAAAGAAGTATTTTAGGTGGAGAGTATATAAAGATGTTAGTGGCATTTGATTCTCTTGCCCTTCCATCTTCAATCATCAGTTGAAACATTATAACATCAGTTGCAAAGATTAAAAGAAAATAGGGGTTAAGGAATGGAATGGTTTTAGATTTAAAGGCAATTTGTAACTCCCTCTTTTCCAATTTAGAATAATCGTGCTCTCCTCACTCAGTTGTCCCAATTTGATAGTCACATGGGTCCCTCCAAATTCAGCTGATGCAATTTTAATTAATAAAATATTATATTAATCAATTAATCAATTAAATAATCATTTTACCATTTTACCCTCCGGAACCAAACTATTCGATAATAATATGGATTCCTACTCAAATCGACACTCCGAACGTCGTGGGATTATTCGTTTCGCCAAAGTAGATTTCGAAATTCGAGTTTACCTTTTTATCCGAAAAATCAACCGGTTGACTTTGACCAAAAAGTCAACCCCGACACATTTTGTGATTACAGTATATTCTGACTAATTTCGACGTTCCGGACTCAAATATACAGTATGCGTATTCAAATTCCACTCTGAACTCAAATTTGAGTTTTAATTCCATTCCTTGCAATTTATTAAAATTAATAACTACTTAGTTAATTCAAATAGTTAAATTAATCAAAACCAACTATTTAAATTCATCTTGTCACATATCTCAATTATATATATATATATATATATATATATATATATATATATATATATATATAACACATATACATATAATAATTGAAATCACATAAGAGTTTCAAATAAATTCAATTTATTATAAATATTAAATTACAAATTGATCTCGGCTATTACAATGCATATATTAGAAAATATATATAATGATATTAATATATATATAATTGTTTGATTTTGTGTTCAATATATTACTACAATCCATATTATATTATTTATATTCAAATTATAATGTCAAATGACACATCACAATTTTAGATTACACATTAGCCTTTGTCTTGCACAGATTAGTAATCTAGTGTTTCATAAAAGAGAGTATAGCAATTAATTTTGAATCAAGTTGTAGGAGAGAAAAATTAAATCTCTGCGTGAAGATATAATTTGGTACAATTTGAAGTTTTCTACAAATTGTGAGAAGACAAGAGAAATAGAAGTGATAGAGAGAATTTAAACTACCTTCAAAGTCTTGTGGGAGCATTTTCTTTTTTTCTCTCTTTCTCTCTATCTGTTTGTCTAACTCTTGTTTTATCCTTAAGTTCGTTACTTTCTTTTTTTTCCGTTAGAATTTAAGATCAATCACATAGCAATCTCACACTAAAAATAGAGAATAGCAGAAAAATAAGAATAGGCGATAATCTCAGGTTCACCAATTTGGCTAGTCCTACTTGTCTGATGTACTCATTATATATCTCACTTGCTCTACAATGATCCACACACCAAACTAAAAAATCTTAACTGCTATGACATGGGCTCAAACCCAATACATTAGTAAAACCCAAGAAGTATGAGTCAATCCCAACATTTTCTGATACATCTCGATATAGAGTACATTATTTTAGTTAGTGAACCAACAAGTGGAAGAAATGGGAGGTTAATAGTTGTGGGAAGATATGAAATTTGAATTTACTTTAACTTTTTCCTCCCATTTTTATCTTGGTAACTTGATGTGCTGGCCTCTCCGAATAACTGTGTTATTAAATTTTTTTTTTAGTTACATAGGCTAATATTATGACTAAAATAAATATTGAATTTTATATTTACGAAAGGGTATATTAGCCATGTAATTACCACATGTCAATTGATTACATGCATACATATAAATATACATACATACATACACATATGGATACCGATCCATAGTCAACGTTGTCAACTTAAGGATATCCTTACAACACATTGTGACCCTCCATCCGAAGATCAAACAGTTAAATAAATGTCCCGCCCGCAGTTTAATTTCCAGTATTCTACAGTTTAATACTGCGGATGGGACAGAAGACCAAAATACCCTTCCTTTAATTAGTTCCCTGCTCGCAGTTTAATACTGTGGACGCTAAGTTTGGACTTAAATCCAAACGACGCCGTTTTAATAGAGGAAACTGGGAAGTCCCGTCTGCAGTTTAATACTGTAGACGCTAGGTTTATCCAAACGACGCCGTTTTTGTGACGCCCCCAAATTCGGGTCTCCAAATACCCGTATCCGGTCATCACGATCCAACATAAACATCCACCTATAACAACATATGGTATCTAAAATGCGGAATAAAATAAACATACGTTGTTCATTACAAGGTGTTACTAGTCCCAGCATACGATTAACCTTAAACAATTACACAATCCATACCCTAAACAACTATCAGGGTTTAAATTACATTAACAGTAATTAACTAACACATGAATCTAACGTCTGCTACGAGAAGTCTATCATTTCATCTTTTCTTTTCATTTGTTCTTCCCTGACGTCTCGGGTTTAGCTGCAATGAAGTCATGATATAGCAAGAATGAGCAACGAGTTTGCCCAGCAAGTTTAAAGTGCAACAATAAAGATATATCATGACGAAGGGATATTAAAGGAATTTCAACATTAGAGAAAATAAATCAGAAGCAAGAATAATAATTGCTTTTAGAACAATTGATAGTCAAATAGACTTTGAACGATAACTTCCAAAGGAGTCAATAGCTGGTTGACCCTCTGGTTACTGGCTACAGAATAACGTACTTGAGGGGATCAGCCTCGCGTACCCTATGTATATGCATAACATTTAATTCTGCTATTTGTACCTTATATACGGTACGTGGGGTACTCCCCTATAAATAAAGGGGTGTTCATACAGTCTAAGAATCCTTACCATTGATTGGTTAGGATAGCTTTTATAATTTCTCACATAATTGTCTGACCGAACAAGGGTTCAGACTTAACCATGAATGGATTTCTGAATTTAAATATACGAATTCAAATGCACGAATGTCAATAAATATACAGATGTGGAATAATTTTGAAAGTAATTAGACCACTTAAAGCATGCTTGGAGGAAAATTCAAGCTTAAAGAATAACTTGCAATAATGTATACCTTTTTGCATGAATTAAAATACTGCATAAGGTTTTAGAAGTATTGCTCAATGTAAAAGTTGGGTAAGGAAGAACTTGCAATAATGTAAGGAGTTTAGGGTTAGGAACTTGCCTGCTTGCTCAGCTACAAATAAATTCTAGCTTTAATTAATTGATCTCGAGTGACCTATCATTGAATAAAGTCGGCTTATCAATTAACATGATTGTATCTTGGCACGCTTTACTATACCATTTACTTAGCAAATAAATAATTCATTACCATTTAACATTAGTTAAACGGAATTTATTAATGACCTTTAGCTATTATTTAAACAGATAATAATTAATCATGGTCACTATCATTTGAATACTCAATTTGTTACCTTTAATAGTATCTCGGTATGGTTTAACAATCCTTATAAAATAAATTTATTTTGGTTTAACGATAATAGAAAACCATTGATCAATTATTTAGTTGATTTACTCTTAATTACCCTTACCTTAGGGGTAATTTAGTAATTATTATACTTGTTCTTTATTCAACATTAATTAATGTATAAATTTACACACTTAATTATTATTTAATATTAATAATCGCTAAGTGTTTATTATCTTTATTTATTAAGGCCCCAGCTAACTAATTAACTTATAAATCTCCCTTATACTTAATCATTATTTCATTAATGATTAAGTAGTAAATTTCCTTCTTATTTCATTCATATTTAATTATTATTATTATTAAATAATAATTAAATATTTATTATCTTTATTTATAATAAATAATTTTATTAATTTTTACTCATATTTAATTATTATTATTCCTAAATAATGATTAAATATTTATTATCTTTATTTATTATTCAATAATAAATAATTAATCGATTAACTTTACTCATACATAATTATTATTTAATAATAATAAAATTACAGTCAAATATTTATTATCTTTATTTATAATAAATAATTTTATTAATTTTTACTCATATTTAATTATTATTATTGCTAAATAATAATTAAATATTTATTATCTTTATTTATTATTCAATAATAAATAATTAATCGATTAACTTTACTCATACATAATTATTATTTAATAATAATTAAATTACAGTCAAATATTTATTATCTTTATTTATTATGATAATAAATATTTACTTGTTAACATTCATACCTGTTCATTTTAACAGTAATTAAATAACTCTTAGCTTTAGTGATAAATAATTATTATTTTATCACTTTATTCCTGCATAAATAAATTTCAAGCTACAAAATGATTCCTGTAAGTAACAGGTATTGACTGCATGATTATTACTAAATGAATCAGCTACCTGTAATTGATCCTAATGTTCATACAGTACTAGAATTCCCAAGCAGACCCAACACCATACAATACCACTGTTGAAATCCCAGCAATATCACACAATTAACCAATACCAGCCTGTTTGCTGAATCAATTTAACTATCAGGACCCTAGGGTCCTTTACTATACAGAGTTTCCCAGCAATACAAACCCAGCCATACCTAACACAACCCAACATAGCATCAGACTCCTAAATCAATTATCCAACACACTGAGATGTATGTTATAACCAAATCAGCTGCTAAAATGTTTCTAGGTTCATCATTTCCCAATCAAAAGTTAACACAGCACAACCAAAGCAATTTCTAACAATCATTAATCCAATACAGCAAAACAATTAATCCAATACAATATATTTAGCCGAATTGTTGACCCAAACAACAACAACAAAAATTTCAACCAACCTAAAATTATTATACCAGGTCTGATTTTCAATCCAATACAGTCGGTCATCACAGAACTAATTACAGAAAGAAAATGAAGAAAATGAAAAGAACACAATCGAATGGACCAAACACCTCACTGTTTACCTTTGGCTCGATCGGATTGCAGCCTTCCTTCTTCTTCCAAAATAAGAAACGAATTCGGACATTTACAGTGGCTCCCCTCTTTAAGGATTTCAAACCCTAATTTTCTAATTTGTATGTATTTTACTCCTAATTTTGGACTCACAAGAACAAAGGAAGAATCGGCAGTGTTGAGTTCCAATTTATAGAACCGGGTTTGTCCAATTCGCCGGTCAATACACCATTGGACAACCCAGTGACCAATGGGTAGAGGGAGATAGTGGTCGATGTCAACTCCAACCCGTCCGAGCCCAGCTGTCGTCAGCTATGGAGCCGTGTGGTCCCGTCGGTCGAATCGCCGGTTGTTCGAGCCCGTTGGTCCGATCGTCGAGCGCTTGGTCGTTGACGCCTTCGCCCGTTTGTCCGCTGGTTTTCTAGCCTACGCCGTCGGTCGCCTCATGCCGGTGTGGTTGATTGAGGGACTAGGGCTTAGGTCAGCTTTGATTTGAGAGGCTAGGGTGTGGGAGTTCTTGGTTACCTCTGATGGTTTGGCTTGTGATTTGAGGGTTTGGGTGCCTTGGATTCCCTTGACTGATCTCCCCCTTTCTTGCTTCGGTTATTCGAGATTTCCAGCGATCAATCCCTTTCCCTAATTTCGTTTGATTTGGCCTGAAGCTCTATTAGCCCCAATTTGTATAGGAACGGTTCAACCCGTGGTCAGCCTCAACCCGTTAGCTTGAATGGTATAGGATGGGTCGACCCGACATGGAATGAAAAGAAATGGAGTTGGGCCGGTTATTTAAAGTACAAAGTGGCCCAATCGAAAAGAATAACAAGGAAATTGGATTTGGCCCGATAAAATAAAAGGAACATGGGTCCATTAAATTAACACCCTTATGTCCAAATATTTAAATTAAATAATTAGTTCAATAAATTAATTATTTGAACATTTGTTTCAGCAACATTTCTCTTCCGAATTATTTAAATCCGATAATGATAGAATAAAACTATTTATTAAGTTTTCTTCCCAATTTTCTTGAAATTAAACTCTTAGGGTTTAATCACCAATTTATTCAGGCTATTAGTGAGCCCCTTTAATGCAAAGGAAATTATTGGACCGTATATTTATATAATTAAATAATAATACCTACATGGAATCCAATTTAATTCGAAAAATTATGTATAAATGGGTTTTATTTATTATAATAAATTTGATACAATGTTTAAAATTTTCCGGACATTACAGTTTTGGTCTGGGAATTCAATTTTTTTTAGTTTTATAGGCTTCGCAGTATTAACCTGCGGATGCCGAATAATAAAGATGGTTCCTTAAAGTTAGCAATCAGATCATGCTTAATAACTAGCACATTGTAAAAATTCAGAATCTTTATCGCAGATCAATCAAAGTTGTCGGCGGAATAAAACAGTCATTTTGCAGCTTGAAGAACCACCGTGAGATCAGACAAGTAAGAGGAAGAAGATGAAGAAGAAGTGAATTCATCAACGGCCTCAATTCTCCCTTGAAGTCTCTAATTTCTTCCTCTAAATGGGAAAGAAGAGCAATTCATCCCTTGAAATCTCTAATTTCTACGCCGGCCATGGTGGTGGGTTTGTGGCTTCTGTTTTGTTTGCTCTCTGTTCAGCCACAATGGAGTTGGAGTATCATAACAAGAAACGGCGCCGTTGGCCATACCCAGCATCCGCAGTTTAATACCGCAGACGACACTTATTTAAAAACAGCGTCATTTCCCAATTGGCCAACGGCGCTGTTTTTAAATAATTGTCCTCCGTAGTATTAAACTGCGGATGCCAAATTTAATTTTTTTTATAGTTTTGCCAAATAAAAAATCACGAATTCATGAACCCATTTCTTGTTATGATACTCCAACTCCATTGTGGCTGAACAGAGAGCAAACAAATTGTGTACAACAAGGCCAAGCGGTGGCGTGTACTCTCCGTACTTGCGCTACTCTGTTAATTTCTTATATACATACTCGCATACATACATTTTGTTAATTTGATTCCTTCTCCACTTAAAACTGTTATACAAAGCGGTTAAGTTGTAGTAAATCCAGAACTTATACTCCATTAATTCGTCTGAACCAAAGAAGCAAACCGTACTATTATTATATATAACAAAGAGGAGGAGGAAGAAGAAGAATTAGTTACTGTTAACGCCAGATTCTGACCGCTCGCCAAATCACCAAATAACGAGCCGAAAAGACGTTTAACGGTGGAGGATATGCAGTTGTTTAGTGCTTGTTAATATGGAATAAAATAAAAATAAGTGGAAATAAAATAATAATACCAGAATTTTTACGTGGAAACCCAATTGAGAAAAAACCACGGGGAGAGATCTCAGAAATTCACTATGAAAATATTATACAAATTAGAAAAAATAATATTAGTAATTATTTTCTCTATTTCTCACTTTTTTCTATTACTCAAATGAGCTATTTTTCTCTCTACTATTGAAACTCTCGGATTAATTTCTCTAATGCTTTCTTGCTACCGATTATTGAAGCTTTGAAGCTTTGAATTGGTGTATGTTAATTTGCAAGAAACGGAGGCTATTTATAGCAAAAGTTGAGCCATACAAGTAAGGAAAAATGGCATGGTGGCTGCTGATGAAATTTGACAAATGATGAACCATGTGGGCTGCTATAATATTATACTCCAACAGTTACTATTTACCATGAGAGGAACAAAGCTTTTGATAATTTTGTTGTTGTTGTTTCTGCTCGGAGATTTTATAACGACGGCGTTTGGAGCCAATGTAATCTACGATCATCGGGCTATTGTCATCGATGGCAAACGGAGAGTTCTGATTTTCGGCTCCATTCATTATCCTCGCAGTACTCCCGACGTAAATAATTAATTAAGCTCTCTATACTTTCTCTCTGTGTAAATGTGTATATATATGTAACTGTGGATTTGATGCAGATGTGGCCAGACCTTATCCAGAAATCTAAGGATGGAGGTTTGGATGTAATTGAGACTTGTTTTCTGGAATATGCATGAACCAGCTCGAAATCAGGTTATTTTTGCTTATTTCACATTTTACTCCGTTTAACTTAGCTAGCCTTTGTTTGGTTGCTGAGAAAATGGAAAAGGAAAATGATTTTTGATTTTTTGTTGTTATACAGTATGATTTTGAAGGAAGAAATGATTTGGTTAAGTTCATAAAGTTGATTGGGGATGCTGGTCTACATGCTCATCTACGAATTGGTCCTTATGTCTGTGTTGAGTGGAATTATGGGTAAACAACATTACATGATATTCCTATTTGTTACAGTTTCTGCTCCAATTTCTACATAAGTTAAGAATTTGTTTGCTCTCTGTGCAGCCACTATGGAGTTGGAGTATCATAACAAGAAATGGGTTCATGAATTTGTGATTTTTTATTTGGCAAAACTAAAAAAATTTTGAATTTGGCATCAGCAGTTTAATACTGGGAACGACAATTATTTAAAAATGGCGTTGTTAGCCAATTGGGAAACGACACTGTTTTTAAATAAATGTCGTCCGCAGTATTAAACTGCAGACACTGGGTATGGCCAACGGCTCCGTTTCTTGTTATGATACTCCAACTCCATTGTGGCTGAATAGAGAGCAAACAAAATAGAAGCCACAAACCCACTACCATGGCCGACAGAGAAATTAGAGACTTCAAGGGATGAATTGGGGTCATTGGATGAATTGCTCTTCTTTCCCATTTACAGAAAGAAATTAGAGACTTCAAGGGAGAATTGAGGTCGTTGGATGAATTCACTTCTTCTTCATCTTCTTCCTCTTACTTGTCTGATCTCACGGTGGTTATTCAAGCTGCAAAATGACTGCTTTATTCTGCCGGCAGCTTTGATTGTTCTAAGATAAAGATTCTGAATTTTTACAATGTGCTAGTTATTGAGCATGATCTGATTGCTAACTTTAAGGAACCATCTCTATTATTTGGCATCCGCAGTTTAATACTGCGGAGCCTAGAAAACTAAAAAAAATTGAATTTCCAGACCAAAACGGCGTCGTTTGGATAGACCTAGCGTCTGCAGTATTTAACTGTGGACAAGACTTTCCAGTTTCCTCTACTAAAACGGCGTCGTTTGGATTTAAGTTCAAATTTAGCATCCGCAGTATTAAACTGCGGACGGGGGACTAATTAAAGGAAGGGTATTTTGGTCTTCTGTCTCGTCCGTAGTATTAAACTGCGGAATACTAGAAATTAAACTGCGGACGGGACTTTTATTTAACCGTTCGATCTTTGGATGGAGGGTCATGATGTGTTGTAAGGATATCCTTAAGTTGACAACGTTGACTATGGATCGGTCCCTTACATATATATATATATATATATATATAATTCTTAGGCTGGTTTCTTCTTTAATTTTTTTGTTGTGAAAATCTTAAATTCAACAATTATGTCTCCAGAAGAGTATGTTTCAGGTATGGTTACTTGTTCTTAATTTATTTTCAGCAACAACATTGGATTATTGATACTAGAGCCACAGACCATATGTATTTTAAATGTGAATAAATTCATTCCTTGACTAGATTTAGATTCTCCCGTGTCATTTCCATGCCAACAAGTTCAACAACTAAAGTTACTTTTAGATATTTTGTCAATTTAACACCTAAAATCATTATCAAGGATATTTTATTTGTTCCCCTTTCCAAATACAATCTCCTTAACATTAGTAAATTAACCCAAGATTCCAGTTGTTGTGTCACTTTTTTTGATAAAAGGTGCATATTTCAGAACCTGAACCAGATGATCATCTTGGCAGTTGGTGATGAGCAGGGTGGCCTTTATCACTTCAAGAATAACTATTCTTTTTCTCATCAAGAAGTAGCTTGGTCTTCCCCACTTCTTTCTCAAGGTGTTTGTCATTCTATTTCCAGTTAAATATTAGTTTTAAATAAGGCAAATACTAATGGTTCTGCATTGTCATCTAGTTTGCTTTGGCACTTGAGACTTGGTCACAGTGCATGTTTGCGAAAAATTAAAGCCATTGCTTCAAATATTTCAGCTACTTGTACTAAAACTTGTCCCATTTGTCCTATATCAACGCAATGTAAGTTGCATTTTGTTGTTAGTACAAGTAAAGATTATGCTATATTTGATCTTATACATGTTGACGGTTGGGGTCCATACAAGGTGCCTACAACCAAAAGGTTGTAAATATTTCCTCACAGTAGTTGATAATTACTCCAAGGGTAACTTTGGACTTTTCTCATGACCACCAAACAACATGTGTTCTAGTTACTTACTGATTTTTTTTCTCTTATGTTCATACTCAGTTTAATAAACAAATAAAACTTGTTAGAAGTGACAAGGGTCTAATTTTTTCAATAATTTCCTAATCTTTTCTTGGCTAAACTTGGTGTGTTGCATCAGAGTTCATGTACCGCGCGATACACCAGACATTTAATGCTAGAGTTGAGAGAAAGCACAGACATTTACTTTAAATGTCTAGAGCTTTGAGATTTCATTCTTGGTTACCAATTCATTACTGTGAGGAGTGTTTGGAAACATCAACATATCTCATTAATCGATTACCTACTCCAGTTGTTAATTTCAAAACACCAAATGAACTTCTTTTTGGTGTCGCTCTAGATTACAATTCTCTCAAATTGTTTGGATGTCTGTGTCATGCAGCTAATGTTTCTGATAAATTTTTACCAAGAGCTATAAAAAGGAATTTTTTATAGGTTATAGACCAAAGGGATATAAATTTCTTGATCTTCTTACCAAACAAGTTTTTGTTATAGTAAGAATGTTGTTTTTCATGAAACCATTTTTCCTTTTTTATCATCTTTTAGTTTACCTGATACACATTCTAAAGGTCTTTATAGTTTCATTCCTTAGGTAGATGATCACAATCTTTCATCTGTTTTATCTAATATTGATTTCAAAATTTCTTCTCATGATGTATACAATAACGATAATGATAATGCAAACAATAACAATAAAAAAACAATATATTTTTTTCACCTATTTCTTCCATTTCAATTGATCCAGTTTCAGAAACTAATACTTATTCTGCATCACACGCTTCAGATCATGATTTCACTTTTCCAAGAACTCTAATCCTATAATTCTTAGACAGTCTACTATGACCAAAGCTAAGTGGAATGATTATGCGCTAGACCTGATAAATATGCCCAAGTTCCACCATCTGTAGATGTTAGTCATGTATCAACCCTTAATGTTATTGTTAAACGTCCTTTGTCTCACAATATGACCTATGATGCTTTTGATCCTTCTCATAGACAGTTCATTTCCAATCTTTCTCATGAAAAAGAGCATAGAAATTTCTACCAAATTGTTCAAGATCCAACATGGGTTGAAGCTATGAATAATGAATTAGATGCTCTTGAAGAACATTGATAGACTCCACGGCACGCTTGCGTGAGGTGGTCGTCGCCCGGATCGTTTACAACAAGTTAATAGAATGGATAGCTTGCAACACCTTAACCCCTCGCCTATATGTAGACGGTAATCTTGGTACAATTGCTTGTCAATGAAATCTGCGTAGGATGGACACCAACGACACTTCGACCCCTCGCTTATATTGAAGCGGTAATCTCGGTACAATCGACGATTGATGCGGTAGAAGACGCCACACACAACTATGACTGGTTGTATGATAAGTCAATTATGAATCTCCAAAGACAACTAAGGAACACTTAAGAAAATTTTTCAAAAAATCACAAGTAGATAAACAAACTCACAATAATATTGATAATCTGAAAATTGGTATGAAAATTGATTATATAAGCCTAACATCACTTGGTATTTATAGGAACTCATAGTGTGCTAACCCATCATCATAAGTCAAGATCTAACAACTAATCACATCACATGCATCAGCCATCCAAAGAATTTAACAACCCAAAAACATGTGATGTGTTAAAAGTCCAAATCAGACAACTAATCTGATCAACACATTACAAGCTGTTTTCGCATCTGATAACAACGGAATTTGGACTCGGGCAAAGAAGGAGAATTGTAGCCCTGGAGTTTTTAATGAATTTAGGCTTTTAAATCAACTCATTTGGACATCTAAAGCTCAAGTTATGGCCCATTTAAGCGAACTAGTCTGAACAGGAATCCAATCTGCGCGGGGTTTGGATCAACTCACAAAGAAACAATGTTTGGAGGCCCAAATGAACTCGGATTTTTGAACACCATACCAAACTGGAAAGCTTGAGAAGTCCTCTACAAATTTCAAGGAGACCACTTTCTCATTCAAAAATTCTAACATCATCAAAAACTCCATTGAAGCTCCAGAGGTCAAATCGCTGAAAAGATAAAAACATAAAAACACATAAAACTAATCCCAAATCACATGAATGATCTTCAAGTTCCAATCCAAGGGTATTAGACACCATTCCAAGCATCTTTGGGTTGAATTCATTCCATTCACGTATGATCATTCGTTGCTCGATATTTGAGTCGAATGATTGTCATAAAATTCTGACCCCCTCATGCTTGTGTCATTCCCTTCCTCTTCAAAAGGATTTGTCCTCAAATCTAGCATTTCCCTCTCTCGAAAAGGATTGATCCACAAATCGGACTCTACATCAGAACAAACTAAGTTAACAACTGAAATGTAATTAATACTGCAACTTACGAAAACACATGCATATGTAGTAAGACAAACACAAATAAAAATCTGAAAAGTTTTATCCCCTCCTGGATCAAATATCATCATATAGATCTCCCTTCGGAGCATATACTTCCATTTATAAATTCCTGGATCAAAAGGCTTTCTTGTGATCTCGATTATTCGTACTAATACCCATTCTATTGCACCGGGATCAAATATCAATCTTAGAGACTTTTCACGGTGCCATTGTCAACATACTTTATTTCTTGAATTAGACACAAATGATACCAATTGATAGTCTCCTCTTGGATCTAGTGTCAGCACATAGTACCATTCACGTTTCATCAATTTACATTTACGAATCTCCGGATCAAAAATCAACTTGAGGATCTCGTGCATTTATAAATACAACATTTTCAACGATCCTGGATCAAATATTAATTGTTGAAACCAATCACGTTGTTCAAGCAAGCACTCTTGAATTCCTTTCTCCTCGGAGAGTAAGATCCTATCCTGAATCAGTAACATACAAACAACCTTTCTCTTCCCATTGATAATGGAAAATTCAAGATCACATAATGGCATCAATGGAACTAAAAGATCACTTCCAATTTTACAAGATGAAAACTCACTAGCATATATACAATGATCATAATCCAAATCAATAAATGCTAAGGAATTTCCACAAGTGTTGTCAAAACTAGGAATATCATTAAAATAGATTTTACCAAATGATAGCATTTCATACAATGAGGCTTGTCCTAATGAAAAGATACCAAATGATAGCAACTTATGCAATGATGATTGTCCTAACGAAATGACATGATCTAGTCCATTGTCAACTGACGACAATTTATGTAAATCGTGATTAACATGAAAACCTAACTCAACATATGGACTAGAATAAATTTCATGCAAATTAGAGTTTTGAAAACGAGAATATGCCAAATGATAGTAAGAACACTGAAAATGAGAATAAACATCATAATCATAAATTAACTCTACAAATATCAAATATCCTCCATAGTTTATGACAAAAACAATTCCACTATCAAAATAGCTAATCACAAATTTACCAATGGAAGCATGCAAAACATGTTTTAAATAACTCATGAAAACACTAGATGCATTAGTTAATCTAACAGAAATAACTATCCACTTATACAAGTCACATGTTAGCACATTTTTCCCTTTATCACCATCTAGCATGCTAATTTGATTAGGCATTATTATCGCATGATCCTCATCAGATGTAGATAAAACATAAGTACTATGTAATTTATCAAACATATTATCTAAGTAAAGAAAACAATAACGATACTTGTTTACCAATTTAAAATCGACAAACATGCTTGCCGTCTCATCCCACTTAGGTATTATGATCTCATCAATAGCACATGCACTCATGACCTCATCCACGATCAATTCTCCAACCTGTCTCGGTGACTCCTTCGTCTCCTCAAGAACACCAATAGCTGACAGATATGGAATGATAGTACTAGGTATATAATTCTTCACCTGTATAAGAGAAACAACAGAACTAGACAAAACAGAGTTACTTTGGTTAGTTTCCAAAAGTGTCATCTTGTACGAATGTACAGTCATTAGCTTTTCAAAATACAACACCCTTCATTCTCACTCACATTTTCATAGTCACTTATTTTTCTCTCTTTTTCTTTTTGCTCATTCTCTCGTTTGTTTTTCTCTCAAGTATTTTCTCTCTCATTCTTTTCAATCATTTCTTTTTCTCTCTCTTGATTACAATCCTTTTGTACAATCATTAAATCTTCATGAACTTCATCATGTTCATTGGAAACTAACAATTCTCCTTGGACTGCATACTCGATTCCATCGTCTTCCTCCTTCGGCTGATCTTGCTCTTTTTGTACCTTAAGAGTGATTTGTTGTTGTTTCAAATGATCATCCTTTAACTCATTATACGTTCTCATGATATCCTCGAATGATACTTGTTTCACATATGCCCTAGGAGTTTCGCGCGGTTGTTTCCAATGCGACTCCTCATGCCTTTGAACCCTCTTTTCATCCTCTCAAGTTGATCGCCTTGAAGGTTGCTCTTTATGCCTTGGAGATACATATTCATTCCTCCTGCTAGGTTGTACTAGGGCATACTGCCTTCTCATCACGGTTTTCAACTCTTTCCATGTATCGATCGGAGGTTCTCCATATTTTCTCCTATCACGTTCAAATTGAGCCCACCATATACGTGCAACACCGGACAAATCTAGGACTGCAAGTTTGAACTTCCTTTGCTCGGAATACTCATGACAGTGAAACTCTCGCTCCTTTCTTTTCTCCCAACTTAAATAAGCTTCGGGATCCGCTATATCTTGAAATGATCTTTTTTGCCACTCAATTATTTTCACATTTATATCCATACATGATTGCTGCCAAACAAAGGTTAGTACATAAAGAAAAATAATTTCCTCACACACTCCCTCACGTGTTTCGCTCAAACAATGTATCGCACAATTATGAAAAGCTCGTGTATCACACAATTAGGCTTTTACCCTCTAATAATCTCACTACTCTTGCCTTTTCCGCTCGGTATTCTCTCTTGTAGGTTCTTCTTGAATTCACAAAAATAATACCTCAATTTTCCAAATACAATCCAATAAGAAACTTATCAAGACAAAATTATAGTAGTTATGAATACAACCAATATTTCATAATCGCTAAATATGACTTTCCCGAATGAAATCAACAATAATAGTAACAATAATAATTTTCTGCAATTTCCTTTTTCTTTTCTTTTCTTTTTTGTTTTTGACTATGATCCAACAATAAAATAAAAGATAAGTAACTTGATAGGAACTGTGCTTTGATACCAAATGATAGACTCCACGGTACGCTTGCGTGAGGTGGTCATCGCTCGGATCGTTTCCAACAAGTTGATAGAATTGATAGCTTACAACACCTTAACCCCTCGCCTATATGTAGATGGTAATCTTGGTACAATTTCTTGCCAATGAAATCTGCGTAGGATGGACACCAACAACACTTTGACCCCTCACTTATATTGAAGCATTAATCTCGGTACAATCGACGATTGATGCGGTAGGAGACGCCACACATAACTATGAATGGTTGTATGATAAGTCAATTATGAATCTCCAAAGAGAACTAAGGAACACTTAGAAATTCTTCAAAGAACCACAAGTAGAGAAACAAACTCACAATAATATTGATAACTTGAAAATTGGTATGAAAATTGGTATGAAAATTGATTATACAAGCCTAAACTCACTTGGTATTTATAGAAATTCATGGTGTGTTAACCCATCATCATAAGTCAAGACCTAACAACTAATCACATCACATGCAGCAGCCATCCAAAGAATTTAATAACCCAAAAACATGTAATGTGTTAAAAGTCCAAATCAGACAACTAATCTGATCAGCACATTGTAAGCTGTTTTCGCATCTGATAACAACTGAATTTGGACTCGGGCAAAGAATGAAAATTATAGTCCTGAAGTTTCTAATGAACTTAGGATTTTGAATCACCTCATTTGGATATCTGAAGCTCAAGTTATGGCCCATTTAAGCGAACTGGTCTCAACAGGAATCCAATCTGCGCGGGGTTCGGATCAGCTCACAAAGAAACAATGTTTGGAGGCCCAAATGAACTCGAATGTTTGCACACCATACCAAACTGGAAAGCTTGAGAAGTCCTCTACAAACTTCAAAGAGACCACTTTCTCATTCGAAAATTATAACATCATCAAAAACTCCATTAAAGTTCCAGAGGTCAAATCGCTGAAAAGATAAAAACATAAAAACACATAAAAGCAATCCCGAATCACATGAATAATCTTCAAGTTCTAATCCAAGAGTCTTAGGCACCATTCCAAGCATCTTTGGGTTGAATTAATTCCATTCACGTATGATCATTCGTTGATTCCTCGATATTTGAGTCGAATGATTGTCATAAAATTTTGACCCCCTCATGCTTGTATCAAACATCATACCTAGAAATTTATCTTTTGTTTCCTAATAAAAAGACTATTGGTTGCAAATGGGTGCACAAAATAAAGTATCATGCTAATAGTAACATAGAGAGAAACAAGGCTAGGTTAGTAGCTAAGGGCTATACATAGATTGAAGGAGAATATTATCATGGCACTTTTGCACCAGTTGCAAAAATGGTGATAGTTAGGAGTTTTCTTGCTATAACAGTAGCTAAGGGATGGGAAGTTCATTAACTTGATGTTAACAATGATTTCCTACATGGAGATCTCAAGGAAGAAATGTACATGGAATTGCCTCAAGGATATATGCCTCCTGGTCCTAGAATGGTCTGCAAATTAAAAAAAATCTCTTTATGGGTTAAAGCAGGCATCTAGGCAGTGGTTTGCCAAATTAATTGCTAGTCTACTCACAACTGGTTATGTACAATCTATTTTTGATTTTCCCTCTTTACATACACAAAAGAAACCTCTTTTATAGTAATGGTGGTTTATGTAGATGACATCCTCACTGGCAAAGATTATATCACCCTAATCACTGCTCTTAAAAAGGTTCTTAATGATCTGTTTAGCATTAAGGATCTTGGTCAAATGAAGTACTACTTGGGTTAGAAGTTTCAAGGTCTTCTAAAGGTATTTTTATTAGCTATAAGAAGTTCATTTTCAATATACTCAAGTGCAACGTTACAAGATTGCAAACCTCTGACAATTCCATTGAATAGCCTCTGATCCTTCTGAACCCTTGCTCTCTGATCCTACTCAATATAGAAGTTGGGTAGGCAAGTTGTTATATTTAACAACAAGGCTTGACATTAGCTATTCAGTCCACATTTTGAGTCAATTTATGCATGCACCAAGGGAAAAAATCTGGAGGCAGCTATAAGAGTTTTGAGATATCTAAAATGTACAGCAGGACAGGGTTTGTTGTTTTCTTCTACTAATGATCTCATTCTTAGAGGATATTTTGAAAGGGATTGGGGAGGTTGTCCCATTATTAGAAAATTTGTGACAAGTTTTTGTCTTATGTTTGGTCCCTCACTAATTTCTTGGTAATCCAAAAAATAATTTGTTACTTTTAGAAGCACAACAAACACAGAATATTATGTTATAGCTACCATCACTTGTGAAGTCATTTGGATTCATAATCTTTTAAAGGATCTCTAGGTGCCTTTTCATGGTCTTGCAACCTTATTTTGTGATAAACTGATAATCAAGCTGTTAAAGACATTACAGAGAATCTAGTTTATCATTCAAGAACCAAATACATAGAGATTGACTATCATTTTGTCAGGGAGAAACTTTAATCTGGTCTTATTTCACCTTAAAAAATATCTTCTAAAGAGCAACTAGTTGATCTTTTCACTAAGGCCTTGGGGAAAGTTCCTCATTGGTACTTATCTTCCAAGTTGAACCTGCACAATCTTTGTGCCCCCTCAACTTCTGGGGGGAGTATTGGGGATATTGATCATACATCGATAGCAATAGTAGTTATGCAATGTTAGAATTTGAGCTTAAAATTAAGTGGGTTCCATTAATCATTTGAGATGAATCCACATATAAATGTGTTATACTCCATGAATAAATTAAAATCAAGTATTAGGAAGCTCAAATGCATGGGATAATGAATGAGAAATTTACTTCCAAAGATCACCTTTAAATATAATAATAAATGTTTATGGGAAGTTAAAGTCCCACATCGATTGAGAACTAAACATTAAGTGAGTATATATACAATTAGATTGCTCTTAGGTTTGGACCCCAAGGGGAACCCCACTTTTGTGGAAGGGAGAGGATCTAGCTAAGACTTGGTTTGGGTTCACCACACACACGATGTTGCTGCCCCGGACCGGGCTCTGGGTCGTGGCCTCGTGGGCCTAGTTCATTGTATATATCTTTTTGGGCAAAAATTTTTTTAACTTTTTTTTGTTTGGTTCCTTTTATTTTATTTGTTATCGTTTCGTTTGGGAATAGGTTTGCAGCGCCGCAACGCTAAGTCTCTGTAAATCTAGCGCCGCGGCACTTAGATACAGCGCAGCAGCATTGAGTCTCTGTTGAGTCTAGTGCTACAACGCTGAGTCTCTGTTGAGGCCGTTCTGAACAGCCATGCCTTTTAGGATCTAAAGGTCGTGTCCAATCATGAAGGGGAGAGGACTTAGCTAAGGCTTAGTTTGGGTTCATCACACGCACGCCGTTACTGCCCCAGACCGGGCTCTAGGTCGTGAGCCTGGGTCACTGTATATATATCTTTTTAGGCAAAAATTTCTTAAGTTTTTTTTGCTTAGTTCCTTTTATTTTATTTATTATGATTTCGTTTGGGAATAGGTTTGCAGCGCTACAGTGCCTAAACACAGCGCCGCATCGCCTAAACACAGTGCCGCAGCGCTAAGTCTCTATAAGTCTAGCGTCGCAGTGCTTAGACACAACGCCGCAGCGTTGAGTCTCTGTTGAGTCTAGTGCTGCAGTGCTGAGCCTCTGTTGAGCCCGTTCTGAACAGCCATGCCTTTTAGGATCTAAGGGTCGTGTCCAATCATGAAGGGTCACTAATCATCCTATAAATGTCAGATGAATTCAGTCATTCGATTCATTCAATTTTACATCATTTCTTCAGTCATATTCAGAGTACATTTGAGAGAGTTCAGAGCATTCATTGGTTCGTTGTGGGTGCTATTTGTAGTGCTGCTATAGCACACGTTGTCATTGTATTATGGAAGATAAGTGCTGATAATTCTAAGCACCGAAAAGGAGGGCATAATTGTCTTAAGGGCAAAGTACCAAGTACTAGCTTTGATATACTACTTTTTCTACTTTTACAATTCTGGTTTACGTCAGATAAGTTTATATATATATACTATTTTCCTACCATGCAATGTACTACATCAGATCAAGATCAACATAGCAATCGAAGGCATAGAAACAAAGTGGTTCAAGCTTTATCAAAGACTGCAACTACACATGATAATAATACTGAGCTATACACAATCTACAACATAGTTAGACAGTTGGTCATTGTCAATTGCTAAATTTCAGGAAGTTAGTTATGTTGAGTTGTAATAATTATTAGTTAACTAGAGTTAATATTTTACTTTAGTTAGTTAGTTTGCTCAGTCTAGCATTAGTATAAATATCTGTTCAGTTGTAATAGAACATTCAAGATGGTAATATTTCCTCGGTTTTCATTTCCTTCTTCTATATGCAGAAATGTAACACACACACACACACATACACACACACACACACACACACACACACACATATATATATATATATATATATATATATATATATATATATATATATATATATATGCACACACGGTCCGGATCTTAAGCTCACCATTTATCCGACTCACCCATTCTCACCCCCCCTTTAGCGACGGACCCGGCGACAGTTCGATCATACAACCGTCGTCTATACTTTTAGCGACACGCTATATGTTGTTCGTCGCTAAAAGTATAGACGACGGTTATATGACCGAACTGTCGCCGGGTCCGTCGCCAAAGGGGGGTGAGCTTGGGTGAGTCGGATAAGGGGTGAGCTTAAGATCCGGACTCTATATATATTATATAATGTTTGGTATTAAGTTTCATTTTAGGTTTTATAAATTGGGGTTTGAATTCTCTGTAACTAATAAGGGTTTTATTTGGGATTTGAAATCAATTAGCTAGAACAAATAAGAGTTTTTTATGGCTGATAATGGTGGATTTGGGTGGCTTTATGTATTGATATGTTGGTGGTTGTGTCGGTGTGGTGGTGGTGGTGGTTGTTAGGGACAAAGTTATGCTAGGGTTAGGGGGATCAAGCTATCCTGGATTTTTTGAATTTTTTTTAAGCCTCTAAAATTTTGATATTTTTCCTTTATGTTTAATTTTCTTAAGTCGATTTAAACTATGTGCAAATTCATAAATATATCACTCTTCCCACTTTTTGGGTTCATTAAACGAAAATTAAATTTTATGGTCGTTATTTGCTCCACTTTATTACCTTAAGACCATGTTTATTTGCAAGGATTATAATCGCAAGACTATTAATTCTAGGATTATAATCCCGAGATTATAATATCTGGTTGAACATGATATTAAATAATCCCTCGTATTAAGCCATTTTATAATCTCTGGACTAATAGTCTCAAGTCTAAATTTAAAAACAAATAAGACACTTGAGATTAATAGTCATATATCAAGTATAATCATTACAAACAAACATAGCCTAAAGGGTTTATATATACCGCAACACAAATAAATCTTATTTCAATTAAAAAGTATAGTTGTCCACAAAATTTGGAACAAGAGTGATGCTTCTGAAATCTACTAAATTATTCAAACCTTACAATATCTAAGATTTTTCATTTAAAATTTTTCACGTTAAATATTGTGTCTTGCATGTGAATGTTTAATTTTTATGTTGATTTTCATTTTCATTTTCGAGTTTGTTGATTTCCTATATAAATGTATGAAGAAGAAAACATATATTTCTTGGAATTGAGATTATTTTAAGTTCACTTTTTTTCTTGCATTTTCAACCGTCTATGTGAACGTTTCCATAATTCCCATGACCTCCTTGTTTTGATTTGAATCATTTATAACTGGTCTTCTTGTTGCTGGAGTTATAAGTGATAGTGCAAGATAATAGATAGGAACGTTTTGAGGATAAGTTAGGGTGAGAGTCGAACTTGAATAAGCTCTAGGGGGAGATCTTCTTGAAAGTTTTTCAATTACGAGCAAATTGCTTGTTTGTGAGGGATGGCCCCTTTTCTATAGACTTCTTCCCTTGGTGAGTTTGGGCTTTACAATCTTGGGCTTACTTCTGATGTTGAAATGTCTTTAAGCCCATGAAGAGGTGACATGTGTTGCCGCGGCATTAGTCGTTGTTTTTCGTGTGTTAACAAAAATGTTCCAATTTTAATTTATCAAATTTATGAATAGTTTTCTCAATGTTTTTTTTATTTTTTTTATGAACTAGTAATTCTATCCTGGTAGAGTTACTTATATGATACTATTTGGGTTGTCAACGTCGTCTCAATTATGCTAAGGTATGAATAAATCTATGTGAAGAATGATAAATTTGATCGCTAGTTTTTGGTGTTATTATAAGAAATATAATAGTAATATTCTAACATATATTCTTAAAATATATAGATAATATAATTTTAATTTAATTTTGGAATATTAGAATTAATTAATTGTAACACGTGGCACAATGTTGTTTCTAGAAAAAGATTATGTAAAACTTTATTTAGGAGATAGAAAGTTTGAATAAATCATCTAACACCTACCAAAATTCATCTAGTACCATATAATCCTTACATCTAATACTACATATAATCCATGATGTTATTGTGGTCTACATATTGTGTATATTACAGAGAATACTAGACCGGAGACGATTTGTTTGGCATATATAGTTAAGGAATTGATATTTTCACAAGTAAAATTTGATATTTTTATAAGTTTCATTTACTATTAATGTAAGAGAGACCTTGTGAAACTATTATTTTTACTTATGAAAATATCAATTTCCTAAACTATGTTCAACAGCTGTTTAGACCAACATTAACCATTCTTGAGCCATTGAGGCATGCATCTACAGCTTCACTAATAGTCAGGAAAACCCACCCTCTTCCAATTTTATCAACAAATTTGGCTAACTTTAACTTGTGAATCACCTGCCACCTTATATTTGCCATAGCTAACTGCAAAAGATGTGTGAGTTAGAACCATATAAATGTTTGTATAAGCCAATTTAAATTTCATAAAAATTTAAGGTTTTTTGAACCATATTCTTACATCGATGCCTCGAGTAACTAGTTTCTTGTGCAGTTCGTCTAGTGCAAGTATTCCAGAAGTATCGATATTCATCACACCTGTCACAGAAAATCCAAGTCAATCAAGAACTAAATTAGTATTAAAGACTAAATTTAAGGAAATGGCAACTGTGTGGAGCATGGAGTATTGCTGTATGAAATTGTAATTTTGATTCCATTTCATCACTCACCTATTATTTATTTTTTTCCTATTTGAGCTGATCCATTGGAAATGGTGGTTATATATTTTAACTGATCACCGGATCATACAATGTCCATTAAAAAATTTGATAGCCATGATTTAAAAAAAGGGATCCACCGCAATATAGTGTTGCGGAACAATTTAGCTATGACAACAATGTGTTGTAAAGGGGAAGTTGTGTTACTGCTAATTCAAAATTAGTTATTTTTCTCTTCCGCTATACTATGTTGCGGTTCTTAAGTTATTTCACAACACATTGTTACGGAATGCCCCGTCTTTTTTAATATATGGTCTGTCAGATTTTACAATAGATAGTGAAAGATATAGTGGTCAATTAAAATCTATAGCTACCATTTGATATATATGTGTGTGTGTGTGTCGGAATAGCTCTCTTTTGAGTACTTTGAGGACTAATTATGAGTAGGTGCTTGTACGAAAACAAAATGTGCCAAATTGAATGCAGATGCTATGAATTTGGGTACTATAAAATGGGAAAACGTACTTGACATATCCAGGATTAATACATGAACCTTTTCCTTTGCATTTTCTTTGATTTCTTCCTCTTCCACCAAAGAACTTATTATCCTAAAACAAATGTACATTTTGAACTTCTTGTTACTAAATTTGCTCTGTCATGTGTACATGAGCTTGGTGCTAAAGAAACGCGAACGTACCTTTCTTTAATGAAATTAGCATTTGCAAAAGAAATTGAGCCAGAGTTTATACGGATAATTAAGATGCCTGGGATTCTTATGGCAATTGGGAATTGACTAATGTCACTGAATACATCAGTTCCTGGAAGTCTCCCTTGTTCTTCTGTGCCAGGTCTAATGGAGTTTAATAGTAGCTTTGCAAATGAGATACTTACCTGTAAACCAAAAATGTTGAGTTCAATGCTGCAGTTTTCATTAGTTTTAATTACACATTTTTCACAATTTAAAAAAAACAAAGTAGAGAAGAGAGTATAAATAAGTTCCCATTTTACTCACAGTAAGCCACATGTTAATACACAGGTCTATTTTTCTTAAAAGTAGTGGACTTTAGTTTCATTTCTTAAATTCATCAAAAAAATATTCAGCGATGGGTCACCTTACTTTAATACCGCTATCCTAACAAAGAATTCCAAACTTTAATACCGCTATCCTAACAAAGAATTCCAAATATAAAGGATGAACCAAAAAAAGAGAGCCCCCTTTGCCTTACTTTGCATCCGTCATTGCTAAAATGAAGTGTTCAATAATTATACTATTGTCCGAATGTGAACATAGATATTTTAGAAAAAAGTGAAGAGTCATGTAACATAGGCCATGTGGACTATTTCACCGGACTTGAATGATAACTATATGAACAGTATTAATATTGTATTTAAGTCCCAAAAAACACACCTCGCTGTTGCTATAGGTGTCAGTGGTGGTTGTAAGATGCAAACAACGGGACAGGTCACAAAGGGTCTACCTCACTCAGCTAATTTGTGGGCTAATGTTTCTAAATTGGAGCCTACTGTTATATTCCCAAGTTGGAGTCCTTTTAGGTGGACACAATTTGTTGCTATATCTTATCATCACAAAATGGATCTTGTTTTCAAACAATTTGAAATGCAGTCTATTTGATATTTTATAAAAACAAACTGCATTGATATAACAGATAGTTGCATTTTAAATGACATTTATTATACAAGTATTATATAATTGCAATTCTCATCTATGCTAATGCAACTTGTGTATAAAGTGTGCAAATGGACTTCAATTTGAATTTGGCTCCCCTCTGTCACACTTTCTCTCCATTCCATCCAATAAGCCACCTTTTATTTATTTATTATCATTAACATTTTTGTTAGTAGTGAACCAATTATATACTTCATGATACTGAGATTAATTCTACAAAAAATTAAAATCATTAAATGCAATTTTACTGTTAAAAATTAATATCAAAAAAATTAACCATTAAAACAATGTTCATATTCATCAAGTGATAAAAAAGTATTGGAATACTTTTATTTTTGGAGTAATAATACAACTCAATATTATAAAGCAAATGTTAGGTAATCATTTCACTTATTGAAAATATAAAATTTTGGTGTATTCAATGAAATTGGAGGAAAGGTATATTGCAGAGGAACCAAATCTAATTTTAACCGGGGATCCAAATCCGACAAAAATATTGTCTTATTCTGTGGCCTAATATTTAATGCTTATGAATGCTTCAAGAATTTAGTGAAAGTAAAAAAGAAGATGAATCAAAAAATTACCGCGACTAAAAGACCGATCTCCACAGATGCAAATAACACTCCGAAGAACGCACCAATGCAAGCAAGAAAGTCTAGCTTGTCAACCTTCCAAATGTGGTAAGCTTCATTTATGTCAATAAGTCCAGGAAGTGCAGATAAGATGATGGATGCCAGGATAGCAATTGGAGTGTAGTACAATAGCCTAATGAATAATTGTAGTGATATAAGCACTGTTATTGCCATAACTATATTTGACACCGCAGTTTGGCAGCCTGCGCTGAAATTTACTGCGGTTCTTGAGAATGAACCTGTTAAAAGTAATAACTGAACTTGTCAAATGTTTGATATTTCTTTATATAAATAGAGTCAGATAAACAACACTAAATTTTATGTTAATAAATTAGACTTGTATACACTTTAAACGTTTAAGTTTTTCACAGTTTAGAACTTAACATTAATGTTTCAATTTTAATATATTGAATCTTAATGTCTTGAATTTTTATAAATTTTTTCTTACGGGCATTTCTTACGGGAACTTGACTCAAAATGAAAAGGGTAATTTATTCTTTTAGAGGTATATATATTGTTTACATTTGTTTCAATTTTTCATTTCTTTTTTTTTTCTTCATCATACATTAATTACATGCATACAATTTTCTACACGTCCAAAGATATTTAGGATTGAAATTATCCAAAATACCCTCACTTTGATCAATTGTTAACACCGGTGGCCAAATGATTTTATTTATAGAAATTTAGGGATATTAAGGTTTAATCTTAAAATTAAAATATTGGGGTTTAAATTCTAAAATGTGGAAAAAGGTTATAAAGTTTATACAAGTCAATAAAGTAAGAGACTAAGAGTCAAAAGAATAAATGGTAAATGTACAAAAACAGGAAGAAATCTCAAAAATATAACACAGATGCAAGTTTTTCTTATAGAAACTTTTTTCTAAATGATTCCGTGCCTTTTACAAGTCTTTTCTTCAGATGCCCTTACCTTTATTGAAGAATAAAAGAAGGAATAAATAAAAGAAGATAAAGAAATGCTCACCAGTTGCTGCATAGCAAGAAGTTAAAGATCCTGCAATGTTCATGCATCCCATGGCAATCATTTCCTTGTTCCCATCCAGGTTATACCCTTTCACTGAAGCGAAAGATCGGCCAACAGCAATGGCTTCCTGAGCAAGTGGTTTAATTATTGTTAGGAAATGCATTATGCTACATTCGGCAACTCAATTCTAAACTTTTCGAATTGGAATTAAAAGCACATTTGCAATTTCATAGAATTAAAATTTAATAATAATAATAATAAAATTAGTAAAATTTTGGTGCTTAATTTCTATTCCAAGACTTAGGATTGAGTTGCCTAACTTAACTGCAAGTTTATTTGATATAAAAGAAAAATGTAGAGTGGCCATATACCGCCAGTGCAACAACTGCGCAAATCAGTCCGATTTTGGCAGCTTGTCCAACATGTGGGCCATTGAATTGTACTTGATGAACAGAGCTTGGATTCAATCCTCCTCTGAAATGTTTTACAATTTTGACTCCATGGTCATCTGCTTTTGTCAAGTAGACTAGCAATGTGGATAAAATTACTGATACAAGGGGAGCAATGGCTGGCAGCCAGAAGAGTTTTTTGTTCCTTCGGCCCTGCAATTTAAACATATTAATAACTCTTGACGAATCAATAGGATTACCCAAAATGAAAGAAAAAGTGATGCAAGGTTTAATACACTTACTATAAACCTGGTAATCAGGATGAAGATTAGGAATGAACAACCGAGCACAAAATTCAAAGGATACCACTGTCAGTGAAAAACAAAGGAAAATATGTGATACAGAAAGTTAATAAGCAATCAATAATTTCTTATAGTTGTTAGGTGGAAAAAAATGTAGAGCTGTAAGCGAGTTTAGCCGAGTTAGGCTTTGACTTGCCAAGCTCGAACTCATTTAAAAGTTAAACAAGCCGAGTTGAGTCAAGTTTTAAACGAGCTTGAAATTTGGTGTACAAACTCGGCCAATTTAGTAAATAAGTCGAGCTTGAGCTCGTCTTAAGTGAGCTGAGACTAGTCGAGCTAAGGCCGGGCTTGAATCGAACACATATTATTCGAGCTCAGCTTATTTTTTCTAAATGGGCAAAGGAATTTTTCGAGCTTGAGTCGGTCTAATCGAGCCGGACTGGGCTCACGGGCAGTACTTGTTCGTTTATAACTCAAAAAAAAAATGTGCTAAGGATAACTTGTAAACATGTTATAAAGTTTTTCTAGAAAAATGCCAAAAACTTACCGGATGATGAAGTGATTTAGAAACAGATGCCAAAACAGAGACAACATCTGTTTTGTTGGTGAAATGACTAATCCCAATTAAGCCCTTTAGTTGTTGGAGACCAATGACAATGGCTGCACCTCCCATGAATCCGACAATAGCAGCGTGCGACAGAAAATCCACAAGAAATCCCAACCTGTACATATCATATCCCCAGATTTTTAAAGAAAATAAGCTTCAAAACAAACACGAACATAAACTTAAGAAACTAAGTTACAAAACTATGGTTACCAAAAATGCTGATCGACACGGAATGAAATCAGGTACGAGGAATATTACTTATGTAAGAATGCACAAGGGATCTAGTTCTCGTACCACGATTCGGAAAGCATGACAGTAAGAGTTCTCTGGTAACTGTAACAAGACAAACATCTAACACAAAAACTGGATGAGGACTACCTGAAGATTCCGAACAGAGCTTGGAAGCTGCCAGCAAAAAATGTCACAGTGAAAACTAGCCTTCTATAGGCAAGAGGATCAGCCATTGGATCTACTATTTTCTGAATCATGGCAGATAGCAGCAATGAAACCACAGCTACCGGACCAATTGCAATCTCACGTGAACTCCCCATAACAGAATAAATAAGAGGCGGAACAACACTTGTGTCTACACAAAGAAGAACAAACATTGTCTTTCTAATGCTAGAGAAGTTTCAAACTTAATCTGCTCGCTTCATTTGTTACCGAAAAATGCTAAATTCTAGTAAAATTTGATCAACAGAGCTTCAGAAACTTACATAAGCCATATTGAGGATCAAGTTTTGCTAAACTAGCATATCCAATGCCCTGCAATAATACCAAAAACATGTTAAAGCTCAAGAGCTATTATAAATGAAACAAAATTAAAGTTGTCATTTATTATGCATTACCTGAGGAATGCAGAGACTTGCTAGAGTTAACCCGGCCATTAAATCATTCTTAAACTTCGATGCTTGATAATTTCTGCCCCAACTAAGGATTGGAAATAGGCCTTCCAAGAACAAAATTGCAGTTTTAGATCGAGGCTGTTTTGCGGATGATGATGATGAAGAAAGTTTGCTTTTTTGAGGAAAAACTGCATCTTTTATTGAAGCGATGAGCTCCTGGAATAAGCTAGGTGGATCAGGTGAGCTAAGGATCAATTTAGCGCTCTCCATTCGTGGGTTTTCCTCAGTGTTGAGCTGCTGAGCTCCCTCAGTTAGCAATGAACCCATTCTGGTTTTGAGGTGCTTGGGTGAACTTTGGAGTTATATATTTTTGTAGGTCTTAAGTTTGATATATAAGTATATTAATCTCAGTTAAATAATCAATCACAGGAACATTGGTTTACAGTATGTGTTTAAAATTGTTACTTATTATGCAACTCTTACCTGTCGGTCTATTAGTTAGTTTGAGAGAAGCAGGAATTTTTGAAACTTTACGCCGCATGACACAAGTGAAACAACACCCCTCAAACTATTAGTGCTCCACTAGCATTGTTTTATTTCTCATCAAGTGGGGATTGAACCTGCATACCAGATTAGAAGGGATAGAGAGGTCCATGCTAAGAATTCAAATCAGTCTTCTCATTCTCTGTCTCATTTGCTGTTCTATCATATGTATTTATTTAGTTATAAAATAACCGTAAATAAATAGATAAGGATTAAATCAGTCGTGGACCCAGAATCTTTAACAATTGGGATCACAATTACCGTAAAAATAAAATAAAATATATATAAAATAAACAAAATTTATATATAATGTCGCCATCTAGGCCTCCACAAGTCGTTTAAACTTGTAAACATACCCTACAAGTTGATTGACCTAACTATGAGAAGAGATGTTATATATATATATATATATATATATATATATATATATATATATATATCCAACTTCAAGCATGTGTAGTTCGTTAACTGGGGACTAAATCTAGCATTTTAGTACCTCTCCTAAAATTGAAAGGTAAAAATTTCATTAGAACCATGTTTGATTTTAAATACTATCGTGCTATTAGACTATGAATTTTACGATGAGTCTTATTTTATATACATTCGTTCTAGATATAGAGATTTATTTTTAAAACCACGATTTTTAAGAAATTTTTTATTTATTCAAACATGTCGTTAGCATTAGTTAGAAATGTAGTAATTGTAGTAATTATAAATACTTAATATATAATTTACCACAAATAATGTAGTAGCTAATAATATAGTAGTTGTACGTAGACTCACTCTAAAAATTTTATTTTGTAACAAATTTTCATGTTTATCCCTATACATTCTGAAGGAGAAAAAAATATATTTAATTATTTTATTCTAATAATTAGAATTTATATTCAATTTTTGATATATGTATGAGAATGTTCAATTGTATGGAATCCGAGTGTGAGAGAGAGGATGTATATTGTTAACGTCAAGATTCGTCCACGCGTCCAATCACCAAACTGCGCGTCCAATCCTGCACAGAAACGAAACCACACTTAGAATGCTGACGGCTTTCGCCGCCGGGAGATAACTCCGGTGTGAGAATAAGTACAGGCTGAATAAGGTTTAACAATGGAGGTTTGATACTTTAGTGCTGAAAAAGATGATTATCTGTGAATTAGGGTTTAGCCTTGTATTTATAGTGATTACACCATCTACTTCATGTCCGTCCCCGTATGGAAATAGAACTCCTCGTTAGGTTAGTACCTTAATGGGATTTAACTCAATCTCCTTAAAGGAAGAAAGTCGAATTATATCCTGACATTTTCTTTAGGAGTTGAAAATTAAATGTAATTAGGATTCCTTAATATTCTCCCATTATCCAAACAGACTCCTAGATGGGAACATACCTCCACGTGGACAATGGCCCATCGTATCCATCGGGCCCAAATAAACACATCCCAACATTGTCCCCCAGTCTTTCATTACAATGGAACATTTAATGGAATAGGTCACCATAAAAGCCCAATAATTAAATGAGAACACGGGGCCCAAAATCCAACCTTACGGTTACGTATTCACCACACATTGTCAAGTCCCACCATCATTAAATAGCCCACTAACCACGCCGTTTTAGGAAATCGCGCGGAACCCCAAAAGTCAAACAATTCAAAACCCTATCTCTTCCAAAAGTCACCACCACTATTTAGATTTGATCTCAACATCCATCCTCGCTCTCTCTGCAACCATTGCATTTTTCGACGAAAAAACCCCTTTCAAAACATTCCAGTCTACTATCAATCAATGGCCGCCACCAATACTTCATCCTAATCCAAAGCTGAGATCGAAACCTAGAAGATGATCAAAGAGTACGCAAATAAAGAAACCTATGCCCACATCAACACTACCTCCACCATTAGACCTCAAGATCTCAATGAAATACGAGAGCAATACCGTATTAAGACTACCTACGATATCCGAGCCCCCCCTCCATGTCGAACGAATGTACCATCGGCCTGACTGGTGGACTGCCATCTCCCTCAGTGCCCTCAAATATGGGGTATGCCTCCCCATTTATGCCTTCATCATCTCCCTCCTAAGGTTCACCGGAGTCGGCTTCGCCTAACTGGTGCCGAACTCCTACATCCACATTATTTTTTTAATCGCCTTATGCCATGAACTCAACATCACTCCCACCATCGACTTCTTCTTCACCTTATTCTCCATGAGCCGATCCAGGGAGTCCGAGTTTCGGTAGATAAATAAGCAACAAAGTAAAGGAATCGAAAAGCGCCCTCTGATGAAGACTCCCTCAAGCAACAAAGGATGACATTCACTATGGTTATTCATCAAGGGTCCCAGTATCCGCGAGATTCCTGACTGGGCCGAAGCCTCTAGATCGAATGTAGCCATCGGAGAGCTACCTCATGCCCATCTTCAAGAACTGGTGAAACTCATCGAAAAACTGCCGAAGAAGGAATGGGACCTTAGGCTCCTGAGCAACCAATCCTGGTTGTATGATCACAAACGTAAGGTCTGAACCCTTTGATATAACTCGTACTATTTCAAATTTCCCATCTGATATAGATCTTAACTCGTACAGTATCTCCTATCAAGCCGACCTCAATTGTCGACGTCAGCAAAACGTCTACCGATCATACTGAAGAAATAATTCCTCCGCCTGAACCAACCAAAACCTTTCCCCTAATCCAACTGATCACCGCAATCCTGATGCCACCAACTTCCTCAACTTCTATCATCCCCACTACCGGCTTCACTAAAAGGAGCCTTCTAGACATCCCTCCTTCTAAAAGGACCACCATTCTGCAAGTGAAAAGAAGGCGTCAAGCGAAGCCTGCCAAACAAAACCCTCCACCCGAAACAGAACAAAACATTCAGACCAACCCACCAACCTCCGAAGCCCCGCAACCAGAGAATCAAAAAGAACCCGAAGACTCCTTTTTTCGAACCTCCAACCAAAAAACAACACATAGATACCCCCTATGACCATCAATCTCCTCCACCATCACCCCAACATATCCAGAGAGTGCCTACCTTGGCATCATTATGGCCGCAAAGCCCAGAAGACTTCCCAATCAATCTCTTTGACCACTTCGTGCTTCCCGGAGATGACGAAAAATTCGAAAGGGCAAGTCTTTGAGAACTCGTAAACTCCAATGCATTGAATTTGAGCCAGGTAAATATCTCTGGTCTAATCTATCCTCCGAACTCACATATTAAATTTATTATCTAACTCCTCTTCTCTCTACTCCTAGGCCACTGCTGTTACCGGCCGACTCCTACGTTAACTAACCCAAGCCAAAGAAAGAGAGGAGGAGTAAGAAGCTGAAGCCACTCGTCAAAAGTCGACGCTCGAAGCTGCAATGGCCGACTTGGCGAAAGAGAAGAAACTACACGCCAATACCGCCCTTCGCTGTGATGAACTCGAGGCCGAACTGAAGAAAGTCCAGGAGAAAGCTGCCGAAGGCGAGAAACGCCGCTTGGCGATTCTGATATAGATCTTAACTCGTACAATCTCAATTGTCGACGTCAGCAAAACGTCTACCGATCATACTGAAGAAATAATTCCTCTGCCTAAACCAACCAAAACCCTTCCCCTAATCCAACCGATCACCGCAATCCTGATGCCACCAACTTCCTCAACTTCATCATCCCTACTCTCGGCTTCACTAAAAGGAGCCTTCTAGACATTCTTCCTTCTAAAAGGACCACCATTTTGCAAGTGAAAACAAGGCATCAAGCGAAGACTGCCAAACAAAACCCTCCACCCGAAACAGAACAAAACATTCAGACCAACCCACCAACCTCCGAAGCCCCGCAACCAGAGAATCAAAAAGAACCGAAGACTCCTTTTTCTGAACCTCCAACCAAAAAATAACACATAGATTCCCCCTCTGACCACCAATCTCCTCCACCATCACCCCAACGTATCCAGAGAGTGCCTACCTTGGCATCATTATGGCCGTAAAGCCCAGAAGACTTCCCAATCAATCTATTTGACCACTTCGTGCTTCCTGGAGATGACAAAAAATTCGAAGGGGCAAGTCTTTGAGAACTTGTAAACTCCAATGCATTGAATTTGAGCCAGGTAAATATCTCTGGTCTACTCTGTCCTCCGAACTCACATATTAAATTTATTATCTAACTCCTCTTCTCTCTGCTCCTAGTCCACTGCTGTTACCGGCCGACTCCTACGTCAACTAACCCAAGCCAAAGAAAGAGAGGAGGAGCAAAAAGCCGAAGCCGCTCGTCAAAAGTCGACGCTCGAAGCTACAATGGCCGACTTGGAGAAAGAGAAGAAACTACACGCCAATGCCGCCCTTCGCTGTGATGAACTTGAGGCCAAACTGAAGAAAGTCCAGGAGAAAGTTGCCGAAGGCGAGAAACGCCGCTTGGCGATTCTGAAAAACTATGAAGACAAGAAGAATGAGTGTGGTGCTCTGATGGTTGACAACGCAGCTTTGCAGAGGAAACTCGAGTCTACTGAAGTGAAGCTCGGAATGTCTATAGGGGCCCACAATACTTTAGAGAAAGAGTTCAACAGCTATAAGACGCTAGGTCCTCCACTGACTGAAGCCATCAAACAGCAGATCATTCAAGAGTACCGAAGGTCCCCCGAGCTGACGAATGAAGTGTTATAGCAGTTTAATCTCGGCTATCAGAGTGCTCGAGACAAAGACAAAGAAAAGATGCGCATAGTCCATCTCAATGCAGACCTGTTGGACACTTCGGACGACGAAGCCGAAGCTTGAAGCGGATTCCCTTCTTCAAAGCAATATTTTTGTAATAGCTTACTTTGTAGGCAATTTATCCATGTGCATACATCAATATTAATGAAAAATATTAATTCATGAGCAAAATTGAAATATTATTCCATTAAATATCAATAAAATTTACAGAGTCATAAGAAACTACTTAACATGTACTATTGATAATACTTTCTAAGTCTCCCAGCATGCCAAGTGTGACACCCCCAAATCCGGATTTCCTAACCTCGAATTCGGTGCTCATGATTCTCAACAACAACATACTTTCTAACTAAATGCGGAATAATAAACATACATTGTTTATCGAATAGAAATAAAGTCTTACAATTCCGGTCCCAAGGTTCTTTAACCTTAACATAAAACGTACCCTTAATACAATAAAAGGTTCACTTAATCAAACAACATTCAAGAATAACTACTAACGGGCATCTATTCTTGCACCTTCCCTTTTCCTTTGTCTCCTCTAGACGTTTCTGCCTTAGCTGAAATAAAGATCATGATATAGCAAGGGTAAGCAACTAATTTGCTTAGCAAGTATATACACAAAGAGATATATCATGATAGAAGGAAGTTTCGCTTTCAATGTTCAACAGCAGTATAAGAGTGTGAAGGAACATGAATTAGTAAACAACAGTTGAATATCCGAATGATTGAATGACAATTACTGAGTGGTTTGAAATAACCAAGGACGTTTTCCAAGGTTCTCAGCATTTAAACTGGACCTCTTAAAAGTTTTGGTAATCGAGGGGATCAACCTCTCATACCCCGTGATTTATGCATAAACACTTAATAACCAGCATTGATATCATGCCTTAAACAAGTTTATCCTTTTCTCAGCCAAGAGTTCTTACCATAGCAATTTAATAAGAACAGCTTTTAAAATACCATTGTCTTAACCAATTTAGATGTGCTGGATCTAGCTGATACAAATAGCATAGATCTATCTCATAAACAATTCATGCTTGAAAAAAGCTTTAATTAAATTTACAGTTCAATCATAATAGGATAGGAATTCAATTGCACAAGGTGCGAATCTCAATAATCAGTATAGATGTGAATAATCGACAATAATTATTCACTAACACGCTTCGAAAATAATAACTCGAGATTTAGTTAGGGAACTTGCAATAATGTAAGAAGTTTAGGGTTAGGAACTTGCCTGTTTGCTCAGCTACAAACAATTCTAGCTTTAACTATTTGGCCTTGAAGAACCTAACATAGATAATGCCGGTCTATCAATTAGTATTGCGTAGTTGTACGCCGATACGCTTACTTATGCTATTCATTTAACAATTTAGCAATTCACATAGCACACAGTAAATAAACTATAGTAATTTTATAAGGCACTTAATTGCTTTCTAGATTGGTGGTTTAATTAATCAACCACGAATCCCTTAAGAATAAACACTGATTGAACCCTTAAACAATTAATTATAATTTTTTAATTAATGAACACTACTCTTTCTTAAGTAATATTTATTTATTACCCCTTAGACAATTTATCAAAATTGTCCAGTTAAGGTGCTATTTAAAATCTCCTTACTTATTAACTTTATCTTTCTTTAATTACTATTTAATATTTGTTAAACAGTAATTAATTAATTATCTTTAGTTATTAATAATAGTAATTATTAACTAATTATATTTACTAATTATTTAATTATTAATTAAATAATAATCGAATTATTAATTTTAATCGTCTTTAATTATTATTTAATTATAATTAATTAGGTTTATTTATTATTTAAAGTTAATCAAATAATAAATAATTAATTAGTAAATATGAATTATCTTTAGTTATTATTTAATAATAAATAATAACTAATTAGATTTATTTATTATTTAAGGTTATTCAAATAATAATTAATTAACAAGTATGAATTATCTTTAGTTATTATTTAATAATAACTAATTAGGTTTATTTATTATTAAAGTTAATCAAAAATAAATAAATAAACAATTTACTATACATGGAAAATATAATAGCATATAAGGCTATTATTTTATTACTTCTTATTCATACTTAATTATTATCTAATAATAATTAAATATTTATTGTTTATTGATAATTACTTTATTCATACATATGTAGTATCTTTATTTATTATTAATAATTAATTACTTTATCAGCTTCATTTATTATTTAATATTAATTAAATAATAATTAAATATTTATTATCTTTATTTATTATTTATTGATAAATAATAATTAATTAACTTACTAATTTTATTTATTAGTTGTAATGACTAATTAGTTCACAAGTATAATATCAGCTCCAAATTAATAATCAATATTTGGGCCAATGATAGCATGTTTAGTTTATTAAACAATTTACCATCATTTGTTAGTTATACGAATAACCCAAATGATTTACACCACCAATTTCCTGTAATTCTATTTCAATTGTGCAGCCCATTATTCAAACAACAGGGAAAAGAAAAGAATTCAATCAAAAAAATTTCTTAGAGACATTTCGTCGAACACCTTGTGGGCGTATCAAAGGTCGACGCTGGCTTAGTTCATAGGCAAAATCAAGCTGCCGAACCTTATGGTTCTTTAACATACAGAATCTCAACCAAGCAGTATAACCCAAGCAATAAAATGAAATCCCAACACAGAAGGAGATACAAATTA
Source organism: Aralia elata (assembly GCA_034770075.1). Classification (NCBI taxonomy): domain Eukaryota; kingdom Viridiplantae; phylum Streptophyta; class Magnoliopsida; order Apiales; family Araliaceae; genus Aralia; species Aralia elata. Next base: position 2,106,961 of record JAVJAP010000089.1, on the reverse strand, counting down.
AACAGCACAATACAGTATCAGTTTGTAAATCCCAAACAACATATATTAAAATCAATATCATTAGCTGCTAGAACCTTTAAGGTTCAGTAACAACAGTTTCCCCAAAACAAACCTAACACAGTGCTAAAAACGAACACAATTGGCAACGTCATACAACACAACCACAATCGGCAACCCAAATTCCATTTACATAAGGAAGAAAACCTAAAAATTAAACTATCACAGTAGCTCAGACACCCCATTGCCATACCTTGGGTTCGATCGGCTAATTTCCTTTCTTCACTGCGACTTGCTTTCCTCTTTTGAATTTTGACTTACAAATTTTCTTCGGCAGACTTGTTTTAGGGTTTGTGAAGATATCAATTTATAGTAGCAATTTTACCCAAATTAGTTTGGGTATTACCTTACTTGGCCGGTTAAGGACCGCCGGTAGGAGGGAGGTAGTGACTGACGGCCCATCACTTCCCAGCTGGGTTCGGTCGGCATCTCGAGCCGTGTGTTGCTATGGGTCACGTCGCCGGTCACCTTGAATCCACCGGTCCGATTGGTTGTCCATGACAGTCCCTGGCTTAGACCGTTGGTCAATTCCTCCACGCTGCCCGCTTGCTTCGAGCTGTCGCCGGCGTACGCCTGGCGACACCTCCTGTTCGTCCCGTTCAATCTGGCTGAGGGTTTGATTCGATTGAGAAGCTAGGGCTTCGAATTCCCTTCTTGCTTAACTGATTTCCCCAAATCGATCGCTTGGGTTATCTATCCTAATTCGATTTCTCTGATTTGAAACCCCTCCCCCATTTGGACTTGCCGGTTAACAAAGAAATGGAACGGGTTCTATTAGGCTGGAAGGGAAATTGGGCTCAAAGGAATTGGGTCAGCCGATTGGATTGAGGATTGGGCTCACCCACTAGTTGGGTCGGCCAGAAGAATGGGAAGCAGCCCAAAAAAAAAAATAACTTAGGAAATTGGGTTCAAGAAAGAAATGGGTTAATCCATTTATTAGAATTAATAAGACCACACTTTTAAATTAACTAACTTAATTAATTAATTGTTTTAAAAAAAAATTTATTTTTAACAATAAATTCCTTATTATACTTTATGATATTAAAATTAAATAATTGGTGTAATTATTTACTGTTTTAGCTATTCATTCAAGTTATATAATTCGATAACTTGAATTTATCGTTAAGTTGAGGTGAAATTTATTATTTAACCCCTTAACATTATAACTTAGATCGTATAATTATTCAATCAAGTAATGATGCACATACATGGGCCTAATTAAGCACATAAAATAATTTCCTAGAAAATAAAATTTTATATTATATAAAAATGAATTGATAGCATAGTTACAAAATTTCTCGGACATTACACCAAGTGTTTTTAACTTCTATTCCATCCATTGCCCGAAGCCGATAAGTACTGGCTTCGGCACTCCAACAACCTCATAAGGTCCCTCCCAGTTGGGCATTAGCTTTCCGAGGCATTGGGGCATCGAAGCCTCTACCTCTCGGACGACTAGATCTCCAACTTCAAACCTCCTCAACCTTACTCCTTTATTATAATGCCTGACTGTTCTCCTTTGGTAGACTACTAGCCTTACCAAGGCCGACTCCCGAACCTCCTCTAACAAGTCAAGATTTAGACGAAGGCTTTCATCATTGTACAGCTCCTTATACTAACTAACCCGAAGCGAAGAGATCCGATCTCAACTAGAATTAAGGCATCAGTCCCGTAGGCTAGTCTGTATGGCGAGTCACCTGTCGTAGTCCATGGAGTAGTTCGATATGCCCACAGAACACTAAGTAGCTCTTCGGGCCATCTTCCCTTGGCTTCGTCCAATCTCCTTTTAATTCCATTGAGTAGAGTCCCGGTTAGTGACTTCGACCTGACCATTAGATTGAGGATGAGCAACCGAAGACTTTCGATGCTGGATGCCTAAATCCTTCAAGAACTCCTTGAACTTCGATCCCACAAATTACCTACCGTTGTCTGACACAACAACCATAGGAATACCAAAGCGAAAGACCACAAACTCTTTAAGAAACTTAAGACATTCTTATTCCATGATCGTCCGAAGTGGCTTGGCCTCTACCCACTTAGTCATGTAATCAATAGCCACCAGCACAAAGCTGACCTGCCCTTTCGCCTTTGGCAATGGACCCAAAATATCAATCCTCCATACTGTAAATGGGATCAGAGACAAGACGGAGAACAATTCTTTAGGCGGCTAATGAGGAATTTGACTATTTAACTGATATTTAGGACACTTCTGAACATACTCCTTAGCTTCCTTAAAAATGGTAGGCCAGTAGTAACCCTGTCGAAGCACCTTGTATGCCAAAGCCTTTGCTCCTATTTGATCTCCACAAATCCCCTCGTGAACTTTCCGAAGTACGTACTCTATTTCGGATGGAACTAGACACTTCAGCAAGGCGAGGAGTATGCACGCCTATACAAATCACTATCGATCAATACAAAATTTGTTCTGTACTTTATTTTCTTTGCCAATATCCAATCTGAAGGTTATTCGCCATCGGCAAGGTAACTTATGTATGACGTCATCCAATAATCCGAGCGTTCCATCACCAATACCTCTGATCCTTGAATGCTTGGACACTCTAAAACCTCCAAATACACTAACCCACTGAAAGTACCTGTATCCGAAGCAGCTAACTTGGACAATGCATCGACAATGGTATTATCGGACCGATCGACCCCTTGAAAAGTGAACGAACTGAAGTACTGCAACCGATCTTTAACTTCGGCTAGATACTTGGACATCATTGCCCCCCGGGCCTCATACTCCACTGATATATGCTTGACCACTAGTTGAGAATCGCTGAAGATGACTAACCTCTGGACCTCTAAACTCTTTGCCAACTGTAGCCTAGCCAGAATGGCTGCATACTCAGTCTCGTTGTTGGTCACCCTGAATCCGAACCGAATGGCCTCTTGAACTCTGAATCTCTCTGAACTTGTCAGAATCACCCCTGCACAGCTGGTATCCGAAGTTGAAGACCCATCTACATACAACGTCTAAGAAGTTTGAACCTGCCGAAGCTCCGAGATCGACCCAACCACTGCTTCCACCTGATCGATGGAGTCAGGCTCAGAGAAAGAACTTTCCACCACAAAGTCGACCAAGGCCTGACCTTTAATAGCAGTCCTAGGATGGTACTCCAACACAAACTGAGTTAACTCCATAACCCATGCTGCAAGCCGACCCAAAATTTCAGGCTTATTCAATATCTTCTTCAGAGCCTGATCCGTATACACGATTATTAATCTTCCCTGAAAATAGTGCTGAAGCTTCCGACTAGCTATAACCAAGGCATAGACAGATTTCTCCAAGTTCGAATACCTCGTTTCAGCCTCCCGAAGAGCGTGATTTACATAGTAAACGGGGAACTATTTTCCTCCCGTTTCCTGAACCAGTACCGCTCCGACCTCCATCGAGCTTGCTACCAAATATAAATACAGAGGTTCTGAAGGGACCGGCTTTATTAGTAGAGGCGCGAAAGATAAATATTTCTTTATTCTCTGAAAAGCATCCTTGCACTCTGAAGTCCACTGGAAAGTCTTCTCATTCTTCGGCCCCTTCAAACGTATCAAAAAACGACAAACACCGCTCTACTGATTTGGACATAAACCTTCTCAAAGCTGCTATCCGACCCGTCAATCGTTGCACATCTTTAAATGTTTGAGGAGACTTCATGTCCAGAATAACCTTAATCTTCTCTGGATTTGCTTCAATCCCTTTTTTGCTGACCAAACACCCTAAGAATTTGCCTGAACCTAGGCCAAATATGCACTTCGTCGGGTTCAGCCGAATGTTGTAGTCTCTAACTGTTTGAAAACAATCCTCCAGGTCATCCAGATGCTGTCAAATGGATAGGCTCTTGACTATCATATCATCCACATAGACTTCCATGCTTCAGCCAAACTGCTTCCGAAACACGTAGTTCGTCATCCTCTGATAAGTGGCTCCGGCATTTAGCAGTCCGAAGGTCATCTTCTTGTAAGCATAGATCACCCGATGTGTTATAAACGTCGTCTTCGGGATATCCTTCTTATACATGGAAATTTGATTGTATCCCGAAAAGGCATCCATGAAGCTTAACAGCGCGTACCCCAATGTGGCATCGATCAACTGGTCAATGTGTGGGAGTGGGTAGAAGTCCTTCGGACATGCCTTGTTCACATCAGTATAGACGATGCAGATCCTTCACTTCCCGTTCTGCTTCCGAACCAATACCACATTCGCCAACCACTGAGGGTAGTCGATCTCATATATAAAATCGGCCGCTAACAGCTTGGCGACCTCATCATCAATAATCTTTTGCCGTTCAGAGGCAAAAATCCTCCTCTTTTATCTCACTGGCTTCTTAGTAGGATCTACATTCAGTTTATGCAATTCATGGCATATCATTGGGCTCCCATGCAAAAATATCCGCATACACTTGAAGCAGCTCGATCAAACCCGTTCTGAAGGACTCCTGCAGACCCAAACCAATCTTTATTGTCTTATCTTTCTTCCCCGGGATCGGCTCAATGTCTTCGATTTCTTCGGCTGGTAAGGCGAGTGGTTTTGTGCTTCCTTCGGTAAAGGGTTCAACCTCAATCACCATTGTCTGCTTCTACTTACACTTCTCGACAACCGAAGATATCAACGAGTTCCTATAGCACCTTCGAGCCATATCCAAATCACCCTTGACTTCGCCAACTCCGTTTGACATAGGGAACTTTATCTTAAGGTGTGGGATAGGTCACCGCCTGTAGTGCCATCAACGTCGGTCGTCCTAAAATAGCATTGTAAGCAGAATCCACATGCACAATAAAGAACCTGACGTTGACCTCCATCTGTTGGGGAGCTGTTCTAAAAATGACTGGTAATTCGATGGTTCCTGCTACCCGAACCGCGTCATTGCTAAACCCATACAACGAAGGTTCCTGCCCGACCTCCATCTTCCTTCCTCCCAGATCTAGCCTTTGGTAAGCGTGGGCATACAATATATCGACAAAGGAGCCATTGTCAATCATGATCCGCCTCATATCCATGGATCCGACTTGGGCAATGATAGCCAAAGCTCCCTCATGTGGCTCCATCGATTCTGATAGGTAATCCTCATAGGTGAATGATATCACAGTGCCGGGATAAGGCCGCTCCCTTCTTACAGGCTGTTCAGACACTGTCATGACCGAATCCAACACGCCCTGCCTTTTCTTTCCAAGGACCTTCCCAACCGAACTGCCTGTTATCACATCTACCACACCTCGAACCATCGGGACCAGTTCAGTTTAAGGCTTTGGGTTCTGTTGAGTGTTGCTATTGATCGTCGTTCTTCCCAAAGCCCCTCGACCCGCAACGAATTAAACTAACTCCCCGTTCTGCACATTCTTCTCAATTAATGATTTCAGATTTCTACAATCCTCAGTGGAGCGCCCAGTAGCCTGATAATAGTCACAATAATTATTCTGATTTCCCTGATCTTGATGAGTACTGTTCGGACATGGTTCGAAATATGGCTTGTCCCTTATGTGCTCTAATATCGTAGCCTGATCTGTATTGAGACGGGTGAATACCTTGTTAACTTTTCTGTTCGGGAAAGGGGGTCGTCCTCCTCCCGAACCCCCATGAAAATTCTTCTTCGACAGGTTGTCTGCTTTGTTATTGTTATCTAATATGGAGTAATTTTTTCAATCCCGATCTCTTGATTTTTCTGTCGCGTTGGGCTTTAGACTGCTCATGGCCTCCTCGATCGTAATTAACTTTTTTTCCCTATCATAGGCTTCGGCCAAATCCTTTGGGGCATCAAACATCATATCCTTCATCAGCTTTTTTGATTTTACTACATCCAACCTCGTGGTGAAGTATCCAAGGGCTTGAGTACCATTCAAATCTGTCACGGCTCTGACTGCCTCTCTGAACCGTTTCACGTACTGGCCCAACGTCTCGTTTGAGTACTGCCGAATTTATATTAACGAAGCTGTTGGCTTTCCCTTCCTCTTATTACTCCCGAACCGACCGTGAAACCAGTCACAAAGCTCCTTCCATGAAGAAATAGAGTTCGGGGTCAAAGATGTCATCCACTACCGAGCCTTCTTCCTCAAAGTCGTAACAAACATTTGGCACTTTGCAGCATTGGAGTAATCATAATAACTCAGCAGTCAGTCATAGGCCTGACTGTGATCAAACGGATCTCCTATGCCATCGTAATTTTCCATATGCGGGACTTTCTTGTTGGGGTCGGCCCGAACCCGATTGATTTCTAGGGAGAATGGCGAGGTTGAACTCAATGACGCCTCTTTCCCCTGGTTAACTGTTGCGAGCACCCTCTCCAGCTTTGTAACCCTCCGGGCTAAAGCCTCGGGATCTCCTGTTTGAGGGGACGACTCAAGCCTATCCCCGTCCATCCGAGCGAGTGTCGCGGGAATTTCTATTCGTGGGGACGAATTTCGCCTATCCTCGACCTTCCGGGCTAATGCCACGAGAACTTCTGTCTGTGGGGACGAATCATGCCTATCCCCGACCTGATCCGGAGAGACCCTCCGCCTTCTTTGTTCGAATCTTCCCCTGCTTTCACTACTTACCTCCTGTGAGCGGCTCTTACCCCTGTTCCTATCAAGGGATCGACTTTGTTGCCTGATCCTTCTTTCCCGAGAGCGACTCTTAAGCCTGCTCCTTTCATGCATAGGACCGTCCGAACGATAGGTCCTAGATCGGTCCCCTGGCGAATATTCCTGACGTCGATGAGGAGTGGAGGAAACTTTATCTCCGTCTAACAGCGATGCCAACTGCTTATCCAACTCTATTCACTAAAGGCGTATGGCTTCTACAGAGTATTTTCGCCGTTGCATCCTTTTGGCCAATATTGTTTATCTTTCGTCACGACCCCTACCCGGCCTGGAATTCCGGTCGTCGGCACGACTGTCATAATCTGGCGTCTTTTGGGTGGTCAAAAACAATTGTCTCCTTACGATCGTCGTCCGTAGATCGGTCGGGCCCACTGAATGACTTTGGGAGCCCAGCCTGTCCGAGATGCTCTTTGACGGTCCCAACCTATCGTTGACCTAGCCTCTGGGTTGAGAATGACCAGCCATAGACTCACCATGCACCGACACCGTCTTTGCCTTACCTGACACTATTATTTCTGATCAAAGAATACTAAGTGATTGGAGATTATCAAGCACTAAGGGCCCTCCTTCTAGTGCCAATGTTAACTCCAAGATTCGTATACGCGCCCAATCACCAAACTGCGAGTCCAATCCTGCACAGAAACGAAACCATACTCAGAGAGCTGACGGTTTTCGCCGCCGGGGGATAGCTCCAGTGTGAGAATAAGTACAGGCTGAATAAGGTTTAACAATGGAGACTTAATACTTTAGTGCTGAAAAAGATGATTACCTGTGAATTAGGGTTTAGTCTTGTATTTATAGTGATCACACCATCTACTTCATGCCCGTCCCCGTATGAAAATAGAATTAGGTTAGTTACCTTAATGGGATTAAACTCAATCTCCTTAAAGGAAGAAAATCGAATTATATCCTGACACTTTCCTTAGGAGTTAAAAATTAAATGTAATTAGAATTCCCTAATATTCTCCCATTATCCAAATAGACTCCTAGATGGGAACATACCTCGACGTGGACCATGGCCCACCATATCCATTGGGCCCAAATAAACACATCACAACATATACATTAAATAGACTTGTATTATTATTTGGTAAAGCTCTTGCTTAAGAGGTGAGAGAGTTGTCATAGGACCACAAAATGAAAATCAGTGACTGTACTTACAATCACTAGGACACCCCTAGGTCCGTCACTAGATTAGTTAGATGACAACAATGCATAGGAGTGGACAATAGATCAGACACATAATATGACAACAGAATTGGACTCCCATACTAGAATTCCAAATGGGTGCAGGTTGAGATTATCGGATGGATGAAGCCAACAATATTTTTTTCGGAGGAGCCGGGACATAACAGTGTAATGTCATAAATAATTTGGTGGAGTTTGGGGCACCGCCCCTAATCCAAATTTCGTAGATAATTTTGGATTTGAATCCCCTCCATTACACATTTCATTCAATTTTATCCAATACATCAAATTTTTATAATTGTGAATAATATAATAGAAATCGATACCGGTCAATTAATTTATTATATTGAATAGCATAATTATTTCAAAAATAAAAGTAATCCGACACTTTTTCACCATTTGATGAACATGTGGATTTTTTATCAAAATTTTAATGGACGAAAATTATATTAGATTTTTAACGGTGAAAATATTTTTTAGGATTCTAATATTTTGTAGGATTGATCCTAATATCATCGACTATCTATAAACATATTTTGATCATTACAAACAAAATTATTAAGATTAAATAATTGGTGTATTGAATGGAATTGGAGGAAATGTATAATGAAAGGGAGCTAAATCCCATAATTTTATACTTTATAGTTGGAATAAGATTCCTTTGTATGTTGTACATATGAAACCTTTATATTACTGTAGCTACTGTAGTACACAAAGCGATGTGAAAAAGAAATCCTAAAATTTGATATACGTATAATGATAAGCTAAAAATGGAAAGAACAATAAATTTATGAATTTATCCATATATCAAATTAACTTAAATCAGTTAAAATAACTCTTATATTTGAAACAAAAGTACTTTCTTATATTTTTTGAAGAAAGTCAAAATACATTTTATGTTTTCTCTAATTCTTGGAGGGCCTAAAATAAAAATGTTAAAATTTTATAGGCCTAAGGGGTGACATGAGTTTAACGTCATTTGTCCCACAAAAAGAGTCTCATTTTAAAATTTTAAAGTCACAAAATCTTAAAATTAAAACTTCATATAAGTTTATTTGATTTTAATTAATTCAACTGTGTGGGTCTCCATGACACATGTTACTTTTGTCCTTCTCGTAAACTATCTTACAAGTAGTATTAGCACAAAATTTGTTATTTTCAAAACTTACAATAATCACTTCAATTTTAAATGTAAAGATTTAGTAAAAAGTCAAAATTAGATTCTTTTGTGGAATGGACATTTAGGGTATTCCTGAAAGTCTAGAAATTTAATCGAAGAATGCTAGGGTTATAGGATATATAAGGGAGTTAGGTGTATATCTTTTTTTATTTTATTTTATTTATTTATTTATTTTGATAAAACCCTGGAATAAAAATAGGAAATAATTCTCATCCATTAATGAATCGAATTACAAAAACTCTAGAGTGAGGTGATACCTCATCCAATCCCAAATTGAAACTTGATAACATATAGATTTCTCAAAAATATACATAAATAAATGGGTTAACTGCGTATCAGACCCCAAAGTATGCACCCTTTTGCACTTGGTACCCCCAGGTTCAAAAGTTTTCATCCCGCTACTCAAAGTACTGTTAAGTAAGCACGACAGACCCTTTTTAGAGTTCCAGCCATTTTTTTCCCGAAAAGTAGCCACGTGTCTGAATTTAATATTTAAATATGTTTGACCGTATGAGTACCGTAGTTGACTTACTTATGTAGCAGAAATACGTGTTAAATACCAGATTAAGAAAATACAGGGTAAAAATAATCCAAATATATGATTTGACCGTATTTGACTCATATTTGGTGTTTTAAATTTGCACAAATATGTAAATATCTAACCCAAATAATTTACTTAACTAATTAACTCAATTATCTCAAACAAACAATTAACCCATTGATTAAGAAAAAATAACAAGTAACTCCACTAATTAATCAAAATAAAGTAATTAACTTCACTAATTAAGCAAAATAAAATAAGTACCACATTATTTATATATTTTAAAAGTGTAAAAAGGTAAAATATTATAATAATAACATACTAATTTACCTCAATAGCAAAATAAAATTAAAAAACAGAGTTCATAACAAAGTAAACAATAAAATTAATAAACCAAATAAACTAAATGGTAAACACATAATTCATACATTTTATTATCCCTAATTTTGTCCTTTTAATTATATTAGTTTATTTAATTAATATGTTTTATTTTATTTTGTAGGATTTTATATTTTGTTGTGATAAAGTAAAAATCTTGGTGATCAAGCAATATTTAATGCTCTTATTCATGTAAGGAAATATCCAAGAAGAATTCTACAAGGAAAAGGAAGGAGGTGGAACAATCTTTGTGTGCAAGTCAAATCCAGCGAGAGAAAAGAAAGTTTATCTAGAAGATCTCTTTGAGAAGTTGATTGCCACTAAGAAGTTGAAACCTACATGGAAAAGAGACTCTTGAGAGATTACCATATAGAGATTGAAATTAAGAAGGAAAGAAGATGGAAAAAAGGGAACAAAAGAGGCCAAGTTCAATGAATGTAAATTAGGGCAAAAATTTATTTTTCCTATAAATAGGTCTCTTGTTTTAGAGAGAAAAGAGGTGCTAGTTTAGATTAGGAGTAGAAGTAAGACTAAATTATTTCTTCATCATTAACAAAGGGAGTTTTCTTATTTTTATTTTTATTTTTTACTTCTTCTTTATTTTAGTTTATTTATTTTTAATGCCTAGCTAGTTTCTTTAATCTAGGATGAAGATGAAATTAAATAATTATTTATGATAATATTTTTTTTATCTCTTCTATTATTTATGCTTTTATGTTTAATTGATTTCGCCTTCATGTTTCATTATTGAAATACATTCGTTTTGTAGTTCTTATGTGATTTTAAATTAATTAAGAGGTTTTGATAGATTATTGTTAAGATATGAGTTTTTCATAATCTATGCTTGCTCAAAGAAGTTTTGATGGGTTATAGTTAATCCTTAAATTTTCATAGTCTATGCTTGCCCACGTTAATTATAAAATTATTAAATTAAAGGGAAGAGAGATCAAAATCATAATTAAGTTATAAAAATAGAAGAGATTGAATTACTTGTTATGTTTATTATTTAATGGATTCGAATTCCTAGATTGCTTCCTTATTATTAGTTAGTTTAATTATAGTTAATTGATTCTCAATCTTTATTTCTAATTCGCCTAAAATAGATATTAAGGATACATTAAAATTAATCTAGTCTCTGTGGGTTCGACCTGTACTTGCCAGTTCTTCAATTTAACACTGTGCACTTGCAGTTACATATTTTTATCACATCATTAAACCCAAATAAAATAATCAAACAAAACAAGAGAACAAAACTATCTAACTATCTAAAACTAATACTAAATAACCCAAATAAATTGTAGATCTGTTTTTTCTTTACTCCTAAAATCAAATATATCTTTACTCCTAATATTCATCTTCATCTGATAGATACACTAAACCCAAAAATATCTCCACTCAAAATCTTCCCCTTCACTAACGTTGATAATGAATTTGGAGTTTTGATGTGAACAGGTTGACTGATGCAATGGAAGAAATGATAAGGTGTCATCGTTTTGACGGAACAACAGGCACATGGGGATGGCATCGGACATGGAGATAAGGTCTGCCACAAATTGAGTTTGAAAAGCCCTTCCAAAAAGCGGGTTTATAAGAGTAAAAGTGGAGGGGATGAAGATGAAGATATGGGGAAGGGGAATTAATGGCCCAGATTCAATTTCAAGTAGGTTGATTTGTTTCTAGATCTGGGTTTGCTGCACTTGTTATGGGTTTTCTCTCAATTTGTTTTTCAATTAGTTTTTGTTTTGTTTTTTGTTTTGCTTTTATTTGTTTCTATTTGGTTTTCTTTTATTTTGTTCTCGTTTACATGTATTTTTATGGTCAAAAGGTATATAATGATCTCTATTAGAGAGTATAAATGGATTAACTTGATATTTAATTGGTTTTAAATTGATTTTATATGGTCAAATGTATAAATATACAGTCAAACCGTACTTATACTTCTCTACTGGAACACGTGGCAATTCCCCCTACTTTTCTTGCCGGAAATAACATGAACATGAGGGTCAATTTTGAGAAGATCGAGTTACTTTGAGTAGCGGGATGAGAGCTTCTGAACCTGGAGGTACTGTAGACACCCAAATTTTACACTTCGTATACTAATCCTGACAGGAGGGTAAAATCGTCAAGTAACCCAGCCTACGAGAACGGGAGGTGGACATAAGTACGAACACTCAGAGCCACCGCAACGACGTGCGATCAAAGCCCACACGACAACGATCAAAGCGGAATGATGTGGCACGTTTCCCAGCGGTTTCTGGACTGCAAAATATGAGCCTCTCAGCGAAAACGAACAGTAAGACACGAGAATCGAGGTGCGGTACGAAAATCGAGAAAATCAGCCTACCCAGCCGCGGATTGATCTGCGGCCAAGGATTAAAATAAACTGAAGTGTGCGGCGGGCTGAAGTGTGCGGCGGGCTGAAGTGCGCGGCGGGCGCGGAGAAACCAAGGCCAGCCGCAGATCAATCTGCGGCCAGCCGCAGATCAATCTGCGGCCAGCCGCAGATCTATCTGCAGCTGCCCCTGGTCGCCCTTTATCAGCGCATTTCTTCATTTGGCATCAAAAAGGTCACACAGTAGCGGAAGAAATTCTGAAGGAGGAAGAAAATAGCAGCAGCAACAGCAAATTAGGGAGAGAAAAGAGAAAAATAGTGAGGATTTGTACCTCTTTTATGAGATTGTATCACATATATTTTCTACTCTAATTAATATACGAGTTTATACGCATCGTGGTGTCATTTGCAAGGTGAAAAAGCCCTCTTTTATAGCATTTTTCTTATATCATTTTGTTAAGCTTTTGGTCATTTGGGTTGCATTAAATGTAGTTTTTTTGTATATTATTGAGAATACACGGATTAGGGATTATTAGTGAGGGTTCCAACAGAACGAAATTATTCCTAATGTCCCGATGATATCCATTTGGTGATTTTTAGCTTGTTTAATCGTTGTAATATTCATTTTGTGGGTGTGTAGAAATTGTGGATGTGAGCCTAGGAACGCGACCCCGTGGTCCAAATCCGATGATGGACAATTTTGGTGTATGTAATAGGATCGATTATCCTTGATTGTAAATATGTAATCGTCGGGCCTTAAAACGATACCAAGTTGAAAATCGGGTTTAAGGCCCCGTAATAGTGAAATACGTGATTGTGGGCGTTTCGGGTTATTTTGATGGCTTACATGCCCATGAATAGCCCCAACGCATTTTAATGCTTGATTTGACTTATGACACAAAATTGATTTCAAAGCTAAACGATGAAGACTTTCATAAAATCAATCAAGTTAGGTTATTAGCACCACGAGGATAAGAAATTAGAAGTGCTAACGAATGTCGATTCCTATTTAACGAGAAGGCAAAGAAAAAAATCGTTTTCAAACATCACATAAAATGATAGCGTTTTATTAAATCTTTGTGCATAGGGTTAAAGGAATCCTAGAGGTTACCCGTTATTATTTATGAAAGCAACGTATAGGTCCCGATTCCTATTTTGACGAAGGTTAAAAAACTCTTGTTTTGCCAAATGACACCTAATGAAAATACCACGGCTTTTGACAAATAAAATCAAATCTTTCTCGTGTAAGCCGAAGGACATTCTAAAGCACTCTCAAAACACGACTTTCCATAAAAAACCCCAAATGATTCTTTTATACAAACTCACCACAACATTTACATAGGCACACACTCGCGCACATATACACATTTTAAGAATTAAAAGGATAGGAAAAGCATCAAGATTGCGGTAACCGTGTTTCACGGAAGTTGGGGGGTGCCTAACACCTTCCCCTCACTTAAGCAAGCCCCCGAACTCTATGAATCTCGGTTTGCAGACCAATTAATTCGGAGTCACACATGAGCCAGCGATTTACGAAAACGAAACTCGGATGAGTTGGTACATCCATTTCAAATATACCAACTGGCGACTCTGGTCAATTGGCTCATCATAAAAAACGATCTTTCAAAGCCCCGTCGACATTAATGCCGACCTTTTCCAAAAAATCATCTAATAAAAAGGCTAAAATTGGAAAGGGCAATAACCACCACGGAAGCGATCCCTCCCGGCGTCGACAGCGATCCCTCCCGGCGTCGACAGCTGGCGACTCCGCTGGGGATATTAGAGGGCTTAAGCCGCGTTCAAATCTTGATGATGTCCTATCCTTTAAAATTTATGAATGTGTATGTGCGTGCGACATTTTGACCTGTTTTACTTGTTGTTGTGTGAATGTGTGTTTTTGTCCAATGAATGAATAATTGAATGGAATTGCTTTACTTCAAAGTAATCATATGCATACGGTGATGACGATGAATGTGAATGTATGTTGAGAGTGTACCTGCTCTTGAGGCGAACCCGTCGGTTGCTTATTACTGGACTCGAAGGGGCTGCTCCCCGGAGATGGCTCAGGAAACACACCACCCAGATCCGCTCCAATCGAAAGGATTCAGACGAGTAGATTGCGAAGATTTGGGGACCTTCATGCCGGAAAGCCCGCGAGAGTAACCCTAGGGTAGGTCAGCCTCTGATAAACCTAACGAAAGGGAAGCTTCTTCATGCCCTTTTATCGTTCAATCAAATAAATAAATGTCATGTAAATGGCATACAACTGTCATACCGTCATCATCGTAATAAATATGTCCTGTATCATGTGATTACATCACCTGCACATATAAAGAGAATACTGACATGGTTTTGCAGGAAGGCAATCCATACCACGTACCAAGGTTTTCTAAAACTTCTAAATACTATCCTGTCATCAAACACTGACCTTGTTTTGCAGGATAAGATTAGAGAACCTAAAAAAAAAATAATAATCATGCATCAGTGTTGACATGCATCTACCAACTTGTAACTGGCACAGTACTAAACTACGGCCCTTGTTTGTTTTGCGAGATTGCCCCTAGGACCCAACTAAGAGGCCTTAAAGTCCATACTCCATCCATCCAAATGGCAAAAGCCGGTAGCCATGATATTACAGTTCTGCCACTCCAACAATACGGCCGAATACGAGGGATGCATCCTAGGACTGAGATTAGCCCTGGGAATGGGAATCAAAAGGATGATAGTAGTTGGAGACTCTGAATTGGTCATCCGGCAGGCCATGGGAATATACAGCACCAAAGGGCTTCGGCTATTGCCCTACCATCGCCTCATCATCAAACTTGCCAAATAATTCGAAGATATTGCCTTTCGGCACGTTCCCAGAAATCAAAATGACTTCGCGGATACTCTAGCCACACTGGCTTCCCTGATTCACACATCACAGTACGAGATGAGCTTTAAGGGGGAAATTGCGGTACAGACTTGTCCGGCCTATGAGGATCAGATCGGAGAGATCTCCCATAGTGATGCCCCTCCTAAATGGGCTTGGTATCAAAACATTAAAGAGTTCCTTCAAGACCGATCCTCTCCCGAAAATGCAGATCTGACCGAGGAAAGAGAATCCAAAGATGGGCAGTGAAATTCTTCCTAAGCGGAGACGATTTGCATAAATGGGACCTAGCTACGGGACTGCTGAGATATCTGGAAGCCGAAGAAGCCTGCAGATTAATGAACGAAGTACATGTCGATGTGTGCAGAGCCCATATGAGCAGAACATTTTTGGCAAAGAAAATCATGTGAGCGGGTCACTACTAGCTAACCATGAAAACTGACAGAGAATCCAAATATGGGCAGTGATATTCTTCCTAAGCGGAGACGATTTGCATAAATGGGACCTAGCTACGGGACTGCTGAGATATCTGAAAGCCGAAGAAGCCCACAGATTAATGAACGAAGTACATGGCGATGTGTGCGGAGCCCATATGAGCAGAATATTTTTGGCAAAGAAAATCATGTGAACGGGTCACTACTGGCTAACCATGAAAACTGACTGCGATACTCATGTTAGGAAATGCCATCAATGCCAGATCCATGCCAATGCGATCCATGCACCTCCTAATGAGCTCCATTGCTTGACCTCACCGTGGCCAGTTGGACTGTGCAGCAGGTGATATCCAGGAAGGGGTAAATCCAGGAGTATGACAGTGAATCCCGGCCAGTAGAAGATCAATGGGTTTTAAAATTCTGAGTTTTATTTCAAATCCCTGCACGCTCATGTCATTTTGTCATGTTATCCAAAAAGAAGATCATGTGCTGAAATGTTTTATATATATGACAAGCATTTTTGTTTTATGTCAGGTACCCCGATTTGAGGCATTCTAGCCTGACAAGTAATAGGCCAAATTTGGAGGAGGATCACGATTTTGGTATAGAGCTAGATTTCGATCTGATGGGGATTGAGCAGGACGAGACAGATATCGACAATACGCCTGATGAGATCAAAGGATGGGTCGAAGATAAACCCAAACCCGACTTAGACCAAACCATCGCCATCAAACATCAGAACCCCTAACGATCACAAAGAACCCGGAGTAGGCGCAAATTCGACCACAAAAAAAATAGCCAAGTTGTTGAGCCTGTATGAAGATATGTTCGCTTGGTCCCGTGGCGACGTGATTGGATTGTCCACAGACGTTGTAGGACAGTCGATCGACTGGCCATCAAGGAGTGTTTCCGACCAGTTAAGCAAAAGTTGAGAACGTTGAAGCCTGAATGGAGGTTGAAAATAAAGGACGAGATTATCAAGCGGTTTAAAGCAGGAATCATCACGGTGTCTATTTACCCTGAATGACTTTCCGACAGAATCCTAGTACCACAGCCTGGAGGAGAAGTAAGGGGCCGCATCGACTATAGAAATCTGAACGATGCCCTCAAGGAGGAGATATACGACAAATTCAAGATCAAACATTTTGATTCAGTCATTTACCGGCCCAAGATGAATGGGATAGTGGGGGCTGCAAATAAAACACAAAGAAGATCATGGGAAGAATGTCCGCCAATCATCGGGGATGGCTGGATTTATTGTCGCTCACCCTGTTTGCCTATCGAACCTCAGTTCGCACATTTGCAGGGGCAACCCCTTACGCATCTCCCGGGCATACGACAAGAGGGTACGATCCCAGAAATTCAAAGTAAACGATTTAGTCCTCAAAAGGATCGCGCCCTGCCAAGACGAAGCTAAGGGGAATTTCGCTCTAAATTAAAAGGAGCCGTCATGATAAAAAAGGCCTCTCTGGGGGAGCCCTCATCTTACAAGGAATGTACGGGAAGGCGTTCCCCAGCCCGTTAATTCTGACTCTGTGAAACAACTCTGTGATCTGAAAAAATAAAAATAATAAAATAATAATAATAAAAAAAAAATCTCAAAAATCAAAAATCCCCCAAACCTTTCAACAAGTCAAAGGACCGGATCTTTTGTCAGCCCAGCGAGATACCGATGCAACCAGTACGAGGGAGATCACAAGAAAAACAACTTAACACTGGGGCATTTATCAACTATCCAGGAAATGATGACGTGCAAATTGGCACCCATGCAACAATCCCATCAACATGCACCATCATCGTCAAATGCTACCTAATGTCAATTCAATATTCAACGATACGATCATCTGGCATTTGTCAAGCATAGTTTTCCTGGGATACGATGACTCGCGTGAAAGGGGATTTTATTTGACTTGATAGGAATTGGATTAATTCTGATAAGCAACCGTAGAGCACGATCGTGAGTATGATTAGACGAAGAAAGCTATTCAACCTTTTGATCAGGTACAAAGCCTTAATTCAAAGCAACGTTTGTGACAGAATCGACCTCATGTGCCAGTCTTCACTTTTCATTTGCACGAACTTTCAGTTATGGGGTATAAAACTATGACGACGTTGATGGCAATTAACACGTAGTCAGACAGTCAATAATTATCAATATCAAGAAGTCAGACGGTAAATGATTATGAAGCAAATGTCTCGAATCGTGGCCTGGGTTATTCGAGTAATTAAGCCCGAGGGGTGTCTCTACACCTGGTGCCCTAAAGCCATCTGGTTTGGGAGTCGCTAGCCCAACACTCGTTACATGGGTAACTCAGAGCCTAAGAAAACGAGCATTATAGTAGAGGAGGCCGAGCAGATTCGAATCGCGGCATGGGCTACTCGAGTAATTAAGCCTAAGGGGTGTCTCTGCATCTGGTGCCCTAAAGCCGTCTGGTTTGGGAGTCACCGGCCTAACACTCGCTACATGGGTAACTCAAGCCTAAGAAAACGAATCTTGCGCAAGGTCAAGCAAAGAATGAATGGTGCAGACCACCAGCTTGTCTAGAACCGTGGCCTTTGTTACTCGAGTAAATAAACCCGAAGGGGTGTATGTACACCTAATGCCCCAAAACCGTCTGGTTTGGGAGTCATTGGTCCAAAACTCGTTAAATGGGTAACGTTGAATAGCCTAAGAAAATGAGACAAGTGAAGTGGGCTAATAAAGAGAAAAGATAATACGAAAAACTCTCGGCCTTAAACAAGAAGTCATGGAAGAGAAACCCCTACTGAATGCTGCATCGCACAGTGCATTTGTCATATGACGTCAATCCTACTAAGAACGTTGTTGAGAATGAGACAAAATACCTTTGACGAGGGAAGGTAGTTCTTTTGAATTCGACCTTGCTCACGTACAATGACCATGAATGCTTGAAGGTGTTCTTACGATTTCATAACTCGTTAAATAGAAAATCATCAACTCACGAGGGATTGAAAATAACTTCCAATCTAGTACATTCACGGTTCACAACTCACTAGATTGTGCGATCAACAGATATTCAATTTCATGTGCTTTAACTACATTTACTCTTTTGTCGAGATTATAATATCTTTGTGTTGAACTAACACTAACGGCCCGAGCCTTCAAGTTTTGGCATTTGTTAGTCGTCTGATATGCAGGATCTTGCAGAGCTGTGGATAACTCAGCACGGTCAACATCGCGAGTTTTCGATAGAAATTCTTGGTAACAACACGCGCCAAGGCAGGGGCAGTTAAGAATCGTGAAATGGAAGGAAGCTGAGGCTGCACAGAACTTCTCGTCATTGGGCCTCTCCCCAATCCTGACTATCACTGCCTCGACATCCAAATGATCCACGTGCATGAGCATATACAAGGATGATATAATGCGGGACAACAGCATATCGGCCAGCAGAAATGATCAAAAGGCCAAGGAGCCCAACATAGCTGTCGATCATCACAGAGAGCGAAACAGACTGCCTCAACTCGATGAAATGAAGACGACCAAGAACAGGCAGAGTACCAAACCAATGTTGAAGTCTAGAAACTGCACTTCACGACGAGGCGTGATCCAATCAAATGTTGGCAAACAACGACGACTGTCGAATCGTATCATTTGACTGAACATGGGTCATTTCTATCTAAACATATGTTGTGCACATGCATCTGTCCATAACATATCTGCCAGATCATGCATAACATCTTTTGCATGCATACATGTACGATCAAAATGAAAATCTTCAGGGGAAAGTACAAGCACGTCGCTTTCAACCTCACAAATGATCAGACCGTGATGGCTTTTGCGGCATGGTACGTGGACGATGTTGATGGGAGATCCAGGACAGAAGCCGATCACACATCCCACTTCAATCAAATCGAGCGACCCCTGTGAAGGGCTGGTATTCAAGCAATCAATGACCTTGGGAAGGGCTGGTATCCAAACAAGAAGTGAACCTGGGAAGGCATCCAAGCAAATCACAACAAGGTGGTGAGCACCCTGGGAAGGCATTCAAGCAAACCACAACAGGGTAGTGAGTGAACCTGGGAAGGCATCCAAGCAAATCACAATAAGGTGGTGTGAGAACCTGGGAAGGCATCCAAGCGAACCACAACAAGGTGGTGAACAACCCCTGGGAAGGGCCGACATCCAAAAAAGTGAGCGATCCCTGGGAAGGGTTGAGATCCAAAGCAAACCACGACAAATGATGACATCTGTAGAATAGTATCAAAAGACTGTACAGGGGTCATTTTTCATCAATTTACATTTTAAATGTTGTGTCACATGCATGAATAGATGATAATTCTGTACGTGATCCATGAAATGAAAAAAAATAATAAATCGAGCAGGTTAGGTGTCAAGGTCCTAGCCTATCAGAGTCAAAAGCGATGGCTGCCAAGAACGATGTACGAGGACGAACTCCAAAGATGCCTTTCAAGCTAGTCAGGAGAATAACTTCCTTTGATAACCATGTGATGGAATAAGGTGATTACGAGACGAACGACCGGATACGAGACCCGGCGCAGACAAGACGATCATCCGGATACGAGACCCGGTGATTACGAGACGAGCGACCGGATACGAGACCCGGCGCAGACAGGACGATCAACCGGATACGAGACCCGGTGATTACGAGACGAGCGACCGGATACGAGGCCCGGTGCAGACCAGACGATCATCCGGATACGAGACCCGGTGATCACGAGATGAGCGACCAGATACGAGACTCGGCGCAGACAAGACGATCATCCGGATACGAGACCCGGTGATCACGAGATGAGCGACCGGATACGAGACCCGGCGCAGACAAGACAATCAACCGGATATGAGACCCGGTGATTACGAGACGAGCGACCAGATACGAGACCCAGCGCAGACAAGACGATTATCCGGATACGAGACCCGGTGATCACGAGATGAGCGACCGGATACGAGACCCGACGCAAACCAAACGATCATCCGGATACGAGACCCGGTGATCACGAAACGAGCGACCGGATACGAGACCCGGCGCAGACAAGACGATCATCCGGATACGAGACCCGGTGATCACGAGACGAGCGACCGGATACGAGACCCGGCGCAGACAAGACAATCATCCGGATACGAGACCCGATAATTACAAACCAAGCAACCGGATACGAGATCCGGTGCAAACGAGACGACTGATCGGATACGAGACCCGACGGTTGTGAGACGACGACGATTATAGCAGCGATTGAGTCAAAATGTTGAGATCAATGCTCACGATAAATTTACGGTTGCATGATGTATTGACACCTCTACAAATGTTTTGCATGCCTTACATCTTGTGTTGCATCATAAGTTATATGTGTTGCATCATGTGTGTACTGTCATTCTTATGCACTGTCATTCATGCATCGGGTGTCTATTTCTTTATCATGTTCATTTCATTTAACATTTCTTAAACATGATAAAGAGGGGCAACTGGATACACCCAAATTTTACACTTCGTATACTAATCCTAACAAGAGGGCAAAATCGTCAATTAACCCAGCCTACGAGAACGGGAGGTGGACATAAGTACGAACACTCAGAGCCACCGCAACGACGTGCGATCAAAGCCGACACGACAACGATCAAAGCGGAATGATGTGGCACGTTTCCCAGCGGGTTTCGGACTGCAAAATATGAGCCTCTCAGCGAAAACGAACAGTACAACACGAGAATCGAGGTGCGGTATGAAAATCGAGAAAATCAGCCCACCCAGCCGCGGATTGATCTGCGGCCAAGGATTAAAATAAACTAAAGTGCGCGGCGGGCGCGGAGAAACCAAGGCCAGCTGCAGATCAATCTGCGGCCAGCCGCGGATCTATCTGCGGCTGCCCCTGGTCGCCCTTTATCAGCGCATTTCTTCATTTGGCATCAAAAAGGTCACACAGCAGCGGAAGAAATTCTGAAGGAGGAAGAAAATAGCAGCAGGCAGCAGCAAATTAGGGAGAGAAAAGAGAAAAATAGTGAGGATTTGTACCTCTTTTGTGAGATTGTATCACATATATTTTCTACTCTAATTAATATACGAGTTTATACGCATCGTGGTGTCATTTGCAAGGTGAAAAAGTCCTCTTTTATAGCATTTTTGTTATATCATTTTGTTAAGCTTTTGGTCATTTGGGTTGCATTAAATGTAGTTTTTTTGTATATTATTGAGAATACACGGATTAGGGATTATTAGTGAGGGTTCCAACGGAACGAAATTCTTCCTAATGTCCCGATGATATCCATTTGGTGATTTTTAGCTTGTTTAATCATTGTAATATTCATTTTGTGGGTGTGTAGAAATTGTGGATGTGAGCCTAGGAACGCGACCCCGTGGTCCAAATCCGGTGATGGACAATTTTGGTGTATGTAATAGGATCGATTATCCTTGATTGTAAACATGTAATCGTCGGGCCTTAAAACGATACCAAGTTGAAAATCGGGTTTAAGGCCCCGTAATAGTGAAATACGTGATTGTGGGCGTTTGGGGTTATTTTGATGGCTTACATGCCCATGAATAGCCCCAACGTATTTTAATGCTTGATTTGACTTATGACACAAAATTGTTTTCAAAGCTAAACGATGAAGACTTTCATAAAATCAATCAAGTTAGGTTATTAGCACCACGAGGATAAGAAATTGGAAGTGCTAACGAATGTCGATTCCTATTTAACGAGAAAGCAAAGAAAAAAATCGTTTTCAAACATCACATAAAATGATAGCGTTTTATTAAATCTTTGTGCATAGGGTTAAAGGAATCCTAGAGGTTGCCCATCATTATTTATGAAAGCAACGTATAGGTCCCGATTTCTATTTTGACGAAGGTTAAAAAACTCTTGTTTTGCCAAATGACACCTAATGAAAATACCACGGCTTTTGACAAATAAAATCAAATCTTTCTCGTGTAAGCCGAAGGACATTCTAAAGCACTCTCAAAACACGACTTTCCATAAAAAACCCCAAATGATTCTTTCATACAAACTCATCACAACATTCACATAGGCACACACTCGCGCACATATACATATTTTAAGAATTAAAAGGATAGGAAAAGCATCAAGATTGCGGTAACCGTGTTTCACGGAAGTTGGGGGGTGCCTAACACCTTCCCCTCACTTAAGCAAGCCCCCGAATTCTACGAATCTCGGTTTGCAGACCAATTAATTCGGAGTCACACATGAGCCAGCGATTTACGAAAATGAAACTCGGATGAGTTGGTACATCCATTTCAAATATACCAACTGGCGACTCTGGTCAATTGGCTCATCATAAAAAACGATCTTTCAAAGCCCCGTCGACATTAATGCCGACCTTTTCCAAAAAATCATCTAATAAAAAGGCTAAAATTGGAAATGGCAATAACCACCACGGAAGCGATCCCTCCCGGCGTCGACAGGTACCAAGTGCATAAGGGTGCATACTTCGGGGTCAGATATGCAATTAATCCTAAATAAACAAACTTGAGCAGGTTTACACTTAGGTGTATCTCTTTTGGATATGTAGTCAACTTGCTTATTTTTCAATTTTCCCTTTTAATTTATTTATCGTATGTATATAATTTGGGATAGAAGATGAGGGAGTGGTTTGTGTCAAGTTTGTCGCACTAAATTGTGCCTTGTGTTTAGCCTTGATATCCCAAAGATATCCCAAAGGCCCAAAGTTTGTACCAAATTGGTTAACTCTGTCCACCCTTAGTGTACTTCGTGTTGATAGCTAAGTGAAGATAGCACCGAAAGCTAAAGCTAGTACCTAACCTTTGTCCCAATTTTTTTGTGATGTAGATTGGTGGGCATCTATGTGAGTGGATGGTGGCTATACTTTTAGAATTTAGCACTATAAATTTAGTTGTATAGATAATTATCTGAAAATTTATCAAGTGATTGTGGGGTCTTAACTGACTTGTAGTTCAACTTTGAGTTATCAAGTAACTAGTATTGTTGGAATTGAACGCCTGCATAGGCCTATCTCCTTGAGCAGCCTCAAATCCATCATAGGTTCTCAACATAATGGAATTCGTGAATCAATGGTGTTAGAATATCAAACTCGAAATGCTACATTTGGATTAAAGAAATGTAACTAAGATAGGAATGGAATAAGGAGACAACTAGATAGAAATGGAATAGAGAGGTAACCGGAATGGAATGAGTTATTCCATTGCCATTAAAACTAATTGGTACTAAGTGTAGAGACCCCTTAAGTATATATAATGATCAGTTTTCAGGTCAAACTTAATTAATGTGGGACTTGAACTTAATACGCCCCTACATGTCTCCTCCACGCGAGACGTGGAATACTGAAGGAGATCTATGAGGAACATAAATTACAAGAATATATAAAGAACTTATCTATGATACTATGTTGACACATTCAACTTAAAATCATGCAAGAGTAATATGATTGCTCCTTAGATGCTAAACAAAGTAGAGTGAAGTAATATGAGTCTAAACCAACTCTTTGTTTGCAAATTTGAAGGAAATAGTGAAACAATGAGAAAGTGTACCTAAATGAAGACTTGTATTAGTTGTACGCATCATTTTGAGTACGAAAGTAATAGTATTGCTCTTTTTGATGCTAAATAATGTAGAATGAAGTAATAGAAGAGTAAATTATGTCTTTGTTTGTAAATTTGAAGGAAATAATGAAACAATTAAAAAATTACCTAAATGAAGACTTGTGTGAGTTGTATGCTTGGTTTGAGTGCGAGAGTGATAGGATTGCATCTTTCGCTGCTAAAGTACAAATATATTTTAAGTTGGATGCTTTGAGTAAAAATGATCCCGAGTCGAGTAAAACAGTACCTTACTCAGATTGCACTCGAAACTTTTTTAAGGTACTCGGATTCGTACTCGGATTCGAATAAAATTTTGTAATCTTTGCTCAGGTTCGAATTTGACTAGTTTTATTGTACTCGAGTTTGACTCAACTCGATTTTTTTTAAATCGAACTAACTGCGAGCATTTGAGACATACACAAATTAGAAATTGATCACTTATATTATGGTAATATATATAAAATTAACTCAGTCAAGTAGTTGAAATAATTAAAATTTGAACACTTCAAATTAGATCTCTAGCCTTGTAAAAAAAATTAATGAGATAATATTATCACTCTTGAAACAATTAATGAACTACTTCCGATTCTAAAAGTATGTGGAGAATTTAATTGTTAAGTAATATATATTAAAAACATCAAGTATACTCAATACTGTATACGAGTAAAGATCAACGAACTTGTATCGAGTATGTATCAGTAAGGTAAGGAAAATTCGATACGTTAAATGAGCGAACAATGGGTGACTCATATTCGACTTGTATAAGTGTCCGAGTATCAAAATGGATTCGAATTCGACTTATTTAAATATCGAATCCAAGTCTCGCTCGAATTTTTCGAGCCGATCCCGAATCGGGTTTCGAACCACTTGGGTTCATTTTCAACCCTAAGTATTAGAGTTAAAGTCTTTATATATTCTATTTATCTCTGTCCCGCTTGGTACCAATCGATTTTAAATTGAATACTTCAATAAACATGCATAATAAGATCAACATGACAACATAGACCATGCTTTGGAACAATAATCATAAAACATTCAGGTGACAGAAGGTGCAGAAAAAAAATTCAACTGAACAAACAATTTCAAAACTATTTGAAACTAGGCCTTCCATGAGAAGTATTCCAACAAATCTCCCTCCCTTGTTGTCTCTTTTTATTACCTCAATTCCAGAAAAATAATCCCATTAAAAAAATTGTTTCACAAAAAATATCCACCTTTTATGGATAGTGGTATTAAATGATGCAGTGTACTCATTTTAAATATTTATAAATGGGATTATTAGCGGAGTTCGAGGAGTTCATAATAAAGGTTCTAATATTATTATAAACTCATATTGACCCAAAAACTTACGTTGATAATTTTAGGCCAACCTTATATATTAAGCCTTCAACTTTACACTAGATCACCAATTTGTGGCTAAGTCAACTCACATGTTACCTTACCACATTCTTAATTTGTGAATTCTATTTCAAGATCCGACATTTAACCTAACCAATATAATATTTTGGGACAACCAGCAAGAAAAGAAAGATAGGGTTTTCTCGTGGTACCAGAGAGCTAATGCCCATAGGCCGAAGCCCATTTTGTAAAAGAAAGGGAGTACCAATATCGTAAGAGCTAGCTGCATACTTTTTCATAAAAAAGAAATTAAATAATTATTTTATAGCATGAAGGACTAGATAAGGACTAGATATTCCTTCCTAGTTCATATCATTTGGTATTATTTGGAACTTGTCAACAGAAGTACTATACTGAAAGTGCACTGAAAATTTTTAGTGAAAAATAGCATTTTAGGATCATTTCCAGATAAAGCATTGAAGCCACTTGTTTGGATCAATTTGCATTGTTCACAAAAAGTCTCTGAAGGAGTGGATGGAGCAGGTCAAGAATTCCTGATTAATGGACCCTTGCTGCTTAAATCAAGCATATTCACGTTGTGTTTCGCTTTTTGATTTTCTACTTTACATAGTGCTCATTTTACAGAGATACCATACATATCCTAAGCTTGGATTGAAGGCCAATCCATTACTTTGACACGTGTCCTTACACGTGGCTTGACTGGTTAAAAACCTTATGTCTACTTGATCAAGTCCCCACAAAGATAAAAAGTGATAGCCTGTTCTTCAGTGCCTTTTTTATGCTCTCTCCGTCCCGAATGAAATGCTCAATTTTGAATTTTTTTTAGTTTTATTGATAATTTTTAAAACTAATTTTTGTATATTTTTGACAAAATATAAGTGAGATATTATAATCAAATGAAATATATACAATTTACTATTAATCCTAATTTTTATAATTTAAAAAATGTCTTTATATATGCTTAATTATTAATTCTAAAAATAATTAATTTGACCAATAAAAATTAAAACTGAGCATTTAATTTGGGACGAAGAAAGTAGTTGTTCTCACGTTTAGTCTGTTAATTAATTTTTACGCGTTTTTTGTACTCAATTTTTTTTTTCATGTTAGCTTTTAAAATATAGTAACTTTTCACATTTAGTCATATAATGTAGATTTTGTAGATTTAATCTTCAATCTATAGTTGTTTTTCATGTTTAGTCTCCGTTAATTGCTCTGTTTTTGTAAGATTAAAAATGAAATTGCAGAAATTATAAAATCTAAAGATGAAATACACGAAAAAGAAAAAAAAATAATTAAGGGACCAAACATAAAAAATAATTATAATTTAGATACTAATGAAGAGATTTTCCCAAGATAAAATGATCAATGTAAAGTGGTTAGAGTTAACCAATAAATGTCCAATTTACCCAAAAGATCGATCACATTTATATAGCCCGTTACAATCATGGACTAATTAATGAGTTCATGTAAAAGTTAAAATTAGGTTCAAACTATTCCCTCCTTTTTTTATACAGTTTTGTCCACGTCAGTAACTGAATAGGGTTTGAACGTTGGATCTTCCGTAAACCCTAAAATAAAATAAATAGAGAATTATCCTCGGGATCCGCCTCAAATGCTTGTCTTAATACTCTCCGGACAACACAATATAGAGGTATGAGTATAAAAATGTGAAAGACCTTATTGGTGGTTTGGACCTCCTTATATATGTCTCGATGCCTTACGTACTACAGATTTGGCGTTAGGGCGTTACACCCTTAAACGCAGTCTTGCTGTTTAAACGTGTCATTGGACCCTTGGATCACGCCGTGAGTTAGCCATTTGTTTGGTGTGTGACATAAGACTAAGATCATAAGTTTAAATGTGTTCGGGATTTGTGCAGACGTACCGATGGTCAGACCTTACAATTAGGTTCTTTGACAAGTGATCAAACTGATTAGGTCAGGGTCTTCGAGGTACAAATAATCTTACCCAGCCCATGATATCCCATCCTAATAGAAATAGAAATGAATAAGATAAATATGCCTAGCAATTATATATTATAATGAATTGCAAGAGAGTTTAGTCAAAAGATTTATTAGAGTTCAGCACAACCAATATTCATCAAGAAGTGAAGAATATATATGACAACATTGAAATAAAGAACATACTTAAAAGTCATAAGAGCGTCCCTTTGGGTTTATCAAACATGGGTACTCCTCTTGCTACTTTTGAACTTGTGCCATCGCGGGTACCATCAAGTTTTCGTCTTCGTGTATACTCTGGAAGACCCTCACCATGTCGTCTTGCGCCGCATGGGGCATCGCTTGATCTTCAGCCCTTTCATCACCCATATCCCATAGTTGCTTGATTTGCTTAGGTTGCCATTAGAGCATTACTATTTTCATCGAAAGTGTCATCAAGAACTAGGACGTCTAGGTTGTTGGGATCTAGATTTGGTGATAGTTTAGGAGAGGCAAAACTAAAGTCTTGGCTCCTTAAGGGTTGAAGCTAAACTTTCCAATCCTTATTACAGACATAACCTTCACAAAATCTACATCTCCCAAGCAGAGTCACCAAAATGTAGGATCGAAAAGTATAAGGTGCGCCCAAATGGCAATTTGAAT
This sequence comes from Aralia elata, assembly GCA_034770075.1. Lineage (NCBI taxonomy): Eukaryota > Viridiplantae > Streptophyta > Magnoliopsida > Apiales > Araliaceae > Aralia > Aralia elata. The sequence continues at coordinate 2,078,895 of JAVJAP010000089.1, read as the reverse complement.
GATTAACTAACAAATATAGTTTTCAATAATCATTAATCTTTGACAGTGTACAAGAGTTGTATACAGTACAAGTACTCCTACACTATTCTATTCATCTTCGATCGGGTTTGTTGTTGATTGCGGTTGAGGCAAAAATTCTGTGAAGCTTGCGAGATTGATGATGACTAGAGCGATGGGAAAGATCGTAGGCAAACTCCTTGAAGCAATAGAGGTATGACCTTTGCACTTGGGTCTTGAGTGTATATGCTTGTGGGCTTGAATGTGGTGGAAGACTTAGCTTTGTGGAGGCTAAGTCCTTAATGAGACTTCTTAGGCTTGTGGAGGCTAAGTGTGACAACTTAGGAAACCAAACTATATACCAAGGGTGTGGCCTCTTTGAATATATACTAGCAATATTTAATGAGTGAAATGAGAAGGAAGGGGTATTATAAGCAACATGAGGAGTACTTCCACATGCTATGCACATGATATATCTATCACTTATAAACTGTGTCTACAATATCAGTTCTAAGTACAAATATTACATTTTTAAAGTCTATTTTGCCCTACATCTTAATCAGTCAGTCCAAAACTCTCATCGAATCCCACTTCCAAATGATCTTTCTAACCCTTTGTTGGAGGCTAGTGTTACTGGTGAAACCTGATCTAAACTTTAATTCAAAGGTGATTGTAAAGCTACTTAAAAGGTAATTAAGCCTGTTCTAGGAGCGGAGGGCTGATTCTTAGATTGAATTAGGGTTTTTTATATTGTGTTATATAAGGAAGAAATCCTGCAATTGTATAATTTACAAAATTTTTAAAGGATAGTGAAAATGACTAGTCGTTGATCCCAGACTAGCCCAATGTTTGAGTGAACCACAAAAATTTTATGTCGTATGTGATTGTTCTTCTTTCGATTTCTCTTTGCTTTTATTTTTGTTACGTTGTTATTCTGTAACAACTAGATATGCAATTTGCTTGCTTGGAAAGAGCCATCTTCGATTGTATTTCTTTATGTCAGATCAGTTAGGAACAGTCAGCTGATCAAAGTCAAAAGCTAGTAACATGTTTGGTGAGATGATCTCCTAGGGAAGACCTCCCTCGCGGAGGCCAATCCTCTAAGGGCTTGAATTGTCTCTCAACTTACTTAGAATGTAACCAAGAGTGGAGGAGGATGAACAATCAGTGAAGTATCCCTAGAGGCCGACCTAGGGAGGCCAACCTTGGGGGTTGCACTCCCTCTTTATCTTATCCAAACTTGTCATTAGGGGGTTTCTCTCTCCTTTTGCCTCCTTTTGCTTCCTTTATGCTTTGGTTATATGCCTTCATATCTTACTTGTTCACCTCCTCTCTAGCCTTTCTTGATCTCTAAAAGTTTGAGAAGAGCTTTTACTTATGGAGCTATATTTTTCACTAGAGATTACGGTCCGGAATAAAATGAGGATAATGTATTGGCAAGAATGGTGAGAATGTTAAGTGGATACTTAAGGGGTATTTGTTTAGAGTTGAATGGAGCTGAATGGCTGAATCGGTCAGCCATTCAATGAGTTTGTTTTGAATAAAAATTGTCTGAATGGCTGAATCGGTCAGATTTTTGGGCTGAATGGCTAAATGTAATTTTTTTTGGCTGAATGGGCTGAATGACTGCTGAATGAAGTATTTTATATTTAATTTTTTCTTTTACAATATTAACTATTATATTAAGTAATATTAAATAAATTTACAACAATTTTAAATTTTTTCAGAGGGGTAAAATAATAAAAATCTGTTATTCAGATGTTTCAGACATGTCAATTATCAAACAATTTTTTTCATTCAGTATTCAGAATTTTGCTTCATTCAGCTCATTTTGATTACTTAAACATTCAGAACTATTTCATTCAGTTTTATCAAACACCCCCTTAGTGATTGCATGTGGTGCTTCCTCATGGTGGCTCACCTAGTGAGGTCTTCTATACTTGGCTATTCTTTTGCCAATTTTCTAGACTAGCCAATTATTGGCCTTTGTGGTGATGGTTGCCAAGGCTTGGCCTTGGCTCCTCCTTGGACACCCTTTGTGGTTGATAAAGAGTGTTGACAAGTGTGTTGAGTCCTTCAAGGGGACGATTTGATAATTTTGGTATTTGATAAGTGCATTATATTTTATAATTTTGATTCTTTTATGTTTAGTTTTATTACATGTTTTATGTGTATATGAGCTTATTAAGGTGTTTATTGATTTCAGGAGGAATTAGAGTTGAAAAGAAGAAAAGGGATTAAAATAGGCGCGTAAGGAGAAAAAGAGAAAACAGGCAGGAAGTTGAGAGGTGTGGCGCTCTAAAGGAAGGGCCGCGACGCTAGAGCTTGAGTCATGGCTCTCTAAAGGCAGGCCGCGGCGCTAGGAGGGTTTTCGCGGGCGCGTGGCTAGTCGGCAGGATTTTTAAAGCTTTGTTATTTTGGAGGAATTCTACTATAACTTGGATTGTTATTTCTTAGGGTTTTGGACTTTGTTCTAGGAGTATAAATATATCTTTTTAGTCAAGTTTTAGAGACAACTTCTTCCTTTATACTACAATTATAAACCCTAGGATTGGAGGCAAGGTTAAAGCATGCCCTAAGTACTTTATTTTCAGTTCTAAGGGATGTTGAACCTTATGTTACAATTGATGATTTAATTAAGTTACATTATTTATTCCATCTTATATGAGATTTATTTTTGATAATCTGTTTTAATTGATTGAATGATATTTGTTGTGATTGATTTAATAATGGCCAGTTAAGTTGATCAATCTTTTGTCATATGCTAGATTAAGATATAATATTAAGCAAACGATATTGTATCTGATCATAAGTAGCAGTTAGTGATACCTGATTGTGGTTAAGCTTTTGAGTATTGCTATGATTATTAGAAGACAAGTTAAATGATCCTTGATTGTGTGATTATTGCTTGGAATAACCTAATTCCCTAATTCTTAATGTTGTTGTTATATTAAATCTAGACTGATAGTTCTGGATTGTATAATAGTTAGGGTCTAGTGGGGCGATTGTTGCATTAGATTTAAAACCTAAGGGAAATTCTGGGTAATTAGCGATTGTTGTTATCTAGGGTTATTAGTTTCATTGAAGGAAGAAATATTGTTATACTTGATTATCTCATTATTGTGAAAATGTGATATTGAACTGAAGAACTGAAGCTTTTAATTCATTTGTTATTTTTAATAATTTATTTTTGTTTATTTCAGTTAGTTATAATCCACATTCAAAACTGTGATATCCTAGATATTTAAAAGGCTTATAAATAAGGTCTTGAATAATTAAAAAAAGGTTAAAGTTTAAAACCTACATTGGAGTAGAGAAATGATTAAATATTTTAATCTAATCTATGTGTTAGGGAGAATAGATATGGTTGAGAGACTTTGTGCAAAAGGCTCTAAGGAGGTTATGAAGAGAGATTAGAAGACCAGTCATTAAATGTAGAGGATAGAAATGTTGAAGAGTAAGAAATGAGAAAATGAAGAAAGGAGTGAGAAGAATTGTGGTATATAAAGTCCTATAAAAAGAAGGATGTTATAATATAATGCTTTAAAAGAATTTATATTATTCGATAATAGGTAGACATGTTATGAATGAAAAAGGGGGTAAGAGATAATTGTAAGAAACAAGAGATAAAGAAACGAAGGTATGAAAGAGTATTATAAAATAAAGCTTACGTACGAGTATAAGAGATATGACGATGAAAGTGTTAATACCTGAGAATAAACAGATAGTTATGAGCCGAAGCAAGTCAAATAAGACTTGGGCTAAGAATAGATTTTCGTCCATGAATTGGATAGGAAAAGATGAATGAAAGAGGTAGTAAGGTAATACCTATGTCAAGGTAATTTGATCATTATTCGATGAAAAGGTTATGCAAGAGCTGGCAGTAAACCGAATTAAAATGTTACGGTAATAGTGATTCCGGGGAAGGAACCTTTAAAAAAAGAAAATAATGTAAAGACTAAGAAGATCATGTAGTGGTGTATTAATAAGAGGAATTTTCTTTGGAAAATTTCATGTGTAGAGGATGTGGTGTATATATATGCGTATATTGATGAATACGTGCAAGTATGCAATTTAAAAGATAATGGCCATGAAAATGTCAATAAGAGAACTATGTAGTTCAAAACTCAAATTGAGTTCGGAATAGAATTTTGAAACGTGGACTGCTCGGTTGAGTCCGGAACGTCGAATTTAGTAAGAAAAGACTGTAACACACAAAATGTGTCTGGGTTAACTTTTTGGTCAAAGTCAACAGTTGACTTTTATGGAGAAAAGTCAAACTTGGAGTTCAGAGTGGAATCTTGAGACGCAGACTAGATATTTGAGTCTATACCGTCAAATTTAGTAAGAATAGACTATAAACACAAAATGTGTCGGGGTTGACTTTTTGGTCAAAATCAACGGTTGACTTTTACGGAGAAAAGTCAAACTCAGAATTCGGAGATGAATTTGAAGAAATAGATAATTCCATGACGTTGGGAGCGTCGACTTTAGTAGAAATCGACTATTAACATGAAAATTTAATTTTCCTGGTCAAAAATTCAAAGACGGGATTAAGCACGCAAAACGAGGCAATAAACACGAGACCCACATGGCTTAAAATTTGCTGGGATTCAGCACGTAGAGGGAGGTACCCGGTCAAGGAGGCCAAGGGGTAGGCAGAATGAGCAAGCAAAGCATTTAATGCTTAGGTTCAAAAGTCATCATCTTTTTCATTTTCCTTTCATTTCATTAAGGAAAAAGGAAGCAAAAATGGAGGGAGTATCCGGATATGGAGGGGGTCCCACCTAGGGGAGGATTATAGTCAAAAAGGTAGGCCCCACTTGGGAAAAATGTAGCCAACAAGTGAGTCCCACCTAGGAAGAAAAATAAGATGAAATGTTACTTCAAAATCATTTTGCTTATTTCTTCACTCCATCACCAAATAAGCCATCATTGGTGTTGACAATTCTTGACATAATTTAAACCTTTAAGCATGTGATTAAGCCTTAAGTGTTGGATGATTAAGGAGAGCTAAGTAAGCGATGGTTCTATAAATAGATAAGGGTAAGAGAGCTAGCAAAAAAGTTTGGTTCATTTTCATTTCACCAAATAAGGAAAGTTTGAGAGCTTGAGAGCTTGAGAAAGAGAAAGAGAGAGGGAGAACCCATGGTTTTGGGGGAAGCAAGGAAGGAAGACAAAAAGCTAGAAAACTTTGTCAAGGAGAAGGATGTTAGGTTTGTATATCACGCAAGCATGCATTCAAATTACACAAATATAGCGGAAGCGCGATAAAATCAGATTTTAAAATTTTATATAAACCATCACCATGATCTTTCCTTATGCGCAATTATCAATTAAACGAAAGAAATAGAGAATAAGAATTATACCCTCGTAGAACCGTGCTTTCTCGGGTACAAGTTCAACTCCAAATCCTTTCGCGTTTTTCTTGAAATTCACCAATTAGATTCCTTCCTTTGATCAACATTAGCCACCCAAGTGTTTAGCCTCTATAGGTAATCCACCAAGGAATAATATGTATTCAAAAAGATGTGTGTTGGTAAAACTCTAGTTTCTATCTGTATAGAATTTGTAAGTACTCTCTTCAATCTAATGGAAGTGTGTGTAACCCCAATCCATAATAAGACCTCTCTTATTTATAGATATAAGCAACCCTCCAAAACTATTTAGGAATATGATTTTATTCTAATTAAACTCTTTTAATTAATTAAACTCCTAATCCAATTAGGAATTTATGAGAGTACTTTTACTAATTAATTCCCAAACCCTTTTAAGAATTAAATAATAATAATAAGACTCCTCTTATTAATTTATATTTAATATTTTCAAAATATTAAATAATAAATATTAAGCTATTTAATTTATTCTATCACCATAGATTAAATTAAATATACTTAACTTATTATTACGATTATGCCATTACTTCTTAAATAAATATTTTTTCCTTTTGCGGTGTGACCCTTTAGGTTCTCCATATTAAAACCAGTTGTGAATAAAAAAATATTAAAACAATTCTAATCTTATTTAAATAAATAAATTAAACTATTTAATTCATTTAAATAAATAATATTTATTCTACAATAAGACATGGAATTACTGTCAAGTCTTATTTTATTTGATTATTTGTATTTCGATTCTCAAATGCACAACTCTGAATAATGCAAATTAGAGACACCTTTCTAATTTCATTCTGTTTTGGCCAAAGACTTTTGAGTTGTCATTTATCGAATCACATAAGACATTCTCTCCTTTTAGTAGAAGTGGTAGATTCTTTGTTGACCATTCACCTATCTCTATGTATAACTTATTATACCAAATCATACCCTTTAATATACCCTAAAGGTCTTAAGGGACATGTTAAAGTATAACTCATCATAAACAAGATACTATGATGATCTCAAGTCTAAGGATCACTTGTACTACAATCACTTAAGGAATTCCTATTGACAGACAAGTAAAACTCCATTAGGTATTCCTTTAGCGAGGCATGTTCAGTGAACTTATTCTCTAATAAACACCTACATACTTGCTTTAGTGTCTTCACATAAATGATTATGAGATCAATCATCTTCTTCCTAAGAGCAAGCAAAGTATGTACCAATCTATCCGGATTCACTAATCCCCCTTTTAGTAATCTAACAATTAGGAACGATTTTAGTTCGCGATCTATCTTGAATTTAGATCTCATTAGCATGATCATCATCATGATTCTAAAAGCATTGCTCAAAACTATGGGTTTATCACACTTAATACAACATCATCATGTAGATAACGAAAAATGTCTTTAATAAATTAATTCTTTTATTAATAAACTAATAAGATTACAAAGTATATGCTATATCATATCAAATATATTTGGCTTACGTGCATACTACTTTCAATCTCCCACTTGCACTAAAGCCAATCGCCATGGTATCTAATACCCTTTTTCTCTAAGTGACGATCATCATGCTGTTGGATAAAACTTCAGTAAATGGATATAGAATGTTGTTCTTGAGAGTCCACTATCTCTATAGTGATTTCTCCTCTTTCAATGATTTCTCCTCTTTCAATAATTTCTCTAATCAAATGAAAATGTCGCAACACATGTTTGAATCTAAGATGAGACTTAGGAACCATTCCTAGTTCTGTAATGAACTTTTCATCCAAACAATCAACTTATAGCTTCATTTACAACTATATATTTTGTCTTTGTTACTAAACCAACAACTCTTTGCTGTTTGGAACTTTTCCAATTAACTGCACCACTATTCAAGGTAACGATTTACCCTAAAGTAGATTTGTTATCGTCTTGGTCAGTCTGAAAAACTTGAGTCTGTTTAGCCCTCTAGTTTTAATTCAGACCCACCATGTATTATATCACATCTTTAGTGTCGGTTAAGTACTTTAAGATGTTTATCACTGTCTTACAGTGATCTTCTCCAGAATATGACTGATCAACATCAGGTCTTGTACATTTCATTGCATACATGATAGTAACTCATGCGATCTCTCTTTTATTGAGGATAATTTAAAGAGATTCACTTCATGGCTCATCATTATGAGACCTTTCTTGGAGTTTGCCATGCTAAACGCCTTTAGCATCGAATAAATATACGTTCCTTGGGTCAAGCCGAGCATCCTTTTAAATCTATCTATATAGATTTATATCCCCAATTTATAGGATGCTCCTCCCAAGTCATTCATGGAGAAATGTTTAGACAATCTTTACTGATTGTAGCACTGGTATGTCATTCCTTATCAGTAATATATCAACATATAATACTAGGAATGTCACAGCGCTCCCATTGACCCTTTTGTACACACTGGGTTCATTCTCGTTTTTGAGAAAATCAAAAGAGTTTGTTTGTCTCATGAAAACGAATGTTCTATCTTTGAAAAGCTTGCTTCAATCCATAAATGGATTGTTGTAGCTCATATAATTATTTGCTTCAACCATTGAAACAAATCCATCTGGCTATATCATACATACATTCTCCTCAAGTCTTCATTGAGGAAGGACGTCTCCACATCCAATTGCCAGATTTCATAATAATAAGCTTGCAATTACAAGCAAAATTCGAATGGACTTGAGCATTACTACCAGTAATAAGGTTTTATTGCAGTTAACTCCTTGACTTTATTTAAAACCTTTTAAACAAGTCTGGTCTTATAGGTCTCCACCTTGCCATTTGCTAAAGTCTTTCTCTTAAAGATCCATACACAGCCTTTAAGCATAATGCCTATCGAAAGGTTAACCAAAGTCCACACTTGGTTTTTCATATATGGAGTCCATTTTGGATTTTATGGTCATCTACCATTTCTCTGAGTGTATACAACTCTTAACCTCATCGTATATAACTGGATCATCATCCTCTATGATGCGTATCTCATCATCATCCTCTATGATGAATCCATACCTCCTAGGTATCTTCGATATTCTTCCAGATTTACGATTCGGTTGTGGTACAATAGGTCTATCTACAGGTTCCTCGGTTTGACTTAAAGTATTTTGTGGTTCTTGAACTCCTTCAAGATCTATTACCCTCCCACTAGCTCCTTCAATGATAAACACTTTTATCCAAGAAGGCAACGTATTTCGCAACAAACACCTTTTGCTTAGTAGGATTATAACTCTTATCCTAAACTTACTTTAGGAAGTTCCACAAATCTGCACTTGTCATATTTTGTCCCAAGCTTATCCTTTTGAAACTTTTTCACATAAGTTGGACAACCCCAAATCTTAACATACTTAAGACTACGAATCATCCCTATCTATAACTCATATGGAGTCTTGGGGATAGATTTTGAAGTTACCTTATTTTGTAGATATGCAACTGTTTCTAGGGCATAACCCCAGAAGGATACTAGAATGTTGGTAAAAATCATCATGGACTGCACCATATCCAACAAGGTACGATTTCTCCTTTTAGATACACCAATCAATTATTGCATATCAGGAGGTGTCCATTATGAGAAAATACCATTTTGAGATGATCTAGAAACTTATTGCACAAGTATTCCTTCCTCAATTTGATCAAAGAATATTACTACTTTGTCAATTTGTTTCACTTCTGAATTCTTTGAACCTTTCAAATGATTCAGACATGTATTTCATCAAATACACATATTCAACTCTTTGAATGATAATCTCCTTTTCTTTTTACTAGTTTGTCAAGTAATCTTCCAGTTTCAAACAAAACATTATTATTATAAATAGAGCAATAAATGTTCTTAAATATAATACCAGAACTTTTCTTGTCTAACAACGGAAAGAAATAATGTTTCTAATGAGAACTGGACAATAATAACAACTTATTAACTTAATAGACTTGCCCGTAGGCAACGCTAAACTATAAGTTCCTACGACTAATGCAGCAACCTTTGCTCCATTCCCCACACATAATATTACTTACTCTTTGTTTAGCTTTCTACTTCTGCTTAGTCTCTGCATCGAATTGCATATGTGAGAACTAAAGCTGGTATCTAATACCCAAGTAGAAAGTTGACTTACAGAAAGATTTATTTCAATCATGAACAAACCTGTATCTGTAACCGAAGCTTCACTAAGATTCTTCTGGTCAGCCTCTTAAAGATGCTCCTTACAGTTTTCTTTCCATTGTCCAGGCTTATTACAGTGGAAGCAAACTCCTTTGTTATCTACATCAATTTTGTTCTTAGTGTCCTTAGTTATTGCCTTTTCTTTTTGCCTTCTTTGAATCTTCATCTTTTCAGAAGATCCTTTGGCCCGCTTCCTTTTCTTGGAAGAATCATCTACAAGTAAGACTTGGTCTGTCTTGGTTTGAAAGTGACTCTTTGCAGTTTTCAACATGTTAAGCAACTCAGGCAGGCTGACATCTAGCTTGTTCACGTAAAAATTCATAACAAATTATGAGAAGGAGTCCGGGAGTGACTGCAAGATCAAATCTTGGCTCAACTCTCCATCCAAGACAAAACCCTGTTGTCCTAATTGTTTAATCAGATTGTTCATTTTTGAGGACATTTGTCTATATTGTAGTGCCATCGGTTATTCTAGATCGGAAGAGCTCCTTAAATTTCTGATATCTAGTAGTCCTACTTTCTTCACCATACAACTCCTTGAGGTGCAGGAGTATAGTAGGAGCATCCATAGTTTCATGCTGAGGCTGAAGCCCGTTACTCATGGATGCGAGCATGATACATTGGGGCAACTGTGCATCATCTTGCCACTTTCTCAAAGTAGCAAGCTCTTCCTCAGAGGCATTGTCTGCAACCATTGTAGGGATAGGCGTATTAAGGACATAAGATAGCTTTTCAGTCTTGAGAACTATTCTTAGATTCATTAACCAGTCAGTGTAATTCGGTCCCGTTAATTAGCATCTAATATGCTCCGCAGTGATAGTAAATTAGACATTGTAAAATTCTGTAAATGAATTTGTAATTTAACAACATTTTAGCATACATTCATTTCTTAATTACCAAAATAAATTAGGTCTTTATTTAAATTGGTATCTCCTACTATTTTCATCAAACTATATTACCCTCAATATATAGTTTGACAAATCTAATTAAAGATTTTCTAGTGAGAATAAGGATCTCATTTCAAATGTATATAGCCTTGTAGTGACACAACAAACTATATATAAATAAATAGGTAGACAACTATTGTCAATTACATCACCATGTAACTCCTTTTATTTTGCCTCTTAGATTATTTTGATCAAGTGGTGACACATCCGAATCAAAATTATTCAAGTTAAGTCCAACCTAGCACTTCCATATAAGTAAAGAGAAAAATACCGTCCTTGTGGTGACATGATGAGTGGGTTTTATACCTACGAATTGAGTACATTTGACTTGATAATTTGTGAGTTCTTAAGTATTTTAAGTTAGTATTAGGTATTTATAATGTTTTTATGTTATTTTGTAGGAAGAAGCAAGAAAATGCAATCTAGACATCTTTTGGAGTACAATATACAAGCAAATTATCAAGCCAAAAGTACTTGGTGTGCTGTCGCAAGCACCCAAAAATAAAACCTTACTGCAAAAGATAGTAATGTAGTAGTACAAGTAAGAGTCGATCCTACACAGAATGATTAGTCTAAATTTATACTTTATAAGCCAAAAGGGGGGTTGTTATTTGATTTAACTAATTAATAAAAACATAATTTAAAGTAATAAGAATAAAATAAAGGCACTAGTTCTTCCGTTCAATATCACCTTATCATAGCAATATTTATCCTTCAATGAAATTAATAGCCCTAAGTAACAACAAGCTCTGATACCCGAAACTCCCCTTAATTATCACTCAATGAAACAAGCTCTTCACAAGATTCTAACCAGTATACAACCTAGAACAAGCTCTCTAGATTTAATATAACAGCAGCATTAAGATCTAGGGAATTAGATTATTCCAAGCAACAATCACACAAGCTCAGATTATTTAACTTGGCTTCCAATAATCATAGCAATACTCAAAAGCTTGACCACAATCATGTATCACTAATTGCTACTTATGATTAGAAATAATATCAATTACACGTAATACTGTCCCTTAATCTAGCAGATGATAATAGTCAAATTAACTTAACTGATCACATTAAATCAATCAGAATAAATATCATTCAACAGTTAAAACAGATTGTCGAGAATGAACTTCATATAAGAAGGAACAAATAATGTATAAAAAGTTCAACATCCCATTGGAACTAAATAAAAGAAGAGAGAAGAGTTCATAGCAAATATGAAAATATAATTTACAAGATATTCAACAATAATAGAATATAAAAAATAAAGGAAGAGTTTAGAGAAGAAAAACTATGTTTTGATATCCGGCTGTCACTTCGGATCACAATCTTCAATCTCTAAGCTTTCGCCTTCGATTCTTCGCTTCCATAAATGTTGATCTCTTGCTTGCTCTTGAACTATAAAAATGGAGAGGAGAGTAGCCTCCCCCTGGAGGTCTACTTCCTCTCCCTACTCCTATACTAACAAACTAATGTAGAGAATGGATACAAAGAATTGGTGTATGAATTGGAGATGAATTGGTGTGTGAATTAGCAAAATACAAGCCTAACTTCACTTGGTATTTATAGGAACTCATGGTGTGCTAACCTATCATCGTAAGTCAAGATCAAACACTCAATCAACACATGTGCATCAGCCAACCAAGGAAGAATCCACCCAAAAACGTGCCCATGTGATGCACAAATAGTCCAAATCTAACAACTAAACTGATTGGCACCTTGTAAGCCAATTTTGGATCAGCAAACCACCGAATTGGACCTTGAACAAAGAACGAACGTTGTAGCCCTGGAGTTTCTAATGAATTTGGGCTTTTGAATCACCTGATTTGGAGTTGTAAAGCTCAAGTTATGGCCCAAATACCCTAACTGGTCCGAACAGAAATTTAGTCTAGGCGGGATTCAGATTAGCTGTCTAAAAACCAATGTTTGGAGGCCCAAATGAACTCAAAATTTTTCCCACCATACGTTTCCAGAAAGCTTGAGAAGTTTACTACAATCTGTAAGAAGAACATATTTTCATTTGGAAACTCTAACACAATTCAAATCTCAACCGAAGCCACAAAGGTCAATCTGTCCAAAGGCTCAATTTCCTGAAATTTTCAACTTTGACGTATGTTGGTAAAATGGTCATAACTCTCTCATCCGAACTTCGATTTAGGCGTTTCAAGATGATTCGGAAAGCTAAGAAATAGATCTACAACTTTCCTTCTTTGAGTGTTGAGAGATAAAGGCTGGACCAAGGACGAAATTTAGCCTTAACGGGCTGCTATGTCAATGATAAATTATGGACATTGATCCAAATACCCTTTTATTCTTTTTATCCTGCAAAATAAAGTAAAAATACATAAAAGTGATACAAAGACATATTCCATAACAATAAGATAAAAACACATAAAAAAGAATATAAATTACTAAAAAACTCACAAATCTATCAAGCTAAAAATACTCAATTTATAGGTATAAAATTGACTCATCAAATACCCCCAAACTTGAATTTTTGCTTGTCCTCAAGCAAAACAAACACAAAACATTAAACTCTTCTAATAAAATCTAACTTGAGCAATGAGATAAAAAGTTCGAACAATGACCTCAAAGATGTCAACACGTGATAACTCTAGAAAACTTTCAAATTATCGCAATGTCTAGGATTTTAACTTGCTTGTTAGTCATACCTCAGTTTAGATCCTTTCCATATGTGTGTGTGTATCCAATTGCACTAAACCAAGTATAACTCAGATGAACTTATCTAACCACATTACCTTATGAAGGAAAATAAACTCCAACAACTACATGCTTAACACATCACTCACCGCTAATGTAGACAAATTAGAAATTACAAAAATTGAGATCAAAAGACTCTAGGTAAGTGCATTTTATGCTCTATCTTATCATAAGTCATCTCTTATGGGCAAGTGCGTTTTACGCTCCATCTCATCCCATTGCAAGATTTGCGATTAATTGTTTCTTCTTCTTTTTTTTTCTTTTTTGTTTCTTTTTTTTATATAGGTGAGTGCATTTTACGCTCTATCTCCCCTAAGCACGTGTTTATGAGTGAGTGCGTTTTACGCTCCATCTCAACTCACCATATGACCAACAAATCAACTTGATTACATTGCTTCGAGTGATGTTTAAACGAGTTATAGAGTTTATTGATATCTCCCACAAGCATTCGGTCATATATAAGTCTTCTCTAAGTGTACCACTAGTTTATTACAAATGGATAAGTGCTCAAATGAGGTAGGGATCACAAGCAATGTAATAACCAACAAAAAAGTTAACCACGCAGATTAAGCAATATTTGTCCATTTTTCATGAGTTATAATTTATTCAATCAAGTTTTTTTTAGCATTGGTCATAGTTCTAAATCAAGTCAATGCTTAAGAAACACATTTTAAAAATAATGACCCTTAAAAAATCATATTTTTTTTATAAAAACACACAAATACTAAATACCATAAAAACACAAATATTAAATACTACCCCCAAACTTAAAACTGACATTGTCCTCAATGTAAGCAATAAACGAATCAAATGCAAAGGACTTCCCTGAAATTATGTCAATTATCGTGGGGTGTTGAACTGTAGAATGTTTGGCTTTGATGATTTCTCTACAACACCCCGATGCTTGGTAGGCAAAACAACCTAACACAAAAGACAAAACTAAACAAAAATAAAATCACATAAAATAAAAATGGATGAAAGGAATGTAAAATTTGGGTTGCCTCCCAAGTAGTGCTTGGTTTATAGTCGTCGGCCCGACTTCTTTATTTCTTACTTGAGACCTTGAGATCAACGCGGATAAATCAAGAGTCCCTGCAAAATTAAAAGTCAATAAGAGTTTACACGAAGATAGAAATTTGCTAAAATAAAATAAGGTTCACAAAAGCACAAAAATAAAACTAAAATCATTCCCCGGCAACGACGCCAAAATTTGGTGTGCTGTCGCAAGCACCCAAAAATAAAACCTTACTGCAAAAAATAGTAATGTAGTAGTGCAAGTAAGAGTCGATCCCACAGAGAATGATTAGTCTAAATTTATACTTTATAAGCCAAAAGGGGGGTTGTTATTTGATTTAACTAATTAATAAAAACATAATTTAAAGTAATAAGAATAAAATAAAGGCTCTAGTTCTTCCGTTCAATATCACCTTATCATAGCAATATTTATTCTTCAATGAAATTAATAGCCCTAGGTAACAACAAGCTCTGCTACCCGAAACTCCCCTTAAATATCACTCAATGAAACAAGCTCTTCACAAGATTCTAACCATTATACAACCTAGAACAAGCTCTCTAGATTTAATATAACAGCAGCATTAAGATCTAGGGAATTAGACTATTCCAAGCAACAATCACACAAGCTCAGATTATTTAACTTGGCTTCCAATAATCATAGCAATACTCAAAAGCTTGACCACAATCATGTATCACTAATTGCTACTTATGATTAGAAACAATATCAATTACACGTAATACTGTCCCTTAATCTAGCAGATGATAATAGTCAAATTAACTTAAGTGATCACATTAAATCAATCAGAATAAATATCATTCAACAGTTAAAACAGATTGTCGAGAATGAACTTCATATAAGAAGGAACAAATAATGTATAAAAAGTTCAACATCCCATTGGAACTAAATAAAAGAAGAGAGAAGAGTTCATAGCAAATATGAAAATATAATTTACAAGATATTCAACAATAATAGAATATAAAAAATAAAGGAAGAGTTTAGAGAAGAAAAACTATGTTTTGATATCCAGCTGTCACTTCGGATCACAATCTTCAATCTCCAAGCTTTCGCCTTCGATTCTTCGCTTCCATAAATGTTGATCTCTTGCTTGCTCTTGAACTATAAAAATGGAGAGGAGAGTAGCCTCCCCCTGGAGGTCTACTTCCTCTCCCTACTCTTATACTAACAAACTAATGTAGAGAATGGATACAAGGAATTGGTGTATGAATTGGAGGTGAATTGGTGTGTGAATTAGCAAAATACAAGCCTAACTTCACTTGGTATTTATAGGAACTCATGGTGTGCTAACCTATCATCATAAGTCAAGATCAAACACGCAATCAACACATGTGCATCAGCCAACCAAGGAAGAATCCACCCAAAAATGTGCCCATGTGATGCACAAATAGTCCAAATCTAACAACTAAACTGATCGGCACCTTGTAAACCAATTTTGGATCAGCAAACCACCGAATTGAACCTTGAACAAAGAACGAAAGTTGTATCCCTGGAGTTTAGAATGAATTTGGGCTTTTGAATCACCTGATTTTGGAGTTGGGAAGCTCAAGTTATGGCCCAAATACTCCAATTGGTCCGAATAGAAATTTAGTCTAGGCGGGATTCGGATTAGCTGTCTAAAAACCAATGTTTGGAGGCCCAAATGAACTCGAAATTTTGCCCACCATACTTTTCCAGAAAGCTTGAGAAGTCTACTACAATCTTTAAGAAGAACAAATTTTCATTTGGAAACTCTAACACAATTCAAATCTCAACCGAAGCCCCAAAGGTCAATCTGTCCAAAGGCTCAATTTTCTGAAATTTTCAGCTTTGACGTATGTTGGTAAAATGGTCATAAATCTCTCATCCGAACTTCGATTTAGGCGTTTCAAGATGATTCGGAAAGCTAAGAAATAGATCTACAACTTTCCTTCTTTGAGTGTTGAGAGATAAAGGCTGGACCAAGGACGAAATTGGGCCTTAACGGGCTGCTATGTCAATGATAAATTATGGACATTGATCCAAATACCCTTTTATTCTTTTTTTCCTGCAAAACAAAGTAAAAATACATAAAAGTGATACAAAGACATATTCCATAACAATAAGATAAAAACACATAAAAAAGAATATAAATTACTCAAAAACTCACAAATCTATCAAGCTAAAAATACTCAATTTATAGATATAAAATTGACTCATCAGTACTCAATTTGTAGGTATAAAACCCACTAATCAAATACCCCAAAACTTAAATCTTTGTTTGTCCTCAAGCAAAACACTAAGAACAACAACTATAAAAGTAATTCTAAATAGCAACTCACACGACTCGAGCAATGAATCAATACAAATTTGCATAATAACCTCAAAGATTTTCTTTAATGATAACTCAAGAAATTTTTTTGAAAACATGCAAAGCCTAAAATTGCAACCTAATCATCAGTTCCACAACTACGTACTTATGATCCTTTAAGTGTGTGTGTGCATCCAAATGTTCAAACTAATTACGACTCACATAAGCTCATATAATCAAATACTCATAAAAAAATTTCAAATCAACTCTATAA
The DNA here is from genome assembly GCA_034770075.1 of Aralia elata. Lineage (NCBI taxonomy): Eukaryota > Viridiplantae > Streptophyta > Magnoliopsida > Apiales > Araliaceae > Aralia > Aralia elata. Next base: position 2,062,120 of record JAVJAP010000089.1, on the reverse strand, counting down.
ACTAACTTTCGCATCAATCTCCGCTAATAAAGACAAAACATAAAATTTGGAGGATCAAAAGGATAATCCGCACATTTAAGCACACTTGAACCCTTCTCAAGTATTTTAAAACACAATTTTTTTTCCATTTATTCTTTTTTTAGTGAGTGCGTTTTACGCTCCATCTCACTTTCCATTGAACAAGTGCATTTTACGCTCCATCTCATTTTCTCTCGCACGAGTGCGTTTTACGCTCCATCTCGTGCTTATGTTTGTGTTTAAGGGTGAGTGTGTTTTACACTCCATCTCAACTACCACGTGATTCATCATTCTAACTCAGGAAGGTTTCATAATTTTCAAAATTTTCAATAATTTAAGATTTCCCCCAAACTTATGTTAATGCCTAAATTTCACTTTGAATGATGCTCAAATAAGTTTTTAAAGTTTCAATGACATCTTTCACAAGCATTTAACCAAAAGAATTTTAAGTCACAACTAGCTAAATAGATGGATATGTGCTTTCAAGTTCAAAAAGATCACAAACAGTGTAAACCCAACTCATAAGTCAAAATATAAACTAAGCATGCTTCTCAATTTCACAAGAGTTAGAAGTTAACATTTTTTCCCCCGGCCATCATCAAATTTAAACAAAACCATTGCTCATGTTAAAATAAACTATCTAACATGCAAATCTAACAAATCACATACCAAATAAATAAACAAAAATAAAGACAAACACCCCCAAAACTTAAGCTAGACATTGTCCTCAATGGCTAAAATAGGAAAAAGTAAAGCAGAAGACTTCCCTGAGAAACTGCTGATTGGCCAAGTCAGCGTCCTCCTCATCCGCTAAATCGAAAGTGTAATCCATTTTGTTCAATACTTGGTACCTGAAAACAATTGAAACAACTACTTAAAATGCAACTAAATTAAAGAAACTAAAATGCAATCTTATAAAAAAACAAATTAAACTTGGGTTGCCTCCCAAGAAGCGCTTGTTTTATAGTCTCAGCCTGACTACTTCAATTTTCTCTATCCAATTCCCCTTCGATAATTGAGGAACCCTTCATCCATTAGTAGCAATGTAACATCTGAGGGCTTTACTTCTATAAGGGCCATTGTTTCAAATTCACCTAACTTGCTCTTTTTAGATAAAATCTCCTTTAAGAACTTCAAGTAGCTAGACGTTTGCTCCATTGTATCTGTGAACAGATTATTGAATTGAAGCTTCTTAAACACAACTAGATCTTCATCTATCTTCTTATGGACCCCTTTTTCATCACACCATGGCTCCAAATTTATGTTAGCTCCTATGTCACATAGAGCTTTGCCGATGAAATGACTACCAATTGGGCAGGGGATTGCAAAACTACCTGGATCCTTAAACTTCGGTGGAGAAGGTATACGGGGCACTATCAAAATCGGCTCATCTGCGTTGGAACTCAAGGCTGGATCTTCTCTGGTTGTATTTTCCTGGTCCCCGCTATTCTTCTCCTTTTTTTCATCCATATCTTTTGGCACGTCCGATTGCAGCTTTGGCGTGGGCAATCCATCAGTCTCGGGAACCATGTCGATGGGCCATGCACCTTGATAGCTATTGTTGAAGGCGTTGATAAGCTATCCCATCTGGTTCTCAAGATTTCGAGTCGAAATCTCCTGATTATTCCTCCTCTCCTCATTCGAAGCTATGATCTTAGACAGAAGTTCCACCAAGTTAGACTCCTTTTCCTGTTGAGGCGGAACTTGATCCTGAAATTCTGAAGTGTATGATTGGTTTGAAGCAAAGTTTTGGACTTGATTGTTATCGCTCCATGAAAAATCCGAATGATACCCCCAATCATTATGATGATAATCGTTGAAATAGTCATAATTGTTGGGGTAGTCGTCGAAGTTGCCACCATACTGTATTGACTCGAAACTGATGGCGCATTGATGACTCGGATGATTTTCAGCACAAATATCATAAATCACTGCTACACTTTGAATACGTTGTGCTATTAAAGCGTCAAACTTCCACGAAAGTATCTCTATCTGTGCTGACAATTCATTGAGTTCATAAATCCCTACTGCTCTTGGCTGAGTCATTCTCGTATAAGGCTACTGATAGTCATAGTTGGCCATGGTGTATCTGTGAAAAAAAATTAAACATTAAAATTTAAATAGAAAAATACATGTTTAAATTAAGATCAATTTGATTGAAATTAATATTGACAAAAATTATTAAATTAATTCCCTGGCAACGGCACCAAAAACTTGTTTGCATAAATCTATACTAGCAAAATATGCAAGTATACGCAGTCCACAAGTAATAATTTGATTAAGAGTTAGTACTTGGTAATTATTATTAAATTATTCTCTGTGGGTTCGACACTCTCTTATCACTTTATTACTCGTGGACTGTGTATACTTGCGCATTTTTCTAGTATAGATTTAGGTAAACATAACAAAACAAAACACTGTCGTTTAATTCCTTTATAAGCATCAAATGTGATAAAACAACATCTCAAAAAATTAAAATAAGCCTTGTGGTGACACAACAAACTTATAATGATTAAATGATACTCTATCGTTTTATCATACTAGAAGGCGACATTCGATATTCCAAATATCTTTGAACGTTACAACTTAATATGATTTCTTTTAGGGGTTTGTTATTATTTGTCTCATCTTATTTAGCGCGCATGCACATATATATATAAAATACGCGTCATATTATTTAACATGCGAAGCATGTTGTATAATATAATATATATATATATATATATATATATATATATATAAATAGTAAACATGCACATATAGAATACTTGTAACGACCCCAAATCCGGGTCTCCTTGAGCCCGGGTTCGGTTCGTCACGATACTACATAAACAATACAATTCTTACAACATAAATGTAATCTCTATAATATTACAATACATCTTAATCTACTCCCAGGTTTTCTAACCTTTAATCGTACACATCATTCTAAATCAGAGTATACAATACATCAGCTTGTAAATAATAGTATGATATTAAAATAATATAATATCGCAACATAGACTTCACTTTCTTGTTTAAATGTCTTTCTTGTAGTCATCTTCTTTTGACCATCCAGGTCCTTTTTCGCTAGCTGCAAAAATCTGTTTGTGGCGTGGGTGAGCAACAATGTTGCCCGCAAGTTTAACAGTTACACATAACACATAAATCATGTATCATGAATGTTTCACAATATTTTCATGTATGACAATTATGCATGTAAGCATATTAACACGTAAATCACATATCATCGTGTTTTTCATTGCAAAGTATAAAGTTCAAATTGAACGGTTCATAGCACATTATGTTATAATATAACATCGCAATAACATATAATAACATTTTACACATAAGAGCAAGTTCTGAAAAACTTGCCTCAGTCTGTAGATCATCGCATATATTATTCGCATCGAATATTTCGTTTTCTTCCTTCGATTGACAACCTAATTTAATGAAATAATATTCACCAATTAAGCAAGTTAAATATTATGCGTAAATATTATTAATATAACCATAATACTCCTTATTTGTATATTAATATTATAATTAAATAATATTAATATACTTAAAATAATCCTCACTTATATATTAATATTATAATTAAATAATATTAATATACTTAAAATAATCATCACTTATATATTAATATTATAATTAAATAATATTAATATACTTAAAATAATCCTCACTTATATATTAATATTATAATTAAATAATATTAATATACTTAAAATAATCCTCACTTATATATTAATATTATAATTAAATAATATTAATATACTTAAAATAATCCTCACTTATATATTAATATTATAATTAAATAATATTAATATACTTAAAATAATCCTCACTTATATATTAATATTATAATTAAATAATATTAATATACTTAAAATAATCCTCACTTATATATTAATATTATAATTAAATAATATTAATATACTTAAAATAATCCTCACTTATATATTAATATTATAATTAAATAATATTAATATACTTAAAATAATCCTCACTTATATATTACTATTATAATTAAATAATATTAATATACTTAAAATAATCCTCACTTATATATTACTATTATAATTAAATAATATTAATATACTTAAAATAATCCTCACTTATATATTAATATTATAATTAAATAATATTAATATACTTAAAATAATCCTCACTTATATATTAATATTATAATTAAATAATATTAATATACTTAAAATAATCCTCACTTATATATTAATATTATAATTAAATAATATTAATATACTTAAAATAATCCTCACTTATATATTAATATTATAATTAAATAATATTAATATACTTAAAATAATCCTCACTTATATATTACTATTATAATTAAATAATATTAATATACTTAAAATAATCCTCACTTATATATTACTATTATAATTAAATAATATTAATATACTTAAAATAATCCTCACTTATATATTACTATTATAATTAAATAATATTAATATACTTAAAATAATCCTCACTTATATATTAATATTATAATTAAATAATATTAATATACTTAAAATAATCCTCACTTATATATTAATATTATAATTAAATAATATTAATATACTTAAAATAATCCTCACTTATATATTAATATTATAATTAAATAATATTAATATACTTAAAATAATCATCACTTATATATTAATATTATAATTAAATAATATTAATATACTTAAAATAATCATCACTTATATATTACTATTATAATTAAATAATATTAATATACTTAAAATAATCCTCACTTATATATTAATATTATAATTAAATAATATTAATATACTTAAAATAATCATCACTTATATATTAATATTATAATTAAAATAATATTAATATACTTAAAATAATCCTCACTTATATATTAATATTATAATTAAATAATATTAATATACTTAAAATAATCCTCACTTATATATTAATATTATAATTAAATAATATTAATATACTTAAAATAATCCTCACTTATATATTAATATTATAATTAAATAATATTAATATACTTAAAATAATCCTCACTTATATATTAATATTATAATTAAATAATATTAATATACTTAAAATATTCTTCAATTATATATTACTCCAAGCACTTAATACCATTACTTGGATACTTTTAAGTCTCAATGTTTAGATATACAATTTCTCTTTGGCATTTTATCGAGCATGTTGTATGCATTCATTAACAATTTACATGTTATGAACTACATATAAGCACATTACATCAATATTTATCTATCCTTATACACCGGATTCACTATGATCCCCAACATATCAATGTATGTCATCACATGACAACATATATCATTTTTCAAAATTTTATTTCAAATAAAATTATAAAAATCCATTTTCACAATTTCTTTAACAATACGTTGTTTTCGTTTTTAACGTAACTCCTTCGTTACATGACTCTTGTTGTTTCTTCTTATATCAAATTAAACCTTACTTAGTGTACTACAACCTCATCTAGGTCTTAAAGTCAGACCCTTAACCATTTAAAACAGATTCCGAAATTTCATCTAGTCTAGAAAATTTCATTTTTGGACAACTTTAATAAATAATTTATTTCGAACATGATCCGTTCCATAAAATAGCTCAATCTCGCGAATCCAGCTAGAAAACTTCAATATCTACAATTTTACAGTTTTAAGTTTATTCAAATTCCAAACACACGAGGCTGCACATCTCAAGGAATGACTAAATTAAAACTGTTTCGTGTGAAAACTGGCTGACAGACCCTAGCTCGCTTAAACAGTCATAACTTCTTCGTTTTTTACAATTTTTGGGTGATTCCAGCGGCCACGCGAAGCTAACTTCCGTACCTACAACTTTGTCCTACTGAAAGTTTTCCAATTCCCAACACATCAATACAGGAATCGCACGTAAGGGGGCTGACCATGAATTTCGCTGGACAGTTTTGCCTATTACTTAGATTGGTCATAACTTTTTGCTCCGAAGTCAGAATTAGTCCGTTCCGGAGTCTATGGAAAGCTTACTCAGTGTACAATAACATACCAAAAGCCCAAAATTTTTAGAGTAATCTAGCTAGCCGCTAATTTTCTAATTTTGGACAGCAGCTCCCTCGTTCTTCTCTCCTCTCCGTTTGATTTTCATACTTTGAGTTTTACACAACCAAATCAAACGATTTCAAGTTCTATGTTTACCACCTAGGGATACTCAATTAAACCATCTATGGTTAATTCTCATCATCACATGCATTCATCTAGCATTTAACCAATGTTTGTTCAATGCCCTCTCTTGTTTACCAATTAGGATTATTCAATTAACCTTACATTGGTTAATTCTCTACAACCTTTCATTTCTCCAACACAAGCTACCAACCTAGCCCATCATAGCTCTCTTACACTACTTACACACATCACCAACTTGTCACTTTCATTCCCTTTTTGCTCCTACCAATGCAACTTTGAATAAAACAAAAGCAAAAGTCTACCCACTTGTTTTAAAAATTTTTTTCCTTTTCTTTTAATAAGAATACTTGCACAATTATATATGTGTATAAATATACTAATGCATATATATATATATAAATACACCAATACATACTCTTCTCTCTCTTTGTTATCTAAACCTTTCGCCCTTCCATTTCTTTGAGCTTCTTTAACTCAAGGTTGGTTAAAATATGGTCAACCTAGTTTACTCATCCTTTGGCTAATTTGTTGGGTTACTCATAAAACCCTAACACATTAAATTCTTATGAAGCTTGGCTTATAATAAATCCCTCTTGGACTATCAATTATCATACATTTGGGCTTATATTTAAATTACCCACTTCACATCTAGGCAATCCCATATTGGGCTACCATAATTAATCCTCTTATTCAAATTCCCTATATTAATCACACTAGTTAATTACCTAATGATGATCGCCCTTCTCGTTTGCCAATCAAGGCCAACATTTAAGCTATGTTAATTCATAACATAGTTTTATCTTGTTTTTCATTAATTAACCTAATTAATTATTCATCTAGGTTTGGATCATTTCCATCCTACCCTTCATCCTACACTTTCTATTTATGAAAGGTCTCTAACCTCTTCTTATTGGTGGATATCTATACACCACAACTTTCCTTTTATAGAGAATTCTCAAACTTTCCATTTATGGAAAGTTTCTCCTCTCATATTTTTGAATAGTAAATACACTCTTATACTCCATATAAACGCTATTCGGGAATGTGAAAATTCGAAAAGAACGAAGAAGCGTTTCTCGCGTGAATAGTATTTCCCGCGTTATTTTCTAAGAAAATATTGTTCCTCTACGATTCATTAATGCTTATATCGTATCACATAACACATTGATTAGATCGCAGAAATCCATCTTCATTGCTCATTTAAAATTATAATACACAAATATGTCATTGCTTCTTTAAACTTTCTACTTATGGAAAGTTTTTAGGGTAACTTCTCTAACCCCATCTAGCTTATACATGTTTGTATACCCATATATCTCTGTATACCACCTTATCAATTATAGGGTTTCAATCCCTTACATATCGTTTTACACATTTAATTTATAATACAAAGATTAGGTTAAAGTGTTTAATCATCTCTACACAATTATCTTCTTCAAAACTAGGTTTTAAACTCAACCCTTATAAGGATTCCATCATCAGAACCACTACTACCGAAACGCTCAAGTTCGGTTAACTTCTAAACTCTTACGACATTTATTTCATCGCATAATCTTATTGAATACGTCCTCAATTCATATAAGTTCTATCAAAACCAAAGAAAATATTGAGTCATTTCTCTACACATTTCTCTGTTAATAATCTAGGTTTTGACTTTAACCTTTATTCAATATTTGAGACCTTATTTACAAGTCTCATAACTATCCAGGATATTACAATATTATATTCTACCAGAATTGATTATGGACTTTTATTCTAGTTTGGTTCACTAGAGCCACCAAGTGAACCAAAAGGTCAAACCTAGGGTGCAAGAACTGAATTTAAGTATAATTATTATATTTAAACCCGGACTCTATTACAAACAGGTCTTCAAGTGCTCCTTGCTCCTTTGTCTCCAGTTCTTCAAAATAATTCTAACTAATCCTATTACATAAACTATTTATAATAAATAGAAACCTTGATCAGCAGTCAAGGGGAAGTACATAGGAGGAAGATAGAATTGATATTAAGAAAAAATTAGAGAAGATGAGGTACACAGATCCCATTTATAAAACTCATTCATTCAAGCATCCTCATAAAATAAAATTCAATCACACATTGGTCAATAGTCCATAATCAATCCCATTTATTATCATATATATCACCATATGCATCAATAAATAACATTCATCTCATGAATAATAAAATCATTTGATATATGCATTGATATTATTTAATGGGCAATTATAGTTAGTAATAAATCTAATACCAGATCAAATTAGTTTGCATGAAATCCAATTTCAACTCCAATTTGTTTGGTGAAAAATCCAATTTCAACTCCAATTAGTTAACATGAAATCCAATTCCAACTCTAATTGGTTATCATGAAATCCAATTCTAATTAAAATAAACATCTTTATTCTAATCTAATTCCAAATCAAAATAAACTCCTTAATTTTTAATTTAGAATTACTAAAAAAACATGGAATCCAATTTCAATTAAAATAAACATCTTTATTCTAATTTTGAAATCAACAAAACAAAAAAAATAAATTTTTTAATATTCTGGGAGACGGCGATGCGCCGCCGCGAATGTACTAAGATCCGGCGCAGCGACGCCTGAATAATTTTTTTAAAAAACTTTATATTGCGGCACCATGATTATGCTGTAATCTGGCGCTACGGCGCTGGTTCCCTATAAACAATTTTCCAGATTTTTCAAATTCACAAATTTCGAATTTTTACCTAGAAAACAAGATTTTATACCAACAATTATGCCCAATAAATTGTTCTAAACACATACCCATGCATATACGGAATCAAAATAATTAATAATTTGCATAAAGTTTGGCTCTTGATACCACCGTTAGGTTTGTATATTATGCAAGCATGCAATCAAATTACACAAATATAGCGAAAGCGCGATAAAATCAGATTTTAAAATTTTATACAAACCATCACCATGATCATTCCTTATGCGCAATTATCAATTAAACGAAAGAAATAGAGAATAAGAATTATACCCTCGTAGAACCGTGCTTCCTCGGGTACAAGTTCAACTCCAAATCCTTTCGCGTTCGCCTTGAAATTCACTAATTAGATTCCTTCATTTGATCAACGTTAGCCACCCAAGTGTTTGGCCTCTAGAGGTGATCCATCAAAGAATAATATGTTTTCAAGAAGATGAGTGTTGGCAAAACTCTAGTTTCTATCTCTATAGAATTCGTAAGTACTCTCCCCAATCTAATGGAAGTGTGTGTAACCCCAATTCATAACAAGACTCCTCTTATTTATAGATATAGGCAACCCTCCAAAACTATTTAGGAATAAGGTTTTATTCTAATCAAACTCTTTTAATTAATTAAACTCCTAATCCAATTAAAAATTTATGAGAGTACTTTTATTAATTAATTCTCAAACCCTTTTAGGAATTAAATAATAATAATAATAGTAATAATAATAAAACTCCTCTTATTAATTTATATTTAATATTTCTAAAATATTAAATAATAAATATTAAGCTATTTATTTTATTCTATCACCGTAGATTAAATTAAATATACTTAACTTATTAGTACGATGATGCCATTTACTTCTTAAATAAATATATTTCTTTTGCAGCATGACCTTTAGGTTCTCTATATTAAATCAATTGTGAATAAATAAATTAGAACAATTCTAATCTTATTTAAATAAATAAATTAAATTATTTAATTTATTTAAATAAATAATATTTATTCTACAATAAGGGTAAGCTCCCTTAGCGATCAATGACTTTCTAGATAATATAGATTTCAACATTAATCATAAAAAAACCTTTCAGTGACTAGTTACCGTACAATTCAATCCTTCTACCATACAATGTCCCAATCAAATATAAGACATGGAATTACTGTCAAGTCTTATTTTATTTGATTATTTGTATTTCGATTCTCAAATGCACAACTCTGAATAATGCAAATTAGAAACACATTTCTAATTTCATTCTGCTTTGGCTAGAGACTTTTAAGTTGTCATTTATCGAATTACATAGGACATTATCTCCTTTTACTAGAATTGGTAAATTTTTTGTTGACCATTCACCTATTTCCATGTATAACTTATTATACCCAATCATACCCTTTGATATACCCTAAGGGTCTTAAGGGACATGTCAAAATATAACTCATCATACACAAGATACTATGATGATCTCAAGTCTAAGAGGATCACTTGTACTACTATCACTTAAGGAATTCCTATTAACAAACAAGTAAAACTCCATTAGGTATTCCTTTAGCGAGCCACGTTCAGTGAACTTATTCTCTAATAAGCACCTACATACTTACTTTAGTGTCTCCACATAAATGATTATGAGATCAAATCATCCTTTTCCTAAGAGCAAGCAAAGTATGTATCAATCTATCCTGATTCACTAATCCCCTTTTTAGTAATCCAACAATTAGGAACGATTTTAGTTTGTGTGCTATCTTGAATTTAGTTCTCATTAGCATGATTATCATCATGATTCTAAAAACATTGCTCAAAACTATGAGTTTATCACACTTAATACAACAGTATCATGTAGATAACGAAAAATACCTTTAATAAATTAATTCTTTTATTAATAAACGAATAAGATTACAAAGTATATGCTACATCATATCAAATATGATTGGCTTACATGCATACTACTTTCAAAGGAAAGCTAAGAAAGCAAGGAAAGGAATAAAACAATAAACCTAAAACTAGTTCATTTTATTAGCCTATGTTCTAAAATATTATGTTTAAACATGTTTGTTTGGGGAGTTTGATGATATTGATGGTGGATCATGGTGGATCCTAAGTATAAGGATGTTTTTGATGTATAATGTTGGTTTATGATGGCTAATTCTTGGTAAACCAAAAAAATGATGAAAGACCATGAAGTAAACATGAAAGTTAGCAAAACTGTTTTTCGGAAAAACGGAACCTGAAATTTGGACAAGCATAACTCCCAGCCTATTTCTAATTTTTGAGTGTGGTTAAGTTCTGGAGTTAGATATGGGAGTCCACTAAACACTCCAACTAGAATTTCTGAAAAATATGTTGTAGATTTTCTTGGGGACAGATTCTACCAAAACAGTCCATACCCGAAAAACTGACTAAACCCCCTGGCCAGTTTGTTTCGTGCACTGTTTGGCCTATTTAGACAATGAAATAAGTTCAGGCCTTTTGGGACATGAAATTCTATGGTATAAAGTAGGTCATGTCTGAAATTGAACGTATTCTGATTTCGGATGAGTGAGTTATGACCATTTTAATTTTAGGGTTTTAAAAATGAAAAATTGTTATAACTTGAGTTCTATAACTCCGATAACCACGAAATTTAAACTGAAACTTCATGTTAACATGTATAAGATTCTGACAAGAGTTGGGAATTTTGGAGTTAAGCACGATATAGTTAATTTTGACATGTTACGAACTCAAAATAGCTTTTTGAAAAATACTTAATAAAAAGAAAAAAATTCCAGAAAAATTATTTTTGTGGATGGAATATATGTATATATGTGTGGCCAAAAAAGAAAAAAAATAATAAAATGGTTAAGGAGGCTTAGTGGGGGAATTAGGCTTCCAACGGATTAAGAACTATTAAAAAATCGTAAAGTCGGGAATTACCGAAATGATTCATACTGACTGGAATATGTTCATATATAACGTATGAGTCTAAGTAAAGGTTAATCATATATTTTTATGATAATATTATAAAAATTATGAGAAGGAACGTTTACGTTAGTATAAGTCGAAAGGACAATTATCGGATGAAGTTACGATTATTATCAACGATAATTATGAAGATGTGACGATTAACTTAATCGAGTAAATCCTTATGAATGTTGTATGTTGTAATTTGAAGGAAGAAATTATGGATTTGGATGAAGTAAATGGTAAAACGCTGGTACATGCAAGTTTTTCAGAACTTGTGTTATATATATTTTTGTGCAAATTTAGGTGATATGTGGAATTCATGTGAACTTGTTATAATGTACTCTTCGTGCAACTACTTGTTAAATATTGTTGATACTTAATTGAGGGTTTAAGATGAAATGTTCTATATGAACTTTATGGATTAATGTTATGAAGCATATTTAAATGCAAAGCATGATAAACATGAGACATGAATATATGTCAGGCATGAAAAACATGAAACATGTAGAAACGAAAGGTATAAAGGGAATAAAGTATGTTTAAAATGTGAATTATGTGTTAAGTGATAACTGTTAAACTTGTTGGGTAACGTAGTTGCTCACTTTTGCTATAAATAATTATTTTCAGCTAAACCAGATGAGACCGAAGGATTCAAGATAGACAAAGGAAAAAGAAGAAATAGTGATTGAACTTGTTTGCGTAATCTCTAGCTATGCTAGATAAACGTTAATATTATATATTGAAATCGCGCAGTCAAAGGACATTTTGCAAAAGATTAGTTAAATCTGGATCGTGAGTTCATGAATACTCACAATCAATGTAATGGAGTGAAACATATTATATATAACTTGAGATGTGTAGATCAGATCATGAATATCTACAGATATAATAACAGGTTGTAAATGTTACGAATTCTGGAATAGAAGGTATTGATGTATTAATTGGTATTAAAGCAAGATTGTATTCATTATTTCATGAATAAATGTTGTAAATATTGATGTAGTACCGTGACGCACTAGACCTGAGGTTCAAGGGACCCGAATTTGGGGGCGTTACAAAAACCCCCAAATTTTATTTATTGTTTAATTAGATTTGGGAAATGGTATAATAAATTAGGATTAGAACAATATCACTCTCTGTGGGTTCGACCCTTACTTATCACTATACTAAATTCTGTAGTCGTAGAGTAAAAGTGAAGTTTTAATGTTGGAGTGTTAACGACAGCTCTCAGTATTGTGGCAATTTGTGCCGAGCCGGTGAGAGCTATTTTATAATTTTGGTATCGTGGCAATTTGTGCCGAGCCCGTGATAGCTATTTTTTGATGTGGATTTGTTGATGGGACAATGATTAATCAGTGTTTAATTATCACCAAGTGTAAATGACACTTTGCATCCCTTATTTTCTCATTTTTCATTTGCATCCCATAATTTAAAAATAGGCACTTTGCATCTCATACTTTCGGCGCCTTGATAAATTACACCCTCATAACAAAAAACTATTAAAGCTAACAGAGTTAAACATGCATGTGCACTTTACATGGCTTAATTGCAGGGGTAAAATTGTCACAAACATGATCTAATGATTGAACTTGAATTTTTAAGTTCTTCTTTGTATGTTAAATTAGGTTTCTTTGAAGTATCAAAGTCTTCTCCCCCAAATCATAAATCCTCAAAGTCTGCCAGAAGATATATATGCAGCTCAGGGATTTTGCATTCTACCTCCCCACACTAATTGTACCCCGGAGTAGCTAAATTGGAATTGTTACTTGTCGATTAGACTAATGGATTTAGGTTGAGTTGGTCTTCATTGAATTCGAGGTCATTATCTTTCTCTTCATCTTCATTCTTTGTCTTCAATTTCAGCTTCTCTCATATTTTTCCACTTTCTTTTCTTTTTTTTTCATCGATTGATTTGAGAATGGGATAATTTTTTAATTTTTGAATTAAATGTCATAAAGTTAATCCTCCTCTTCTCGTCTTCAATTTCATCTTCATTTCATATTTTTTTCTTTTTTTCTTCCCCTCCCAATTGGTTTAGAATGGAATAACTTTTGCATTCTATCTCTACATGTATATATGCTTGTAAATTGTATATACTTAACATTCTCTTTATGTTATTATATCAAGAATCTTGCTATTAAAGGTAATCTAAGGCAGCCTTAGTCAAGCTTGACTAATGTTATTTAATATAGCGACGTAATTTGTATAAAATTTAAAATTATAGATTTTTTATAATAAAACCCAAAAATAAAACTTAACTTTAAGGGGTAAAACTACGTTATTTTGTTAACCTTAAACAAACTTGGTTAAGACATTGCCTTAGATTACGTTTTCCCATATATTGGCAAATTATTTATTTATTTTTCACGAATTAGTGGTAAACTACTGTTACTATAGGTGATAGCCTTAGGTCACCTTATGAATTTGGATCTGACCATGTTAGCTGTGTTGCAAAGTTTGAGTATTCCTAAATTGCAAAGTGGAAATCGAATGGGAAGGTAGGAAATAAGGGGTTTACATTTTGGGAATCAATTTTTTTTTATCCTTTTCTTTTCTTTTCTTTTTTGTTTGGAATTGGAGTTATATGCACCTTTCATCCCCTAGTTTACTTTTATTTGCAGCCTAGCCCACACTTTCAGTGCATATATAACCCCCTCCGGCCAAAAAATGTTAATTGGACTGACGGAGTTAGACTATTTGACTTACGTAATGACTTTTTAGGGGCAAGGATTTCTTTAGTGAGACTATTTTTCCCCTAAAAAGACAACACGTTGGTCAAAATAGTCTAACTTCGTTAGCTCAATTAATGATTTTTTGGCCAAATGGTGTTATGTGTAAGTGTGCTAAAAATGTGGCATCCAAATTGTCCATTTATCAAGTGTAGGATGCAAAGTGCAATTATCTCTTTGGAATTGTATGGAGACCACTTTGTCCTTTAAAACATATCACATGGAATACAAATAACTGACGACGTAACCTCTTTAGACAAAAAAAAGTTTAGAGGGTGTGATTTGCCTAGGTTCTGAAAGTATGGGGTGCAAAGTATTTATTTTTAAACTATGGAATGCAATGTGCAAAATAAAGTAAATAGAGGGACATAAAGTATCATTTACTCTATCACTAATCATAGTTTAATTAGGATAATTAAGCCCATAATTTATACGTGGAACACATGATATACGCATTTAATTTAGTAAAATTTGTGTTTAGTAAAATTTTATGCTTGTTTGTTGAGAATTCCTTTCTAATACTAATTATTGAGATGGCCGATTATCAAAATAAGGAATTATTATTTTCATAATTTGTTTTTGATATTTTTACAGGATTTTAATTATCCACATGAATGTGGATCTTATTTATTGCTCATTTAAAAAGAATATTGTGAAATTATCAAATTTTCTTGAGGCCCTAAAAATATAAGATGATTCATTTCCTATGATACTTTAGACATCATGCAGTTTTGGGATTGCACAAGCATGTCTGGGGCAAAGATAAAAGAAGTCAATAAGAAAATATGTATAAAAATCAAAGTTCTAACTCACCACTTGTGGCCCAACTGACACGATCCTGATTAGGGTCGCATTGAACGACAATAACTCAATTCAAGTCCTAGGGGTTCATCAAGTGAATTTAAGTAATTGGGTTGACGTTTATTTGAGGATGCTTAAAATGGAGCTCAATTTTAGAACAGTTCTAGTCAAGACAAGTCATCAAACCCGTGTTCATTTATGTCGCTTAATTCTCAACAAAACTATGTTCCAGCCTATGTCAGAGCTCACCAACAATCACGTGGCAACACAAATTTGATAAGAGTTCAAGTGCATTCGAGGGTGATTCTAAGTTCATTCACGTGGTGCAAGCGATTGGTCCAAGTAAAATGTTCCAGCCTATGTCAGAGCAGAATTTAGCATGCCAGACATGCCAAACATGCCCAACAATGAGGCCCCAATAGCGAGGCCCCAGCGCGCCCAGTAGCGAGGCCTAGGGTCGTAGCGCCCCAAGGCAGCGCCATAACGCCCCAGCAGCGCCCCAACGCAGCACCGCAACACTTGGGCTCGTTCCAGACTTTTCTAAATTATTTTTCCAATTTAGAAGTTTTTCCAATTCTAATGCAATTAGGAAGCATATTAGCTAGGATTTTCATTCCAAATTGATTTGTTATTCCTATTAGAATTAGGGTTACTTTTTACTAGTATAAATAAGGGACACGATTGATGTAATCAAACAACTTCAGATTTCATCAATACAATTACTTTGGGAGATTTTTCTCATCTTTTGGTTCTTTAAGAATTCCTAAGCTATTCTTAGGTTTTCTTTGAGGTTCAATTTTAACTTATCATACAACAATTCATACTTGTGTGTGGCATCTTCTATGGCATCAATCGTCGATTGTACTAAGGTTCTTGCTTACATATAAGTAATGGGTCGAGGTGTCGTTGGTTTCCATTCAACGCATATTTCCTTGCACTGTCCATTATACCAAGGTTCTCGCTTCATTATAAGCGAAGGGTTGACGTGTTGAGCGTGTTCCACCATGCAACTTTGCTAGAAACGATCCGGGCGACGACCACCTCACGCAAGTGTGCCGTAAAGTCTATCATTCGGTATCAAAGCTAAGTTTTCTAGCGGGTTATCTATCCTTTAATTTTCTTATTTGATTATAAAAAAGACAAAAAAGGAAAAAAAAATTTAGTTTGTTTTAATGTGTGTTAACCAATTCAGCAGCGATAATTCGAGCATTCAAACATCAATTCCGATGAAGCAAAGCCATAAAAAAATTCCGCAAGCTTGATAAGTTTTCCCAAAAATTTAAAGGCGTAAAAAGTGTTTACAAAACGTTTGGCCCATAACTTGTTGGTATTCCGAGACTTATACCTTCTATATTTTGTTCTTGATAAGTTATTGTTGAATTGAATAGGAAATTGTGATTTTTTTTGGTGAATTTAAAAAAGAACCTATAAGAGAGAATATTTGAGCGGAACAAGGCAAGAATGGTGAGATCATTCGAGGGTAAAAGCCAAAATTGAGTGATACGTGAGCGTAATTAAGTAATTCATTGTTTGAGCGAAACACGTAAAGGAGTGGTGAGGAATTGTTTTTTATCTACTAACCTTTGTTTTGCAGCAAACATGTTTAGCTATGAGGAGTCATTGAAAAGGAAACCAAGATTTCGTATAGATTCTTTCGTGGATGAACGGAAGAGAAGATGGGAGGAAGAGTATGAGAGGCATCATAAATATCATGGACGTAGGGAGCAGCCTCAAAAGCCTATAGAGCATAGGAGGGAGCAATTACTGCTGAGGGAGGCAAAAAAGGACATCATGGAGTCGGTTCGTAAGATGTTGGAGACATGTTATATGCAGCCACAAAATACTTCTAAGGCATATAGAGAATCAGTACAACCGAGAGAGGTAGAAGTTAAAGAAGATCATGCAGTCCACAAAGAGCCGTTGGTGGAAAGAAGGGATACAAGTGTGCAAGCTAAAGAGGAAGGCGCAATACAGCAAAAGGACATCTTTTATACTAGATTTCTTCTTTACTACCTCTTTAGTGATTAAGAGGGTGAGCGCACCAATAAAAAAGAGAGAATCCTCTAAAATAAGATACGTATTGTAAAAATTGATTGTGATATTGGTACTAACATTGCTAGCACTACAATGGTGGAGAAGCTAGGTCTGTCTACAGTTGCACATCCTCAACCTTACAAGTTGCAAGATATCATCGATTGTGAAGAGGTAGAGTTGAATAGACAAGTGTTAGTTTCTTTTAGCATTGATAGATATGAAGATGAAATACTATGCAATGTAGTTCCAACGCATACTTGCCATTTGTTACTTGGGAGACTATGGTGACGCGACTGACGTGTGAAGCGTAACGGTTTTATGAATGAGTATTCATTGGTGCACAATCAAAGAAGAGTCACGTTTTGTCCTATGACACCCGAGCAAGTTCATGAAGATCTAATGCACTTACAAAAAGATCGTGATCAAAAGCAAGAGATAGTTTGAGAGAATGAGTGTGTAAACGAAAACGCAGATGAAAATCAAAATGAAAAGAAAAGAGAGATTGAAAAGAGTGAGAATGAAAACAAAAGAGAGATAGATTGGAAATAATAAAAATGAAAAAGAGAATGGGAGAAAAGAAGAGAAAAAAATAAGTGACTATGAAAAAGAAAGTGAGTGAAAAAGAGTATTGTATTTTAAACAACCGATGACTGTACGGTCGTACAAAGAGGCGATTTTGAATACTAACCAGTTTAACTCTTCTTTGTCTAGTTCTATTATTTCTCTATTTCAAGTTGATATCATACCCAGTGTTATCATTCAGTACCGATCAGCCTATAGCATTCTTGAGGAGACAATGGAGTTACAAAGGCAGGTTGGAGAGTTGATGGAGAGGGGTATCGTGAAAGGAAGCATGAGTTCGTGTGTCGTTCATGAGATCATAGTACCTAAGAAGGATAGGACATTGAGCATGTGCGCTGAGTTTCAGTTGGTAAACAAGTATCGATATTCTTTTCTTTTCTTGGATAATATGCTAGATGAATTGCATAGTACTTGTGTTTTGTCTAAATTTGATTTGATTAGTGGTCATCATCAAATTAGCATGAGAGAATGTGGTGGATGAAAAGTTGCATTAAGATGTGATTTGTATAAGTGGTTGGTTATTTCGGTTAGATTAACTAATGCATCTAGTGTTTTTATGAGTTTATTAAAACATGTTTTGCATGCTTCCATTAATAAATTTGTTTTTAGTTATTTTGATGGTAAAATCATCTTTATCGTAAACTATGGAGGATATTAGATATATATTGAGTTAGTTTATAATCATACTGTTTATTCTTGTTTTCAATGTTCTTATTGTCATAAAGTTCATTCTAAGTTTTCTTGTCCATATTCTTGTTTTCATACTATTCAATCGGTGCATAAGTTGTCGTTATTTAGCATTAGTTGTGATCATATCCTTCCATTCGAGCAATCTTCATTCCATGATTTTGAGAATGTTGTCGTGAATGGAAAGGAGTCTAAAATGGGTTTTAAACACGTTTATCATCAAATTAGAATAAGGTATGGTTTACATGTGTGTTTAGTTATATCAATCGGATTAGCTAATGAATTTGCATGCTTTCATGAGATTATTGATGTAACGATCTAGTATCATTCTTAGCCTTGTAATTAGGATTTATGAATATTATTGAATAAAATGAATTTTTATGAATATTATTCTGTGTTATGTGTCTAAAGGTCATATTATGATCTAGATTGTGTTTACGTGTTAGAATATACAAATTAGGGTTTTGTAGAAGAAAATAAAATTTTTCTGAGAAAAGACGTAAAAACACTTTTCACGCCAAAAACGCTTTTTCATTTTTTTGACTTTTCGAATTACGTCATAGCATTTATTTGGGAAATGAAGACATAATCTCTAATAAAATTTACGAAAGAAAAATTTAATTTTTCGGCTAATCGAACGAATTACGAAAGTTAACTAACAACCAATTTAATTGGCAAGCCCAAAGGCAATGTTATTGGGAGCCCAATAGAAGGAAATGTAGGAGGCCCAAGCATTATTAAATAAAGGCCCAAACTAAATATGATGGAGGCCCAAACTAAGTCCAAAACCAAGCCCAAACTAAAAGGTCAAGGCTTGGTCAATGTGTTAGTTAAAAGAGCATAAAAACAAAAGCCAAAGGGGGGCTTGGGGGAGGTCATACCCGGCCAAGTGAAGCTTCTTGGAAAAGCTTGGCCAAACTTTAGTCCTTTACAAGCAACCTTTAATGCCCAACCACTTTCGATTTAATGCCTTAACCAAAAAAGTCCTCATTTGATCATTTTAACTTAACCTTGATTAGTTGGTGTTGGATGATGAGGGAGTGGTTAGTAAGATGTTGGAAGATTGAGGGGATTGACTATGCAAGACCCTAAGTTAAGTGACCAACTCATAAACCCTAGCAAAGTTTCTTTAATGATCCTTATGCCCTAACTCTTGAAATTGCTATAAATAGCAACCCTTTCTCTTCACAATCCTTACCAATTCATAAGTTAAGGAAGAGAAGCTATAGAGAAATTGAGAAAGGGAGAGAGAGTGCTCGAAAATTAAGGAATAAGAAGAGGAAGAAAAGCTAGCATTCTTAAGCAAGAACAAGAAGCAAGAACAAGAAGGTAAAATCCTAAAACCCTAGAATCACTTTTAAAGCTTTATGTTTATATTTATACTTGTGAAAGTAGTATGTACACAAGCCAATCATATTTGATATGATGTAGCATATACTTTGTAATCTTATTCATTTATTAATAAAAGAATTAACTTACTAAAGACATTTTACTTTATGTACATGGTGCTGTTATTTAATATGTGATAAACTCATAGTTTTAAGCAATGCTTTTAGAATCATGATGATGATCATGCTAATGAGATCTAAATTCTTAGAAAGCTTAAAACTAAAATCGTTCCTAATCGTTGGATTACTAAAAGGGGATTAGTGAATCTGGATAGATTAATACATACATTACTTGCTCTTAGGAAGAGGATGATTGATCTCATAATTATTTGTGTGGAGACACTAAAGCAAGTATGTAGGTGCTTATTGGAGAATAAGTTCATTGAATGTGACTTGCTGTAGGAATACCTAATGGAGTTTTACTCGCCTGTCAACAGGAATTCCTCTAGTGATAGTAGTACAAGTGATCCTTAGACTTGAGATCATCGTAGTATCTTGTGTATGATGAGGTATACTTTGACATGTCCCTTAAGACCTTTAGGGTATATCAAAGGGCATGCTTGGGTATAATAAGTTGTACATGGAGATAGGTGAATGATCAACAAAGAATCTACCGCTTCTAGTAAAAGGAGTGAATGTCCTATGTGATTCGATAAATGACAACTCAGTAGTCCTTGACCAAGGCAGAATAAAATTAGAAAGGAGTTTCTAATTTGCATTATTTAGAGTTGTGCGTTTAAGAATCGAAATGCATATAATTAAATAAAATAAGACTTGACAGTAATTTCATGTCTTATATTTAATTGGGACATTGTATGGTAGAAGGATTGAATTGTACGGTAACTATTCACTGAAAGGTTCTTTTGTGATTAATGTTGAAATCTATATTATTTGAAAAGTCGTTGATCACTAAGGGGGCTTACCCTTATTTTGGAATAAATATTATTTAATTAAATGAATTAAAAAGTTTAATTTATTTATTTAAATAAGATTAGAATTATTCTAATTAATTTATTCACAACCGGTTTAATATAGAGAACCTAAAGGGTCACACCTCAAAAGGAAAAAAATTTGTTTAAGAAGTAAATGACATAATCGTAATAATAAGTTAAGTGTATTTAATTTAATCTATGGAGATAAAATAAATTAAATAGCTTAATATTTATTATTTAATATTTTGAAAATATTAAATATAAATTAATAAGGGAGTCTTATTATTATTATTACTATTATTATTATTATTATTATTATTTAATTCCTAATAGGGATTGAGAATTAATTAATAGAAGTATTCTCATAAATTCTTAATTGGATTAGAAGTTTAATTAATTAAAGGAGTTTAATTAGAATAAAAACCATAATCCTAAATAGTTTAGGAGGGTTCCTTATATCTATAAATAAAAGGAGTCTTATCACAGATTAGGGTTACACACACTTCCATTAGAATTGTGGAGAGTACTTACAATTTCTATAGAGAAAGAAACTAAGGTTTTGCCAACACCCATATTCTTGAATAGATATTATTCCTTAGTGGATCACCTCTAGAGGCCAAACACTTGGGTGGCTAATGTTGATCAAGAGAAGGAATTTAATCGGTGGAATTCAAAGAGAACGCGAAGGAATTGAAGTTGAACTTGTCAATGAGGAAGCTAGAATTCTATAAGGGTATAATTCTTATTCTCCATCTCTTTCGTTTAATTAATAATTGTGCATAAAGAAAGATCGTGGTGATGGTTTGTATAAAATTTTAAAATCTGATTTTATCGCGCTTCCGCTTTATTTATTTAATTTAATTGTATGTTTGCGTTATATACAAACCTAACAGTGGTATCAAGAGCCAAACTTTATGCTGATTATTAATTATTTTGATTCGATATATATGTTTATATGTGTTTAGAACAATTTAGTTGGGTATAATTGTTAGTATAAAATCATGTTTTTGGAGAAAAACATCAAAATCCTGATTTGGAAAAGCTTCAGGAAATCTAATTTCCACGATCGCTGGGTTCTGACACTTCATGCGCAGCAGCGCATGGCCTTGGCACGCAGCAGCACAGGGAGCTTATGCGCAGCAGCGCAAGCCGCTCATACGCAGCAGCACTCGAAGGTCAGAACGTCCGTTTTGAAAATTTTTAAGTTAAAATAAATGGTTTATTTTGAACTTAAATTTGATTTTCATACTATCTAATATTACCCATTAAATGATATCAATATATATATTGAATATTTTATTATTCATGAGATGAATGCTATTTATTGATGCATATGGAGATATGTATGATAATATATGAGATTGATTATGGACTATTGACCAATGTGTGATTGGATTTATTTTAGAGGATGCTTGAATGAATGAGTTTTTATAAATGGGGTCTGCGTACCTCGTCTTCTCTAATTTTTCTTAACGTAAATTCTATCTCCCTCCTATGTACTTCCCCTTGACTGCTGATCAAGGTTTCTATTTATTGTAAATAGTTTATGTAATAGAATTAGTTAGAATTATTTTGAAGAATTGAAGACAAAGGAGCAAGGAGCGTTTGAAGACCCGTTTGTAATGGATCCCGGGTTTAAATGTAATAGTTGTATTTAAATTCAGTTCTTACACCCTAGGTTTGACCTTTTGGTTCACTTGGTGGCTCTAGTGAACCAAACTAGAATAAAAGTCCATAATCAATCCGGGTAGAATATAGTATTCTATATGTACATGATTACTATATATATATATATATATATATATATATTATATATATTATACAACATGCTTTGCATGCTAAATAATATGACGCGTATTTTATATATATATATGCATGCGCACTAAACAAGATGAGACTGATAATAACAAACCCCTCAAAGAAATCATATTAAGTTGTAACGTTCAAAGATATTTGGAATATCTAACGTAGCCTTCTAACATGGTAAAACGATAGAGTATTAAATATTTAATATGAGTTTGTTGTGCACACATAAGGTAAGTATTAAATATTTAAGATGTTGTTTTATTACATTGGTTGTTTATAAGGAATTGAACATTACCGCTTTGTTGTGCACACACAAGGGCTGTATTTTTCTCTTCACTTATATGAAAATGTTGGGTCTGACTTAACTTAGATTATTTTAGTTCGGATGTGCACACACTTGACCATTATAATCTAAGAGGCAAAATAAAAGGAGTTACATGGTGATGTAATTGACAATAGTTGTCTACCTATTTATTTATATATAGTTTGTTGTGCACATACAGGGCTATATACATTTAAAATGAGATCCTTATTCTCACTAGAAAATATAGTTTGACGAACTATATATTGAGGGTAATATAGTTTGACGAAAATAGTGGGAGATACCAATTTAAATAAAGACCTGATTTATTTTGGTAATTAATAAAATGAATATATGCTAAAATGTTATTTATTTTACATGCAGAATTTGAAAAATGTCAAACTCACTATCACTGCGTAGCATACTTGATGCTAACAAACTGATCGGACCGAATTATACGGACTGGTTAAGAAATCTGAGAATTATTCTCAATACTGAAAAGATTTCTTATGTCCTAAATTCGTCCATCCCTGCAACTGTTGTAGAGACAGCCTCTGAGGAAGAGATTGCTACTTTTACAAAGTGGCAAGATGACGCAATCTTGGCTCAATGCATCATGCTCGCATCGATGAGTAACGAGCTTCAGCGTTAGCATGAAATTATAGATGCTCCTACTATATTGCTGCACCTCAAGGAGTTGTATAGTAAGTAAAGTAGGACTACTAAATATCAGATATCTAAGGAGCTCTTCCGATCTCGAATGACTGAGGGCACTACTGTTGAGACTCATGTCCTAAAGATGATCAATCTGATTGAACAACTTAGACAATTAGGTTTCGTAATGGATGGGGAGTTAAGTCAAGATTTGATCTTGCAGTCACTCCCAGGCACCTTCTCACAATTTGTTGTGAATTTTCACATGAATAAGTTGGACATCAGCTTACCTGAGTTACTTAACATACTGAAAACTGCTGAAGGTCACTTCTCATCCAACAAGAACCAAGTCTTCTTAGTGGATGATTCTTCTAAGAAAAGGAAGAGGCCCAAGGTATCTTCTAAAAAGAAGAAAAAGAAGAAGGCTAAGGGTAAGGCGAAAGTTAAGGATAATAAGAAAGCTAATCCAGATAGCAAAGTAGTTTGCTTCTATTTCAATAAGCCTGGACACTAGAAAGAAACTGCAAGGAGTATCTTGTAGAGGCTAACCAGAAGAAACTTAATGAAGCTTCGGTTATAGATAGAAGTTTGTTCATGATTGAAATAAATCTTTCTACAAGTCAAGGTTCTACATGGTTATTGGATACCGGTTGTAGTTCTCACATATGCAATCCAATGCAGAGAACAAGCAGAAGTAGAAAGCTAAATAAAGAGGAAGTAATCTTACGTGTGGGGAATGGAGCAATGGTTACTGCATTAGCCGTAGGAACTTATAGTTTAGCATTGCCTACGGGCAAGTCTATTAAGTTAATAAGTTGTTATTATGTTCTAGTTCTATTTAGAAACATTATTTCCATTCCGTTGTTGGACAAGGAAGGTGTTGGTATTATATTTAAGAACAATGGTTGTTCTATTTATAATAATAATTATTTGTATAGAACTAGAAAAATACTTGATGGACTTCGTATACTTGACTTATATGAAAAATAATTTTGCAAATTGAACAAACTAGTAAAAAGAAAAAGAGATGATCATTCAAAGAGTTGAATATGTGTATTTGATGAAATACAAATCTGAATCATTTGAAAGGTTCAAAGAATTTAGAAGTGAAACAAATTGACAAAGTATTAAGATTCTTTAATCAGATCGAGGAAGGAATACTTGTGCAATAAGTTTTTAGATCATCTCAAAATGATATTTTCTCATAATGGACACCTCATGATATACAATAATTTATTGGTATATCTAAAAGGAGAAATCGTACCTTGTTAGACATGGTGCAGTCCATGATGATTTTTACCGACATTCCAGTATCCATCTGGGGTTATGCTCTAGAAACGACTGCATATCTACAAAATAAGGTAACCTCAAAATCCGGCCCCAAGACTCCATATGAGTTATGGACAGGGAGGATTTCTAGTCTTAAGTATGTTAAGATTAGGGGTTTTCTAACTTATGTGAAAAAGGTTTCAAAAGATAAGTTTGGAACAAAATCTGACAAGTGCAGATTTGTGGGATATCCTAAAGAAAGTTTAGGGTATTATTACTATAATCCTACACGCTGCCTTCTTAGATAAAGGTATTTATCATTAAAGGAGCTAGTGGGAGGGTAATAAATCTTGAAGGAATTCAAGAACCACAAAGCACTATAAGTCAAACCGAGGAACCTGTAGATAGACCTATTGTACCACAACCGAATCATAAATCTGGAAGAGTACTGATGATACATAGGAGGTATGGATTCATCATAGAGGATGATGATGAGGTACACATCATAGAGGATGATGATCCAGTTATATACGATAAGGCTATGAGTAGTAGACACTCAGAGAAATGGCAGATGACCATAAAATTCAAAATGGACTCCATATATGAAAAACCATGTGTGGACTTTGGTTAACCCTCTGGTAGGCATAAAGCCTAAAGGGTGTATACGGGTCTTTAAGAGAAAGACTGGAACGGATAATAAGGTGGAGACCTATAAGGCCCGACTGGTTGCAAAAGGTTTCAAACAAAGACAAGGTGTTGACTATGATGAAACCTTCTCACCAGTAGCTATGCTCAAGTCCATTCGGATTTTGTTTGCAATTACAGCTTATTATGACTACAAAATCTGGCAAATGGACGTAAAGACGGCCTTCCTCAATGGAGAACTTGAGGAAAATGTATATATGATACAGCCAGAGGGTTTTGTTTCAACGGTTGGAACAAATCAACTCTGTAAGCTACAACGATCCATATATGGATTGAAGCAAGCTTCTCAAAGGTGGAACATCCGTTTTGATGAGATAATCAAAAAGTTTGATTTTATCAAAAATGAGGATGAACCTTATGTATACAAGAAGGTTAGTGGGAGCGCTGTTTCATTCCTTGTATTATATGTTGATGATATATTACTAATAGGGAATGATGTTCCTATTCTACAGTCGATCAAAATTTGGTTATCTAAACACTTCTCCATAAAGGACTTGGGTGAGGCATCCTATATTTTGGGGATAAAGATCTATAGAGATAGATCTAAAAGGATGCTTGTCTTGACCCAAGAAAAATACATTGACTCGATGCTAAAGAAGTTTAGCAAGGAAGATTCCAAGAGAGGTCTCATGCCGATGAGCCGTGGAATACATCTCTCCAAGAAATAGACCCCAAAGACACCTAAGGAGAGAGACCGTACGAGTAAGATTCCTTATGCTTCAGCAATAGGATCTATCATATATGGTATGATATGTACTAGACCGAATGTCACTCATGCACTTAGTGTAACAAGCAGATATCAGTCGAATCCAGGAGAAGAGCACTGGAAGGCAGTCAAAAACATCCTAAAGTACTTAAGAAGAACTAAGGATGTATTTCTTATCTACGGTGGGTCTGAATTGAAACTAGAGGGCTACACAGGCTCAAGTTTTCAAATAGACCAAGATGACAGTAAATCCGTTTTAGGGTATGTGTTTACCTTAAACGGTGGCGCGGTAAGTTAGAAAAGTTTTAAGCAACAAACAGTTGTTGATTCAGTGATAGAGGCAGAGTATATAACTGCAAAGGAAGCTGTTTGGATGAAGAAGTTCATAACTGAACTTGGAGTTGTTCATAGCATTAGAAGAGTCGTACCTTATTCTGTGACAACACAGGAGCTGTTGCACAGGCCAAGGAACCCAGGTTTCATCAGAAATACAAACACGTGTTGCGGCGATTTCATTTGATTAGAGAGATCATTGAAAGATGAGATGTCACCCTGGAGCGTGTGGACTCTCGAGACAACATTGCAGATCCATTTACTAAAGCTTTAACCCAACAACAGTTTGATCGTCACTTAGAGAAGATGGGTATTAGATACCATGGCGGTTGGTTTTAGTGCAAGTGGGAGATTGAAAGTAGTATGCACACAAGCCAATCATATTTGATATGATGTAGCATATACTTTGTAATCTTATTCATTTATTAATAAAATAATTGCCTTACTAAAGGCATTTTACTTTATCTACATAGTGCTGTTATTTAATATGTGATAAACCCATAGTTTTAAGCAATACTTTTAGAATCATGATGATGATCATGCTAATGAGATCTAAATTCTTAGAAAGCTTAAAACTAAAATCGTTCCTAATCGTTGGATTACTAAAAGGGGATTAGTGAATCTAGATAGATTAGTACATACATTTCTTGCTCTTAGGAAAAGGATGATTGATCTCATAATCATTTGTGTGGAGACACTAAAGCAAGTATGTAGGTGCTTATTAAGTTCACTAAACGTGACTCACTGTAGGAATGCCTAATGGAGTTATACTCGTCTGTCAATAGGAATTCCTCTAGTGATAGTAGTACAAGTGATCCTTGGACTTGAGATCATCATAGTATCTTGTGTATGATAAGGTATACTTAGACATGTCTTTTAAGACCTTTAGGGTATATCAAAGGGTATGCTTGGGTATAATAAGTTGTACATGGAGATAGGTGAATGATCAACAAAGAATCTATCACTTCTAGTAAAAGGAGTGAATGTTCTATGTGATTCGATAAATGACAACTCAGTAGTCATTCGCTAAGGCAGAATGAAATTAGAAAGGAGTTTATAATTTGTATTATTTAGAGTTGGGCGTTTAAGAATTAAAAAGCATATAATTAAATAAAATAAGACTTGACAGTAATTTCATGTCTTATATTTAACTGGGATATTGTATGGTAGAAGGATTGAATTGTACGGTAACTATTCACTAAAAGGTTCTTTTGCGATTAATGTTGAAATTTATATTATGTGGAAAGTCGTTGATCACTAAGGGGGTTTACCCTTATTGTAGAATAAATATTATTTAATTAAATAAATTAAATAGTTTAATTTATTTATTTAAATACGATTAGAATTGTTCTAATTGATTTATTCACAACCGGTTTAATATAGAGAACATAAAGGGTCACACCGCAAAAGGAAAAATATTTATTTAAGAAGCAAATGACATAATCATAATAATAAGTTAAGTGTATTTAATTTAATCTATGGAGATAGAATAAATTAAATAGCTTAATATTTATTATTTAATATTTTAGAAATATTAAATATAAATTAATAAGAGGAGTCTTATTATTAGTATTACTATTATTATTATTTAATTCCTAATAGGGATTGAGAATTAATTAATAGAAGTACTCTCATAAATTCCTAATTGGATTAGAAGTTTAATTAATTAAAGGAGTTTAATTAGAATAAAAATCCTAATCCTAAAACGTTTAGGAGGGTTCCCTATATCTATAAATAAGATGAGTCTTATTATAGATTAGGGTTATACACACTTCCATTAGAATTGTGGAGAGTACTTACAATTTCTATAGAGATATAAACTAGGGTTTTGCCAACACCCATCTTCTTGAATAGATATTATTCCTTGGTGGATCACCTCTAGAGGCCAAATACTTGGGTGGCTAACGTTGATCAAAAGAAGGAATTTAATCGGTGGAATTCAAGGAGAACACGAAGGAATTGGAGTTGAATTTGTACATGAGGGAGCTAGAATTCTACAAGGGTATAATTCTTATTCTCCATCTCTTTCATTTAATTAATAATTGTGCATAAAGAAAGATCATGGTGATGATTTTTATAAAATTTTAAAATCTGATTTTATCGCGCTTTCGTTTTATTTATGTAATTTGATTGCATGTTCGTGTTATATACAAACCTAACAACTTGTTGGTGGTTGTTGTTGTGGTTGATGTGGATCATGGTGGATTCAGAGGAATAATGATGATGATGTAAGATTACTAAATCACCGGTAATATGCATGAAAAGTGAAAACGAAACTAAAGTAACAAACCTAACCAAGAAAGCATAAAAAACGTATTTATTTATTGTTTATCGGACTAGTATAACTTGTTGTCCGTAAGTCAAAATTAAAATCCAAAAAGAAGGAAATATGTGTGTGCGTGTTACGAAGATGTTCCAAATGGAACAGAGTAAACATGTAATATAACGAAGTTATGGCGAAATTTTTAGTAAAATGTATTAAAATGTCGAAACCCTAGGCTGGTATAACTTTTGGGCCAACTTTATGGGTAGTTAATGCTTCCGAAAAATTATAATTTTATGGGGGTTTAGTAGAACATAGAACAAATGAGTCGTAGGCTCAAGAACGAGCTCAATCCGACTTCGGATGAGTAAGTTACGAAGATTTAAATATTGGACGTTAGAACGTCATATTAAAAAAACTAGTCAACGAAGGATTTTTAAGCCACTGTTTTGGCTTGTTAGATGATCTGAAAAAATATTTCATTTGGGGAAATTTGTAGAGGATGTTACGAGCAAGAAAATGACTCAAGAATGGACTCATTCTGATATCGAATGAGTGAGTTATAAAGTTACGAAGTAGGATCGATGAAATCGGCGAAGCTAAAAATATTGAGTGTTGGAGCACTACGTGGACAGTAGGTCCAATGTAGCTGCACTGCCCATGAGGGCTGCTGCGCTGGGTAGAGTGCTGCTGCGCTGGGTAGAGCGCTGCTGCGCTGGTGAAGGTCGAGGTTGGGACTAAGTAGGGCAGAGGCTAGCTAAGGGAAGGCAAGGAAAGGCATAGGCAACCAAAGGGCTGTGTCGTGGGCGTGTCGGCATGCGGTCTCGCGATGTCGTGCGATATTTTTGATTTTTGTTTCGATTATAATAGAAAGAGACATTATAGAACATGAATTAAAGTTAATATAAACCAATAATGAATGACCTTATGTGGCTAATTGGTATGTGGATGTGAATTTAATTGTGTACGACAATTAAAAAGCAAATTAGCGTAAACTTATAACGGTCGCTTGAGGCAAGTATTCTTAAACTTTTTCGCAAGTTCCTAACTTCATTTGAGTATGTTCTTATTAATGTTTTGTGACGTTCTAAATTACACAATACATATACGATTGTGTGAATTAATACTTATACAAATCTCTTAACATTTGTACAAGTGTTCAAGCTATGCTATGCGATAAACTGCCAAAGCTTTGAAGTTCTGTTATGCATGAACTATTTATAAGAACGTCGATGCCATTTGTTTCGGCAAGACATATATTGAAATGTTTTATTGATTTGATAATAAATCTTTAAAATATTATTGATGTTAAGTAGAGTTATCCAAACCAAATTGTTTTGGTACGAATTCTGATATAAGTTTGAGATGAACATCCCTAATATTAGGGGAAATTTTTAATCGGATATTTTGGCAAGGCCTAAAGTACCTAAACAAACGCATATAGTCGTTTACAAAGTAGAGTGTTGATCAACATAGAGTACAATAGGTTGATCACCTAGAAGTGCTCGTAAGCACAACGACTACAGTTGAATTATTGTTTAACCTTTTATGAACAGAAAAGAAAAGTTCAAGGTCTTATAACCGCTCAGTATGTCATTTCAAAAATGTTTAAACGAAAGTAAAGTATTATTCCTATTTATTCTGAATGTTTCACAACTACTGTTCAGTTGTTGAATAAAGATGATATGAATCTTGATTTTATTGTTATTCAACTGTTATACTTTCTGAGCAATTAAATGCTCATCATTGCTTTAAATTAAATGTTTCAGCAAAACCAGAACGTATTGAAGGTTCCAATATGGACAAGAGAAATGGAAAAATGAATGAATAGAGGGCGTTATGTAATAGCATAGTAATATTGTGTAATACTTAATATTATGATGTTTTGATCATGTAATGGTTATAAAACCTGGCATTTGGCGGATATGATTGTAATAATATAGTAATTACATTCGTGTCATTAAGATTATATAGATAGATGTAGATGTTGTAGTACCGTTGAGCACCGGACCCGAGTTTCAAGGTGCCCAGATTTGGGGGCATCACAGGTTAGTATCAAAGTTGTATGTTATAAACCTTAGGTGGGGGAAAAACCTTAGGACATGACCTTAGAGAAATGAGAGTAGTAAAGAGATAAACTTAGATAGAGTTTTTAAGGGGGTGAATTGAGGAAATTCATCAAAAGAAATAAAAGTAAAATTAAAATATTTGTTATGTGATAATAATACAGATACTTTATTGCTATATTTTAATCAAAATATTAAAATTTGATTGTAGATGTCAAGAGAAGAACCAGAGTATAGAGATATACATATAGTGAGTGAGGAGCTGATCGCTCCACCCGAGCTGATCGCTCCACCCGAGCCAGTAGCAGAGGTAGAGGCTCACATTGAGAGTGACCTAGAGAAAGATCCGGAGAGGATCCATTAGAGCATGAGGAGGAATTAGACGGTGCAACATTTGAGGCTGTACCTTCTGAGGAAGAATCGGACGATGAGTTTATAATTCCCGAGATTCCAAAAGTGTTGATACAATTGGGAGCATTGGTTCATCACCTGGTGGACAGGAATGTTGAACTAAACATCAAGTTGCATATCGCAGAGAATAGGGCGCAAGACTTAGAGAAGAGAGTGTAGGATCTCCTAACGGAGAAGCATGAGATAGAAGAGTACTAGAAGGAGGAGATCACTGATAGAGTGAGGGCTAAAGACCAGGTTGATGATTTGGAAGCAGAAGTGAGGGTGAAGAAGAAGATCGATAGGATGAACTATTCCTATAGAACTTCTATAGATCGTATTCAGGATAGGGTGTATTACTACCCTGTTGAGGAAGGTCAGACCCAGTATACTATGAGTAGGGGTTGAATGATCACTATAGTAACAGAGGAGCGCGCAGATGCCATTAATAGGGATCTGTAAACTATGGTGTATAGGTAGATATATATTTTGTAAAGATGTAAATCCTAACTTTTGTAGAAGTAGCAGGTTATCTTTTGTAAATCCCATCTTTTTAAAAGTAATAAAGGGATAGTATGTAAATAGTTGAAGCTATATGATGTAAGCTGTATGAACTAAGAAGCATATTAATATAAAAATAGTTATTAAATGTGCTTTGTGATGACTATGTGTTAACATTGAATAAGGATGCTTTAAGATAAAAAAAATGAATTAATAATAAGATAATTTTATTATTTAAGAGAAAAATGCTGCCGAGAAGAACGAGAACGCAAAGAACCGAAGAACCAGAAATCGAGAATAGGAAGCTAATAAACCCTATGCAACAATTTATAGACTTGTTAATAGGGGCATTTAATAGAAAGCCTACCGATGTACCCGTAAATCCTCCAATCGCGCACGTCGCCAACTTTAGGGATTTCAAGAGTATGGGACGGCCAAAATTTAAGGGACCACCAAGCCTATAGAGGCTCAATCGTGGATAAAGGAGATAGAAAAGGCGTTCATTATCACCAAAGTCAGAGAAGAGCAAAAGACCGCTTTTGCTACCTACATGTTGAAAGGGGAAACCAATTTCTGGTGGGAAGCAAACCATAATAGGGTTGGAGAGGGAGTTATCACTTAGGATCGGTTCAAGGAGCTATACTTCGAGAATTACTTCCCTAGGAGTATGCAGAGCCGTATGGAGATACGGTTTTTAGAATTGAAACAAGGGGATATATCAGTTCCCTAATACGCCACTAAGTTCAATGAATTGGCTAGGTTTACTCCACACCAACTGGACACCGAAGAGAGGAATGCAAGGAGGTTTGAGCAGGGCCTAAAACCCTGGCTCTACAACAAAGTTTCTGTGTTACAGATTGGTTCTTTCGGATTAATCTTGGAAAAGGCTATCATAGCCAAAGGAGGGAGTGAGGCGTGCTTATATAATCGGGAGAAGAAGCATAAGAATAAGAATGAATGGGGAAGTAAGGTTGAGGGAGCTAGTGGAATTGGAGGAAGTCAGAAGAGAAAATAGAATAATTTTGGGAATACCAGAAACAAACAAGGAGACCCGAAGAAGAGGGTAGAACCATGCAAGACCTGCGGGAAGAATCACTCGGGGGTCTGTTTGAAGGGGAAGTTGGTGTGCTATAATTGCGGGTAGAAGGGAGACATATCTCCTAACTACCTCAACCCGAAAAAGAATAGTGGATATTTTGTCTGTGGAGCGGCAGATCATATGGCAAGAAATTGCCCAAAGAAGGGAGAAGACAGGGGAAGCGACAGCAAAGGGAATAACAGTAGTAAGCTGACCATAACTGGTCCAGCCCCACCGAGTAGGCCGACAGCCTGGACCTTCCACATGACAGTCCAAGATGTCGTGGCATCTGGAGATGTAGTCTCAAGTATAATCCCGATCAATAATATAAATGCATATGTATTGTTTGATTCGAGTGCGACCTGTTCGTTTATATCATATGATGTTGCTAAACGTTTATGCTTACCTCTAGAAAAACTAGAGTCTCCCTTGAACATAAAAGTTGTGAATAAGGAAGTAATTCATGTCGAACATATTCATAGGAATTGTTGCATCAAAATTAGAGGACATAAGTTATCGGTATATTTAATTTTGATTAAACTAGGGGAATTCGACGTAATTCTGGGGATGGATTGGTTAGTTAACTACGAGGCAATGATAGATTGCCAGAAGAAAAGCATAAAGCTTCATACTTCAAAGCAGTCTCAGGTAGTATTCTATGGTAGTAAATCGTCAAGACATTCTCGTTGTCTGATGATGATGTAAGGCTAAAAGCTGTTAAGAAAAGGATGCGTAGGTTATCTGTGTCACGTTATTGATACTTGGCAAGTGGGAGCAGAAATGGGATAAATACCTATTGTGTAAGAATTCGCTGATGTATTTCCATATGAGTTACCAGGTCTTCTGCCAGATAGGGAGATCGAGTTTGTTATAGATGTAGTGCTTGGGACGACACCAGTTTCGAAGGCCCCATGTAGAATGGCGCCAGTAGAGATAAAGGAATTGATGATACAATTGTAAGAATTATTAGATAAGAAATATATCCAACCGAGTATGTCTCTATGAGGAGCACTAATGTTATTCGTTAAAAAGGAAGGATTGTTAAGACTTTGTATCGACTATCGGGAGTTGAACAAAGTAATGATCAAAAATAAGTATCAGTTCCCCAGGATCGACGATTATTTTGATCAGTTGAAAGGGGCGAAATACTTTTCTAATAAAGATTTGAGGTCGGGTATCACCAGTTGAAGGTGAGAGAAGAGGACGTACCTAAGACGACATTCAGGACTCGATATGGCCATTACGAGTTTTTGGTAATGTCGTTCGGGTTGACGAATGCGCCAGCCATATTTATGGATCTAATAAACAGGGTGTTCAAGCAGTATCTAGATAAGTTTGTAGTAGTGTTCATAGATGATATTCTAATCTATTCTAAGATGCATGAGGATCATGTTGAACATCTAAGGATAGTGTTGGAATCACTAAGGAGGGAACAGTTGTACGCAAAATTCTTAAAATGTGAATTTTGGCTAGATATGGTCCAGTTTTTGGGACACGTGATCGACAAAGACGGTATATCCGTAGATGGAGGCGGTGATCAGCTGGGAGCAGCCGAAGACGCCGATAGAAGTGCGTAGTTTCTTAGGATTAACAAGCTACTATCAAATATTTATCCAAGATTTTTTAAAAATAGCTAACCCGTTAACAAATTTGATGAGGAATGCGGTGAAGTTCGTATGGTCGAAGAAGTGTGAAGAGAACTTTCAAGAGTTAAAGAAAAGGTTGAGTGTATGACGCCCCCAAATTCGGGTTTCAAATGCCCGGATTCGGTCATCACGATCCCATACAAATATCCACCTCCAAACAACATATAATAACTAAATGCGGAATATAATAAACATATGTTGTTTATTCAAAAGGTGTTACTAGTCCCAAGATTCGATAACCTTAATTCATAAAGCAAAACATACCCTAAATATTAATCAGGGTTCAAATTACATTGATTGTAAATTAAACTAAGGGTAAAACAATTCAGCTACTTGAAGTCTATTACTTCATCTTTTCTTTACCCTGGCCCTTCCCTGAAGTCTCGGGTTTAACTGCAATGAAAGTCATGATATAGCAAGGATGAGCAACTAGTTTGCTCAACAAGTTTAAATATAACAATAAAGGATATATCATGATGAACGGAATATATATAAAAGGGATTCAACAAAATGAATATCGGAAGCAAGGATTGTAATTGTTTTTAAAATGAATGATAGTCAAGTAGACTTTGAACAATAAACTTCCAATTGAATCAATAGCTGATTGACCCTTTAGTTACTGGCTACAGAATATGTACTTGAGGGGATCAGCCTCGCGTACGCTATGTATATGCATAACATTCAACTCTACTATTTATATTTTATATTAGATACGTGGGGTACTCCCCTATAATAAAAGGGGTGTTCACTTCAGTCTAAGAATCCATACCATCAATTGACCTGGATAACTTTTATAAAAATTTCATGCAATTGTCTGACCGAACGAAGGTTCAGACTCAATCTTAAATAGTTCATGAATTATAGAGCTTTGAAAAATGTACAAGTCCAAGCCTGTACGAACTCAAGTGCACCAAGTGCGAGTATCAATAAATATCATAGATGTGGAATAATTGTAAAGAAATTAAACCACTTAAATCATGATTGGAAATATAATAACTCGAGTTGAGTTAGGAAACTTGCATGTCTGTTCAGCTACAAATAATTCTAGCTTTAATTAATAGGCCTTGAAGGACCTAACATTAATAAAGTCGATCTATCAATTAGTACTGCGTAGTTGTACGTCTATACGTTCATTAAGGAACTTATCTACCACATAAGTTACTCACATAATGCACATAGCACAACATACTTTCATTAACCCTAGTCAACTTAGGTTAATGATAAATTAACTTAGAATTATCTTTCTTACAGGTTAAACACTTTTTAAGCCTTTAAACAATTGAGTTTATTTGTTTGATTAAGAAGTTATTAAACACTTCATATTCAAATAGCTCATTTCTCATTTGATTACTATTTAATAATAATTAAATAGGAATCAATTAATTATCTTTAGGTATTACCTCTATAACAACAATTTAGGGTTACTTATTATTTAATTATTAATTAAATAATAAATAATTAAATTATTAATTTTAATTATCTTTAATTATTATTTAAGATTAAATAATAATTAATTATTTATTACCTTTGTTTATTATCTAATATTAAATAATAAATAATTAAATAGTAAGTAAGAATTATCTTTAGTTATTATTTAATAATAAATAATAACTAATTAAGTTTATTTATTATTTTAAGTTAATCAAATAATAAATAATTAGTGAGTGAGTAAAGAATTATCTTTAGTTATTATTTAATAATAAATAATAACTAATTAGGTTTATTTATTATTTAAAGTTAAACAAATAATAAATAATTAATTAGTGAGTAAGAATTACCTATAGTTATTATTTAATAATAATAATAACTAATTAGGTTTATTTATTATTTAAAGTTAATCAAATAATAAATAATTAATTAGTAAGAATTATCTTTAGTTATTATTTAATAATAAATAATAACTAATTAGGTTTATTTATTATTTAAAGTTAATCAAATAATAAATAATTAATTAGTGAGTAAGAATTACCTTTAGTTATTATTTAATAATAATAATACTAACTAATTAGATTTATTTATTATTTAAAGTTAATCAAATAATAAATAATTAATTAGTGAGTAAGAATTATCTTTAGTTATTATTTAATAATAAATAATAACTATTTAGGTTTATTTATTATTTAGAGTTAATCAAATAATAACTAGTTAATTTAAAATCTTATTTATCCTTAATCATTATTTAATAATAACTAAACAATAATTAATTAATTTATTATATCCGGAAAATATAAGATTAAATGCCCAGAACTTAATTTTGTACATTTACTAGTTTTACAAAATTTAGCAATATTGTTTTAAGTATTTAAATTAATTAAAACAACTCTGGATGGCAATCTGGTAAATAAGGCGAAATTCGGACGGAGGGGCATCAACGTAATTTCCCCACCTGATGCCTCCCCGCGCATTGCGCGCGACCCCCTCCAAACACGGCCCAAACGGCGCCGTTTGGCGCTAGTGACCAGGCAGACTGGCGCGCCATGCGCGGCCGGTCCGGTTTCTTTCCACAGGCGCGCCATGCGCGGCCGGCCTTTTTCCAAGTTTGAGGCAGTGAGCTTTCTAGGGAAAATTCTAACACACCCAATAAATTTTAATACCATCAAGAAATCTTTAAACCCCAAAATAAATTTCCAAATAATTACCCATGACAAAAAAAATATTACTAATATTAAAACAAAGTAATTATGACTTAAATCAACATTTTTCATCAATAAATTTTGTACTCCAATAAATCATTATACACATGTTTTAGCATATCGAACCCACCAAAACTTGCTACAAATATTTTTAAACTTAAACATAGTATTAATAAGACATACTAGATCATTATTTTTTATTACCTAGGTTTTAAAATCATATGAGTTAAGCATTTTTTTTAAAATAATGTAGATCCAACAAAATGAAATCCAGATCTATACATACTCCATTCCTTTCATAAGCATCAAGCAACAATATTAAGAACCTCAACACAAACAACTAGGGTTTGAAAAAAATGAAGATTCATACCTAGATTTAATGGCTATTCTCCTCTTCTTTCCAAAGTAGGTTGTGAATGGAGATGACATAAACAACCAAGATCTTCTCCTTCTCCTTACAAGATTCGGACACCACCCTTCTCTTTAATCTCTCAAGTATTTGCTCTTGCTTTCTCTCAACCATCTCTAACACTCTCTCAAGATTTTAGAAAAAAAGAAGATGCAAATGACCAACTCTTTGGTCTATTAACTAGATAAGAGTAAGGACCTATACCCTTGTCATCATGGAGTTAGTGAAAGACTTGTGTCACTAGGGTGGTTAGTTGACACCTTAGGAAGCTATTTGACATCTTAGGTAGCTACACTTTCAAGTCTAAAGTCCAACTTCCAACACAAGCTAGTTTATTAATTAAAATAGAATTTGAAAAGTAACTTGTACCTCTCTCCCTCTATGCACATGGCAAGAAGGGGATTTTTGTCCCAATTTGATGTCCCAAATACTTGCCTCAATTAATAAACAAATGTTACACATTTAATTTATTAAGTGGCTAGGTTTTGGACTACCCATTAAATACCTTAGGGCTTTCAATTTAAATGATTAGGTTAATAAAACCAAATCTATTTAATGCAATATTGGGTCATTTAATTTAACCCAATGATTGATTAATTAATTTGTCACACTATTAATTACTACATCCATGATCAAATAAATAATTGGTCATAGTTCCTTAATTAAATAAGTTAGTCAATTAGTAATTAATTACTAATTGGACTATTAAATTTTATTATTCAATTTGACAATATTCTCATTAATTAATACTTTTATTAATTAATTCACTCAATTCAATATATTAATTATATTCAATTTAATTAAATGTTTAATTAGTAACTACTTTATCAATTTAATTGATATTAAACCTTAGGGCTTGTTCACAAATTTAACTATACTATTAGTGACTCCCTTTACTCAATTTAAATCAATTCATCACCTAGTCATGTAGGCTACCAATGCACACAAAGGTTCAAATAAGCACACAAACTAACTCATTAAAAATTAAATTATATATTTAATTAACAACGACGTTTAAAAATCACGGGCATTACAGAGTGAGGCGCTGGTATTATCTTTACCAGATAATACTGGTGATTTTATAGTTTATAGTAATGTGTTGCATAGAGTACTGGGTTGCGTGCTTATGCAGCACCGTAAGGTCATTGCGTATGCGTCACGGCAGTTGAAAGATTATAAGAGGGGATACCCTATTCATGATCTCGAATTGGCAGCAGTTGTGTTTGCCTTGAAGATTTAGAGGCACTATTTATATAGTGAGAAATATGAGATATACACGGACCACAAAAGTCTGAAATATATCTTTACACAAAAGGAGTTGAATATGAGAAAGAGGAGGTGGTTAGAATTAATAAAAGATTACGACTGTGAGATTCTATATCACCGGGGGAAAGCGAATGTAGTCGCCGACGCCTTAAGTAGAAAGGGTCGGGAGAAGTTGTCGATGTTAACGGCTCAAGATGAGATAATAATAGAGATGACTAGGATAAAATTAGAAGTGAGATTTTTAAAAGAGTCGGGAAAGAGGTTATTTGCGATGGAGACTCGTCCAACCTTATTGGACAGAGTAAAGGAAGCACAACTCTAAGATGAGGAGTGTGAAAAGATAAGGATAAAAGTGTCAGAAGGGGAAGAGGTTAAGTATAAACTCAATAACGAGGGAGTAATAAGATTTGAAGGAAGAATTTGGGTACCGTCAGTACCAGAATTAAAGGAGGAAATTTTGCAAGAGACCCATTGTTCGAGGTACTTGATTCATCTGAATAGTACGAAGATGTATCAAGACCTCCGATAATATTTTTGGTGGCCAAACATGAAGAGAGAAGTCGTGGAGTGTGTCAGCAGGTGCTTGACTTGTTAGAAAGTCAAGGCCGAGCATTAGAGACCAAGTGGTTTGTTACAACCATTAGAAATTTCAGAGTGAAAATGGGAGCATATCACGATGGATTTCTTGGTAGAACTTCCAACAACTCAAAAGGGATACGATGCTATATGGGTTATAGTGGATCGTTTGATGAAGTCGACGCATTTTCTGCCGATCAAAATTAGGTTTAATCTAGACCAATTAGCTAAATTCTATGTTAAGGAAATTGTTTGAAGACATAAAGTGCCAGTTTCGATTGTGTCGAATTGGGATCTACGGTTCACGTCAAACTTCTGGAAGAGTTTGTAAGAGCAAATGGGAACGTAGTTGAGGTTGAGTACGGCGTATCATCCTCAATGGGCAGAGCGAGCAGACGATTCAGACCCTATAAGATATGTTGCGGGCCTGTGTGATGGATTTTAAGGGGAGTTGGGATGACCACCTACCTTTAGTATAATTTGCTTATAATAATAGCTATCACGCAAGTATAGGCATGCCACCTTACGAAGCGTTATACGAAAAAAGTGCAGAACGCCACTGTGCTGGGATGAGGTAGGGGAACGTCGACTGTTGGGACCAGAATTGGTGTAGTAGACTGCGAAAATCGTTAAAGTGATAAGAGTAAGGCTAGTTGCAGCTCAAGACCGACAGAAGAAGAATTGGTGTAGCAGACTGCAGAAATCGTTAAAGCGATAATACGAACCTATTCCAGTTGAAAAAGACTTAACATATGAAGAAATTCATATTCAAATAATTGATAGGAAAGAGCAAGTCTTAAGAAATAAAATAATACCTTATGTAAAGGTAGTATGAAGGAACCACAATGCCGAAGAAGCAACGTGAGAACTCGAAGATAAAATGAAGAAAAATTATCCCCATCTTTTTGTGTAACCTTGTATTGTGATTCTGGGTACAGAATCCTTATAAGGGGAGAATGTAACGATCGAGTATCGTGCTTAGCCTTGTAATTAGGATTTATGAATATTACTAAATAAAATGATTTTTTATGAATATTATTCTGTGTTATGTATTTAAAGATCGTATTATGACCTAAATTGTGTTTACGTGTTAGAATATACGAATTAGGGTTTCGTAATAGAAAATAATTTTTTTTCGAGAAAAGACGTAAAAACACTATTCATGCCAAAAACACTTTTTTGTTTTTTCGACTTTTCGAAATACGTCATAGCATTTATTCGGGAAATGGAGACGTAATCTCTAATAAAATTTACGAAAAGAAATTCGATTTTTCGGCTAATCAAACGAATTACAAAAGTTAACTAAGAACTAATTTAATTGGCAAGCCCAAAGGAAATGTTATTGGGAGCCCAATGGAAGGAAATGTAGGACGCCCAAGCATGATTAAATAGAGGCTCAAACTAAATGTGATGGAGGCCCAAAGGATGGTCCAAACTAAGTCCAAAACCAAGCCCAAACCAAAAGGCCAATGCTTGGTCAATGTGTTAGTTAAAAGAGGATAAAAATAAAAACCAAAGGGGGGATTGGGGGAGGTCATACTCGGCCAAGTGAAGCTTCTCGGAGAAGCTTGGCCAAACTTTGGTCCTTTACAAGCAACCTTTAATGCCCAACCATTTTCTATTTAATGCCTCTACCAAAAAAGTCCTCATTTGATCATTTAAGTCAACCTTGATTAGTTAGTGTTGGATGATGAGGGAGTGGTTAGTAAGATGTTGGAAGATTGAGGGGATTGACTATGCAAGACCCTAAGTTGAGTGACCAACTCATAAACCCTAGCAAAGTTGTTTTAATGACCCTTATGCCCTAATTCTTGAAATTGCTATAAATAGCAACCCTTTCTCGTCACAATCATTACCAATTCACAAGTTATAGAAGAGAAACTATAGAGAAATTGAGAGAGTGCTCGAAAATTAAGGAGTAAGAAGAGGAAGAAAAGCTAGCATTCGAAAGCAAGAACAAGAAGCAAGAACAAGAAGGTAAAACCCTAAAACCCCAGAATCACTTTTAAAGCTTTATGTTTATATATATGCTTGTTGGTGGTTGTTGTTGTGGTTGACATGGATGATGGTGGATCCAGAGGAATAAGGATGATGATGTTAGATGACTAAATCACCAGTAATATGCATGAAAAGTGAAAACGAAACAAAAGTAACAAACCTAACCAAGAAAGCATGAAGAACGTATTTATTTGTTGTTTATCGGACTAGTATAACTTATTGTTCGTAAGCCAAAATTAAAATCCAAAAAGAAGGAAATACGTGCATGCGTGTTACGAAGATGTTCCAAGTGGAACAGAGTAAACATGTGCTATAACGAAGTTATGGCGAATTTTTTAGTAAAATGTGTTAAAATGTTGAAACCTTAGGTTGGTACAACTTTCAGGCCAACTGTATAGGTAGTTAACACTTTTGTAAAATTATAATTTTCGGGGGTTTAGTAGAACATAGAATAAATGAGCCGTAGGCTCAAGAACGAGCTCAATCCGACTTCGGATGAGTAAGTTACGAAGATTTGAATATTGGACGTTAGAACGTCATATTGAAAAAATTAGTCAATTAAGGATTTTTGAGCCACTGTTTCGGCTCGTTAGATAATCTAAAAAATTATTTCATTTGGAAAAATTTGTAGAGGATGTTGCGAGTAAGAAAATGGCTTAAGAATGGACTCATTCCGATTTCGGATGAGCGAGTTATGAAGTAGGGTCGATGAAATCGACAAAGCTGAAAATATTGAGTGTTGGAGCACTACGTGGATAGTAGGTCTAGCGCTGTTGCACTGGGTAGAGCGCTACTGTGTTGGTGAAAGCCGAGGCTGAGGCTAGGCAGGGCAGAGGCTGGCTAAGGCAAGGCAAGGCAAGGCATGGGCAGCCAAGGGGCTATGTCGTGGGCGTGTTGGCGTGCGTTCTCGCGACGCCGTGCGATGTTTTTAATTTTTGTTTCGATTTTAATAAAAAGGGACATTATAGAACATGAATTAAAGTTAATATAAACCAATAATGAATGACCTTATGTGGCTAATTGGTATATGAATGTGAATTTAATTATGTAGGATAATTGAAAAGTGAATTAGCGCAAACTTATAACGGACGCTTAAGGCAAGTATTCTTAAACTTTTTCGCAAGTTCCTAACTTCATTTGAGTATGTTCTTATGAATGTTTTGTGACGTTCTAAATTACACAATACATATACGATTGTGTGAATTTAGTACTTATACAAATCTCTTAACATTTATACAAGTGTTCAAACTATGCTATGCGATAAACTGCTAAAGGTTTAAAGTTCTGTTATGGATGAATTGTTTATAAGAACATCAATGCCATTTGTTTCGGTTAGACAGATATTGAAATTTTTTATTGATTTGATAATAAATCTTTAAAATATTATTGATGTTAAATAGAGCTATCCAAACCAAATTGTTTTGGTACGGATTCTGATATGAACGACCCTAATATTAGTGGAAGTTTTTAGTCGGATATTCCGGCAAGGCCTGAAGTGCCTAAACAAACGCGTATAGTCGTTTACAAAGTATAGTGTTGATCAACATAGAGTATGTTGCCTACTTTCTTACTAGCACTTTAACACGCAAGTATACGCGTTCGTTCGTAATACTTAGCAAGCAAGGATATCGTTCCCACGAGAAAACATGTTAATATTTATCACTATTTAATTCTTAATCCAATTAATCCTATTTAAACTACGACTGATATTTGAGATTTAAAATTAAAACTAACTAAAATTAACTACTAAAATAATCAACCACGAGAATAATGCAGATTTAAAAGCTTAAGATTACAACTTCCCTCAATGGTTCATTTAAACCAATACACTATTTAATTAAGTAATTACAATGAATCGCTAACTAAGAATTCTTTATAATATTAAAGCGCTTATTCCGATAGACACATGAACAAATCCTTATAAATTCAGCAATTAAGCAACATAATTACAAGGAACACCCTAACTAATTAACCCACTATATTCCTATATGAATTATGTTAATTAGGGTTTCAAACACAGATTCCTTCAATGGCTGCAAAAGACATATAGGTATATTGTTATCCTATATGCTAATCATATTAACCTTAATCAGATTATATGAACAGATGCTATCATATCTAGATCTAAATTCATACTCCATCTTCTAATTTTGTATAAATTATCCCAGTAATTGTTGGCCAGACAATTAATCAACAAGCATAAGATATGATAAACGATTCAAAAGTAATTAACTTAAATTAAATCGAAAACATCAGTCTAAATTACATACTAAGTTCCGTTGTAATCTTAATTGAAAGTTTCGTTCATAAGATTAAGGAAAACATCATCCAGATGATAAATAAAAACATCCCAAAGATTACAAAATTACAGATTAAAGAAAGAGATAGAAAAAACTATAAAGTCGCTCCCAATCTCTGTCTTCATCTTCAAGCTCTGTAAATCTCCTTTGTGTTCTCTTTGTTGTTTTCTCTGCAAAATCTCTTGTTTTTTTTCTTCTCTGAAGTCTTCTCCCTATTATATAAGTCCAAACCCTCATTCAGATTCCTTTTTGGCTTAGAATTCCTTCCCAGCCGCACAATTTTCACCTCTGGCCGCATATGAGCACCTAGGCGCTCAACTTTGTACTGATCCAAGTGCCTAGGCGCTTAACTGGGACACTAGAATTACAAAAATGCCACTCAGCTCATTTTTTAATTTTTTTTAATTCTTTTCTTCACCAAATGATTTATATGCCCCTCCAACTCCATCCTACAATA
This sequence comes from Aralia elata, assembly GCA_034770075.1. Lineage (NCBI taxonomy): Eukaryota > Viridiplantae > Streptophyta > Magnoliopsida > Apiales > Araliaceae > Aralia > Aralia elata. The sequence goes on along the minus strand of JAVJAP010000089.1, from coordinate 2,017,794 downwards.
AATAAACACAAAAACGAATGAAATGATCCTAAAAACACTTAAATATAGCAATAATTAAGCTTAACAATACCTGATTCGTAGGTATGAAACTCACTCATCAAATACTCCCAAACTTAACCAATTGCTTGTCCCCAAGCAATGCAATGATGCAAATGCAAACTAACTAGCATGCCTACGAAGTAAACAACAACTAACATAGTATCCAACACCAGGCCTCAAATATATCCTATAGTACTTAAACAGAACATTCAACCAATGCAAAATTTCTAACTTTAACTAATTAGTTAAGTTACACCTGTCATCACCCATGTTGTGTGTGTGTGTATATCAACCATTTTAATCAGTCACAACTCAAATCACTCACATAATCAACTTCTTAGAAAGAATCTCCAGTTGTAACTCAATTCAACCTGTGAGCACAACCAATCCAGCTGATTCAAGCAATCACTAAGCATAGGGGTCCCTAACGAGGTTTATTCCTACTATCATATATATATATATATATATATATATATATATATATATACACGAGTGCGTCTTACGCTCCATCTCGTTTTTAAACTCGACTTGTGCAATGTCTAGTTTTCTTAGGCTTTTCAAAGCTACCTATATAACGAGCTTTCAACCAATAACTCCCAAACCAGTTGGTTTTAGGGCACCAGGTGTTAAGACACCCCTATAGATCTAATAACCCGAGTAGCAAAGGCCACAAAACTAAACTAGTTAAGTTAGATTATTTATTTACATATATATATTTTTTGATTTTCTGATTTTTTTTCTTTTTTTTAATATATACACCCCAAGATCCCCCACAAACTTAGATTCCTGCTTGTTTTTGCTTTCATGGGCGTTTCACCGATATTATCAAGTTTTAACTCAAATTTTTCCACCACTAGAAACAAATTATGTAACAATTTGAATTAGATTGACCAAATAGTTAATTATGTGCTTTCCTGGTTAACATGAGTTTCAGACAATTTCAACCTCACTTCATAGTCAAAGCCATCACTAAGCACTAGTTTTCAATTCTTCTTAAGTTAAAACCATCAATTCAATCTTATAATTGGCCACATTAGACACTATATCAATTTATACGTAATTCATGAAACTAGATGCATAACACAACCTAAATAGAGAAAATGCAACTACAAACAACATGCATAATTTAATTAAACATAATCAGACATGATTTAGAACTATGTAAACATGAACCTATTCTATATGCACATAATAATAACTATTAAACATAACACACACACCCAAACTTAAATGGCACAATGTCCTCAATGTATAAAACATAGAGAATTAAGAACTAAGGACTTCCCTGATAGACGCCAGAGCAAGTGGTGGCAAAAATTGGAAAGGAGCTACTATTTAAGAACCTCCCCAAACTTGATTCAATCCCAATCCTTGCTGAATTGTTCAAGTTAGAATCCAAGATGGAATTGGAGAAGTAGAGAGAAACTTTGATTTCTTATGGATTGTGGATGGGAGAATATATTTTAGTTTTGGATTGAGAGAGGGAAAAATAGCATGCAATTTTGAGGGAGTAGAAGAGAATTTTGGTTGAAATAAGAGAGAAGAGAAGTGGATTTAAGTAGCAAAATTTCCAAACTAGGGCTCATAATTTTTTATTTTTTTTTAAGTTTTGGCTGGATCGCCTAGGCGCTTGGACGTGTTGGGCATTCTGTAGTTGAGCACCTAGGCGCTTGACCTAGGCTTAAGTTGGGCGCCTAGGCGCTTGAGCCAGACTTAGCCAACTTTTGTGCTCTTTCATGCTTCCAACCTACAAACCATAAACCCAATATAAAAAATTATATGCAGAGAACTCATCAATGAGTGTAAAAAACTAGACTAAGGTAACCATAAATACTAAATAACTAACTAAACTACACTACTAAGACAAAGTACTTGAACTAAAAATAAAAGAAATTAATTAAAAATCTAGGTTGTTTCCCAGGTAGCGCTTAGTTTAACGTCCTCAGCCCGACTGTATCGTTTCATCTTAATCGGGCTCCGCTAGGATATTTCGGATGTTCTTGAACTCAACTGCACACCCTTAACAGTGTTTCACCATTTGCCCTTTCCCCCACACTATTTGTTTTCTATTGTGCACTTCTTCACCAAGGAAAGTTTTTAAACCGACATTGTCGTGAGGATCTTCATGAACCACAACATTGCCTTCCTCGACCAGATGACAATCCTCAACGTCGTTTGGGAACTTGATCGCTTTGAACACCTTGAACTTTACTTCTTGATCGTTTACTCTCATAGTTAATTCCCCGTTCTGCACGTCAATTAGTGTTCTTCCGGTCGCCAGAAATGGTCTTCCTAAAATTATTGGAATCTCCCGATCCTCCTCTAATCCAAAACCAAAAAATCTGCCCAAAAAATCAATTTGTCAACCTTCACTAGTATATCCTCCACTATACCCATTGGATACGTGATCGATCTATCTGTAAGTTGTAAGGTGACATTTGTTGGCTTTGCGTCAGTTAAACCCAGCTTCTTGTATATGAAAAGTGGTATGAGATTTATACTCGCTCCTAAATCGCACAAAGCTCTCCCAACAAATTGATTTCCAATTGAGCAAGGGATGTTAAAACTCCCCGGATCCTTCAACTTTGGTGGCAGCTTTTTCTGGAGAATCGCACTACACTCTTCCGTTAGCACCACAATTTTGAACTCCTCTAGCATTTATTTCCTGGATAATATCTCTTTCAAGAATTTCAAGTAGCTCGGCATCTGCTCTAACGCTTCGGCAAACAAAATATTGATGTGTAATTTTTTAAAGACCTCCAAAAATTTTGTGAACTGATTTTTAAGCTTCTGACTTTGTAATCGTTGAGGGAAAGGCACGGGAGGCAAGACTGCATTCTGTTTTTCTTTTTCCGAGCTCACCTTTTGGCTTTCATCTGTTTTCTTCTCCTTAAATCTATTCTCATCCTCATTTCCCGAATCCATTGGCACCTTTTCTTGAGTTTTGACACTAGTCTCCAATAACTCTCTTCCACTTCGAAGTGTGATAGCATGACACTGTTCATTACCATCTCTCCTTAGATTTTTCTCGGTATCACTTGGTAAAGAACCTTGAGATCGATTGTTTAAAGCATTTGCTATCTGCCCTATATGATTCTCAAGATTCCTGCTCACAACTAATTGATTCTTCGTGGTTACTTCAAACTGATTCGCTAATCTCGCTAATAATTCTTCCATTTGTGATAGTTTATCGGGTTGTTGAGGTTGTTGATGTTGTTGGGGGTGCTGGTGTTGAGGTTGTGGAGGCTGAAATCCAGATGGGTATGAATGCCTTGGAGCTTGAGCTTGAGATTGTTGCTGATTGTTGCTCCAAGAAAATTTTGGGTGGTTCCTCCATCCCGGATTGTAGCTATTTGTATTACTGCCTTGTTGTTGATTGAAGTTGGACACAAACTGAACTGTTTCAGACCTTATTGCACATTGATTACTTGGATGGTTACCTGCACATATCTCGCAAACTGTTTCCATTCTCTAAACATTTTGTACCCCAAATGCATCTATCTTCTTTGTAAGAGCAAAAATTTGAGTTGTCACTTGAGCTGATAAAGCCGTCATCGCATCCAATTCATAAACCCCGGTTGGCCTTGGTTGAGTCATTCTTGTAATTGGCCACTGATAATTATTAGCTGCCATTATCTCAAGCAGCTGATATGCCTCATCACAGTTCTTGGCCATAAAAGCTCCACCCGCTGCATCATCAATACTCGTCCTCACTGTACTGGCTAATCCATTGTAAAACGTTTGTGCTTGAAGCCATTTAGGGATTCCATGATGTGGGCATCTTCTCAATAGGCCTTTAAATCTCTCCCATCCTTCATACAGTGATTCTGAATTTAACTGAACGAAAGAAATAATATCATTCCGCATTTTCGGTGTTTTTGCAGGCGGGAAAAACTTAGCAAGAAATTTTTGGGCAAGATTGTTCCATGTAGTAATTGAGCCTGGTGGTAATGAATAGAGCCAACTCTTAACTTAATCTCTAAGGGTGAATGGAAACAATCTATGTCTTATAGCGTCCTCCATCACTCCATAGTACTTGAACGTATCACAGATTTCCAGGAAACTAACCAAATGATAGTTCGGATCATCATTCGGTAACCCTCCAAATTGAACAGAGTTCTGAATCATCTGTATCATTCCCGGTTTAATCTCAGAATTTGTAGCAGTAATGGCAGGCCTCGTGATACTAGACTGAAATTTAGTAACTTGCGGCATGGCATAATCCCGCAATGACTTTTGCTCCTCTTCAGCCATTTTATCTTACTTCTCTAGTGTCTCTCGCGTTTCTTTAACCCACTTACGCAACCTCTGAAACCGTTTTTCGATGTCGTCCTCATACGGCAACAATTTTGGCTTCTTTGATCGAGTTTGTCTACAAAGGCAAGAACACCTGAGAAGAACAGAAAAGAAAAGTTTAAATCAAGATTAACTTTATCAAAATTAATAATGACAAAATATTAAAATAATTTCCCCAGTAACGGCGCTAAAAACTTGTTTCCTACTTTCTTACTAGCACTTTAACATGCAAGTATACGCGTTCGTTCGTAATACTTAGCAAGCAAGGATATCGTTCCCACGAGGAAATATGTTAATATTTATCACTATTTAATTCGTAATCCAATTAATCCTATTTAAACTACGATTGATATTTGAGATTTAAAATTAAAACTAACTAAAATTAACTACTAAAATAATCAACCACGAGAATAATGCAGATTTAAAAGCTTAAGATTACAACTTCCCTTAGTAGTTCATTTAAACCAATACACTACCTATTTAATTAAGTAATTACAATGAATCGCTAACTAAGAATTCTTTATAATATTCAAGCGCTTCTTCCGCTAGAGACATGAACAAATCCTTATAAATCCAGCAATTAAGCAACAAAATTACAAGGAATACCCTAACTAATTAACCCACTATATTCCTATGTGAATTATGTTAATTAGGGTTTCAAGCACAAATTCCTTCAATGGCTGCAAAAGACATTAGGGTTTCAAACACAAATTCCTTCAATGGCTGCAAAAGACATATATGTATATTCCTATCCTATATGCTAATCATATTAACCTTAATCAGATTATATGAGCAGATGTTATTATATCCAGATCTAAATTCATACTTCATCTTCCAATTTTGTATAAATTATCCCAATAATTGTTGGCCAGACAATTAATCAACAAGTACAAGATATGATAAACGATTCAAAAGTAATTAACTTAAATTAAATCGAAAACATCAGTCTAAATTACATACTAAGTTCCGTTGTAATCTTAATTGAAAGTTTCGTTCATAAGATTAAGGAAAACATCATCCAGATGATAAATAAAAACATCCCAAAGATTACAAAATTACAGATTAAAGAAAGAGATAGAAAAAACTATAAAGTCGCTCCCAATCTCTGTCTTCATCTTCAAGCTCTGTAAATCTCCTTTGTGTTCTCTTTGTTGTTTTCTCTGCAAAATCTCTTGTTTTTTTTCTTCTCTGAAGTCTTCTCCCTATTATATAAGTCCAAACCCTCATTCAGATTCCTTTTTGGCTTATAATTCCTTCCCAGACGCACAATTTTCACCTCTGGCCGCATATGAGCACCTAGGCGCTCAACTTTGTACTGATCCAAGTGCCTAGGCGCTTGACTGGGACACCGAAATTACAAAAATGCCACTCAGCTCATTTTCTAATTTTTGTTTTTAATACTTTTCTTCGCCAAATTTTAGTTTCTTGAGTTCTTAGTGATTATACGAAAGATACATGTTGATTGGTATTGTTTTGTTTTTGGCCTAGGTGAATTGAAGTGGCAGCGTTTATGAATGATCGATATCATTAGATTGTCTTTTGATCCAGGAATTAGTAAAGGGGTGAATATGCAACATGAAGGGTTCTACATATTGAGTTTTGATCCAGGAGGCATTGGAACTTTTCAAATTCTTGTTTGCGTTGCTGATATTGCTTATATGTTTAATTTGTCATGTAAGACTTGTGTTTATGTTTTGTTTGATGTTACTGACTTAGTTTGTTTTGATGTAGGGCCATATTTGTAGACAAATTCTTTTTCTAGAGGAGGAAATTCCAGATTTGAGGGCAAATCCTCTTCAAGAGGAGAAGAATGACACGATCCTGATCAGGGTCGTATCGAACGACAATAACTCAATTCAAGTCATAGGGGTTCATCAAGTGATTTTAAGTAATTGGGTTGAAGTTTATTCGAGGATGCTTAAAATGGAGCTCAATTCTAGGCCAATACTAGTTAAGACAAGTCATCAAACCCGTGTTCATTTATGTCGCTTAATTTTCAACAAAACTATGTTTCAATTCATGGAGGGATTAGCGTTCACGCGATAATGTGAATTTTCAAGCACAACAAGGAGCTCACCAATAATCACGCAGCAACACAAGTTTGATAAGAGTTCGAGTGCATTCGAGGGTGATTCTAAGTTTATTCACTTGGTGCAAGCGATTGGTCCAAGTACAATGTTCCAGCCTATGTCAGAGTTTAGCACGCCAGACACGCCCAGCAGCGAGGCCCCAACGTGCCCAGTAGCGAGGCCCAGCGTCGCAGCACCCCAAGGCAGCGCCGCAACGCCCATTTTCTGCCCCTTGAGTGCCGTAGCACCCTAAGGCAGTGCCGCAACGCTTGAGCTTGTTCCAAACTTTTTCAAATTGATTTTCCAGTGCGTTTTTAGTAGTTTTTCCAATTCTAATGTAATTAAAAAACATATTAGCTAGGATTTTCATTCCAAAATGATTTGTTATTCCAAAATGATTTGTTATTCCTATTAGAATTATGGTTACTTTTGACTGGTATAAATAAGGGACATAATTGATGTAATCGAACAACTTCAGATTTCATCAATACAATTACTTTGGGAGATTTTTCTCATCTTTTGGTTTTTTAAGAATTCCTAAGTTATTCCTAGTTTTTCGTTGAGATTCAATTTTGACTTATCATACAACAATTCATAGTTGTGTGTTACGTCTTCTACCGCATCAATCGTCGATTGTACTAAGATTCTTGCTTACATATAAGCAACGGGTCGAGGTATCAATGGTGTTCATTCAATGCAGATTACCAAGGTTCTCATTTTATTATAAGTGAAGGGTTGAGGTGCTGAGCGTGTTCCACCATATAACTTTGCTAGAAACAATCCGAGTGACGACCACCTCATGCAAGCGTGATGTGGAGTCTATCACCAACTAACAATTATAGTCAAAGCTATGAGTCTGCTTTTTGGAAGATATATATTAATGTAGAAACAATTAACCTTTCAAAAGAATTAAGTGGGGGCAACAACTAATGTATGTAGGTAAAATATTGAAAGGGAAATGATATATGTGTGTGTGTGTGACGAAATTAGATTATGACTAACATAAAAGTTTATGCGATAAAATAAAATAAATTAGGGTGAGATCATTCTCAATTCTTGTATATGTATCATGTATACATCGCCTATAATTTAGTTCAAAACTTTCACAATACATACCAAGACTTGTCGAAAAAGGGGCCAAAAGACTTTTAGAATTATCTAAAACTATAATGTAATGTAACCCTTTCATAATTACCTACAAGAGAATTCAAAAATCAATTTGATATTGAGCAATTATTTTGGCAGTTAGTATTATCAGGGTATAAATGATATTGTCAGAATAATAAGTATTCTTTAAAGCTTTAAGTGTCGTTAGAACAATTTCAAAAATTTAAATACATAATTTCTCTAGCAGTAACATTTTTACTGTCGGAGAGTACTACGAGTACATATCTGGTGAGACTTATAGATTTTCGTCTTCTTTTGCCGTCTTTTTCTTCAAATAATCACCAGATTTTCTCCCACGAAATCCAACCAGATCAAAATTATCAATTATTCTTTCCTAGTCCATATCATTTGGGAGGATTTGGACCATGTCCTAGCAAGACTGCTCTACGGAAAGTGCGCTAAAAACTTAGTCAAAAATATCCATGTAGGATATCATGTGTAGATAAAGCAGCTTTGGCCACTTGTTTCAATTGATTTGCATTGTTCATTAAAAGTATTTGGAAGAATATACATGAACGGACCAGGTTCATCTAAATTAAAATGGTCCCTTACTGGTTAAATCAAGCATATTCATATGGTCTTCGGCATAGTGCACCTTTTACTGGTCCCAACTCCCAAGCTTGCTTTTGAAGGCCAAGCCACTACTTTGATTCCCAATCCTTGCACCAACTTCACCTATATGTAGGCTATGGTCATTGTCAGCTCAAAGCCTAAATTCTTTACCTAACAAAAGATATAGAAAAATATATAGAGTTTAGGCTACTTCATTGTTTAATTTTTGCCCCTAGAGTCACTTGCAAATTACAACTTTGTTACTGCACCTAAATAATGGTCATCCCCTCCATTACTCATTTCATGTGTAACACGTTAGTTATCACTAATATATAACTGTGTTACTAGTGTTGTCCCTGAAAGCTTTAATTTTTTAGCTAAATATAGATTGAGAAAAACTATGTGAAAACTGTACTGGAAGTATTCATTTCTTACATTTTTTATCTAGTTCCCTACAAATATGTTTATTGACAAATATATTACTTTTAGCGACGACACCAATAAAAAAATTATTCACGACGAATATTATTATGTTACTAACTGTGTTATTTTACTACTATATATGTATTTGGTGAACCATAATAGAGAGGATACTCATCACAGAAGTGAGAGGTATCAATAAATAATGATTATCTATTTTTCGTGAATTACTGCTACTGTTCCATATTTAAAAATATATTTTGGATTTTTTTTAAGGAATTTGGCTTCTTCTTTTTTTCTGTTTTTTGTTTGTACCTTTAAGTCATTTTTATTATGATGTTACAACATTTGGGATAGGGGGATTGAACCCGGAACCATATGCTAATAAAGGTACTGGTAACACCAACTAAGCCACAAATTGGTGTTACAGACCTTTTTAGTTAGAACATTTGGTTATGATAACGTGTAGGGAAAAGTAAAATAAAAATAAAAAAAACACAAAGAATTGTCCTTTTTATGCTGAAAATTGATATGTCTTGTGAATTTATATATGTATCAACTTTTTGTTTCTAGTAATGTGGATAAATATGAGTGGAAGTATTTTAAAGAGATGTGTAATATAGTGCGCCAATCTAATACTTATATCTAATCACATGTATTGATGTATGTCTGAATTGTAATTCGATAGAGAATTTTCCGGATGCATAGCAAAACTCTTGTATGGCACTCCTATTTGGCATAGCTGAAGTGAGGATAAAGAGCAAATAATCACCTATTTAGTCTTGAATGTATTTGAATCCACAAGAAACTGATAAGAATTGTCAAACAGTTTAAAATAATAATGATATTTTGATGAAAAAAACAACTCTAAGATATTATTCATACAACCTAATTAAACTCTAAAAAAAATCAATAAAATAAAAATTAAGCCCAAAAATACAAAAGGGTCCACGATTTAAATTATTAAACTGCTGGAATCCCTGATTAAAAACATTATAATAAATATTTAAAGTGGTCATAAATTTCAAAATATAAATTATAACTAATCTTGACTGATAAATTGCCATTTGTCATTCCTTCCTGTTTGGATAAAAATTCAACCCCACGGGTAATTATTTTATTTAAGACTACGTCCGAACAAGTCCCTTTCATTCTATGTATAATCAAAGAAACTATATACTTTCGTGGATAAATTTTAAAAAGTCTCAATTTCAAGGGCTATATGAACCTAAAAAGATCAACTTTTGATATGAAAATCATAATTACGGTTCTTATGATTGTCTCTATCCCTTGAGTGATTGCCACGTACAAGAGAGTTTGATTAATAGGTGCATAATATTTTCATTATCTCCATCTTCCACTTCTGAAACTTCTTTTGTCTGGTTTGGTCGATTTTGTCTCCATTTCGCTTGCTAACTCAACTCAAAGTAAGAAAGCATCATCAGTTGAAAAGGATCAAGAGGTCGAACCCCTAAAGGGGTCAAACCCTAGGAGAGGCCTCCGACACTTGTCCATTTTCTTGACTTTTCTAGTGTCATTCAATTCTTAGAGTCGTGCGCGTTTTGTTTTTTTTTTTTTCCGAAGTGTTAGATTTGCACGTGCCTTCAATTTATACTTGAATCCACAAATATTACGCAGAATATCCTAATCCAACCTCTTTTTAATTAAAACATTAGTCTTCGTTTCGTCTGTGCAGGACACTGAAATTGTTTTTTTTTTTGAGTAATTCAATAACCTTTATGTATAAAATGACGAAATTTACGATCAATCAAATGTTTATACTTAAACATATAATACGGTAATTGTCACTTTTTCTCAGTTATTCAAAATTGGGCATAAGTCCAATTCACATAAAATATTGAACCGAGTACTATTGAACTCAATAAAAAAAAATAGAATGCTTACTTAATTTGTAGGCTTCCGTATAAAATGAGTCTCAAATTCTCAGTCTCTCAATTTACATGAATTTTCGCAAAATATCCAATAAATTTGCAATTCTCTTTTATTTCTTTATCTCTTATTGTCATTTTTCCTTTTTCTTTGGGTAATGCGTAGAAAATCACAATAACTCATAGTAAATGTTATTATAATTAGTTCATGAAACTCGAAAAACGAACAGACATGGATATTCAATGCTAAAATTTTTGCACCTATTATCAATAATTAAAAAAAATAAATAATTAAGGGCTAATGACAAAAGTGTCCCCCCAAATTAGGCCGAAAATCAATTTGTCCCTCTAATTTTGGAAATAGTCAATCAAAACCTCTAAGTATTTTAAAATAACAATTTTATTTCCCTTTGGTCGGTCCGACCAATTTTTAACCGAAATACACTTTGACTACAAATTGACTTGTATTAACCGTATTTGACAGTAAAAAATCAAAAATATACTTTTATTTCTCCACAAAATTGAAGAAGAAGAAGAAAAAAAAGAAATAACACAATAACAAATAAAATTAAACATAAAATCAAAACCAATTTCATCTTCACAAGAACCCTGGAAACCTTCAAACCAAAAACATAAATTACACTGTATATTATCTTCTTCTTCTTCCCCAACCAAAATACCACCAAACAAAATAAATAACCTAAATAATGCATTTTAAGGATTTTATTTTCTTATAACAAAATCATTAACAAAATAATTTTGGGTGTTTAGTTCCATCTTCTTCTTCCTTGTAGCAAACCCTAAGTTCATCAAAAAAACCCCTAAGTTCATAAAAAAAAAACTCATATGTTGAAATTCCTACACAAAAACTCTTAATACCAACCAAAAAACACAAATTGCAAATCAAAAGTCTCAAATAAGTCGAATATAGACATTAAATTCATCAAACCTCAGCAATCGTGCCAAACTTCACTACAAGATCCAACCAAATTGAAAAGTATAAAAAGAAACGAAAAACATGAGAAGAATAAGGCAGCCGCCATCGCTGCAGTGAACAAGGCAGCGCCGTTGTTGCCGTGAACAATGTCATCGTCGTTCGCTGTCATGAATTGCCGCCACCGTTGCTGCTACTCCATCTTAGAAGACAACATGGAGATGGTTTCGAACGATGGGGAGAGATATTGCGACGTGTTTTTGTTGATTTTGTTTGGTTGCCAATGACTCCCAGATATCAAGACCCAATTTGGTTTGTTGTTAATTTGATTTGTTTTTGTGAGTCTGATAAGTATTTGATAATATAATTCTTTGAGAATATGGAATTGTTTAGAAAATTTTATTTTCTTTTCAGTGAAATTTAGTTTTAATGTTTAATTTTATTTAGTTTTATTGCAATTTGACTAAAGTTCATTATTTCTAATGTGAATTTAATTTTAAAATTAAGTTAGTTTTAAATTTTAATTTAGTTTTAGTTTACTGTTAATTTTTACTCTTTTTTTTTAAAGAAATATACATGTATTTGAAAAAAATAGATGTATTAAGGCGCAATATATATACACTAGGTGTAAAAAAATAAAGTCAAATCGTATTCAATTCGTAGCCAACTCACGAATAATTGACATGTGTTTATCTCCAGCAATTAAATTGGCCGGATTGAAGAAAGGAACATAATTATTGTTTTAAAATACTTTGAGATTTTGATTGACGATTCCTAAACTTTGAAGGACAAATTGATTTTCAACCAAACTCAGAGGGACAGTTTTGTCATTATGCCAATAATTAATGCAACGAATAACTAAACATAACATTAACAATTATCAAGTCAACTCAGTTATAATTATTAAACACAACATTTACTACTACTAAATCAACTCAGTTAGATAATATGAATCAGTACCGAGTTAACTCAGTTGATCTTTCAATTACTCCCTCTTTCCTCAAAAGGATGTCATAAGTTACAATTTTGTTTGTCCTCGAAAGGATGACTTAAGGTACAAAAAATAAAGAGTAAGTATGTCATTTAATAGGGTCTACTAGTATAAAAGAATAAAAAAAAATACATCACTTTATATAATATTGTGGGGGTACTAAGGATAAATATAAAATATAAAAAATTACTCTTTATCTTACTTTTTTTAATTTATATGAAAAATATATTTATGTCATCTTGTTTAGAATGGAGGGAGAACTTGAAAATTAATCTCAAACCGGCCTTTTAAATATAGGTATGTGTTGATTTGGTTATGAATCCGGGTACGGAAAAGTAAAATAAAAATAAATAAATAAAAAGAATTGTCCTTTTCTGCTACTCCTATTTGGCACGGTGAAGTGAGGATAGAGTAAATAACAACTTATTTAATCTTAAATGTTAGAAAGAAAAAAATGATACGAATTATGAAAAAGTTCAAAATATATAATGATATTTTGATGAAAAACAACTCTAAGATAACATTTATGCAATCTAATTAAACTCTAAAAAAATCAATAAAACAAGAATCAAGCCCAAAAATACAAAAGGGGCCACAATTAAATTATTAAACTACAGGAATCCCTAATTAAAAATATAATAAATATTTCAAGTCGCCATAAATTTCAAAATGTAAATTATGATGAATCTTGACTAATAAATTGCCACGTGTCATCCTCCCCTTTCTTGAATAATTCGACTCCTCGGGAATTATTTTATTTAAGAATATGTTCTAACAAGACCCTTTCATTCTATGTATAATCAGAGAAACTACCTACTTTCGTGGATAAATTTGAAAAAATCTCAATTTCTAGGTGTATATGAACCTAGAAAGATCAACTTTGATAAAGAAAATCATTATTATGGTTCTTATGATTGTGGCTACCCCTTATGCTGCGTTTGTGAGTTTGGAGGGAAGGGATGGGAAGGGAAAGTGTAGGAAGGGAAAGGAAGGGAAGGGATGGGAAGGGATTATAATTTTTCCTTGTTATATTTGTGAGTTTTAAAAAGAAAGGGAAAGGATGAGATAATTATTATATTTTTCTTGTTTGTGAGTTTAGAAGGAGGGAAGGGAAGGAAAAATAATTTTATTTTTAAACTACACTATTACTATATTACCCTTATATATAAATATAATAAATGTATGATTTAACAATGTCTAGTTATTGAATTATTTTGTTCAGTCTTTTTTATGTTCATATATATATATTAACTATAATTTATTATTATGAGTATATAGTTTATTAATATTATTATTATATACATATATTGTTATTAATTCAACTTTAACCCATATATCGTAAACATTATACTATACTACATCCGTTCTAAAATTAGAGATATATTTACGAAATTTTAAAACTCAAAATTATATAATTTCGTTCAAGCTTTGAAAACAACAAAGATGATAATTAGTAGTACTTTATAATTAGTTTACAATTGTTATATTTATTTGTACTAAAACTAAATAATTTTATATCAATTTTGAAGTTTAGGATTTAACATTTTTTCAAGTCATAAACATACCTTTTTTTCTCGTTTAATTAAGAAAATGACGTTCTTATTATAATTTTTTTTAAAAAAAATAAAAAACAGAACATAATAATAAATGGAATAAAGAAAGAAGAAGCAAGTACGGAACCCTTAAAACTAGCTGTATACACTTTCTTCATTTATGTTGATGAAAGTGAGGTGGCTGAGCTAACTACATTTACGTCTTATGCCTTTAAAATTAATCCACCCTGCTTTACTAATAATACTACTACTTTTTTATGGGGCTTACTGGGAGGCATTGGGGAACACCAAAAAAAATTGTTTCAAAAATTAGGAGTTATAATAATTAGAAACAAGATTGTCATATTATTTATTTTAAAAGGTTATTTTTGGTAATGTAAAATATTTTATTTTTCCATCCTTTCCCATCCCTCCAAATGCTCCCACTTTTGAGGGGAAAATTTTGAGCCAAAAATTGAATTAATTTTACCTCCAAATCCATTCCCTTCCTCTTTAAAAAAACTCACAAACATGGAACTTGGAGGGATTTTAATTACTTTCCCATCCCTTCCCCCAAATAAAAACTTACAAACACAGTATAATCGACTGCCACGTAAAAGAGAGTCTGATTAATAGTTTCAAAATATTTAATAAACTCCATCTTCCACTTCTAAAACTTGCACGCTGGCATTATTAAGATAGGATCTGGTTTGGTTTGGTTAGATTTTTCCGGAACGAATGGATTAGAGTCGGGCTCGAGACTGGCATGGGAGGGAGTGAGCCGCAGAGCTAGTCTAACAACCCATGTCAAATATTGAATTTGAATCAAATCAAAATATAATATGGTCCTAATTTATTGTCCCAAAAGTATTTTCTTTAATCATTTTAGCTCACTACAAACTTATCTAAAAAGTCATAACTAAGTATATTAATTAGTGGTAGTATCTTAAGGGTCTATTTAGTAATTGTTTCTGCTTTCAAATTTTTACTTTTACTAGTAATTTTTTGAAATCAAAAGCATAAAATAGTGTTTGATGACATCAACAACATAACCAAATATGACTTTACTTATCCTTTAATGAAACTAATAACCCTGGATAATACCAATCAGCCATTACCCAAAATTCTTCTTAGATTTTAAATCTAATGTGATAATCGCCCCCACCAGACTCTAACTATCATACAACCTAGAACTATCAGCCTAGATTTAATATAATAGCAGCATTAAGAATCAATGAATTAGATTATTCCAAGCAACAATCACATTATCAGGGATTATTTAACTTGTATTCTGATAACTATAGTAATACTCAAAAGCTCGACCATCTTTCATTGAAAAAAGCCCCTTAGATATGACAACTGAAGAGAGAAATACTATGCTCAGAAGGAGACGGAGGCTAGTGAAAGCAGCCGCCAAAATACCTTCCTCCAAACCACCACTTCCGAACCCATACAAACTACTGAAATTAAACCCAACCAAGCTACCGAGTTCGACCCCAACCAAACCCTCAAAATTGAACTCACCCAATCCCTAGTATTCGAACCCTAGCAAACCATTGAAATCGAACCAATCAACCAAAAGAGAAAAGAACATGAAGAATCAACCTTCGAACCATCCACCAAAAAACCTCACACTGAACCTCCATCTGATCCCTAACAAACAACACTTTCCCCATCGACTGGATCACCTCCCATCTCTGCTGAAGTTCGAGAGGCACGTGCCTTAATGACCCACCCTTAATAAACCCATTTTTCTACTATACCTATGGCACAACCTCCCCCCCATCATCCCTACACCATCTTTCATTGAAAAAAGCCCCTTAGATATGACAACTGAAGAGAGAAATACTACGCTTAGAAGGAGACAGAGGCTAGTGAAAGCACCGGCCAAAATACCTTCCTCCAAACCACCACCTCCGAACCCATACAGACTACTGAAATTAAACCCAACCAAGCTACCGAGTCCGACCCCAACCAAACCCTCGAAACTGAACTCACCCAATCCCTATAATCTGAACCCTAATAAACCATTGAAATCGAAGCAATCAACCAAAAGAGAAAAGAACATGAAGAATCAACCTCCGAATCATCCACCAAAAAACCTCACATTGAACCTCCATCTGATCCCCAACAAACAACACCTTCCCCACCGACTAGATCACCTCCCATCTCTGTTGAAGTTCGAGAGGCACGTGCCTCAATGACGCTTTGGCCAGAGAACCCTGAAGACTACCCACATGAACTCTTCAAAACCTTCATCCTCCCCAAAGATGAAGACAGATTCGAAGATATCAACCTCGAAGGATTGATCTACACCAACATGATGCACCATAGTCGAGTAAGTACTCCCACTTTCTACATTTTTACAAACATATTTCACCTTTTCTTAATTCTAAACCAAGTATTCCACATTGCAGTCCACCGTTGTGCTTGCCCGAACCTTACGCCACCTCTCCAAGATAAAGGCCAAAGAGGCAGAATTAGAGGCCAAAATTATGCACCTTCAGCTTCAAACTCAAGCCTTAACAACCAGTCTGGAGAAGGAAAGAAACTTGCACGCCAATACCACCTTTCACTGCTAGGAGCTAACAAGTGAGCTGAAGAAGGTCAAATGGCAGTTTTCGAAAATAACCGAGAAAAGGAAGCACCTATTGGTGGCCTAAAGCGAGCTGAACGTCAAAAACGAAAGGTTGGAAAAGGTACTGGCGAGCCTCCAAAAACAAGTCGGGACCATGCATTCACAGATGATGGAACTGATGAAGTCTAGCAAGGCATTAGAGAAGAACTATAACAACCTTAAGGCACAAGGCCCTCTAATGACTGAAGCTGCCAAGCAATAACTTATTACCGAATATCGAAAGTCTCTCGAGCTAACCGAAAAAGTCATGAAGCAGTATGGCGATGGCTACTCGAGCGCATGGGAGAAAGACAAAAGCTAAAATGCTTGCGGCCGGTCTCGACCCTTCCCTCTTGGACTCTTCAGATGATGAGTCCGAAGCCGTAGACGACCCTTCATCCAACCCTTAATCTCTTGTATATATTTTCATTTTTGTTACATATGTAAAGAACTCCTGATGTACAATCAATGGAATGAAATGAAAACATATTTTGCAAAAATGAAATGTCCACTTTTATTGATAAATGAATGAGATTACTAGTTTATAATAATGAAATTACACAACTTATTGATAGTACTTCCTAAGCCTCCCAGAATGCCAAGTATTTTTTATTTCGGATCCATCCATTATCCGAAGCCGATAAGTACTTGGCTTCGGCACTTCAATAACTTCATTCTACGAAGCTATACTCTACGTTTGTGAGTAATTTATGGATTCCTATTCTGAGTAGGATTTGAAGTGCTGGAGTATTAGAGTTCGATTCGTATGAGGATTTAGAGATGGAATTACAATCAAAGAAGGAAGCTACATCTGATTATGGGAAGTAGGATCTAATATGGAAACCAAGTTAGAGTTTTTTTATGGGAACTAAATTTAAGTTGGAAAAGGAAACTGAATCTATCTGTTGAAGACTTCTGAAGTAGAATAGGAATTGAATTCTTCTAGGATTTAGAGATTTTATCTATAAATACTTTCACTTGTATTAAGAATGAGAGAGAGAGGCAATTATCATATACTTATACTTATTTCAGAGTTTTCATTGAAGCATGCCAGACTAGTTCGTTTATTCAGTTCTTAAGGGAGGTTGAACCTTAGTAACAGTTAATGGTTTGATTGAGTATACTTTATTTATTCCTTCTTATATGAAATTTATTCTGATAATCTGTTTTCATTGATCGCATGTTATTTGGTTTGACTGATTTGATGTGGCCAGTTAGATTAATCTAATTAATATAATAAGCTAGATTAAGGTATAATATTAAGTAAACGATGTTATATCCGATCACAAGTAGCAGTTAGTAATACATGATTGTGGTCAAGCTTTTGAGTATTACTATGGTTATCAGAATGCAAGTTAAATAATTCCTGATAGTGTGATTGTTGCTTAGAATAATCTAATTCATTGATTCTTAATGCTGCTATTATATTAAATCTAGGCTGATAGTTCTAGGTTGTATGATAATTAGAGTCTGGTGGGGGCGATTGTCACATTAGATTTAAAATCTAAGAAGAATTTTGGGTAATAACTGATTGGTATTATCCAAGGTTATTAGTTTCATTAAAGGATAAGTAAAGTCATATTTGGTTATGTTGTTGCTGTGAAAAGGGAATACTAAACTTAAGACTGAAGTTGTTAATTTATTGGTTAATCTTGATATTTTAGTTCCGTTTTCTTCAGTTAGTTGAATCAAATTATAAAACCCCCTAGTCTTTTTTTTATTGTTAAACTGTTAGAAACATTAGGATAAATTAAAATCAACATTATTCTCTGTGGGATGGATCTTTGCTACTGCTATACTAGTTGGTGTTCGTAGAGTAAAAGTAAGATTTTTATTTTTAGTAGTACTGATGACAGCTCCCAGTAGACATCTTGTACAGTCATGCATACCAGATGATAGATTTGGAAGGTCGAAAGATGGAAGTGGGGTTCAGTAATGACCCGGTGCATGTGGCTGGAACCATCTAGTTGCCAGTTGTCTTCAGTACGGCTCCCCAACAAGTTGAGATAAATATTTGATTCTTTGTGGTGCAAGTGGATTTGGCGTAAAATGCCATCTTGGGTCGGTCGACGTTGGCGGCTCTACAGGCAGTGACTTCTATTCCTCACTTCAAGGTCAAGTTTCTACACCGAACATAGTCGACGAGGTAAAATGGGATCTGGATATTGCCTGGAGGTGTTAGCACAACGCAGTAATCTCGTCAGGGGTCGAGGTTAGCAAACAAAAATGGACCATGGATATAGAGATAGAACCTTTTACTGAAGGTGCCATCGAACCTTTGGCCCTCCTTGTCGAAGAGACTGAGGACGTAGAATTAATCCCGCGGAAGACAAAAAAACTAGTTAAGATCGGGTCGGGGTTGCAGGAACCATTCCGGACGAGTCTGGTGGAGTTATTACGGGTGTATGCAGACATCTTTGCTTGGCAGCCCAGTGATATGCCAGGCATCGATGAGAAGGTAGCTGTCCACAGGTTGTGCATGGATCCGACCCAGAAGCCTTGGTGTGCTGTCGCAAGCAACCAAAAATAAAATCTTACTTGTGAAAGATAATAATGTAGTGGTGCAAGTAAGAGTCGATCCCACAGAGAGTGATTAGTCTAAAATTATTCTTTGTTTACCAAAAGAGGGGGGGTTTATAATTTGATTTCACTAATTATTAAGAACAAAATTTAAAGTGATAAGAATAACCAATTAATTAAAGATTTCAGTTCTCCCGGTTCAGTATCACCTTTTTACAACAATAGAATAATTAAGTAAAGCAATATTTATCCTTCAATGAAATTAATAGCCCTAGGTAGCAACAAGCTCTACTACCCGAAACTCCCCTTAGATTATCACTTAATGAAACAAGCTCTTCACAAGATTCTAACCATTATTCAACCTAGAACAAGCTCTCTAGATTTAATATAATAGTTGTATTAAGAACTAGGGAATTAGACTAATCCAAGCAACAATCACACAAGTTCGGATTATTTAACTTGTCTTCCGATAATCATAGCAATACTCAAAAGCTTGACCACAATCATGTATCACTAATTTCTACTTGTGATTAGGAACAATATCAATTACACGTAATACTATCCCTTAATCTAGCAGATGAAATTAATCAAATTGACTTAATCGATCACATTAAACCAATTGGAATAAATATCATTCAAAAGTTAAAATAGATTATCAATAATGAACTTCATGTAAGAAGGAATAAATAGCTTATACTTAATCAAACCATTACCTGTAAATAAGGTTCAACATCCCCTTCGAACTGAGTAAAGGAACTAGCCTAACATATTAAGTCCAATTAATATTTTCTTGAATTATTAAAGGGGTGAGGACAACAACCTCACTATGGAGGTGATCCTCTTTCCCTACTAATTACACTAGAATTTGGAGAAGATGAAGAAGATGAAGAAGATGGTGTGTATTAGTTTGTGAATTAGCAAAATACAAGCCTAGCTTCACTTGCTATTTATAGGCACTCAAGTGTACAAGATTTCAAGATCCAACAACTAATTTGGGTCATGTGAATCAGCCATCTAATGCAATCAAAAACCCAAAAACGTGCTCCTCATAAGAAGTCAAAATCTAACACCAAAACTGATCAGCAGCTTGCAAGTTGATTTTGAATTAGTAGACTGCCGAATTTGGACTTGAGCAAAGAAGAAAAGTTGTAGCCCTGGAGTTTCTAATGAATTTGGGCTTTTGAATCACCTGATTTGGAGTTGGGAAGCTCAAGTTATGGCCAAAATACTACAACTGGTCCGAACAGAAATCCATTCCACGCGGGATTTGGATCAGCTGTATAAAAAGCAATATTTGGAGGCACAAATGAACTCGGATTTTTGCTCACCATACCATTCTAGAAAGCTTGAGAAGTCTACTAAAAACTTCAAGAAGACCACATTTTCATTTGGGAACTTTAACACAATTCAAATCTCAACCGAAGCCCCAAAGGTCAATCTGTCCAAAAGCTTAATTTCCTGAAATTTTCAACTTTGACGCATGTTGGTAAAATTGTCATAACTCTCTCATCCGAGCTTCGATTTAGGCGTTTCAAGATGATCCGGAAAGCTAAGAAATAGATCTACAATTTTCCTTCTTTGAGTTTTGAGAGAATAAGGCCTGATTAAGTATAAAATTGAGCCTCAAGCAGACAGACGAATTTCAAAACAATCCAAAAGTGTGGCAATAACACAGTTTTCATTTAATGGCTCCATTTGCAACCTAAATCAAAATATAAGAATAGTGAGTACATTTAGGTGCCAAATAAGTATAAAAGACTAGATATTAAGAGATAAAAACATAACAAATTTTATACTTATCAAGCCTGTTCGGTAAAAGAGGAAATTGTTTGCCCCAGAAAGATAAAAGATCATTGACAATGAGGTGGCGAAGTTATTAGCGGTGAACTTCATATTCAAAATTGATTATTCGGAGTGGTTGGCTAATATAGTGTTGGTTCGGGTAGAATGAGAAGTGGAGAATGTGTATTGACTACACTGACCTGAACAAGGCGTGCCTAAAAGATTTTTAACCTCTGCCGAATATTGACCAACTCATCGACGTTACTTCCAAGTATACTTCATTGAGCTTTTTGGACATATTTTCGGGATACAACCAAATTTCGACGGACAAAGAGGATATCCCGAAGACGACTTTTATTACTCATCGGGCTATTTATGCTTATAAGAAAATGACTTTCGGGTTAATCAACGCGGGCGCCACCTACCAACGAAGACCTACGTGTTCCACAAGCAGCTTGGGCGAAATATGGAAGTGTATGTGGACGACATGTTTGTCAAAAGCACTTCAACTCAGGGGCATCTGGATGATTTGGAGGAGTGTTCCAGACCATCAGGAACTACAACATATGCTTAAATCTGACTAAGTTACCTTCGGACTCGGCTCGAGAAAGTTTCTTGGTTACCTGGTTAGTAAGAGGGGAATTAAAGCTAATCCGACGAAGATTAAAGCTATCTTGGACATGAAGTCCCCATAGACTTTCAAAGATATTCACGGGTTGACAAGATAGATCGCAGCCCTTAGGAGATTCATGTCCAAATTGGCGGAGCGGTGCTTGCCCTTCTTTGATACTTTGAAAGGGACAAAAAACGAAAAGACGTTTCAATGGACTTCAGAGTGTGAGGATGCCTTCCAGGGGATCAAGAAGTACCTGTCTTTGGTTTCGTTATTAATGAAATCGATTCCGGTGGAACCCTTATACCTTTACTTGGCGGCAAGCTCGTTGGCAGTCGAGGCAGTTCTGGTTCGAGAGGCGAGTGGGAAATAATTCCCTGTCTATTATATCAGTCATGCCCTTTCGGATGCGGAAACTGTTAGGTTTGTATATAACGCGAGCATGCAATTAAATTACATAAATAGGGCGGAAGCGCGATAAAACGGATTTTAAAATTTTATACAAACCATCACCATAATCGATCAATGTGCTCAATTAACGATATAAACGAAAGAGAAAGAGAATAAGAATTATACCCTCGTAGAACAAAGCTTCCTCGGGTACAAGTTCAACTCCTAGTCCTTCGTGTTCTCCTCAAATACTACGGTGTGATTCCTTCCTTTGATCAACGTTAGTCACCCAAGTGTTTGGCCTCTAGAGGTGATCCACCAAGGAAGAACAAGTATTCAAGAAGTTGGGTATTTGACAAAACCCTAGTTTCTATCTCTATAGAAATTGTAAGTACTCTCCACAATCTCATGCAAGAGTATGTAACCCTAATCTATGATAAGACTCATCTTATTTATAGATGTAGGAATCACCCTTCCCTAAACTATTTAGGATTAGGGTTTTTATTATAATTAAACTCCTTTAATTAATTATGCTCCTAATCCAATTAGGAATTCATGGGAGAGTACTTCTATTAATTAATTCCCAATTCATATTAGGAATTAAATAATAGTAATAGTAATAATAATAATAATACTCCTCTTATTAATTTATATTTAATATTGCTAAAATATTAAATAATAAATATTAAGCTATTTAATTTATTCTATCTCCATAGATTAAATTAAATACACTTAACTTATTATTACAATTATGACATTTACTTCTTAAATAAATATTTTTCTTTTGCGGTGTGACCCTTTAGGTTCTCCATATTAAACCGGTTGTGAATAAATCAATTAGAACAATTCTAATTTTATTTAAATAAATAAATTAAACTATTTAATTCATTTAAATAAATAATATTTATTCTACAATAAGGGTAAGCCCCCTTAGCGATCAACGACTTTCCAGATAATATAGATTTCAACATTAATCACAAAAGAACCTTTCAGTGAATAGTTACCGTACAATTCAATCCTTCTACCATACAATGTCCCAATTAAATATAAGGCATAGATTTACTGTCAAGTCTTATTTTATTTAATTATATGTATTTCAATTCTCAAATGCATAACTCTAAATAATGCAAATTAGAAACTCCTTTCTAATTTCATTCTGCCTTGGCCAAGGACTACTGAGATGTCATTTATCGAATCACATAGGACATTCTCTCCTTTTACTAGAAGTGGTAGATTCTTTGTTGATCATTCACCTATCTCCATGTATAACTTATTATACCCAATCATACCCTTTGATATACCCTCAGGGTCTTAAGGGACATGTCAAAGTATAACTCATCATACACAAGATACTATGATGATCTCAAGTCCAAGGATCACTTTTACTACTATCACTAGAGGAATTCCTATTGACAGGCGAGTAAAACTCTATTAGGTATTCCTTAGCGAGCCACGTTCAGTGAACTTATTCTCTAATAAGCACCTACATACTTGCTTTAGTGTCTCCACACAAATGATTATGAGATCAATCATCATCTTCATAAGAGCAAGCAACGTATGTACTAATCTATCCGGATTCACTAATCCCCTTTTTAGTAATCCATCGATTAGGAACGATTTTAGTTTATGAGCTATCTAGAATTTAGATCTCATTAGCATGATCACCATCATGATTCTAAAAGCATTGCTCAAAACTATGGGTTTATCACATTTAATATAACATCACTATGTTGATAAAGTAAAATGCCTTTAATAATCGAATAAGATTACAAAGTATATGCAACATCATATTAAATATGATTGGCTTGCGTGCATACTACTTTCAATCTCTCACTTGCACTAAAGCCAATCGCCATGGTATCTAATACCCTTCTTCTCTAAGTGACGATCATCCTGCTGTTGGAGAAAGCTTCAGTAGATGGATATGCAATGTTGTTCTCCAGAGTCCACTATCTCTATAGTGACTTTTCCTCTTTCAATGATTCCACTAATCAAATGAAAGTGCCGCAACACATGTTTGAATCCAAGATGAGACTTAGGAACTATTCCTAGTTCTGTGATGAACTTTTCGTCCAAACAATCAACTTGCAGCTTCATTTACAGCTATATACTTTATCTTTGTCACTAAACCAACAACTCTTTGCTGTTTGGAACTTTTCCAATTCACTGCACCACCTTTCAAGGTAACAATTTACCATAAAGTGGATTTGTTATCGTCTTGGTCAGTCTGAAAAACTTGAGTCTGTTTAGCTCTCTAGTTTTACTTCAGACCCACCATGAATCATGATCACATCTTCAGTACCGGTTAAGTACTTAAAGGTGTTTATCACTGTCTTACAGTGATCTTCTCCAGAATATGACTGATCAACATCAAGCCTTGTATATTCATTGCATACATGATAGTAACTCATGCGATCTCTCTTTCAATTGGGGATAATTTTAGAGAGATACACTCCATGGCTCATCATCATGAGACCTCTCTTGGAGTTTGCCATGCTAAACACCTTTAGCATCAAATGAATATACGTTCCTTGGGTCAAGCCGAACATCCTTTTAAATCTATCTATATAGACTTATATCCCCAATTTATAGGATGCTCCTCCCAAGTCATTCATGGAGGAATGTTTAGACAATTTTATCTTTACTGATTGTAGCATTGGTGTGTCATTCCTTATCAGTAGTATATCAACATATAATACTAGGAATATCACAGTGCTCCCACTGACCCTTTTGTACACACTAGGTTCATTCTCGTTTTCGAAACAATCAAACTCTTTTGATTGTCTCATAAAAACGAATGTTCCATCTTTGAAAAGCTTGCTTCAATCCATCAATAGATCATTGTAGCTTAAAACACGATTTGTTTCAACCTTTGAAACAAATTTCTCTGGCTGTATCATACATACATTCTCCTCAAGTCTTCATTGAGGAAGGGTGTCTCCACATCCATTTTGCCAGATTTCGTAATAAGCTGCAATCACAAGCAAAATCCAAATGGACTTGAGCATTACCCGGTAATAAGGTTTTATCACAGTCAACTCCTTGACTTGAAAAACCTTTTAAACAGGTCTGGTCTTATAGGTCTCCACCTTGCCATTTGCCCCAGTCTTTCTCTTAAAGACCCATATACACCAGAGTCAATACTTGGTTCTCATACATGGAGTCCATTTTGGATTTCATGGTCATCTGCCATTTCTCTGAGTGTCTACTACTCATAGCCTCATCGTATATCACTGGATCATCATCTTCTATGATGCGTACCTCATCATCATCTCAAATATGATGAATCCATACCTCCCAGGTATCTTCGGTACTCTTCCAGATTTACGATTCGGTTGTGGTACAATAGGTCTATCTACAGGTTCCTCGGTTCGACTTAAAGTGCTTTGTGGTTCTTGAACTCCTTCAAGATCTATTACCCTCCCACTAGCTCCTTCAATGATAAACACCTTTATCTAAGAAGGCAGCGTGTAGGATTATAGTAATAATACCCTAAACTTTCTTTAGGATATCCCACAAGTCTGCACTTGTCAGATTTTGTCCCAAACTTATCTTTGAAACCTTTTCACATAAGCTGGACAACCCCTTATCTTAACATACTTAAGAATAGGAATCCTTCCTATCCATAACCTTTATGGAGTCTTAGGGCCAGATTTTTGAGGTTACCTTATTTTGTAGACATGCAGCCGTTTCTTTCTAGGGTATAACCCCAGATGGATACTAGAATGTCGGTAAAAATCATTATGGACTGCACCATGTCCAACAAGGTACAATTTCTCCTTTTAGATACACCAATCAATTATTGCGTATCAGGAGGTTTTCATTATGAGAAAATACCATTTTGAGATGATCTTGAAACTCATTGCATAAGTATTCTTTCTTCGATCTGATCAAAGAATCTTAATACTTTGTTAATTTGTTTCACTTCTGAATTCTTTGAACATTTCAAATGATTCAGACACACATTCAACTCTTTGAATAACCATCTCCTTTTTCCTTTTACTAGTTTGTTCAATTTGCAAAATTATTTTTTATGTAAGTCAAGTATACAAAGTCTATCAAGTATTCTTCCAATTTCAAACAAAACATTATTATAAATCGAACAACAATTGTTCTTAAATATAATACCAGAATCTTCCTTGTCCAACAATGAAAGTTCTAATGTTTCTAATGAAAACTGGAAGATAATAACAATTTATTAACTTAATAGACTTGCCCGTAGGCAACGCTAAACTATAAGTTCCTACGGTTAATGTAGCAACCATTGCTCCATTCTCCACACGTAAGATTACTTACTCTTTGTTTAGCTTTCTACTTCTGCTTAGTCTCTGCATTGGATTGCATATGTGAGAACTACAGCCGGTATCCAATACCCAAGTAGAACCTTGACTTACAGAAAGATTTATTTTAATCATGAACAAACCTATATTTGTAACCGAAGCTTCACTAAGCTTCTTCTGGTTAGCCTCTGTAAGATTCTCCTTACAGTTTTCCTTTCCAGTATCCAGGCTTATTGCAGTGGAAGCAAACTCCTTTTCTATCTGCATCAATCTTGTTCTTATTATCCTTTGTTTTTGCCTTTCCATTTACCTTCTTGAATTGTTCTTCTTTTAAGAAGATCCTTTGGCCCTCTTCCGCTTCGTGGAAGAAACATCTACCAGTAAGACTTGGTCTTTCTTGGTTGGAAAGTGACTCTTTACAGTTTTAAACATGTTTAAGCAACTCAGGCAGGCTGACATATAGCTTGTTCATGTGGAAATTCACAACAATTTGTGAGAAAGAGTCTGGAAGTGATTGCAAGATCAAATCTTGGATCATATCTCCATCCATTAAAACCCAGTTGTCCCAATTGTTCAATCAAATTGATCATTTTAGGACATATGTCTGTACTGTAGTGCCATCGGTCATTCTAGATCGGAAGAGCTCCTTAGATATCTGATATCTAATAGTCCTACTTTCCTCACCCTTCAACTTCTTGAAGGTGCAGGAGTATAGTAGGAGCATCCATAGTTTCATGCTGACGCTGAAGCTCGTTACTCATGGATGCGAGCATGATGCATTGAGCCAACTTTGCATCATCTTGCCACTTTCTAAAAGTAGCAATCTCTTTCTCTGAGGCATTGTCTGCAACCATTGCAGGGATAGGCATATTAAGGACATAAGATAACTTTTCAGCCTTGAGAACTATTCTCAAATTCTTTAACCAGTCCTTTTAATTTGGTCCGGTTAATGAGCATTTAATATGCTCCGCAGTGATAGTAAATTAGACATTGTAAAATTCTGTAAATGAATTTGTAATTTAACAACATTTAGCATATATTCATTTTAATTAATTACCAAAATAAATTAGGTCTTTATTTAATTGGTATCTCCCACTATTTTTATTAAACTATATTACCCTCAATATATATAATTCGACAATTCTAATTAAAGATTTTCTAGTGAGAATAAGGATCCCATTTCAAATGTATATAGCCTTGTGGTGACACAACAAACGATATATAAATAAATAGGTAGACAACTATTGTCAATTACATCACTATGTAACTCCTTGTATTTTGCCTCTTAGATTATTTTGATCAAGTGGTGACACATCTGAATCAAAATTATCCAAGTTAAGTCCATCCTAGCACTTCCATATATTCAAAAGAAAAACACTGTCCTTGTGGTGACTGTTTGTCGATTTAGTAATCAATAAATACGTGCAAGTGTACACGATCAACAAGTAATAAAGTGATAAGAGAGTGTCGAACCCACAGAGAATTATTTAATAATAATTACCAAATACTAACTCATAATCAAATTAACTTTATTTAAACAATTGATTAAGATTGTGAATTTTAGATAATAAAATACTAAACTAACTAATCACTAACTATTAAAAATTGAATTCAGATAAAAAGGCTTAAGATTACAATTTCCCTTAATGTTTCACTTGAATTAATACACTTCCTGTTAAATTATATTAATTATTCCGGATTGTTAATCAAGAACTCGTCAATATTTATAACCATCTCTAGATGTATCATAAACGAATCAACTTAAATCCACAAAAGATAGAATTAAGATGAACACCCTAGTTAACTAATTCACTATATCTCTATGTGAATTACAATTAAAAAGGATTTAAAGCACAGGTTCTCTTTCAGATTACATGCGGCGTATAGGTATATCTCTATCCTAAACACAAATCATGAATTCCATCGACAGCAGAATACACAATCACATGCTATTATGATTAGGTCTAAATCTATAATCCATCTCTCGAGTTCATATAGATTACCACGGTAATTGTTGATCAAACAATTAAGCAATTAATCACAAATCATAATAGACAATCCGATAATAATCAACAATAATTAACAAGGAAGCATATCAATAAAAGCTACACAATAAGATCCATTGTAATCTTAAAAAGAAATTAGTTCATGATTGAATTAAAATCCATAATCCACAATTGATAAAGCATTCAAGAATACAAAATAAAAGGTAGAGAAGAGAATAGAATATGTAGACGCAATCCTTGAGTCTCTCCTTTAGCTCCTTAATTGAATCCTTTGTGCTTGCTCAATTGCTTCAAGCCTCCTTCTCTTTCTCCCAAACTAGGGTTAGCAAAAAGTAGCAAGATCTCTAAACTAGGGTTAGCAAAAAGTAGCAAGATCCCTAAACTAGGGTTAGCAAAAAGTAGCAAGATCCCTAAACTAGGGTTAGAAAAAAGTAGCAAGATCCCCCTCATTCTATGCCTCAAATCATGTATTCATAGGTTCTAGTTAAAGTCCTAAACCAATTAGAAGTTACAATCCTTGTTTCATTCAAGTTAGGTCAAAAATAAGCTTTTTAAAAACCCGACCCAGCGCGGCCGCGCCCATATTTGGCCTAGAAAGCAGCGAACCCGCGTCCAAATGCCAGAAACTAAGTTTTTCACTCTGCAGACCTGCGCGGCCGCGCCCAAAATACACTAGGAACCGGCGCGCCCGCGCCAAACAAAATTCTGCTGCAGCATCTGTTGGTAAAATGGTCATAACGTTTGATCCGGGAGGAGTTACGGGGCCTGCCACCTACCAAATCGAAGATATCGACGAGATCTACAACTTCCCTTCTTTGAGCATTGAGATATTCGG
This sequence comes from Aralia elata, assembly GCA_034770075.1. NCBI lineage: Eukaryota > Viridiplantae > Streptophyta > Magnoliopsida > Apiales > Araliaceae > Aralia > Aralia elata. The sequence continues at coordinate 1,988,862 of JAVJAP010000089.1, read as the reverse complement.
GCTGGAGAATGGTTGAAATTGAGCTTCAAGTGAGTGCTATGCAAATGGCAACTCCAAACCTTGATCTCTGTTGATAAAAATGTCATAACTCTCGCATCCGAACTCCGATTGGGGTGATTCAAAATGTTCCGGAAATCTAAGAAGTAAATCTACAATAAAATCCAAGTTCCAAACCAAGAACATGCATCCATTTTAATGTTAAAAGCCCTGCAATCTTCCCTTCTCGCATTTACTCGCATGTTGTACTCCAAAAGATGTTCGAATTACGTTTCCTTGCTCATTCCTACAAAATAACATAAAAACACTATAAATACCTAATACTAACTTAAAATACTTAAGAAATCACAAATTATTAAGCCAAACGTACTCAATTCGTAGGTGTAAAACTCACTCATCAAATATCCCCAAACTTAAATCTTTGCTTGTCCTCAAGCAAACACTAAAAACAACAACTATAACAACTAATTCTAAATAACAACTCACACGACTCGAGTAATGAATCAATACAAATTTGCATAATAGCCTCAAATATTTCTTCTAATGTTAACTCAAGAATAATTTCCGAAAACATGCAAAGCCTAAAATTTCAACCTAATCATCAGTTCCACAACTACTCATGATCATTTAAGTGCATGTGTGTGCATCTAACTGTTCAACTAGCCGTAACTCACACTAGATCATATAATCAAATAATCATAAAAGATTTTCAAATCAACTCTAAAAACTTGTTTTCAGATCAATCTCCGCTAATAAAGGCAAAACATAAAATTTAGATGATCAAAAGGCTATTTCATACATTTAAGCACACTTGAACCCTTCCCAAGTATTTTAAATCACAATTTTTCTTTCCTTTTTTTTTCTTTTTTTTAGTGAGTGCGTTTTACACTCCATCTCACTTTCATTGAACAAGTGCGTTTTACGCTCCCTCTCGTTTTCTCTCGCACGAGTGCGTTTTACGCTCCTTCTCGTGCATATGTTTATGGGTGAGTGCGTTTTACGCTCCATCTCAACCCACCACATGATTCATCATTTTAACTCGGGAAGGTTTCACAATTTTCAAAATTTTCAATAACCCAAGATTTCCCCCAAACTTATGTTAATGCCTAAATTTCGCTTTGAATGATGCTCAAATAAGATTTTAAAGTTTCAATGATATCTTTCACAAACATTCAACCAAATTTTTTTTCCTTAAGACACAACTAGCTAAACAGATGGATATGTGCTTTGAAGTTCAAAAAGATCACAAATAGTGTAAACCCAACTCATAAGTTAAAATATAAACTAAGCATGCTTCTCAACTTCACAAGAGTTAAAAAATTATTAATCCATTTTTTTCTTATCATTGGCCATAATCAAATTCAAATCAAACCATTGCTCACCTATCCTAAAAACATACTAACTAACATGTAACCTTAATAAACTAAAATAAATAACATAAAACAAGACCACACCCCCAAACTTAAACTAGACATTGTCCTCAATGGCTAAAATAGGAAAAAGTAAAGCAAAAGACTTCCCTGAAAATAAAGCAATCTTCCTCCTTGTCTGCTAAGTTTGAAGAATAGGTTAGGCACATCGGAATGAATAAGGCATTGCACTTGAATTGGACTCGAATAACCTGTAAATACATTAGAAGCAAATTTATTAACTACTATGAAACCTAATAAAATAAATAAAAAATAAAAAATAAAAAATAAAAATTAAACTTAGGTTGCCTCCCAATAAGCGCTTGTTTTATAGTCTCAGCCTGACTACTTCAATTTCTATCCAATTCCCCTTCGAAAATTGAGGAACCCTCCATCCATTAGTAATAATGTAGCTTTCGAGGGATTTGCTGCAATAGGGGCCATAATTTCAAGATCATCTAGCTTATTCTTTTTAGATAGAATATTTTCTATGAACTTCAAATAGCTAGGCGTTTTCCCAATTATGTTTCTGAATGGAATATGGACTTGAACCTCTTTAAGCACAACTAGAGTTTCATTTAACATCTCATGGTCCCTTCTTTCATTCCACCATGGCCCCAAATTTATGTTAACTCCATTGTCACATAGAGCCTTGCCGACGATATGACTACCAATTGGGCACAGGATCTCAAAACTACCCAGATCCTTGAGCTTTTGCGGAGAAGGTACATGGGGTACTAATAACGTAGGATCATCAGCATTGGAACTCAAGGCTAGATCTTCTTTGGCTGTATTTTCCCGATCCCCACTATTCTCCTCCATATCAGAATTATCATCAATTAGCACGTCCGGTTGTAGCTTTGGCGCGAACAATCCATCAGTCTCGAGAACCACGTCATTGGGCCATGCACAATGATAGCTATTGTTGAAGGCGTTGATAAGCTGTTCCATCTCGTTCTCAAGATTTCGAATCGACACTGCTTGGCTTTTTATATTTAAATCCACTAAGTTCAACAGCTGATCTTGATCACTCATTCTTTTATCCGTAGCTGTAATAAACTTCGCCAAGGCCTCCTCCAAACTTAGTTTCCTTTCTTCTTCATATAGATAGGCTGAATCCTGAAATTCTGGAGTGTATGATTGGCTTGGAGCAAAGATTTGGACTTGATTATTATGGCTCCATGAAAAATCCGGATGATACCCCCAATCTTGATGATAGTTGTTGGGATAGGCATAACTGTTGGGGTAATCGCCGAAATTACCACCATACTGCATCGACTTAAAATTGATGGCGCATTGATGACTCGGATGATTTCCAGCACAATAATCACAAATTACCGCCACACTTTGAATACGTTGGGATGCAAGAACATCCAACCTCTTCGAAAGTGTTTCAATTTGTGCTGACAATGCAGAAAGTGCATTGAGTCCATCAACCCTTGTATCCCTTGGTTGAGTCATTCTCGTATATGGCCATTGATAAGCAAAATCATCCATGGTACCTGTAAAGAGAGAAATATAGAAAGAGAATTAAAATAAAAACAAAATGATTAAATTAAAACTAATTTGATTAAAGTTAATGATGGCAAAAATTATTAAGCTAATTCCCCGGCAACGGCGCCAAAAACTTGTTTGTCGATTTAGCAATCAATAAATATGTGCAAGTGTACACGATCAACAAGTAATAAAGTGATAAGAGAGTGTCGAACCCACAGAGAATTATTTAATAATAATTACCAAATACTAACTCATAATCAAATTAACTTTATTTAAACAATTGATTAAGATTGTGAATTTTAGATAATAAAATACTAAACTAACTAATCACTAACTACTAAAAATTGAATTCAGATAAAAAGGCTTAAGATTACAATTTCCCTTAATGTTTCACTTGAATTAATATACTTCCTGTTAAATTATATTAATTATTCCGGATTGTTAATCAAGAACTCGTCAATATTTATAACCATCTCTAGATGTATCATAAACGAATCAACTTAAATCCACAAAAGATAGAATTAAGATGAACACCCTAGTTAACTAATTCACTATATCTCTATGTGAATTACAATTAAAAAGGATTTAAAGCACAAGTTCTCTTTCAGATTACATGCGGCGTATAGGTATATCTCTATCCTAAACACAAATCATGAATTCCATCGACAGCAGAATACACAATCACATGCTATTATGATTAGGTCTAAATCTATAATCCATCTCTCGAGTTCATATAGATTACCACGGTAATTGTTGATCAAACAATTAAGCAATTAATCACAAATCATAATAGACAATCCGATAATAATCAACAATAATTAACAAGGAAGCATATCAATAAAAGCTACACAATAAGATCCATTGTAATCTTAAAAAGAAAGTAGTTCATGATTGAATTAAAATCCATAATCCACAATTGATAAAGTATTCAAGAATACAAAATAAAAGGTAGAGAAGAGAATAGAATCTGTAGACGCAATCCTTGAGTCTCTCCTTTAGCTCCTTAATTGAATCCTTTGTGCTTGCTCAATTGCTTCAAGCCTCCTTCTCTTTCTCCCAAACTAGGGTTAGCAAAAAGTAGCAAGATCTCTAAACTAGGGTTAGCAAAAAGTAGCAAGATCCCTAAACTAGGGTTAACAAAAAGTAGCAAGATCCCTAAACTAGGGTTAGCAAAAAGTAGCAAGATCCCCCTCATTCTATGCCTCACATCATGTATTCATAGGTTCTAGTTAAAGTCCTAAACCAATTAGAAGTTACAATCCTTGTTTCATTCAAGTTAGGTCAAAAATAAGCTTTTTAAAAACCCGACCCAGCGCGGCCGCGCCCATATTTGGCCTAGAAAGCAGCGAGTCCGCGCCCAAATGCCAAAAACTAAGTTTTTCACTCTGCAGACCTGCGCGGCCGCGCCCAAAATACACTAGGAACCGGCGCGCCCGCGCCAAACAAAATTCTGCTGCAGCATCTGTTGGTAAAATGGTCATAACTTTTGATCCGAGAGGAGTTCGGGGCCTTCCACCTACCAAATCGAAGATATCGACGAGATCTACAACTTCCCTTCTTTGAGCATTGAGAGATTAGGGCTGGAGAATGGTTGAAATTGAGCTTCAAGTGAGTGCTATGCAAATGGCAACTCCAAACCTTGATCTCTGTTGATAAAAATGTCATAACTCTCGCATCCGAACTCCGATTGGGGTGATTCAAAATGTTTCGGAAAGCTAAGAAGTAAATCTACAATAAAATCTAAGTTCCAAACCAAGAACATGCATCCATTTTAATGTTAAAAGCCCTGCAATCTTTCCTTCTCGCATTTGCTCGCATGTTGTACTCCAAAAGATGTTCGAATTACGTTTCCTTGCTCATTCCTACAAAATAACATAAAAACACTATAAATACCTAATACTAACTTAAAATACTTAAGAAATCACAAATTATTAAGCCAAACGTACTCAATTCGTAGGTGTAAAACTCACTCATCAGTGACACAACAAAACAGCATCGTTCAGTCTATGTATAAGCATCAAATGTGATAAAGCAACATCTTAAATATTTTAATACGCCTTGTGGTGACACAACAAACTCATATTAAATATTTAATACTCTATCACTTTACCATGCTAGAAGGCGACGTTCGATATTCCAAATATCTTTGAACGCTTAGGACTTAATATAATTTCTTTGAGGGGTTTGTTATTATTTGTCTCATCTTGTTTAGCGCGCATGCACATATATATATATATAAAATACGCGTCATATTATTTAACATGCGAAGCATGTTGTATAATATATAATATATACATAGTAAGCATGCACATATAGAATACTATATTCTACCCGGATTGATTATGGACTTTTATTCTAGTTTGGTTCACTAGAGCCACCAAGTGAACCAAAAGGTCAAACCTAGGGTGCAAGAACAAAATTTAAATATAACTATTACATTTAAACCCGGGCTCCATTACAAACGGGTCTTCAAGCGCTCCTTGCTCCTTTGTCTCCAATTCTTCAAGTAATTCTAAGTAAACCTATTACATAAACTATTTACAATAAATAGAAACCTTGATCAGCAGTCAAGGGGAGGTGCATAGGAGGAAGATAGAATTTACATCAAGAAAAACTAGAGAAGACGAGGTACGCAGACCCCATTTATAAAAACCCATTCATTCAAGCATCCACTAAAATAAATCCAATCACACATTAGTCAGTAGTCCATAATCAATCCCTATTTATTATCATACATATCTCCATATGTATCAATAAATAACATTCATCTCATAAATAATAAAACCATTCCATATATGCATTGATATCATTTAATGTGCAATTAAAAGTTTACTAGAAATTCAATTTTGAAACAAAAATAAACTCATTTATTTTAATCAAAATTTAAATCATAATAAACTTATTTATTTTATTTTATCCAATTTTAGAATAAAAATAAACTCCTTTATTTTTAATCAAATTCCAAATCAAAATAAACTCTTTTATTTTAATTAACATGGAAACCAATTTCAAGTTCAAAATAAACTCCTTTATTTTTAACTTAAAATTGCTTGGAAAAATAAAATATGTTAAATCCTATTCCTTATCAAAATAAACATCTTTATTTTTAAGCAAACATGAAATCCTATTCCATATGTGAATAAACTCCTTTATTCTAGGAAATATGGAATCCTATTCCAAATGTGAATAAACTCCTTTATTCTAGTTAACTTAGAATCCAATTCCAAGTTCAAATAAAACTTTTAATTTTAATCATATTCCAATTAAAATAAACCTTTTATCTTAATTGAAAATAAATAAAATCAAAATAAAAAAAATTTTCAAATCCTGCAGACCGGCGCGGCCGCGCTCCAAAATGAACTAGGAGCGGCGCGACCGCGCTGCACCCCAGAAACGTTCTCTGGGTTCAGGCGCGGCCGCGCTCCAGAATGAACTAGGAGCGGCGCGGCCGCGCCGCGTAGCAGAGTTCGAAAATTGTTTTCTTTGCCCAGAAAATCGATCCAATCGCATACCCATACATACATGGAATTATAATAATCGATAATTAGCACAAGGTTAGGCTCTGATACCACTGTTAGGTTTGTACATAGCGCGAATATGCAATCAAATTACATAAATAGTGCGGAAGCGCGATAAAACGGATTTTAAAATTTTTCATACAAACCATCACCATGATCATCCATGTGCTCAATTATCAATTAAACGAAAGAGATAGAGATTAAGAAATTATACCCTCGTAGAACCGTGCTTCCTCAGGTACAAGTTCACCTCCAATTCCTTCGCGTTCTCCTTGAATTTCACCAATGAGATTCCTTCCTTTGATCAACGTTAGCCACCCAAGTGTTTGGCCTCTAGAGGTGATCCACCAAGGAATAATAGTTATTCAAGAAGATGGGTGTTGGTTTCTATCTCTATAGAAATTGCAAGTACTCTCTCTCTCCAATTCTCATGGAAGAGTGTGTAAATTGTCTAACCCTAAATCATGATAAGACTCCTCTTATTTATAGATATAGGGAACCCTCCTAAACTATTTAGGATTAGGGTTTTTATTTTAATTAAACTCCTTTAATTAATTGAACTCCTAATCCAATTAGGAATTCATGAGAGAGTACTTCTATTAATTAATTCTCAATCCCTATTAGGAATTAAATAATAGTAATAGTAATAATAGTAATAAGACTCCTCTTATTAATTTATATTTAATATTTCTAAAATATTAAATAATAAATATTAAGCTATTTAATTTATTCTATCTCCATAGATTAAATTAAATACACTTAACTTATTATTATAATTATGCCATTACTTCTTAAATAAATATTTTCCTTTTGCGGTGTGACCCTTTAGGTTCTCCATATTAAACCGGTTGTGAATAAATCAATTAGAACAATTCTAATTTTATTTAAATAAATAAATTAAACTATTTAATTCATTTAAATAAATAATATTTATTCTACAATAAGGGTAAACCCCCTTAGCGATCAACGACTTTCCAGATAATATAGATTTCAACATTAATCACAAAAGAACCTTTCAGTGAATAGTTACCGTATAATTCAATCCTTCTACCATACAATGTCCCAATTAAATATAAGACATGGAATTACTGTCAAGTCTTATTTTATTTAATTATATGTATTTCGATTCTCAAATGCACAACTCTGATAATGCAAATTAGAAACTCATTTCTAATTTCATTCTACTTTGGCCAAAGACTTCTGAGTCGTCATTTATCGAATCACATAGGACATTCTCTCCTTTTACTAGAAGTGGTAGATTCTTTGTTGATCATTCACCTATCTCCATGTATAACTTATTATACCCAATCATACCCTTTGATATACCCTCAGGATCTTAAGGGACATGTCAAAGTATAACTCATCATACACAAGATACTATGATGATCTCAAGTCCAAGGATCACTTGTACTACTATCACTAAAGGAATTCCTATTGACAGGCGAGTAAAACTCCATTAGGTATTACTTAGCGAGCCACATTCAGTGAACTTATTCTCTAATAAGCACCTACATACTTGCTTTAGTGTCTCCACACAAATGATTATGAGATCAATCATCATCTTCATAGGAGCAAGCAACGTATGTACTAATCTATCCGGATTCACTAATCCCCTTTTTAGTAATCCATCGATTAGGAACGATTTTAGTTTGTGAGCTATCTAGAATTTAGATCTCATTAGCATGATCACCATCATGATTCTAAAAGCATTGCTCAAAACTATGGGTTTATCACATTTAATATAACAGCACTATGTTGATAAAGTAAAATGCCTTTAATAATCGAATAAGATTACAAAGTATATGCAACATCATATCAAATATGATTGGCTTGCGTGCATACTACTTTCAGCATAACCCCAGAATGATACTGAAAGGTCGATAAAACTCACCATGGAACGAACCATGTCCAACAATGTTCGATTTCTCCTTTCAGATACACCATTCAACTGTGGTGTTCTTAGTGGAGTCCATTGTGAGATTATACCATTTTCTTTGAGACAATTGAGAAACTCATTGCTTAAGTATTCCCCTCCTCGATCCGATTGAAGAATCTTAATACTCTTACCAGTTTGTTTCTCTACCTCATTTCTGAATTCTTTGAACTTTTCAAACGATTCAGATTTGTATTTCATCAAATATATATATCCAAATCTAGAATGATCTCCAATGAAAGTAATAAAATAAGAATACCCTCCTCGTGCATTCGTTGTCATAGGTCCACATACGTCTGTGTGTACCAACGCTAACAACTCTGTAACTCTTTCTCTTTTTCCACTAAAAGGAGTTTTGGTCATCTCACCCATGAGACAAGATTCACAAGTTGGATATGATTCGTAATTAGATAGCTCCAAAAGCTCGTCTTTATGTAACTTGGTTAATCTTGTTTTCTTAATATGTCCGAGTCTACAGTGCCACATAAAGGTATAATTAACATCATCTCTTTTTCTTTTCTTAATTTGTTCAATTTGAAGTATATTTTCATGTAAGTTAAGTACATAAAGTCCATTCAGTAAATTGCCAACACCATATAGAACATTTTTATTATAAATAGAACAACTATTGTTCTATATTATAATATCAAAACCATCCATATCCAATACAGAAATTAAAATAATATTTCTAATAAGTGTTGGAACATAATAAAAATTATTTAAACTAATGGACTTGCCCGTAGGCAGTGCTAAACAATAAGTTGTTACAGCTAATGCAGCAACCTTTGCTCTATTTTCCACTCATAGGACAACTTCATCCTTGTTCAGCTTTCTACTTCTATTTAGTCCATGCATATTGTTACATATATGAGAACCACAACCGGTATCCAATACCCAAGTAGAATTTTGACTTTCAGAAAAATTAATTTCAATCATGAACAAACCTAGATCGGAAGTCGAACCTTCTCTAAGCTTCTTTGGGTCCGCAAGATAATCCTTGCAGTTCCTCTTCTAGTGACCCGACTTATTGCAATGGTAGCATATTCATTTGCTATCTGGATCAGCTTTCTTATTAACCTTTATTTTTGTGACGCCCCCAAATTCGGGTCTCCAAATACCCGGATCCGGTCATCACGATCCAATACAAACATTCACCTCTAACAACATATGGTAACTAAAATGCGGAATATAATAAACATACGTTGTCCATTACAAAGGTGTTACTAGTCCCAGAATACAAAAACCTTAAACACTTACACAAATCCATACCCTAAATAAATATTAGGGTTTAAATTACATTAACAGTAAGTAACTAAACGTAAATTTAAAATCTGCTACATGAAGTCTATTACTTCATCTTTTCCTTTCCTTTATTCTTCCCTGACGTCTCGGGTTTAGCTGCAATAAAGTTATGATATAGCAAGAATGAGCAACGAGTTTGCTCAGCAAGTTTAAAGTACATCAATAAGGATATATCATGATGAAGGGAATATAGAAAGAGAATTCAACAATTATCAGAAGCAAGGACAATAGATGCTTTTAGAACAATTGATAGTCAAGTAGACTTTGAACAATAACTTCCAAATGAGTCAATAGCTAGTTGACCCTCTAGTTATTGGCTACAGAATAAGTACTTGAGGTGATCAGCCTCGCGTACGCTATGTATATGCATAACATTTAACTCTGCTATTTGTACCTTATTTACGGTACATGGGGTACTCCCCTATAATAAAAGGGGTGTTCATTCAGTCTAAGAATCCTTACCATTGATTGGTTCGGATAGCTTTTATAAATTCTTATATACGTGCCTGACCGAGACAAGGGTTCAGACTTAATCATGGATAGTTCGTGAATTTCAGAACTTAAGATAGTTATACAAGTTCAAATGCACAAGTGCGAATGTCAATAAATACAAAGATGTGGAATAATTTTAACAGTAATTAGACCACTTAAAATAGGCTTGGAGCTAAGATTCAAGCTTAAAGAATAACTTGCAATAGTATATACCTTTTGCATGAATTAAAAATAATGCATAAGGTTTAGAAATAGTGCTCAATATAAAAGTTGAGTAAGGAAGATCTTTCATTCAATATACTGAAGGAATGAAGTTAGGGAACTTGCCTGTTTGCTCAGCTACAGATAAACTTAGCTTTAATTAATTGATCTCGAGTGACCTATCATTGGGTAAAGTCGATTTATCAATTAACAGTTGTATATTGGCACCTCTCACTATACCTTTTACTCAACAGGTAAAATTCACCATCTATATTTAATTACTATTTAACATTAGCTAAACAGAAATTAATAGTCTTTAGCTATTAAATTGATGATAGCTAATCATAATTACTTATTCCTTGGTTTCCCGGATTTATTACCCGTATCTGTCCCTGAACATGGTTTAACAATCCTTATTTATTACGATAATAATTAATTCATTACCTTTAGTCATACTTAATTATTATCAACTATTATTTGAATAACAATTAAATATTTATTATCTTTATTTATTATTTATTGATAAATAATCAATAATTTATTTCATTGAATATTTGTTATCTTTATTTATCACTTATTGACAAATAATCAAATTATTAACTTAATTCATACTTGCTTATTAAGTAATAATCAACTATTTATTTACTTTATTTATTATGTAAAGATAAATAATAAATAACTAATCTATTAGTTTTATCCATACTTGGTTATTGTTTAATAGTAGTCAAACAATAATCAAATATTTACTAGCTTTATTTATTATTAAAGGATAAATAATAAATACTTAAATTATTAACTTTATTTATACTCAATTATTATTTAAGACTAAATAATCATTAAATATTTATTACCTTTATTTATTATTTATCGACAAATAATAAATAATTATTTGTTAACCTTGTTCATACTTAATTATCATTTAATATTAATTAAATAATAATTAAATATTTATTATCTTTATTTATTATTTAAGGTTAAATAATAAATAATCATTTTATTAACTATATTCATACTTAATTATTATTTAATAACAATTAAATATTTATTATCTTTATTTATTATTTATTGATAAATAATAAAGAATTAATTTATTAACTATATTCATATTTAATTATTATTAATAATAATAATTAAATATTTATTTATTGAAAATAAATAATTACTTTGTTAATTTTATTTATTAGTTATAAAGACCAGTTAATTTACAAGGGTGTTATCAGCTAACAATTTAGCCGAATGTTACCACCACGTATCAGTCATCGTTTGAACAACTCAAATGAATTACACAACCGTTACTTAATTGGTTTAATTTTTGTATCACCATAAAAGATTTTACAGGATACACCTGCTCAAGCTTATCACCCATATGTGTACCAACACTATTATGCCAACAGACAGTACTATCATAACAACAGAAAACCAAGACTTGATTTATCAAAAACTTCCAATTCCAGAACAGTTCAATATAGCCCAACATTATAACACAATACCTATATTATAACAGCACAGAAGGGAAATTAAGATCAATCAGTACACAACTAAGTCACCAGAACCATTAGGGTTCTTCAATATACCGAGCTCCAAACAGTGCAACCCAATTCAGAGCAACAACAAAAATCCAGTACAATGTATAATGTAAACCAAACACTTCCAACGAACCATTTTAATTTAATTCAGAGAAATAAAACTCCTCAATACAGGGGAACAATCTAATTCAATACACACCCAGAAACAAATTACCCCATACAGAGTTTATGCTACCCAAACCATAAGCTCCTGTAAATTCCTGATTTCCCAAAATGAAACCATACAATCTAACAAAAATCTAACACAAGGAAAAGAAAAGTAGAGCAATCCAATTGAAAGTTATCACAGAATCTGGGTATAACAGTGAACCGTTGTTATACCTTAGGGTCCTAGTTGCCGTTCTTCTCCTTCTTCCACAGTACAAAACCCAGCTGGACATCCACCACCGGCGATTTACTCCCCCTTGGCTTTTCCTCTTTTTCTCTAATTTGGCTCTCAATATCGGCAGCTTTGGTTTGGATTTAGGGCTCCAATTTATAGAAGATTTGTTACGCAATAAACTGGGTATTATCTTGCTTGACAGGGCAATACCCAAGGGTCAGAGGGGTAGGCTATCGATTGATTTGCCTCTGTCAGTCCTATCCCAGCCAATTGTGAAATCGCCGGCCACCCTCGAGCTGCGCGCTTCCACCCGTCAGTCGCCGGTCGTCTTCAACCCTTTGGTCCGTTTGATGGCCGATTGGTCGACGACTTTCTCCTTCAGTCCAACGGTCGACCTCCTTTTTGCTATCCCGTCTGATTGAATCGCTGATGGATTGAGAGCTTCCAATCTCCCCTTTTTCCTTCACTGGTTCCGTTCGACAGAGGGTTTGGAGTTTGATTTTCTTTTGGTCCGATTTTTCCCAATTAATCCCATCGCTTGTCCCAATTGTTGTGCTCAGTTGTACTCAATTCCATTACCCGATGGATTTTCCCCAACCCTCTTTGAACTGAACCGACCCGGCATGGAAAGAAAGAAAAGGATAAATGGATCCAACCCAATAAAAAGGAATGGGCTCACCCCTTCCCCAAATGGGATTGGGTCGGCTGAAACGAAAATAAAAAGGAAATTTGACCCAATAAAATAAAAGGAAAATGGGTCCGGCCCCAATAGGAAATAAAAGGAAATTTGGGTTCAACTTAGGAGAAAAGAAATGGGCCAAGCTAAATAAAAGATTAATGACCCAATTTAAAATTAACCACATGGCATTTCTAATATTCTAAATTAAATAACTAAACTAATTAATTAATTATTTAAAATATTTATTTTAACCAAAATTCTTTATTCGAATTGTTTAATCCGATAATGATAAAATTATTTATTAACTTCCCAAATTTTCTTGCAATTAAATTCTTAGGGTTAACCCACTAATTTATTTAACTATCAGTGAACCCCTTTAATGCACAGAAAATTATTGGACCACGTATTTATATAATTAAATAATAATACCCACATGGATCCAATTAAATTCGTTAAATTAAATAAAACGAATTTTATATGTTACAATAAATTGTACAAGATTTTAAACATTCCTGGGCATTACAATTTTCATCTTGCCCTTAGCCTTCTTCTTTTTCTTCTTTTTAGAAGATACCTTGGGCCTTTTCCTTTTCTTTGAAGAATCATCCACCAATAAGACTTGGTCCTTCTTGGATGGGAAGTGACCTTCAACAGTTTTCAACATGTTAAGTAACTCAGGCAAGCTGACGTCCAACTTATTCATGTGAAAATTCACAACAAATTGTGAGAAGGTGTTTGGGAGTGACAGCAAGATCAAATCTTGACTTAACTCCCCATCCATTACGAACCCTAACTGTCCAAGACGTTTAATCAAATTGATCATCTTTAGGACATGAGTCTCAACAGTAGTGCCCTCGGTCATTCGAGATTGGAAGAGCTCTTTAGATATCTAGCAGTCCTACTTTCTTCACCATACAACTCCTTGAGGTGCAGGAGTATAGTAGGAGCATCCATAGTTTCATGTTGACGCTGAAGCTCGTTACTCATGGATCCGAGCATGATGCATTGAGCCAGAATTGCATCACCTTGCCACTTTCTAAAAGTAGCAATCTCTTTCTCAAAGGCTATTTCTGCAACAATTGTAGAGACAGGCAAATTTAGTGTTAGGTTTGTATAACGCGAACATGCAATCAAATTACATAAATAAAGCGAAAGCGCGATAAAATCAGATTTTAAAATTTTATACAAACCATCACCATGATCTTTCTTTATGCACAATTATTAATTAAACGAAAGAGATGGAGAGTAAGAATTATACCCTTGTAGAATTCTAACTTTCTCAAGTACAAGTTCACCTTCAATTCCTTCGCGTTCTCCTTGAATTCCACCGAATAAATTCTTTCCTTTGATCAACGTTAGCCACCCAAGTGTTTGGCCTCTAGAGGTGATCCACCAAGGAATAATACTTGTTCAAGAAGATGAGTGTTGGCAAAACCTTAGTTTCTATCTCTATAGAAATTGTAAGTACTCTTCACAATTCTTATGCAAGAGTGTGTAACCCTAATCTATGATAATACTTCTCTTATTTATAGATGTAGGAAAACCCTTCCCTAAACTATTTAGGATTAGGGTTTCTATTCTAATTAAACTCCTTTAATTAAATTAAACTCCTAATCCAATTAGGAATTCATGTGAGAGTACTTCTATTAATTAATTCCCAATCCCTATTAGGAATTAAATAATAGTAATAGTAATAATAATAATAAGACTCCTCTTATTAATTTATATTTAATATTTCTAAAATATTAAATAATAAATATTAAGCTATTTAATTTATTCTATCTACATAGACTAAATTAAATACACTTAACTTATTATTATAATTATGCCATTTACTTCTTAAATAAATATTTTTCTTTTGCAGTGTGACCCTTTAGGTTCTCCACATTAAACCGGTTGTGAATAAATCAATTAGAACAATTCTAATCTTATTTAAATAAATAAATTAAACTATTCAATTCATTTAAATAAATAATATTTATTCTACAATAAGGGTAAGCCCCCTTAGCGATCAACGACTTTCCAGATAATATAGATTTCAACATTAATCATAAAAGAACCTTTCAGTGCATAGTTACAGTACAATTCAATCCTTCTACCATACAATGTCCCAATTAAATATAAGACATGGAATTACTGTCAAGTCTTATTTTATTTAATTATATGTATTTCGATTCTCAAATGCACAACTCTAAATAATGCAAATTAGAAACTCTTTTCTAATTTCATTCTGCCTTGGCCAAGGACTACTGAGATGTCATTTATCGAATCACATAGGACATTCACATATTTAACTAGACGTGGTAGATTCTTTGTTGATCATTCACCTATCTCCATGTACAACTTATCATACCCAATCATACCCTTTGTTATACCCTAAAGGTCTTAAGGAACATGTCAAAGTATAACTCATCATACACAAGATACTATGATGATCTCAAGTCCAAGGATCACTTGTACTACTATCACTAGAGGAATTCCTATTGACAGGCGAGTAAAACTCCATTAGGTATTCCTTAGCGAGCCACGTTCAGTGAACTTATTCTCCAATAAGCACCTACATATTTGCTTTAGTGTCTCCACACAAATGATTATGAGATCAATCATGCTCTTCTTAAGAGCAAGCAACATATGTACTAATCTATCCGGATTCACTAATCCCCTTTTTAGTAATCCAACGATTAGGAACGATTTTAGTTTGTGAGCTATCTAGAATTTAGATCTCATTAGCATGATCACCATCATGATTCTAAAAGCATTGCTCAAAATTATGGGTTTATCACATTTAATATAACAACACTATGTAGATAATATAAAATGCCTTTAATAATCGAATAAGATTACAAAGTATATGCTACATCATATCAAATATGATTGGCTTGTGTGCATACTACTTTCATTTAGGACATAAGAAATCTATTCAGTAGTGAGAACAATTCTCAGATTCCTTAACTAGTCCGTGTAATTCGGTCTGGTCAGTTTGTTTACATCAAGTATGCTTCGTAGTGATATTAGTGAGTTTGACATTTTTTAAATTCTGCAAGTGAAATAGATAACATTTTAGCATACATTCATTTTATTAATTACCAAAATAAATTAGGTCTTTATTTAAATTGGTATCCCCCACTATTTTCATCAAACTATATTACCCTCAATATATAGTTCGACAAATCTAATTAAAGACTTGCTAGGGAGAATAAGGATCCCATTTCAAATGTATATAGCTTTGTGGCGACACAACAAACTATATATAAATAAATAGGTAAAAAACTATTGTCAATTACATCACTATGTAACTCCTTTTTCTTTTGCCTCTTAGATTATTTTGATCAAGTTGTGACACATCTGAATCTAAATTATCTAAGTTAAGTCCAACCTTGTAGCGGTTCGAAGTTTTTGGATAAATGTTAAAAATAAATATTTAATAATATAAATTTTTATTTCTTAATAATTTATCATATTGCAATGAATATGTGAATACGTGCAGTGTAATATGTATATCTGTGATGGAGTGAATATATAATTATATAATTATATATTTACTGAAGTTAAATAAGTTGTGTGAAACAATTTATAAATGAAAAAGGAGATGATTAAATTTATGTATACTGATTTAATGTATACATTAAATAAGGTGTATTAAGATAATTTATAATATTAAATTATTTTAAAATGATGAAATTATTGCATTAAATAAATTATTTTTATTTAATATATAATTTCATTTATGTTTATGGAATGCAATACATTATCATATTTAATGTATGTATGTAATATAATGTATGTACGTACTAATAAGTATATATGTATATTATATGTATATGTATGTAATATGTATGTACATAATATATGTACACATATATTATGTGTAACCTCCAAGCTAGGAATTGGGTCTGTTAGTAAGAAATAGCAGGAGCTAGCAAGCATTAATATACATAGATTAGGAATTCAGCAAACCTATAATTCGTGAAGAGCAAGTATATCAGTTTTATAAAACCCAAACCCAGTTTTTGTTAATTCTTTTGTTGAGAAATAAAACTCTCAAGATCATTCACTCCATCTTCTCGTAATTAGCCAAAGCTTATGTACTTTCTAATTCAAAGAAGCTGGGTTAGCAGTCTGATATTAAGGAAGGATTAAATCAGTATAATCATATTGGAAGAAGAAGTAATAAGCAAGTAATTCAATCATGAGGTAAAATTTCATCTCTTGTTTTATACTAGCTAACAATTACTTGGTTTGGTTGTATAAAGTAATTGGATTTTGTTGATAGATGTTATAAGAAAGGATTTCTATAAAGAATCTGGATTATTGAATATTCAAAAAGCTATGTAAACTGAGTTCTAAAGCCATTTGATATTGTAACGATCGAGAATTTTAATTCCCTTATAACCCGAGTTTATGTATGAATGAAATGAATTTTTATTTTTATGTATATTATTATGTGTTATGTGCTTAAAGGTTGTGTGATAACCTAATATGTGTGCTTGTATTGAATTTTATGTGTTGTAGTGCCGTTAGGGTGAATACTTTGACTTCGCGAAAAATCGCAAATTCACTATTCACGGGGCACGCTTATCGAGGCGCTATTCATGCCATAATATTTTTGCGTCTTTTTCGTCTTTAATAAATTTCATAAATATGTATATCCGTACGAATAATTTTTTCAAATGTCGGATTTTCATTTTGAGCCCGTTCGTGTTTTATTAGGTATCCGAAACATATGATAAGGCTGTTCCGAATAAATGGGCAAACCCCGTAATAATTATTTTTATATGTCCCAATAATTTATGGGAGTACCCAGTTTAATTTTGGGTAGAGTTATTTACCAGTCTTGGTACAAAAGTGGGAGTTTTCGGATATATTTTTGTGTATTTGGGTATTTATTTTGGCTTGTTACTCCAAGAGGGAACCAACCCCCAAATTTGGACCAATCAAAATTGAGCAAGGGGGGAGGTTGCCGGCAAGCTCCTTGAGCAACCAACCCCATTTTCATTTTTTCTCCCACTTCTCCTAAATTCACTCCTCTACTCTCCCAAATCATTCAAACTCTCATTCCTTCCTTAAACCATCAGCTGATAGAGAGAGAGAGAAATAGAGAGAGAGAGAAATAGAGAGTGAGAGAGAGCTGCAAAGAGGAAGAAGAAAGAAGGAGAAGGCCGCCGTAAAAGTCGCCGGAAAAGAAGAAGACTCGCCGGAAAAAGGAAGGAGGAAGAAGAAGGCACGGGTGGAAGAAGAAGAGAGTCCAAGCAAGAAGAACTCGAGCCAAGCAAGCCTAGCAAGCTTCTAAATCATCTAGGAAGGATTTACAGAGGTAAACACCAACAAAATCCATTCCATTCGATTTCTTGTAAAGATTTTCAAGTTTTCTTAGTTTTTGAACTCTTGAGCTTGTGGATTGATTTTCTAGCGATTCTGGATGTTTTTGCTTGTTCTAGATGTTTATATATGTTGTTAAGAGACTATAGAAGCCATTAATAACATCAAAGTGGAACAAAAATAGAAGAAATCCGTACCTATGCTTAAGGAGGATGAAGAACATGAAGAACAATGG
Source organism: Aralia elata (assembly GCA_034770075.1). Classification (NCBI taxonomy): domain Eukaryota; kingdom Viridiplantae; phylum Streptophyta; class Magnoliopsida; order Apiales; family Araliaceae; genus Aralia; species Aralia elata. The sequence continues at coordinate 1,970,372 of JAVJAP010000089.1, read as the reverse complement.
ACTTTTGGATATTTGGACTTTTTAGAGGACTATAAATACTAGATTTCGTGTTTGTTAATTTTATTTGTTGCTATGGTGTTGTAGTTCCATGGGTTACGAAGCTAACCCAATTGGAATGGAGTAAAAAGGAGTTAAAACGAGTTCGTAGGAATGATTTTTGTAAAACTTGTCAAGAACTCGAAGAACAGAGTATGAACTTTACACTTTGGCTTTAGATTTGAATATGTTACTGTTAATGGGTAGCTCTGCATTTTTGATATGTTGTAGCCCCATGAGTCAGGAATCCATAGAGTCCGGAATGGACCAATTTGCTTGTGTATTGAAGGAGTTATGGAGGTTGGAGTGGCCGGAGGTCGGAGTCGCGTTCTGGAAACAAACCCAGAATTCGGCTACTGCAGAATGGCGCCGCAGCGCCACCCATATGCCCTACAGCTCACGCTGCAGCGAGGGGCAAGTGGGGAAAAACCGGGACTCGCGCCGCAGCGTGAGGCCCAAGCTTTAAGGCTCACGCCGCAGCGTGAAGCCCGGTCATGGAGAAGACACGGGACTCACGCCGCAGCGTGAGGTCTAGTGCTTGGGCTCGGCGCTGCAACGCCAGCTCCGTGTTTGGGCCAGGTTGGGTCGGTCAGGCGGGTCAAGTCGGGTCTGACCTAATGAAACCTTTTCAATGGGTCCAACACTTATATTTTTCCTTGGAATTAAATGATTAGACAGGTTAACTAAGCATATTCTGTTAAACCCTAAATGCTTAATTATTTCTCAAATGTCAACCAGATTGGTATTGTTTTAAGGCGGAAATTGAATAATCTAATTGCAATTTAGACCCCCGACTGGGTAGTCGTAGAGCAATCAACGTGTTTTAATGATGCAACGTCTGTTTTGAACCTAGTCTTTATGTGACTAATTGTTATGTGAATATATATTTACATGTGTAGGATATTAAGGAGCGTGTGTTGTAATATTGTAGCAGCGCTTTAGGCAAGTTTCCTTAACCCTTGTCTAACCCTTGTGTTGGGCAAGTTCTATTGTGCGAGTTAATTATTGATTGAACGATCATTTTATGTTGTTGCAAGTTCTTCTTTAACCCTTGTCTAACCCTTGTGTTGGGCAAGTTTCTAAACCTTATGCACTACTTTTATTTCGTGCAAACAGGTACATTGTTGCAAGTTTCATGACTCAAATCGAGTTATTACCTTCAATTATTTTAGTGGACTAATTTTTGTCAATTACTCCACATCAAAGATAAATTATTGATATTCACCGCTTGTATATTTGAATTCATTATCTGTTGTTGGACTGTGAGACGTTTAGTTCTTCATTTATGAACTGTTTAAGGAAATAGTTTACGCCACTTGTTTCGGCTAGACGTATGTTTAATCATCATTGTTGTTAAGTAAAGCTATCCAATCAAATTGTTTGGTTTGGATTCCTATGTAAAGCTGAGATGAACAACCCTCTTAGCAGGGGAAACAGTATGTATGTCGAGAGACCGACACGCGCGCGAACAGTATGTTAAAGGGGTTATGCATAACACCGGGTACATTAGGCTGATCACCTATTGTATTAGTATGTTGGATTATCGGATGGATTTTCTGGTGATTCTAGTAAAAGTTCAGTGTCAAGATGACCACTCAGTATAGAATATTTCCTCCATTTGGAAACATTGAAATCATTCGGTCCTTAGAGGCCCTACAATTGTGTTAATGAGGTCATTCGTTGAGATTATGCAGATTCTTGAGCTATCTTTTATTCTCTTGATTCTTGTAAGCTATAAAGTATTCATTTGATGATTCACGATTATTGTTATTATACTTGCTGAGCAAATTTGTTGCTCACCCTTGCTTTCCTTAAAATATTTCAGTTAGTGGAGCTCGTGGTGAAAGTTCTGGGAAGGATAAAGGCAAAGGCAAAGCTACGGATTAGCTTTGTACCATTAAGATCACCATTTTGATTATGTATTAAGACTCGTTGACTTTTGTGATGTATTAAGACTTAATTACCCTTATGTATTAAGCTACGTTGTAGAAGTTTTGGTTTCGAGACTTGGGACAGGATTATTTGTGTTATATCAATATGAATATTCCTTTATTTCCGCTGTAAGTTATCAATAGTTGATGCAGGTATGAGATAGTGACGAACCAGGTCCGCGGTTCGGGTGACCCGGATTTGGGGGCGTCACAGGTTGGTATCAGAGCCTTAGGTTATAAACCCGGATTCGATGAAGCTTTAGAAGGAGCTACAACTGATGAGGCTGAGCCAGTTAATCATGAGATGGAGGAGGCACTAGTACAGCTAGGAGCATTAGTTCAACAGTTAATGGATAAGGATCTGGAGCTGAGTGCTAGGCTTCAGACAGTAGAGAATCGAGCCCAATAGTTTGAGGCCAAGGTTCAAGAAATACAGGTGGAATATCATGAATTGAATAATTTAAGGGATGTGAAAATTCTAGAACAATAGTAAACTAAGGAGTATGCTCGTAAGCTTGAGAATGAATTGCGAGGAGTGAAAAGGAAAATGGATCAAATGAGGCATGCTTATACTACTTCGATAGAGAACGTTCAAGATATAGTATGGGCTTATCCAAATGAGACGGGCCAACTCCGTCACTCTATCTCCCATGCCCGAGTAATTGCTATTAGAGAAGAGGAACACGTCAGTACCAATGTGGAACTGTTTGTAAATATGTGTACATGTTGGTATATATGTTGTAAATATCTGGCAGTGTAGGTATGAGCTGAAAAATCCCAACTTTTGTTAGTAGTAATGGGATATTTTTGGAATCCTAACTGTGATGTTAGTTAAGGATTAAAGAATGAGAAATCTTTTGATGTAAAGATAGAAAGAATATAGCCAGTGAAATGATATATGTAAGAGAATATCTAGAGGAGCTATTGTGAAAGAAATAAATGAGCAAGGCCAATGTAAAAAAAAGCATGTTTAATATAATATAATATTGAATATGTTTGTTATGAATGTTGTTGCTTTACATTATATGAAAGTGTTAAAGCAAAGTATGGTTTAATAATAATAAATTTTATTAAATAAAAAAATGCCACCAAAGGGCAGAGGTCGTGGTAGACCGATGAATAGAAATAGGGATGAAGAATCCCACAACGAGAATGAAAATAGAAATGAGGGTCAAGAGAACCCGATGCAGCAATTTGTAGACTTGTTGATAGAAGCTTTCCAAAATAGGAATCCCCCTCAACCTAATACAAATGTAGAACCACCAACTGTTCATGTTGCTAGTATTAAAGACTTCAAAAGTGTGGGACCTCTAGAATTTAGAGGAACCACCGAGCCTATAGAGGCTCAGTCCTAGATTAAAGAGATAGAAAAAGCCTTTGAGATAGCGAGGGTGAGTGATGAGCAGAAAATTTCATTCACTGCCTATATGTTAAAGGGGGAAGCAAATAAGAGTAGAGCATAAGAGTGAGTAATCAGTTGGGACAGATTCAAAGAAATCTTCTTCGAGAATTATTTTCCTCCTAGCTCGCAAAGTCAGATGGAAATAAAATTTCTGGAACTGAAACAAGGAGATATGACTGTGCCGCAGTATACAACCAGGTTTAATGAGATGGCACGATTTGCTCCACATCAGGTGTATACTGAAGAAAGAAAAGCCAGAAGATTTGAGCCCCTACTAAGTAAAGGATCAAGATTCGAACCCCCTTTCGGATCCTTGCTTTTTTATCTTAGGGTGTGAGGTCATGACTTTGCCGAAAAAAATAAGAGCAGTAACGTGGAAGAGAACCAATCTCAATGCAAACCCTAGATACACTAGGTCTCATCAGATTTGCCTCTATAACCAACTGTCAGTACTACAGATTGGGTCACTTGACACGATTCTTGAGAAAGCAATAATAGCTGATGGAGGAAGTGACGCATTGAGCCTCCACAAAAAGGAAAGAAAGAATAAGGGAAAGATTGAAGGGTCGGTCAAACCAGAAGTAGGTAGTGGAAGCGAAAGTAGTAAGAAAAGAAAGTGGAATAATTTTGGAAACACTAGAAACAAATAGGGAGATCAGAAAAAGAAATTTGAAGCCTGCAAAAACTGTAGGAAAAATCACACTGGAGTGTGTCTAAAAGGGAAAATGGTATGCTACAAGTGTGGGCATGAGGTGTTAGGTTTGTATATAACGCAAGCATGCAATCAAATTACATAAATAGAGCAGAAGCGCAATAAAACGAATTTTAAAATTTTTAATACAAACCATCACTATGATCTTTCCTTGTACTTAATTATCAATTAAATGAAAGAGATAGAGATAGAAATTATACCCTCATGAATCAAAACTTCCTCGGGTAGAAGTTCACCTCTAATTCATTCGCGTTCTCCTCAAACTCAACGGTGAGATTCCTTCCTTTGATCAACGTTAGCCACCCAAGTGTTTGGCCTATAGAGGTGATTCACAAAGGAATAATATCTATTCAAGAAGATGGTTGTTGGCAAAACACTAGTTACTATCTCTATAGAAATTGTAAGTACCCTATACAATTCTAATGTAAGAGTGTGTAACCATAATCTATGATAAGACTCCTCTTATTTATAGATATAGGGAACCCTCCTAAACTATTTAGTATTAGGGTTTTTATTATAATTAAACTCCTTTAATTAATTAAACTCCTAATCCAATTAGGAATTTATGAGAGTACTTCTTATTAATTAATTCCCAACCACTTTTAGGAATTAAATAATAATAATAGTAATAATAATAATAAGACTCCTTTTATTAATTTATATTTAATATTTCTAAAATATTAAATAATAAATATTAAGCTATTTAATTTATTCTATCTCTATAGATTAAATTTAATACACTTATTAGTACGATTATGGCATTTACTTCTTAAATAAATATTTTTCTTTTGCGGTGTGACCCTTTAGCTTCTCCATATTAAATCGGTTGTGAATAAAACAATTAGAACAATTCTAATCTTATTTAAATAAATAAATTAAACTATTTAATTCATTTAAATAAATAACATTTATTCTACAATAAGGGTAAGCCCTTTAGTGATTAACGACTTTTCAGATAATATAGATTTCAACATTAATAACAAAAGAACCTTTCAGTGAATAGTTACCGTATAATTCAATCCTTCTACTATACAATGTCCCAATTAAATATAAGACATGGAATTACTGTCAAGTCTTATTTTATTTATTTATATGTATTTCGATTCCCAAATGCACAACTCTAAATAATACAAATTAGAAACTCCTTTCTAATTTGAAGAAAGATCAGAGAAGTAGCCTATGAAGTAGCATTACCTCCCGAGTTAGAACACGTTCATAATGTGTTTCACGTGTCGGTCTTACGACCATATAAGCCAGATTATAAGCACGTGATAAAGTATAAGCCTATACAGTTTGAGAAAGATTTAATTTATGAACAAATTCTTTTTCAGATATTGGATAGGAAAGAACAAGTTTTACGAAATAAGATAATACATTCAGTGAAGGTGTTATGGAGAAACCACAGTGTTGAGGAGGCCACGTAGGAATTAGAAGAGAAAATGGGAAAAAATTACCCTCACTTATTTGACTAGTTTTATTTTGTAATTCCGAGGACAGAATCTTTATAAGGGGGGAAGAATGTAGCGGTTCGAAGTTTTCGGATAAATGTTAAAAATAAAGATTTAATAATATAAATTTTTATTTTTTAATAATTTATCATATTGCAATGAATATGTGAATACGTGCAGTGTAATATGTATATCTATGATGGAGTGAATATATAATTATATATTTACTGAAGTTAAATAAGTTGTGTGAAACAATTTATAAATGAAAAATGAGATGATTAAATTTATGTATATTGATTTAATGTATACATTAAATAAGGTGTATTAAGATAATTTATATTATTAAATTATTTTAATATGATGAAATTATTGCATTAAATAAATTATTTTTATTTAATGTATAGTTTTATTTTTGTTTATGGAATGCAATACATTATCATATTTAATGTATGTAATATAATGTATGTATGTACTAATAAGTATATATGTATGTTATATGTATATGTATGTAATATGTATGTATGTATGTAATATATGTATACATATATTATGTGTAACCTTCAAGCTAGGAATTGGGTCTGTTAGTAAGAAATAGCAGGAGCTGGCAAGCTAGTATATACATAGATTAGGAACTCAGCAAACCGGTAATTCGTGAAGAGCAAGTATATCAATTCTATAAAACCCAAACCCAGTTTTTGTTAATTCTTTTGTTGAGAAATAAGACTCTCAAGATCATTCACTCCATCTTCTCATAATTAGCCAAAGCTTATGTACTTTTTAATTCAAAGAAGTTGGGTTAACAGTCTGATATTAAGGAAGGATTGAATCAGTATAATCATATTGGAAGAAGAAGTAATAAGCAAGTAATTCAATCAAGTGGTAAAATTTCATCTCTTGTTTTATACTAGCCAACAATTACTTGGTTTAGTTGTATAAAGTGATTGGGTTTTGTTGATAGGTGTTATAAGAAAGGATTTCTATAAAAAGAAAGGATTTCTATAAAGAATCTGGATTATTGAATATTAAAAAAGCTATGTAAACTGAGTTCTAAACCCATTTGATATTATGCCCAAATGAGAATTTTCTTTTAAAAACATGGAATTAAAAGAATTCAATTGGTGTAAATGTTAATTGGTAATGTAAAATAAAACTAAAAACAGTTCCCTAGTGATTTAAGATCGTGATATGACAATTATGAAGCATGAAAGAAGGATTTGTGTGTTGATTTCAAACTGCATAAAAACAGAGCATGCTAGCTGCTGAAGTGGCGCGACCGCGTCACTTCTCAAGCCAAAACCAGCGCGACCGCGCTGGTCCCCAGAAGTAAAACTTTAAGTTCTTTGTTAAGTAAGCTTCTAGGCATGTTTCTTGGACTTAGTTAAGCTTAAAGTGTCTCATATGATATTTTACTTAGCTATGTATGAAATGAGTTGTCAAAGCATGAATTAAATAAGTTTTAAATGGAAAATTTAAGTAGTTTGAAAAGTAAACCCAAGTCTAAATTATAGCTCACAAATTGCTGTGTTTTGGTTGTGTATAATGAGTAAGAGTCTGACAGGCTATTTCTATACTAGCAATTTTACGTGCAAGTATACACGGTCAATCAAGTAATAGAGTGTAAGTAGAGTGTCGAACCCACGAGGAGCGAATTATAACCTAACTAATTCTAAACACTAATCATTTAACAATTAATTTAATCTAGATAATTTTGATATCAGCTGAGTGAACTAACTAAATAATTAACTACTGAAATATTAAATCAATAAATAAAGAGGTTAAGGAATCAATTTCCCCCGATGATTCATTTAAGTAATACTATTATTCTTTTATTAAATTGATTAATTAGAATTGTCAACGGAAAATCACTAATAATTATTATAACCACCTTTTGGATAGTTATAAAACATACCTATTATTATCAATTCCCCTATATTTCTATGAGAAACAATAATAATAAATTCATTAAGATTCATTTTCCAATAGTTGTTTGAGGTAGTCAGGTATATTTCTATCCCATCTACAAAATTAGCATTCAATCAATAATCCTTATTACCGAAGAAATTACTAATCACAAGTTATTATAACCAGATCTCAACCTAGATTCTATTGTCAAATATCATCTAAGTCCATCTAATAATTGTTGATCAGGCAATTATACAATTAAAACAAGTTATAATAAACAATTCAATCAACATCAACTTAAATAGAAGCACTAATAAATATTAAATAAAATCATTATCGGGTTCTATTGAATCCTTAACTAAAAGAATTAGTTCATATTGAAAATAAAGAACATCAATGATTCATTAGAATCCATTCTAGATTACAAAATGAAGAAATAAGAGAGAAGAAATAAACTTTGTCGAATACGGTCTCCCTCCTAAGCCTTAGTTCTCCTCTGGAATAAAGCTCTGTTGAAACTCTTATTTTCTACGTACTGAAAATAATTCTGAAATATGAATATAAAACCTCCGTTTTTTCACTTCTTAAATGAATGAATAAAAACCTTATTTTTTAGTCTATTACTAACTACCGATAAGTTCCAACCCATACATGATAAGCGCAAATAAAATCAAATCTTCAACCAAAAGGAAGCAAATCATCCGGGCGCGTAGCTCCACGCGTGCCTCCTATCCGCGTTCAAGCATCGCGGCTCCAGTCCTTTGTAATTAATGCACCGCGGCTCCTGTTCATTTTCCGGGCGCCTCAGCTTCTAAAACCCTGGCCTTCTTTAATTCTCCTTTGTTCACCTGTTTAACTTTCGCCAAACAATAATCCTCACCTGTACAACAATTCCAAGCTAAACTTGTAATAATATCCATTATTTACACAATCACAGGCTGCAAATCAATTATTCACATAATTATTAAAGTGTACTAAAATACTACTAAAAACTCTTAAGAAAAGCAAAATACTCAAGTCAAACATACCCAATTAATAGATATAAAATCTACTCATCAGAGTCCTAGCATGATACTAAGAAGAAAAGGTAATCAAAACTAAATTTTAAGCCTCAACAGGAGTAGCGCGGCCGGACCACTCCTAGGCATAAATGTAGCGTGGCCGCGCCATGCAGCAGAATTGTCAAAATGTTTTATTTGTTGACTAAAGCTTGAGGCAAGTATAATTAAGTCTCTAACACTGTAATACATGAAACACATAGAGTATAGCCTGACCAGACTTGAACTGACTAAGTCAAGCGAAGATTATTAAGAGATTTGCAAAGTAAATGAAACAAACTTATAAAAGCAAGATAAAGAGTTATAATTAAGTCTCTTACAGTGTTATTTGTGAAAAAGAAAGATGGGTGTCGCTAAGACTTTGTATAGACTATAGAGAGTTGAACAAAGTGACGATCAAGAATAAGTATCCGTTGCCCAGGATCGACGATCTTTTTGATCAGTTGAAAGGGGCAAAGTACTTCTCAAAAATATACTTAAGGACTAGATATCACAAGTTGAAAGTGAGAAATGAAGATGTTCCAAAGACAGCATTCAGGACTCGTTACGGTCATTACGAGTTTCTGGTAATGTCTTTTGGATTGACAAATGTGCCAGCCGTGTTTATGAACATGATGAACAAGGTGTTTAAGCAGTATTTGGATAAGTTTGTGGTAGTATTTATAGATGATATTCTGGTCTACTCCAAGACACAGGATAATCATGCAGAGCATTTGAGAATAGTGTTGGAGACACTAAGAAAAGAGAAGTTATATGCAAAATTCACAAAGTGTGAATTTTGGCTAGAAAGAGTTCAGTTTTTGGGACACGTGATCGATAAAGACGGTATATCTGTAGTTCTAGCAAAAGTAGAAGTAGTGTTGAACTGGGAACAACCAAAGATGCCGATTGAAGTGCGTAGTTTCCTAGGGTTAGCGTGTTACTATCAAAGATTTATTCAAGATTTTTCAAAGATAGCTACCCCGTTAACTAACTTGACAAGAAAGACCGTGAAATTTGTGTGCTCGGAGAAATGTGAAGCGAGTTTTCAAGAACTCAAGAAAAGATTATGTGAAGCGCCAGTATTGTCTTTGAAAGTAGTATGCACGTAAGCCAATCATATTTGATATAATGTAGCATATACTTTGTATTCTTATTCGTTTATTAATAAAAGAATTAATTTATTAAAAGCATTTTTTCATTATCTACATGATGTTGTTATAGTAAATATGATAAACCCATAATTTTGAGCAATGCTTCTAGAATCATGATGATGATCATGCTAATGAGATCTAAATTCTAGATAGTTCACAAACTAAAATTGATCCTAATCGTTGGATTACTAAAAAGTGGATTAGTGAATCTGGATAGATTAGTATATACTTTGCTTGCTCTTAGAAAGAGGATGATTGATCTCATAATCATTTGTGTGGAAACACTAAATCAAGTATGTATGTGCTTATTAGAGAATAAGTTCACTGAACGTGGCTCGCTAAAGGAATACCTAATGGAGTTTTACTTGCCTGTCAATAGGTATTCCTTAAGTGATAGTAGTACAAGTGATCCTTAGACTTAAAATCATCATAGTATCTTGTGTATGATGAGTTATACTTTGACATGTCTCTTAAGACCTTTACGGTATATCAAAAGGTATGATTAGGTATAATAAGTTGTACATGGAGATAGGTGAATGGTCAACAAAGAATCTACCACTTCTAGTAAAAGGAGAGAATGTCCTATGTGATTCGATAAATGACAACTCAAAAGTCTTTGGCTAAAGGAGAATGAAATTAGAAAGGTGTTTCTAATTTGCATTATTCAGAGTTGTGCATTTTGAGAATCGAAATACATATAATCAAATAAAATAAGACTTGACAGTAATTCCATGTCTTATATTTGATTGAGACATTGTATGGTAGAAGGATTGAATTATACGGTAACTATTCACTGAAAGGTTCTTTTGTGATTAATATTGAAATTTATATTATCTGAAAAGTCATTGATCGCTAAAGGGGCTTATCCTTATTATAGAATAAATATTATTTATTTAAATAAATTAAATAGCTTAATTTATTTATTTAAATAAGATTAGAATTGTTCTATTTGATTTATTCACAACCGGTTTAATATGGAGAACCTAAAGGATCACACCGCAAAAGGAAAATATTTATTTAAGAAGTAAATGGCATAATCGTAATAATAAGTTAAGTATATTTAATTTAATCTATGGTGATAGAATAAATTAAATAGCTTAATATTTATTATTTAATCTTTTGAAAATATTAAATATAAATTAATAAGAGGAGTTTTATTATTATTATTACTATTATTATTATTTAATTCCTAAAATGGTTTGAGAATTAATTAATATAAGTACTCTCATAAGTTCCTAATTGGATTAGGAGACTAATTAATTAAAAGAGTTTAATTAATTAAATAAAACTCTATTCCTAAATAGTTTAGGAGTGTTGCCTACATCTATAAATAACAGAAGTCTTATTATGGAAATGGTTAGACAGTTAGACACACTTTCAATAGTTGAGAGAGTACTTACAATTTCTATAGAGATAGAAACTAAGGTTTTGCCAACACCCATCTTCTTGAATACATATTATTCCTTGGTGGATCACCTCTAGAGGCTAAACACTTGGGTGGCTAACGTTGATCAAAGAAAACAATCTAATCGGTGAAGTACAAGGAGAACGCGAAAAGATTTGGAGTTGAACTTGTACCCGAGAAAGCACCGTTCTACGAATTGATAATTGATAATTACGCATAAAGAAAGATCATGGTGATGGTTTGTATAAAATTTTAAAATTTGATTTTTCTCGTTTCCACTATATTTGTGTAATTTGATTTTATGCTCGCGCTATATACAAACCTAACAGTCTTTACCGGATGAGACAGAAAATTTTGTGGTATATAGTGACGCGACGCATAGAGGACTGGGTTACGTACTTATGCAACATGGAAAGGTTATTGCGCACGCATCACATCAGCTGAAACATTTTAAGAAGGAATATCCTACTCATGATCTAAAATTGACAGCAGTAGTTTTTGCCTTGAAAATTTGGAGATATTATTTGTACGGAGAGAAATATGAGATATATATACAGATCATAAAAGTTTGAAATATATCTTCAGACACAAAGAATTGAATATGAGACAAATAAGATGGTTAGAATTGATCAAGGATTACGATTGTGAAATCCTTTATCACCAAGGTAAAGCAAATATTGTGGTTGACGCCTTAAGTAGAAAGGGTCGGGAGAAGTTGATGATGTTGATAACTTAAGCCAAGTTAGTAACAGCAATGGAAAGAATGGAATTAGAAGTGAAGTTTTCGCGGGAGTCGGAAGGACAACTATACATCATAGAGATTTGTCCAACATTATTGGATAAGGTCAAGGAAGCACAACTCAAGGACGAGGAGTGTGAGAAGCTAAGGGAGAAGATCATCGAAGGAAAAGAAAGCAAATTTAAACTCGATAATAAAGGAGTATTCAGATTTGAAGAAAGAATTTGGGTTCCGCTAATGCCGGAGCTGAAAGAGGAAATTTTGCAAGAAGCCCATTGTTCGAGGTATATGATTCATCCTGGAAGTACAAACATGTATCAAGATAGAGAAGTCACATAATACGTCAGTAGGTGTTTGACCTACCAAAGAATTAAGGCTGAACATCAGAAACCGAGTGGGTTACTTCAACCATTGGAAATTCCTAAATGGAAGTGGGAACATATCACAATGGACTTTGTGGTAGGACTTCCAAGTACATAAAAAGGATTCGATGCTATTTGGGTTATAGTTGATCGATTAACGAAGTCGGCACACTTTTTGCCAATCAATATTTGGTATAACCTAGATCAGTGAGCTAAACTCTATATCAAGGAAATTATTTCCCGACATGGAGTGCCAATTTTAATTGTGTCAGATAGAGATCCAAGGTTCACCTCGAATTTTTGGAGAAGCTTACAAGAACACATGGGAACGCAGTTGAGGTTGACTACGACATACTATCCTCAAACAGACGGACAGAGTGAGAGGACAATACAGACCTTAGAGGATATGCTAAAAGCCTGTGTTATGGACTTCAGGGGAAGTTGGGATGATCACGTACCTCTGGTAGAGTTTGCCTACAATAACAGTTACCATGCTAGTATTGGCATGCCACCTTATAAAGCGTTGTATTGTAGAAAGTGCAGGACACCACTGTGGTGTCCTAGGATGAGATAGGAGAGCGTCGTTTGTTAGGACCAGAGTTGGTGCAGCAGACTGCTGAAACCGTAAAGTTAATACATACACGACTCATAACGACTCAAGATCGTCAGAAAAAGTATGCGGATCAGCATTGACAAAAGAGAGATTTTGAAGTCGGGTCGCACGTACTTTTGAAAGTATCCCTGTGGAAAGGAAAGATACATTTTGGAAAAAAGAGAAAGTTGAGTCCCCGATTTATAGGACCATTTGAGGTTTTAAGAAGGATCGAAGAAGTAGCCTATGAAGTAGCATTACCTCCCGGGTTAGAACACGTTCATAATGTGTTTCATGTATCGGTCTTACGACCATATAAGCCAGATTATAAGCACGTGATAGAGTATAAGCCTATACAGTTTGAAAAAAATTTAACGTATGAAGAAATTCCTGTTCAGATATTGGATAGGAAAGAACAAGTTTTACGAAATAAGATAATACCTTCAGTGAAGGTGTTATGGAGAAACCACAGTGTTGAGGAGGCCACGTGAGAATTAGAAGAGAAAATGAGAAAGAATTACCCTCACTTATTTGACTAGTTTTATTTTGCAATTCCGAGGACGGAATCTTTATAAAGGAGGAAGAATGTAGCGGTTCGAAGTTTTCAAATAAATGTTAAAAATAAAGATTTAATAATATAAATTTTTATTTTTTAATAATTTATCCTTGCAATAAATATGTAAATACGTGCAGTGTAATATGTATATCTGTGATGGAGTGAATATATAATTATATAATTATATATTTACTAAAGTTAAATAAGTTGTGTGAAACAATTTATAAATGAAAAAGCAGATGATTAAATTTATGTATACTGATTTAATGTATACATTAAATAAGGTGTGTTAAGATAATTTATAATATTAAATTATTTTAATATGATGAAATTATTGCATTAAATAAATTATTTTTATTTAATGTATAGTTTCATTTTTGTTTATGGAATGCAATACATTATCATATTTAATGTATGTATGTACTAATAAGTATATATGTATGTTATATGTATATGTATGTAATATGTATGTATGTAATATATGTACACATATATTATGTGTAACCTCCAAGCTAGGAATTGGGTCTGTTAGTAAGAAATAGCAGGAGCTGGCAAGCTAATATATACATAGATTAGGAACTCAGCAAACCTATAATTCGTGAAGAGCAAGTATATCAGTTCTATAAAACCCAAACCCAGGTTTTGTTAATTCTTTTGTTGAGAAATAAAACTCTCAATATCATTCACTCCATCTTCTCATAATTAGCCAAAACTTATGTACTTTTTAATTCAAAGAAGTTGGGTTAGCAGTCTGATATTAAGGAAGGATTGAATCAATATAATTATATTAGAAGAAGAAATAATAAGCAAGTAATTCAATCAAGAGGTAAAATTTCATTTCTTGTTTTATACTAGCTAACAATTACTTGGTTTAGTTGTATAAAGTGATTGAGTTTTGTTGATAGGTGTTATAAGAAAGGATTTCTATAAAGAATCTGGATTATTGAATATTCAAAAAGCTATGTAAACTGAGTTCTAAAGCCATTTGATATTATGCCCAAATAAGAATTTTCTTTTAAAAACATAGAATTAAAAGAATTCAATTGGTGTAAATGACAATTGGTAATATAAAATGAAACTAAAAACAGTTCCCTAGTGATTTGAAATCATGATATGACAATTATGAAGCACGAAAGAAGGATTTGTGTGTTGATTTCAAATTGCAGAAAAACAGAGCATGCTGGCTGCCGAAGTGGCGCGACCGCGTCACTTCTCAAGCCAAAACCAGCGCGGCCGCGCTGGTCCCCATAAGTAAAACTTTAAGTTCTTTGTTAAGTAAGCTTCTAGGCATGTTTGTTGGACTTAGTTAAGCTTAAAAAAAGTGTCTCATATGATATTTTAATTGACTGTGTATGAAATGAGTTGTTAAAGCATGAATTAAAGAAGTTTTAAATGGAATGTTTAAGCAGTTTTAAAAGTAAACGCAAGTCTAAATTATGGCTCACAAAGTGCTGTGTTTTGGTTTTGTATAATGAGTAGAGAGTCCTAGCATGATGCTAAGAAGAAAGGGTAATGAAAATCCAAGTTTAAGCCTTAGCAGGAGTAGCGCGGCCGCACCATGCAGCAGAATTGTCAAAATATTTTGTTTGTTAACTAATGCTTGGGGCAAGTATAATTAAGTCTCTAACACTGTAATACATGAAAGCACATAGAGTATAGCTTAACCAGACTTGAACTAACTAAGTCAAGCGAAGATTATTAAGAGATTTGCAAAGTAAATGAAACAAACTTATAAAAGCAAGATAGAGATAATGTAAACTATGAATGTGAACTAAGTTTGCATTGAATGTATGACTAATGTGTGCATATGCCTGAACATAAATTGTGTAGGATACGTGAAGTAAAGTTAAACTTGAACTGTAATCGTATCCTACGAGCAAGGCAAGTATCCTGGACTTGTTACCTTTAAGCAAGTATCCTAACTTGTTTCATTTAACAAGTATATTGAAGCTTTATTCATTTATATGTTAAAAGAATATCAATGTTTGATATAAGAATGCCATAAAGGCAAGGGCAAGCTTAATGAGTAGTTGGAAGTCATTCTTGAAATAGATAGACTTTTGTTTGTAATTATAATAACTATCACGTAATAAAGAATTTAAAGGTCTTCGTACTAGGGATAGATACCTCTGATGTAATAATTACTAATATCTAATAATAAGTAGTTTGAATTAGTGGTATCGTGTAGCACCAAGTACGGGTTTTAAGTACCCGGATTTGGGAGCATTACAAACCTAGCACTTCCATATAAGTAAAGAGAAAAATATTGTCCTTGTGGTGACACAACAGAACAGCATCGTTCAATTTCTTTATAAGCATCATATGTGATAAAACAACATCTCAAAAAATTAAAATAAGTCTTGTGGTGACATAATAAACTTATATTGATTAAGTGATACTCTATTGTTTTATCATGCTAGAAGGTGACGTTCGATATACCAAATATCTTTGAACGTTACAACTTAATATAATTTCTTTGAGAGTTTTGTTATTCTTTGTCTCATCTTATTTAACGTGCATACACACACACATACATATATATATATATATACATATATATATATATATATATATATATATATAATACGCATCATATTATTTAACATGCGAAACATGTTGTATAATATATATTATATATATAGTAAACATGCACATATTAAATACTATATTCTACCCGGGTTGATTATGAACTTTTATTCTAGTTTGGTTCACTAGAGCCACCAAGTGGACCAAAAGGTCAAACCTAGGGTGCAAGAACTGAATTTAAATATAACTATTACATTTAAATCCCGGGCTCCATTACAAACGGGTCTTCAAGCGCTCATTGCTCATTTGTGTTCAATTCTTCAAAATAAGTCTAACTAATCCTATTACATAAATTATTTACAATAAATAGAAACCTTGATCAGCAGTCAAGGGGAATTGCATAGGAGGAAGATAGAATTTACATCAAGAAAAACTAGAGAAAATAAGGTACGCAGACCCCATTTATAAAACTCATTCATTCAAGCATCCTCTAAAATAAATCCAATCACACATTGGTCAGTAGTCCATAATCAATCCTATTTATTATCATACATATCTCCATATGCATCAATAAATAATATTCATCTCATGAATAATAAAACCATTTCATATATGCATTGATATCATTTAATGCGCAAAAAGTTTGCTAATATTTAGTTTTGAAACAAAATAAACTCTTTTCTTCTAATCAAAAACTAAATCAAAATAAAACTCCTTTAATTTTAGCAACCTGAAATCCTATTCCAGACAAAATAAACATCTTTATTTTAAACATACTCTAATTGAATAAACCATTTACTTTAATTGAAGAAGAAAACAAATTTTCAAAATCTGCAGACTGGCGCGGTCGCGCTCTAAAATAACTAGGAGCGGCGCGGCCGGGCTGCACCCCCAGAAACAGTTTCTGGGTTCGGGCGTGGCCGCGTTCCAAAATGAACTGGAAACGGCCCGGCCGCGCTGCATCGCAGATGCAGAAAACTTGGTTTGCCCAAAAAATTTGATCCAATCACATACCCATACATACATAGAATCATCAAAATCGATAATTAACACAAGGATTGGCTCTGATACCACTGTTAGGTTTGTATATAGCGTGAGCATGCAATCAAATTACATAAATATAGCAGAAGCGTGATAAAATCAGATTTTAAAATTTTATACAAACCATCACCATGATCTTTCCTTTTGCTCAATTATCAATTAAACGAAAGAGATAGAGAATAAGAATTATACCCTCGTAGAACCGTGCTTCCTCGGGTACAAGTTTAACTCCAAATCCTTTCATGTTCTCCTTGAAGTTCACCGATTAAATTCCTTCATTTGATCAACATTAGCCACCCAAGTGTTTGGCCTCTAGAAGTAATCCACCAAGGAATAATACATACTCAAGAAGATGGGTGTTGGCAAAACCCTAGTTTCTATCTCTGTAGAAATTATAAGTACTCTCCTAAATCTTATGGAAGTGTGTGTAACCCCAATCCATAATAAGATTCATCTTATTTATAGATATGGGTAACACTCCTAAACTATTTAGGAATAAGGTTTTATTTTAATTAAAATCTTTTAATTAAATAAATTCCTCCAATTAGGAATTTATGAGAGTACTTTTATTAATTAATTCCCAAACCCTTTTAGGAATTAAATAATAATAATAGTAATAATAATAATAAGACTCCTCTTATTAATTTATATTTAATATTTTTAAAATATTAAATAATAAATATTAAGGTATTGAATTTATTCTATCACCATATATTAAATTAAATATACATAACTTATTATTACAATTATGCCATTTACTTTTTAAATAAATATTTTTCTTTTGCGGTGTGACCCCTTAAGTTCTTCATATTAAACCGGTTGTGAATAAATCAATTAGAATAATTTTAATTTTATTTAAATAAATAAATTAAATTATTTAATTCATTTAAATAAATAATATTTATTCTACAATAAGGGTAAGCCCCCTTAGCGATCAACGACTTTTCAGATAATATAGATTTTAACATTAATCACAAAAGAACCTTTCAGTGAATAGTTACCGTATAATTCAATCCTTTTACCATACAATGTCCCAATTAAATATAAGACATGGAATTACTGTCAAGTCTTATTTTATTTAATTCTATGCATTTCGATTCTTAAATGCAAATTAGGAACTCCTTTCTAATTTCATTCTTCCTTAGCCAAGGACTACTGAGTTGTCATTTATCGAATCATACGCATCTGTCAAGTCCTTCAGAGGATTAAAGATTATGTCTTTCATCAATTCTTTCGACTTTACCACATCCAGACCGGTAGTAAAGAATCCGAGGGCCTGAGGGGAGTTTAACTCTGTCACCGTTCCGATCGCCTTTCAGAATCTCTTCACATACTGGCTCAGGCTCTTGTTTGCCTGCTATTTGACCTGCATAAGGGAAGCCGTCAACTTCCCCCTCCTCTTCTTACTCCCGAACCTGGCGTGGAATTTCTCGCACAACTCCTTCCTAGAACTGATAGAGTTCGGCGATAGTGACGTCATCTATTCCCTAGCCCTTTTTCTCAACGTGGTTGCAAACATGTGACACTTAGCAGCATCAGAATGATCATAATAGTTCATGAGAAGAGACGGTTGTAAGCATGTGTGTGGACGTAAGGATCTCTAGAACCATCATAGCTCTTCATCGGTGGAATCTTTTTGGATGGGTTTGCCTAGGCCCGATCAATCTCGGGGGTGAAAGGTGACGTCTGCTTGATCGGCGACTCATTTGCTTGATCAACAGCCGCTAAGAACAGTCGTCGTGGTGCCAAAATCGACGGGGCCTTTGATGGGCCCACAGAATTGTTATCAGGTCCAAGCTTGTCTTAAACGTGTCTTTTAGGCTCGAGGCGGTCTTTGACCGAACCTTTAACTTGCATCGTGGGATCGACCGAATTTCTACCCTGGTCAAAAATAGTATACGCCTCACTTGCCATAATTCCCACAGGTATATAGGTGATTAAAAAAAGATGCACTAAAGGCCCTCCTTCTAGCGCCAATGTTAACGCTAAGATTTATCCACGCGTTCAATCACCAAACTATGCGCTAAATCCTGCACAGAAACGAAATCACACTGAAGAGACTGACAGCCTGGGCCGCCGGGGGACAGCTCCGGTATGAGAATAAGTATAGGCTGGAAAAGAGGTTAATAATGTAGGCTTAGTGCTGGAGGCTTAGTGCTTTAGTGCTCAAAATGTCATTACCTGTGAATTAGGGTATAGCCTTGTATTTATAGTGATCACACCACCTTTATCGCGCTGTCCCCGAATTATAATAGGATTCCTCATAATGGTAGTTATCATATTAGGATGAAAGTCAATCTCCTTAAACGAAGGAAGTCAAATCTAATCCTGACTTTTTCCTTAAGAATTAGAAGCTAAATAAAAGTAGGATACAAGATTCCTTGGTAATTAAGTCCCCCAATCAGAATATACCTCCACGTGGGAAAAATTCTTCCACCTGAGATAGGACCCACTGTATCATTCGGGGCCACCAAATCATGTCCTAACAACCTTCATGGTATATTAGAAATAAAATTTTAAAACATAATCTCTTTCTTAGGTTTTGTTATATAGAAATGGAAAATGATACATCTTGTAACTTTATATGTCAACTTTTTTTTTTGTTACGAGTTACATGAATAATTATAATTGACAATATTTTAACGATGTATTTGATACAGTGGATCTAAAAAAATGTTATAATCCTACTAAATCTCATATATTGATATACATTGTAATTGTAATTTGACTAAAAACTTTCACAATATATAATAGGACTCTTTAGAAATCGAACATAATTAGTCAGTTTGTTTCAAATTATTTTTTGATTCTTTTATAATTAATTATTAGTTTTGTACTATGTGTTGTAGTTCATATGTTTGATACTCTCTTCTAACTAAGCACAATTTGGTTCAGTCTTTGGTCCAGTCTTTGGTCCAACCAAATCCGAAAAAAGAATTAGTAATATGATTTTACAAGTAAACAATCAAACCAAGATTAACTAATCAAATCTTAAACAAGAATTAATAATATAATTTTACAAGAAACAATGAAAAGAAGATAACCTGACACTAGTTTTGCTATTGTTACTAATATGTGTGTGTGTGTATATATATTGTCGACACCGGTTTTTTTGTCTTTTCCGATTTTAGCCTTTTGATTGAATGATTTTTTGGAAAAGGTCAGCACTTAATGTCGACGGGGTTTTGAAAGATCGTTTTTTATGATTAGCCAATTAACCAGAGTCGCCAGTTGGTATATTTGAAATGGATGTACTAACTCATCCCAGTTTTCGTTTTTTATAAATCGCTGGCTCATATGTGACTCCTAATTTAATTGGTCTGCGAATCGAGATTCATAGAGTTCGGGGGCTTGCTTAAGCGAGGGGAAGGTGTTAGGCACCCCCCGACTTCCGTGAAACACGGTTACCGCAATCTTGATGTTTTCCTATCCTTTAATTCATGAAATGTGTATGTGTGCGTGTGTGTGTGGGTGCCTAATGAATGTTGTGGTGAGTTTTGTATAAGGAATTCTTTTTGGTGTTTTATGAAAGAGACGTGTTTTATTTTGAGAATGCTTTAAAATGTCCTTTGGCCTATTCGAGAAAGCTTTAGTTTCTTTATGAGAAAGATTTGATTTTAATTGTCAAAGCTATGAGATTTTTTCATTAAGTGTTGCTTTGGTAAAACATGAATTTATTAAACCCTAGCCAAAATAGGAATCGAGATTTATACGTTGCTTTCATAAATGATGGGCAATTACTAGGATCTCTTTCTCCCTATGTATCAAGGTTTAGTAAAACGGTTATTTCTTTTTATAAAACCATTTTTGTGACATTTGGAAACAACTTCTCTTTACCTTTCTCGTAAAATAGGAATCGACTTTCATTAGCATTTCCAATTCTTAGCCTCGTGATGCTAATATCCTACTTTGATTGATTTTAGAAAAATCTTTATTGTTTTGGCTTTGAAATCTTTTGTTTGGTGTTACAAATCAAATTAAATATCAAAACGCGTAGGGGGCTATTCACGGGCATGTAAGCCATCAAAATATCCCCGAACGCCAACAATCACATATTTCACTACTACGGGGCCTTAAATCCGATTCTTGCCTTAGCGTCGTTTTAAGGCTCGCCGATTACATGTTACAAAAACGAGCACCTTGAATCTATTACATACATCAAAACGTCCATCATCGGATTTGGACCACGGGGTCGCGTTCCTAGGCTCACACCCGAGATTACTACATGCCCACAAAATGAATACTACGAAACTAACCAACACGGATTTGCCTAATACACCATGATATCCGAAAATGATAATCTAAATAGATTACACCCAATAAATCACCATAAACAAGCTAGAAATTTCACCAATTGGATATCCTCGGGTTATTAGGAAGAATTTTGTTCCGATGGAACCCTCACTAATAATCCCTAATCCATTATCCCACCATAAATTACATGAAAACTACATTTAATTTAACCAAATAACATGATATAAATTGCTATAACAAAGGGAATTTTTACCTTGCAAATGATCTCAAATGGATGTAAACTTGTGTATTTGAATAGGATAAGAAGTATATTTGATACAATCAAAATCAAAAGGGTATAAATCCTCTCTTTTTTTTCTCTCTTTTCTTCCTATTTGGTTGCAAAATTTGCTATTTTCCCTTCTATTTCCGTGCTTTGCTACTGCTGAATTCTCCTCTTCTTTCAATCTGCTCAACCCCCTGTATGCTGAAGCGGAAATGAGCTGAAATAGGCTGGCTGGCCGCCTGCCTTCCACTCACCTGGTTTCGAGTTCCGTGTTTCGAGTTCCGTGTTTTCAAAAGGCGCACTTATTGGCCGCAGATCAATCCGCGGCTGGACGGTTTGACTTTCTCGATTTTCGTGCCACGCCTCGACTTTCGTGCCGTAACGTCGGTTTCCGCTGACAGGCCTGTATTTTGCAGTCCGGGAGTTACCGAGAGACGTGCCACCTTATCCGAGGATGCCCGTTTCGGACGGCCTTGTTGTCACGTCAACTTTGATCGCCAATCGTCGCGGTGGTGTTGAGCGTTCGTGCTTGTGCCCATCCTTTGCTCTCGCAGGCCGGTTCAATTGACGATTTTGCCCTCCTGTCACGATTAGTATAGGGAACGCAAAATTTGGGTGTCTACAGCTGCCCCTCTTTATCATGTTTATGCAATGTTAAATGAAATGAACAGGATAAAGAATAGACACCCGATGCAGGAATGACAGTGCACAAGAATGATAATACATACACGATGCAACACATATAACTTATGATGCAATGTAAGATGTAAGACATTTAAGATATTCGTAAAAAGGTGTCAATGCGGAAGATCGCCTCGTCGGGGCCGGGTTTCGTCGCCCGTCGCCGGTCACCCATCTCGTGATCGCCGGGTATCGTCGCCGGTCGATCGTCTCGTCGGGGCCGGGTTTCGTCGCCGGTCACCCATCTCATAAACGCCGGTTATCGTCGCCGGTCGATCGTCTCGTCGGGGCCGGGTTTTGTCGCCGGTCACCCATCTCGTAACCGCCGGGTATCGTCGCCGGTCGATTGTCTTGTCGGGGCCGGGTATCGTCGCCGGTCACCCATCTCGTGATCGCCGGGTATTGTCGCCGGTCGATCGTTTCATGAATGCCGGGTCTCGTATCTGGTCACTCGGTTGAATTAAGAAGCCGTGTTCGACACCTACTTCATCAAAATCTTGTCTTTTATTATCACATTATGAGTCAAATGGGCTTTAGAATCGATTAAGCTTGCAATGGACCAATGAGGGAGCACTGGGCCCAGCCGTAGATGGATCTGCGGCCAGCCGCAGATTGATCTGCGGCTAAGATTGGGCATATAGGCGGCCAGCCGCCTCCCAGATCTGTCACTTTCATTCGTACCCCACGCGATTTTCAAACCTTTGCACGCCCTTTTGCTGAGTTTTCCAACCTTTTTTGCAAAAACCGCTCCGGTTAGATCACTACGCGTTACAGGTAACACTTTGACCGATCGTTTTTCAATTTCGTCAATGTTTTGCTATACATTTGGCTATTCGCATGCTTAGAGATAGAAATGTATGCCTTATAATGCTATGCTATGTATTATTGTATATACATGCTATGTATCAACTGTGTGAGTCCTATTTTATGCTCATGATGCGGTCCCACATACTTGTTGTTTCTTTTTTGAAGAAAATCATGCATTAGGGTCTTTTCATGTTGCAATTATCCATATAATATGCAATTTTGATCTGTTGTGGCTTGGGTTCTTTGAAAAACATGTTTGGCTATGCATGGGATGTCCATTTTATAGCCGAAACTCTGCCGATTTTTTTTTTGCGCATATAGTAAACATGCATCATGCTACATTAATTATATGATGAGGGTAGGAAATTAGAACATTCGTGACATAATTCAAAAGGGAACTTACCTTCCTCTTCACTTGTTCTATTCCAGCTATGGATCCCGACGCTCCCAGTAGCTCTTCTGCGTCTCGGACTTCGGGCGTTCGCCGCCGTAGGGCTACACCTGCCCCTGCTCTACCTCGGGCCCGCCAGCCTCGTCGATTGGCGGAGGCTGTCATCCGACCCGATCATCCCGACATTGAGGAGGCTGTTCTTCCGGAGGTTGCGGCAGAGGGGCCATCCTCCAGCACACCGGCCCCATCTTCTCACCGCGCCCTTTCTGGCGCCTCTGTGCAGATACCCGATCTATTGGGTCGGGATCTCAGTCGTCACCCCTCGGCATCTCTTGTAGCTAAGGAGGTATGCTTAAAGTACTCCTCTGAACTTATTCCCAACTTCTGTTTAGATCTGGACTGATCTATTCATTTAATGTCACAGGTGCCCGAGTTTACCTAGCCGAGGGGTAACTGGTTCAACATTTACTCCCTCTATACCGCTTTGCATAGCGACTACTGGGCGGTGGTGGATTCATGGGGCTTCCGTCACTTTTTCACTATCATCCCCCGTCAGTGCCCCTGAGGTTACATGAGGGCCTTATCCGAGCGATGGTTCCACCAGACGCAGTCTCTTCATCTTCTTGACTGCGAGGTGGTGCTGACCCCCTGGGATTGGAGGTACATCACGGGTATAGAGTTTGCCGGGTTCCGTGTCCCTCTGGATCTTGACATTACTCCCGCGGAGGTCCGGGCTTTATTGGGCTTCGCTGCTGAGGACCGGGTCTTTAAGGCCCGTAGTATTCGGTCCGGTGCTTTGGCTGTCGATGCTGTCGGGGGTATATACGCACTACCTATTCCAGCGGATCAGGGCACTCGTGACATTCTGTTACGACGCTTGTTCCTGACTATTATGAGGGGTTGTTTCCTAGGGAACAACTCCTCTACCATTCATTTCAGCGTCGTAGGAGCTGTCAGAGACGTAGACCGGATCGGTGACTACGATTGGGGGTCGTTCACCTTTGCTTATTTCCTCCACGGTCTGCGTCTACATTCGGAGGGACAGATAGATGCTTGGCTCGGATTCTATCACTTTTTGCTGGTGAGGCTTCTCTTCCTCTCTTCTTACTGAACTTTCCTTTATTTATTTCTTTTTTTCTGCATTTGTCGGTTACTCATGCTTTTCACTGTTTCTGTTCGCAGTTCTGGGCCTACGAGCGTCTTCCATGCTTAGGCCCGTCACTACCCTCGGTTTGGATACCTATCCCCGAGGTCGGCGGTGGCATCACAGCACTCTGGAGGAGGTCCCGGTGTCGGGCAGCTTTGCACATTATCGTATTCAGCTGGAACTGATCACGACCGTTGATGTCGTCTGGGTTCCCTACCTCTCCGACCACCTGACTGTGGGGTTTGCCGATGGGCATCCTTCTGGCCAGGAGTTTGAGCTTTCCACCCGTCGCCTCACTTTGCAGAGTGTTGGAGGATCGGTGATGTACCTGGGAGAGCGCGCATTCAGATGCGTTACTGGAGAGATCCGCATCCCGCATTCCCTTCCTTTCACTACCTCCTGGCCGCTGGATTCTCAGCCTTCGGAGATCATGCTCGTAGGGGAGGACGGCCGGATGCCTTCTACGGGTCCCAGTACGAGTGAGGCTTTCCGTACCTGGTGGGTGCCCCGTACTATCGGTCCTCAGACCCGGGCCACATTCTTCCTCGGGGATATGGTCCCCGGCTCGGTGATGATGACCGATTGGGCCGCCTGCGTTCGGAGTCCCACTCACGCTGAGCAGATCGCCACTCTGACCCGTCAGGTGGATCAGCTGTCCTTATATCTTCAGGTGTTAGGCTGGACTCCAGAGGATGCTTACGCCTACGATCCTGACAGTGCGGGTTATGATGCAAGCCCGAGGTCATCTGATGCCACAGCGCAGCCATACATTCCTGACATGAATTTTGGTCCTCCGACTTCGACGACCCCAGGGGATCAGTTCGAGGATCCCGCTTTCATAGATGACATTGACTTTGTTTAGATCATGATAGGATAGGGCTTTTATACCTGCACCTGTTTAGATTTATTTTTTCCTTTTTATCATTATTACATGCACTATGTACTGAACTCATTTGTTTTATTTATGCACAGTTTTTATCTTTTATATCATGAAATTCATTTGCTTCATTATTAACTGTATGATGCATGCTTTTTTTTATTTATGGACAGAGAAATGACCCCTGTACAGTCCTTTTGATACTATTTTGTTACAGATGTCGGCCTCAGATGTCGTGGTACGTTTGGATCCCATTCCTCCCACAGGGTTGGTTGGCAGTCTCCTCCGTTGGTTGGACAGTTTATCGTCAGCCGACAGGGTTATCGCAGATGGCCTTTTGGGACATTCTTGGTCCTTATTAACCTTTCAGGTGCCAGCAGGCTTTGTGGACGGTATTCTGAGCTATTGGGCCCCCGCCCGTCAGGTGTTCAGGTTAGGGACAGTAGAGCTGACCCCCACCCTCGAGGAGTATGCTCGCTTCACCGGCCTGCCTTTGGATAGACCTTGTGCTAGGGTCACAGCTGGTTCCATGCGCCGTCAGTTCTTGACTTTCACCGGTTTGCGGAGGACAGTCTTGTTGTCGGTGATCACATCAGACCATATGGTTCCCCTTCAGTTCTTGATGGACCGATTTGGCTCACCCGACAGTTTTCGTCTTTTTTTCGGTGATTTTTCCATGTCCGAGGAGCGCTGGGGCGCTCTGAGAGTAGATGTTTTGATGGCTTGTGTCATTTCAGTTTTGTATTTGCCAGCCGGACCCGGTCAGTTGGATATGCGAATTGTCGCGACCGTTAGAGCCCTTCAGGAGGATCACACCGTTCTTCCCATGATATTGGCAGATACTTACATGTCAGCCTCATATTGCCAGTCTTTCCGAGGCAGAGTATTCAGAGGGAGCTCGACTTTGTTGTACGTGTGTTTCATGAGTCATCTCAGTCCCATCGGCCATTTCCGTCGCCAAGGGTTTTGCTTCAGCCATGACATAGCCACGCAGTTTTCGTTTTGTCCCGTGAGCTGTACTGATGTGGCCTCCTGGACATCATTTTTGTCGGTCATTGAGGATCCCTTTCATCTCCTGGTCTATTCGGGTTATTGCTCCTTTATGAGCTTCTTGACTCACGTGCCCAACCTGGATTTCATCCCTATTGCTGGCTTGAGGGGCGTGACGACCTATCATCCCTTGGCAGTTACAGGGCAGTTTGATCAGCCACAGGATTTTCACCCTTTCACGGGTGCAGCCGCCTACCGATTCCTTATATCATCCCATACAGAGAGGGATCTACTACGGGTATACGATCTTTGGTCTCGCAGGATCTTTGCCGAATATAGTGAGAGCTGCCACATCCAGACATTTGCTTACGTGCAGTGGTTGCGCGGAGACTCGGATCCGGTTGGTTTGAGTCAGACTGGGGGTCTTGATGATTCTAGAGTGATTTTTCCAGATGATACCACAGATCATTCCATCTCAGCTGATTCTGCCCCTAGTCGGGTCACTGAAGACAGCCAGATCTGACTTGCCTTGATTGCTATTGAATCTGAGAGGGATGCTGCCATTGTTGAGAGAAATGCCGTTATTCTGGCCAGAGACGTTGCCATTGCTGACAGAGACGCCATTGTATTTCAGACCAGGGCAGTTATAGATGCTCATTCTGGGACTGTCAGCCGAGCTACTGCTTTACTGGATCGCATTGATATAATGGGGCAGCGGATTGCAGGGGATGCTGATGCTTTAGATCTATCCACCACTTTGTCCATCCTGCTTCAGCAAGTTTCCGATTTGTAGATTATTTTATTTCCTGCATAAACTATGTTAGTTTCATCGGTTATCGAAAGAGAAATCTTGCAATAAAATGACTTATATATACAGACATGCATTTAAATTTAGTCATTATCCCTTTTTGTCGTATTGCTGCCTTTCATTGGATCCTCATTTTATCCAGTTGACCATGATTTTGACATTTCACTTTCTCTCTCTTCTCAAGTCTTGATGGAAATCTGACAGATATGACCGTACCCCTGTCAATTTCATCGGATTGGGTCTTAGATTTTGGGATAATTGCCTGGTTGGATCAGGGTTATGTCATTTGGGATGAAACTGGTTAGGCGGCTGGCTTCGGGACGGTTTTGAGGGTGTAGGAAGGTTTATCTGGCTGTTGGGAATTGGTTTTGTTTAGGGAAAGGATTATTTTTAAGGGATCGGACCGCGCCATGATGGCTGCCTACGTACCCCCACAAGTTGGGAGATCAGGTCCTACGTAGTTCGTTTCTCAAAGAAAAAGGAGAACTGATGATTCAAGCGCAGAACCGCTTCACCGAGTCGGAATTGAGGGGTTGTGGAAATACCTCACCATCCATTTCTTGCAATATGAGGGCTCCTCCGGATAGCACTTTCTTAATCACAAAGGGTCCTTCCCAGTTCGGGGCGAACTTCCCTTTGGCTTCGTCTTAACAAGGCATGACTCTTTTTAGCACCAAATCATTTTCCTTGAACTTCCGAGGGCTTATCCTTTTGTCGTATGATCGAGAGATCCTTTGTTGGTATAACTGACCGTGCCAAACAGCGGCCACCCTCCTTTCATCAATTAGGGCCAATTGGTCGTATCAACTTTGCATCCAATCCTCCTCGCTTATCTGAGCATCGATCACTATTCTGAGGGACGCCATCTCAACCTCAACTGGCAGAACAGCCTCCATTCCATACACCAAAGCGTAAGGGGTTGCCCCTGTAGAAGTACGCGTTGACGTTCGGTATGCCAGCAGGGTGAGGGGTAGCAAATCCGGCCATCCCCGATGATTAGTAGACATTTTCGCCATGATCTTCTTGATGTTCTTGTTTGCAGCCTCCACTGCCCCATTCATCTTAGGATGGTAAATGACAGAATTTAGGTGTTTGATCTTAAACTGGTCGCATAATCCCTTCATGAGGGCGTTGTTCAAATTCTTGGCATTGTCGGAGACCAAAACCTCAGGTTGCCCGTATCGACAAATGACATTATTCCTGATGAAACCGACGATGACCTCCTGAATTACCTTGGGGAAAGAAGCTGCTTCTACCCATTTGGTGAAGTAATCGATCATGACGAAAATGAATCGGTGTCCGTTGCTTGCTTTGTGCTCTATTGGTCCGATTACATCCATTCCCCACATTGAAAATGGCCACGGGGAAGTCATACAGTGCAGTTCATTAGGAGGCGTATGGATCACATTACCGTGCGCCTGGCATTGGTAACACCGTTTGACATGATCATCGTCGTCGGCTTTCAGCGTTAACCAATAATTCCCCGTTCTTAAGATCTTCTTGGCCAGCATCGGTCCACTCATGTGTGGCCCACACACTCCACCATGTATTTCATTCATAATCCTTTGGGCCTGTGTCTCATCTACGCATTGTAATAGTCCCAACCCAGCATCCCTCTTGTAGAGTGAATCCCCACTCAGGTAAAATTTCATTTCCATCTTTTGAATTCTCATCCTCTCAGTTCGGCTTGCCTGGTCGGGAGTGGACCTATCCCTCAGATATTCCCTTATATCGTGATACCAAGGCTGCATTGGCATAACCACCTCGTCTGATAATACTGCAACATGTTCCTCGTATGCCGGGGCATTCTGTACTGCTATCTCGATCTGTGGAACGTCCCTGCTCTTGATTACTGGATTAAGGAAGCTAGAGTTGCCAATGCATCGGCAAAATCATTTCGTCCCTGGGGAATATGTCGGAAAGCGATATCTTCGAACTCTTGCATCAACTGGGTGACACAACGATGGTATGGAAGTAGCCGGAGCTCCTTTGTGTTGTACACCCTGATCGCCTGTCTGATTACCAGTTCTGAATCCCCGAACACTGCTAGTCTCTTCACTCCCATGTCGCGGGCAAAACGGAGTCCCAATATACACCCCTCGTACTCAGCTGTATTGTTTGAATTGTTGAACTTCAATTTAGTGGCCACAGGGTATTGCTCTCCGGTGATAGAGACCAGGACCGCTCCGGCTCCTGCCCCCTCAGCATTCATGGCACCATCAAAATACAGCTTCCAGAACTGCCCCTCGTCATCAAATTTCGTGTGTGATACCCAGAATATATCTTTGCCCGATAGAGGAGTTTCTAACGGCTCCATCCCTCCTGACGGGGCTTCCGCCAACTGATCTGCAATTCCCTGCCCTTTCATGGCTTTCTGAGTTACGTATACCATGTCGAACTGTTGTAAGATTAACTGCCATCTTGACAGTCGATAGTTCAGCATGGGTCTCTCAAAGATATATTTCAAGGGATCCACTCTCGATATCAGGTATGTAGTATGCCCATGGAGGTAGTGCTGTAATCTCCCTGCAGCCCAGGCCAGAGCACAACAGGTCTTCTCGATGGGAGTGTAATTCTGTTCACATTGGCTAAATCTCTTACTGAGGTAATAGATGGCCTGCTTTTTACCTGCCTCATTCTTCTGTCCCAACATACATCCCATCGCGATGACATTGACCGATATATACATAAACAGAGGGATCCCGTCCTTCGGGGGTACCAACACTGGTGCCTCTGTCAGCTGCTTTTTAATGATCTGAAAAGCCTTCTGACATTGCTCATTCCATTCTTGGGAAGCACCCTTCCTTAACAATTTAAAAATTGGTTCGCATCTAGTCGTCAAGTGGGATATAAAACGGCTGATGAAGTTTATTCTCCCCAGGAATCCTCTTATCTCGTTCTCTGTGTGAGGTGCCGGCATATCCACAATGGCTTTAATCTTTGCTGGATCCAATTCAATGCCTCGGTCACTAACCAGGAATTCCAAGAGCTTACCCGACTGCACTTCGAAAGCACACTTTGCTGGATTGAGCTTCAAATTATACTTTCTGAGCTGATCGAATAGCTTTTTAAGATGGGTTATATGGTCAGATTCTACCCTTGACTTCACGATAATGTTATCCACGTAGACCTCTATCTCCTTATGCATCATGTCGTGGAACAGGGCCATCATGGCTCTCTGATAAGTAGCCCCCGTGTTTGTGAGACCAAAAGCCAATCGTCTGTAGCAGAAGGTGCCCCAAGGGGTGATGAAAGCGGTCTTTTCCCGATCTTCTTCCGCCACCATTATCTGATGATACCCGACAAAGTAATCCACAAACAAGTACATTTCGTACTGGGCTGTGTTATCCACCAGGATGTGTATGAAAGGTACCGGGAAATTATCCTTGAGACTGGCCTTATTTAGATCTCTATAATCTACACATACCCTCACCTTCCCTCCAGGTTTAGCCACTGGGACTACATTGAACAACCATTCTGGGTAAGTGGACACCATAATGATTCCCGCCCTGAATTGCTTGATGATCTCTTCCTTCACTTTTAAGCTCCACTCCGGTTTCAACTTTCTTAATTTTTGCTTGACAGGCCTGAAACCCTCCTTGATGGGCAATCGGTGTACCACAATGTCGGTGGACAATCCGATCATATCCTCATGAGACCAGGCAAAGACATCCTCATATTGGTTTAGCAACTCAGTCATTTCAGCTTTTTGGCTGGGGGTAAGGTCCGTCCCTATCTTGAGTTCTTTTGGCTTGTCAGGGGTTCCGATATCTATAGTGATGGTTTGGTCCAAGTTGGGTTTGGGTTTATCCTCGACCCATCCTTTGATTTCATCAGGTGCGTCGTCATAATCTCTCCCGTCTTGCTCAATGCCCATTAAATCGAAATCCAGCTCAATGTCAAAATCATAATCATCATTTAAATTTGAAAGATCGTTTGTTAGGCAAGGATTACTCAAATTGGTACACCTGACATGAAACAAAATACTTGTCATATATAAGTTATTTTCCACAACGATCACATTTTCAGATAACATGAAGAAATGACATAATTATGCAAATATAAAACAACAACAAAAAATAAACTTCTTCATCCCCCCATCCTCTGGGGTCTACCACCCTGATGTCGGGTTTTACCCTTGTTTGGATATTACTGGTTTCATGGTCCAGTTGTCGACGGTCAGGTCAGATGAAATGCGCTGGATAAAAGGTGGCTTCACAACAGACACTTCCCCGATGACTACGGCTACATCGCCTGAGTCCCTTTCCCTACCTTCTTTGGGAATAATTAGCCCTGCCCAATCGATGACAGGCACACCTTGTTGGGCTCCCGGTGGCGTGACAGCATCCATCCCCTCTCCATTGCTTGTTAATTGTCTGGGGATATAGCACCTGGTTTCAAACTTTCGGGCGACCTCCTGTAGGAAACTTTCCCTCTTGGTCGACTCATCACCTGCGGGGGTTAATTCTTCATTCCCCGACCCAATCACAGGCTTGCTAGTCCCCTGTTCATTGTTGACCTTGGTCATCGGACTGCCAGCTAGTCGAATCAGAGCCGCACCTTGACGGTGTCTCCGTGCTACGCCCTCATGATATCCCAACCCTGCTTTGCCTATCTGCTGTGGTAGTTGGATGGGCTCAGTGATTCCTTGACTGCTCTTTCCTAACCCCTGTCCAGGCTGAAATTTCATTTTCATCATTTCTTTTGCAACGAAGGTAAGCTCAGGAGATACTTTAGGTTTCACGGCTGGGGCTCCCAGGCATCTGTAGTGGGGAGTGCTAATTTCCAGCGCCTGAAAGCTGGCAGGTGCCGCCGACTTGTCCACATTAATCACTGGTAGGCCATTCTTGGAAGGAGAAGGGTCATCACACTCTGCCGAGATCGTCACCAGATTTCCGTCGATGATAAGTTTGATTTGCTGGTGTAGCGTGGAAGGAACTGTCCCGGCCATGTGTATCCACGACCTCCCCAATAACAGGTTATAACTGGCTGCAATGTCTAGGACTTGGAAAGAGATATCAAAAGTACAAGGTCCTATTTCCACCGACAATTCTATCTCTCCAATTGTATCCCTCCGGGAACCATCGAAGGCTCGCACCACTACATGACTGGCCCGTAGGCGCTTGGGATTGATGCCCATCTTCTGCAATGTACTGAGGGGACAGATATTCAATGCTGATCCCCCATCAATTAGCACCCCATTCATGATATAACCTGAGGAGATTATCGCAATATGTAGCGGTTTTCGATGCCCCCTTCCCTCCTTGGGGATATCATCATCTGTAAATGATATTACATCACTCTCCAACAGGTGGTCCACCAGATGACCGAAACCTTCCTTGCTAATTTCTTTGGGAACGTATGCCTCCTCCAGGACTTTTGCCAGGGTTTTGCAGTGATCATTGGACGATAACACCAAGTCCATGATTGATGTCAGGGTCGATTCCTCGCTCAATATCTGGATCCCTCTTGCTTCCGGATGATCCATCCTTTTCAAGAATTCTATGGCTTTCTCCTCGAAGATCTCTTTATTTTTCTTCGTTTTGTTCTCAAGGACTCGTCCAGGAAGATACAAAGGATTCCCCCTTGTTGTCACAGAAGCACAACTGGCCGCTTCCTCTGACACCCACCCATAATTCCATGGTAACGTCTTTAGACTGCTGACAGGGATTTGCGGTCTCGCTGCAAGGATGAGGGGTTTTGGAGCCGTCAACTTGACAGGTCCCTCCGTGGTATTTCTACTTACACCCATCAACCTAATGGGCGCTCCCCGTGCACTCCCGTGATTACTTATCATGTTGATCATTTCATTAATTTTCTTCACATAATTCAGCCTTGACGGCCCCTCGGCTTCACTGGCCTCTGCCATATTGACCCCCCCTCCATCATGCCTTGGCAGGGGATTGATCTTAATATTTGGGGAATCTGGTTGTTCCACTACAATTTCCCCACTATCAATCAAGTTCTGGATTCTGTGCTTCAACGCCCAATAGTCTTGCGTATCATGACCAGGGGAACCTGAGTGGTATGCGCATCGCTTGGTTGGGTCAAACCTTCTTCCCTTTGGGTCACTTGGGGGTGTCAAATCGACTATCTTCTTTTGGGCTATCAATACCGCTAAGACCCGTTCAAGAGGCTCCCCGAGCGGAGTGAATACTCGATTTTACGAGGCCTCAAATCTCCTTCGCCCTTCCGCCCTCTGATCAGTGACGTTAGGCTGTCGGGATGGCCCCACTTTCTGCACCTGTACTGGAAGATGGTTTTCTGCCTTTCTAGATGAGCCCTGAAGGATGAGGGAAACATCCTCCTCTTTTTTCTTTTGCACCCTACGGGAAGTGCTGCCATAATTTCCACTCTGTATTTGTTCTGCAACCGTTTCCAAAGCCGTGAAATCCCGAATCTTACCAGACTTCAGACCCATATCCACCATTTCTCCGTGTTTAATCATCTCGGCGAAAGGCCTACCAATCCCTGATATAACCCGTTCATAATACGGGGCCTCTTGAATATCTACGAAGGTCATCACCATCTCCGACTCGCTCATCGGGGGATTCACCTGTACGGCCATACCCCTCCATCGTTGTGCATAATCCCTGAAGGATTCCCTGGGTTGCTTCTTAACTTTTATCATTTGGTATCTATCAGGGGCCATTTGTGCCTGGAAGCTATACTGTGTTAAGAAGGTGTGGGCCAATTCTTCCCAATTGTGAATCCGGGCATTGTCAAGACGGGCATACCAGATTCTCGCTTCTCTTGTCAGGCTCTTTTGGAAAAGTTGCATCCTTAGACCTTCGTCTTCTGCATAAGATCCTAACTCCCCAATGTAGATTTTCAGATGTGTATAAGGATCCCCCTTCCCATTGTATTTCTCAAATTCGGAGATTTTAAATTTCTCCGGGTATCTGGTTCCGGGGAAGACACAAAGATCTGAGTAGTTCACCCTGCCTAGGGACCCTATGCCCTTCATAGATTGGATAGTTTCCTCCATTTGTTTCATTTTCTTTCGCAGGTCATCAGTATCTCCCTCTTACGGGATAGTAATTATTGTCTTGTTAGGTACGGGAATGGCCTTTGGGACGACTGGCTCGCCCTTAGGTTGGGGTGGATCCTCTTTAGGTGGATCCTGTCGAGGTATCAATTGTTCCCTCAGCATTATGGCCATTTCTAGCATCTGCTTCTTGAAATCATCAAATTCCTCCCTAGATATGGAGCTAGGATTAGTAGGTGGGAGCTCAGCCATTTCAGATGTAGAGTTTTGTGCCCTTTTAGACTGCGAACGGGTTTGAGGAGCAATCCTACAAAAACAACGGTTCGAAGTTTAGTCCGGGGCAATGAAAGGATATGGATGCATGCAAAAGCTGTAACTTTTGTGTTTTGGGTTTTTTAATCTTTTTCTGCAAAACAGCATGTTAGTTGTCCCTCATTGCAATAATAATTGATAGGCATGACTTATTATGCTTCCCCAGCTGTTCCCTGCAAAACATAGAGGTTAGTAATCTTTTTTTTTTTTGACAACAGGGACGGCATATATGAATATTGAATGAGACCATGACATTTATACGTGCGAACGTAAAAGGGCATGAAGAGACTTTTCCTGCGTTGGGTTAATCTGAGGCTGACCTATCCTAGGGTTACTCTCACGGGCTTTTCGGCATGAAGGTCCCCAAATCTTCGCAATCTACTCGTCTAGGTCCTTTCGATTGGAGCGGATTTGGGTGGTGCGTTTCCTGAGCCATCTCCGGGGAGCAGCCCCTTCGAGTCCAGTAATAAGCAACCGACAGGTTCGCCTCAGGAGGAGGTACACTCTCAACATACATTCACATTCACCGTCCTCACCGTATGCAAATGATCACTTTAAAGTAAAACAATCCCATTCAAATCATTCATTTATTTGGCAAAACACACATTCACACAACAAAAGTAAAAAATCAAAATATCGCACATACACACATTTATGAATTTTTAAAGGATAGGATAGCATCAAGATTTGAACGCGGCTTAAGCCCTCTAATGTCCCCAGCAGAGTCGCCAGCTGTCGACGCCGGTTTTTTTGTCTTTTCTGATTTTAGCCTTTTGATTGAATGATTTTTTGGAAAAGGTCGGCACTTAATGTCGACGGGGTTTTGAAAGATCATTTTTTATGATGAGCCAATTAACCAGAGTCGCCAGTTGGTATATTTGAAATGGATGTACCAACTCATCCGAGTTTTCGTTTTTTATAAATCGCTGGCTCATATGTGACTCCGAATTTAATTGGTCTGCGAACCGAGATTCATAGAGTTCGGGGCTTGCTTAAGCGAGGGGAATGTGTTAGGCACCCCCCGACTTCCGTGAAACACGGTTACCGAAATCTTGATGTTTTTCTATCCTTTAATTCATGAAATGTGTATGTGTGCGTGTGTGTGTGGGTGCCTAATGAATGTTGTGGTGAGTTTTGTATAAGGAATTCTTTTTGGTGTTTTATGAAAGAGACGTGTTTTATTTTGAGAATGCTTTAAAATGTCCTTTGGCCTATTCGAGAAAGCTTTAGTTTCTTTATGAGAAAGATTTGATTTTAATTGTCAAAGCTATGAGATTTTTTCATTAAGTGTTGCTTTGGTAAAACATGAATTTATTAAACCTTAGCCAAAATAGGAATCGAGATTTATACGTTGCTTTCATAAATGATGGGCAATTTCTAGGATCTCTTTCACCCTATGTATCAAGGTTTAGTAAAACGGTTATTTCTTTTTATAAAACCATTTTTGTGACATTTGGAAACAACTTCTCTTTACCTTTCTCGTAAAATAGGAATCGACTTTCATTAGCATTTCCAATTCTTAGCCTCGTGATGCTAATATCCTACTTTGATTGATTTTAGAAAAATCTTTATTGTTTTGGCTTTGAAATCTTTTGTTTGGTGTTACAAATCAAATTAAATATCAAAACGCGCAGGGGGCTATTCACGGGCATGTAAGCCATCAAAATATCCCCGAACGCCAACAATCACATATTTCACTACTACGGGGCCTTAAATCTGATTCTCGCCTTAGCGTCGTTTTAAGGCCCGACGATTACATGTTACAAAAACGAGCACCTTGAATCTATTACATACATCAAAACATCCATCACCGGATTTGGACCACGGGGTCGCGTTCCTAGGCTCACACCCGAGATTACTACATGCCCACAAAATGAATACTACGAATCTAACCAACACGGATTTGCCTAATACACCATGATATCCGAAAATGATAATCTAAATAGATTACACCCAATAAATCACCATAAACAAGCTAGAAATTTCACCAATTGGATATCCTCGGGTTATTAGGAAGAATTTTGTTCCGATGGAACCCTCACTAATAATCCCTAATCCATTATCCCACCATAAATTACATGAAAACTACATTTAATTTAACCAAATAACATGATATAAATTGCTATAACAAAGGGAATTTTCACCTTGTAAATGATCTCAAATGGATGTAAACTTGTGTATTTGAATAGGATAAAAAGTATATTTGATACAATCAAAATCAAAAGGGTATAAATCCTCTCTTTTTTTCTCTCTTTTCTTCCTATTTGGTTGCAAAATTTGCTATTTTCCCTTCTATTTCCGTGCTTTGCTGCTGCTGAATTCTCCTCTTCTTTCAATCTGCTCAACCCCCTGTATGCTGAAGCGGAAATGAGCTGAAATAGGCTGGCCAAAGCCAGCCGCAGATCAATCTGCGGCTGGCTGGCCGCCTGCCTTCCTCTCGCAGGCCGGTTCAATTGACGATTTTGCCCTCCTGTCACGGTTAGTATAGGGAACGCTCAATTTGGGTGTCTACATATATATATATATATATATATATATATATATATATATGTAGCTATAATACAAGTTTAAATAAAAATTTAATTTATTACATTTTAGATAAAAAATAGTTTGAGAAGAAAAAAATAATTCTTGTAAAGATCATCTAATTACCTTAAATTTGTTTCCATTATCAAAATATAAATATAATTTTGAGTATAAGTAAATTTTGATTGTTATTTAGATAATATAATTTTAGAAGGAAATTATTTTTTTATGAGAATTATAATACCAAATATTAGACTGATCGTTTCATTTGAATAAATATATATGTAAAATATAATACATTAACCAATAAAATGATTATATTATTAAATTAAGAATTAAAATCAATTACTCTATCTAATAATTTTCTTATAAAAAAATACGATAAAATATTAATAATATCATAATCTTATCATAAGAGTTCATTCTTCGCATGGGTGTACGTTCTAGTAATTAATAAATGAAAAGTGTCCGGGAAGAATATAATATCTATTATGAATTTATGCATTTGTGAATATCCAATGTACCCTTCAAATACATGTATCTTTTTAATACATGTATATTATAATTCAATGTACCATTCAAATACATATATCTCTTTAATACAGTAGAACCTCTATAAATTAATACTGTTGAG
This sequence comes from Aralia elata, assembly GCA_034770075.1. Taxonomy (NCBI): domain Eukaryota; kingdom Viridiplantae; phylum Streptophyta; class Magnoliopsida; order Apiales; family Araliaceae; genus Aralia; species Aralia elata. The sequence continues at coordinate 1,932,849 of JAVJAP010000089.1, read as the reverse complement.
ACTGGAAAATTTTATTAATTTAGAGAGTTATTATTTAATCGATAAATTAATAATTTATTAATTTAAAGAGCGTTTTTTTATTCGGTGAACATAAATTTAATTACATTAAAATTATTGCATTTTATTGATGTTTATATCATACTTTTTTTGATGCAATGTATCATACTTATTAAATTAATGTAATAATAGAATTCATTGTAAGTGATATTAATTATTTTTAATAATTAAATAATGTTCATTGTATCCACTTTTCAAATTACATTCACATTTTATTTCAAAAAAAAAAACCTTTGGAGCCAATAACGTGAAAGGAAGTACTCATAGCGTCACTAACTCTTCACAAGTTTTTATTACAATTCGAGAATTCAACACCTGAACTTTTGGACGCAATGAGAAAAATTAAGGATGAAATTCAATTAGATTTGAATTTCAAGACAAAACAAACGAGAATAGAATCATATTTTACAAGATTACCCTAGATATATTTATAATTTAAAAGAATTATTAATTTATGATTTTGATAGGACCATATATTTATATAAGGGTCTTTTTAAAAATTATTATTTTATTATTTTATCGAAATTCTTAATTTATCTCATTAGCCCAAGTCGGGATTAGAAAAAAATATTATTTTAGGGAGATTATTAATTTATCGAGTATTAATTTATAGAGGTTCTAGTGTACATGTATATATATTTATTTCTGGTTCATTCTCCCTCCATCCTTGTAAGCCTATAAATATAGGCATATTGTTTAATGTAGAAAACACTTGAGAATGAAATAAAATAGTTCTCTTATTCTCTCCAACATTTTCTCTTTTGATTATTCTTTTAAATTATATTTTACAGCGCGTTATCAACACGATTCTCTAATCTTTCAAGTTGTGATACCATACTGGTTTCATTTTTCAAAACTCAAAGATCTAATTTTCAGAACTGGGTGATTGTTCTAATAAGTTGGTGGACGAACAAAAGAATTACAATGAAGAATTAGAATAGTTACATATTACATTAATGAGATAAGTTTCTTTCATTCTTATATATATATATATATATGTGTGTGTGTGTGTGTGTGTTTTTCCGTTATTTGTGTCATTAATATTAGTACAATTATATGCTCATTTTGTTTTGTCAAGAGTTTGGTTGATACTCTCGGATGTGTTATCTTACCTGAAAATCTAAGTGTATTAATCATAAGGGATCATCAAATAAGTACATGTACTTCAGTGTATGTGCACACCTAGAGGAGGAGGGCGAATAGATGTCTAAGCTAAAAGTGATAAACAATGAATTTTTTTTAATTTTTCTGCAACAGGTTAAAATCGGACAAGGATGCCTATCTGCTTTGTGTCTACTTTAGCTTATGTTCTTCGACAGTTACAATCAGACAGGATACCATGTCTGCTTATGTGTCTGCATTAGTATATCTTCAAGTGATGAACAGAACAAAATATACAAAATAGTAAATTGTAGAATAGAAGAGATAACAAAATAAAAATCACACCAGGATTTTTACGTGGTTCAGCCCCTATCTTCTAATCTGGTGGCCTAATCCACGTCCAATACCAATTGATATTGGAGACACTTTTTATTAAACTTAATACTTGAATGATTACAGAAAAATTCCCTGTACAAAGAAGCCCAACTCTGACTTGGACACCACTGTCCCCTAACACCTCTGTAACTTTTGCACCTCAGCAACTTTTCTCACCACTGAGACCTTTGAAGCTTTTGTATAGACTAACTACCACTAGAATACCCAAGCCAAACTAGGCTGGTATTCATATTACAAATGATTTATAGAGAACAATAATTTTTCAGCTCAAAAAAATTTAAGAACAATACAATCAATTGCTGGAACAAGACTTAGTAACCTCTCTGATGTACTAAATAATATAGATTGCAGCTTCAAGAATTCTACTCTCTATAGCCGAGTAGGATGAGAATATATAGAGCCAAGGCCAACGGCTATATGCAACAGTTAGCATGAAAGGCTCAATCTTTAGATTGAAAGAGATAGAGATTTTAGCACCTTTGATATTATTAACGGCTATAATATATTCCCAAAATCAGCAAGTCAAAGATATGAATTTAAATCAGACTTAATTAAAGGAGCTGCAGAATATTCTATGATAAGGTTGTTAGAGTCCATACTCTAGACAACTTGAATAGCTAGATCAGTTTCCTTAGTAGACTATAATTCAATTTAGAACATATTCCACAACTAACCAAATTCCTTACCAGACTCCAATTCAAAACTGTTTTGATAAAATATTTTAGAAAAAGGATTTCCAGTAATAATAATTGCTTTGTTGTAAAAACTATTTGGGTTAGAAAACTTCCATGCAATCCCATAGGTAATTTCTAATGGACTTAAAACCAAATTAGGCCATCATTGAAAAACAGTCTATATCATTTATAATAAACCATTATCAAATCAGCCCAAACAAAATCTGAAAGTAGTATGCACACAAGCCAATCATATTTGATATGATATAACATATACATTGTAATCTTATTCATTTATTAATAAAAGAATTGATTTATTAAAGGCATTTTACTTTATCTACATGGTGCTGTTATTTTATATGTGATAAACCCATAGTTTTGAGTAATGCTTTTAGAATCATAATGATAATCATGCTAATGAGATCTAAATTCTTAGAAAGCTTAAAATTAAAATTGTTCCTAATCGTTGGATTACTAAAAGGAGATTAGTGAATCCGGATAGATTAGTACATACTATGACACCCCCAAATCCGGGTACTTCGTTTCCTCAAGATTTGGTGTTCACTATCCAAATACATAACATCACATCTATCTACCCATTCAAATATAACTGAAAACTCTTAAAAAAAATAGGAATCTCCCATTAAGGGTTACAACATCATCAATAAACAAATCTCAGGTCATCTAACCTTAACATAACATCAATGCGGAAAGCGTAATTAAGTCTATTACATAAACATTGTTTAAACAAATAAAACAAGTCTTCATCACTTGTTTGCCTTTCCTTTGCCCTTACTAGTGGATGGCTCATCAACTCTTTCAACTTTAGCTGCAATGTTATTATGCAAGGGTGAGCAAAGATTGCCCAGCAAGTACAACAACAACAACAACAATAATAATAACATGCGAAATAATTAACGGATATTGAATAATCGAAGATTTAGCTTTTGAGTCAAGAATATAAGACAAGATTCAAAAGAACATCTGAGGGTCTTAAGACCACGAACTATGTCCCAGGTTATCAAGTATTTCTACTTTGAATCTTTAACAGTCGTAAGACTATATGGACCTTGCTTCTCGTACTAAGGGGGATCAGCCCTTTGTACCATGTATGTGCACAACATCTTAACGCTAATGCGTAAATAAAATCCCCTATATAAGGGTTGTTCATCTCAGTTTGACATCGGAGTCCGCACTAAAGGAAGTTTGGTTTGGATGTACTTCAATAACGTTTCTAGAATTTAGAACGCTCATCAACTATGGACTAGTCGAATCAATAAGGGTTCGCTAGTCAATCAAGGTTCAAAAGGTATAATTCGAGAAACAAAAACTAAATCTCACAAAAGGTAAAATTGAATAAGTTCTGTATAGCTGAAGCATTACAAAGAGGAATTTAAAATGTCTCATTGAATCCATGAAATTGAATGGAATAGAAATAATAATTTGCTCGAGTAAGTAATAGCATTATGAAACATATAAGATAAGAGAATTAAGTTCAGGAACTTGCGTAAACGTAAAAAAAGTAAGGATAAAATACTTGCCTCGTGCGTAGACTATAAATTTAAGACTCACGTTCTCTAATCAACCTATACATTCCGTTTATAAAACAGTAACAACAATTAGTTACTGTATTATAAACACTTCAGGACTCATTCTCATCCAATATCATTTAATACTTCAATTAATATGTTAGCCTAAGCTTTAGATATGTCGATGATAACATAACATGATCACAAAAAAAGAATAAAATTTTTACTCTATTCTTTTTACTATTTTTTTTGTTCCACCGTCGGGGCAGTGGTTTCCTTTACAAAACGTTGTCGGGGCGACCCTACCGCCGGGGCGGGAATTCTAGTTCAATTTTGTCACTAGGGCAAGGTCATCGTCGGGGCGACAAAGTCAGTTCAATTACACCGCCAAGGCGGTGACACCGCTGGGGCGGCATTTCTAGAGTAATTCCACCACCGGGGTGGTGGACTCAAAACTCAGTTCCTGCAGTTCGCGAAGAACACAGAAACAGGCCAAAAAATTCTAATCTTCTTATTCTTACATCAAATTAAACATACCCAGATACTATAATCCATATATAATTGTTACCCAAGCCTTCTAACACGATTCTAACAACTTAAATTGCATAATTCATGAATCTAAGAATCAAATTTGAGGTTTTTATCATTTTATCAAAGCTTCTACGAAATCAATAAAATCACACATAACGGGTTTGTTAAAACACCAAATTGAACCGTTTAAATCTTGTTTTCTTCATTTATACATGCATAAACAAAATAAGTTATCAATTTAACCCATTAACATGCAAAACAAGTATTAATTTCATACACTTAAGTCGTGTTCGTAACTAACTACTCTGTAAACTTCAGGACTTGATTTAAACACATAATCTCATGGATTTAATTACTATAAATCACATACAAACCATATAAAACACATTTATGCATGCTTTCAAACATCAAATCATTAATTTATAAAATTTAGCCACAAAAATTTAGTTTACAGAGAATACAGAGAATTCAAAAACATACATTCATGGAAGAACTTCAAAAATATAAATTAAAACTTAAATTAGAAGAATTACCTTCAATTAGATGCTTAAACTATGCAAGATACTGTCAAGATTTCTTCTCAATTCACAAAATTCTCCCTTTTCTCTCAAGTATTCTCTTTGGCTTAATTTTCAGAACTGAGGCAATAAAACACGTATTATAGAACTGACGCAATATGGATGTCAGTTAATCCCATAATGGGTTAACTGACTCCAACTCCCCTTAAGGCCTTGTTTGGCTAACACATTTATTCTCCCTTCTAGTTTATTTTAATAAACTACTTATTATATAGTTTAATGTCACATATTAATCAATTAAATAATCTTACTAAAATCAAATAAATAAAATAGAATAATTCTACATTAAATCACATAGTCACATAAATAAAATTCTCCTTTATTAATAATGACAAATTATTAAATCTCTAATTAATAATTAAATTAATTAGAAATAACATTATACTTATTTAAATAATGCATTTAATCAAATAAATTCAATTAAACACATACTTTAAATATAAAAATTCTCCACATTAATTTAATTAATGTAACACATATAATTAAATTAATCTACCACAATTTCATCAATTAATCAATTAATTCAACAATCAAATCATCAAAAAATATTTATTTAATCAATAAATATTTAAATTAAGTTACAAAATTCTCGTTTGTCACACATACTTTGATTGCTTTTAGGAAGAGGATGATTAATCTCATAATCATTTATGTAGAGACACTAAAGAAAGCATGTAGGTGCTTATTGGAGAATAAGTTCACTGAACGGGACTCGCTAAAGAAAAATACCTAATGGAGTTTTACTTGACTGTCAATAAAAATTCCTCTAACGATAGTAGTACAAGTGATCCTTGGACTTGAAATCATCATAGTATCTTGTGTATGATGAGTTATACTTTGACATGTCCCTTAAGACTTTTAGGGTATATCAAAGGGTATACTTGGGTATAATAAGTTGTACATAGAGATAGGTGAATGGTCAACAAAGAATCTACCACATCTAGTAAAAGATGAGAATGTCCTATGTGATTCGATAAATGACAACTCAGTAGTCCTTGGCCAAAGCAGAATGAAATTAGAAAAGAGTTTCTAATTTGAATTATTTAGAGTTGTGTATTTGAGAATTGAAATGCATATAATTAAATAAAATAAGACTTGACAATAATTCCATGTCTTATATTTAATTGAGACATTGTATGGTAGAACGATTGAATTGTACGGTAACTATTCACTGAAAGGTTCTTTTGTGATTAATATTGAAATCTATATTATCTGGAAAGTCATTGATCGCTAAGGGGGCTTACCCTTATTGTAGAATAAATATTATTTAATTAAATAAATTAAATAGTTTAATTTATTTATTTAAATAAGATTAGAATTGTTCTAATTGATTTATTCACAACCGGTTTAATATGGAGAACCTAAGGGTCACACTGCAAAATAAAAATATTTATTTAAGAAGTAAATGACATAATTGTAATAATAAATTAAGTGTATTTAATTTAATCTATGGTGATAGAATAAATTAAATAACTTACTATTTATTATATAATATTTTAGAAATATTAAATATAAATTAATAAGAGAGTTATTATTATTGTAATATTCCGAACCCTAATAAGATTTGTATATGTAAATTATGTGTTTAATAAATAAATTTTCATGATCTGATTTTGTATTATGTAATTGTGTATTTTATTAAACAATTAGGTCAAATAAAAAATTTTCGCCAAGTAGTTGTGTCGTACTTAATCGCACAAAATGATTTGTCGTGCTTCCGGCGAATTCACCGAGAAGCGTCTAGGCAAATTATTTTTGTAAGCTGCTGTGTCGTGCTTAAAAATGACGAAGTGCTTTGTCGTGCTTCGGGGTTAATATAATATTATATTAGCTGATAAAAATCTAAAATAAGTTTAATTAGGGTTTAGAATGTTAAACTGAATTAGAAACTCTAATTAAGAAACCCTAATCGTCTTTCAAAATCAGTCTCCTACTTAACTTCTACTTCTACGTTTTCTTTCTTTATAACTTTAGATCTTGGTATCAACTCTTCAGTTCTCTCTCTCTTTCTTAAACCAGATCAAAACCCTTAGATTCTCTTATCTCAAACCCTTAAAGATATGAAAACCAGGGCAAGCAAACAGTCTTCTGGTAAATCAACGGATGAAGGATCCTCTTTAAAGAATGTTTCTGGATCAAAGATGAAACCCAAGCGAAAGCTAAAGAAATCATCGATGCATGTGTCGTCCGACGCCACCATACTTTCCGACGACTCAGATTCAAGCTTCTCTTTCTTAAAGGCTTCAGAAGACGAACCATTTCAACAAGGGAAGTTGAAACAACCAGTGCATGAAGATCATATCGCTTCACAGCCAGAATCTCCTTCAAATCTGGTAAATCCGTTCTCATCTTCTCTCGACATACCAGAAAATTTCTTCAGAGGCTACAGCTTTGAAACTCGTTTTAAAAATTCAATTGCTACAAAGCAATTTGTCTATGAAAAATCTCTCGATTTGTTCTATTTCAAAAACTCTGTTTTGGAAAAACTTTTCAATTCTTGTGAAATATCTTCTATGTTGTTTCCTCCTACTATTGCATATCCTCGATTAGTTCAACAGTTTTATACTAATCTTGAGTGCAATGGAGACTGTTACACGACATATGTTTAGGGAAAATCCTTATTTTTCACTAGTATTGATTTTGGTAGTATTCTTGGAATATCCTCTGCTGGACCCTGTCCCTTTACTCTAAAAGGTGCTGCTAACATTCCTTTTCCACCTATGGAATAACTTCATATAGTGATGAATGATTTTTCTCTTACTGATTTATTTCTTCCAAAAACTGTGAATGTATGCCCAACTGCATGTGTATTACAAAAACTAGTTAGGTATAATCTGTTTCCTCGACTTGGTGGTGGGGCAGATTTTACTTATCAGGATTTAGTGGTTGTGGCTATGATTCTCAAGGGAAAATCATTTAATCTCTCTCAAATGATGTTGTCTCATATGCTTAGTTGCATTCGTTAATCTAAAAAATGTCTTCCTTATAGTAAGTTTTAAACAAAAGTTTTCAAACACTTCAAAATTTTTCTTGATGATGAAATTTCTGTTTCAAACAATGAATTCATAGATACTGCAAGTCTAACACAATCCCATATCACTTTTCTTGCCGGAGAATTTGTTCGTCTTCATCCTAATCCTCCTCCTATTTCCCCTACTCCTGAATCTTCATCTACTTTTCTGCCAAATACTCATGGAACTGATATTTTGAATATTCTAACTGAGATTTTACAAAATCAAAATTCTATGAAAACTGACTTGGCTGAGATTCGAAATCGAGTTGAGATTCTTGAAAAAGGAAAATTGCCATTGGATGCACCAGAAATTAATAAATTGTATAATCGTGTTGAAGATGAGTTCATTGATCTTCAGGCAGGTTTTGAGATCCAAACTTTGGCTATGGTTGAGGCCCTTCAAAGGAAGTTCAATAGAAATACATGCCAGTTAAGTCAAGAGATTAAATTTGTAAGTTATCAAATTGGTGAACTTGCAGATTTTATGGCAACCAGATTTAATGATGTGGGCAGAAAGTTACATTTTCAAACAATGTACTCCACTATTCCTGAATGGCCAATGTGCAATTGGACAGCGGAGTTCAAGGATGACTTTCTTGATATGGGGATTCCTTCTTCAACCTTTATCCCCAGGCCACCTCGATTTTCCAAAGAACTCACACTTGCTGAACGTCTTCACCGCATCCGGCACCGTGCTTACTTCACCTCCCGCTCTAAACAAAAAGTTCACATTGCAGACATTGACTGAATTTGCTCGTTTTCTCTCTCTTTTTGCCTGATGACAAAGGGGGAGAGATTATTTCAATTTCAACAACATACTCTGGAACATATTCTAGATTCTGGGTTTCTGTTAATGGTTTCTTATGTTGGTTTTAAGACTTTTGTAGACACCCAAATTTTGCGTGCCATATACTAACCGTGACAGGAGGGCAAAATCGGCAATTGGACCGGCTTGCGGGAGCGAAGGAATGGACACAAGCGCAAACGTTCAACGCCACCGCGATGATTGGCGACCAAAGCTGACGTGACAATAAGGCCATCCGAAACGGGCATTCCTGAATGAGGTGGCACGTCTCCCGGTAATTCCCGGACTGCAAAATACAAGCCTGTCAGCGGAAACCGACGTTACGACATGAAAATCGAGGTGTGGCACGAAAATCGAGAAAGTCAAACCGTCCAGCCGCGGATTGATCTACGGCCAAATAGTGCGCCTTTTGAAAACACGGAACTCGAAACATGGAACTCGAAATCAGGTGAGTGGAAGGCAGGCGGCCAGCCAGCCTATTTCAGCTCAGTTTCGTGCAGCATACAGGGGAAAGAGTTCAGAAATTTGGGAAAAGAAGAAGAATTCTGCAGCAGCAAGAACACGAAAATAGAGAGGAAAAGGAGCAAGTTTTTGCAACAAAATAGGAAGAAAAGAGAGAAAAAAGAGAAGATTTATACTCTTTTGATTTTTGTTGTATCAAATATCCTTCTAATCCTATTTCAAATATACAAGTTTACATCCATTTGAGATCATTTGCAAGGTAAAATTTCTCTTTGTTCTAGCAATTTATATCATATTGGTTGGTTAAATTAAATGTAATCTTCATGTATCTTGTTGGATAATCATGGATTAGGAATTATTAGTGAGGGTTCCATCGGAACAAAATTCTTCCTAATAACCCGAGGATATCCAGTTAGTAAAATTTCTAGCTTGTTTATGATAATTCATTGGGTATAATTTATTTAGATTGTCATTTTCGGATATCACGGTGTATTAGGCAAATCCGTGTTGATTAGTTTTGTAGTATTCATTTTGTGGGTATGTAGCAATATCGGGTGTGAGCCTAGGAACGCGACCCCGTGGTCCAAATCCGATGATGGACGTTTTGATGTATGTAATAGATTCAAGGTGCTCGTTTTTTGTATCATGTAACCGTCGGGCCTTAAAACGACGCCAAGGCGAGAATCGGGTTTAAGGCCCCGTAGTAGTGAAAATATGTGATTGTTGGCGTTCGGGGTATTTTGATGGCTTACATGCCCGTAAGTAGCCCCTACGCGTTTTGATATTTAATTTGATTTGCAACACCAAACAAAGGATTTCAAGGTCAAAACAATAAAGATTTTTTCTAAAATCAATCAAAATAGGATATTAGCATCACGAGGCTAAAAATTGGAAATGCTAACGAAAGTCGATTCCTATCCTACGAGAAAGCTAAAGAGAAGTTGTTTTCAAATGTCACGAAAAATGGTTTTTATAAAAAGAACTAAACGTTTTATTAAACCTTGATATATAGGGCGAAAGAGATCCTAGAAATTGCCTATCATTTATGAAAGCAACGTACAAATCTCGATTCCTATTTTGGCTAAAGGTTTAATAAACTCCTATTTTTGCCAAAACGACGCCAAATGAAAATCTCCTAGTTTTGACAATTAAAATCAAACCTTTTTCATAAAGCTTTCTCGTGTATGCCGAAAAGACATTCCGAAGCGTTCCCAAATTAAAGCACGACTTTCCCTAAAAATCCAAATGATTCTTTCATACAAACTCACCACAACATTCATATAGGTACACACACACACGCGCACATACACACACATTTCATGAATTAAAGGATAGGACAGCATCAAGATTGTGGTAACCGTGTTTCACGGAAGTCGAGGGGTGCCTAACACCTTCCCCTCACTTAAGCAAGCCCCCGAACTCTATGAATCTCGATACGCAGACCAATTAATTCGGAGTCACATATGAGCCAGCGATTTATAAAAAAACAAAAACTCGGATGAGTTGGTACATCCATTTCAAATATACCAACTGGCGACTCTGGTTAATTGGCTCATCATAAAAAGGCGATCTTTCAAAACCCCGTCGACATTAATGCCGACCTTTTCCCCAAAAATCATCAATCAAAAGGCAAAAAGAGAAATCGGAAGAGGCGAAAAAAAACCGGCGTTAACAACTTTGATACTATGGCTTTTGTGTTGGTTTATGTTTTGACAATTGGTTGAATATTTGATTGCATATGCTTATGGTATTTGTTTTTTTACTCATGTTGTTATAAGATGTATTTGTTTTATTTGATACTAACAACATGCAGGTCATATGGATTTGTTTCCTGAAATTAAGTTATGCATAAATTTAGGGGGAGCTTTAATTATTTATGTTGCCATCATCAAAAAGGGGGAGAATGTTGACTTTGTCATATTCTAAACCTAATGTTTTGATGATGATTTGGTTCAATGGTACAAATTGTTTATTGTGAATTTCAGGAAATTAATTCAAGAAAATTATTCGATGGTTTATTCAAGGAACAATGAAGATTTGAGTCTTAAGGAAAATATGTAAGGTCATTGCAAATATTTAATTTTTCAATACAAGGCTCTAGGACATAATATTTATGCAGTAAACTAGGTTTGTCATGTCTTAATTTTATATGCTTATTTGCTGAGTGGTGTGCATAAAAGATGGTTTTAGCTTATTGATTAATTTTTAAAGATTAATTCGTACATGGCTAAACTGTTATATGGTTGTTTTTAAATTGGATGCATGGCTAAGCTTTTGATAAATTGGTATTCCACATGTACTGCTGATTATATACTGTAAGCTGATTATATACTCTAAGCCACGTGTAAGATTTTATGTATTGGAAATTTGGAAGTGGTTGGAGTATATTGATAAGATATGATTACTTATCTAAAAGAATGGGATAAGGATCTTGAGAATATAAGATAATCATTATCTTGACAAAATTGGTTCAATTTATTTCCTATTTTAATGCGATATAGGTGGCGGCAGTATTGATAAGTCTAATCAGGAGATGTTTCTTTTTGAAAGTGTCCAACAAATCTTTGTTACAACCGAAAATAAATTAGTTTTGTTTCTCTTAGCCATTAACGGGATTATTATCTGATAATTATCTTTGGCAACGGGAATATTTTCTGAATTCTTGGGGTATAAAAAGGAAGCACTGTTTTCGATAAAAAGATACTCGACTTACTTGAATTAATATTTTGCAACCATATACTTGAAAGAGATTTAATTATTTTCGGTGCAATTCTTCAAGCTGCTGTGCTATTATATTTAGATATATTTTTAGCAAGTTTCGTGGGCATAATATTGGTGATATCTTTTAACTCTACTTGATCATTGCATTTATTAGTTGAGCCTTGCATTGTTAAATTGTTTATTTGCTTTGATCACTAGACCTCTATTATTGTAATTTTAATTTTTTTTGACTAAGTGTTGTCTAAAGAAATTTAATCCAGGTGGATTAAGGTTTGTTTACATACAGATTCAAGGAAGCATAGGTGCTTAAGGAGTGCATTGGTGCACAAGGAGCAAAAGTGCTCAAGTGAATTATTGTAATTCAAAATTTGATAGAATCTGTCTTGTAACGGGAATTATTTTTAAATAAAAGTGAGTCTCCAATACTAGTTGGTATTGGACGTGGAGTAGGCTATTATTATAGAGGGTAATAGCTGAACCACGTAAAAAATCTTAGTGTTCATTTTATTGCTTGCTTTATTTTAATTACTCAAAAGTTAGTTAATTATCAATACAGTAGACTAAGTTCTTCTTTAACAAAGACTCAATCCAGTAAACCATATTCATTCAGTAAGCTGCATTCATCAATATAGTAGACTGTATTCAAAAGTTTGGTATAAATTTTATAATTTGTAATAATCTGTATCCACATTTATTCAACCCCCCCCCCCCTTCTAAGTGTGCCTTATCTGAATTTCACAAACAAAGGATGAGATTTATGTACATCAAACCAAATACACAAAAGAGTTACTCAAAAGGTTTGGTTTTGAAAAATCCAACTCAAAAGCTACACCCATGAGCACATCAATAAAGCTCACATCAGATGATAAACGTACAGATATAGAACTGACAAAATATCAAGGTATGATTGGTTGTTTATTATATTTAACCGCATCTAGACCCGATATAATGTATAATATATGTCTTTACGCTCGGTTTCAAGCAAAACCAAAAGAATCGCATTTGCAAGTTGTTAAAAGAATTTTTAAATATTTAAGTGGCACTACCAATTTAGGTTTATTTTATCCAAATTGCAATAATTTTGAACTAATGGGTTACTCAGATGCTGACTATGCAGGGTGTTAAATAGATAGAAAAAGCACAAGTGGTGCTTGCACATTTTTGGGACAAAGTCTTTTGTCCTGGCATAGTAAAAAGCAAACTTCAGCTGCCCTATCAACCACTGAGGGTGAATACTTAGTCGCAGGGAGTTATTGCTCTCAAATATTATGGATGCGTCAAACCCTATGTGATTTTGATATTTTATGTGATTGTGTACCCATATATTGTGATAATACTAGCACTATAGACATATCAAAAAATCTAGTTTTACATTCACGAACAAAACACATTGAGGTTAGACACCATTTTCTAAGGGATAATGTTTCAAAAGGTTTAATTAAATTTATTTTCATCCCTACAGAACATCAATTAGTAGATATTTTCACAAAGCCATTAAGTGAAGAAAGATTTTGCTCTCTAAGAAGAGAACTTGGAATGTGCATGGTATAATCTGTCTAAATGAAATACTACTAAATGCATAATTTAAGTAAATATTGTTATACATTTAAATACATAATTAAATACTATGACATGCATTATTTAAGTACTGAACATATAACATCATTTGATTTTATGTGCTAAATTGACGTCATCATTTATTTTCCTTAAATAACGCCAGAGCTAGTTATTTTTGAAAATTCGAAAAAGGAGAGCCGAACCGACTCATCTTCAAATCTTGGGAACTAGATCTTTAATGTCGATTATTGATAAGGGAACTGGACCTTTTCGAAAATTGAAAAAGCTGAACCACTTCCCCTTCAAATCTCGAAAAGACACTAGCTAATAAATATCATCATACTCCAAAATCAGTCTCTCTCTCTTACTTTACCCTTTATCCCGTGTGACTGCTCATTATCTTCATCCACTTCATCTCTTACCTTTGATTCTCTGCAACAATGCAAACTCGCACTAACAAACATGCTTTCATTGAATCCGAAGACGATCAGCCTTTGCTATCCCCCTCAATCCAAGCCGATAATAGGGGCAAAGAGAAAATCAAAGAGGATGAAGAAGCCAACGTTGGTGCACACGATCTCTGGTAACTCGACTTCATCAGATGAATCGAACACCAGCCCTCCTTCCATGCAGTCTTCAGGTCCTTCTCAAGGAGGGAAACTGAAACGATCAAGGGCTTCAGAAAACCCTCCTCCATCTTAGCCGGAATCCTCCGAAAACCCTCCTCCACCTCCTTTGGTAAACTCTTTCACTCCCTCTTCTGATATTCCTGAAAACTTCTTTAGAGGAAATAATTTTGAGTCACGTTTTAAAACCTCCATAGTTCACAAGCAAGTTGTGTATGAAAAAACAATGGACATGTTTTATTATCAAAATTCCCCTTTATAAAATCTTTTCGAGTCATGTGGTATATCTTCAATGATCTTCCCTCCCACAATTTCTTACCCTAAGTTAGTTCAACAGTTTTATACCAACTTAGAAAATAATGGTGATCTTCCCTCCCACAGTTTCTTACCCTAGGTTAGTCATGTGGTAAGCCTTTGTTTTTTAGTATTATTGATTTAGGGAGCATCCTGGTTATTCCCTCCACTGGACCATGTCCATTCATATTAAAAGGTGCTGCATATACTCCTTTTCCTCCTCTTGAATAACTTAGGATTGTAATGGATGACACTATGTTGTCTAATCTCTATACCCCAAAAATAGTTGATGTGTCTCTAACTGCTTGTGTGCTACACAAAGTGGTAAGATACAATCTGCTACCCCACCTAGGTGGAGGTGCAAATTTTACTTATTAAGACCTTGTTTTAGTAGCTATGATTCTGAAAGGTCTGTCTTTTAACTTCTCTCTGATGATGTTGCAACACATAACGAGTTGTATTCGTCAAAACAAAAAATGTTTGCCATATAGTGGATTCCTGACCAAACTTTTTCAACACTTCTAAATATCCTTTGAAAATGAAGCATCACTGTCTCTCAATGAGTCAATTGACTCTGTAAATTTGAAATTATCTCGCGTGTCTCTTGTTGGTGGAAATTTTGTCCGTATTCCTGTTGAGATCCCTCATATTCTCACTCCCACAAACCCATCTTCATCCACTCAACCTCAAGTCTCTCATTCTCCAGAAGTCATAAGTCTCTTGAACAAAATTTTAACAAATCAAGATAGTTTGAAAAATGACATCTCTGATATTAAGATTCGGCTATCTGTTTTAGAGAAGCGCAAATTGCCTATGGGGACTGATGATGCGAACACTCTATATAATCGAGTTGAAAATGAATTTATAGATTTATAGGCTGGATTTGAGCTACGCACAACAACCATGGTTGAGGCTCTTCAGCGTAAGATGAATAGGAACACCTGCCAACTTAGTCAGGAATTAAAGTTTGTAAGTAATCAAGTTGGGGTGTTAGGGCGATTCAGTTCTCGACGATTGAATGAGATTGCAGCAGAATTTCACATCGACCAAATGAGTTCCCCTGTCCCTGAGTGGCCTCAGTGCAACTGGATGGCTGAGTTTTTTGGTGACTTTCGGGATCTGGCAACACCCCTTGAGACATACATTCCTTGCCCTCCCCGGTTTGCTCGTGACATGTCCATGGCAGAGAAAGTCCAACGCCTTGTCCATCGCCGCTATTTCACTCGCTGCAACAACAATCACGCAAATGTTGTGGATCTTGACTGACTTTCTTTCACCTATTTCTTCTTTCTCTCTTTTTGATGGATGCCAAAAGGGAGACATTCTTCATGGTATTAAAACTTATGTTTTATGTTTCTAATTTCTGCACTTGAGAATTGGTTTAAACTTTTGGGATGATTATGGTAGTTAATGATTAATGGTTCTATCTATCCACATGCTTAGGGCTTGTTAAATGCATCAATGTTGTGGCTGTTGAATATCTTTTCTTGCAGGATGAAAACATGAGGCATATTAAGTAATTGATGCCTATTTAATTAATACTATTAACTCCTACAGATTGGGAATACTATGATATGTAAAAACTTAGATTGAATTCATAAAATCTGGTATTGGATACATTTATGTTACATGCATTGATTTAGGGGGAGCTAAAATTATGGTGTTATCATCATCAAAAAGGAGGAGAATGTTGACTTGGTCATATTCTATCCTTATGTTTTGATGATAACTTTTATAATTTACTAAATACTTTATTGTGTAATTTCAGGAACTTGATGGAATAAAAGAATTCTTGGTGGTTGTTCATAAGGAATCAAAGATCTGAAGACATTTAAGTCTCTAGGAATTAAATGTAAGGTCATTGCATTAATCATTTTTTAATCAAGGCTCTAAGGCATTTCATTTGCATTTAGTATGGATTTGCATTTAATGTGGATTTGCATTTAATATAGAAGAAGTCTAAAAATAAAAGAAAGGCTCATTGTTAAGTTATGCAATCCGGCTTTTATAAAAGAAAAACTAATAGGCTCCTTCTTGAAATCTGTTTTTAATTTGTTGCCTGGTTGATGTTGATTAGATTTTGGAAATCCCTTAGTAATTGATATCGGGTATTAATTCTTCCCATGAATAAGGCTAAATTATTTTTGCCGAAAATCAAGCCTTTAAAAATCCTTCTAGAAATCCAGTTAATTTTAATGGACTAGATATTATCTATAGTTTAATGACCGGTAATTGATATTATCTAAATTAATGATCCAGCATTTTGTAAGTAATGATGATACTGTGTACTTGGTAGAGAGATAAGTCCTTTCGGTGTTGGAAAAATCAAAAGTAATGATGACATTGCCTAGTTAGTAAAAAGGAGAAGTCTTTTCCTTTCAAAGAGAAGTCAATCATAATAAATGCTACTGATGAGTGGGTAAAAAAGATAGTTCTTTTTTCTTTCCCTGACTTATGCCTATGTAGTGGATGTTATATTATATTATTCTTGAAAAGCATGATATCCTTATCACCCCACTTCATTGTCTCGATAATATATTTGTAAAAATATGGCATCCTCGGTAAAAATAATTGCAACGGTCATATGTTGGGCTGTAAGTTTTTCTTTTTCAACGGTCATAAAATTTTCTAATCTATAAAAGGAGAACTGGGCTGATCTATTGAGATAAAGAACAATATAGTACTCAAACAGAAAAGAAATTCATAAAAGTACTCTGTGTTGTATTCGGAAAGAATGAGCTATTGTGCAAATTGAAGTCTCTGATAAATTCTCAGCTTATATTTTTTGTGCGCTTTAACTGGTGATATCTCTCATTACTTTGATCATTGCATTTATAGTTGGGCCTTGCATTGTGAATTGATTAATTGCTTTGATCATAGTTATTCTTAATTGTAATTTTTACTTTTGAATAGACTAAGTTTTTAGTCTAGTAAGTTCTAATCCGGGTTGGATTAGGTTTTTACAAACAAGTTCAAGAAAGCATAAGTGCTTAGGGGTGCATTGATTGGTGCACAAGGAGCAAAAGTGCTCAGGAGCAAAAGTGCTCAAGTAATTTAATATATTGAGAAACTTGGTTTGTAAAAGATTCAAATTGTAATTCAAGTGAATTAATAAAGGGTCTCGAATAGTAGTTGGTATTGGACGTGTATTAGGCCACTAGAGTAGAGTTTAGGGCCGAACCACGTAAAAATTCTCTGTGTTCTTGTGCTTGATTATGCTTATTTTATTTGCTCACTAGAAACCTCTTCGATCAAGATACAAATCAGTTTAATAAATTATATCAAACAAACTATTATTAAAATAATTTATTAAGATTATTTATCTTGCAAGTTAAGATCAATATAGCCTTCTGCACTGGTAATTCAGTAAACTGAATTCATAAATATAGTATACTGCATTGTTAATCCAGTAAATTGAATTGGTAAACATAGTATACTGAATTGATTAATCCAACAAACTGAATTCTTAAATACAACATACTACATTGTCAGAAAGAAAATTAAAAGTTGGACATCGTTTGTTCCTACACTTATTCAACCCCCCCCCCCCCCCCGTCTATGTGTGTCTATCTGAATTTTAGGCTTTGTTTCCTTTAAACCCAGCTTCTTGTCTATAGACAGGGCATAAGGTTGATACTGGCTCCCAAATCGCACAAAGCTTTCCCAACAAATTGATTGAACAAGGGATGTTAAAACTCCCCGGATCCTTTAACTTTGGTGGAAGCTTCTGGAGAATTGCACTACACTCTTCCGTTAACGCCACAGTTTCAAACTCGCCTAGCCTACATTTCCTAGATAGTATATCTTTCATAAATTTCACGTAGCTCGGCATTTGCTCTAATGTTTCGGCAAACGGGATATTGATGAGCAATTTTTTAAAAATCTCCATGAATTTTGTAAACTGGTTCTTAAGCTTCTAGCTTAGTAATCGTTTAGAAAAAGGCACAGGTGACACAACTGAAGTTTTTTTTCCTCCTTTCGAGCTCACCTTATGACTTTCATCTGTTTTCGTATCCTCACTCGATTCACTTGGCACATCATCTTGATTTTCGGCATTCAACTCATCTAGTTCTTTTCCACTCCGAAGTGTGATAACATGACACTGCTCTTTCCCATCGTTCTTTGGATTAACCTCTGTAACGAATGTGATTTTTTTGTGAATAAATAAATATTTATTGAGTTATATAAATATTTTAGTTGATTTATTTATTGAATAAAATAAATAATTGATGGGATTATTGTGGGGTAACTTATTCTAGTATAGTTATGTTAATTGTTATTTGAATGATGATTTGATGTTATTCTAATTTAATTTAATAATTAAATTAGGTGATTGATGATTTATTTGAATAAATGATTTATTTGAAATGATTTATTAGATAATATGTCAATTGGACAAATAGAAATTATAATTTAATTAGTAAGGTTTAATTGAATTTATATTGTTACAATTTAATTGATTAAAGTGTGACAATTGAAGCATATTATATAATAAGTATTTTAATAAATTAAAAGAACTTTAATTTAGTTTTACCAAACAAGGCCTTGTGGCTTTTGAAATTATATTTTTATTTTGCCAAACAAGCCTTAGAGCATTTGAATTTTTGTAACTGCAGTACTACAATAAAATACGTTAAGTATCAGTTTTGTATCAGTTTTTATTTCTTTGCTTGGGTCAGTTTATTTTGAGAGAAAGAGGAAATAGTCTAAGTCTGAGAATAGAGAGAAGAGAACTACAGAGTTGTTTGTGAGGTTGGTGAGATTGAAGAAGAGAAGTATCATTCTCATCATCTAGCTTCTAAGCAAAGAATTAAGAGGTATAATCTGTTTCTAATTCTTTATTTATATGGTATTGAGTTCTTCACTGAAAGTTGGGTTTTATGTCTCTGTAAGTGAATTTTGATGGCTAATGCATGAAGTAATTGTTTATATGCGTTAGTTAGTATGCATAATCTACTGAATGGTGTCTACAAACGAATTTGATTGTATTAATTCATGAAATCATGTTTAAAAGAGAGTTTTTATATTTACAGTGAAAAGGTTCACGAATATGGTTTATATGTATAAAATTTGATGTTCAATTCGGATATTAATTTGTAAATTGATTGTTGATTGTGTTAATATGATAAGAAACGAAAATAATACAACTTAAACGGATCAAAATGTTATAGAAACGAGTTTACAGTGTTTGATTTCACTAAGTGTGTCAAAGTATAGAAAAAGAGCATGAACTGTGAATATTTAATCTCTTAAATTGGTTGTTTATGTGTTTTGTGTTGTTAGAAACATGTTGGGTTTTGGTTTTACAACATGTTTGATGTCTGGGTATGTTTAATTTGTGAATTGAGTAAAGAAATTGGGAAAATTTGGTCTGAAAGTTCGCTGTTTGCGAAGCAGAGCAACTGAATTTGCAGTCTGGCCCCGCAGCGCAAGGTCCATTGGGCTCGGGTCGGGCCAGCGCCGCGGCACCGGCTCAAGGATAAATCCTGGCGCCGCAGCGCCGGTCCAGGTTTCCGGGTCGGGTCGGTTTTGTCGGGTCGGCTAGAAAATGAAATTTTTCCAGAATTGGAAATAAAATAATTTCTCCTATAAGAAGCAACATGATAAGTATGTGATGTCTTAGCAAGAATTTAAAGTGTGGATTAGAGTTATAAGTGAACAATCATTTATAAAAGGAAGTAGTTAATTGAACTATGAATATTAATTGTTCAATGTGACTTGTATGTATAGGTCACTCAAAGAGCAAATAGTTAATATTATTTGTAGTAAGTGATCGAGGCAAGTTCCCTAAAACTTAACTTTTACTTGAGCAAGTTTCTCAACTTTACTTTTCATTGAGCAAGTTCTATTATCTTGTTAATAAATGTCGTAATTCTTCTATACTTAACTTGTTACCCATCCATTGAGCAAACTTATTAACCTTCGCATATTATTCAAGCAAGGTTTATATTAATTATGTTTCGTTCAAGTCATTTGTTATTCGATTGTAATCCGTTGTTGTCCAAACTTCGAACATAAATATCATTGTACAACCTTGTTGATGAATCAAATGCGTTAGCAACTAGCAAACCCTTGTTGATTCAGCTAGTCCATAGTTGATGAGCGTTCTAAAGACTTAGAATTTCTTGAAGTTATTCCAAACCAAGTTTATTTTGGTACAGATTATGATGTCAAACTGAGACGAACAACCCTAATATAGGGGATTATATTACACAGTAACGTTAAAATGTTTGTGCACAATACATTGTACGAAGGGTTGATCCCCCGGAGTACGAGACGGATAGTTCATAGTCTATAAGACAGTTAAAGGTTACGGTAGAGATGCTTGTTAACCTAGGACATAGTTCGTGGTCTTATGACCCTTAGATATGCTTTTAATCTTGAAATCTATATTCAATTCTGGAGCCGAGTTTTTATTGAGCTTCTAGTCCTTTGATTATTGTTGATTGTTTTCAGAAAGGTTATTACTCCTCAGTTAAATCTACTTCGTTGATTATTCAATTGTTATTGTTATTATACTTGTGGGCAATTATTTGCTCACCCTTGTATAAAACATTGCAGCTAAAGTTGAAAAGTCGGATGAGCTGTCTTCAAGCAAGGGCAAGGGCAAGATGAACAAATAAAGATGTTTATTCTATTTGATTAAGTTCTTTGTAATGAGACTTCGTTATTATTAAAGTTTTTATTCCGCGAATGATGTATTAAGGTTAGATGACCTGCGAATTTATTTATAATGTAACCCTTTAATGGGATTATGGTTTATAAAGTTATTTATTATCGTTTATTATGGGTAGTTAGACATGTATGAAATGAATAGTGAACACCAAATCTGTGGGATTAAAGTACCCGAATTTGGGGGCGTCACAGGTTGGTATCAAAGCCATAAGATAATGACCTTAGGTGGGGGAACCTTAGGAATTATCCTTGTAGAAAATCAAAAATATAGTGGTGTTAAAACTCTTATCGAGTTCTAAAGAATGAATTAATGAATTCATTAAAGATAATAAAAAGACTTTATGTGCTTATGTGCTATAACTTATGTGCTCGTGAGTAGTATCGAGTAGTAATTGGAGTTAAAATTTTGGTGGCAAGATGACTGATATAGGAGGATCCAGCCAGGCTAGAGAGGAGGAGCCCCGTGATATTCATATATTCCGGGAACAGTTAGTATAGAGAGAGCCATCCCCATTGATCACAGTTGTAGGCCCTGAGTACGAGCCTGAGTCTGATCCTGAGGAGGATCCTGAGGAGATTGATAATGAGGAAGAAAAAGATCCTGATGAGTTTTCACTGAAATCTATCAGTACTGAGATGTATGACGAGCTATATGACCGTAACATAGAGTTACATGATAGCATTAGAGAGTTGAAGGAGCTGGCAGATACGTGTCAGACCACCATAGAGCAGAAGAATGGCGGGATTGATCAGTTCGATGTGCGTCTTGGAGACATGGATTGGAAGCTAGTTTAGGCGGAGAACCAAAAGGAAGAGTTATCAGCTGAGGTGGAGAAACTAAAGAATGATCTGATAGAAGAGTCCGCAAAACGTGCTAAAGTTGAGGACGCGTGAATGAAGGTTGCTGATCATGCAGATTGTGTTAAGGGTGAGGTTCAGTCAAAGAAGGCCAGAATGGATGAGATGGATCATGCTTTCCACACAGCGATGGATAGAGCTCAGGATCGAGTTTTCCACTATCCAGTTCAGTTCGAGGATTTACGGTAGTACATGATGAATCGCAGGACGATGATTCATATCATGGAGTAGGAGCGCAAAGAAGCTGTGCGACGTGGAATGACTTTATAGGTCACAAATAGTAGTAATAATAAGTTAATTACTATGAGAGTTTGTGACGCCCCCAAATTCGGGTCTCAAATACCCGGATTTGGTCATCATGATCCAATGCAAACATTCACCTCCAAACAACATAAAATGACTAAATGCGGAATATAATAAACATATGTTGTTCATTCAAAAGGTGTTACTAGTCCCAAGATTCGATAACCTCAAATACATAACATAAACCATACCCTAAATATTAATCAGGGTTCGAATTACATTGATAGTAAATTAAACTAGGCATAAACTAAAGTCAGCTACTCAAAGTCTAATACTTCAGCTTTTCCTTGCCCTTATCTTTGCCTGAAGTCTCGGGCTTAACTGCAATAGGGTTCATGATATAGCAAGGGTGAGCAACTAGTTTGCCCAACAAGTTTAAATACAGCAATAAAGGATATATCATGATGAACTGAGTATACAGAGAAATTCAACAATATGAATATCGGAAGCAAGAAAGATAATTGCTTTTAGAACAAATGATAGTCAAATAGACTTTGAATAATAAACGTCCAAGGGAGTCAATAGCTAATTGACCCTTTGGTTACTGGCTACAGAATATGTACTTGAGGGGATCAGCCTCACGTACTCTATGTGTATGCATAACATTTAATTCTGCTATTTGTATCATATATCCGATACGTGAAATACTCCCCTATATTGAAGGGGTGTTCATAAAGTCCAAGATTTACGTACCATCTATCGGTTTGGTTAGCTTTTAAAATCTATTACTGCATATGTCTAGCCGGACAATGGCTAAGACTTAACTATGACAGTTCATCCATGTTAGAACTTTAATAAAGTATCGGTCAACGTCGGCACGAAAATAATTGCACAATGTACGAGTGTCAATAACAATGATATGGAATAATTGTTAAGTAATTAAACCACTTAGAGCATGCTTGAGGAATTCAAGGTCAAGCTTAAATAAATAACTTGCAATACAATAATATCCCGCTCAAACGTAACATGAGTAGGGTTAAGGAAACTTGCTCAATAAAATATGAGTCAGGTTAGGGAACTTGCAATAGATAAGAAGTTTGATGTTAGGAACTTGCAACAATTAAGGTTTTGGGGTAGAGAACTTGCCTGTTTGCTCAGCTACAATAATCTAGCTTTAAATTAAATTGCGTTGAGACGACCTAACATTAACAAGTCGGTCTCCCAATTAGTATCGTATAACTAGCACGAGTTTACTCTTACAAGAGGTTACATACCCCCCCAGTAATCCTAACACATAGTCACGTAGATGGAACAATTATTACTAAATTCATATTCATTAATTCGCAATATTAGCTAAATGAATTACAAGTCTAGAACACCTCGATTCTAAGCATCAACGTAAGCTTGAACACATAACATATCAGTTTAATCATGCGATACAGCTTAAGGTATACATGCTGCAAGGCTCTGTTTACCATTTAAGACAACTGGCAAAACTGGCGATCAGCGCGGCCGCGCTAGTGCTTGCTTTAGGAGTGGCGCGGTCGTGCCACTCTCTTGACAGACCAAAAATGAATTTCATTCTGCAGGAACTCTAGCTTACTCTTAGCATACAGGTTACTGATATGACTCAAATACACATGCTCATAATGTTATTAACTTGAGTTTGGAACCTAGCATGCTCATTCTAAATGTAGTTCAAAGTCATAAGGTTTTATGTCGGAAATTCCTACACTTTAGGCCAAATAAGTCCATCTCACAAGTAATCCGCTATTATGGTCATAATACCACATAGTGAGACTAAACAATACTTGATATGCATGCTCGGGTGTAACAACACACTTACATGTTAAATGCATAGCTTCCACATGGAATCTCATGCCTTAAACATACTTGCACATGTCAAAAATCATGCTTAGTTAAATGGTGCTCATGTCAATCACGTCTAGAGGCATAATGAGTCCTATTATGCATGCTTATATGGTCAGAAGACAACTCCCACAATATTTGGCGATACTCGTCTTTAAACTCTAGATTTTCCCCTTGAAAATCATACTAAGACAACTCATGCGATATAGCTTATGCAAGACAACTTAAAAATCATAACTCACATGCATCTGAACACATATGTAAGCTATGTACATATACTCAAATGGTCTGATACACAAGACATGGATTTGACAAGTTCATTCCAAAGTTCTTAAGTTTCCTTTAGAAAATATATGCTAGAACAACGTACGCAAGTTATGGAATTCATAACGACACTAGATAACATGGCAACCCTATTTTCATGCATCAATGGACTAAGCTAACATGCTCAAAGCATCAGAACATAACAACAAGAACTGGCAGCCTACGCGGCCGCGCGGTTTTTAGCCTTAGGAGTGGCGCGGCCGCGCCACTCCTGCACTAGTTTAAGTTCGGCTCTGCATCTGCAGACTCGAAAATTCACATGGCTTAACCCATCTAAATACAACCCAGAGCATCCACATTGGTCCCAAACATGCATACACACCCATATAACATCTTTATACTAATTAACAAACTAATTAGCAAGAATTATGGATTTCAAAGAATTTAACAAACAAGAAGTTTAGAACACAATGTACCTCCTTGAATGCTAATTTGGAATCCTCAAATGCTAAATTTCATAATATTAACACCTCCCAACAATACTCACACTCTATATAAACGTATAAGAAGTTTGTAGCAACTGGATTACTGAAGAATTGGTTCCAATTTATTGAAAATTCATTACACAGACAATGCTTTGGTCTAATTTAGTTAACCAACGGGGAGAAGAAGAAGCTATTGGATAATGAGGATTTGGTGAATTGCCCATCTTCTTCTTTATCATTGTTACCATCTTAACAAGTTAACATAGGCATCAAGCCTATTGCTGAGAAGAAAGAAAAAGAATGGATGTGACTTCCACTGTGCATATACGATTTGGTTTCTCTCTCTCCAATTGTAGAACACGACTGATGAATAAATGGGATGTCCCATAATTTGTGTCCCATTCTTTTGCTATTAGTTAATTAAATAAACTATACAATATAACCCAATTGCTCTGGTATACATTTAATACTAAATCCGTGATTACATAAAGATGGGATTAATAACTTAATCTAGTCCACTTGGTATTAATTTACTAAATAGACTATTACATAATAATATCAATATTGCACACATTAATTAATAATTATATTAATTAATCTATGCAATTTAAATTCCTCCACTATATTCAAATAAATTGAATATTTAAATAATAGACAACTTTATCAATTCTTCTGATATTAAACCTTAGGGCTAGTTTACTAATTTAATTAAACCATTAGTGACACCTTTTAATTAATTTTAGCAATTATTCGCATAATCACTTAATCACATGATCAATTAATCAGACAAGATTTAAATAAGCATACAAAACTAACCAATTAAAAATTAAATTCTATATTTTAATTAATAATGAAGTTTGAAAATTCTCGGATATTACATCCTCCCCTCCTTATAAAAATTTCGTCCTCGGAATTGTAAAATAAGGTTACTCAAATAACTGCGGATAATTCGCCCTCATCTTTTCCTCGAGTTCCCATGTAGCTTCCTCAACTGCGTGATTTTTTCAGAGAACTTTAACGGAATGAATGATCTTATTCCTTAGCTTTTGTTCCTTCCTATCGAGTATTTGGACAACAATCTCTTCGTACGATAAGTCCTTCTGGACTTGAATTGGTTCGTAGGATATAACGTGCTTGTAGTTTGGTTTGTATGGCCGCAACACTGACACATGGAACACATTGTGAATGTGCTCCAGTTTAGGGGGTAACGCCACCTCGTATGCCACTTCACCAACTCGCCTCAGAATCTCGAATGGTCCTATGAACCTAGGGCTTAACTTGCCCTTCTTACCAAAACGAATCTTCCCTTTCCAGGGAGATACCTTCAGAAACACAAAACTACCCACGTCGAAGTCCCGCTTTTGACGATGTAAGTCTGCATAGTTCTTCTGATGGTCTTGGGCTGCTACCAGGCGATTCTTGATCAGCTTTACTGTATCTGCTGTCTGTTATACCATCTCGGGTCCTAGCAGTCTTCGTTCTCCAACCTCGTCCCAACACAACGGTGTTCGGCACTTTCTCCCATATAGCGCTTCGTACGGTGGCATACCGATACTAGCGTGATAACTATTGTTATAAGCGAACTCTACTGGTGGCAAGTGGTCATCCCAACTACCCTTTAAGTCCATCACGATTGCTCGAAGCATGTCTTCCAAGGTTTGAATCGTTCGCTCGCTCTGGCCATCAGTTTGAGGATGGTATGCCGTACTCAACCTCAACTGCGTTCCCAACCTTTCTTGCAGACTCCTCCAAAAATTTGACGTGAAACGCGGATCTCGGTCCGACACAATAGATATCGGCACTCCATGTCGCGACACTGTCTCTTTTACATAGAGTTTAGCCAATTGCTCCAGATTGTACCATATCTTAATCGACAGGAAATGAGCAGACTTGGTCAGACGGTCCACGATTACCCAGATGGCGTCTAAACCCTTTTGTGTTGGTGGCAAGCCCACCACAAAGTCCATGGTGATGTGCTCCCACTTCCACTCCGGAATCTCTAATGGTTGAAGCAGTCTGCTCGGTCGCTGGTGTTCTACTTTAACTCGTTGACATGTCAGACATCTGCTGACGCACTCTGCTACCTCCCTTTTTCATATTTGGCCACCAAAAGTATGGTCGCAAATCCTGATACATCTTCATGCTACCGGGATGTACTGAGTACCTCACACTGTGAGCTTCTTGGAGAATCTCTTCTCTTAACTCCAGATTCAACAGTACCCAGATCCTCCCTTCAAACCTTAGCAGCCCTGTGCTATCAATTTTATATTTGAATTCTTCCCCTTCGGAAATTCGCTTCCTTATGCCTTTGCACTCTCCATCTTTCTCCTGAGCCTCCTTTATTTTATCCCATAAGGTCGGACTTACTGTCACCGCACATAATTTCTCATATGACTCTCTCGGATACTCAATCTCCAACTCGAGTCGTTCAAAATCCCTTATCAACTCTTCCTGAGTGGTTAAATTCAACTACTTCTCTCTGCCTTTTCTGCTTAAGGCATCGACCACTACATTTGCTTTACCCAGATGGTACAGAATCTCACAGTCGTAATCTTTGATTAATTCTAACTATCGACGCTGCCTCATGTTTAGCTCCTTCTGAGTGAAGATATATTTTAGACTTTTATGATCCGTATATATCTCGCACTTCTCTCCGTATAAGTAGTGCCTCTAGATCTTCAAGGCGAAAACTACTGTGGTTAACTCCAGGTCATGAGTCGGGTAACCCTTCTCATATTCCTTTAGCTGACGTGACGCGTACGCAATAACCTTGTCGTGCTGCATTAACACATAACCAAGGCCCTTGTGTGACGCATCGTTGTATACTACAAAACCTCCAGTGTTGTCTGGTAAGGCCAACACCGGTGCTTGACTAAGTCTCTTCTTTAGCTCCATGAAACTCTCCTCACATTTTTCCGTCCAAATGAATTTTACCGTCTTTCTGGTAAGATTGGTCAACGACGATGCTACCTTTAAAAAATCCTGGATGAATCTCCGATAGTATCCCGCTAACCCTAGGAAACTCCTGATCTCCGTAGGCATCTTCGGCTGCTCCCAGTTGATAATGGCTTCTACTTTTGTTGGATCCACCAAAACACCATCCTTATCAATGACGTGACCTAGGAACTGTACCCTCTGCAACCAAAACTCACACTTAGAAAACTTCACGTACAGTTTTTCTCTTCTGAGAGCCTCTAATACAATCCTTAAATGTTCAGCGTGCTCCTCCTCTGTTTCCAAGTACACCAAAATGTCATCGATGAATACGACTACGAACTTGTCCAAGTACGGCTTGAACACCATGTTCATCATATCCATGAATGCTGCTGGTGCATTCGTTAATTCAAATGACATTACCAGAAACTCGAAATGCCCATAACGAGTTTTGAATGCAGTCTTCGGGATATCTTCCTGCCTCACCTTCAGCTGATGATAACCCGTTCTCAAATCAATCTTTTAAAAGTATTTCGCTCCCTTAAGTTGATCGAACAGATCGTCAATCCTAGGCAGCGGATACCTATTCTTAATCGTAACTTTGTTCAACTCACGATAGTCGATACAAAGCCTCATCGAACCATCCTTATTCTTTACAAACAGCAGTGGCGCTCCCCATGGGGACACGCTCAGTCTATGTTGGTCGATTTAGCAATCGATAAACACACACGTGCAAGTATACACGGCCCACAAGTAATATATGATAAGATATGAGTCGAACCCACAGGGAATTGTGACAAATAATAACCAAGTACCAATCGTATATCAATTTGATCTAATTTAAACGATGAAGGTTTGATTGTTTGTTGATTGGTTGAGTTCACAAGTTAAGTAATGAATAAAACGCGGTAAAATATCAAGATAGAAAGGTCTAAGATTATAATTTCCCCCAACACGTCATTTGAATCTGCTAACTCTCTCTTTTCAATCAGTTATAACATACGAATTGACAACCGAGAAATCAAAATTACATAAGAGCCTCTATCGATGGTCAATCACGAATCTTCCTAAGCGGTGTATAGGTATATGTCTATCCTATACACTATCAAGAGACTAATTTCAGGAATGATTAATAGACACGTGTCACCAAATCTAATTAATCGTCCCCTCAATTACCAACTTTCACATCGGAAGTCATTAAGATTAGATTTTCAATTGGTTGCATGCAGTAATTAGGTATATGTCTATCCCAACTACTATCAAGATACCTATTATTGCAGATAATTAATAAGACACACGTACTTAAATCCGATTAATAACCCACAACAATCTATACTCTCGCATGTTATCATAACTAGGTCTTAACCTATAATCCGTTCGTCAAGTTCATATAGGTTCCTAAGGTAATTAGGGCCAAGCAATTAATCTATAAAGCAAAGGTTATGACAATAAATTCACAAATAAATAACTAAAATCAATAGAGAGAGAATTCAATTCAATTTAAGTGTTGGGTTCCATTGCAATCTTAGAATAGAAGGTTAGTTCATGATAGCTACAATAAATATCAATTTGAATTTATACATTGTCAAATTCAAATTACAAAGGAGTAGAAAATCTAGAAATGAAACCACTTTTGAAGTTGTTCAGCTGTTGTTCCTTGGGTTGCTACTGGTTTCTAGCTCTTCCCCTTAGTTTTGCAATCCTTGTTGTATGATTTCCTTGGCTTGTGGCTTGATTCAGCTTGATTTGCAGCCTTTAACCCTGTTGTTTGATGTATTTTGTAGCCGCCCTCGCTCTAGCTGTCTGATATGTAGCTTATAAGAGATTATATATAGCCTCCTTCCAAAAAACCCTAGCCAAAGTCAGACAAAATGGAGCTCAGATCGCACTAAAACTGTGTCAGATCGCACTCAAGACAGCGTTGGCGCGCCCGCACGGTGCCTGGCGCACGCGCACCCAAGCTCTGATTGGCCCTTGCTGAACGCCGCACGCCCGCATGCCGCTTGGCGCGCGCGCGCCCGAGCCCTAGCTCTTGTCGCACACCCGCACGCCGCTTGGCACGCGTGCGCTCGGGCCCTGGCTCCTGCCGTACGCCCACGCCAACGCACAGTTGCCGAGGCCCGCGCGTGCCCACGTGCGCCGCACGGCGCCCGCGCCCAGCGCCTGTTGAGAAGCGCCCACGCCCATGCCTGCCGAGTTTCGCGCCCTGCTGCCGAGGCCCCACGCCTAGCGACTGTCGAGGCCCGCGCGCGCCGCACGTCGCCCGCGCTCGCCGCACGGCGCCTGCGCCCAGCGCCTGCCGAGCAGCGCCCACGCCCATGCCTGCCGAGTGCCACGCCCCGCTGCCGAGGCCCCACACCCAGCGCCGAGGGTGCCGAGCGCCCAACGCCCCGCATGCCCGTGCCTGCTGCCAAGGCCCGCGCGCGCCGCACGCCCAGCGCCTACCTGGTGCCCCCAGCTTCTGCATGCCGTGCCTGCGGCTTGGCCGACGCCGTGCACGCCCAACTTCCAAATGTCATCAAATTCAATGCCAAGCATCGCCAAACACAACTTTTCACCGTATTATCATTCGGGCACGGATATCCAAGCACGGGCTTGCCCTCGTGGTATGGCCGACGCCGAACGCCGTGCACGCTTTCCGACGCCGTGCACGCCTAATTACCAAATGTTATCGAATTAAGCACCGAGCGTCGCCAAGCACAAATTTTCATCATACTACCATTCGGGCATATACGTCCAAGCACGGACATTGAGTCAATACGAATAACGATCCGAGCAGTCTGTATTTCCATTTCTACAAACATAATGAAAATGCATCAAAGCAACATAAAACATGTAAAAATAACTAAAAACTAAATTATGTAGAAATATGATAAAAATAACTAAAAACCATATAAAAGTCCCAAAAACTAACAAACTATCAAGGTCAAAGGTACCCAAATTGTGTGTATAAAACACCCTCATCAGTCTAATATAACCCTTATCTAATAGTTCTTGCAGTTGAACCATTAGTTCCTTCATCTCTACTGGGGCCATTCGGTAAGGCACCTTGGATATCGGTGTCGTTTCGGGTACTAAGTCAATCACAAATTCTATCTCTCTATCTAGCGACAGTCCTAGGATTTCGTCTGGGAAGACATCAATGAACTCCCTTACGATAGGTATCTGGCTCAGTTCACCTTCGACTCGCCAGGTGTCCACCACGTGCGCCAAATAACCTATACAATCCTTTCTAAGCAACTTTCTTGCTTGCATCATCGCCAGACAACAAGATTGTCTTGGCGATTTACTACCATAGAATACCACCTTTGACTTATCTGGAGTCTGCAGGTGCACACACTTCTTCCTACAGTCGATGACTGCTCCGTGACTTGATAACCAATCCATCCCAAGGATTACATCAAACTCCCCCAAACAAATTAGAATCAAGTCCACGCCGAGATCAAATCCTCGCAATCTGATGCAACAATTCCTATGAATGTATTCTACGGGGATAATCTCTTTGTTTGCTACCTCTATGTTCATAGGGTGCTCTAACCTTTCACGAGGTAAGTCTAACCTTCTAGCAAATTCTTCAGAAACGAAAGAGCGGGTAGCACTCGAATCAAATAATACATATGCATTTATATCATTGATTGGGATGATACCTGACACTGCGTCCTTGGACTCTACCGCATCCTTGACGGTCGTGTTGAACGTGTGTGACGTTGGTCTGTTGGCCTGAGTGGCTCGCCCTCTGAAGCTCAGCCTATTATTGTTATTGTTGTTGTTACTGTTGTGGTTGCCGCTTGCTACATCGCCCTTTCTCTTTGGGCAGTCTTTGATCTGATGGTCTGGGGCTCCACACGAGAAACACCCTCCTTTCTGCCTATTCGAACACTGAAGAGCCAGGTGCCCCGGTTGTCCGCAACGATAACAAACGCTTCTTCCTTTCATACACTCCCCTGAGTGGTTCTTTTCGCAGCTACTGCACTTCCTACTTGACTTGGCTTCTCCCCCGGACTTGTTGCCTCCGGAGGATTGGCTCTCCATCCATTTATGCTTATTGGGGTTGCTGCCTCCGCTGCTTCCCCCTTTCGGCCCTTCCTGACCGACTTTTTTTTCTTCTTTAAATCGTGTTATAGCTTCATTGCCTCTTTCCGCAATGATAGCCCTTTCCAGCAGTTCAAAGAAATTCTTAATCTTCAATACCGCGACGGTTTTCTGCACCCAAGGCTTCAATCCCAACTCGAACTTTCTTGCCTTCCTGGCCTCCGTGTCCACCTGATGTGGAGCGAATCGGGCTAACTCGTTAAATTTCGCCGCGTACTCTGCGACTGTCATACCACCCTATTTCAATTCTAGGAACTTAACCTCCATTTCCTGTTGTGTATTCTCCGAGAAGTAATTCTCGAAAAATAACTCCTTGAACTTCTCCCAAGGGATAACTCCATCGTCTACTCGCCCATTATTGGCTTTCCACCAATAATTAGCGTCGCCCTTCATCATGAAGGTGGCGAATCCAGTTTTCTGCTCCTCGGCCACTCGTGCGACCTCGAAGACTTTCTCCATCTCTTCAACCCAAGTTTGTGCTTCTATTGGGTCGAGAGTTCCCTTGAACTCAGGTGGTCCAACCAGCTTGAAATCCTTAAAGTTGGCCAAGTGATGCGCGTGTTGGGGTGCTGGTTGACCTGCTGCTGGCGGGGGTCTAACATGCATAGCCTCGGCCAGCAGTTCAGCGAATACTCTCATGGGGTCAGGTTGATCTCCAACCTCACTTTCTGACTCGGAGACACGTTGATTGCGGGGTCTACCTCTTATCATTATAATCTACTAAAGAGCAAGTCTTAGACATTCGCTTATTATGATACGCTTTTCACACTATACTGGTTAAGTCAGCATTTAATAGTAAAAGCATCTATCAAGCATATTTGATTCATAAGAAATAACTGTATTTATATTCATATACCAATGTTTTAATACAGACTGGTCCAACATTTGGCATACTACTATAAATGCTCAATGGCATAAACTGCCTACTGCTAACTATCCTCTATTAAGCAAAAGGTGAGGATTTACTACTACCTACTCCCTCTATCCAAACAAAAGTTGGGGTTGACTACCATTCTAAGCATACGACAAGGCATCAGAATTCTAATCATAAATCTGTCCCTATTAAACAAAAGTGGGACTACTACCACGACCAAGTAAACACAAGGTTACTGCACTAACAATCAATGCTCGCTACGGCGAACTGCCTGACGGAATGCCTGTCGAGCCAATCAATCAACCACTCGGCGTTTGATCATGCGCCGACTACTGCCCTCCTCCCGAGGATATCTTCTGACTTGGTCCTACAGTCTGGCCACTGTTGTATATATAGCATACTCTAAGGTATCGATCCTAGCGGATCCATCTCGAACCTCTTCCTCCAGCACATCCACCCTTGTGGCTGCGCGAACCCAGAACTCCTATACTCGAATCCTGTCTGCCTGCTCTAAGTCTCTCTCAGCTCTGGCAGCCTGTAGCGCTGACTGCAGCTCCACCTCTCTGGCATCTGACTGCTCTAATGCCTGCCTCAGCTGACTGTTTTACAACATCAGCCGCTACACTGTGTGGCTCAACTGGGGTGTAGCACTCTCTAACTGCTGAATCTAAGCCTTCAGCTCGGCTACCTGGAACTGTAGTGAATACGCCTCTGCCTTATACTGATCTTCCATCTCCAGATAGACAGAGTTCTCCTATTCTAAGTGTGCAATAAGAGCATTCTGTTGCTCGATAGTCTGCTCCTGCTCCATTATGCGATCGACATAATCCCCGAGCAAGTCCTCACTGTACTGACTACCAGATCTCCACACTCTGCCCATAACAGGCTCTACCAAATCCATCAAGTAGTCCTCCTCTGGCTCAGACCCACTTGATGGTACTACTGGGGCAACGAGTGCATAGCCTAACAGCTGCTCCGTAACAACAGGTATGTCAGTGAATACCTCATCCTCCCTAACTCCACTGGTCTCTCCTACGGTAGTCATCCTATAAACACACAAAACTAACCTTAGTACAGCAATAAAATATATTCATTAAAGGAATGAAGTTATATTTCATTGGGTACCACTCGACTCGATGAATTCCCCAATTCATCAAAATACCAAATATGATAAATCTCCCTGATTTATCTCCTACTGCACTCAATACGAGTTTAATACTAAGGTATAACCTAGGTTTCGCAATCCTAACGTTTATAACCTAAAGCTTTGATACCAACTTGTGACGCCCCTAAATTCAGGTCTTAAATACCCGGATTTGATCATCACGATCCAATGCAAACATTCACCTCCAAATAACATAAAATGACTAAATGCGGAATATAATAAACATATGTTATTCATTCAAAAGGTGTTACTAGTCCCAAGATTCGATAACCTCAAATACATAACATAAACCATACCCTAAATATTAATCAGGGTTCAAATTACATTGATAGTAAATTAAACTAGGCATAAACTAAAGTCAGCTACTCGAAGTCTAATACTTCAGCTTTTCCTTGCCCTTGTCTTTGCTTGAAGTCTCGGGCTTAACTGTAATAGGGTTCATGATATAGTAAGGGTGATCAACTAGTTTGCCCAGCAAGTTTAAATACAGCAATAAAGGATATATCATGATGAACTGAGTATAAAGAGAAATTCAACAATATGAATGTCGGAAGCAAGAAAGATAATTGCTTTTAGAACGAATGATAGTCAAATAGACTTTTAATAGTAAACATCCAAGGGAGTCAATAGCTAATTGACCCTTTGGTTACTGGCTACAAAATATGTACTTGAGGGGATCAGCCTCACGTACTCTATGTGTATACATAACATTTAATTCTACTATTTGTATCTTATATCCGATACGTTAAATACTCCCCTATATTGAAGGGGTGTTCATAAAGTCCAAGATTTCCGCACCATCAATCGGTTTGGATAGCTTTTAAAATCTATTACCGCATATGTCTAGCCGGACAATGGCTAAGACTTAACTATGACAGTTCATCCATGTTAGAACTTTAATCAAGTACCGGTCAACGTCGGTACAAAAACAATTGCACAATGTGCGAGTGTCAATAACAATGATGTGGAATAATTGTTAAGTAATTAAACCACTTAGAGCATGTTTGAGGAATTCAAGGACAAACTTAAATAAATAACTTGCAATACAATAATATCCTGCTCAAACATAACTTGAGTAGGGTTAAGGAAACTTGCTCAATAAAATATGAGTCAGGTTAGGGAACTTGCAATGGATAAGAAGTTTGATGTTAGGAACTTGCAACAATTAAGGTTTTGGGGTAGAGAACTTGCATGTTTGCTCAGCTACAGTAATCTAGCTTTAAATTAAATTGCGTTGAGACGACCTAACATTAACAAGTCGGTCTCCCAATTAGTATCGTATAACTAGCACGAGTTTACTCTTACAAGAGGTTACACACCCAGTAATCCTAACACATAGTCACATAGATGGAACCATTATTACTAAGTTCATATTCATTAATTCGCAATCTTAGCTAAATGAATTGCAAGTCTAGAACACCTCGATTATAAGCATCAACGTAAGCTTGAACACATAACATATCAGTTCAATCATGCAATACAGCTTAAGGCATATATACATATATGCTGTAAGGCTCTGTTTACCATTTAAGACAACTGGCAAAACTGGCGATCTGCGCGGCCGCGCTAGTGTTTGCTTTAGGAGTGGCGCGGTCGTGCCACTCTCTGGACAGACCAAGAATGAATTTCATTCTGCAGGAACTCTAGCTTACTATTAGCATACAGGTTACTGATATGACTCAAATACACATGCTCATAATGTTATTAACTTGAGTTTGGAACCTAGCATGCTCATTCTAAATCTAGTTCAAAGTCGTAAGGTTTTGTGTCAGAAATTCCTAAACTTTAGGCCAAACAAGTCCATCTCACAAGTAATCCGCTATTATGGTCATAATACCACATAGTGAGACTAAACAATACTTGATATGCATGCTCGGGTGTAACAACACACTTATATGTTAAATACATAGCTTCCACATGGAATCTCATGCCTTAAACATACTTGCACATGTCAAAAATCATGCTTAGTTAAATGGTGCTCATGTCAATCACGTCTAGAGGCATAATGAGTCCTATTATGCATGCTTGTATGGTCAGAAGACAACTCCCACAATATTTGGCGATACTCGTCTTTAAACTCTAGATTTTCCCCTTGAAAATCATACTAAGACAACTCACGCGATATAGCTCATGCAAGACAACTTAAAAATCATAACTCACATGCATCTGAACACATATATAAGCTATGTACATATACTCAAATGGTCCGATATACAAGACATGGATTTGACAAGTTCATTCCAAAGTTCTTAAGTTTCCATTAGAAAATATATGCTAGAACAACGTGCGCAAGTCATGGCATTCATAGGGATACTAGATAATATGGCAACCCTATTTTCATGCATCAATGGACTAAGCTAACATGCTCAAAGCATCAGAACACAGCAACAAGAACTGGCAGCCTGCGCGGCCGCGCGATTTTTAGCCTTGGGAGTGGTGCGGTCGCGCCACTCCTGCACTGGTTCAAGTTCAGCTCGCATCTACAGACTCGAAAATTCACATGGCTTAACCCATCTAAATGCAACCCAGAGCATCTACATTGGTCCCAAACATGCATACACACCCATATAACATTTTTATACTAATTAACAAACTAATTAGCAAGAATTATGGATTTCATAGAATTTAACAAACAAGAAGTTTAGAACACAGTGTACCTTCTTGAATGCTAATTTGGAATCCTCAACTGCTAAATTTCAGAATACTAACACCTCCCAACAATACTCACACTCTATATAAACTTATCAGAAGTTTGTAGCAACTGGATTACTGAAGAATTGGTTCTAATTTATAGAAAATTCATTACACAGACAATGCTTTGGCCCAATTTGGTTGACCAACTGGGAGAAGAAGAAGCTATTGGATAATGGGGATTTGGTGAATTGTCCATCTTCTTCTTTATCTGAACAAGTTA
The DNA here is from genome assembly GCA_034770075.1 of Aralia elata. Taxonomy (NCBI): domain Eukaryota; kingdom Viridiplantae; phylum Streptophyta; class Magnoliopsida; order Apiales; family Araliaceae; genus Aralia; species Aralia elata. The sequence goes on along the minus strand of JAVJAP010000089.1, from coordinate 1,896,132 downwards.
ACATAGGCATCAAGCCTATTGCTGAGAAGAAGGAAAAAGAATGGATGGGACTTCCATTGTGCATATACTATTTGGTTTCTCTCTCTCTAATTGTAGAACACGGCTGATGAATAAATGGGATGTCCCATAATTTGTGTCCCATTCTTTTGCTATTAGTTAATTAAATAAACCATACAATATAACCCAATTACTCTAGTGTACATTTAATACCAAATCCGTGTGTCGACGCCGGGAGGGATCGCTTCCGTCGCGATGTTTATCCTTTCCAATTTTTTGCCTTCTCATTAGATGATTTTTTGGAAAAGGTCGGCATTAATGTCGACGGGGTTTTGAAATATCGCTTTTTATGATGAGCCAATTAATCAGAGTCGCCAGTTGGTATATTTGAAATGGATGTACCAACTCATCCGAGTTTCGTTCTTTCGTAAATCGCTGGCTCATATGTGACTCCGAATTAATTGGTCTGTAAATCGAGATTCATAGAGTTCGGGGGCTTGCTTAAGCGAGGGGAAGGTGTTAGGCACCCCCCGACTTCCGTGAAACACGGTTACCGCAATCTCGATGCTTTCCTATCCTTTAATTCATAAAACGTGTATGTGTGCGCGCGTTTGTGCCTATGTGAATGTTGTGGTGAGTTTGCATGAAGAAACCATTTTGGTTTTTTAGGAAAAGTCGTGTTTTCTTTTGAGAATGCTTTAGAATGTCCTTTGGCTTATACGAGAAAGCTTTATGAGAAAAGGTTTGATTTTAATTGTCAAAACTATGAGATTTCATTAGGTGTCGTTTTGGCAAAACAAGAGTTTTCTAAACCTTCGTCAAAATAGGAATCGAGATCTATACGTTGCTTTCGTAACTCAAATGATGGGCAACCTCTAGGATCTCTTTAACCCTATGCACAAAGATTTAATAAAACATTATTTATTTTTATAAAACCATTTTTTGTGATGTTGAAAACGATTTTTTCTTTTTCTTGCCTTCTCGTTTAAGACAGAAATCGGCATTCCTTAGCACCTCCAATTTCTTATCCTCGTGATGGTAATAACCTAGTTTGATTGGTTTTATGAAAATCTTCATCGTTTAGCTTTGAAATCCTTTTTGGTGTTACAATTCAAATCAAACATTATAATGCGTAGGGGATTATTCACGGGCATGTAAGCCATCAAAATAACCCCGAACGCCCACAATCACATATTTTCACTATGACAGGGCCTTAAACACGATTCTCGCCTTGGCATCATTTTAAGGCCCGACGATTACATACTTACAATGAAAACTATATCGCTCCTACTACCTACACCAAAAGACGTCCATCATCGGATTTGGACCACGGGGTCGCGTTCCTAGGCTCACATCCAAAATGGCCAAACAAACACAATATCCTAAAATGGCAATCTAAACCAACTAGGCACAATAAATCATCATAACAAGCTAAATTAATTCGCTAAATGGACATCCTCGGGTCATTAGGAAGCATTTCGTTCCGCGGGAACCCTCACTAATGGTCCCTAATCCATGTATCCACAACAATATAATAGAAAAAACTACATTTCATATAACCCAATTGACAAAAAGATTAACAAAATGATATACAAAAATTGCTATAGAAATGGTCTTTTCACCTTGCAAATAATCCTCACAATGTGTATGACCTTGTATATTGAGTAGAGTAGAAAATATATGATATATAATCTTACACAAAAGATGTAATTCCTCACTTTTCTCTCTATTTTCTTGCAAATTTCTGTTATTTTCTTCCTATTTTCCGAGCTGCTCTCTCTCCCTTTTTTTCCGCTGCCAATTCCCTGTATGCTGAATGAAGGAATGAGCTGAAATAGGCTGCCAAGGGCAGCCGCAGATGGATCTGTGGCTGGCTGGCCGCCCCCATCCACTCAGCTGGTTTTCGGTTTCCGTGTTTCGAGTTCCGTGTTTTCAAAAAGGCGCACTTATTGGCCGCAAATCGTCGGGTTGCGGCTAGCTGGTTTGACATTCTCAATTTTCATGCCATGCCTCGATTCTCGTGTTGTGACGTCAGTTTTCGCCGACAAGCTTGTATTTTTCAGTCCGGGAATTACTGGGAGACGTGCCACACCTTTCGGGAATGCTCATTTCGGACGGCCTTGTTGTCATGTCGGTTTTGATTTGCAAATCGTCGCGGTGGCGTCGAGTGTTCGTACTTGCGCCTATCCTTCGCTCTCGTAGGCTGGCTCAATGGACGAATTTGCCCTCCTGTCAGGGTTAGTATACGAAGTGCAAAATTTGGGTGTCTACAGCTGCCCCTCTTTATCATGTTTATGAAATGTTAAATGAAATAAACAGGATAAAGAAATAGACACCCGATGCATGAATGACAGTGCACAAGAATGACAATACATACATGATGCAACACATGCAACGCAAGATGTAAGGCATGCAAAACATTCGTAAAGGTGTCAATGCATCAATCCCTGACCGCAATGTTAGTCGTCGGGTTTCGTCTTCCAATCGATCGTCTCGTTTGCACCGGGTCTCGTATCCGGTCACTCGTCTCGTAATCGCCGGGTCTCGTATCCGGTCGAGTGCCGGGTCTCGTATCCGGTCGCTCGTCTCGTAATCACCGGGTCTCGTATCCGGTGGATTGTCCTGTGAGTGCCGGGTCTCGTATCCGGTCGCTCGTCTCGTAATCGTCGGGTCTCGTATCCGGTCGATTGTCCTGTGAGTGCCGGGTCTCGTATCCGGTCGCTCGTCTCGTAATCGCCGGGTCTCGTATCCGGTCGATTGTCCTGTGAGTGCCGGGTCTCATATCCGGTCACTCGTCTCGTAATCGCCGGGTCTCCTATCCGGTCGATTGTCCTGTGAGTGCCGGGTCTCGTATTCGGTCGCTCGTCTCGTGAGTGCCGGGTCTCGTATCCGGTCGATTGTCCTGTGAGTGCCGGGTCTCGTATCCGGTTGATTGTCTTGTGAGTGCCGGGTCTCGTATCCAGTCGCTCGTCTCGTAATCCACGGGTCTCGTATCCAGTTGATTGTCTTGTGAGTGCCGGGTCTCGTATCCGGTCGATCGTCTCGTAATCGCCGGGTCTCGTATTCGGTCGATTGTCCTGTGAGTGTCGGGTCTCGTATCCGGTCGCTCGTCTCGTAATCCCCGGGTCTCGTATCCGATTGATTGTCCTGTGAGTGCCGGGTCTCGTATCCGGTCGCTCGTCTCGTAATCGCCGGGTCTCGTATCCGGTCGCTCGTCTCGTAATCCCCGGGTCTCGTATCCGGTTGATTGTCCTGTGAGTGCTGGGTCTCGTATCCGGTCGTTCGTCTCGTAATCGCCGGGTCTCGTATCCGGTCGATTGTCCTGTGAGTGTCGGGTCTCGTATCCGGTCGCTCGTCGCGTAATCGCCGGGTCTCGTATCCGGTCGATTGTCCTGTGAGTCCCGGGTCTCGTATCCGGTCGCTCGTCCCGTAATCGCCGGGTCTCGTATCCGGTCGATTGTCCTGTGAGTGCCGGGTCTCGTATCCGGTCGCTCGTCTCGTAATCCCCGGGTCTCGTATCCGGTCGATTGTCCTGTGAGTGTCGGGTCTCGTATCCGGTCGCTCGTCTCGTAATCACCGGGTCTCGTATCCGGTCGATTATCCTGTGAGTGCCCCGGTCGCTCGTCTCGTAATCCCCGGGTCTCGTATCCGGTCGATTGTCCTGTGAGTGCCGGGTCTCGTATCCGGTCGCTCGTCTCGTAATCGTCGGGTCTCGTATCCGGTCGATTGTCCTGTGAGTGCCGGGTCTCGTATCCGGTCGCTCGTCTCGTAATCGTCGGGTCTCGTATCCGGTCGATTGTCCTGTGAGTGCCGGGTCTCGTAACCGGTCGCTCGTCTCGTAATCGCCGGGTCTCGTATCCAGTCGATTGTCCTGTGAGTGCCGGGTCTCGTATCCGGTCGCTCGTCTCGTAATCACCGGGTCTCGTATCCGGTTGATTGTCCTGTGAGTGCCGGGTCTCGTATCCGGTCGCTCGTCTCGTAATCACCGGGTCTCGTATCCACTCGCTCGTCGAATTGAGAAGCCGTGTTCGACACCCGATTCATCAAAATCTCGTATTTTATCACCAAATTATGAGTCAAATGGGTTTTAGAATCGATTAAGCTTGCAATGGAGAATGGGGGAGGCACTGGGACCAGCCGCAGATGGATCTGCGGCCAGCCGCAGATTGATCTGCGGCCAAGATCGGGGTCTTAAGCGGCCAGCCGCTTTCCAGATCTGTCACTTTCATTCGTACCCCACACGATCTTCGCACCTTTGCACGTCCTTTTTGCCGAATTTTCTGATCTTCTTGCAAAAACTGCTCCGGTTAGATCGATCTACGCGCTACGGGTAACACTTTGACCGATTGATTTCCAATTTCGTCAATGTTTTGCTATACATTTGCTATTTTGCATGTTTAGAGATATAAATGTATGCTTTGAAATACTATGCCAAGTATATGCTATGTATCAACTGCGCGAGTCATATTTTATGCTCATGATGCGGTCCCACATATCGGTTGCTTCTTTTTGAAAGAAAATCATGCATTATGATCCTTTTCATGTTGCAATTATCCATATAAATGCAATTTTGACCTATTGTGGCTTGGATTAATTGAAAACATGCTTGGCTATGCATGGGATGCCCATTTTATAGACGAAACTCTGCCGATTTTTTTTTTTTTGCTATATAGTAAACATGCATCATGCTGCATTATTTCTGTGATGAAGATAAGCAGATAAAATATTTCGTGACACAATTAGAAATATAATGTACCTCCCTCTTTGACTGTGTCGTTCCAGCTATGGATCCTGACGTTCCCAGCAGCTCCACTGCATCTCGTGCCTCGGGGGTTCGCCGCCGTAGGGTTGCACCCGTCCCTGCTTTGCCTCGAACCTGCCAGGCTCGCCGACTGGCGGAGGCTGTCATCCGGCCCGATCACCCCGATGTTAAGGAGGCTGTTCTTCCGGACGTTGCGGTAGAGGGGCCATCCTCCAGCATACCAGCTCCATCTCCTCATCGTACCCTATCTGGCGCCTCTGTGCAGATACCCGATCTATTGGGTCGGGATCTCAGTCGTCACCCCTCAGCATCTCTTGTTGCTAATGAGGTATATTCAATTCTACTCTGAATTTATTCTCAATTTCCGTTCGTATCTGGACTGACCCATTAGTGATTGCGACAGGTGCCCGAGTTTACTCAACCGAGGGGTAACTGGTTTAACATTTACTCCCTCTATACAGCTTTGCACAATGATTACCGCACGGTGGTGGATTCCTAGGGCTTTCATCATTTCTTCACCATCATTCCCCGTCAGTGCCCCTGGGGTTATATGAGGGCTCTGTCCGAGCGATGGTTCCACCAAACCCAGTCCCTTCACCTTTTAGACTGTGAGGTCGTGCTGACTCCCTGGGATTGGAGGTACATCACGGGTATCGAGTTCACCAGATCCCGTGTCCCTCTGGATCTTGATATTACTCCAGCAGAGGTCCAAGCTTTATTGGGTTTCGCTGCCGACGACCGGGTCTTTAAGGCCCGCAACATTCAGTCTGGAGCTTTGGCTATTGATGCTGTTGGAGGCATATATGCGACGCCATTCCCAGCAGATCGAGCCACTCGTGATATTCTGCTCCGACGTCTGTTCCTGACCATTATGAGGGGTTGTTTCCTAGGGAACAACTCCTCTACCATTCATTTCAGCGTCGTCGGAGCTGTTAGGGATGTAGACTGGATCGGCGACTATGATTGGGGGTCCTTCACCTTTGCTTATTTCCTCCACGGTCTTCGTCTACGCTCGGAGGGACAGACAGATGCTTGGCTCGGATTCTACCACTTCTTGCTAGTGAGCCTCTTCTTCCTCTTTTCTTACTGTACTTCCCATCATTTCATTTCTCTTTCTTGTATTTGTCGGTTACTCATGCCTTTCCTTGTTTCTGTTCACAGTTCTGGGCGTATGAGCGACTCCCATGCCTGAGGCCTGTCACGACCCTCGGTCTGGATACCTATCCCAGGGGTCGTCGGTGGCATCACAGCACTTTGGAAGAGGTCCTGGTGTCTGGCAGCTTTGCCCATTACCGCATTCAGCTGGAGCTGATCACCGCTGCAGAGGTCGTCTGGACTCCTTATCTTTCTGAGCATCTGGCTGTGGGGTTCACAGATGGATATCCCTCCGGCCCAGAGTTCGCACTCTCCACCCGCCGCCTTACCTTGCAGAGTGTTGGGGGTTGGGTGATGTATCTGGGAGAGCGTGCATTCAAATGCGTTACTGAAGAGATCCACATTCCGCACTCCCTCCCATTCACCACATCCTGGCTATTGGACTCTCAGCCTTCAGAGATTATGCTCGCGGGGGAGGATGGCCGGAAACTTTCTTCGGGCCCTAGCACGAGCGAGGCTTTTCGCATTTGGTGGGTGCCCCACACTATCGGTCCTCAGACCCGGGCCACATTCTTTCTCGGAGATATGGTCCCCGGCTCGGTGATGATGACTGATTGGGCCGCCTGCGTTCGGAGTCCCACTCATGCTGAGCAGATTGCCACTCTGACCCGCCAGGTGGAGCAGCAGTCGTTGTATCTTCGGGTGCTAGGTCGGACCCCAGAGGATGCCTATGCATATGATCCTGACAGTGCGGGTTTCGACACAGGCCCGAGCTCGTCTCATGCCCCAGCGCAGCCATATATCCCCGACATGAACTTTGGGCCTCCGACTTCGACGACTCTAGGGGATCAGTTTGAGGATCCGGCCTTCTTAGATGACCTCACCTTTGACTAGATCAGGCTAGGATAGGGCCTTTTGTACCTGAACCTGTTAGATTTATTATTATTATTATTATTATTATATTTTTTTTATTTCATGCACTATGTATTGAACTCATTTGTTTATTTATGCACAGTTTTTTTTTTATCATTATGACCGTTCAATTGCTTTATTATTAACTGTATGATGCATGCTTTTTTATGGATAGAGAATGACCCCTGCACAGTGTTTTTGATACTGTTTATCACAGATGTCGTCACCAGACGCCGTGGTACGTTTGGATCTCATTCCTCCAACAGGGTTGGTCAGCAGTCTTCTCCGCTGGTTGGACAGTTTATCGCCGGCCGACAGGGTTATCGCAGATGGCCTTTTGGGGCATTCTCGGTCCTTATTATCCTTTCAGGTGCCAGCGGGCTTTGTGGAGGGTATTCTGAGCTATTGGGCCCCTGCCCGTCAGGTGTTCAGATTAGGGACAGTGGAGCTGACCCCCACTCTCGAGGAGATGCTCGCTTTACCGGCTTGCCTTTGGATGGTCCTTGTGCCAGGGTCACAGCTGGTTCTATGCGCCGTCAGTTCTTGACTTTCACCAGTTTGCGGAGGACAGTTTTGTTATCGGTGATCACATCAGACCATCTAGTTCCCCTACATTTCCTGATTAACCGATTCGGCTCACCCGACAGTTTTCACCTATTTTCTGGTGATTTTTCCGTGTCCGAGGAGCGCTGGGGTGCTTTGAGAGTAGACATTTTGATGGCCTGTGTCATCTCAATTCTGTACTTGTCAGCCGGACCCGATCAGTTGGATATGCGAGTTGTCGCGGCCGTTAGAGCCCTTCAGGAGGATCACACCGTTCTTCCCATGATATTGGCAGATACCTACATGTCAGCCTCATATTGTCAGTCTTTCCGGGGCAGAGTATTCAGAGGGAGCTCTACTTTGTTGTACGTGTGGTTTATGAGCCATCTTAGCCCCATCGGTCATTTCCGTCGCCATGGGTTTTGCTTCAGCCACGACATAGCCATGCAGTTTTTGTTTCGTCCCGTGAGCTGTACTGATGCGGCTTCCTGGGTAGAATTCTTGTCGGTTATTGAGGATCCTTTTCATCTCCTGATCTATTCGGGTTATTGCTCCTTTATGAGCTTTTTGACTCACGTGCCCAACCTGGATTTCATCCCTATTACTGGCTTGAGAGGCGTGACGACTTATCATCCCTTGGCGGTTACAGGGCAGTTTGATCAGACACAGGATTTTCACCCTTTCACGGGCGCAGCCGCCTACCGGTTCCTCATATCATCCCAGACAGAGAGAGATCTACTGCGGATATATGATCTTTGGTCTCGCAGGATCCTTGCCGAGTATAGTGACGGTTGCCCCATCCAGACATTCGCTTATGTGCAATGGTTGCGCGGAGACTCGGATATGGTTGGTTTGAGTCAGACTGGGGCTTTTGATGACTCTGGAGTGATTTTCCCAGATGATACCACAGATCATTCCATCTCAGCTGATTTTGCCCCTAGTCGGGTCACTGAGGATACCCGACTCCGCCTGGCCATGATTACTACTGAGGCTGAGAGGGATGCCGCCCTTGTTGAGAGAGATAATGCCATTCTGGCTAGAGATGTTGTCCTTGCTGACAGAGACGCCATTGTATTTCAGACTAGGGCAGTTATAGATGCTCATTCTGAGACTATCAGCCGAGCCACTGCTTTATTGGATCGTATCGACATGATGGGGCAGCAGATTGCAGGGGATGCTGATGCTTCAGATCTATCCACCACTTTATCCATCCTGCTTCAGCTAGTTTCAGATTTGTAGATTATTTTATTTCCTGCATAGACTATGTCAGTTTCATCGGTTATCGAAAGAGAAATCTTGTAACAAAATGACTTATATATACAGACATGCATTTAAATTTAGTCATTTTCCCTTTTTGTCGTATCGTTGCTTTTAATTGGATCCTCATTTTATCCAACTGGCCATGATTTTGACATTTTGCTTTCTTTCTCTTCTCCAGTCTTGATGGAGATTTGACAGATATTGCCGCACACCCTGTCGATTTCATCGGACTGGGTCTTAGATTTGGGCTAACTGTTTGGTTGGGTCAGGGTTATGTCAGTTGAGATGAAGCTGATTAGTCGGCTGGTTTCGGGAAGGTTTCGAGGGTATAGGAAGGTTTATCTGGCTGTTGGGAGTTGGTTTTGGTTAGAGAAAGTATTATTTTTAAGGAATCGGACCGTGCCATGATGGCTGCCTACGTACCCCCACAAGTTGGGAGATCAGGTCCTAAATAGTTCGTTCTTCAAAGAAAAAGGAGAAACTGATGATTCAAGCGTAGAACGGCTTCACCGAGTCGGAATTGATGGGCTGTGGAAATACCTCGCCATCCATCTCTTGCAATATGAGGGCTCCTCCAGACAGTACTTTCTTGATCACAAAAGGTCCTTCCCAGTTCGGGGCGAACTTCCCTTTGGCTTCGTCTTGACAAGGCATGACTCTCTTTAGCACTAGGTCATTTTTCTTGAACTTCCGAGGTCTTATCTTTTTGTCGTATGATCGAGAGATCCTTTGCTGATATAACTGCCCGTACAAAACAGCAGCCACCCTCCTTTCATCAATTAGGGCCAATTGGTCGTATCGACTTTGCATCCAATCCTCCTCGCTTATCTGAGCATCGATCAATATTCTGAGGGACGCCATCTCAACCTCAACTGGCAGAACAACCTCCATTCCGTATCCCAAAGCGTAAGGGGTCGCCCCTGTAGAAGTACGCACCGACGTTCTGTACGCCAGCAGGGTGAGAGGTAGCAGATCCGGCCATCCCCGATGATTGGCGGACATTCTCGCCATGATCTTCTTGATATTTTTATTTGCAGCCTCCACTGCCCCATTCATCTTAGGACGGTAAATGACAGAGTTGAGGTGTTTGATCTTAAACTGGTCACATAATTCTTTCATGAGGGCATTGTTCAAATTCTTGGCATTGTCGGAGACCAAGACCTCAGGTTGCCCGTATCGACAAATGACATTATTCCTGATGAAACCAACGATGATCTCCTGAGTTACTTTAGGGAAAGAACCTGCCTCTACCCATTTAGTGAAGTAATCGATCATGACGAAGATAAATCGGTGTCCGTTGCTCGCTTTGGGCTCTATTGGTCCGATTACATCCATACCCCACATTGAGAATGGCCAAGGGGAGGTCATACAATGCAGTTCATTGGGGGGCGCATGAATTACGTTTCCGTGCGCCTAGCATTAATAACATCGTTTGACATGATTATCGCAATCGGCTTTTAGTGTTAACCAATAATGCCCCGTTCTCAAGATCTTTTTGGCCAGCATCGGTCCACTCATGTGTGGCCCACACATTCCACCATGTATTTCGTCCATAATCTTTTGGGCCTGCGTCTCATCTACGAATTGCAACAGTCCCAAACCAGCATCCCTCTTGTAGAGTGAATCCCCACTCAGGTAAAACTTCATTGCCATCTTTTGACTTCTCATCCTTTCAGCTCGGTTTGCTTGGTCGGGAATGGATCTATCCCTCAGATATTCCCTTATGTCGTGATACCAAGGCTGCTTTGGCAGAACCACCTCGTCCGATAATACTGCAACATGTTACTCGTATGCCGGGGCATTCTGTACTGCTATCTCAATCTGTGGAATGTCCCAGCTCTTGATTACGTGGATTAAGGAAGCCAGAGTTGCCAACGCATCGGCAAAATCATTCCGTCCCCGGGGGATATGTCGGAAAGCGATATCTTCGAACTCTCGCATCAATTGGATAACATAATGATGGTATGGAAGTAACCGGAGCTCTTTTGTGTTGTACACCCCGATCACCTGTCTGATTACCAGTTCTGAATCCCCGAACACCGCAAGTCTTTTCACTCCCATATCGCGGGCAAAACGGAGTCCCAAAATACATCCCTCGTACTCAGCTGTGTTGTTCGAATTACTGAACTGTAATTTAGTGGCCACAGGGTATTGCTCTCCGGTGATAGAGACCAGGACGACTCCGGCCCCGGCCCCCTCAACATTCATGGCACCATCAAAATACAGCTTCCAGAACTGCCCCTCGTCATCACATTTCGTGTGTAATACCCAAAATACATCTTCGCCTGGCAAAGGAGTTTCTAAAGGCTCCATCCCCCCTGCTGGCGTTTCTGCCAACTGATCTGCAATTCCTTACCCTTTAATGGCTTTCTGAGTTACGTATACCATGTCTAACTGCTGTAAGATTAACTGCCATCTTGATAGTCGAAAGTTCAGCATGGGCCTTTCAAAGATATATTTCAGGGGATCCATTCTCGATATCAAGTACGTAGTGTGACCATTGAGACAGTGTTGTAACCTCATTGCAGCCCACGCCAAAGCACAACAGGTCCTCTCGATGGGAGTGTAATTCTGTTCACATCGGCTAAATCTCTTGCTGAGGTAATAGATGGCCTGCTCTTTACCTGCTTCATTCTTCTGTCCCAGCATGCATCCCATCGCAATGGCATTGACCGATATATACATAAATAGAGGGATCCCATCCTTCGGGGGTACCAGCACGGGTGCCTCTGCCAGCTACTTTTTAATGGTCTGAAAGGCTTTCTGACATTGCTCATTCCACTCTTGGGAAGCATCCTTCCTTAATAGTTTAAAAATCGGCTCGCATGTAGTCGTCAAGTGGGATATAAAGCGGCTGATGAATTTTATTCTTCCAAGGAATCCTTTTATCTCCTTCTCCGTGTGAGGTGCCGGCATATCCACAATGGCCTTAATCTTCGCCGGATCCAACTCAATGCCCCGATCACTAACCAGGAATCCCAAGAGCTTGCCCGACTGCACTCCGAAAGCACACTTTGCCGGATTGAGCTTCAAATTATATTTTCTGAGCCGATCGAATAGCTTTTTGAGATGGGTTATATGATCAGATTCTACCCTTGACTTCACGATAATGTCATCCACGTAGACCTCTATCTCCTTGTGCATCATGTCGTGGAACAGGGCCATCATGGCTCTCTAATAAGTAGCCCCCGCATTTGTGAGACCGAAAGCCAATCGTCTATAGCAGAAGGTGCCCCAAGGGGTGATGAAAGCGGTCTTTTCCCGATCCTCTTCCGCCACCATTATTTGATGATACCCCGCAAAGCAATCCACAAAAGAGTACATCTCGTACTGGGCTGTGTTATCCACCAGGATGTGTATGAAAGGCACCGGGAAGTTATCCTTGAGACTGGCCTTGTTTAGATCTCTATAGTCGACACATACCCTCACCTTCCCTCCAGGCTTAGCCACTGGGACTACATTGGACAGCCATTCTGGGTAAGTGGACACCATTATGATTCCAGCCCTGAACTGTTTGATGATCTCTTCCTTCACCTTCAAGCTCCACTTCGGTTTCAACTTTCTTAGTTTCTGCTTGACAGACCTGAAACCCTTCTTGATGCGCAACCGGTGCACCACAATGTCTGTGGACAATCCGATCATGTCCTCATGAGACCAGGCAAAGACATCCTCATACTGGCATAGCAACTCAGTTATTTCTGCTTTCTGGCTAGGGGTAAGATCTGTCCCTATCTTGAGCTCTTTGGGCTTGTCAGGGGCTCCGATATCTATGGTGATGGTTTGGTCTAAGTTGGGTTTGGGTTTATCCTCGACCCATCCTTTGATCTTGTCAGGCGCGTCGTCGTAATCTGTCTCGTCTTGCTCAATGCCCATTAAATCGAAATCTAGCTCAATATCAAAATCATAATAATCATTCAAATTTGAAAGATCGTTTGTTAGGCAAGGATTACTCAAATTGGTACACCTGACACGAAACAAAATATTTGTCATAAATAAGTCATTTTCCACAACGATCACATTTTTAAGATAACATGACGAAACGACATAATTATGCAAAATATAAAACAAAAATGATATTTCTTCATCCTCCCATCCTCTGGGGTCTACCACCCTGATGCCGTGTTTTACCCTTGTTTGGATATCACTGGTTCCATTGTCTAGTTGTCGATGGTCAGACCAGACGAAATGCGCTGGATGAAAGGTGGCTTCACATTGGAAACTTCCCCGATGACTACGGCCACATTGCCTGAGTCCCTCTTCGTACCTTCTTCAGGAATAATTAGCCCTGCCCAATCGATGACAGGCATACTTTGTTGTGCTCCCGGTGGCGTGGCAACATCCTTCCCCTCTCCATTGCTTGTTAACTGTCCGGGGATATAACACCTGGTTTTGAACTTTTGCGCGACCTCCTGTAGGAAACTTTCCCTCTTGGTCGACTCGTTACTTGTGGGGGTCAATTCTTCATCCCCAGTCCCAATCACAGGCTTGCTAGTCCCTCGTTCATTGTTGACCTTGGTCACCGGATTTCCAGTCAGTCGAGTCGGGGCTGCGCCTTGACGATGTCTCCGTGCTACGCCCTCATGATATCCCAACCATGCTTTGCCTATCTGCTGTGGTAGTTGAATGGGCTCGGTGATTCCTTGACTGCTCTTTCCTAACCCTTGTCCGGGTTGAAATTTCATTCTCATCATTTCTTTTACAACAAAGGTAAGTTATGGAGAGACCTTAGGTTTCACGGCTGGAGCCCCCAGGCATCTGTAGTGGGGAGTGCTGATCTCCAGCGCCTGAAAGCTGGCAGGTGCCGCCGACTCGTCCACATTAATCACCGGCAGGCCATTCCTGGAAGAATAAGGGTCATCACACTCTGCCGAGATCGTCACTAGATTCCCGTCGATGATAAGTTTGATTTGCTGGTGTAGCGTGGAAGGAACTGCCCCGGCCATGTGTATCCACGGCCTCCCCAATAACAGGTTATAACTTGCCGCAATATCTAAGACTTGGAAAGAGATATCAAAAGTACAAGGTCCTATTTCCACAGGCAATTCTATCTCCCCAATTGTATCCCTCTGGGATCCGTCGAAGGCTCGTACCACTACATGACTGGCCCGTAGGCGCTTAGGATTGATGTTCATCTTCTTCAATATACTGAGGGGACATATATTCAACGCCGATCCCCCATCAATCAGCACCCCATTCATGATATAACCTGAGGAGATTACCGCAATATGCAACGGTTTTCGATGCCCCCTTCCTTCTTTAGGGATATCATCATCTGTGAACGATATCACATTACTTTCCAACAGATGGTCCACCAGATGGCCGAAACCTTCTTTGCTAATCTCCTTGGGAATATATGCCTCCTCTAGGACTTTGGCCAGAATTTTGCAGTGATCACTGGATGATAACACCAAATCCATGATCGACGTCAGGGTCGACTCCTCGCTTAATATCTGGATCCCTCTTGCTTCCGGGTGATCCATCTTCCTCAAGAATTCCATGGCTTTCTCCTCGGATATCTTTTCATTTTTCTTCGTTTTGCTTTCAAGGACTCGTCCAGGAAGATATAAGGGATTCCCCTTTGTTATTACAGAAGCACAACTGGCCGTTTCCTCTGACACCCCCCCATAATTCCATGGTACCGTTTTCAGACTGTGGATAGGGATTTGCGGTCTCGCTGTAAGGGTGAGGGGTTTCAGAGCCGATAACTTGACAGGCCCCTCTATGATATTTCTGCTTACACCCGCCAACCTAATTGGCGCTCCCCGTATACTCTCGTGATCACTTATCATGCTGATCATTTCATCAATTTTCTTTATATAATTCAGCCTTGACGGCCCCTCAGCTTCACTGGCTTCCGCCACATTGACCCCCCCTCCATCATGCCTAGGCAGGGGATTGACTTTAACATTTTGGGAGTCTGGCTGTTCCACCACAATTTCCCCACTATCAATCAAGTTTTGAATTCTGTGTTTCAGCGTCCAACATTCCTGCGTATCATGACCAGGGGAACCTGAGTGGTATGCGCATCGCTTGCTTGGGTCAAATCTTCTTCCTTTCGGGTCACTTGGGGGCGCCAAATCGACTATTTTCTTCTAGGCTATCAATACTGCCAAAACCCGCTCAAGAGGATCCCCGAGTGGGGTGAATACTCGATTTTTCGTGATCTCGAATCTCCTTCGCCCGTCCGTCCTCTGATCAGTGAATTTAGGCTGTCGGGATGGCCCCACTCTCTGTATCTGTGCTGGAGGATTGTTCTCCGCCTTTCTAGATGATCCCTACAGGATGAGGGAAACATCTTCCTCCTTTTTCTTTTGGACCCTACGGGAAGTGCTGCCATAGTTTCCACTTTGGATTTGTTCCGCAGCTGTTTCCAAAGCCGTGAAATCCCGAATCTTGCCAGACTTCAAACCCATATCCACCATTTCTCCGTGTTTAATCATCTCGGCAAAAGGACTTCCAATCCCCGATATAACCCGCTCATAATAAGGTGCCTCTTGAATATCCACGAAGGTCATCACCATCTCCGACTCGCTCATTGGGGGATTCACCTGTGCAGCCATACCCCTCCATCGCTGTGTATAATCCCTGAAAGATTCCTTTGGTTGCTTTTTAATTTTCGTCATTTGATATCTATCAGGGGCCATTTGTGCTTGGAAGCTATATTGTGTTAAGAAGGTGTGGGCCAACTCCTCCCAATTGTGGATCCGGGCATTATCAAGACGGGCATACCAGATTCTTGCTTCTCCCGTCAGGCTCTTTTGGAATAATTGCATCCTTAGACCTTCGTCTTCTGCATAAGATCCAAGCTCCCCAATGTATATTTTCAGATGTGTATAAGGATCCCCCTACCCATTGTATTTCTCAAATTCGGGGATTTTAAACTTCTCCGGATATCTGGTTCCAGGGAAGATACACAGATCTGAATAATTAACCCTGCCTAGGGAACCTATGCCTTTTAGAGATTGGATGGTCTCCTCCATCTGCTTCATTTTCCTTCGAAGGTCATCAGTATCTCCCTCCTTTGGAATCGTGATTACTGTCCTGTCAGGTGCAAGAACGGCCTTTGGGATCATTGGCTCGCCCTTAGGTTGGGGTGGATCCTCTTTAGGTGGATCCTGTCTAGGTAGCAGTTGTTCCTTTAGCATCATGGCCATTTCCAATATCTGTTTCTTAAAATCATCAAATTCCTCACGAGATATGGAACCAGGATTAGTAGGTGGAAGATCAGCCATTTCGGATGTAGAGTCTTGGGCCCTTTTAGACTGCAAACGCGTTTGAGGAGCAATCCTGCAGAAACAACGGTTTGGAGTTTAATCTTTGGGAAATGAAAGACGTGGATGCATGCTAAAGCGGTAATTTTTTTGTGCTTTTGGGTTGTTTAATCTTTCTCTGCAAAACAACATGTTAGCGATCCCTTATTGCAATAATAAATGCTAGACTCGACTTATTATGCTTCCCCAGCTGTTCCCTGCAAAACATAGAGGTTAGTAATTTCTTTTGACAAGAGGGGAGGCATATATGAATATTGAATTGGACTATGACATTTATATGCGCGAATGTAAAAGGGCATGAAGAGACTTTCCTGTGCTGGGTTAATCTGAGGCTGACCTATCCTAAGGTTACTCTCGCGGGCTTTTCGGCATGAAGGTCCCTAAATCTTCGCAATCTACTCGTCTGAATCCTTTCGATTGGAGCGGATTTGAGTGGTGCGTTTCCTGAGCCATCTCCGGGGAGCAGCCCCTAAGAGTCCAGTAATAAGCAACCGACAAGTTCGCCTCAGGAGGAGGTATACTCTTAACATACATTCACATTCATCGTCCTCACCGTATGCAAATGATTACTTTAAAGTAAAGCAATTCCATTCAATTATTCATTTTTTGGACAAAACACACATTCACACAACAACAAGTAAAAAAGATCAAAATATCGCATGCACACACATACTCATGAATTTTTAAAGGATAGGATAGCATCAAGATTTGAACGCGGCTTAAGCCCTCTAATAGTCCCCAGCTGAGTCGCCAGTTGTCGACGCTGGGAGGGATCACTTCCGTCGCGATGTTTATCCTTTCCAATTTTTTGCCTTCTCATTAGATGATTTTTTGGAAATGGTCGGCATTAATGTCGACGGGGTTTTGAAATATCGCTTTTTATGATGAGCCAATTAATCAGAGTCGCCAGTTGGTATATTTGAAATGGATGTACCAACTCATCCGAGTTTTGTTCTTTCCTAAATCGCTGGCTCATATGTGACTCCGAATTAATTGGTCTGTAAACCGAGATTCATAGAGTTCGGGGGCTTGCTTAAGCGAGGGGAAGGTGTTAGGCACCCCCCGACTTCCGTGAAACACGGTTACCGTAATCTCGATGCTTTTCTATCCTTTAATTCATAAAACGTGTATGTGTTCGCGCGTGTGTGCCTATGTGAATGTTGTGGTGAGTTTGCATGAAGAAACCATTTGGGTTTTTTAGGAAAAGTCGTGTTTTCTTTTGAGAATGCTTTAGAATGTCCTTCGGCTTAAACGAGAAAGCTTTATGAGAAAAGGTTTGATTTTAATTGTCAAAACTATGAGATTTCATTAGGTGTCGTTTTGGCAAAACAAGAGTTTTCTAAACCTTCGTCAAAATAGGAATCGAGATCTATACGTTGCTTTCGTAACTCAAATGATGGGAAACCTCTAGGATCTCTTTAACCCTATGCACAAAGATTTAATAAAACATTATTTATTTTTATAAAACCATTTTTTGTGATGTTGAAAACGATTTTTTCTTTTTCTTGCCTTCTCGTTTAAGACAGAAATCAGCATTCCTTAGCACCTCCAATTTCTTATCCTCGTGATGCTAATAACATAGTTTGATTGGTTTTATGAAAATCTTCATCGTTTAGCTTTGAAATCCTTTTTGGTGTTGCAATTCAAATCAAACATTATAATGCGTAGGGGATTATTCACGGGCATGTAAGCCATCAAAATAACCCCGAACGCCCACAATCACATATTTTCACTATGACAGGGCCTTAAACACGATTCTCGCCTTGGCATCATTTTAAGGCCCGACGATTAAATACTTACAATGAAAACGATATCGCTCCTACTACCTACACCAAAAGACGTCCATCATCGGATTTGGACCACGGGGTCGCGTTCCTAGGCTCACATCCAAAATGGCCAACCAAACAAAATATCCTAAAATGGCAATCTAAACCAACTAGGCACAATAAATCATCAGAACAAGCTAAATTAATTCGTTAAATGGACATCCTCGGGTCATTAGGAAGCATTTCGTTCCGCGGGAACCCTCACTAATGGTCCCTAATCCATGTATCCACAACAATATACAAGAAAAAACTACATTTCATATAACCCAATTGACAAAAAGATTAACAAAATGATATACAAAAATTGCTATAGAAATGGTCTTTTCACCTTGCAAATAATCCTCACAATGTGTATGAACTTGTATATTGAGTAGAGTAGAAAATATATGATATATAATCTTAGACAAAAGATGTAATTCCTCACTTTTCTTCTCTCTTTTCTCTCTATTTTCTTGCAAATTTCTGCTGTTTTCTTCCTATTTTCCGAGCTGCTCTCTCTCCCTTTTTTTCCGCTGCCAATTCCCTGTATGCTGAATGAAGGAATGAGCTGAAATAGGCTGCCAAGGGCAGCCGCAGATGGATCTGCGGCTGGCTGGCAGCCCCCATCCACTCAGCTGGTTTTCGGTTTCCGTGTTTCGAGTTCCGTGTTTTCAAAAGGTGCACTTATTGGCCGCAGATCAATCCGCGGCTGGCTGGTTTGACTTTCTCGATTTTCGTGCCATGCCTCGATTCTCGTGTCGTGATGTCGGTTTTCGCCGACAGGCTTGTATTTTTCAGTCCGGGAATTATTGGGAGACGTGCCACACCTTTCGAGAATGCTCATTTCAGACGGCCTTGTTGTCATGTCGGTTTTGATTTGTAAATCGTCGCGGTGGCGTCGAGTGTTCGTACTTGCACCTATCCTTCGCTCTCGTAGGCCGGCTCAATGGACGAATTTGCCCTCCTGTCAGGATTAGTATACGAAGTGCAAAATTTGGGTGTCTACACCGTGATTACATAAAGATAGAATTAATAACTTACTCTAGTCCACTTGGTATTAAATTTACTAAATAGACTATTACATAATAATATCAATATTGCACACATTAATTAATAATTATATTAATTAATCTATGCAATTTAAATTTCTCCACTATATTCAAATAAATTGAATATTTAAATAATAGACAACTTTATCAATTCTTCTGATATTAAACCTTAGGGCTAGTTTACTAATTTAATTAAACCATTAGTGACACCCTTTAATTAATTCTAGCAGTTATTCACATAATAACTTAATCACATGATCAACTAATCACACAAGATTTAAATAAGCATACAAAACTAACACATTAAAAATTAAATTCTATATTTTAATTAATAATGAAGTTTGAAAATTCTCGGATATTATAGAGTTAATATGATGTAAATCTCAAATGAGATAAATAGTGGGATATGATGATGTAATCCTGGAATTTTATGATTTCAGGATAGATGATGTAAATAACTATGATGCTATCTATGTTATGTTTTAAATCAGTAAATGAATAAAATACGAAAGTTTGTCAAATGTATTAGGTGCTATATGTTGTTTATAAATGTTTAAGTTAAGACTTAAATGTTTAAGTAATTGAGCAATAATTTAATAGCGTGAATTCTTAACAGTAAGATGCCGCCAAGAAGAAGACAGACACGTCAACAGACCCCTAAGGGATCCACAAATAACAACGATGAAACCAAGGTTAATCCAATGTAGCAGTTGGTGAATTTGCTAACGGAAGCATTTGCGAATCAACCCCAAGCTCAAACCACAACTTTCAAAGACTTCAAGGCTGTTGGACCCCCAGAATTTTAAGGGTCTATGAATTCGAATGAAGCTCAAACTTGGGTTATTGAAATGGAGAAGGTGTTTGGCATCTCTAGGGTTAGCGAGGACCAGAAAACTGCTTTTGCAACATTCATGCTCAAATCAGAAGCTAGTTATTGGTGGCAAGCTAAAAAACCCTGAGGTGGTCAAGGGGTAATTCCGTGGGATAGATTCAAGGAAATGTTCTTCGAGACGTATTTTTCGCCTAGTTTGCAGAACCAAATGGAAGTCCAATTCTTGGAATAGAAGTAGGAGAAAATGACGGTGCCTAAAAACGCCGCGAAATTTAATGAGTTGGCGAGGTTCACGCCGTATCAAGTCAGTACCGATGAGAGGAAGGCGAGGAGGTTCGAGCAGGGACTAAAGCCCTGGCTATATAGCCGAGTCTCTATGTTCCAACTCAACTCGTTTGCAGCAGTATTGGAAAAGGCAATAATAGTAGAAGGGGGAAGTGATGAGGACATCCTTAGTTTAGAAGCCCATGACGAAACCCAAGCGGATCTATTTCATATACCACTTGGACCCATTACGAGGACTCGAGCTAAACGCCTCAAAAAAGGACTTAACGGGATGATTCATGAATTATGGAACAAGGTTGGAACAAGTACGGAGAACGTAGAGACGGGATACAAGTACGCGAAGATCATAAACACACTGATAGCAAGTGTACCCAAAGCACCGCAATAGACTTCATGTTGCTAAAAACTGACTTTCTTGGATTGCGGGATTCCTTTCCCAAAATAGGGTGCCATGTTTTAGGTAATGGTGTTTTCCACCAATTGTTCCCTTCCCTAAAACAAGGTTCCATGTTTTAAGTAATGGTGTTTTCCACCAATTGTTTCCTTCCATAAAACAAGGTTCCATGTTTTAAGTAATGGTGTTTTCCACTAATTGTTTCTTTTCCCAAAACAAGGTTCCTTGTTTTATGTAATGGTGTTTTTTAGGGTTTATTTGATTCTAGATTGTTCTCAAGCTTAGTATGAATAAGCTTCATGATGTAATGGTTTAAACAACCAATTTTCAGCATTATCAATATTATTGTGAGTTTGTTTCTCTACTTGTGGTTCTTTGAAGAATTTCTAAGTATTCCTTAGTTTTCTTGAGAGATTCATAATTGACTTATCATACAACCATTCATAGTTGTGTGTGGCGTCTTCGACCGCATCAATCGTCGATTGTACCAAGATTATCGCTTCAATATAAGCGAGGGGTCGAGGTATCGTTGGTGTTCATCCTACACATAATTCATTTGCAAGCAATTGTACCAAGATTATCGTCTACATATAGGTGAGGGGTTAAGGTATTGCAAGCAATCCATCCTATCAACTAGTTAGAAATGATCCAGGCGACGACCACCTCACGTAAGCGTGTCGTGGAGTCTATCAGGAAGTGATGCCCTGACAAAGTATAACCAGGAACAGAAGAAGAGAAAGAATGAAAATGAGAACAAAGCGGGTGGTAGCCATAGTGGCAGTAGTCAGAAAAGGAAGTGGAATGACAGTGTCTCTGGAGGCAGTCAACAGGGAAATCAGAAGAAGATTGAGGCATGTGGTAACTGCGCAAAGAATCACGTGGGTGTTTGCTTGAAAGGCAAGATAGTATGCTTTAATTGTGGTCAAGAGGGCCACATTGCACCAAATTGCCCTAGTCCGAAGAAGGGTGCGTGTTTCACCTGTGGATCAAAAGATCACTTGACCCGTGACTGTCCTAAGAAAGCAACATGAGGAACAAGTGGAATGAAGGGAAACAACAGTGGTGGTAATTTGACCATCACTGGATTGACGCTGTCCAATCGACCTATTGCCCGAACATTCAACATGACGGTGCATGATGTTGTATAGTCAAAGGATGTGGTGTCAGGTATAATTACGGTCAATAGTATAAATGCTTACGTATTATTTGATTCGGGTGCTACTTGTTCATTTATATCCGATGATTTTGCTAAGAAATTAGATTTACCTTCAG
This sequence comes from Aralia elata, assembly GCA_034770075.1. Classification (NCBI taxonomy): domain Eukaryota; kingdom Viridiplantae; phylum Streptophyta; class Magnoliopsida; order Apiales; family Araliaceae; genus Aralia; species Aralia elata. The sequence goes on along the minus strand of JAVJAP010000089.1, from coordinate 1,874,655 downwards.
GAGGAGTTAGACTACCCCATGAACATAGAAATTGCAAATAGGGAACTGATTCCTGTTGAGGTTGTAAACAAGAACTGTCGGATAGATATTAAGGGTCATCTGATGACTGTAGATCTAATTCCAATTCAACTTGGGGAGTTTGACGTTATTTTGAGAATAGATTGGTTGTTCAACCATGGGGCAGTTATTGATTGCCAAAAGAAGTGTGTGAACCTTATAACTCCGTCAAAGGTAGTGTTTTATGGCAGCAAGTCGCCTAGACAAACGAGTTGTCTGACGATGATGCAGGTCAGGAAGTTGTTGGGACAAGGCTGTGTGGGATACCTAGCTCATATAGTCGATACTCGAAAGGTGGGTGCAAAGCTGGAGGAGATACCAGTAATTAAGGATTTTACGGATGTATTTCCAGACGATTTGTCGGGACTTCCGCCAGATAGGGAAATTGAATTTGTAATTGATCTAGCACCGGGGACAGCTCTTATATCAAAAGCCCCATACCGAATGGCTCTAGTGGAGATGAACGAGTTGATGGTACAATTGCAAGAGTTGTTAGACAAGAAGTATATCCAACTGAGCGTTTCGCCGTGGGGAGCGCCAGTGTTATTTGTCAAGAAGAAGGATGGATCGATGCGTCTTTGCATTGATTATAGGGAATTGAATAATGTCACTATTAAAAATAGATACCCGTTGCCACGAATTGATGACTTATTCGATCAGTTGAAGGGGGAGAAGTATTTCTCGAAAATAGATCTGAGAAGTGGGTATCATCAGTTGAAAGTGAGAAAGGAGGATGTACCAAAGATGACATTCAGAACTCGGTATGGTCATTACGAGTTTCTAGTAATGTCATTTGGTTTAACGAATGCACCTGCAGCATTCATGGACCTAATGAATAGAGTGTTCAAACCATTTTTGGATAAATTCGTAGTGGTGTTCATAGACGACATTCTAGTATATTCCAAAACCCATGAAGAGCATGTGGAACACTTGAAGGTGATATTGGAAGCGTTAAAGAAAGAGAAGTTGTATGCGAAATTCTCAAAGTGCGAATTTTGGTTGGAGCATGTGCAATTTCTTGGGTATTTGATTGATAAGGACTGAATTTCGGTGGACCCATCAAAGGTTGAAGCTGTGATGAACTGGGATCAGCCGAAGACACCGTCAAAGGTGAGAAGTTTCCTAGGATTGGCAGGTTATTATCGACATTTCATTCCGGACTTTTCTAGAATCGCCACTCCGTTGACGAATTTGATAATGAAAGCGGTGAAGTTCGTTTGGACGGAGAAGTGCGAAGAGAGTTTTCAAGAATTAAAGAAGAGACTGAGTACGGCACCTGTGTTCTCTTTGCCGGATGATGTGACAACCCGAAAATTCATAAGATTTATTAGTAAGATCTTGAATGATTAATTAAAGGTTAAAGAATAAAACCTAGATGAGAATTTGAGGATTTATTTAAAATTTTAAGAAAAACCTATATGGTTTACTCTTTGAAAGAGAATAGAGAAAATATGGGTTATAAAATTCCAAAACCCTAGAAATGAATTTATATGTACTTAAAAGAACATTATGGATAAGGTATTCCAATACCTATAAATTTGATGTGAACTAAATGGTGTAAGAAATTTAATAATGATACAAGTGGAAAATTTATTAAGAAAATAAATTTTCAAATGAAGGGATGCTATAAGGTTAAAGAAAATATGTATTGGTACACATATATATATACTTAGTAATGTACTATATATATTGTAGCAAGAGGAGTGATGATGATAAATAGGTATACTTATTGCACATGAATAAATTGTTATGAAACAATTTATATTACGAAGCTAAATCATTAGTTTAGTATACGGAAATATTGTATACTTTAAATAAAGGATATTAAAATAAATTCTAGCATTGAATTATTTTAATAAAGAGGGAATATTATTTTAATTGTAATATCTTATTTTATTGAATAAATTTTCATTTGTAAGGAAATATGAATGAATATGTGATATGTGAATTAAATAAGTTAGTTAATTTATTTAATGTAAGAAATGGAAAGGAAAGATATGTAACATATTTATAAATATTATAAATATGAGGAGCTTAGAAACTTAAGTGTTATATTAATAGTCGAAGTAGTAAATAAATACTAGTGGACTAGTCTAATTGGTTAAATAACCAAGCCCACTCATTTAATTGATTATGGACTTGGATAATTACTATGTAAACTTACTAACTTAGCCCAATTGGAATGTTTAGCAAAAGATTTAATAAATTAGTAGCCCAAGTGATGGTCTAATATTGGTTGAATACTAGTGGCCCAAACCATTTTTAAATGAAAATCCAATTAATGGCATATTTGGTATAAACTTTCTAGTAAGTTAATTATTTTAATAATTAAAGAGAATTAAAAAAAGTTTGGTAGCCTAATGTTATAAATTAGGTATTGAAATTAAATAACCAAAAGGGTTTTTTTTTATTTAGTGGTCTTAGTATTTTAATTATATACTAGTGACCTAATCTAAGAAATTTATTTTATTATCTCAATGTATTAAATTCGTTTGTATGAATATGTATGTAAATAAATGTGAATATTATGTGATTGTTTTTATTTGTTTATTATATAATAAACAAATAAAAGGAAACTAGTGTAACCTAATTATTATATATTAGGTATAAAAATTAAATAACCTTAAGGGTTATTGTATGGGAGAACAATAGTATTTAAAATAAATACTAACTCTAAGAGATTTATTTTATATATCTCAACTAATTAATTTTATAACCTAATTAAAGTAAGACTAATTAGGTTAAAAAATTAAATGTTCAAGAGTAAGGAATTAAATTTTAAAGGAGTGAGATGTATACCCTAATTAAATAATTAGGGAAAAGATATGGGGTAATATTAATTTATAAGCCCAACCAATTAATTATTTAAGGAAGCCCAAGTTTATTTTAATTAGTGCACCAAACTAATTAAAATACAAGCTTAAACAATTTAATTTGGAAGCCCAAGTGAATTAATTAGAGAGTCCAAATACTTAAATGAAATCCCCAAATTTAGCCCAACTTGAGGGGGACATTGAAGTCATTTGATTAAGCAAAAATTGGGCAATTAAAATAAATCACAAATTGGGAAAAAGGAAGGGGTAGTACACGGATGAAGAGGAGGGAGTATTTAGCATGTGGGTTAATTTCTCTCCACCCACTCTCACCTAACTCCCTTATGTGTCACCATTATATTGGGTCTCCAAGATTGCAATTTAGTTAAAGAGATAAGATAAGATAAGGAGGAAAGAGAAAAAGGAAGAATAGAAAGAGAGGGAAGAAAAGAAAAAAAAATCAAGAGAGAGAGAGAGAGAAAATGGCTTCGGACAAGGGCAGAAAGGGGAAGACGAAAGAGAGAGGTTCGACCGAGAGGGAGGAAGAAGAAAGGAAGGTAGCCATGGAAGAAAATCCATGGAAGAGAAAGAAAGGAAATGAAATCCAAAGAGGTAAAACTTAAAACTGTATCCATTTTTATTGTGATTTAGCTTGGATCTAGGTTTAGGTTAGTGTTATTATACTTTATATAGGTAAATCTACATGATTATTGATGATTCATGTTTAGATCTAGTGGTTTTATGGGTTATTAGGCTTGGATCTAAGAAATAAGTTTTTAAAACTCAAAAACCGTCATTTTCCTCTTTGATCCTTAGATCCGCCAAAGAGGTAAAACTTAAAACTCTATCCATTTTTATTGTGATTTAGCTTGGATCTAAGTTTAGGTTAGTGTTATTATACTTTATATAGGTAAATCTACATGATTATTGATGATTCATGTTTAGATCTAGTGGTTTTATGGGTTATTAGGCTTGGATCTAAGAAATAAGTTTTTAAAACTCAAAAACCGTCATTTTCCTCTTTGATCCTCAGATCCGCCTAGTGGGTATTGATGTAAAAATCTATAGATTTAATATGTTGTAATATTATGAGTTAGGAGTTCATAGAACTTGAAATCATCTGATTTGGTTGTGTAAAACTCAAAATAGGAAAATCAAAAAGAGAGAAGAGAAGAACTAGTGAGCTGTTGCCCAAAAATAGAAAATTCAGGGTTAGCTAGATTACTCTAAAAATTCTGGGCTTTTGGTACACTGAATAAGCTTTCTATAGACTCCGGAACGGACTAATTCCGACTTCGGAGCAAAAAGTTATGACCAATCTAAGTTTTCATGCAAAAACTGTCTAGCGATTTGGGTCAGCCCCCTTTGCGTGCAATTCCTGTACTAATGTGTTGGGAATTGGAAAAATTTCAGTAGGACAAAGTTGTAGATACGGAAGTTACTTCGCGTGGCCGCTGGAATCACCCAAAAATTGTAAATAACGAAGAAGTTATGACTGTTTAAGCGAGCTAGGGTCTGTTAGGAAATTTTATCGCGAGACAGTTTTAAGTTAGGCATTCCTTGAGGTGTACAGCCTCGTGTGTTTGGAATTTGAAGATCATGTAAACACGAAAGTTGTAGATCTTGAAGTTTTGTAGTTAGACTCGCGAGATTGAGTCATTTTATGGAGCAAAACATTTTTGAAATAAATTATTTAGTAAGACTGTCTTGAAAATGAGGTTGTTGCATAGATGTAGTCAACCTACTGCATAGATGTATTCAGTTTGCTGAATTGGTAAATATGGGTTGCTGAATTAGTATGTTAGCTTGTATTTGGCTTGCTGGATTGTGGTATTCGGCTTACTGAATTGTTAAATCCAGTTAGCTGAATTGTAGAATATGGGTTGCTGAATTAGTGAATCCAGGTTGCTAGATTATAGGATAGCTCGAATCCAGGTTGCTGGATTAGATGTTAGTTTAAATCCAGGTTGCTGGATTGGTATGTTTAGATAATCCAACTTGCTGAATTAGGTATTCAGGCTTAATGGATTATAAAGAAAAACTTATAAAATGAACGACTTAGTGTTAAGTCATAAGGTTTATGATAAAGTAGTGGTACAGTCGTGCTCTTTAATAGTTGACGTATAGTAGCTGGGCTAAATAATTCCTTCAGAGAGCGGAGGTATATACGAACTAGCAACCGATCTAACTCACTGTGAAAACAGTGTAGACGAGACAGAAACTAGTTTGTTGGTTGTTTGTAGGAAACCACTCAGCATACTATATTGAACATTGTTAAAGACTCGATGTGTGCTAGTTTTAGAATTATGAATGCGTATTGTGCTAAGGTACTATCTAATATTTGCTTATGTGCTTAAATATTAGAAGTAGTGTTATGAGATATTATATGTGATGCTAATTGAAAGATCAATCTTATAATTGATAGGTCTTTCATAAGAGATTAAGTTAAATTGTGTAGCAGTAATCGACGGTACAAGCAAGTTTCCTTGACCTTACTCAAGTTTATATTGAGCAAGTTCCTTAACTCAAACTTGAGCTGTTATGTTTCAAGCACGCTAGTGGTTTAATTCTTTATAATTATTCCACATCTATGATTATTGATTCGCACTTAGTGCATGTTGCATATGTCCATCAGGTATGAAAGGCTGATCACCTTCATTACCTTAAAGTTCAGTTAATTTTGTTCATGGTCATTATTGACACCCTGTATTATTGAATTCAGTCATTCAATTATTGAAATTCTGATTCATGCTCTTTCACAATTATTATATTGTTGAAAAGTTCTAAAGCTTATTCATTCTTTCAATCATGATATATCTTTATTGTAATTAAACTTGCTGAGCAAAGTAGTTGCTCACCCTTGCTATATCATGATAACAAATTTCATATTAATACGAATGTTCGAGGGAAGACTGTACAAAAGCAAATGACAAGATTAGATGGTTATGCATGTTAGCTAATTAGTTATCTGATGTAAATGATATTGTAAACCTTTTGAATTACTGAAGGTATGTATTAATAAAGGTTATAGACCTTGGGATATATAGCAGAAATTATTGTATAAACAATTTATGTTTATATCTTCCGCAATAGTTGTAAATATGATGTATCATGACGCACCAGATCCGAGGTTCAAGGGACCCGGGTTTGGGGGTGTTACAGATGATACAGGGAATATTGTGGTGTATTGCGACACATCGCATAAAGGACTTAGTTGTGTGTTTATGCAAAACGGCAAGGTCATTGTCTACACATCGCGACAATTAAAAGACTATGAAAAAGGGTATCCGACCCATGATTTAGAGTTAGCAGTCGTAGTATTTGCTTGGAAGATTTGGAGGCACTATCGCTATGGGGAGAAGTCTGAGATATATACAGACCATAAAAGTCTGAAATATATTTTCATATAAAAGGATTTAAATATGCGTCAGAGGCGATGGTTAGAATTGATCAAAGATTATGATTGTGAAATCCTATACCATCTAGGGAAAGCTAATGTGGTTGCTGACGCTTTGAGCAGGAAGGGTCAGGAGAAGTTATTTATGTTAACTGCTCAGAGAAGCTCATAGCGGAAATGGCTAAGTTGGAGTTAGAGGTGAAATGTCTGGCAGAACCGAATGAAAAATTATTCCAAATGGAAACCCGACCAACTCTAGTGGATAAGGTGAAGGAAGCACAACTCCAGAATGAGGAGTGTGATAAAATACAAAAAAGGGTGCTTGAGGGTGAGGAGCTTAAATTCAAAATTGATACCGAAGGGTTGCTGAGATTTGAAGGTAGAATCTGGGTTCCGTCAGTACCGGAGGTCAGGGAGGAAATTTTGAACGAAGCTCATAGTTCAAGATTTTCGGTTCACTCGGGAAGTACAAAAATGTACCAAGATCTTCGACAACATTTTTAGTGGCCGAATATGAAGAAAGATGTTACGGAGTGTGTTGCGAAATGCTTAACTTGCCAGAGAATCAAAGCAGAGCATCAAAGACCAAGTGGTTTGTTACAGCTCTTGGAGATACCAGAATGGAAGTGGGAGCACATCACGATGGATTTTGTGGTAGGTCTTCCAATTACTCAAAAAGGCTATAACGCGGTATGGGTTATCGTGGATCGACTGACAAAATCAGTGCATTTCTTGCCGATCAAAATCAGATTCACTCTAGATCAGTTGGCGAAATTATACGTCAAGGAGATTATCTCAAGGCACGGTGTTCCATTGTCAATTGTGTCGGACAGAGATACACGTTTCACATCAAAATTTTGGAGGAGTCTGCAAGCTTGTATGGGGACGCAGTTGAGAATGAGTACAACGTACCATCCTCAAACCGATGGCCAGAGCGAAAGGAAAATCCAAACATTGGAGGATATGCTAAGAGCGTGCGTCATGGATTTTAAAGGCAACTGGGACGATCATTTACCTCTGGTCGAGTTTGTCTATAATAATAGCTATCACACAAGTATTGGAATGTCGCCTTATGAAGCGTTGTACGGAAGGAAGTGCAGAACTCCGCTATGTTGGGATGAGGTTAGTGAACGTCGACTATTGGGACCCGAACTAGTACAGCAAACTGCTGAGATCGTCAAGGTGATAAGAGCCAGATTGTTAGCTGCTCACAGATAGAAGAAGTATGCATATCAGCACCGACAGAATCGAGAATTCGACGTCCGAAGTTTTGTGTTTCTTAAAGTATCTCCCTGGAAGGGGAAGGTCAGATTTAGTAAAAAGGGTAAGCTGAGTCCGCGATTTATTGGACCCTTTGAGTTGTTGAAAAGAGTAGGTGAGGTGGCCTATGAGGTAGCTTTACCTCCCGAGTTAGCGTACATTCACAATGTTTTCCATATATCGGTGTTACGACCGTATAAGCCCGATTATAAACATGTTATAGAGTATGAACCGTTACAATTTGACAAAGATTTATCCTATGAAGAGGTTCCTGTGCAGATAGTTGACAGGAAAGAGCAGGTTCTCGGAAATAAAGTGATACCTTCTGTAAAGGTAATCTGGAGGAACCACAATGCTGAAGAAGCTACGTGGGAACTCGAAGAGAAAATGATACAAAGCTATCCTCAGCTATTTGTTTAATCCTTATATCGCGATTCTGGAGACAGAATCCTTGTAAGGAGGGGAAAATGTAACGAACGAATTAATTGCGTTGTAATTCTGGGGAAAGAATCTTTTTAAGGAGGGAAGGATGTAACGAATGTAATTTTTTATGAATAAATAAAATATTTATTGAGTTAAATAAATATTTTAGTTGATTTATTTATTGAATAAAATAAATAATTGATGGGATTATTGTGGGGTAACTTATTCTAGTATAGTTATGTTAATTGTTATTGGAATGGTGATTTGATATTATTCTAATTTAATTTAATAATTAAATTAGATGATTGATGATTTATTTGAATAAAGGATTTATTTGAAATGATTTATTAGATAATATGTCAATTGGCTAAATAGAAATTATAATTTAATTAGTAAGGTTTAATTGAATTTATATTGTTACGATTTAATTGATTAAAGTGTGACAATTGAAGCATATTATATAATAAGTATTTTAATAAATTAAAAGAAGTTTAATTTAGTTTTACCAAACAAAGCCTTGTGGCTTTTGAAATTCTATTTTTTATTTTGCCAAACAAGCCTTAGAGCATTTGAATTTTTGTAACTGCAGTATTAAAATAAAATACGTTAAGTATCAGTTTTGTATCAGTTTTTATTTCTTAGCTTGGGTCAGTTTATTTTGAGAGAAAGAGGAAATAGTCTAAGTCTGAGAATAGGGAGAAGAGAATTACAGAGTTGTTTGAGAGCTTGGTGAGATTGAAGAAGAGAAGTATCATTCTCATCATATAGCTTCTAAGCAAAGAATTAAGAGGTATAATCTGTTTCTAATTCTTTATTTACATGGCATTGAGTTCTTCCCTGAAAGTTGGGTTTTATGTCTCTGTAAGTGAATTTTGATGGCTAATGCATGAAGTAATTGTTAATATGTGTTAGTTAGTATGCATAATCTACTGAATGGTGTCTACAAACGAATTTGATTGTATTAATTAATGAAATTATGTTTAAAATAGAGTTTTTATATTTACAGTGAAAAGGTTCACGAATATGGTTTATATGTATAAAATTTGATGTTCAATTCAGATATTAATTTGTAAATTGATTGTTGATTGTGTTAATATGATAAGAAATGAAAATAATGCAACTTAAACAAATCAAAATGGTTTAGAAACGAGTTTACAGTGTTTGATTTCACTAAGTGTGTCAAAGTATAGAAAAAGAGTATGAACAGTGAATATTTAATCTCTTAAATTGGTTGTTTATGTGTTTTCTATTATAGTTGTTAGAAACATGTTGGATTTTGGTTTTACAGCATATTTGATGTATGGGTGTGTTTAATTTCTGAATTGAGTAAAGAAATTGGGGAAATTTGGTCTGAAAGTTCGCTGTTTGCGAAGCAGAGCAACTGTATCTGCAGTCTGGCGCCGCAGCGCCGTTCATATAACATGAAACGGGCGCTGCAATACGTAGTCCATTGGGCTCGGGTTGGGCTAGTGCCGCAGCGTCGGCTTAAGGCTAAATCCTGGCACCACAGCGCCAGTTCGGGTTTTCGGGTCGGGTCGGTTCTGTCGGGTCGGGTTGGCCAGAAAATGAAATTTTTCCAGAATTGGAAATAAAATAATTTCTCCTATAAGAAGTAACATAATAAGTATGTGGTGTCTTAGCAAGAATTTAAAGTATGGATTAGAGTTATAAGTGAACAATCATTTATAAAAGGAAGTAGTTAATTGAACTATGAATATTAATTGTTCAATTTGACTTGTATGTATAGGTCACTCAAAGAGCAAATAGTTAACATTATTTGTAGCAAGCGATCGAGGTAAGTTCCCTAAAACTTAACTTTTACTTGAGTAAGTTTCTTAACTTTACTTTTCATTGAGCAAGTTCTATTATCTTGTTAATAAATGTCGCAATTCTTCTATACTTATAAACTTGTTACCCATCCATTGAGCAAACTTATTAACCTTAGCTTATTATTCAAGCAAGGTTTATATTAATTATGTTTCGTTCAAGTCATTTGTTATTCGATTGTAATCCGTTGTTGTCCAAACTTTAAACATAAATATCATTGTACAACCTTGTTGATGAATCAAATGCTTTAGCGACTAGCAAACCCTTGTTGATTCAGCTAGTCCATAATTGATGAGCGTTCTAAAGATTTAGAATTTCTTAAAGTTATTCTAAACCAAGTTTCTTTTGGTACGGATTCTGATGTCAAACTAAGACGAACAACCCTAATATAGGGTATTATATTACGCAGTAGCGTTAAAATGTTTGCGCACAATACATTGTACGACGGGCTGATCTCGCAGAGTACGAGACGGATAGTCCATTGTCTATAAGACTGTTAAAGGTTACGGTAGAAATGCTTGTTAACCTAGGATATAGTTCACGGGCTTATGACCCTCAGATATGCTTTTAATCTTGAAATCTATATTTAATTCTGGAGCCGAGTTTTTATTGAGCTTCCAGTCCTTTGATTATTGTTGATTTTTTTCAGAAAGGTTATTACTCCTCAGTTAAATCTACTTCGTTGATTATTCAATTGTTATTGTTATTATACTTGTGGGCAATTGTTTGTTCAACCTTGCATAAAACATTACAACTAAAGTTGAAAAGTCAGCCATCCTCAAGCAAGGGCAAGGGCAAGATGAACAAATGAAGATGTTTATTCTATTTGATTAAGTTCTTTGTAATGAGACTTCGTTATTATTAAAGTTTTTATTCCGCGAATGATGTATTAAGGTTAGATGACCTGGGAATTTATTTATAATGTAACCCTTTAATGGGATTATGGTTTATGAAGTTATTTATTATTCTTTATTATGGGTAGTTAGACATGTATAAAATGAATAGTGAACACCAAATCTGTGGGATTGAAGTACTGGGATTTGGGGGCGTCACAACCTATGTATTACTCAGTAAAGCTCCCCGAGGTCTACTTTTTAACATATTGGTTGTTTGTCCCATCCGATTTTCAAGATTATGGATCGATGCTGCTTGACTCTTCACATTTACATCCATTTGATTCAGTAACTGCTCTTGCTCACTCATTCTCCTATCACTAGATGTAATGAATTTTGCTAACGTTTCCTCTAAGCTCGACTACTTTTCTGCTTAAGGAGTGACTTGATTTAGAAAACCCGGTGGATAAGCTTGCCTTGGAGCTGGATTTTGAGCTTGATTATTGCTCCATGAGAAGTTAGGATGGTTCCTCCGCCCCGGATTATAACCATTCTGGTTCTGTTGTCGATTGTAACATTCTATAAACTGGACTGCCTCAGGATTTATTGCACATTGCTCCGTCGAGTGTGATCCTGCACACAACTCACACACTATAGCCACTTGTTGCATGTTTACTCCACCAAGTGCATACATTTTCTTTGCAAGTGCTGCAAATTGAGCTGATAGGGATGTAACTGCATCAATTCCCAACACTCCGGCTACCTTAGGCCGTGTCGTCCCTGCAGTATGCCACTGGTAATTGTTGGCGGCCATAGATTCTAACAAATTAAATGCCTCATCAAAAGATTTGGCCATAAGTGCTCCTCCCACAGCTGCGTCTATGCTCGTCCGAGTATTACTACTTAACCCGTTGTAAAATGTCTGAACCTGTAGCCACTTGGGTAGTTTATGATGTGGACATCTTCTCAATAATTCCTTAAACCTCTCCCAAGCTTCATACAAAGATTCTCCATGTTGTTGCTCAAAAGCAGTAATGTCATTTCTCATCTTTGCAGTCTTCGCTGGCGGAAAGAACTTTGCTAGAAATTTTTAGACCAATTCATCCCAGGTAGTGATGGATCCTGGTGGAAATGAATGCAACTAACTTTTTGCCTTGTCTCTCAATGTAAATGGAAACAACCGTAGTCTCACAACATCATCTGTAACCCCATGGTACTTGAATGTGTCGCATATCTCAAGGAAACTCACCAAGTGTTCATTCAGATCATCATTAGCTAATCCCCCAAATTGTATTGAGTTCTGAATCATCTGAATTGTACCCGGCTTAATCTCAAAGGAGTTAGCAGTGATGGTTGGTCTCGTGATGCTTGACTTGATTTCATCAATTATAAAAATGGCATAGTCCCTCAATGATTTCTGCTCTTCGTTTGCCATTTTCTCTTTTTCTAGTATCTCTTGGCAGAACTTTCTCAACTGTTGTAACTTTTTCTTAATGTCGTCCTCGCACTACACAAGTTTCGATTGTTTTGATCGTGTTTGCATAAACGAGTCAAAATTCCTGAAAATAGGGAATAAAAAGAAAAACAAAAATAATGTTTAACTAAAACCGAATTAACTAAACTGATATTGAAAATTATAAACACAAATTGTTTCCCCGGCAAACGGCGCCAAAAACTTGTTTGCCTAAATCTATACTAGCAAAAATACGTAAGTATACGCAGTCCACAAGTAATATAATGATAAGAGAGTATTATTCCCACAGAGAAAAATTGCAATTTATAATAACAACTACCAATTTTATATTAACTCAATTTTGCTATACAATCGATTAAAGATTTGTGAATTATAAAACTAAGAAATTAATTAAACTAATTCTAATTACCACGAATTTGAAAACAGATTAAGAAGACTTAAGATTACAATTTCACTTATTGTTTCACTTAGATCAATACACTTCCTGTTAAGTTATGCTAACTATTCCGGATTGTTAATCAAGAACTCATCAATATTTATGACCATCTCTCGATGTATCATAAACGAATCAACTTAAATCCATAGATGATAGAATTAAGGTGAACACCCTGGTTAACTAATTCACTATATCTCTATATGAATTACAATTAAAAAGGATTTAAAGCACATGTTCCCTATCAGATTACATGCGGTGTATAGGTATATCTCTATCCTAGACACAAATCATGAATTCCATCATATGCAGAAAACACAATCACATGCTACTATGATCAGGTCTAAATCTATAATCCATCTCTCAAGTTAATATAGATTACCACGGTAATTGTTGATCAGGCAATTAAGCAATTAATCACAAATCATAATAGACAATCCGATAATAATCAATAATGATTAATAAGGAAGCATATCAATAAAAGCTACGCAATAAGTTCCATTGTTATCTTAAAAAGAAATTAGTTCATGATTGAATTAAAATCCATAATCCACAAGTAAACCATCATCTAAGAATTACAAAATAAAAAGATAAAAGAAGAAAGGAAAAACTCTTTTGAAGCAATCGTTGATATCGTCCTTAGCCTCCCATCTTGATCTTCCTTCGTGATAATCTCTTGCTTCAAGCCTCCAATCCTTCTTCAATTCTAGGGTTAGCAAAAAGTAGCAAGAGCTCCAAACTAGCCTCTCTCAATTCTTAAAGTAATTTCCCTTTTATATCTTTCTTTTCCATCTCTTTTAATCCTGCTTTAAGTCCTTCAAACTAATCAGTTAAAAGAATCCTTGTTGAACTCAACTTCTAAAACCAAACAAAACAACCTTCCATGTTCCCGACGAATTCGCCCCGGCGAATTCATTGTACTGGGGAAATCCACCCCAGCGCATTCACTGATGGACTTGGTTGGGGCGAATTCATTGTGCTTGGCGAATTAGCCCCGGTGGATTCACTAGTAAAGAATTTACAGAAATGCCATTAAGCTCCAATTTTCCTCTTTTAATCATCTGAAGCCGTTTCCTACAAAACCAATGCATAAACAAGTAAAATAACACTAAAGATACTTAAAGATAGTAAAGAATTGAGCCTATGAGATGTCCAAATCATAAGTATAAAACCCATTCATCATATCCCCATTTGTCATTATCAAAAAGGGCTACTAGGCTTTATCAGGATCAGTTTCATACAAACCATCTTCAACCTTTTTGTCAAGGTCCTTCAGTTTGACATCTAAAGAATCATGACGAGCCACCAAGGCCTCAACCCTATCTGCAACTGTGGTTACCCTATCCGATAGTGAAGTGACTGAGTCAGAGAGGGAGTTGACTGTGACAAGCACAATTTCTATCTTATTCCCCATATCTTAAACAAGTTAAAAGAGTTTAGAAAATTGAGGACTAGTAGGAACATGAACAAAGGAATTAGGGGCAGAAGTAGGGGATTGAGGAATGGTAGTAGGAGGATCAGAGATTGGAATAGCAAAAACCTCTATGTCCCAAGATAGGAGACCGTCAACATTGACTTTCAATTTTGAATTTACAAAAATAGTTTCAGCAATCACTTCAGATAACTAAACCACTTCTTCATTTTCAAAAGAGATACCAAAGTGGGCTAAGATTTTGGTTATAAACCCACAACATTTGGTTTTATTCTTAAGACATCTTTCCATATGCTTAATTATGACAAGAGCAAAGTTAAATTTAGTTCCGGAAAGTATTAATGCTGATAGAATCAAATCTTGATAGGTCATATCGGACTTGCCACCTGTTCTAGGTACTAGGTTAGCACGAATGACCTTATGAACAACACTGTTTAAAGGTGTTATTTCAACAACAGTAGGTAAAGCAACAAATTCAGCAAAAGAAAAATCTTTCAGAATTCTCAATTGATGAATGACAGATAGATTTTAAATTCAATGGGGGCCTTAAGAGTAAAGGGACAAGGACCAGAGCAGGGGATATCAAACAATGAACCCAAAAGAACAGAGTCAATGGATATAGTTTTTTCTTGAACAAATGTATCTATCTTATCTGATTTAACTGACATGTTTCTAAAAAATTGCTTAATCAAAACAGGATATGCAGATTTGGGAGGAGACAACATAGCAGACAACCCAACATTTTCAAACCAGGTTATGACCCCAATATTTTAAAATAAAACAGGGTCAACTGGCTTTCCATAAATAATAGTTTTGTTGACCATCAAGTATTGAAAACGGGTTGAAAATTTGGGGGATCTAAATGTCAAAGCAGTACCATGAACTCTAGGAATATGAGGAGGTGAATCTGGTATACTTATATAGGCAGGGGTTTTGCCCTTAGATGACTGTCCTTTTCGTTTTAATTAACTTTAAAGATGCACCCAAATCGGCAGCAAGCTTGTGGAGGTTCCGGTTTAGGCGACGAGTTTCTCTTGGTGCCATAGCTGACTCCTCTCTTCGTTGAGCGGGCTACCTATCGGTGTTAATAGTATGACCTCGTCTTGTTTTTGCCATTAGAACAGAAAAGGGAGATCTGCTCGTTCGATCAAACCCTAGCTTTTGTGAGATTGAAAGAGAACAAAGAGAGATGGGAGATAAAGGGTTTGGATGAGAAGGAGAAAAGTGATCAGGTAAAGGCCAAGGCTAAACCTTTTAGAGTTTTGTTCCCGCTAAAATCCATTAGATCAAATCCCAATAATGCCCTTTAGAAAACAACAATATCGATATTACCCTTATTTAATCAATTAAGGAAGCTAAGGCATAAAAATAACACATAATTGCAAATAAAACATATAATGATAAAAAAAAAATATGTGATGTGAACATTTTATGAAATTAAGTCCATATACACATTAAATAATTTTTATGCATACTATAACCTAAGTACAGATAGTCATGCCTAGTTCTCTTCTCAAAGTACAAAAACGCTCTTCATTAAAGGTTTTTAAAAATGTCAACCAATTGATATTCAGTTGGGACAAATATTAACTTAATTAATCCTTTAGCAACATTATCTCTCAAAAAATGATGTCTAACTTCAATATGTTTAGTACGAGAATGAAGTACATGATTTTTAGAAATGTCAATTGCACTAGTATTGTCACATAAAATAGGCACATTTTCACATATATATCACATTAAAATCATGTAAAGTTTGTATCATCCACAAAATTTGTGAGCAACAGCTACCTGCAGCCAAATATTCACCTTTCGTAGTGGACAAGGCAACTAATGTCTATTTCTTAATGTGCCATGGAACAAGGCTTTGACCTAAAAATTCACAAGCTCCATTTGTGCTTTTTCTATCAACTTGGCATCCTGCATAATCTGCATCTGAGTATCCAATGAGTTCAAAGCTTGGAGATACAGGATAATATAATTCAAGATTAATTATATCAGCTAAGTATTTAAAAATTCTTTTTATTACTTTAAGATGAGATTCTTTAGGTTGAGCCTGAAATCTAGCACATAAGCATACACTATACATAATATCTAGTCTTGATGCTGTTAAATAAAGTAAACAACCAATCATACCTCTATACATGGTTACGTCAACATCTTTACTTGTAGCATCAGTTGTTAACTTGACAGCTGTGCTCATTGGGGTTGCCTTTGGTTTGGTATTTTCAAAACCAAATCTCTTCAATAACTCCTTTACATATTTTGATTGGTGAATGTAAATCCCTTCATTGGTTTGTTTGATTTGAAGTCCCAAAAAGTAGTTTAACTCACCCATTAGGCTAATCAAATTCATTATGCATGCATTGGGAAAACCACTCGCACAAAGAGTTAGTAGTAGCTCCAAATATTATATCATCAACATAAATTTGAACAATTAATAAATCCTTGTTTTTGATTTTAATGAAAAGAGTAGAGTCAATTTTACCGCGATTAAAATCATTATCTAATAAAAACTTGCTTAACCTTTCATACTAGGCTCTTGGAGCCTGTTTTAATCCATATAAAGCTTTCTTTAATTTAAACACATAATGTATTTTTCATGTTCAAAACTTGGTGGCTGCATAACATAAACTTCTTCATTTAAATAACCATTTAAAAAGGCACTTTTCACATCCATTTGATATAATTTAAATTTTCTATAACATGCATAAGCTAGCAAAATTCTTATTGCCTCCAACCTTGCAACAAGTGCAAAGGTTTCTTTATAATCTATACCTTCCTGTTGATTATAGCCTTGAGCTACCAACCTAGCTTTGTTTCTTGTTATAATATTATTTTCATCTAATTTATTTTTGAAAATCTATTTTGTACCAATTATTGATGCATTTTTAGGAGGTTTAACAAGATCCCATACCTGACATCGTTCAAATTGATTTAACTCTTCATGTATGGGATTGTCCAATTTTCGTCCCGAATTGCTTCCTTTATTTGATGGCACTTTTGCCTTTAAGCATACCTACAAAACAAAGAAGTATCTTACCCTTTTAGTACCCAAATCTGTTTGGGTCCATTTTTGTTAGTAGCAATTAATTCACTTTTCTTTACCTAAACTTGTTTTATTTTTATTTTTTTACAGTTTGTATCAAAATGTCCTTTTAAACTATAATTTTTGCAAGTAACAAATGGTGAGCAATAAAGAGGCATATGGCTTGGTTTATTATTAATTATTCTAATTTTATTAGTGGTACTTTTTATGTAGACAAGATTGTACCCAATTCCTTATTTATCTACACTTGACCTTTGAGCACCCAACATTATATTCAAATTTTTTTCTTCTTAAACAAATTTTGCAAGATCCTTTTTTAATGAAATTATTTCTTCTTCATAGTTATTTTGCATGTTTATTGTTTTTCCATCATTCAATGCATCTATACATGCATATCTCACTTTTAGACTTTCTTTTAAATTATCATTTTCCTTTTTAAGAACATTGTTTTCTTCATTTAATTTGTTTGCACGATTATATAAAATTTTATTATAGTTATCTAAATAATCAATTTTAGCATTTAACTTGGACACTTCACTTGATGTGCAATCTTTAACTCTTTCTTGTTTTTTCCTCAATCAAAGTTTCTATTTCTTTCATTAGATCTCTATCCAATTTTTTAAATGAGCATTTTTCTCTTTAATACGAATATTTTCATTCTTTAAAACAAGGTAATCAGAAATAGTAATTTCTCTAAATTCAGTGTTTACCTCGGATGATTCGTGGTTGTTTAATCCGGTGAAGCATAGTGGAGCAGTTTCATCCTCTTGATCAGCTTCATGTTCGGATTCATCGGCAGTCCATGTTATTAATGCTTTTCCTCTTGAGTTGTTCCCTTTGTTCTTCTTTTTGAGTTAGAAACAGTCTCTCTTGAAGTGACCAAGCCTTCCGCATTCAAAACAAGTTTCCTCTTGTGGTTTCTGTTTGAAGTCCTTCTTGTTGTTGAAAGTTTTTCCTTGGAACTTTGATTTGTTCATCTTTCTAATTAGCTCTCTCAATTTTTGAGTCATCATAGCTATTTCTTCATTAAAGTCTTCATCATCACCTTCCATGTAACTTTCAGCTTGTAAAGCTAAAGTCTTCTTCTTACGTGCCTCATCTTCTTCATCATATATTTTTAGTTGATTTTCTAATTCTTCAAAATCTCTAAATAAAGTGAGAGTTTCCATGGTACTATTTGTTGTTGAGTCTTGAAGAGTTGTAACCTTTGGTGCGAACCATTTGGGCATGACTCTAAGTAACTTTCTGTTTATTTCCCTTTGATCAATTTTTCGGCCGAGCATACTTAGTGAATTCATCATAGTGAGGAATCTAGCTTGAGCTTCTTTGATTGTTTCATTCTTCTCTAACTTGAAGAGCTCATATTCTTGCATCAACATACTTAACTTGGCTTCCTTAACCTTAGTAGTTCCCTTATGGCTCATAATAATTGTGTCCCATATTTTTTTATCATATTGCATGCAGAGACTTTATCTATTTCAGACTGAACCATCTCACTCAGTAGCGTGTCCATTGCTTTAGAGTCATAAGATACCATATACGGCTCATTTGCATCCATTTCCATGAGATTGGAATTCTTTGGTCGAAGTAATTCTTTCCTGCCATCATCTCGCCTTGGAATGACGGGTCCATTTTCAATTACCCACCATTCTCATGGGTCCCTATTGAGATAGATTTTCATTCTTAACTTCCAGAAATTAAAGTTCTCGCTCTCGAGCAATAATGGCGGCCTGCTAGTTGATTGTCCTTCTTGAAAGTCGAGGTGTGCCATTTTGATCTTGCCCTACGATCGGCAAAGACCAATATTAGTAGAGCCTTGCTCTGATACCAAATATAATTCAGTGTATGTGCACACCTAGAGGGGGGTGAATAGGTGTCTAAGCTAAAAGTGATAAACAATGAAAACTTTTTAATTTTTCTACAATAGGTTAAAATCGGACAGGTATGCCTGTCCGCTTTGGTGTCTACTTTAGCTTATGTTCTTTGACAGTTACAATTAGATAGGATACCCTGTCTGCTTATGTGTCTAGATTAGTATATGTTCAAGTGATGATCAGAACAAAATATGGAGAATAGTAAATTGCAGAATAAAAGAGATAACAAAATAAAAATCACACCAAGATTTTTACGTGGTTCAACCCCTATCCTTTAATCTAGTGGCCTAATCTACGTCCAATACCAATTGGTATTGGGGACACTTTTTATTAAACCTAATACTTAAATGATTACAGAAAAACTCCCTGTACAAAGAAGCCCAACTCTGACTTGGACACCACTGTCCCCTTGCACCTCTGCAACTTTTCTCACGACTGAGAGCTTTGAAGTTTCCGTTGTACAGACTGACTACCACTAGAATACCTAAGCCAAACTAGGCTGGTATTTAGATTACAAATGATTTATAGAGAACGATAATTTTCCAGCTCAAAAGAATTTAAGAACAATACAATTAATTGCTGGAACAAGACTTAGTAACCTCTATGATGTACTAAATAATATAGATTGCAGCTTCAAGAATTCTACTCTCTATAGCCGAGTAGAATGAGAATATATAGATCCAGGGCCAATGACTATATGCAACAATTAGCATGAAAGGCTCAATCTTTAGATTGAAAGAGATAGAGATTTCAGCACCTTTGATATTAATAACGGCTATAATATATTCCCAAAATCAGCAAGTCAAAGATATGAATTTAAATTAGACTTAATTGGAGGAGCTGCAGAATATTCTATGATAAGGTTGTTAGAGTCCATACTCTAAATAACTTGAATAGCTAGATCAATTTCCTTAGTAGACTGCAATTCAATTTAGAACAGATTCCACAAATAACCAAATTCCTTACTAGACTCTAATTCAAAACTATTTTGATAAAATATTTTAGAAAAAGGATTTTTAGCAATAATAATTGCTTTGTTGTAAAAACTCTTTGGGTTAGAAAACTTTCATGCAATCCCATAAGTAATTTCTAATGAACTTAAAACCAAATTGGGCCATCATTGAAAAATAGTCTATATCATTTATAATATACCATTATTAAATCAACCCAAGCAAAATCAACCATGTCCATTAAATAACCTACATACACAAGCATATTGTCATCATTAAAATCACAAAGAATAAAAACTAACAGTACATACATTCTCAAATATATGCTTATATGGTTGTGCATGTTAAGGAATTTTCTGACATAGTGTGAACTAGTACATGTGTCTACATAGCTTAAGATGAAATATGAGTATTGCTTGTGGGCCATAACAACTAGATATCTTGTACTGTGTAGTAAAAATTGTTTAGGAAACAATTCTCTATTTGTGAAATGTCTTAAAACTTTAGGTAGAGTCATGACCATATTAGTCAAATGATATGAGATCACCTTACTCATTCACCCACTCCCTTATGCGATAAACTTCTATATGCCATTGATCCCTTTGATTATCAATTTGTTTGTTCTGATTACATTTCTACTTCAATAGGTGAGAATGTCTCAACATTATATGAAGGTCAATATTCTCTCATGCATTTAACTCTATCTTAAATGAAAACATTCCTCTGTCTTTTAATTTGAATATTCCTGAATCCTCCAACAAGGAAATTTTTGAACCTTCCAAAAATAGAAAATTGAGTGTTGAAAAGTGTTCTAGTCCAAAAAGAATTCAAACTGAAAAGTCTGACTTTACTCCTATTTTCAAAAAGGAAATTCAAGTAGGCTTTCTTATAAAATTTTCAAACTTCCCTAACATTGAAAAATGTTTTTACTCTATTGGTTGGGAATGTCTCAAATGTCTCTGAGCCTATGTGACGCCCCCAAATTCTCTACACTTCCTTGTAGCAGATCTGCTGCTCACGTGAAACTATACAACTATAAATATTCAATAAAATATGACTTCTATCTATCCAAGGTTCACAGTATCCTATAACAGATGATAATTCCTGCCAGAACGTTATGTGTGTTTGGATACCCTCACTTGGATGTATAGATTCATATCTCATGAATACTTCTTTCATATCGATATTCCCTATCTATCTGACATTCACAGTATTAATGATAAGATTGTTCTTGGAACTGAGGGGCGCATTCCGGTAAAGGTGGCACCTTACCGGCGCTCATTAAGTGTAACCTTATCGCTTACAGAACTCCCAATATCATTTAAATACCCTCATTCAGATGTATAGTTCATAAAGATACTGTATTTACTTAGTACAACTATGCTAAAGAAAGTAAAGATCAGAGTATAACGCATTCGATGTAATAAAGGATGATAATATATTACATATCATTAAGTTCGGTTACATCGTTCTCAGTACTAAACTATTACAACAAAGCCTTACAAAAGACTTGAATTATTCAAAAACAGTAAATAAAACTAGTAAACATAACCTTTTCCTTTGTCTGTCCTAGAAGTGCCGGGATTATCATTTAAAACTGCAAAAGAAGATGTATGCAAGAATGAGCTACAAATGCTCAGCAAGTTCATTTGAAAATATAAACACAATGTGTTTGATTTGAAAGATGTCAATGATGTATAACTGAGGGTTCTATACATGAACCATATATTTCAATTAGTTCTATCAATCTTCAATGACTTAGAACCGTTTGATTTCGGATATTTGGTAGGGGATCAGCCTAACCAATATCCTAGGAGTATGCATATCATCCTACAATTTTATGTCGATATATAATCAACATTTACCGGCACCTTATATCAAGGTGTTTCAGTTCACCTTAGATCAAGGTGTTCTATTTCTCAGTATAAGATGTCGTACCAAAACAATTTGGTTTGACACAACAATTTACGCTCGAATAAACAATATATGAATAATGATTCATTTATTAAGTTATGCTGAACAAGAAGCAATAACTTCATAATAACTGATAGCAAGATGTAATAGACTTGCTTAAATGTAACAAGGTTAGAAGACTTGCCTCGTATATCTTTTATAGTTAATATAACGGTCTAAACGTTCGTCGTAAATCCTACACGATTATAAGTTTATGTAGACAAATAAGCGTTTAACGATTAAATCTTTTAAGTTTTATTTCGGGTATCATAACCGCATATAAATAAGACTTCTTTTACAATATATGGAATAATTTTAGCATTATAACTGCGTACAGAATGAATATTTTTCAATTATATTTAAAATAAATTGAGCATTATAACTTCTTATAAAATGAATATTCGGCTATTAGATTTGAGAAAATTTCAGCATTATAACTGCTTATAAAATGAATATTTTTACTAAATAGTTGAAGAAATTCGGACATAGTAACTGCTTATAAAAGTATATTTTCTAATATATAAGAGAAATAAATTGGACATTATAACTGCTTGTAAATAGGACTTTTGTACTAAATACTTAAAATAATTTGGGCATTATAACTGCTTATAAAAGTATATTTTTACTAAATATAAAGAAAAATGAAAGTAATAACCACTAGAGTAATACCTCTTGTAGTTGCTAGCTTTACTTCTAATCGCGCAGCGCTTCGATGCTTAGAAAATAATTTTTATCTCACAATATCTCTCAGAATATAAATATAGAGTGTTTTTGCTCTTGAATTGCTCTTGAAAAATAGTAAGGAATGAATGAACTGAGCTTGCTATTTATAGAAAAACCAAGTTTCACTAATTGCACGTTAGGGGCTCGGCTTATTACACTTTGGTACCTAGGTTAATTACACTTTAGTACCTAGCGTGTGACAGGCGTAAGCTGGCGTGTGCCAGGTGTAAGCACGACAAAGCAGCTTGTCAGCGTAAGCACGACAAAGCACTATATCAGTTTATGCACGACACAACAGCTTACTAAAAATAATTTGTTAGGATGCTTTTTGGTGAAATCGTGGAAAGCACGACAAATTATTTTGTCAATGTAAGCACGACTAAGCAGCTTGACAAAAAAAATTTTATTTGACCAAATTTATAGTTTGTATGATATAATCACAAAACATCTGCTTTGAAATATCATTTCAATCTTTATTAAGCACATATGTTACAAACTTCAAATCTCATTAGGGTTTAAGGTTTTAAACTTTTCGATATCTAGTTTTACGTTATACATTCTAATTCTAAACGTATACGATAATGTTTTCGAATCGTATTAAGTTTTCAAAGATTACCTAAACAGCCATTCATCAGAATATATCATCACATAACACAGAGTCGAAATAAGAAATTTCATTTAATAAACACATAATTTACATATACAAATCTTATTAGGGTTCAGAATATTACAGCCTATCATTTTTCCTAGTTTGATAAAGGAGTTTTATGAGAATATGTTAGTGGGTAAAAATGATTTTGGAGAAATGTTTTTCACCACTATTGTTAAAGATTGGTTTCTTATGTTTGATCAACATAAAATATACAAAGACTTGAACTTGGATGTGAAAATTCTTAAGTTGGCAAAAATAGATGCATTTTCAAAACTCACTAAATTTTCTCAAGTAAACTTTAAAACGTTTTTAAGGTTTTATGTGAGTTATCTGTTCACAAAGCATTCTGCACATCTCCCAGATATTTACACCTGAAATTTTTCAAAGGGAATGTGAGGGGCTGGGTTGGGTGCGCGCTCACTCAACGCTAAAATACCTATTGTCTTTGGAAAAATTACCCGTTTTATCATCTAGATTATACTACACAAATATTAGAATGTTTAAAACTTATGCTATAGTAAACCAGAAGTTTACTAATACTTTTAATGTTTGGCATAACCGGTTGGGCCATCCTGGATTAATAATAATCCGAAAAATTATTAAAAACCAGAAGATTAATCTAATGAATTTTCATGCGTTGCTTGCTCTCAAGGCAAATAATTATAAGGCCATCAACAGCCAAATATGGGTATGAAACCCCTGCATTTTTAGAACGTATTCAGGGTGATATGTGGATCCATAAATCCATCATGTGGACCATTTAGATATTTTATGGTTTTGATAGAAGAATCAACTAGATGGTCACATGTATATTTATTATCAACTCGCAATTTGGCATTTGCAAGATTACTTGCATAAATAATTCGTTTGCGAGCACATTTTCTTGATTATGCGATCAAGATAATTCGTCTTGACAATGCTGGTGAATTTATATCTCATGCCTTTAATGATTATTGCATGTCTATAGGAATAAATGTTGAGCATCATGTTGCTCATGTTCATACACAAAATGGTCTAGCTTAATCATTTATTAAACATCTACAATTGATTGCAGGGCCATTGCTTATGAAATTTAAACTCCCTGTTTCTTCTTGGGGACATGTTATTTTGCATGCAGCAACATACGCATCAGGCCAATAAGATATAATAAATTTTCCCCCATGCAATTGGTTCATGGTCAGGAACCAAATATTTTCCATCTAAGAATTTTTGGATGTGTGGTATATGTTCCAATTTCTCCACCACAACGCACAAAGATAAGTCCTCAAAGGAGGTTAGGAATATATGTTGGATATGAATCTCCATCTATAATTAAATATCTAGAACCGTTAATAGGAGATTTATTTACGGCTAGGTTTGTTGATTGTCATTTTGATGAATCAATTTTTTCGACATTAGGGGGAGAAAATAAGTAGCTAAAAAAGGATATTTCTTGGAATGCATTATCATCATCTAATTTTGATCCTCGCACAAAACAATGTGAACTTGAAGTTCAAAAGATAATTCATTTGCAAAATATAGCAAATCAGTTGTCAGACACATTCACTGACCTAAAGAGAGTAACTAAATCTCATATACCAGCTACAAATGCTCCAATTAGAATTAATGTCCTTTTAGGATAACGTGTTATTGCTAATGAGTCGAGTCTAATGCACGCCAGAAGTGTGGGAGACCAATCGGTTCCAAAGATAAAAATCTTCGAAAAAGAAAAGGAGAAAATATTTAAGATGGTCAGAACGAGGAAATAAAAGCTCCAGAAGAGACCTTTGACATAATTGATAAAATTTTAGATGACATTTAGGTACCTGAAACTAATGAAAATGAAGAGATCTCAATAAATTATGTCATATTGGGAAAAAGATGGAATCGAGATGAAATAGACGTCAACGATATTTTTATCATATAATGTAGCGCTCAGTATTATGGAAGAAAATGAGGATCTTGAACATACATCTATAGAAGAATATAGACATAGAAATGATTGGCCAAAGTGGAAAGATGCAATCAAGGCTGAATTGAATTCACTTACAAAGCGAGAAGTTTTTGGACCTGTGGTTCGTACACCAAATGATATAAACCAGTGGGATCTAAATGGGTATTTATGAGAAAATGTAATGAGCAAAATGAGATTATGAGATATAAAGCTTGGCGCTTGTTGCACAAGGCTTTACCCAAAGACCTGGTATTGATTATGACGAGACATATTCTCCTGTGGTGGATGCAATTATATTTCGATATTTGATTAGTCTAACAATACGTGAAAAGCTTGAAATGCGTCTAATGGATGTCGTTACAGCTTATTTGTATGGATCACTTGACGATGATATATATATATATATATATATATATATATATATGAAAATCCCTATAGGATTTTAGTTGCCTGAAGCATATAATAAAGATTCCCAGGAAAATTATTCGATCAAGTTAAATAAATCCTTATATGGATTGAAACAATCTGGTTGTATGTGGTATAATTGGTTGAGTGAATTCTTGTTAAAAGAAGGGTATAAAAATGATCCTATATGCCCATGTGTTTTCATAAAAAGATTTGAATCTGAATTTGTCATAATTGTTGTTTATGTGGATAATTTGAATATTATTGGAACTCTTGAAGAGTTATCAAAGGTCATGAGTTTATTAAAGAAAGAAATTGAGATGAAAGACTTGGGAAAGACAAAATTTTATTTGGGTCTTCAGATTGAGTACTTAGCAAATGAAATTTTTGTCCATCAATCAAATTATATAGTAAAAGTGCTAAAACGATTTTATATGGATAAATCGCATCCATTGAGTACACCAATGGTTGTAAGGTCACTAGAAGTGAACAAAGACCCTTTTCTGACCTCATGAAGATGATGAAAAACTTCTTTGTCCTGAAGTACCATATCTTAGTGCAATCGGAAGAGTAATGTATCTTGCTAGCAATACACGACCTGATATATCATTTGCTGTAAATTTATTAGCAATATATAGTTCTTCTCCAACTCGAAGACGTTGGAATGGAATTAAACATATTTTTTGATATCTTCGAGGAACAATGGATATGGGCTTATATTATTCAAATTTATCCAAATCAGATTTAATTGGATATGCAGATGTAGGATATTTATCTGATCCACATAAAGTTCGATCCCAGACAGGTTATCTATTCACATATAGAGGTATAATTATTTCATGGTGTTCTGTAAAACAAACATTAGTTGTTACCTCTTCTAACCATGCAGAAATTTTAGCAATTCATGAGGCAAGTCGTGAATGTGTTTGGTTAAGATCAATAACTCAACATATTCGAGAAGCTTGTGGCTTGCCAATTACTAATGAAATCTCAACAACATTATATGAGGATAATACTGCTTAGATAGCTCAGTTAAAGGAAGGACACATTAAAGGCGATAGGACAAAACATATTTCGCCTTAATTCTTTTTCACTCATGATCTCCAAGAAAAAGGCGACATTAGTGTTCAACAAATTCGTTCCAGTGACAATCTTGCAGATTTGTTCACCAAAGCCCTTCCTACTGCAACACTTGAAAAGCTTGTACAAAAGATTGGAATGTGGCATTTTAAAGATCTTAAAGGATGTTGTCATCAGGAGGAGTAAAATACGCACTATACTCTTTTCCTTCGCTAAGGTTTAACCTACTGGGTTTTTCTTAGCAATGTTTTTAATGAGGCAGTATTCAAAGCGTACTATTAAAAAGAATTATGTACTTTTTTTCCTTCACTAGGGTTTTTCCCAAGTGATTTTTCCTGGTAAGGTTTTAATGAGGCATATGTGACACCCTCAAATCCGGGTTACCTCAACTATCTAACCATAAATAAAAAGATTTAAGTAAAGCAAACCGAATAATAAAAATATCTCCCATAAAAGGGTTACATAGATGTTCAAAATAAGTCCCAGGTTTTCTAACCTTTATTACATCTTTGAAATGCGGAAAAATAAATAACTAATAAGTCTTAATTACGCAACCACATAAATAAAAGTAAACAAGTCTTCATATAATAGCAAAACATCGTTACTTGTTTATTTTTCCTTTTGTTTTGCTAGTAGACGGCCCATCCGTCCTCTCAGCTTTAGCTGAAAGGGTTTAGTATGCAAGGGTGAGCAAAACAAATGCCCACCAAGATAATAATAAACATTTTCAACAATAAATGTATCTGTACGGTGTAATTTCTCTATTGATGATAATCAAGAATGGAAACATACGTAAGCTCGATAGGACGAAATATAGAACATCAAGATATACTGAGGGTCGCAATACCACGAACCATGTCCTAGGTTAACAGGTAAGTTTGCTGTAACCTTTAACAGTTTAATAAATTATAAGTGGAATTACCATCTAGTACTCAGGGTGATCAGCCTGTTGTACAATGTATTGTGCATAACTATTCAGCGCTTTCGCGTAAGTATTCCCCTATACTAGGGTTGTTCTTCTCAGTTTTGTCATTCAAGAGTTCAGTTCAACAAAATAGGATTTAAAAAACGTAAGTTATGATCAAAGATCAACAACAATGGTATACAATGGTATAGATATTGTATATCCAATGTATTAGAATAATGATTTCAATTAACTTGAGCTTTGAATAACAAGAGTCCAAAAGTCAGAAGTTTATATTATAATAAGTGAGATATGCAATGATAACTTGTTAATAGAAATAATAGGATTTAGAAACTTGCGTATTTGTAAACAAGATTTGAATAAAGAACTTGCGTTAAATAAGCTTAGGGTTTAAAAACTCATTTAACATAAAAGAGTTAAGGGTAAGAAACTTGCCTCGTGCGTAGTTTTCTTAATTACAAATCACGTACATTAAATAACCAACACATTCTGTTTATATAGCAATAATAATGATTAGTTACAATATTCTCAACACTTCAAAACTCACTCTCATCCAACCTCATCTTAATATCTCAATTGTTTTCTGATTATCAAACTCACTTCAGAAGTTACATGTTTAATTATAACAATATCACACTTAAGAATTCTTAAAACTTAATGTTAAGTTAAGGTTCATCAACTTTATATTTTATAATCATCAAGTATATGTTTACCATCCATCACAATATCTTAGTATTCATTTAATACATTAGTCTAAACCTTAAACATACATAGGATAACATAACTTGACCAAAAGGAAAGAAGAAAAAAAATGTCATTTTCTGCATTTCCCGACGGGGCGGGAGTTTCCTTCACAATAAGCCCGCCGGGGCGAGGACACCGCCGGGGCGGTAAACCTAGTATAATAAGGCCGCCGGGGCGGTAAACCTAGTGTAATGAGACTGCCGGGGCGATAAACCTAAATCCCAGATTCTGCAGTTCGTGAATTGTAGAATGCTCAAGCCCAAAAATATGAATTTTTTAGCATCAAACACCAATTCAAGCATACCCAATTATCATAAACCTCTTAGAAATATTACTAAGCACCCATATACCAATTCTAACAACCTAAAACAAACAAAACAACAAAACCCGAAGGATTTAAAACCGATTTTTCCTATTTTTCCAAAAAACTCATACATTTAGTGAAACAACTCACTATTTACTCAATTTTCAACCAAATCAATCCACAACACTTGCAGTATTTTCATTGTTAAACGTAATATCATAAACAACTCTCAATTTGCAGATTAATACATGATTGAATCATCAATTTTTAATTCTAAAACCACTATAACATATATATTCCTCAAGAACACAAATTCCCCAATATTTAAAACTTGTTTTATAACTATCTAATTTCTGAAAATCGTTTGTAACTTATATACAACGAATTATAAACACCTTCCATCATATATATATAATAATCATCCACGAATTCATCAATTAAAACTCTAATTTTTACAAAACTCAAGAACACAAAAGACTAAGAGCAAAAGGGTTAAATTATTACCTTAAATCCTTGTTTATGCTTGTGTAGATGATGAGAAGGTGATGAGAATTGCTCTAAGAACCCCTCTTGATTCACAGAACCTCTAATTCCTTTCAATTTTCCTAGAACTTTATCTTCCAACCTCTCTGTATTTTCTGCTCTCTCTAAACCCCTCACACTTGAGCTTAAAAATAAACCACGTATTTAACTGATGGTATATTCATTTTATCACTCATAAAAATAAAAAAGTTTTTGTCAGCTTAATAAACCAAAGACCACAAGGCCATGTTTGGTAAAACTAATTTAATCACCTACTAAGTTATTTTTATATTCTCTTATTATATAGTCACATGTCACACTTACTTTTATTCAATAATTCAACTAACATAACACATTAATTTAACAAATAATTTACTATTCTAATTTAATAAATCATCACCTTTCTAATTTAATTATTAAATTAAACTAGAATATTAGCAGTATAATTATTAACAACTCTTCTAATTTAATTAACTCATTTAGTTAAAAAAACACCAACATAAATTTAATTAAACACATCTAAATAAAACAATTTCATCACTTGTTAATCTAAACCAATAAAATCAATTAAAAATATTTATTCAACTTCAATGTATATTTTCAAATAATACAAAATTCCGGATTGTTACAATATATTCTTAGTACAATGGATATTCAAGGGCTGTTATGAATTCATGCATTTGTGAATATCCAATATACCCTTCAAATACATGTATCTCTTTAATACATGTATAACCTAATCCAATGTACTATTCAAATACATGTATCTCTTTAATATATGTATGTGTGTGTGCGTGTGTGTGTGTGTGTCTATATATATATATATATATATATATATATATATATATATATATATATATATATATATATATATATTTCTGGTTCATTCCCCCTCCATCCTTATAAGCCTATAAATAGAGACATATTGTTTGATATAAAAAACACTTGAGAATGAAATGAAATAGTTCTCTTATTCTCTCAAACATTTTCTCTCTTAATTGTTCTAGATCTTTTAGATTATATTTTACAATTTTTTGTTATACATTTAAGTTAAGGAGTTTTAAAAGTTTTATAAATATTACTTCGACAATAATTTTTAGATAATATACACACATTCACATTCTGATAATAATAACAACAATAATAATAATAATAAATAAATAAAACTTAGACTCACCTGATTATTTTAACAATGTAGTTATATATATATATATATATATATATATATATATATATATATATATTTAGTCCCATTATGGACAACTACTCTTAAAGTTGGAATTAACATGCACAATATTAGTCAAATATCTAGATGAGAAAGACAAAAATAGTACTCACTCTATTTTAAATTATAAGATTAACATTGACTTTTTTAACACAATTTGAGATATTTTTAAATTCAAAATTGATATAAACACTTTTTATTATAGATAATACAGTTACAAAATTATAAATTATATAGAAAATAGGAGTACTACTTAAAAGATTTACTTTAATCAAAAGTTAAATGATCTACATCAAAATATCTCAAATTGACTTTGAAGTCAAACTTAATCTTATATGTTGAAGCATGGGGAACCAGTATAGTAAAAGAAAACACTAAGAAAATTAGATAATAAAAAAAATATTAATTTGCATAAAAGTTAAAAATAATTCTTTTAATATTAGCAAGTAAAGCGATAAATTATTTTCTCTTTATATTTTTGTAATACAATGAAAAGAATGGAACAGAAGGTTGACACGGGTAGTCCATGTTCTTAAGGTGTCTATTACCCCTTACCACCATGATTTGCTAAAGGTTATAGACAATATACCGCTAGGATATATATCGAGCTTATTATATTCACTATGATAGTAATTGACAAGTGAAATATCTACGAATCTGCTTTATAAAGGTTGAAAGAATTTCAAAGAGTAAGAATAATCACAGAGAGAATAAATTCATAAGTACTAAAACAAAAAGTGAACTCTATAATATATTCAAAAAGTCAGTTACATAAAATTAATTCTATAATAACAATTATTAGAATTAAAACATCTAAGTTGTTATGTGCATATTAATTTTTGTTGTAACTAAAGAATTTTAACTTTGTTTGTAGTTTAACTTGGATCAGGTTCGAGTACTATCTAAAAACATAGACTCATGGCTCGAGAAAGGCTCTTAGCGACGATGCGTAAGGTGCGCCTAAATTGTTATATTCCGAGTATAAATTAGGGGAATAATTATCTTAACTAAATCATAATTAGTGATAATTAACACCCCCCGGATTTGTTCGAACCAAGAATTATGGTTCCTGTCAGAAAATGGCTCCCGACAGGCCCTACTTGGGAGCCATCTAGGCACCCATATGGTCACATCAACTCCAAAGGACTTAGCATCCTTATTCACATCACTCACCATCCATCATGAGTGTCTAAAAATGAGTCAAGGCAAAGCATTGACCATTTCCATCCAAAAAGGCCAAAATTGACTAAGTATGGGAAACCGACAAGAAAATAGTTAAGTATAGAGAGCCTCACTAACTGAGTCACTATGAGGAGATGCCCTATGTCAACACAGGGTGTATATCTCACATTATCACAAACAAGCAACAAAGAATGAAGGAAAGGAAGATCAAACAAGCGAAACATGAAGGTGTGCAACCAACTAGCCAATGAAGCGAAACCGGACAACCACCATGAGTTGGGGACACACCCTAGGATCGGCCCCAACCCTTAGGGTCGGCACCAAGGTGGCCCACCCCTTATGGTACGTTGACCAAGTACCTCTTTAACATATCATCCTTCCAACACTTATTAAATTAAATTGAAGAAGGCATGCAAAAAGGGATCAAAAGGAGAAGAAACTAAGAGAGGAACCATCATAAGGTGGGAAGCCACCCTAGGGTCGGCCCCAACCTCTAAGGTTGGCCCCAAGGGGGATCCTCTTCGTGTTAAGGGTATCCAACTAGACATTCACCATACCTCATCTCCAACACTTAGGCAAATGTAAGAAGACATGCAAAAAAGAGCTAAAATAAGGGAAATCAAAGAAGGAACCACTATGAGGTGAAAACACCCCATAAGGTCGGCCCCAACGTCATAGGGTTATCCTCAAGGTGGTTCTCCTTATGGTGGGGCTGCTATAGTGGCTTCTCATCACATTTCAAGCTCAACACTTTGTCAAAATTTAAGAAAGTAACACAAATAAATATCAAAGTGAGAAGGAACCAATGAGATGCCACTATGAGGTGGGAAACCACCTTAAGGTCGACCCCAAGGCCTAGGGTCGGCCCTTATATGGCTCCCCCTCATGGTGGGGCTACTCACATGCTCTACCATTACATCTCACCTCCAATACTTAGAAAAATATAAGAAAGTGTGCAAATAAGGATTAAAATAAAGAAAAGCCAAGAAGTCAGTCACCATGAGTTGGGGGCACACCCTAGGGTCGACCCCAACTCTCAAAGTCAGCCTTAAGGGGTGCTCCCCCTCATGGAGAGGCTACCCTATTACTCTATCATCACATTTCATGTTTAACACTTAACCGAATTGAAGTATGTTATGTAAAAGAAGACCAAAAGCATGAAGAAGCAAGAAAGAGGGAACCCTAAGGGTCAGTCCCAAGGCTAATAGTTGGTCTTAAGGCCAAAAGTGGGCCCCAAGGGGGGCTATCCCTCCTCATAGGAGCCTCCTCCACTCACCAATGGTTCTACATTTAGCTAAATTTTCTGAAGTGTTTCCAATTAAAGAGATTTCAAGGAGAGGGCAAGACAAGGCTTTACATGAAGGCAAAGAAGGAGGAAAGAAGGAAGATTCCCCTCCTAAGAGTTGGGTCGAAGTGAAGAAGTAGGTCTAGAATGAGCAAGTAGGCCCAATGTAAGCAAGTTAAGCAATAACTCAAGCTTTCAAGCCACTAATTAGCACCATGAGCACAAGGTGCATACCAAAACTCCATAGATGAGGTTCTTTGTTAGTGATGATGTCATGAGAAATCACGATGATGTCATGCTGAGAAAACTGATCATCTCCGACTGTCTCTAATTGAGTCGATATGAAGAATTATTGTCAGAGATAAATATTCCAGACTTATAGATTACATTTCTATCCTCCGACATAAGGTTAAATACGTCGTTTGGAAGTGAAATTCGGTGAGGGTTTTGGACACGTAGATAGAAACGTAGGGCAAAACAGACTCCGAAAAGGTAGTATTCGCACCTAGAATTGATATTGTAGTCAGAGTTTATAAGTGAAAAATTAGGTCAGGTGCACGGCACATGGGGGTACCCCCATGAGGCCTATAAATACTCCTTTGAGGAATTGAGAGCTTTTCTCTCTAAAATTAGCTTTCTTTCTCTAGAATCACAAACACCAAGTTGTTAGAATCAAGAAGACCTTCCTTGTTGGCTTGATTGGCTAAGTCCCATACTTAGTCTCTACAAGCCTTAAGATTACCTCCAAGGAATTAGCCCTTTCCGGAGCTAAGTCCCCAAGAATAATCAAGCCCACATACATACACACACAACCCTACCAAAGGTTATGCCCATATTACCTTGAAGAGTCTGCCTATGATCTCTCCCTTCGTCCAACACTCCGCCCAATCTCGCATGCCTTTATGAAATTCTCACGTTACCCATCAACGAACCTGACCGTGACGAAATTATAATAGTATATTATATTGTTGTATTGTACTTGAAGTTTGTAATGGTTAATGCTTAATGAAGACATTATTCATTAGTTAATCTTGTTCATTTTGTCACTTAATCGTACTTTACATTTCTCAGCCTTACATTTTTTTGGCAACTCTATTGGGAAGGTGTAGATTTCGTGAAGTTTATGCCCGTCACAAGGAGTAGGAGGTCTACCTTCAATAATTAAGAACAACCAACAAGGAGTCAAAACTTCAGTTTTGCTTCTCCCGCACAGCCATCCAATCTGGATCCCAACAATCTTAACGCGCCAACTCTTGAAGAGACCTCCTAAACAGTAGCAGTATCCCAATGGAAGCTCAAGACAATTAAACCTCAACCACTAATGGTCAAGAAAGAAGGGACGGGTGTCGAAGTGGCCGGTGATCGAGTAACACTAGGGGTGAAAACGATCCCGAGTGGTTCGAAACCCGGTTCGGGATCGACTTGAAAAATTCGAGTGAGACTCGAATTCGATACCTAAACGAATCGAATTTGAATCCATTTTGATACTCGAACATTTATACAAGTCGAATCCGAACAACCTACTATTCGGTCATTTAGGGTATCGAATCTTTTTTAGTTTACTGATCCCTACTCGATACAGGTTCGATGATCTACACTCGTTTATAGTATCAAGTTTACTCGATTAATTAGTATACAATTATAAAAATTACAAATTATGTATTACTACTAATTACATTATTTAATCCTTACGCTTCAAAATAAAAGATCAATATTAATTTTTTGAAGTTAATTTAAAATGTTTTTTAAGTTAAAAATTGATATAAATTATTTTAATTTTAAATTATACAATTAAGAAAATTATAAACTATCTGAATAGTGGTATTGATTACAAAATTTGTTATTTTTAAAAGTTTAACAAATTAATTAAATTTTGAATTATAAAATATCTCAAATTAACTTTGAAAAATAAAATTTGATCTTATAATTTCAATTTTCAAATGGTAAGAGCCTTATTTTTTTAATAATGCTTACAGACCTTGATTTTCGAATAGAACTCTAATTTCAATTTGAACTCAAAAGGAAGAGATATCATATTTAAAGGATTTCCTCAAATATTAATGAAATCATATTTCTTCCATTCAAGAATAAATGTCATATATTACTAATTTACTTTATTCACTTCAATTTTGAATTATAAGTATTTTAAATTGATTTAAAAAAATAAAACTTGATCCAATATTTTGGAATGGAGAGAGTCTTATTCTTTTAATGATGGTTTGTTGCATTTAAATATTTTCTTAATATAAAATTCTCATTTTGTTTTACATATGTAGCTAATTTTTTATATAAAAAAATATACCTTATTGTTTAGACAATATTTTGAAGACAAAAAATAAATTAATTAGGAACCCATATTTGAGTCAAATGATGTTATATGCAGTTTCATTAATATCATCAAATCATTATCCAATAGTCATTTTTAAACTAAACAAGTATTATTTAAGAGTAAGAATAGAACAATATTATTATTAATTGTTGTATTGGATTGAAGAAAATAGATTTTGAAGTTGATGTAATGTACTAATTAATATGTAATCAGTGGCCTTGTAATCTTAAAAGTAATAATGTAGTAACTTATAATTTTATGAATCTTATGTAATTTCTTGAATTATGAAATACATAGTTGATTGAATTAAATTTTTTTTTTACATTATCATAATAATAATGATCTAATTCTAATTCGTGTATGTCTCAAATACTCATGAGTAGTTTGATTAAAAAACGAATCGAGTCGAGTCGAATTCGAGTACAATAAAACTAGTCGAATTCGAATCTGAGCAAAAATTACAAAATTATATTTGAACTTAAGTACGAATCCAGTTAAGGTGTTATTGGACTCGACTCGGGATCTTTTTTACCCCTAAGTAACACTCAATATCGTGCAAAATGAGATGCTAAGGGCCTTGCGAAACCTCCAAGAAGGCTAAAACTTGATGGCCTCCATGATGACACAAGTGCAAAGGGAGAAAGAGGAGGCAAGGGTCCAAAGGGAAAGGCTCTAAGCCCAAGTTTCCCCATAATCCCGTGCAACACCAAGGCAACCGAGTGGTAATCAAGTTGTCCAAGAAGTGACACTCAACTAAAAGCACTCGATGGGAAAGGCTACACTTTCGTTTAATGACTCTACTCCAAGGAACGCCCCGAACAATGTGTTAGTTCCACTAGTATAACCAACAATTCCAACCAACAACACTCAAATCCCGGTGGTGCAAGTCCAACAACCTCAGGCGTCATTCATGATGGTGCCTAGTATGTAAGCCTCACCATTTACCCCACATATTCAAGCCACCCAAGGCCCACTAGTATAACCTGGGAGAAGCCAACAAAGAAACTACATCAGTAAGGAAGATATGATGGATGCCATCAACTAACTGAGATAGCAATCCTCCAAGTCTATGGAGTTGGACTTCATTCACTCCATCTTACCCGTCATCTGTACAGAGGCAACCTTATCTAGCCAGCTATATAGAGCACCTACCTCAATTCCTTAAGTATAATGGAGAAAAGGAAATCAGAGGGACCCCATAGCAAGGTTCATTGAATCAATGTCGCCTTGACTTTCAGATAATAAAGTGAGTAACCAAAACATGTTAATAAGGGAATTCAACAAGACCCTCACAGATGGCACTTTTAATTTGTACTACAATTTAGACAAGGGGTCCATAAAGGATTGGGATGACATGAAGTCCCAATTCCACAAGAAATTTTTCAATGTACGAAAACAAGTTATGGTGGAGTTGGTTAGATTGGAGCAAAGGATAAATGAAGACCTCTCAGACTACGTTGTGTGGTTTAGAATAAGTGCCCAAAAGTGTGTGGACCCTATTAAAGAAAAGAACTTGGTAAGCATTTGTGTTAGTGGAACTCAACCAAGGTATAAGCCTCATGTTATCACTAGGAGATGCCAAACCTTTGTCGATCTTTGCATGTTTGCACAAGATATTGGAGGAGTAATACCAACGTTCCAAGGATATAAGATAATAGTAACATAGAGGGGCAAGAGAAAGTCCTCGGTGGTGGCGGTAGATGCTCTCTCAAAGCCACGAAAAGGAAGGAAGGAAGAAAAGAAGATGTCATTCCCAAAGGCACACAAAGAGATCTAGAAGTGGGGTTGAATAGATTCTTTCAATTTTTCTTTTTAAATGTAAGTTACCAAATCAGTTAAATAAGTTAATTTGATTGAGTTTAGCACAGTGGAATATAAGTTTGAAATCCTTTTTAAAGATTAAAAGAAAATCTCAGTTCTAAATTTAGTGCAAATTGTAAAAACTAGTCACAAAAATAAATCATTGAGTGACTTGAAAGTAAAAGTGCAGAAATAAAAGAACAAATAATATTTAAGAGGTTCAGAGCATAAAAGTCTCCTAGTCCCCCCTTCTACTTTAAGAGTAAGGATGATCCACTAAGGATGAGATGGTTACACAAACTAAGCTCACTAAGAGCTATTATAACAGAGATTCATAAAGAATATTGTAAGTCACTAAAACTTGATTATATAGGATCACTAAGATCACTAATCACTAAGAAAAATATAAATGTTTGATGTGTTGCTAAGTTACTTTAAGTCCTTCTTCAATTGACTTAGCAGCAGTTGATATTTCTCAGAATCATTGAGTGGAGCTTTGAGAACTTAAAATATCAGCACTTTGTCTCTTGATGAATCGTTAGTTGATATGCTCAAAGATGTAGTCCTTTTATAGAGTTCTCTTGGGATTGTCAAGTTGAGAAGTTACTGTTACTCCATTATGCCTTGGACACTTGTCAATATTCAATTGTTTGACTTTGAATTGTTGTCTGCTAGGACCACCTCAGGTTGCTTTCTACAGTACTATGAATATCCTTGTAAATATAGTTGTTTCTTCAAAATGACTTGTCTTTATCACAAATGTGACACCCCCAAATCCAGGTTTCCAAACCTCGAATTCGGTGCTCACGATAATCGACGACAAACATACTATCTAACTAAATGCGGAATAATAAACATACATTGTTTATCGAATGGAAATAAAGTTTTACAATTCTGGTCCCAAGGTTCTTTAACCTTAACATAAAACGTACTCTTAATACAAATAAAGGTTCACTTAATCAAACCACATTCAAAAATAGCTAGTACATAGGCACTAACGGGCATCTACTCTTGCACCTTCCCTTTTCCTTTGTCTCCCCTAGACGTTTCTGCCTTAGCTGAAATAAAGATCATGATATAGCAAGGGTAAGCAACTAATTTGCTTAGCAAGTATATACACAAAGAGATATATCATGATAGAAGGAAATTTCGTTTTCAATGTTCAACAACAGTATAAGAGTGTGGAGGAGCATTGAATTAATACACAACAGTTGAATATTCGAATAATTGAATGACAATTACTGAGTGGTTTGAAATAACCAAGGACGTTTTCCAAGGTTCTCAGCATGTGAGCTGGACCTCTTAAAAAGTATTGGTAATCGAGGGGATCAGCCTCTCATACCCCGTGATTTATGCATAAACACTTAATAACCGACATTGATATCATGCCTTAAACAAGTTTATCCTTTTCTCAGCCAAGAGTTCTTACCATAGCAATTTAATAAGAACAGCTTTTAAAATACCTTTGATTTAACAAATTAGACATGCTTGATCTAGCTGATACAATTAGCATAGATCTATCTCATAAACAATTCCTGCTTGAAAGAACTTTAACCAAATTCACAATTCAATAATAATAGAATAGGAATTTCAATGGCACAAGGTGCGAATCTCAATAACTAGTATCGATGTGAATAATCAACAATAATTATTCACTAACATGCTTCGAAAATAATGACTCGAGTTTGAGTTAGGGAACTTGCAATAATGTAAGAAGTTTAGGGTTAGGAACTTGCCTGTTTGCTCAGCTACAAATAATTTTAGCTTTAACTATTTGGCCTTTGAAGAACCTAACATAAATAATGTCGGTCTATCAATTAGTATTGCGTAGTCGTACGCCGATACGCTTACTTATGCTATTTATTTAGCAATTTAAGAAATTCACATAGCACACAGTAAATAAACTATAGCAAATTTCATAAGGCACTTAATTGGCTTTTAGGTTGATGGTTTAAATAAATCAACCGTGTATCCCTTAAGTAATAAACACTTATTAATCCCTTAAACAATTAATCATAATTGTTTAATTAATTAACCTTACTCTTTCTTAATTAATATTCATTTATTAAACCTTTAAACAATTAATTATAATTGTCTAATTAATGAGCTACTAAACTCTCTCTATTTTATTAACTCTATCTTCATTTAATAGTAATTCATTAATTTAGTTGTTAATAATAGTAATTAATAACTAATTATATTCACTTATTATTAATTAAATAATAATCGAATTATAAATTTTTTGTTGTCTTTAATTATTATTTAAGAATAAATAATAATTGATTAGGTTTGTTTATTATTTAAAGCTTAATCAAATAATAATTAATTAGTAAATATGAATTACCTTTAGTTATTATTTAAAAATAAATAACTAATTATTTACTGTTAATCAAATAATAAATAATTAGTAAGTAATAATTATCTTTAGTTATTATTTAATAAATAATAACTAATTAGATTTATTTTTTTATTTAAAGTTAATTAAATAAAATAAAAAAAAAATAATTAAATAAATAAACAATTTACTAAACATGGAAAATATAATAGCATATAAGGCTATTATTACATACTTATTAGTTAATTATAATAATTAAATATTTATTGTTTGTTGACAAGTAACTTTGTTCATACTTAATTAAATACTTAGTACCTTTATTTATTATTACTTATTAACTTCATTCTTATTCAATTTAATAATATTTATTATCTTTATTTATTATTTATTGATAAATAATAAATAATTATCTTATTAACTATATGCATACTTAAATATTATTTAATATTAATTAAACAATAATTAAATATTTATTATCTTTATTTATTATTTACTGATAAATAATAAATAATTACTCTATTAATTTCATTTATTATTATTTAACATTAATAAAATATTTGTTAACTTTATTTATTATGCATTGATAAAAATTATTATATTAACTCAATTAAATAACAACAATTAAACCAATAGTAGTCGTTAAATCTTCATTAGGCAAAAGTGGTTTAACAGTCATTTATTCCCTAATGAATCGCACAACCTATTTCAAAATTTGTTCAATTGTGGCATAATTCAGTCACTGAATCAAACCCTTACAATTATTTTCAGCCCAAGCCAAAACAAAATAACACAAACCCGTCCCAGATATTAACCCAAACAACAATACCAGATTTTTCCTAAATCGAAACCAAACAGTATAATACTGTGTATATATCAACCAATTCAATGTACCATTACAGTGTATACAACCTCCAATTTCACACCAAAAAAAAATGCAGTACAGTGTATAATATATAACCCACACAGTGCTAAAAACGAACACAATTGGCAACGCCATACAGCACCACCACAATCGGCAACCCAAATTCAATTACAGAAAAAAAAAAACTTATACTAAGCCTAACATAGAACCATCACAGTAGCTCAAAAATCCCAGGGTTGTACCTTGGGTTTGACCTCGTCGCTGCCTTTACCCAATCGGACGTTCACCGCCGTTCACCCGCTGCGATTTCTCTCTCTGAGATTATTTTTCTCTAATTTTGAAATGAAATACTAGCGGCTCAAACTAGGGTTTTGGGTACAATTTATAGCAGCACCTTTACCCAATTTGGTTTGGGTATTACACTAATTGGCCGGTTAAGGACCACGGGTTGGAGGGGGGTGAGTTGTCCGTCGTTCCCATCGAGCCGACTGCGACAACGCCGGCAGGCCTCGAGCCGCGCGCTCCCATCCGTCAGTCGCCGAAAGCTTAGGACCCTTGGTCCGTTTGATTGTGGCTCGGTCGTTCATAACCTCGCATGTTCCGTCCGCCTCGATCCCCGGTTCGTCCACTGGTCACCAAGCCTCCCTCTTGGTCCGACGGTTCGGTTCGCTCGCTCCTCGTCACGCCGCCGGTCCTTCTCCTCCCGTCCCGTTTCATCCGATCGATGGAGGGTCTGGGTTCGATTGATTGAGAGGCTAGGCTTAGGTTTTCTTTTCTTGCTCGGCTATCTCTTTTCTCCTCTAACTATTTCAATTAAACTGTCGACTGATTGCCCCAAAATGAACGGGTCCAACCCTGACTGAAGTGAAAAGGGGTCAACCCGGCAGGACAAGCATTGGGCTCAACCCCATGGGGTTGGGCCAGACGAATTAAATAGGGAACGGCCCAATAGGAATAAAAAGAGTTTGGGTTCAAATTAGAAATAAAGAGATGGGCCAATCTAAAAATTAGTGACCAAATTTAAATTACCCACATTATATTCTAATATTTAAAGTGAATGATGAATTCAATTAATTATTTAAAATATTTGTCTTACCAATAATTTCTCATTCGGATTATTACATTCGAGAATGATATACTATTTGTTGAATTTTCTTCCCAATTTTCTTGCAATTAAATTCTTAGGGTTAGCCCACTAATTTAAATCAAACTATTAATGAGTCCTTTCTAATGTAAGAAAATCATTGGACCGTGCAATTATTTAATTAAATAATAATTCTTACATGGATCCAAATTAAATTCATAAAATTAAATAAAACGAATTTTATTTATCAAAATAAATTTGATACAATGTTTGAAAATTCTTGGACATTACATCCTCTCCTCCTTATAAAAATTCCGTCCTCGGAATTTCAATCTAAGGTTACTCAAACAACTGGGGGTAATTCGCTCTCATCTTCTCTTCAAGTTCCCACGTGGCTTCTTCCACTGCGTGATTCCTCCAGAGTATTTTGACCGAATGAATGGTTTTGTTTCTCAGCTTCTGTTCCTTCCTATCGAGAATTTGGACAGGAACCTCCTCGTACGATAAGTCCTTCTCGACTTGAATTGGCTCATAGGAAATAACATGCTTGTAGTCTGGCTTATACGGACGTAACACTGATACATGAAACACGTTGTGAATGTGCTCAAGCTCAGGGGGTAATGCTACCTCGTACGCCACTTCGCCTATTCTCCTTAATATTTCAAAAGGTCCTATGAACCTAGGGCTCAGCTTGCCCTTCTTCCCAAAGCGGATCTTCCCTTTCCAGGGAGATACCTTCAAAAATACATAGCTGCCAACTTCAAAGTCTCGGTTCTGACGATGTAAGTCGGCATACTTCTTCTGACGATCCTGGGCTGCTACTAACCGTTGTCTTATTACTTTAATGATTTTCACGGTTTGTTGTACCAATTCTGGTCCCAACAATCTCCGTTCACCAACTTCATCCTAACACAACGGCGTTCGACACTTTCTTCCATATAACGCTTCGTACGGTGGCATACCGATGCTAGCGTGATAACTATTGTTGTAAGCGAACTCTACCAAGGGCAAATGATCGTCCCAGCTGCCACTTAAGTCCATCACAACTGCCCGGAGCATATCCTCTAAAGTTTGAATTGTTCGCTCACTCTGACCATCAGTCTGAGGATGATACGCCGTACTCATTCTCAACTGTGTTCCCATTCTTTCCTGCAGACTTCTCCAAAAATTTGACGTGAAGCGCGGATCTCTGTCAGACACAATAGATACCGGTACTCCGTGTCGTGATACTATCTCCTTCACGTAAAGTTTCGCCAACTGTTCCAATTCGTACCTGATCTTGATTGGTAGAAAGTGGGCAGACTTGGTCAAACGATCTACGATCACCCAGATGGCGTCTAGACCCTTTTGTGTTGTCGGGAGTCCTACCACAAAATCCATAGTGATGTGCTCCCACTTCCACTCGGGGAATCTCTAAGGGTTGCAACAATCCGCTCGGCCGTTGGTGCCTCTGCCTTGACCCTCTGACAAGTTAAACACCGGCTGACGAATTCTGCAACTTCCCCTTTCAAATGCGGCCACCAATAATGTTGACGAAGATCTTGATACATCTTGGTGCTACCCGGATGTACCGAAAATCTCGTATTATGGGCCTCCTGCAATATTTCTTCCCTTAAGTCTGGTACATAGGGTATCCAGATCCTTCCCTCGAATCTCAGCAGACCCGTGCTGTCAACCTTGAACTTCAACGTTTTTCCTTCCGATAGTTGCTTCTTAATGCTAATGCATACTTCATCAAATTCTTGAGCCTCCTTTATCTTATCCAGTAGAGTCGGACCCACTGTCACGGTGAACAATTTTTCGTCCGTCTCCATTGGATACTTAATCTCCAATTCCAGGCGTCCAAAGTCCTTTATCAACTCTGCCTGAGTTGTAAGCCTCATCAACTTCTCTCTGCCTTTCCTTCTCAGGGCATCTGCCACTACATTTGCTTTGCCCGGATGATACAGAATCTCACAATCGTAATCCTTGATCAATTCTAACCATCGGCGCTGTCTCATATTCAGCTCCTTCTGAGTGAAGATATATTTCAGACTTTTGTGATCTGTA
Organism: Aralia elata; assembly: GCA_034770075.1. Classification (NCBI taxonomy): domain Eukaryota; kingdom Viridiplantae; phylum Streptophyta; class Magnoliopsida; order Apiales; family Araliaceae; genus Aralia; species Aralia elata. The sequence continues at coordinate 1,831,441 of JAVJAP010000089.1, read as the reverse complement.
TATATCTCGCACTTCTCTCCATATAGGTAGTGCCTCCAAATCTTCAAGGCGAACACTACTGCTGCTAACTCTAGATCATGAGTCGGGTATCCCTTCTCATAGTCCTTCAGCTGGCGTGAAGCGTACGCAATAACCCTGCCGTGCTGCATCAGTACACAACCAAGGCCCTTGTGTGACGCATCACTGTATACTACAAAACCTCCAGTGTCGTCCGGCAATGCCAACACTGGTGCTTGGCTAAGTCTCTTCTTCAACTCCAAGAAACTCTCCTCGCACTTCTCTGTCCAGACGAACTTTACCGTCTTTCTAGTTAGATTGGTCAATGGTGATGCTATCTTCGAAAAATCCTGGATGAATCTCCGATAGTATCCCGCTAGCCCTAGGAAACTTCTGATCTCCGTTGGTGTCTTTGGCTGCTCCCAGTTGATAATGGCTTCCACCTTTGCTGGGTCTACCGAAACACCATTATTGTCAATGACGTGTCCAAGAAACTGCACCCTCTGCAACCAAAATTCACACTTTGAAAACTTCACGTACAGTTTCTCCCTTCTTAATGCCTCCAAGGCAATCCTTAGATGTTCAACATGTTCTTCCTCTGACACTGAATACACCAAGATATCATCGATGAATACTACCACGAACTTGTCCAAATACTGCTTGAACACTCTGTTCATCATATCCATGAATGCCGCTGGTGCATTTGTCAGGCCAAATGACATAACCAGAAACTCAAAATGTCCATAACGAGTTCTGAATGCCGTCTTCGGAATATCCTCCTGTCTCACCCTTAGTTGATGATAGCCCGTCCTTAAATCGATCTTCGAAAAGTATTTCGCTCCCTTGAGTTGATCAAACAGATCGTCTATTCTGGGTAGCGGATACCTATTCTTAATCGTAACTTTGTTCAACTCACGGTAGTCGATACAAAGCCTCATCGAGCCATCCTTCTTCTTTACGAACAGAACTGGCGCTCCCCAGGGTGACACGCTTGGTCTGATATAACCCTTGTCTAACAGTTCCTGCAATTGAACCATCAGTTCTTTCATCTCTACTGGTGCCATTCGGTAAGGCGCCTTAGATATCGGTGCCGTCCCGGGTACCAAGTCGATTGCAAATTCTATCTCCCTATCCGGCGGCAGTCCCGGAAGTTCATCTGGGAAGACATCAGCGAATTCCCTTACCACAGGTATCTGACTCAGTTCACCCTCGACTCGTCGAGTATCTACCACGTGAGCCAAATAACTTATACAACCCTTCTTAAGCAATCTCTTTGCTTGCATCATCGTCAGACAACATGATTGTCCTGGCGATTTACTACCATAGAACACCACCTTCAACTTACCCAGAGTCTGCAGGTGTATGCACTTTTTCTTACAGTCAATGACCGCCCCGTGGCTTGCTAACCAGTCCATCCCAAGGATTACATCGAATTCTCCAAGACGAATCGGCAACAAGTCCACGTTAAGCTTAAACCCTCTCACATCAGCACAACAATTCTTATAAATGTAGTTTACGGGTATAATCTCCTTGTTTGCTACTTCTACATTCATCGGGTGTTCTAACAGTTCACTAGGTAAATTAAGTCTTTGAGCAAATTCATCAGAAACAAAAGAACATGAAGCTCCCGAATCAAATAGCACATAGGCATCTATGTTGTTGATTGGAATAATACCTGACACCACCTCTCTGGATGCCACAGCATCTTGTACTGTCATGTTGAAGGTCCTCGCTGTTGGCTTATTTGGCTGGGTTGGTCCTCCACTGGTTGCCCTCGAGTTGTTGCCCCTATTGCCGTTTCCGCCTTCCATGTTTCTCTTCCGGGGACATTCCTTGCTCCGATGTCCTATCTCTCCACAAGTGAAGCAACCTCCTTTCTTCGCCTTAGGACAATTGGGCGAGATATGCCCTTCTTGTCCACAGGTATAACAGACCATCTTCCCCTTCATACACTCTCCCGAGTGACCCTTTCCGCAATTCCCACATACCGGCCTTTTCTGTTGCGTGCTCCCTTGCTGTATTTCAGAATTGCTACCCCCATTGCTCCACTGACGCTTCCTGTTGTTGCTGCCACCACTGCTAACATTCATATTTCCTCCTTCTACCTTCTTCTTGTTCCTTTCCCGATTATATCTTGAAACCGCTTCACTTCCACCTTCAGCAATGAGAGCTTTCTCCAGCAAGGTTGAGAACGATGTAATTTTCAAAATCGCTACCTTACTGTAGATCCACGGCTTTAATCCATTCTCGAATCTCCTGGCCTTCCTCACCTCAGTGTCCACCTGATGTGGGGCGAATCTAGCCAATTCATTGAATTTAACAGCGTACTCTGACACTGACAAGTTTTCCTGCTTCAACTCTAAAAACTTGATCTCCATTTTTGCCTGCGTACTCTCAGGAAAGTAATTCTCGAAAAACAACGTCTTGAAAGCTTCCCACGCCACGACTCCAGTTCCAGCTTTGTTCTGATTGGCTTCCCACTAGAAGTTAGCCTCACCTTTCATTAAGTAAGTAGCAAAAACTGTCTTTTGCTCCTCAGCGACTCTAGCGATGACAAAGGCCTTTTCAATCTCCTTTATCCATGACTGGGCCTCTATCGGGTTCGCTGTTCCTCTAAATTCCGGAGGCCCTACTGCCTTAAAGTCTTTAAAATTGGCTAAGTGGTTGCCTGTCTGGTTTCCTGTAGTAGTGGTTTGATTTCGCAAGGCTTCTGCCATCATGTTCACAAAATCTTGCATTGGGTTTGGTGGAGTTTCCTCTACATTGTTAACTGACTCTTCGATCCCATGATTTCGTAGGATTCGTCTGGGCGGCATTATCTGTTTAAGCAAACCCTAACACGTTACTCGGGCTTTCTTAAAAATAAGTATTCAGCATGTATATAATAATCACATGACTCTTGTGTGGGAGTTTTAGATTACTCAACCTCGGAAATTCTGCTTTCCCGATTAGTGATTTAAGTTACTAAGATACCGATTCAGTCTCACTGAATTAACATAATCATTGCATAAATGGTATATCAATAATACTGATCAAGGCATAACCACCCACTTCCAACTATCCTCTAGGGGACACAAGGTGAATGCAACTCACGCTTACTCTCGCTACTGGAGGGCAAATTCATCCATCTAGCGTCGAACTGCATCCAGACAATGTCTAAGGCTCGCTCCAATTCTACTATCTTCGCATCCTTAGCCTTTACCTCATCCTTCAATTGTCCTAACTGCAGCTCCCTTAGCAGCAGCCTCCCTCGCAACTCGGCTAACTCAGCCTGGGCCTGGTAAGCAGTGTCCTTGTACTGCTGTTCAGAAATCTGGTGGATGTGGTTCTGCGCCTCTAATTGTTTAGCCCTAACCTCTAGCTCGGCGTTCCTCGCCAGCCAACCTCCTATCACATCAGGCTCTATGGGCTTCTGGTTCACTGGACAGCTATCTTGACTCTCGTCCGACATCCTACAAACACCACACAAATAAATCAACATCAGTACCACAATAAAATATATTCATTGATGAAATGAAATGATATTTTATTCGGTACGACTAGAACTCTATGAATCTCCCCGACCCATCACCTTCATACTCTATGTGAGTTTTCTACTAAGGTTATAACCTAGGTTTCTTATTCCTAACGTTTATAACCTACAGCTCTGATACCAACCTGTGACACCCCCAAATCCAGGTTTCCAAACCTCGAATTCGGTGCTCACGATAATCGACGACAAACATACTATCTAACTAAATGCGGAATAATAAACATACATTGTTTATCGAATGGAAATAAAGTTTTACAATTCTGGTCCCAAGGTTCTTTAACCTTAACATAAAACGTACTCTTAATACAAATAAAGGTTCACTTAATCAAACCACATTCAAAAATAGCTAGTACATAGGCACTAACGGGCATCTACTCTTGCACCTTCCCTTTTCCTTTGTCTCCCCTAGACGTTTCTTTCTGCCTTAGCTGAAATAAAGATCATGATATAGCAAGGGTAAGCAACTAATTTGCTTAGCAAGTATATACACAAAGAGATATATCATGATAGAAGGAAATTTCGTTTTCAATGTTCAACAACAGTATAAGAGTGTGGAGGAGCATTGAATTAATACACAACAGTTGAATATTCGAATAATTGAATGACAATTACTGAGTGGTTTGAAATAACCAAGGACGTTTTCCAAGGTTCTCAGCATGTGAGCTGGACCTCTTAAAAAGTATTGGTAATCGAGGGGATCAGCCTCTCATACCCCGTGATTTATGCATAAACACTTAATAACCGACATTGATATCATGCCTTAAACAAGTTTATCCTTTTCTCAGCCAAGAGTTCTTACCATAGCAATTTAATAAGAACAGCTTTTAAAATACCTTTGATTTAACAAATTAGACATGCTTGATCTAGCTGATACAATTAGCATAGATCTATCTCATAAACAATTCCTGCTTGAAAGAACTTTAACCAAATTCACAATTCAATAATAATAGAATAGGAATTTCAATGGCACAAGGTGCGAATCTCAATAACTAGTATCGATGTGAATAATCAACAATAATTATTCACTAACATGCTTCGAAAATAATAACTCGAGTTTGAGTTAGGGAACTTGCAATAATGTAAGAAGTTTAGGGTTAGGAACTTGCATGTTTGCTCAGCTACAAATAGTTTTAGCTTTAACTATTTGGCCTTTGAAGAACCTAACATAAATAATGTCGGTCTATCAATTAGTATTGCGTAGTCGTACGCCGATACGCTTACTTATGCTATTTATTTAGCAATTTAAGAAATTCACATAGCACACAGTAAATAAACTATAGCAAATTTCATAAGGCACTTAATTGGCTTTTAGGTTGATGGTTTAAATAAATCAACCGTGTATCCCTTAAGTAATAAACACTTATTAATCCCTTAAACAATTAATTATAATTGTTTAATTAATTAACCTTACTCTTTCTTAATTAATATTCATTTATTAAACCTTTAAACAATTAATTATAATTGTCTAATTAATGAGCTACTAAACTCTCTCTATTTTATTAACTCTATCTTCATTTAATAGTAATTCATTAATTTAGTTGTTAATAATAGTAATTAATAACTAATTATATTCACTTATTATTAATTAAATAATAATCGAATTATAAATTTTTGTTGTCTTTAATTATTATTTAAGAATAAATAATAATTGATTAGGTTTGTTTATTATTTAAAGCTTAATCAAATAATAATTAATTAGTAAATATGAATTACCTTTAGTTATTATTTAAAAATAAATAACTAATTATTTACTGTTAATCAAATAATAAATAATTAGTAAGTAATAATTATCTTTAGTTATTATTTAATAAATAATAACTAATTAGATTTATTTTTTTATTTAAAGTTAATTAAATAAAATAAAAAAAAAAAAAAAAAAAAATAATTAAATAAATAAACAATTTACTAAACATGGAAAATATAATAGCATATAAGGCTATTATTACATACTTATTAGTTAATTATAATAATTAAATATTTATTGTTTGTTGACAAGTAACTTTGTTCATACTTAATTAAATACTTAGTACCTTTATTTATTATTACTTATTAACTTCATTTCTTATTCAATTTAATAATATTTATTATCTTTATTTATTATTTATTGATAAATAATAAATAATTATCTTATTAACTATATGCATACTTAAATATTATTTAATATTAATTAAACAATAATTAAATATTTATTATCTTTATTTATTATTTACTGATAAATAATAAATAATTACTCTATTAATTTCATTTATTATTATTTAACATTAATAAAGTATTTGTTATCTTTATTTATTATGCATTGATAAAAATTATTATATTAACTCAATTTAAATAACAACAATTAAACCAATAGTAGTCGTTAAATCTTCATTAGGCAAAAGTGGTTTAACAGTCATTTATTCCCTAATGAATCGCACAACCTATTTCAAAATTTGTTCAATTGTGGCATAATTCAGTCACTGAATCAAACCCTTACAATTATTTTCAGCCCAAGCCAAAACAAAATAACACAAACCCGTCCCAGATATTAACCCAAACAACAATACCAGATTTTTCCTAAATCGAAACCAAACAGTATAATACTGTGTATATATCAACCAATTCAATGTACCATTACAGTGTATACAACCTCCAATTTCACACCAAAAAAAAAATGCAGTACAGTGTATAATATATAACCCACACAGTGCTAAAAACGAACACAATTGGCAACGCCATACAGCACCACCACAATCGGCAACCCAAATTCAATTACAGAAAAAAAAACTTATACTAAGCCTAACATAGAACCATCACAGTAGCTCAAAAATCCCAGGGTTGTACCTTGGGTTTGACCTCGTCGCTGCCTTTACCCAATCGGACGTTCACCGCCGTTCACCCGCTGCGATTTCTCTCTCTGAGATTATTTTTCTCTAATTTTGAAATGAAATACTAGCGGCTCAAACTAGGGTTTTGGGTACAATTTATAGCAGCACCTTTACCCAATTTGGTTTGGGTATTACACTAATTGGCCGGTTAAGGACCACGGGTTGGAGGGGGGTGAGTTGTCCGTCGTTCCCATCGAGCCGACTGCGACAACGCCGGCAGGCCTCGAGCCGCGCGCTCCCATCCGTCAGTCGCCGAAAGCTTAGGACCCTTGGTCCGTTTGATTGTGGCTCGGTCGTTCATAACCTCGCATGTTCCGTCCGCCTCGATCCCCGGTTCGTCCACTGGTCACCAAGCCTCCCTCTTGGTCCGACGGTCGGTCGCTCGCTCCTCGTCACACGCCGCCGGTCCTTCTCCTCCCGTCCCGTTTCATCCGATCGATGGAGGGTCTGGGTTCGATTGATTGAGAGGCTAGGCTTAGGTTTTCTTTTCTTGCTCGGCTATCTCTTTTCTCCTCTAACTATTTCAATTAAACTGTCGACTGATTGCCCCAAAATGAACGGGTCCAACCCTGACTGAAGTGAAAAGGGGTCAACCCGGCAGGACAAGCATTGGGCTCAACCCCATGGGGTTGGGCCAGACGAATTAAATAGGGAACGACCCAATAGGAATAAAAAGAGTTTGGGTTCAAATTAGAAATAAAGAGATGGGCCAATCTAAAAATTAGTGACCAAATTTAAATTACCCACATTATATTCTAATATTTAAAGTGAATGATGAATTCAATTAATTATTTAAAATATTTGTCTTACCAATAATTTCTCATTCGGATTATTATTCGAGAATGATATACTATTTGTTGAATTTTCTTCCCAATTTTCTTGCAATTAAATTCTTAGGGTTAGCCCACTAATTTAAATCAAACTATTAATGAGTCCTTTCTAATGTAAGAAAATCATTGGACCATGCAATTATTTAATTAAATAATAATTCTTACATGGATCCAAATTAAATTCATAAAATTAAATAAAACGAATTTTATTTATCAAAATAAATTTGATACAATGTTTGAAAATTCTTGGACATTACAACAAACACATATGAAAATCATCTTTGAGGGTCGTGTGTTTATGATCTATGACTTATGTCATAACCAGTCGCTGACTTGCCAAGTGTATGTACTCTACGATTTTTGGCTCCAGTAGTGGAATCATAGAGTTGACCTTTATATACTAGAGTAACTTTGGCTCTACTACTTTTACTCCATACTTGTAATTGCTCTGCGATTCTGGCTCTACGAAATGGCCTTTACTCTACGATCTTAGAGTAGTTTTGCCTTTAGCTCTACGAAAGTCTTCTGACCTTAGACAACTTAGCTATTTCAAGGATTACATATACCAGCTTTACGATTTGGATCAACCTAACAAATTTGATCACTAAGTCCTGTTACATATATTTCTCATGGACTTTACAAAACTTACTTGTCATTACAAATATACATTAATTTTAAGTAATTATCCAATCAAATATGAGTCCACAAATTATGCAAGAATACTAACAGAAGAGGCCAAAGTCTGCAGACACACCTCCACTACTAATTAACTGTGGAGAAAAAGCCTTTAAGGAATTGGTCAAGTAATGGATCGACGCAAAAGTACTCACCCTCAAGCCCCCAAGAATCACCCCTACCGAGGAAATGAAATTAAAGCCCGACTATTGTATGTTCCATCAATACTTGGGGCATTCAATAAAAGATTGCTACACCCTGAGGAGGAAGTACCACGAAAAGGTGACAAGTGCACAGGTAGAAGTGAAGAAGAATGATGATATCCTTAACAAACAATTATCAAAACATGAGGGAAAAGCAAGTTGTAACATAATCACAAGCTTTAATGAGATGATGGTTGAGTTTCAAGAGATACTTCTTTCCTTAGAAGAAGTGCACAATCTTGATATGCAAGTAAATACTTTAATAGAAGGTACCAAATTCAAGTGGTTCTTCGATCAAATTAGATTCAAGGGAGAAGCCCGACTAGAGGCCGCTAAAGACATTATCAAGGTAGCAGAGACGCAAGAAGATTGTATGCAAGTTGATGGTTCTGTCCCAAAAACACACATAGAAGGCTCCAACGAGATTTATTTCATGGAGGCAGACCGTGAAGTCAAATACATACACAATAGACCTTTGTATGTGACTGTGGTGATTAATGGGTTTAAGTAAAGAGTAAAGAGAGCTTTCGTAGACAATGGGGCCTCGGTGAATATCATGCCATGGAAGACCTTCCAGTAACTCGGAATTCCACAGGAGAAGTCGGTTCTAAAAAGCATCGACATAATGGGATTCTCTAGCAAAAATACTCGCACCATCGGCTACACGAGGTTGGATATACAAGTGGGAAAGATAAGGAGCCCAGTGACATTCCATATAGCCGAATTTGATGCACCATATCATGTTCTCTTGGGAAGAGTTTGGCAAAATGTTCATGCAATGGTGCTTTCCACATATCATCAATGTCTTAAGGCCATCTGGAAAAGGAAGGAAGTCTGAATACCTATAACAATGAACCCGTTCTCGATGGAGGAAGCCTATATGAGTGAGGCGACATAATTTGAATATCCCATGGAGGAAGAAAAAGTCTTAGGAGCCAAACCGATGGGAATGAAGTTGCCCCAGTGGAAAGATGTTCAAAATGATAACTATGTCCCCCAGGAAAAAGAAGAAGAAGAAAGGAAAAACAGTTATCAACCTTGAGGAATATGCTAGGGAGGTGATCAACCGACGTAAGGCTGCAAGGGAGAAAGATGAGGAGAAACCAAAATGGCATAGAGAGTTATTAGCTGATAGAAGGATTGTCTTCCGCTTATGGTGTCACAAGGGGGAAGAGTTCAAAGACTCCGGAGGAGACCCCCACTCCACAAAAGTCGTAACAGAAGTAATCACTCAAGAGGTTGAAAAGGCTCCTGAAAATTTCGAGGACAAGCCCAAGTCATAACACAATGAACGTCTGGAAATTAACTTGGCGAAAGAAGGAAACCCTTATAAACCAATCTTCATAAATAAGGAACTAACCTTACAACAATAACAAAGATTGGTCGACCTTTTACAGGGATACGTTTGTGTGGACATACAAATAGATGCCAAGAATTGATAGAGAATTGGTGGAGCTTAGACTCAACATAAGCCCCAGCGCTAAGCTAGTTAAGCAATCACTTAAAACCTACTCACCGAAGTGGAAATCTAAATCAAAGAAGAGATCGAGAAGTTACTAAGAGCAAGACTCATTGAGCCCATTCAACACCCTATTTGGTTGTCTAGCATTTTCCCAGTAAAGAAGACAAATTGCAAACTTCAAATCTGTGTTGACTTTTCGAGATCTAAACAAAGTTTGCCCCAAGGATATGTATCATTTGCCCAACATTGACACACTAGTAGATGCAATAGGCAATCATGAAATGATGTCCTTTATGGATGGTTTTGTGGGCTATAATCAAATCAAAATGTCAAGTGAAGATGCAAACCTTCAGGACTCCATTCGGCAACTTCTACTACATTGTGATGTCATTCAGGCTCAAGAATGCAGGGCAACTTACCAAAGAGTCGTGCATGCTATCTTCCATGATATGATTCATATTATGGATGACATAGTGTTGAAGTCCAAGAAAAAGAAAACGCCATTGAAAGGTAAAGACAATACAAGCTTAAGATGGACCCAAAAAAGTTTTCCTTTGGAATGATAACTGGAAAGTTCTTGAGATTCCTCGTTCACAACCGAGGACTTGAAGTAGACCCCGACAAGGTAAAAGCAATCAATGAAATGCCACCACCCAAAATGCAAAAATAGTTAAAAAGCTTCTTGGGAAGAGTATCTTATCTCCAAAAGTTCATCCCAACATTGGCAGAGATCACTCAACCTTTCTGAAAATTGTTAAAATCTAGGGAAAATAGAGTTGAGGCCAAGAACAACAAGATGGGTTTCTGTAACGCCCCCGAAACTCGGGTCTTACCTTGAACCCGATTCCGGCGCGTCACGGTACTACCCATACAACATGGGTTTACTAAAAATATGTAATTACAATAATATAACAACATATCCTCATCTAATCCCAGGCACGAAGACCTTAAGTAAAACACTTATGACCAAGGTTGAATAAATACCATGATCCTTTACAATATCTCAGATGTGAACGCAAGGTTCAGATTCTGACTTTATCCAATCCCTGAATATTCGCAAGGTTATTCAATAACCAATACATTCGTTATAAAAATGTCCTTTATATAACATCGACATCCTTGTAGTTTACTATAACAAGTAACTAACATAATCACATCATAAATACTATAATGGATAACCTTCATTTCTAACTCAGGGTTTACATAGTCAAATTCACGTACATCATATACCGTCATCATAACTAAATAAATACAGTAAAGGGACATTTAGCAACCTTCCTGTTTCCATGCGCCTCTAATCTTTATCATCACGATATCAAGATAATTGCATTGCATCGTAAATCTGCAAAAGTTTTATTTTTGCAAGAATGAGCACGACGGCTCAGCAAGAACTGACAGTTTTCACATTTCATGCTTCACGTAACACATAAGTTTGCATTTTATCCATGCATCATGATTCTCATACTATGCATCTTACTCATGCATTATAAATCTTATGCAATTCATCCATATATATGCATCATGTATCTCATAGCATACTTCATGCATCTCACATTGTATATTTGCAATAATTCAAGTTCCACATAGAACAATATAGTCACATAATTGCATGTTATGCACACTTTAATCATGCTCTCATATAATCAACATAATAGTGAAAGATTTAGTAATCAAGTCATGTACTTCAATACATTTAAACAAGTTAACAAGTTACTGAAAGAACTTGCCTTTAAGCGTTCCTTGCCAAATTATGATGGCTCGTCCTTCAAATATCCTACACAATTTATTTAACAATAAAATACCAATTAGCCACTAAAAAGGCTTCATATAATGGTTTACAATATAACAACTCTTATCTCATATTGTTCGCGAAGCATTATAAATTAATAACGCGATTAACTCTAAAACGTTACTCGGCGTCGCGTCGTTTGAAAACGTTACGACCCTTATCACCATCAATACTTATTGGTTACATTAACCCCATCCCGTATCTTATAATGTTCGTTTCATTTGAATCGAGACATTATTCAAGTTCATTAACACTTTACACGGCGTTTCGACGTTTACACGTCACACACCTAATTCGCCTCCTTTGCATGTGCTTAGCATGCTCGTGCATTGGTTTATAACACACTATCATGTTTCATTAGTATTAGAAACAAAATATTAAACAAGATTATACACACTAGTTACGACGTTACGACGCTTGCACGTCTATACGCTAAACTTGATTATTCGAACGCTTAGGCGACATGCAATTGCGTACGCCTAGCACGCCCATTCAAATTGTCTAATACCCAAAGGTTAATGTTAAGTATGATTATAAATCATAATAACCATGTTTTAGAACTTAGAACATCATTTAACAATGTCGGGAGCATTATACTATGCACACACACGCATGACCGACGCCTACCGTTTGCACAATAGCCCTAAAAACGGTTAATTTCAAAATTGTTCCAGGTAATTAATTTCAATTCTAATTAATGTATATTGTAGGTCTATCTCTAAGCTTTCCGTATCATCTTGAATCGCCTAAATCTGAGTCCGTATGAGAAAGTTATGGCCATTTTCCCAACGGACGTCGAAGCTGAGTCGGACAGCGCACACGCGGGCGGGCGGCACCAGGCGCACGGCGTGCGGCAGCGCGCGCGCGCGGGCGCGCGGGGCCTTGGTGCGGGCGCGCGGCTGGCCTGGTGGCCCTTGTCAGACATCGCGATTTTGACCCTCCTTCACTCCAAACCTCATAACTTCTTCTCTAGACCTTCAAATTGGTCCGTTCCGGACTCTATGGACTCCTAAGACATAGAGCTACAACATATCAAAAATTCAGAGCTACCCATTAACATTAACATGGCCAAATCTTAGGCCAAAGTATCAACTCATGTTATATTTTCGTGTTCTTGGTGTTCTTCACCAAAATCATCACCAAAACTTCGTTTTAATCCCTTTTTACTCCATTCCAACCGGGTTAAACTCATAACCCATGGAAGTACAATATCATAACAACAAACGAATTAAACAAACACAAAATCATAGCTACAAAGTCCTCTAAATCGTCCAAATGTCCTTGTTCATGTCCAAAGTTCATTGTTCTTCATGTTCTTCATCCTCCTTAAGCATAGGTACAGATTTCTTGCGTTTTTGTTCCACTTTGATGTTATTAATGGCTTATATAACCTCTTAACAACATTTACAAACAATCACCATAAACAAAAACACCAAGAATCGCCACAAATCCGACCCACAAGCTTAAGAGCTCAAAACTAAGAAAAACTTGAAAAACTCAATAAGAAATCGAATGGAAAGGATTTGATTGGTGTTTACCTCTATAAATCATTCCTAGATGATTAAGAAGCTCGGCTAGGATTTATTTTGAAGGTCCTCCTTGCTTGGATTCTCTTCTTCTTCCTCCCGTGCCTCCTTCTTCTTCCTCCTTCCTTTTTCCGGCGAACTTCCGGCGACTCCTCCTCCTTTTTCCGGTGAGCTCTCTCACTCTCACTCTCTCTCTCTGCAGAATTTGAAATGGGTTTGAATGGGGAGCTGATGGTTTGCAATAGAGGAATGAAGTTGTTGAATTATTTAGGAGAGTGGAGGAGTAAATTTGGGAAGAAAAATGAGTTTGTGGTTTAATGGCTCAAGGTGGCCAGTTTTTCAACATTGCCGGCAATAGCTCTCCCTCCTTGCAATTTGATTGGTCCAAAATGAGGGATTGGTTTCCCTCTTGGAGTGACAAGCCAAAATAAATACCCAAATACACCAAAAATATACCCGAAAACTCCCACTTTTGTACCAAAACTGGTAAATAACCCTACCCAAAATTAAAATGGGCATTACCATAAATATTTGGATACGTAAAAATAATTATTAAGGGATTTGTCCAATTATTCGGAACACCCATATAATACATTTCGGATATGGATAAAATCACGTATCAGCTCAAATAAAATTTCTGACACTTGAAAAAATTATTCGTACGCATACACGTATTTATGAAATTATTCAACATCGAAAAAGACACAAAAATTTTTATGGCGTGAATAGTGCCTCGGGAAACGTGCCCCGTGAATAGAAATTTTGCGATCTTTCGTAAAATCAATTATTCACTCCTACGATTCAATAACGCATAAAACTTCATACATTGACATCATCCAGGTTATAAAATAGCCTTTAAACACGTCACATAAAAATAATATTTAATCCGTTAATACTATTAATAAACCCAAATTACAAGGGTATTCACGATTCGCGATCGCTACTCTTTCCGATTAACTCCCCATAATCGTATACATCAACGTACATATATCTCACCCATATTTTGGGTAGCATCTTTACAGTAAATAACTCGTCCAATAATATTATCCTTTAACTATTTATTTAATCCAATAAATAGTACTCTAGCGATATTTCTCGAATCCGCCAAATTAGCTAATACAAAAACTTTGATACCTACTAATCATCGTCTACACATAATCTAGGTTATAATATAACCTTTAAACACTTACCACATAATATTATCAATAAAAGTCTATTTTATTCAATAATATTCATAAGCTCGAATTATCAAGCTACCCATGACTCGCGATCATTGCAATAATTAACTATTAACTCATTCATTTCGAATCTATGTATATATTTCACATTTATATATATACATATTAAGCTCATCTATTTAATCACATAAATATATATAACACATATATATTCAAACGCGACTCATAATAAGAATTATTCTATATTAAATTCTTATTATAATTATTCTCAAAAATTCGGGTTGTCACATCCTTCCCTCCTTATAAGGATTCCGTCCTCGGAATCACAAATATCAAACCTCTTACTCGGTTTTCGTCTAATTTCTTCCGAAATTTTATCGTTGAATAAATTTTAACATATTACTATAACATAGGTTTCATATTACCTATTTAATCTCTGAGTATTATCCTATGTTTAACCCATCAATTTCCTTTTCTAAGGATCATTGTATGCCACAATCATCATAATAATTTAATATCATGATTTGCTAACTCATAAACATTCGGGATATTACATTCACCCCTTCTTCTAAGAATTTCGTCCTCGAAATTTCAATGCATTCATCTTTACTTATTCTACCCATCAAAACTAGGTTTTCAATCTAACCTTTACACTGTCCTCTTTCAAGGATTCACGTAAAATTGTCGCATTCTACGACTACTTCTCCTTGGGATAATCACCCTTCCCAAAATCAGTTTCCCGAATAATAGGAACCTTCAACAATTGTTTAATAATTGTGAAGTAACTTGAACAAATAGGAAATAAAATGTTCCTTAAAAACTTTTCATATTATGCTGAGGGGCCATAAAGACCATGACCATAGAGGTTTATGGGTATTACTACCCCTACCAATTTCAATTATGAAAAAGGTAATCTACCTCATAAAGATCATGAACGTAGTCAAGGAACTAGTCCGTCAGTAGTACTCGAGGGGATCAGCCTCTCATACCCCATGTATATGCATAACATTTAACTCTGACTGCATCGGATACCCGACACTTATAGCATCCATATTAAGGGTTGCTATCCGCCAGTTGTACTTGAGGGGATCGACCTCTCGTACACCATGTGTATGCATAACATTAAATCCTGACCGTGCCAGATAACCGACACTTATATTCCCCTATTCCGGGTTATTCCCCCAGCTCAAGAATCCGCACCAAAACAATTTGGTTTGGCATAAATTCTCAAATAATGCTTGAATTTCATAAACACATTGCAACATTCGTCTAGCCGAATCAAATAGCTTAGACTTACATCAATAATTCGGACATCAATCGAATCATTATAGCCAACTCAATTGGCATGCAAATTTTTTTTTTTATACCTTAGAGAAAACAAAAATCATTTTATGACGTCATAATACTGCACTGTTGCAACAGTGTGTTAGGATTCCGTCATTTTCTGACCTTGTCATACTACATCATACCTTAGTGGGTTGACGATCCTATGATCACATCCAACACTAGGTTAATCTGCATTGATGACTCCATCATCTGTCATTCTACACCAGGTTTCATGATGCATTGATGACAATTTAAAAATATATTTTGATATTTTCAAATCAACTTTGTCTAGCCGAAACTATTAGCTTAGACATATGAATAATAGTACATTTAAAATCCCTGGTCCAGAAATCTGGCTCCATACATTTTTTGAAGAGCAGAAGTGCAAATGTCAGCACGAAGTCAATAAATTTCGAAGTCTAGCATAGCTAGAAGATTTGGAATATCCATGTCTCCTCATCAACTTCAATTTCTCCCATTTCTCCACTATTTAATAATTCTATCTATTTCTAACTCCATCAATGCTCATCATTTTGAGAATTCACAGTTCTAAATCCACAACCTTTCGATACCCCAATATAGTTCATCAAACTTACCACACAATATGAGTTCAGGAACTTACCACAATCATATGGGTTTAGAAACTTATCCTAGTCAGACCAAAATCGTCCATTCGCTGAGGGGTTCCATCAGACCATATGATTATGAGTCACGAACTTACCATACGTGTGAGTTTAAAGAACTCGCACCTAATCTTAATATTCTCTAACTATCAAATATAAATATGAGAAAAGAATCACCTTCTCGTCATACGTATAGCGATAACGCGATACTAGGTTCCAACGATTATCAATATAGGAAGCTAAGTGATTGTCGAACCTATCACAACCCCCTGCCCATACAAGGAATCGATTAACTCGGCCACTAATCAATATAGGAGGCTAAGGGGTTGTTACACCAAGCACAAATTCCCCGCCCATACAAGGAATTGTTCAACTCAACCACTATACCAATATAGGAAGCTAAGTGGTTCTCAAACCAAGCACGAATCCCCCGCCCATACAAGGAATTGTACAACTCAGCCACTAACATGAGTCCTCAATTGAAATCACCCCCAATCCTAGCTTACTCGTTGCTTAACAAGAATTTAATTCGTGTTTCATCACCCATAACTCTTTCCGAGTTTTACTCGTACTATCTCATAGTACCATCTGTCTATAGCATTCAGCTAAAATTTTCAATCATTCAATTGATCATCTGTCATTCTATGACTTAATCCAATCACATCGTGATCTTACTCTACAATCGTTTTACATTACGATCTTCCTTATCCTACGATCGTTTCATCCTACGACCTTCTCTACTCTTCTCTTTAATCATAATATATGATTTTATGTCTTTACGCCTTATAGACCTCGTCTATTGATCAATACTTATCATCTATATCACTGGAGTCAGGTAACTCCCAATTCTCATCTTTTATAACGCATCGAGATTCTTCTTTGAATCATCTTATATATATCTCAACTCTTACTATGAATTTTCTAAATTCATTTACTATCAATTAAACTCTATTTGAGTTTTATTCCTTCACTATCTTCATCATTATTATCTTTCTTCACTACAGTTATAGCCTAAGGTAATCTTACCTAAGGTTTATAACCTATCAGCTCTGATACCAACTGTAACGCCCCCGAAACTCGGGTCTTACCTTGAACCCGATTCCGGCGCGTCACGGTACTACCCATACAACATGGGTTTACTAAAAATATGTAATTACAATAATATAACAACATATCCTCATCTAATCCCAGGCACGAAGACCTTAAGTAAAACACTTATGACCAAGGTTGAATAAATACCATGATCCTTTACAATATCTCAGATGTGAACGCAAGGTTCAGATTCTGACTTTATCCAATCCCTGAATATTCGCAAGGTTATTCAATAACCAATACATTCGTTATAAAAATGTCCTTTATATAACATCGACATCCTTGTAGTTTACTATAACAAGTAACTAACATAATCACATCATAAATACTATAATGGATAACCTTCATTTCTAACTCAGGGTTTACATAGTCAAATTCACGTACATCATATACCGTCATCATAACTAAATAAATACAGTAAAGGGACATTTAGCAACCTTCCTGTTTCCATGCGCCTCTAATCCTTATCATCACGATATCAAGATAATTGCATTGCATCGTAAATCTGCAAAAGTTTTATTTTTGCAAGAATGAGCACGACGGCTCAGCAAGAACTGACAGTTTTCACATTTCATGCTTCACGTAACACATAAGTTTGCATTTTATCCATGCATCATGATTCTCATACTATGCATCTTACTCATGCATTATAAATCTTATGCAATTCATCCATATATATGCATCATGTATCTCATAGCATACTTCATGCATCTCACATTGTATATTTGCAATAATTCAAGTTCCACATAGAACAATATAGTCACATAATTGCATGTTATGCACACTTTAATCATGCTCTCATATAATCCACATAATAGTGAAAGATTTAGTAATCAAGTCATGTACTTCAATACATTTAAACAAGTTAACAAGTTACTGAAAGAACTTGCCTTTAAGCGTTCCTTGCCAAATTATGATGGCTCGTCCTTCAAATATCCTACACAATTTATTTAACAATAAAATACCAATTAGCCACTAAAAAGGCTTCATATAATGGTTTACAATATAACAACTCTTATCTCATATTGTTCCGCGCATTATAAATTAATAACGCGATTAACTCTAAAACGTTACTCGGCGTCGCGTCGTTTGAAAACGTTACGACCCTTATCACCATCAATACTTATTGGTTACATTAACCCCATCCCGTATCTTATAATGTTCGTTTCATTTGAATCGAGACATTATTCAAGTTCATTAACACTTTTACACGGCGTTTCGACGTTTACACGTCACACACCTAATTCGCCTCCTTTGCATGTGCTTAGCATGCTCGTGCATTGGTTTATAACACACTATCATGTTTCATTAGTATTAGAAACAAAATATTAAACAAGATTATACACACTAGTTACGACGTTACGACGCTTGCACGTCTATACGCTAAACTTGATTATTCGAACGCCTAGGCGACATGCAATTGCGTACGCCTAGCACGCCCATTCAAATTGTCTAATACCCAAAGGTTAATGTTAAGTATGATTATAAATCATAATAACCATGTTTTAGAACTTAGAACATCATTTAACAATGTCGGGAGCATTATACTATGCACACACGCATGACCGACGCCTACCGTTTGCACAATAGCCCTAAAAACGGTTAATTTCAAAATTGTTCCAGGTAATTAATTTCAATTCTAATTAATGTATATTGTAGGTCTATCTCTAAGCTTTCCGTATCATCTTGAATCGCCTAAATCTGAGTCCGTATGAGAAAGTTATGGCCATTTTCCCAACGGACGTCGAAGCTGAGTCGGACAGCGCACACGCGGGCGGGCGGCACCAGGCGCACGGCGTGCGGCAGCGCGCGCGCGCGGGCGCGCGGGGCCTTGGTGCGGGCGCGCGGCTGGCCTGGTGGCCCTTGTCAGACATCGCGATTTTGACCCTCCTTCACTCCAAACCTCATAACTTCTTCTCTAGACCTTCAAATTGGTCCGTTCCGGACTCTATGGACTCCTAAGACATAGAGCTACAACATATCAAAAATTCAGAGCTACCCATTAACATTAACATGGCCAAATCTTAGGCCAAAGTATCAACTCATGTTATATTTTCGTGTTCTTGGTGTTCTTCACCAAAAATCATCACCAAAACTTCGTTTTTAATCCCTTTTTACTCCATTCCAACTGGGTTAAACTCATAACCCATGGAAGTACAATATCATAACAACAAACGAATTAAACAAACACAAAATCATAGCTACAAAGTCCTCTAAATCGTCCAAATGTCCTTGTTCATGTCCAAAGTTCATTGTTCTTCATGTTCTTCATCCTCCTTAAGCATAGGTACAGATTTCTTGCGTTTTTGTTCCACTTTGATGTTATTAATGGCTTATATAACCTCTTAAACAACATTTACAAACAATCACCATAAACAAAAACACCAAGAATCGCCACAAATCCGACCCACAAGCTTAAGAGCTCAAAACTAAGAAAAACTTGAAAAACTCAATAAGAAATCGAATGGAAAGGATTTGATTGGTGTTTACCTCTATAAATCATTCCTAGATGATTAAGAAGCTCGGCTAGGATTTATTTTGAAGGTCCTCCTTGCTTGGATTCTCTTCTTCTTCCTCCCGTGCCTCCTTCTTCTTCCTCGTTCCTTTTTCCGGCGAACTTCCGGCGACTCCTCCTCCTTTTTCCGGTGAGCTCTCTCACTCTCACTCTCTCTCTCTGCAGAATTTGAAATGGGTTTGAATGGGGAGCTGATGGTTTGCAATAGAGGAATGAAGTTGTTGAATTATTTAGGAGAGTGGAGGAGTAAATTTGGGAAGAAAAATGAGTTTGTGGTTTAATGGCTCAAGGTGGCCAGTTTTTCAACATTGCCGGCAATAGCTCTCCCTCCTTGCAATTTGATTGGTCTAAAATGAGGGATTGGTTCCCTCTTGGAGTGACAAGCCAAAATAAATACCCAAATACACCAAAAATATACCCGAAAACTCCCACTTTTGTACCAAAACTGGTAAATAACCCTACCCAAAATTAAAATGGGCATTACCATAAATATTTGGATACGTAAAAATAATTATTAAGGGATTTGTCCAATTATTCGGAACACCCATATAATACATTTCGGATATGGATAAAATCACGTATCAGCTCAAATAAAATTTCTGACACTTGAAAAAATTATTCGTACGCATACACGTATTTATGAAATTATTCAACATCGAAAAAGACACAAAAAATTTTATGGCGTGATTAGTGCCTCGGGAAACGTGCCCCGTGAATAGAAATTTTGCGATCTTTCGTAAAATCAATTATTCACTCCTACGATTCAATAACGCATAAAACTTCATACATTGACATCATCCAGGTTATAAAATAGCCTTTAAACACGTCACATAAAAATAATATTTAATCCGTTAATACTATTAATAAACCCAAATTACAAGGGTATTCACGATTCGCGATCGCTACTCTTTCCGATTAACTCCCCATAATCGTATACATCAACGTACATATATCTCACCCATATTTTGGGTAGCGTCTTTACAGTAAATAACTCGTCCAATAATATTATCCTTTAACTATTTATTTAATCCAATAAATAGTACTCTAGCGATATTTCTCGAATCCGCCAAATTAGCTAATACAAAAACTTTGATACCTACTAATCATCGTCTACACATAATCTAGGTTATAATATAACCTTTAAACACTTACCACATAATATTATCAATAAAAGTCTATTTTATTCAATAATATTCATAAGCTCGAATTATCAAGCTACCCATGACTCGCGATCGTTGCAATAATTAACTATTAACTCATTCATTTCGAATCTATGTATATATTTCACATTTATATATATACATATTAAGCTCATCTATTTAATCACATAAATATATATAACACATATATATTCAAACGCGACTCATAATAAGAATTATTCTATATTAAATTCTTATTATAATTATTCTCAAAAATCCGGGTTGTCACAGTTTCAAAGGGTCAAAGACATCATTGCCTCTTTTCAGACCATGATAGTGCTAAAGAAAGGAGAACCTTTACCGCTATACCTCACCTCCACAAACAAATCGATTAGGGGATTAATCACTTAAGAAGATGAAGGTGTGAGAAAATCAGTCTACTACATAAGTCAAATGATTCATGGCCCAGAGGCAAGATATTCAACAATTGAAAGACACTATCTAGATTTGGTGTTTGTGGCCCAAAAGATGAGGCATTATTTCTTAGTTCATGAAGTAAAACTAATAACCAAGACTGATCCAATAGGATACTTTCTTACAAGGCCAACATTGGGTGGAAGGCCAGCCAGATGGATGATACTGCTATTGGAGTATAACATCCAATGCACAACACCGAAAGTTATCAAATCCCAAGCGCTTGCAGATCACTTAGCATAATTCTCGAATGAAAACCATGAGCCTCTATGTGAAGATATTCCAGGATTAGAAGAAGAAACGGTGGCAGTCATGCATAAAGGAAAGTGGTGGCATCTATCCTTTGATGGATCGTCGTCTAAGGCAAGGGAGGAACATGAGTAGTGCTCAAATCAAGCACGGGAGAAGAAGTGACGCTTTCTTACAAGCTTGATTTCTAATGTTCAAATAATAAGGCCGAGTATGAAGCCTTTATACTTGTCATGCTAGCTGTATAAGAACTAGGCATCCAGAGGCTCAAAATGAGAGGAGATTCCAACTTGATAGTCTAACAAGTCAATTGGCACTTCTCCGTAAAATAGCCAATCCTCGCTCCCTATCGTACTATGGCTCGAAAAGTGATTGATGGATTCAAGGAAATCATCATACAATACATGCCACAAATTAAAAATAGCCAACAAAATGCCCTTGCAATTGTAGCATCGAGAGTTCATATGACAAATGAGACCTTGAGGGTGAATGTCATCAAAAAGACTCTTCTAACAACGGTCCTAAAACTCTTCCCCAAAGACGTGGTAGACGATTGGAGGCATCCCATAGCCCACCAGTTGGAAACTAAAAATGGCACCCTACCTCTCTCAGAATTGTAAAAGTATGTTATCATCAAGGGAGTGTTGTACCATCGTGAGTCAGATGGGGTGTTAACAAGATGCATGGGAAAGGAGGAGGCAAAAACCAAACTCGAGTGGATTCGTACAGAAAATTATGAAATGGCTGACGTAATGATGAGGACATGCTTAGCTTGGACAAGGGCGGGAGCTATGGAGCAGATCCGGTGCAAGTTCCAGTTGGACCAGTGACGAGAGCACGAGCAAAACGCTTCAGGGAAGGACTTAATGGGTTTATTCAAGAAGCTTGGGATGATAAGGATGCGAGTTCAAAGGCGTTGGAGTTGGGACCTAAGTTGGTGAATGTGCTACAAGAGAGGGATCCAAGTCATGAAGCAAAAGAAGCAAAAATTCAAAATTTAGGCTCAAGCGCCTAAGGCGCTCATTCCTTTGTGTTTCAAGCGCCTAAGGCGCTCACGTTGTGATGAAGATTCTGCAGGACAGCGCCTAAGGCACTCCATCAAGAAGCAAACCAAGCGCCTAGGCACTTGGTCCTTGTAACGGACGATTTAATTGCGTTGTGATTCTGGGGACAAAATCCTTTTAAGGAGGGAAAGATGTAACGAATGCAATTTTTGGGATTTAATAAAAATATTTATTGAGTTATCTAAATATTTTTATTAATTGATTTGTTGAGTTAAATAAATAATTTATAAAGCTATTGTGAATAGTTCATGTTGAGTTTAATTGTGTTAATTGTTATTTGAATATGATTTGATGTGTTTATTCTAATTTAATTTAATAATTAAATTAGATGATGAAAAGATTTATTTGAATAAATAATTTATTTGAATAATATAATTTATTTGGTGATATTGTTATTGATTAAATAAAATTATTATTTGAGTTAGTAAGGTTTAATTGAATTTATTTAATAATAAGTTCAATTAAATTAAATGTGTGACAATTGGAACTATATGTTATGATGATTTATTAAATAAATAAGAAAGTGTTTTAATTTTGTTTTACCAAACAAGGCCTTATGACCTTTGTTTGGAATAATGGATTATTTTAATTAGTATTTGCCAAACAAGCCTTATGGCTTTTGAAATTTTATAACTAATGATTCAATTTAAAGAATATACGTTATTATTATATTAATTATCAGTTTTTATTTTCATCAGTTTTTTTTTTAAAAAAGTACGTCAGTTGTATAACATAAGAAAAGAAAAGAAAGTAGAGAAAGAATAGAGTTCAAAGAGAAAAGAGAAATACAGAGAAAACAAGAGAGAGCTTGAGAGTTGTGAGAAGAGAGAATTGAGAAGAATAGTTTGGGTATTGGAGGAAGAAATTCAAACCAAAGGAGGTTAACCTTATTAATCAAAGTAAATAGAAGGTATAAACTCTTTACTGTATTTTATTTTTAGTTCTCTGTATATTATTTACTTGCTTAAAACATGAATTACTTGGTGTAATTGGTAGGAATCATGTGTTAAATGATTATATGATGATTAATAATCAATTTAGAGGTGTTAATCCATGAAAACATGCTTTGGAATAGAGCTTGTAATTTTACAGAGTTTATTCCATGAATTGTATATATGTATGAAAATTGATGTTTAATTTGGTTATTAATTGGTTAATTAATAATTGTTTATGATTATATGATGAAAAACAAGAATAATGCAAGAAGAATGGTTTTAATTGGTTGAAAAATGAATTTACAGAGCTTGATTTCATGAAAATGGTCAAAACTTGAATAAATTGTTTAACAGTGAAATTCTTGGGTTTAAATTGGTTGTTTATGTGTTAGAATGATTAAAATGTTTAGTAAACATGTTGGGTAAATGTTTTGTATTTTATATGATGTCTGGGTATATTTAATTTGTGTATTGGATGGTAGAATTCGGAAAATTTGGCCAAATTTGGCCTAAGTTTTCACTGGTTCACGACTGTAGGAGAAAACTGCCAAGTCTCTCGCCCCGACGAGAGAAATGAGCTGTAAATCCTCGCCCCGGCGAGAAAATTATAAAGGAAATCTTCGCCCTAGCGAAGTCTCGCCCCGGCGAGCTATTTGTTAAGAAAATTCTCGCCCCAGCGAGGGAACAGTAACCAGAACTTTAAATTTTTATTTTCTTTCTGATACTGCTATGATACTATAAACAAGTTTAAAACTTAATTAAGTGACTACTGAATTACCAAGATGGTTGTTAAACTAGTATTTGTTGTTTGTGGTATGCTAAATGAGATATTATAATAAAATGAGATAAAGAGCAAGCCTAATACGCTTTTAATCTTGTGACTAATTATGTTATCATTTTATAATTAAATGTATAGGTTGTTTAAGGATCGTGAGATATTTAATTTGTAATCTACGCTTGAGGCAAGTTGTTCTTCCCTTTTAACTTGTTAATTTATTCAAAGCAAGTTTATTTATATTGAGCAAGCTTATTGACCTTAGCTTATTGATATTCAAGCAAGGTTACTATCATGTTAATACTTAAGCTTTATTCCAATCATTGTTTGTTATTCAAATTTCGAGTATAGTTTCTATTGAACAAACTCTATTGATGAATTAGACTAGCAAACTCTTATTGATTCAGCTAGTCCTTAGTTGATGAGCGATTTCAAAGACTTAGAATATTTTCTATACTTGTTCCAAGCCAAGTTCCTTTTAGTACGGATTCAGACGATAAACTGAGATGAACATCCCTAATATAGGGGATTACTTACGCGACAACATTAAAATGTTTGTGCACAATACATTGTACAAAGGGCCGATCCCCCTGAGTACGAGATGAAGGTCCATAGTCTATATGACTGTTAAAGGTTACAGTAGAAATACTTGTTAACCTAGGACATAGTTCGAGGTCTTGTGACCCTCAGATATAATTTCTAAATCTTGAAATCTATTTTTCCTTGGATCGAGCATTCTAACGAGCTTTTAGACTTTGATCATTTATTGACTGAGATTCAGAAAACTATTATTCCTCAGTTGAAATCCATTTCATTTAAATATTATTGTTATCGTTCTTGTGAGCAATTGTTTGCTCACTCTTGCACTAATCATTGCAGCTAAGCTAGAAAAGCAGGACGAGCCGTCCACGAGTAATGGAAAGGGAAAATTGCAGAAGTAGCTTAAGACTTGTTGTCTATTTGATGTTTTATGTAACAAGACTTGTTTAAATTATGTTCTATTCCGCATTGATGTATTAAGGTTAAGATAACCTGGGATTTGATTGTTTAACAGTTTGGTGATGTAACCCATTTTGGGAAGATGTTTACTTAAGTTTATTTAATTGTTCTTAATTATGGGTAGTTAGATGTGAACGTTTGAGATAGTGAACACCAAATCAGTGGAAATTAAATACCCGGATTTAGGGGTGTCACAGTCCTGAACACGGAATCCGAAGTTGCGTTTGATCAGATTTCTTTCCTTAATTTCAGCATATTTTCATAATTCTATTGTAATTAGGATATTTTAAGATAGGATTTTGATTCCAAATCAGTTGTTATTTCCTTTATGGATTCTAGGGTTTCATGGTTAGTATAAATAGACATTTTGATTGTAATTCAAAACAACAATTCAATATTATTTGGAGTTTATTCATACTTGAGAGCTATTCTCTACTTTTGGTTCTTTGAAGAATTTCTAAGCTAATTTCTTAGTTTTTCTTTTGAGACTCATATTTAAGTTATCATACAACAAACCATAGTTGTGTGTGGCGTTATTCTACCGCATCATACAATCATACAGAGATTATCGTTTTCCATCTAAACGAGGGTCTAAGTGTAGTTGGTGTTCCATCCTACGCGAATTCAATTGCTTGATCGAATATATCAAGATTCTCGTCTCCAGATTAGACCTTGGGTTAAGATTTCAAAAGAGTCCATCAATCTGCTTATTAGAAACGATTCGGGCAACGATCACCTCACGCAAGCGTGCCGCGGAGTCTATCACATAAGCCTTTATCGAAGAATCTAAAGGCAAGGTTAATTCTGGCCCGAAATGAAAAAATAAGCGGCGGGTCTCCAGTAAAAATGTTTAGCTTACCAAGAACACCCAAGTGAAGAAGAGTGTGCCTTCATAGATGAGGTGGAGGATTAGCGACAAGTGTACATTGAGTACCTGACCAAAGGCATCTTGCCCAAGGGAAAGAAGGATGCGGCTAAAGTTAAAAGGAAAGCGATAAGATTTCGCATGTTTGAAGGAGAGCTCTACCACCGTGACTTCAATGGAAAGCCTTTAATATGCCAATCTCAAGGAGAAGTCCCGACCTACTTTTCTAAATACATCAAGAAGAGCACCAGGGAGGAGAAAATTTGTGCAAACAACTGCTAGGTCATGAGTATTATTAGCCAAGTATGGAAAGGGATTGCCTCAACTCTATGAAGATGTGTCACTCATGCCAAATCCATGTAAATCTTATCCACGCTCCTGCTATAGAGTTGAGGACAACTGCCACTCCATGGCCCTTCCACATATGGGGCATGGACCTCATTAGGCCAATATTGCCAAATTCAAGGGGCAACAAATGGATCATAATTGCCACGTGTTAGGAATCTTCATGTATATAAGGATAATTAATTGAGGGGGAGAATGTTAAAGAATCTACATGAGATTACAAATGTATAAGATTTGATGATGAGATATTTAAAGTTTATTTGTAAACGTACGTTTTGTGAAGTCCTTAATAAAATGATGAATGTACAATGACTTAAAATAGAGAAAGATCAAACATGTTAAGTTAATCTCACTGAGTTGATCCAAATGAATGTAATATATATATGAACTGATCAATTGAAGTATACCTATGAAAGAGAAGCTTTGTAAAGTCATTAAGAAATAAATGTACAAGGACTTAGAATAGAAAGATCAAAGTTTTTAGGTTGATCTTAATAATAAATCTTTCTATGTATAGTGGATAGGACAAACTAATTGTAGAGTCACTCTACCAGATCGTAGTGTAATCACAATTAGCAAGAGTCAGCTCATCCACTGAAGCACACAAGGCAAAGATCGTAGAGCTCATTTACGAGCCATGGAGATGAGTTGAAGGTCAAACAAGAAGAAGCTGATCACAGAAGGATATACTCTAAAAGGATGTTTAAGTATAGTCCTAATCATAAAGAATCTCTAGAATGTCTCTACAGAGGATAAATTGCTATAATACTCTGTCTGTTCATAAATGAATAAGTCAGTTCGCAGAGTAAACAAGATTTCGTAGAGCAACAACTGATACTGTAAAATGACAAAGAGACACCTAGATCATAGAGCTGTCTTCGGCATCGTAGAGCTACAAGAGTGTTCAGAGAATAAAGAGAAGTCTGCAAGAGTCTGCCCAAGTATAAAAGAATACTCATTCGTAGAGCAGACAGTAAAGCAGTAATGAAGTTCCAATCATAGAGCAAAGATCAATCCTACGATTCTCATCACTCTACTAACACTAAAGATTATTGAGCTAACAAGGCAATCATAGAACATATCATAGATCTACCTCGATCATCATAGAGTTGATCGTAGAACTGCCTCATCAATCGTAGAGAAAAACATGCAAAACTAGTCAAGACTCTACGTTCTTCAACGAACTCAACGATCAAGTTAAGTCTTAAGAACATGTCAGAACGGGTATAAATCTGACAAAGTCAGAGCATTGCAGAGTATCACAGAGCAAAGATTTCAAGGATGTTTCTAACCATCTTCAAGTTTAGAAAAGAGGATCAATATGAAGCTGAGTCTAAAACATCAAGAATGAAGATGTGACATCACTGACATGTGGTAGAAGTGTCTGCAGTCTGATGGGACGTTTGTAGAGCCGAAAGTAATATGTCTACCTACCCTTAAATCAGTTGTTAGAGAATATCTTGAAGCAGAACGGTAAATACACCAACGGATACTTTGCAACGGGAAGCCTTTTTGAAAAGACTATAAATAGCTTCAAGAATTCAAGAAGAATAGGGTGGTGAAGGAAAAAGATATAAAAATGAAATAAGAGTGGCAGATCAAAAAGGCCAAACACAAGAACCACTCTACGAATCACCAAGAACACTAAGCTGAATTAATGGATAAGTACAACAATGCAACTCTACGATAAAAGATGTGTTCAAAGCTATTGAGTACCAGAATGAGTCAAGCCTCAAAGATGATATAACCTAAGCTGCTAAGTACTAGAAGAAGAAAAAGCGTCATTGCAAAACTTAGCAGCACCTCAAACACAATCATTCAATTGTGATTTGTTTGATCTCAATGACCATTATGCCAAGTTGAAGAAACTTGAAGAGGGCTAGGAGTCCTGGGCTGAGGGTCCGAATTGCCAAGTTGAAGAAACTTGAAGAGGGCTAGGAGTCCTGGGCTAAGGGTCCAAATTGCCAAGTTGAAGAAACTTGAAGAGGTTTTAGTATCCTCGTCTTAGTGACTAAAATCCAAGTCTGCTGGACTTGAAGGAACCTAAGTGGTTCAGATGTAAATGGTCGTTGCGACCTTATCCTTAGTGGATATCCTGCTTAGTGGAGTGGAAGAGTGGAGTAGAAGTTGTTTAGTCTCCAAACCACTTAAAACCTCATGTGTCATTTACTTTATGTTATTTACATCTTGTTAAATACAAACTGCTATATTTGTTATGTGTTTGCACCTGAACAAGACTTAATTTAGATTTGTTAATTTCATAATCTCTAAGGAGGATTTATTAAAAGAATATTCCGCTATGCTTAATTAATATGGTTAATCGATTACTTGGTAATACTTCTTTAACTTGAAAAGGAAAAGTTTTTAAAGATCTATTCAACCCCCCTTCTAGATCTTCATTGTGCCTCTAGGAAATAACAAGTGGTATCAGAGCAGGTTCTCACGAATATCTAAAGCTAACACCTTGAGTTGATCCATGGCACTAAACAAAACAAGTTCTAAAGTGGAAGTCAAACACATTTTCTAAACGAAGATGAGCTTACATGTTGAAAACTATATGTGCAGATATATAGATATATATATATATATATATATATATGAATGTAAATGATCTTCTTGATGCTATCAAGAGTGATTCACATGCGCAATCGAAGTTATCGTTATTTATTAGACGAACTTAGCTAAACTAAGATCAATCAGCGAATCGACCAACCCAACTACAGGAAAGTGCTGGTGCAATCAGAGCTAAGAAGTCTATATTTATAGCATTGAAGGGTATGCTTAAAGATGTTAGAGTCTGCACCCCTGCCAATGGAGCTTGAGAAGCTATGCTAATAATGATCAAGGGCGAAACTACAGTTTAAGTTATTCTTGTCCCTGGAGAAAGGATTACTGTGATAAATGAAAGATTCAATGTGCTTTTCAAATGTTTCCGTGAAAATGGCAAGGTCTATCCCAACAAGATTCTGAGCCTCAAGGTTCACTCAAGCGTTTCAAGGAACATAGGATACCAAGACCTTCCTCTGTTTATTAAAGCTAAGGATATGCTCGATATACTCTGATCAACAAGTCTATCTGATAAAGAAAAAAGATCATTCTGGGGATGTCACAAGTGATGATGTTGTTGATGATTCTCAAGATTGCTAATCTCTACTCAACATCATAATATAATGGCTCAAGCAGAACTACTGAATGTCAAGAGATCGACATCAATGAGGTATTTGACATTATCCTCTAAATGTTTATATTGATGAGTATAAAATTGCCTCATGCGATATCATGTATGTGTTGCATCATTATTTAAACTATATCAGTGTTCTATCAAAGGACCATTTTCTACTTCAAAAGGAGAAAGAGAAAGTGTAGGTAGAGCTATTAATTACTCTGCGAAACACTGTCTCTCTAACAAAGTTTGATACTAAAAATGAATCTTTGAGAAAGATATCTGAAGTGTATGCTCTGAGAAAGTCTTTCTTACTTTTGTGTTAAAAATGACAATCTCAATATGGAATTGTTCTTTATCATATGAGAACTAATTGATCGCTAATTAGAGTTTTGCTTCTGATCAAATCAATTCTGAAGTGTGAAGAATTATCTTCTACTCTGGATGTGGAAAACTCAATGGAAATTAACAATAATAATTATCTCTTTTTTATTAGAGGTATTGTTATTATGAAATTCAAAGAGGTTGTTAAAGCTGAATATTTTAGGATGATATAATTCAGTTTTTGCTGATTAGATTGTTGTGTCAAAGAACTATCAGTCACACAGTGTTCCGTGTTTTTGATAAAACATAGAGTGTAATCAATACTACTATTGTACCTCGAATAGTCGTAGAGTCTGATTAACTCCATGAACTAACCAGGTGCAAATCGTAGAGTTGTTCATTACTTTACGAAAATTCGAAATCTTAGAACACAGTGAAAGCAAAAGTAGTTTTAACCAAATGAAAAGGTATAATAATCCACATAAGTTCTATATGAGAAGATGTCCATACACACAGGCACTCATACAACATATTAACTGTTATAATCATCATATAAATAGGAATATATGTTTACATTATTATAATAATATCATTACATGTGGAAGACCCAAGATCTGAAAGACTTGGGTACTCAAGAAAACTAACCTAGCAGGACCCAAACAAAAATGGGTACCAAAAGATAGAAGTTTATTAATCCTGCAGGTACAAAGACTGTCTAATCCCCATTAAAGATTTCACAAGTTAATGTTTGAAGGTCATGACTATCATCAAGGAGCTCACATCAACTACCAAGTCAGGAATCCATAAATTGTCTTTGAGGATAGTATCTCTGGATCATCAGATGTTAGTGCTCAGTCAAGAGTTATACATTTATTCTGAAGATAAAGGAATCTCATGATCATTCAATGGAATTCTATTACTCATGAAATGATTGCCAAAGAATTTCGTATCATTGAAGTATTTATCTCATGACAAGTAGTTATGAGATTAATCAAGACAAATGAGGCAAGGCAGCTCAACATGAAAGAGCCGTAGAACCAGAACAATAGATCGCAAAGCAAGAGAACTCTACAATCATAAAGCAGCAACAGATGAGACAAACCCTACGATCGTAGTACCAGATAAGGAAATTATAGATTCTTTAGTTCTAAATATTAGAAGCTTGACAAATCAATGAAGTTATTGATCCAATACTTTCCTTTGAAGATCTTATTCAGTAAAGCTCAAGATCACTATTCATCATCCAGAGTAAAGTATGCAAGAGAGTGCTTAGAATTATGATCTGTGACAAAGAAGAAAAGCCAGTTCTCATGAAAAAGAAGATTTGGTCTTTGAATTTTCTAGAAGAGAAAGAAGCCGGTTCTAAAGGGAAGTCTTCATCTAATGATCAATCAAAGCTCACCTATTGGTTCAGTGGTCTAGCGAGTCTGTTATTACTGATATCAAGATGGAATAAAGTTCTCCAGCTTCTAAGCACCTAAATAGACATGTTGAGGGGGAGCAATCAGAAGAAAGGTAATCAGCTTCTCAAATGTCTCAACTAACATAAGCAAATGAACAATTTGTAGAAGAAAATATTAACATGGAAATGGGAGATTCAAGTTAAACAACGATGAGAAAATCAAGTGGAGTAAGAATAAGATCAATTTACTCCAAGGGAACGCTTAAGGAAAGTGAAGTAGCAATTGAAGAATCAAGCAAAAGGAGATGTGATAATCAAGAAGCAAGATAAAAAAAGCAAATCGTGTCTATGATTATCAGTTAATAAAGGTCGTAAACTGAAGCTTGAAGATTATAAATTGAGCATATTGAAATTCGTAGAATGAAAGCTTTACTATCAAGTTACTCTACGAGAGAAGAAGTCAAAATGGTCAAGCTGAAGGAAAGTGATGTTCACGCTCTCATAAGGAAAGTGAACTTTAGAAGCTGATATTTAACAAAGGTGAAGGTTCAGTTTTTAAAGCGACGGATGCTATCAAAAGAAGTTATGGCGCGTGTCCAACAGTGCAAAATTGGAGGGAACTGATCTAATAATCATTTCAAATCCTGACTGTTGCTTTTCCCAAGCAGCTAACTAAGACTATTTTTCATCATAATCTACCAACTCTTCAGCTATCCAAAGCTATCGATCTCTTCAACCATAAAATCACTCTAAACTTTCAAACCCTCAAAATCTTCAAAAGACTCTAAAACTCTCTTCGCCTCTTATTAATATCCAATCTTCCGAAATGGAAAACCTCCAAACCAAAGGAAAAAGAAAGGTTGATGAGTCTACGACAAAGAAAATTAAAGAAGTAGATGAACATCTAAACTTTCAAGATCATGGTACATCTGATAATCAGCCACTATGGAGGAGACAGAGAATCAATGAAAGAGAAAATGTAAAGTCTGAAGAACTTGTTCTCAGAAATTCTAATAAAGCTAAGTTGGGTTCTCAAGAAGAAGAAGAAGATGATTGCAATAGGATCGCACCAAGGAGAAGAAGAAACGTAATATTGCGACGTCAATGGAAAGGTCTTATCAGCTCTGGATCTTCATATTTCGTTGAAGCTGATGATGAGAGAAATGAAAAGGAAAGTAAATTTGAGGAGAAAAAGATCTTTTTGTCCGAAGATAGCGACGCTGAAAGTTGTATGCACACAAGCCAATCATATTTGATATGATGTAGCATATACTTTGTAATCTTAATCATTTATTAATAAAAGAATTAATTTTCTTAAAAGGTATTTTATATTATCTACATGGTGCTGTTATATTAAATGTGATAAACCCATAGTTTTGAGCAATTCTTTTAGAATCATGATGGTGATCATGCTAATGAGATCTAAATTCAAGATAGCTCACAAACTAAAATCGTTCCTAATCGTTGGATTACTAAATAGGGGATTAGTGAATCCGGATAGATTAGTACATACGTTGCTTGCTCTTAAGAAGAGGATGATTGATCTCATAATCATTTGTGTGGAAACACTAAAGTAAGTATGTAGGTGCTTATTAGAGAATAAGTTCACTGAACGTGGCTCGCTAAGGAATACCTAATGGAGTTTTACTCGCCAGTCAATAGGAATTCCTATAGTAATAGTAGTACAAGTGATCCTTGGACTTGAGATCATCATAGTATCTTGTGTATGATGAGTTATACTTTGACATGTCTCTTAAGACCTTTAGGGTATATATCAAAGGGTATGATTGAGTATAATAAGTTGTACATGGAGATAAGTGAATGATCAACAAAGAATCTGCCACGTCTAGTAAAAGATGTGAATGTTTTATGTGATTCGATAAATGACAACTCAGTAGTCATTGGCCAAGGCAGAATGAAATTAGAAAGGAGTTTCTAATTTGCATTATTTAGAGTTGTGCATTTTGGAATCTAAATATATATAATTAAATAAAATAAGACTTGACAGTAAATCCATGTCTTATATTTAATGGGAGATTGTATGGTAGAAGAATTGAATTGTACGGTAACTATTCACTGAAAGGTTCTTTTATGATTAATGTTGAAATCTATATTATCTAAAAAGTCGTTGATCGCTAAAGGGGTTTACCCTTATTGTAGAATAAATATTATTTATTTAAATGAATTAAATAGTTTAATTTATTTATTTAAATAAAATTAGAATTGCTCTAATTGATTTATTCACAACCGGCTTAATATGGAGAACCTAAAGGGTCACACCGCAAAAGAAAAATATTTATTTAAAAAGTAAATGACATAATTGTAATAATAAGTTAAGTGTATTTAATTTAATCTATGTGGATAGAATAAATTAAATAGCTTAATATTTATTATTTAATATTTCGAAAATATTAAATATAAATTAATAAGAAGAGTCTTATTATTATTACTATTACTATTGTTTAATTCCTAATAAAGATTGGGAATTAATTAATAGAAGTACTCTCGCATAAATTCCTAATTAGATTAGGAGCATAATTAATTAAAGGAGTTTAATTATAATAGAAACCCTAATCCTAAATAGTTTAGGGAAGGGTTTTCCTACATCTATAAATAAGAGGAGTCTTATCATAGATTAGGGTTACATACTCTTGCTTTAGATTATGGAGAGTACTTGCAATTTCTATAGAGATAGAAACTAGGGTTTTGCTAACACCCAACTTCTTGAATAACTATTCTTCCTTGTTGGATCACCTCTAGAGGCCAAATACTTGGGTGGCTAACGTTGATCAAACAAAGGAATTTAATCGGTGGAATTCAAAGAGAACTCGAAGGAATTGGAGGTGAACTTGTATCTGAGGAAGCACGGTTCTACGAAGGTATAATTTCTTAATCTCTATCTCTTTCGTTTATATCGTTAATTGAGCACATAGATTGATCATGGTGATGGTTTATATAAAATTTTAAAATCCAATTTTATCGCGCTTCCACTTTATATATGTAATTTGATTGTATGTTCGCGTTATATACAAACGTAACAGTGGTATCAGAGCCTAATCTTGTGCTAATTATCGATTTTGATGGTTCCATGTGTGTATGGTATGCGATTGGATCGAAATTTTTGGGCAGAATCCGTTTTTTCCGAATCTACTACGCGGCGCAGCTGCGCCGGCTCCAGTTCATTCTGGAGCGCAGCTGCGCCCAAACCTAGAAAGTCGTTTCTAGGGTTCAGCGCAGCTGCGCTGTGTCCCAGTTCATTCTGGGCGCAGCTGCGCCGGACAGCATAATTCGAAAAATAAATTTTTCCCTCAATTAAAATAAATGGTTTATTTAATTGATATAAGTTTAAAATAAATATGTTTATTTTATCTGGAATAGGATTTCAGATTGCTAAAATTAAAAGAGTTTAATTTGAATTTGGTTTTTGATTAAAATAAAAGAGTTTATTTTGTTTCAAAACTAAATATTAGCAAAATGTTAATTTGCCCATAAATTGATATCAATGCATATATGGAATGGTTTTATTATTCATGAGATGAATGTTATTTATTGATACATATAGAGATATGTATGATAATAAATAGGGATTGATTATGGACTATTGACCAATGTGTGATTGGATTTATTTTAGAGGATACTTGAATGTATGGGTTTTTATAAATGGGGTCTGCGTACCTTGTCTTCTCTAATTTTTCTTAATGTAAATTCTATCTCCCTCCTATGTACTTCCCCTTGACTGCTGATCAAGGTTTCTATTTATTGTAAATAGTTTATGTAATAGGACTAGTTAGAATTAATTTTGAAGAATTGGAGACAAAGGAGCAAGGAGCGCTTGAAGACCCATTTGTAATGGAGCCCGGGTTTAAATGTAATAGTTATATTTAAATTTAATTCTTGCACCCTAGGTTTGACCTTTTGGTTCACTTGGTGGCTCTAGTGAACCAAACTAGAACAAAAGTCCATAATCAATCCGAGTAGAATATAGTATTCTATATGTGCATGCTTACTATATATATATATATGTATATATATATATATATATATATATATATATATTATATTATCTAATATGTTTCGCATGTAAAATAATATGATGCGTATTTTATATATATATATATATATATATATATATATATATATATGTGCATGCGCGCTAAACAAGATGAGACTAATAATAATAAACCCCTTAAAGAAATCATATTAAGTCCTAAACGTTCAAAGATATTTGGAATATCGAACGTCGCCTTCTAGCATAGTAAAACAATAGAGTATTAAATGTTTAATATGAGTTTGTTATGTCACCACAAGGCAAGTATTAAATATTTAAGATGTTACTTTATCACATTTGATGCTTATTAAGGAATTGAACATTACTGTTTTGTTGTGTCACCACAAGGACGGTATTTTTCTCTTCACATATATGGAAGTGCTAGGATGGACTTAACTTGGATAATTTTGATTCGAATGTGTCACCACTTGATCAAAATAATCTAAGAGGCAAAATACAAGGAGTTATATAGAGATGTAATTGGCAATAGTTGTCTACCTATTTATTTATATATCATTTGTTGTGTCACCACAAGGCTATATAAATTTGAAATGGGATCTTTAGTCTCACTAGAAAATCTTTAATTAGAATTGCCGAACTATATAATGAGGGTAATATAGTTTGATGAAAATACTGGGAGATACCAATTTAAATAAAGACCTAATTTATTTTGGTAATTAATTAAATGAATGTATGCTAAAATGTTGTCTATTTCACATGCAGAATT
Source organism: Aralia elata (assembly GCA_034770075.1). Lineage (NCBI taxonomy): Eukaryota > Viridiplantae > Streptophyta > Magnoliopsida > Apiales > Araliaceae > Aralia > Aralia elata. Next base: position 1,795,320 of record JAVJAP010000089.1, on the reverse strand, counting down.
TAAAAATGTCAAACTCACTATCACTGTGTAGCACACTTGATGCTAACAAACTGACCGGACCGAATTACACGGACTGGTTAAGGAATCTGAGAATTGTTCTCACTGCTGAAAAGATTTCTTATGTCCTAAATTCGCCAGTCCCTGCAAATGTTGCAGAAACAGCCTCTGAGGAAGAGATTGCTACTTTCAGAAAGTGGCAAGATGATGCAATCCTTGCTCAATGAATCATGCTCGCATCCATGAGTAACGAGCTTCAGCGTCAGCATGAAACTATGGATGCTCCTACTATATTGCTGCACCTCAAAGAGTTGTATGGTGAGCAAAGTAGGACTGCTAGATATCAGATATCTAAGGAGCTCTTCCGATCTCGTATGACTGAGGGCGCTGCTGTTGAGACTCATGTCCTTAAGATGATCAATCTAATTGAACAACTTGGACAGTTTGGGTTCGTGATGGATGGGGAGTTAAGCCAAGATTTGATCTTGCAGTCACTCCCGGACACCTTCTCACAATTTGTTGTGAATTTTCACATGAATAAGTTGGACGTCAGCTTGCCTGAGTTACTTAACATGCTGAAAACTGCCGAAGGTCACTTCTCATCCAATAAGAACCAAGTTTTACTAGTGGATGATTCTTCCAAGAAAAGGAAGAGGCCCAAGGTATATTCTGAAAAGAAGAAAAACAAGAAGGCTAAGGGCAAGGCGAAGAGAAAGGATAAAAAGAAACCTGATCCAGATAGCAAAGGAATTTGCTACTATTGCAATAAGCCGGGACACTGGAAGAGGAACTGCAAGGAGTATCTTGCGGACCAGAAGAAGCTTGGAGAAGCTTCGACTTCCAATCTAGGTTTGTTCATGATTGAAATTAATTTTTCTGAAAGTCAAAATTCTACCTGGGTATTGGATATCGGCTGTAGTTCTCACATATGTAATAATGTGCAGGGACTAAGCAGAAGTAGAAAGCTGAACAAGGATGAAGTCGTCCTACGAGTGGGAAATGGAGCAAAGGTTGCTGCATTAGCTGTAGGGACTTATTGTTTAGCACTGCCTTCGGGCAAGTTCATTAGTTTAAATAATTGTTATTATGTTCCGACACTCATTAGAAACATTATTTCAATTTCTGTATTAGATATGGATGGTTTTGATATTATAATAAAGAACAACAGATGTTCTATTTATAATAAAAATGTTTTATATGGTGTTGGGAACCTACTGAATGGACTTTACATACTTGACTTGCATGAAAATATACTTCAAATTGAACAAACTAAGAAAAAGAAAAAGAGATGATGTTAATTATACCTTTATGTGGCATTGTAGACTCGGTCATATCAATGAAACAAGATTATCCAAGTTGCATAAAGATGGGCTTTTAGAGCTATCTGATTACGAATCATATCCAACTTATGAATCTTGTCTCATGGGTAAGATGACTAAATCTCCTTTTAGTGGAAAAGGAGAAAGAGTTACAGAGTTGTTAACATTGGTACACACAGACATATGTGGACCTATGACAACAAATGCACGAGGAGGGTATTCTTATTTTATTACTTTCACTGATGATCATTCTAGATTTGGATATGTGTATTTAATGAAATACAAATCTGAATCATTTAAAAAGTTCAAAGAATTCAAAAGTGAAGTAGAGAAGCAAACTGGTAAGAGTATTAAGATTCTTCGATTGGATCGAGGAGGTGAATACTTGACCAATGAGTTTCTAAGTTGTCTCAAAGAAAATGGTATAATCTCACAATGGACTCCACCAGGGACGCCATAGTTAAATGGTGTATTTGAAAGGAGAAATTGAACATTGTTGGACATGGTTCGATCCATGATGAGTTTTACCGACCTTTCAGTATCCTTCTGGGGTTATGCCCTAGAATCGGCTGCATATCTACTTAACAAGATGCCTACCAAATCCGTCCTAAAGACCATATATGAGATATGGACATGGAGGAAACCAAATCTTAAGCATGTTAAGACTTGGGATTGTCCAGCTTATGTCAAAAGGTTTGAGCATGATAAGCTGAAGATTAGATCCGACAAATGGCTAGAAACTATGAAATCTGAGATCGACTCCATGTATGAAAATCAAGTATGGACTTTGGTTTCACCACCTGAGGGCATTAAGCCTATTGGGTGTAAATGGGTCTTTAAGAGAAAGACTGGAGTAGATGGCAAGGTAGAGACCTATAAGGCCCGACTGGTTGCAAAAGGTTTTAAATAAAGACAAGGAGTTGACTATGATGAAACCTTCTCACCAGTAGCTATGCTCAAGTCCATTTAGATTTTGCTTGCAATTGCAGCTTATTATGACTACGAGATCTGGCAAATGGACGTGAAAATGGCCTTCCTCAATGGAGAGCTTGAGGAAAATGTATATATGATACAGCCAGGGGGTTTTGTTTCAACGGTTAGAACAAACCAAGTCTGTAAGCTACAACGATCCCTTTATGGATTGAAGCAAACTTCTTGAAGATGGAACATCCGTTTTGATGAGATAATCAAAAAGGTTTGATTTTATCAAAAATGAGGATGAACCATGTGTGTACAAGAAGGTTAGTGGGAGCGCTGTTTCATTCCTTATATTATATGTTGATGATATATTACTGATAGGGAATGATGTTCCTATGTTACAGTCGATCAAAATTTGGTTATCTAAACACTTCTCTATGAAGGACTTGGGTGAGGCATCCTTTATTTTGGGGATAAAGATCTATAGAGATAGATCTAAAAGGATGGTGGGCTTGACCCAAGGAAAGTACATTGACTCAATGCTAAAGAAGTTTAGCATGGAAGATTCCAAGAGAGGTCCTATGCCGATGAGCCATGGAATACATCTCTCCAAGAAACAGGCCCCAAAGACACCTGAGGAGAGAGACTGGATGAGTAAGATTCCTTATGCTTCCGCAATACAATCTATCATGTACGGTATGATATGTACTAGACCAGATGTCGCTCATGCACTTAGTGTAACGAGCAGATATCAGTCGAATCCAGGAGAAGAGCACTGGAAGGCAGTGAAAAACATCCTAAAGTACTTGAGAAGAACTAAGGATGTATTTCTTATCTATGGTGGGTCTGAATTGAAACTAGAGGGCTATACAGACTCAAGTTTTCAAACGGACCAAGATTACAGTAAATCCGTTTCAGGGTATGTGTTTACCTTAAACGGTGGCGCGGTGAGTTGGAAGAGTTCCAAGCAGCAAACAGTTGTTGATTCAGTGACAGAGGCAGAGTACATAGCTGCAAGTGAAGCTGCAAAGGAAGCTGTTTGGATGAAGAAGTTCATAACTGAACTTGGAGTGGTTCCTAGCATTAGAGGAGCAGTACCTTTATTCTGTGACAACAACGGAGCTGTTGCGCAGGCTAAGGAACCCAGGTTTCATCAGAAATCCAAACACGTGTTGTGGCGATTTCATTTGATTAGAGAAATCATTGAAAGAGGAGATGTCACCCTGGAGTGTGTGGACTCTCAAGACAATATTGCAGATCCATTTACTAAAGCTTTAACTCAACAGCAGTTTGATCGTCACTTAGAGAAGATGGGTATTAGATACCAAGGCGATTGGCTTTAGTGCAAGTGGGAGATTGAAAGTAGTATGCACACAAGCCAATCATATTTGATATGATGTAGCATATACTTTGTAATCTTAATCATTTATTAAGAAAAGAATTGATTTTCTTAAAAGGCATTTTATATTATCTACATGGTGATGTTATATTAAATGTGATAAACTCATAGTTTTGAGCAATGCTTTTAGAATCATGATGGTGATCATGCTAATGAGATCTAAATTCAAGATAGCTCACAAACTAAAATCGTTCCTAATCGTTGGATTACTAAATAGGGGATTAGTGAATCCGGATAGATTAGTACATACGTTGCTTGCTCTTAAGAAGAGGATGATTGATCTCATAATCATTTGTGTGGAGACACTAAAGCAAGTATGTAGGTGCTTATTGGAGAATAAGTTCACTGAACGTACCTCGCTAAGGAATACCTAATGGAGTTTTACTCGCCTGTCAATAAGAATTCCTATAGTAATAGTAGTACAAGTGATCCTTGGACTTGAGATCATCATAGTATCTTGTGTATGATGAGTTATACTTTGACATGTCCCTTAAGACCTTTAGGGTATATCAAAGGGTATGATTGGGTATAATAAGTTGTACATGGAGATAGGTGAATGATCAACAAAGAATCTACCACGTCTAGTAAAAGATGTGAATGTCCTATGTGATTCGATAAATGACAACTCAATAATCCTTGGCCAAGGCAGAATGAAATTAGAAAGGAGTGTCTAATTTGCATTATTTAGAGTTGTGCATTTGGGAATCGAAATATATATAATTAAATAAAATAAGACTTGACAGTAAATCTATGTCTTATATTTAATTGGGACATGGTATGGTAGAAAGATTGAATTGTACGGTAACTATTCACTGAAAGGTTCTTTTGTGATTAATGTTGAAATCTATATTATCTGAAAAGTCGTTGATCGCTAAGGGGGCTTACCCTTATTGTAGAATAAATATTATTTATTTAAATGAATTAAATAGTTTAATTTATTTATTTAAATAAAATTAGAATTGTTCTAATTGATTTATTCACAACCGGTTTAATATGGAGAACCTAAAGGGTCACACCGCAAAAGGAAAATATTTATTTAAGAAGTAAATGACATAATTATAATAATAAGTTAAGTGTATTTAATTTAATCTATGGGGATAGAATAAATTAAATAGCTTAATATTTATTATTTAATATTTTAGAAATATTAAATATAAATTAATAAGAGGAGTCTTATTATTATTACTATTACTATTATTTAATTCCTAATAGGGATTGTGAATAAATTAATAGAAGTACTCTCACATAAATTCATAATTGGATTAGGAGCATAATTAATTAAAGGAGTTTAATTATAATAGAAACCCTAATCCTAAATAGTTTAGGGAAGGGTTTTCCTACATCTATAAATAAGAGGAGTCTTATCATAGATTAGGGTTACATACTCTTGCTTTAGATTGTGGAGAGTACTTGCAATTTCTATAGAGATAGAAACTAGGGTTTTGCCAACACCTAACTTCTTGAATAACTATTCTTCCTTGGTGGATCACCTCTAGAGGCCAAACACTTGGGTGGCTAACGTTGATCAAGCAAAGGAATTTAGTCAGTGGAATTCAAGGAGAACTCGAAGGAATTGGAGGTGAACTTGTACCTGAAGAAGCACGGTTCTACGAGGGTATAATTTCTTAATCTCTATCTCTTTCGTTTATATCGTTAATTGAGCACATAGATTGATCCTGGTGATGGTTTGTATAAAATTTTAAAATTCGATTTTATCACGCTTCCACTTTATATATGTAATTTGATTGCATGTTCGCGTTATATACAAATCTAACAGACGCTAGTAAAGAGAATGTGAAGGACTCCACACCTAAGTATTATTGGTCCAAGAAATAACTATAGAAAATTAATGATGAAGTAGAAGAAGAAGAAAGTGAAAACATGGAAGTCATGAGGGTATCTATGCCTAAAACAACTGAAGAAGAAATTGATGTGGAGGCCTACTCATCTGAGCCCCAGGAAATCAAGAATCGAGTATTGATGATACATGAATCAAATAAGAGAAAGAGATCAGATAAGGAAGAAGAGAGAAAGGAAAGGAAGCTAAGAAAACTGGAAAAGAAGGGAGAGAGGAGATTGAGAAAGATTCAACGCAAAGAAGAAAGGAAAATGGAAAAGAAGAAGATGAAAGCTAGAAGGAAATCAGGAAAGGCTTTCATGAAATTCATACCTATGTTGCCTCTGCTAAAGGCCATGTCATTTCACGATAAGAATTACATCAGTTGGTGTTGCTCGAGGTTTCCAAACATTCACCTAGTATCACAAGTTTTTCCAAAAGTATCTACACTTGCAACTCTGCTGATCACCAGTGAGCCCTTCTATCATAACTGCTGCAATCTTCATGTAGTCTCTATTTCAAATCTCTCTAGGTGTTATTCATATGCTCCCTCTATATCAATTCAAAATAACGAGGTCATAGAGTCTCTAACTACGATTCTTGAAAAATGCCTTTCAGATTTTGAAGAAGAATTTACTAACCTTCCTTTTGAAGATTTTCCCCAACCATCATTTCATCCTCAATCAATGAATCAAAACTCCATTCTCTCATTTGTAGAAGCTTAACACTCTACAAATGTTTCAAGTCATTCTCTGATTATAGGATCTCAAAATCCTATGATTCATGATTCAATTGCTAGTTGTCATACATCAACTCCCACATCAATCAACACCTCATTCTCCTGTTCAGAAACATTTCCAAAATACAATTCACCAAATTACTCAGATATTCAGTCTTTATCTTAACACATCATCCTACAACCTCAAGAAACAGTCTATGTAGCTGTAGGACATCCATCTGAATATAATCCTATGCGAACTCTCTTCAATGATATGTCATTTGGTCTTTATGGTCGAAATATTACGTTCCTTCAAACCCTGGACGAGCAAAAGGTTGTTGCTCAGGAAATTCTAGATAAGAGTGAAATCAACATTGACATTGTAAATACTGAGATTCTTGAGCTAAGAGCTATGCTTAAAGACAACCGAAAGAAGTGGCAGCTCGGGTGGTCAATGTATCTCTCCCACAAAAGGAGATGATAACAAAAAGGGGGAGAAAAAGTGCAGCATTAACATAGGGGGAGAAATAGACAATCAACGAAGGATCAGGGGAGCAAAGGATCATGCAGATCACATGATGCATCAACATAGGGGGATAAAAAGACGAAGAAGATAAAGCAATAAACAAAGGGAAGGTAAAAGGAGCACAAAAGGAGACGTTTTTTTATGAATATCTATTGTTGAACTGTGATAAAAAGATTAGTTGTAACGTTTTTAAGACTTGGATATGTTACTTTTAGGCTGTGTGGTTTTATATGCATGAATGGATAATTGCTAGATAATTTATAAATGCTAATATGAATAGTTATTTTGAATGCACATCATTACATTCATATCTGTTGGTCTAACAATACAATGGCTTACTATATCTTAAGTCACATTCATAAGTTATGTAACGACCCCAAAATTCATACAATTCCAACTCTCGACTTCGGTCGTTAACAATACATCTATATTCTAACTTTACATCATCAATCGATAATAAACTTAATAAAATGCGGAATAAATAAAAACTTTTCAGTTTTCTTTCTTTGCTTTCCCTGAATCATAACCTTTAATCATTTACATATTCTAGAATCATATTTACTTAATGATCCGCTTCTTCAGAGATATAATAAAAATAAAACTTCTTAATTCAATATCCTTTATACATCAGATAAAATTAAATTTACAACTCAATACAAATTTAACAACTCTACATCTGATACATTTAATACATTCTCAAATACATCACTCAGAATCTTAATCATGGTTCAAAAACATAATTTAAGCTAAATCAATTAATCTGCATGCATTTCATCTGAATCATGACATTCAAGCAACACTTAACTTTACCTGCAAAAATGGTTATTTGCAAGAATGAGCTTGACAGCTCAGCAAAATCTAACAGTTTACATGCATCACATAGCACATAGATAACATGCTCATCATCCAAGTCATAATCATCTGACTATACATGTCATGCATAACGATCAACTCGTAACAATTAGAGATTAAGTTCCATAACTCAATCAGCATTCTTTACTCAACGAACGTAGTCATATTTTGACTTTGTCGTTTCATACTTGCAACATAAATAAAATATATTATGCTTTATATATCATATGATTAAAACAATTAATCAATTAATTCACATAACAAATAGGAACTGAAAGACTTGCCTGATTTGTAGTTTATCAATTACCATAACCAGCTCATATATTTCTGCACTTCACGCAACCTACACGATATATATAATCATGCACATCACTTATTAGCCACGTAGCAACACTTTAGAATTAATTTACTCTACATTTCATAATTCTTCATTTTTATTCTCTATACAATTCTCAACTTAGAAATTAAGTTCTCCTTATAAACCTTCATTTTATTGCATCTCACCTTAATCGACACTTAATATTTAATTAAGTCTTAAACTCTTCTTTACATTAGACGTATAATGTTTATTAACACTACTTAAGCTAATTTTTGGCTTGCTGCAACACTTCATGATTCACTTACATCCAATCTCATTTTAATATTCTAATTGTCATCTGAAAATAAATGGGTATATTCTAACGTTCATCACAGTATCTTAGCATTTGTTAAATACATTAATCCAAACTTTGAACATGCATATGGTAACATAGCATAGCCACAAAGAATTTTTTTTTTTTAATTCTTGTTCCACCGCCGGGGCGGTGGTTTCTAGTTCACTTTTGTCGCCGGGGTGACGATACCGCCGGGGCGGTGAACTCAGTACATTTCTACCGCCGGGGCGGTAGACTCGACTGACCGTTCCTGCAGTTTGCGATTCAGTGCAATTCCAGACCAAAATTTCCCAATTTCTTCATTTTTAACAACAATTTAAACATACCCAAATATTATAATCTCTACAGAATCAATACCCAACATGTTTATAACAATTCTAACATCTTAAACATCTTAAACAACCAATTTAAAGGCTTAAAATCACAATTCATTCTAGTTTTTACAAACTTTTACAATTTAGCGTAATCGATCACTACGGATTCGTTTCTCAACCAATTTGGTCCGTTCAACTTCTGTTGTTTTCGTTTTTAAACGCATAACAATAATCCATCATCAATTTACAATTTATTACTCAAATTCCTAGCAAATTTTGACTCCAAAACAAGCCAAAACATACATATTATACCAAAACTCAAATTTCCTATTTCTCAACAAGTTTTCATGGATTTAATTCAACCAAAAAACATATAATCAGATTATCACAATTCAACAACATATATAACTAATTTCTCAACAAATTAATCATCAAAACCCTCTATAGTGAATTAATATTAAGAGGCTAGATTATTACTTCTTGATTCCTTCTTAGTTAGATGATGAAGAAGAGACTTGTTCCTCCTTGATTTCTAGACTCCTTTCCAATTTACAGAGAATTTCTTCTCTTGCTCTCTCTCAATTCTCTCTTCCTCTCCTCTGTATATTTTTTTTTAGTCTTCACAAAATAAACTGACCAACTACGTGATTCTGAGTTGGGAGTTTCAACGGTTAAGAAAACTAAAGGCCACAAGGCCTTGTTTGGCAAACTCAAAACAAAATAATCCATTTTTACCAACCAAGGGTCACAAGGCCCTGTTTGGTTTAACTAAAATTAATCCTTTCTATTTATTTTAATAACCCATTATACTATATAGTTTAATTGTCACACCTTCAATTTAATTAAACTTATTATATTAATAAGTCTAATTAAACTTACTAACAAAATTTATAATGTCAAATTAGACAATTATAAATTATAATTTCATTTAATAAATCATTATTCCTCTAATTTAATTATTTAATTAAATTATAATATTGGCACCACATTAGCGTACTAAAATACGCACCAACACTTCACACACAAATATACTCACATCAATTCACTATTTTAATTAAGTGAATTACTCACATTATTTATAAAACTTAATTCATAATAATTTTTAGTTTTCACAAGACATAACTATCAAATTATATTATTTCATAATATAATTTTAACTTAATTTAATTAACTAATATTTCCCAACTAATTTCCTTCTCATGGAAATTTCATTTAATCTTTTCAATGGTTTAATTAACTATTAAACCTCGTTTCCCAAATACACAAGTGTATAATTCTCTTCACATCAAATCACATATTTCACAACACATATCACATATATACATATATTCAAACCCAAAACATCTCGTAACAAGAATTTTATTAAATTCTTATCTAATAATTTCTGAAAATCCGGGTTGTCACATCCTTCCCTCCTTATAAGGATTCCGTCCTCGGAATCAACGAAATCTCCCTTACTCGGTTTTCACTAAATCCCTTTCACAAATATCGTCGAATAATTTCAATGCATCACCTTAGTGTAGGTTTTATTGGAACACTTCAAGTGTTATATGTTCTTTAATCCTTTAACACTCTCATTGCATATCATACTCGTCGTAACATAAAATATCCTGATTTAGCATCGCATAAATATTTAGGGTATCACATTCACCCCTTCTTCTAAGAATTTCGTCCTCGAAATTTTGATTTACTAATATTCGTTCCTTCCATTTATCAAAGTGGACTCTACATTAATCTCTACTTATTCATTGGGTTCTACAACCAAGTTCTTTTGCTAAGGATCTTTCTAAGATCGTTGCATTCTTCTCATCTTCCTCTTCTAAAAATTTCTTATCATTAGTCATCATCAACTAAATTTACCTCTTCCCTTCTGGAATTTCATTCCTTTCTTGGATTTATTATAATTTGTTTAACTTACTCATCACCACATGCCACATTCGACAACTTAGCCCTTTCTAAGGATTATCTTCCTTTCCACTTCCACCTTTCAAAAGAATAAGAACCTTCCACAATTATGCAATAATTGGGAAGCAGTATGAATGACTCAGGAATTTAAAAGATTCATTTAAAAACCTTTAATATTCTGCTGAGGAATCGTAAAGACTTAAACCTTGTCCTAGGTTGACAGATATTTCTACCGTAACCTTTAACAGTTAAAAGACTATGGACCGTCTCTTCTCGTACTCCAGGTGATCAGCCCTTCATACTATGTATTGTGCACATATATATTAACGCTATTGCGTAGCCCCCATTACAGGGTTGGTTCACTTCAGACTTAATACAAATTTCGCACCAGAATAAACTGGTTTGGCATAAAATCGCAAAGAACTCTTAAACTTCATAAATATCTTTCAATAGTCGTCTCGCCGAATCAATTAGCATAGACCTTGAACAACAATTCGGATATTAGTCGAAACATTTTTAGCCAACTAAATTGGCATATCTTTCCATAACTTATTAGAAAAATAAAATTCTTTTATGACGTCATGATACCGTATTGTCTTAATAGTACGTTAAGGATGCCGTCATTTTAGGACTTTGTCATACTATATCATACCATAGTGGACTGACGATCCTTCGATCACATCTAACACTAGGTTCAGTTGCATTGATGGCTAAGTCGTTCAAAATACATTTTGATAGTTTCAAATCATTTTTGTCTAGCTGAAACAATTAGCATAGACGTACAATTAATAGCACCTTTTTAAAACTCATTGGCTCAAACATTGACCCAATATATTTTGAGAATTTAAAATTGCGAATTTCAACTCGATGACAATAATTTCGAAAATCTAGCATAGCTAGAAGAATTAGAATCTCCATTTTCTTTCCATCAACTTCAATCTTTACTCCATTGCTTCATCACTCAATCACTCTCTCATTCTTCAATATCATCAATGCTCTCTATACCATAACTTTTCTATACCCAATATAGTTCATCAAACTTACCACACTTTGGAAGTTCAGGAACTTACCACAAGCATATGGGTTGAGGAACTTATCCTAGTCAGACCAAAATCATCCATTCGCTGCGGGGTTCCACCATACAATTATGAGTCACGATCCTACCATAAGTATGAGTTTTAAGAACCGCACCTAATCTTAAATATTCTCCAACTATCAAATATAAATATGAGAAAAGAATCACCTTCTCGTCATACGTATATCGATAGTGCGACACCAATATTTCAATGATTATCAATATAGGAAGCTAAGTGGTTGTCGAACCAACTCGACCACTAATTAATATAGGAAGCTGAGCGGTTGTTAAACCATGGACAAATCTCGTCCCATACCAGGACCTGTTCAACTCAACCACTATATTAATATAGGAAGCAAAGTAGTTTTCGAACCAAGCACAAATTCCCGTCCCATATCAGGAATCGTACAACTCAGCCACTAACATGAGTCCTTGGTGTGCTGTCGCAAGCAACCAAAAATAAAATCTTACTTGTGAAAGATAATAATGTAGTGGTGCAAGTAAGAGTCGATCCCACAGAGAGTGATTAGTCTAAAATTATTCTTTGTTTACCAAAAAGGGGGGGGGGGTTTATAATTTGTTTTCACTAATTATTAAGAACAAAATTTAAAAGTGATAAGAATAACCAATTAATTAAAGATTTCAGTTCTCCCGGTTCAGTATCACCTTTTTACAACAATAGAATAATTAAGCAAAGCAATATTTATCCTTCAATGAAATTAATAGCCCTAGGTAGCAACAAGCTCTACTACCCGAAACTCCCCTTAGATTATCACTTAATGAAACAAGCTCTTCACAAGATTCTAACCATTATACAACCTAGAACAAGCTCTCTAGATTTAATATAATAGTTGTATTAAGAACTAGGGAATTAGACTAATCCAAGCAACAATCACACAAGTTCGGATTATTTAACTTGTCTTCCGATAATCATAGCAATACTCAAAAGCTTGACCACAATCATGTATCACTAATTTCTACTTGTGATTAGGAATAATATCAATTACACGTAATACTATCCCTTAATCTAGTAGATGAAAAAAATAAATATGACTTAATCGATCACATTAAAACAATAGAAATAAATATCATTCAAAAGTTAAAATAGATTATCAAGAATGAACTTCATGTAAGAAGGAATAAATAGCTTATACTTAATCAAACCATTACCTGGTAAAACAAGGTTCAACATCCCCTCCTTCGAACTGAGTAAATGAACTAGCCTAACATATTAAGTCCAATTAATATTTTCTTGAATTATTAAAGGGGTGAGGACAACAACCTCACTATGGAGGTGATCCTCTTTCCCTACTAAATTATTAAAGGGGTGAGGACAACAAACCTCACTATGGAGGTGATCCTCTTTCCCTACTAATTACACTAGAATTTGGAGAAGATGAAGAAGATGAAGAAGATGGTGTGTATTAGTTTGTGAATTAGCAAAATACAAGCATAGCTTTCACTTGGTATTTATAGGCACTCAAGTGTACAAGATTTCAAGATCCAACAAACTAATTTGGGTCATGTGAATCAGCCATCTAATGCAATCAAAAACCCAAAAACGTGCTCCTCATAAGAAGTCAAAATCTGACACCAAAACTGATCAGCAGCTTGCAAGTTGATTTTGAATTAGTAGACTGCCGAATTTGGACTTGAGCAAAGAAGAAAAGTTGTAGCCCTGGAGTTTCTAATGAATTTGGGCTTTTGAATCACCTGATTTGGAGTTGGGGAAGCTCAAGTTATGGCCCAAATACTACAACTGGTCCGAACAGAAATCCATTCCACGCGGGATTCGGATCAGCTGTATAAAAAGCAATATTTAGAGGCCCAAATGAACTCGGATTTTTGCTCACCATACCATTCTAGAAAGCTTGAGAAGTCTACTAAAAACTTCAAGAAGACCACATTTTCATTTGGGAACTTTAACACAATTCAAATCTCAACCGAAGCCCCAAAGGTCAATCTATCCAAAAGCTTAATTTTCTGAAATTTTCAACTTTGACGCATGTTGGTAAAATTGTCATAACTCTCTCATCCGAGCTTCGATTTAGGCGTTTCAAGATGATCCGGAAAGCTAAGAAATAGATCTACAATTTTCCTTCTTTGAGTTTTGAGAGAATAAGGACTGATCAAGTATAAAATTGAGCCTCAAGCAGACAGACGAATTTCAAAACAATCCAAAAGTGTGGCAATAACACAGTTTTCATTTAATGGCTCCATTTGCAACCTAAATCAAAATATAAGAATAGTGAGTACATTTAGGTGCCAAATAAGTATAAAAGACTAGATATTAAGAGATAAAAACATAACAAATTTTATACTTATCAGTCCTCAATTGAAATCCCACCTAATTTCATCTTACTCTTAACTTAACTCTTTGCTTGATACGAATTTCTCGTATTTCATCATCCATAACTTTCCGTGAGTTTACCTCGTACCATTTCATAGTACCATCTCTTTATAGCGTCATGCTACAACTATTCAATCATTTAAGATCTTCTGACATTATACAACTTTAGCAGATCACGTTGTGATCTCCTTCTATCGTCTCTCTTCTTACGATTCTTTCTTATCTTATGATCGTCTCATCATAGGATCTTCTTTATTCTTTTCTTTAATCACGTTATCTTATGATTAATCAACTCAGGTATTCCCTGTTCTTTTAGCTTTTCAGGTTCTTCCTTGAACCTAATCATTTTTCATAATCTTATCTCACATGAATTCTCTAAACTCTATATGAGTTCATCCTTATCATTATATCATTCTCATCTTATAGACACCGTCTATTTATTATCGTCATCTTTATTACTGGAGTCAAGTAACTCCTGATTCTCATCTTATTTAACTCTTCAAGATTCTTCTTTGAATCTTCATGTTTATATATATATATATATATATATCAATTCTTCTTTTAAGAATCTCTAACTTCATTCATATCATTCACTATTTTATTCGAGTTTACTTCGCGTCATTCGCATCTTCTTCTTGTAATGCTTCTAGGACTTAATTCATCTCATGGATCTACCTATATGAAAAGAATCACTTCTTAATCATACACATTCATAATTCTATACTTGATACACATCAAGTCCCTAACAGTGTTCAGTACAGTACCTGATTTGTTTCCCACAAACAACCAACAAACTAGTTCCCGTCTCGTCTACGCTGTCTCTCACAGCGAGTTAGATCGGTTGCTAGTTCGTATTAACCTCCGCTCACTGAAGGAATTGTTTAGCCCAAATACCATACTTCAACCATTAAAGAGTACGATTGTACCATAATCATACCTAACTTACTATTCGTTAAACTCTAACAGTTTCACCTCTTTTCTCTAAGGTTATAGCCTAAGGTATTCGTACCTAAGGTTTCTAACCTATCAGCTCTGATACCAACTGTAATGACCCCAAAATTCATACAATTCCAACTCTCGACTTCGGTTGTTAACAATACATCTATATTCTAACTTTACATTATCAATCGATAATAAACTTAATAAAATGCGGAATAAATAAAAACTTTTCAGTTTTCTTTCTTTGCTTTCCCTGAATCATAACCTTTAATCATTTACATATTCTAGAATCATATTTACTTAATGATCCGCTTCTTCAGAGATATAATAAAAATAAAACTTCTTAATTCAATATCCTTTATACATCGGATAAAATTAAATTTATAACTCAATACAAATTTAACAACTCTACATCTGATACATTTAATACATTCTCAAATAGATCACTCAGAATCTTAATCATGTTTCAAAAACATAATTTAAGCTAAATCAATTAATCTGCATGCATTTCATCTGAATCATGTCATTCAAGCAGCACTTAACTTTACCTTGTATCTTGAACCTGCAAAAATGGTTATTTGCAAGAATGAGCTCGACAGCTCAGCAAAATCTAACAGTTTACATGCATCACATAGCACATAGATAACATGCTCATCATCCAAGTCATAATCATCTGACTATACATGTCATGCATAACGATCAACTCGTAACAATTAGAGATTAAGTTCCATAACTCAATCAGCATTCTTTACTCAACGAACGTAGTCATATTTTGACTTTGTCGTTTCATACTTGCAATATAAATAAAATACATTATGCTTTACATATCATATGATTAAAACAATTAATCAATTAATTCACATAACAAATAGGAACTGAAAGACTTGCCTGGTTTGTAGTTTATCAATTACCATACCCAGCTCATATATTTCTGCACTTCATGCAACCTACACGATATATATAATCATGCACATCACTTATTAGCCATGTAGCAACACTTTAGAATTAATCTACTCTACATTTCATAATCCTTCATTTTTATTCTCTATACCATTCTCAACTTAGAAATTAAGTTCTCCTTATAAACCTTCATTTTATTGCATCTCTCCTTAATCGACACTTAATATTTAATTAAGTTTTAAACTCTTCTTTACATTAGACGTATAATGTTTATTAACACTACTTAAGCTAATTTTTGGCTTGCTGCAACACTTCATGATTCACTTACATCCAATCTCATTTTAATATTCTAATTGTCATCTGAAAATAAATGGGTATATTCTAACGTTCATCACAATATCTTAGCATTTGTTAAATACATTAATCCAAACTTTGAACATGCATATGGTAACATAGCATAGCCACAAAGAATTTTTTTTTTTAATTCCTGTTCCACCGTCGGGGCGGTGGTTTCTAGTTCACTTTTGTCGCTGGGGCGACGATACCACCGGGGCGGTGAACTCAGTACATTTCTACCGCCGGGGCGGTAGACTCGACTGACCGTTCCTGCAGTTTGCGATTCAGTGCAATTCCAGACCAAAATTTCCCAATTTCTTCATTTTAACAACAATTTAGACATACCCAAATATTATAATCTCTACAGAATCAATATCCAACATGTTTATAACAATTCTAACATCTTAAACATCTTAAACAACCAATTTAAAGGCTTAAAATCACAATTCATTCAAGTTTTTACAAACTTTTACAATTTAGCGTAATCGATCACTACGGATTCGTTTCTCAACCAATTTGGTCCGTTCAACTTCTGTTGTTTTCGTTTTTAAACGCATAACAATAATCCATCATCAATTTACAATTTATTACTCAAATTCCTAGCAAATTTTAACTCCAAAACAAGCTAAAACATACATATTATACCAAAACTCAAATTTCCTAGTTCTCAACAAGTTTTCATGGATTTAATTCAACCAAAAAACATATAATCAGATTATCACAATTCAACAACATATATAACTAATTTCTCAACAAATTAATCATCAAAACCCTCTACAGTGAATTAATATTAAGAGGCTAGATTATTACCTCTTGATTCCTTCTTAGTCAGATGATGAAGAAGAGACTTGTTCCTCCTTGATTTCTAGACTCCTTTCCAATTTTACAGAGAATTTCTTCTCTTGCTCTCTCTCAATTCTCTCTTCCTCTCCTCTGTATATTTTTTTTTTAGTCTTCACAAAATAAACTGACCAACTACGTGATTCTGAGTTGAGAGTTTCAACGGTTAAGAAAACTAAAGGCCACAAGGCCTTGTTTGGCAAACTCAAAACAAAATAATCCATTTTTACCAACCAAGGGTCACAAGGCCCTGTTTGGTTTAACTAAAATTAATCATTTCCATTTATTTTAATAACCCATTATACTATATAGTTTAATTGTCACACCTTCAATTTAATTAAACTTATTATATTAATAAGTCTAATTAAACTTACTAACAAAATTTATAATGTCAAATTAGACAATTATAAATTATAATTTCATTTAATAAATCATTATTCCTCTAATTTAATTATTTAATTAAATTATAATATTCTCACCATATTAGCGTACTAAAATACGCACCAACACTTCACACACAAATATACTCACATCAATTCACTATTTTAACAAAGTGAATTACTCACATTATTTATAAAACTTAATTCATAATAATTTTCATTTTTCACAAGACATAACAATCAAATTATATTATTTCATAATATAATTTTAACTTAATTTAATTAACTAATATTTCCCAACTAATTTCCTTCTCATGGAAATTTCATTTAATCTTTTCAATGGTTTAATTAACTATTAAACCTCGTTTCCCAAATACACAAGTGTATAATTCTCTTCACATCAAATCACATATTTCACAATACATATCACATATATACATATATTCAAACCCAAAACATCTCGTAACAAGAATTTTATTAAATTCTTATCTAATAATTTCTAAAAATCCGGGTTGTCACAAGTTATACATCTACTTTTTAATGAATTGATTAAATGGTATGCTATAGTGTTTTTGTCATCATCAAATAGGGAGAGATTGTTAGGAATCTTCATGTAGATAAGGGTGATTAATTGAGGGGGAGAATGTTAAAGAATCTACATGACATTGCAAATGTATAAGATTGATGAGATATTTAAAGTATATTTGTAAACGTAAGTTTTGTGAAGTCCTTAATAAAATGATGAATGTACAAGGACTTAGAATAAAGAAAGATCAAACATGTTAAGTGGATCTCACTGAGTTGATCCAAATAAATGTAATATATATATGAACTGATCAATTGAAGTATACCTATGAAAGAGAAGCTTTGTAAAGTCCTTAAGAAACAAATATACAAGGACTTAGAATAGAAAGATCAAAGCTGTTAGGTTGATCTTAATAAAGTTTTTTATGTATAGTTGATAGGACAAACTAATTGTAGAGTCACTCTACCAGATCATAGTGTGATCACAATTAGCAAGAGTTAGCTCATCCACTGAAGCACACAAGGCAAAGATCGTAGAGCTCATTTACGAGCCATGGAGATGAGTTGAAGGTCAAACAAGAAGAAGCTGATCACAGAAGGATATACTCTAAAAGGATGTTTGAGTATAGTCCTAATCATAAATAATCTCTGGAATGTCTCTACAGAGGATAAATTGCTATAGTACTCTGCCTGTTCATAAATGAATAAGTCAGTTCGCAGAGTAAACAAGATTTCGTAGAGCAGCAGCTGATACTGTAAAATGACAAGGAGACACCTAGATCATAGAGCTGTCTTCGGCATCGTAGAGCTGCAAGAGTGTTCAGAGAATAAAGAGAAGTCTGCAAGAGTCTACCCAAGTATAAAAGAATACTCATTCGTAGAGCAGACAGTAGAGCAGTAATGAAGTTCCAATCATAGAGCAAAGATCAATCCTACGATTCTCATCACTCTACTAATACTAAAGATCGTTGAGCTAACAAGGCAATCATAGAACATATCGTAGAGCTACCTCAATTATCGTAGAGTTGATTGTAGAACTGCCTCATCACTCGTAAAGCAGAACATGCAAAACTAGTCAAGACTTTACGTTCTTCAACGAACTCAACGATCAAGTCAAGTCTGAAGAACATGTCAGAACGGGAATAAATCTGACAAGTACAAAGCATTGCAGAGTATCACAGAGCAAAGATTTCAAGGATGTTTCTCATCATCTTCAAGTTCAGAAAAGAGGATCAATATGAGGCTGAGTCTAAAATAGCTAGAATGAAGATGTGACATCACTGACATGTAGTAGAAGTATCTGCAGTCTGATGGGACGTTTACTGAGCCGAAAATAATATGTCTACCTAACCTCAAATCAGTTGTCAGAGAATATATTGAAGTAGAACGGTAAATACACCAACGGATACTTTGCAACGGGAAATCATTTTGAAAAGACTATAAAATAACTTCAAGAATTCAAGAAGAATAGGGTGCTGAAGGAAAAAGATACAAAAATGAAATAAAAATGGCAGATCAAAAAGGTCAAACACAAGAACCACTCCACGAATCACCAAGAACATTAAGCTAAATTAATGGATAAGTAGAGCAATGCAACTCTACGACAAAAGATGTGTTCAAAGTTGCTAAGTACAAGAAGGAGTCAAGCCTTAAAGAAAAGATCAGCAACATCTTAAAGATGATATCATTCAATCTACTAAATACTAGAAGGAGTCAAGCGTCAAAGAAAAGATCAGCAACATCTTGAAGATGACATAACCTAAGTTGGTAAGTACTAGAAGAAGAAAAAGCTTCATTGCAAAACTTAGCAGCACCTCAAACACAATCATTCAATTGTGATTTGTTTGATCTCAATGATCATTATGCCAAATTGAAAAAACTTGAAGAGGGCTAAGCGTCCTTAGCTGAGGATCCAAATTGCCAAGTTGAAGAAACTTGAAGAGGTCTTAGTGTCCTTGTCTTAGTGACTAAAATCCAAGTTTGTTGGGCTTGAAGGAACCTAAGTGGTTCAGATGTAAATGGTCATTACGACCTTATCCTTAGTGGATATCCTACTCATTGGAGTGGAAGAATGGAGTAAGAGTTATTTAGTTTTCGAACCACTTAAAACCCCATGTGTCATTTACTTTATGTTATTTATATTCTGTCAAATACAAACTTATATGCTATGTGTTTGCACCTCCACAAGACTTAATTTAGATATGAGAATTTCATAATCTCTAAGGGGGATTTATTAAAAAAATATTCCGTTGTGCTTAATGAATATGGTTAACTGATTACTTGGTAATACTTCTTTAACTTGAAAAGGAAAAGTTTTTAAAGATCTATTCAACCCCCCTTATAGATCTTCATTGTGCCTCTAGGAAACAACACCACGAAAATGTATACAAAGTGGGTGGAAGCAATACCAATGAGAAAGGCATCAGGAGCGGCAGTGGCCAAGTTCATTAAAGAACACATCATTTATAGATTTGGAGTGCCTCAAGTTTTCCTCTTCGATAATGGAACCCCTTTTGTCAACGGAGATGTCAAAGATCTCTTAGGGAGGTACCATGTCAAGTATTATAAGTTAAGCCCCTACTATCCAAAAGGAACTGGACAAGCCAAAGCCACAAACAAAACACTAATCAAGATCTTGTCCAAAACTTTGGATGATCACCCAAAAGACTAGGCCGAGCAATTACTAGTGGCCTTATGGGTATATTGCACTTCAAAAAGGAAGCCCACGGGTGAAACTCCATATGCCTTAGTATATGGAGAAGAGACAATCCTTCTCGCTGAAATCACAGTTCCCTCAATAAGAATGAGACTTCGAAGCCATATCAAGCAGAAAACCATGCGGTGGCAGTCAAAGCCCTGGGGGATTTCCATGAGGACACATAAAAAAAGTTGGAAAAGTATCATGAAAGGCTCTAATAGCAATACAATATAATTATAATGCCTCACAAAGTCTCGAATGGGAGATTTAGACCCCAAGTTATGAGGGGACTATCTATAACCAAATTATTTCCTAAGTTAGAAGAACTTTATATTGTAAAAGAGGCCTCTAAAAGCGAATACTGCAAGATAGCCACCATTGGCTTGGAGGAGGTCTCAGGACCTATCAACATGAAGTGAATCAAAAGATATTACCCTTAAAGTAAGGCCAAAGAATAAGAGCTTATTGTTCCATCATAATCATGACATGGCCACCACTTCTATCAAAGGAGATTAGCTAGACAAACAGCCTTTTGTGGGGAGATAGACAAACAAGTTGTAATCTTCTCATAGGAGAGAAAAATGTATTGTTATCAATGAAATAAAATTCTCCTTTCCTCAAAAGAATGTGCCTTTTTCAATTACTATTAGCCTCTTGTATCCTTTGAATGAGAATGATGCTTTAGCCACCATCTTTCGAGGTTGAAATTAACACCAAAAGAAGGAGATGTGGCATCTAACTCACTATCTTGTGAGGTCGGTGTTTGTCACGACCTGAGATTGGAATTCATACTACTTGAGGGAAGTGCAACACCATTTGCCTCCTTACTCTCCAAGGTAGGAATTCATACCATTTGAGGTGCATACGAAGCCAAAACCCTAAGCTTCCTTGAAGAATTCATGGTGACAATGCCTCTCTACTCATCAAGGTTGGAATTCACACCGTTTGAGGGGAGTACGAAGCCAAATCCATGGCCCTCCTTGATAAGTCAACCCATGGTGAACTCACCTCTCTACGTACCGAGGTTAGAATTTATACCATTTGAGATACGTATGAAGCCAAACCCCTAGTCTTCCTTGAAAAAGTCAAGGCGCCCTACTCATTATTTTCTAAGGTTGAAATTTATTCCATTAAGGAAAATACGGGTACTTGCCTCTCATATCCACCAAAAATGGGATTTTACCCCCAAAAAAGAGGATATAATGCCAAAACTATTATATCCTAAAGATAAAGATAAGGGAACCAACAGGTAAGCCTTTTGGCCATCAACTCTAAGCTTGAAATCACACCATCTAAGGAGAAGATGAGCAACAAGAAAGAAATTTTCTAATAAATTTTTTACAAAGCAAGCATGGCATTATATGCTACAAGTTTTCAAAAGTAAAGTGACAATTTCATTATAAATCCAAGTTTACAAGTTGTGATTTCCAAAAGCCTACATATGGGTGAAATTACAAAAGATAAACTTAGACCATATCTATATGTATGTCCATTTGCTAACAATATCAGGGAAAATCTAACAACAAAAAGGGCTATCCATAACACAAAAGAAGAAGTAATGAAACAAAAGCCATAGAGACTGCTACAGATCATATCTAAAGGGTAAGTCAGGGTCAAATCCTACAAGTCGAGCCTCAACATCTGCAAGTGTGTCTGCCTGCTCAGACCTCAACCTTTCAGCACATGTTACACGACCATCCAAATCTACAACTAAGCGCATCAAGTGAGCCCACTCCGCGCAACAATGCTCCACCATACGAAAACAATCAACATTTAGGGCCCTCAAAGTAGAAGCCACTTTATAGGCTAGGGTTATATTGATCCGGTCCTGGAAATAGGAGACACCAGCTTGAAAGATCTCCAAGTCCCCTGGTATCGCCTATAAAGCTCAAGGTCCACATTAAAAATGTCGACAAGCTTCTCAGTACGAAATCTCTCAGACATACGAGCAAGATTACCAAATAAGTGCACTTGCAAGCCAACAGAATCTCCACAAAAGTGCTGCAACATGTGAGGAAACCGCCCAAGAAGGTGATCCAAACTGGGACGGTCACGAGGGTCAATAGAAAAAATAATAAACTCTGATAAGTGACCCGCAGGAGTAACATAAATAGGGGGACCCTTAGCCTGAGCAATAGTGGTAATATCTTGCCTTGGCGAGGGACCCACATCAGACGTTGTTGCCTCGCGATCTGAGCTAAGGGCAGGAGTAATAATTAATGGCCTTCCTTCCACGCCCAAAGTACCTAATTCAAAAGATAAATTAGTATACAATGCATGACCTGGAAAAGCATAAAAGTCACATACTTCTACACAATACTTGTGGGAAGCATCGCAGAAGACAACTGCTCTTCAAAGATAGACTCTAGAATTAAGGCAAAAGCGGCATAAGAGTCCTCAGGCACCTCCGGCTGCCCATTAGTGTGCTCAAGGGTCTCCTCTTAGGGAGGAGATTCAGTACACTCATTAAGAGGATCCCCTTAAGAGGGAGGGGTACAAGGCCGATCCATAGGCACTAGAACACTACTTGAAAGCTCAAGAAGGGTACGAGCAGGAGAAACATCATTACAAGAAGGTGGTGAAGGTAAGGAAGAACCTCCAACAACCAAAGATGGTTTCTCAGTGATACCATTAATACTTGGGGGCAGTCGCCCCTAAAGATAGCAAAGCTACCTCGTCCAAAGCAACACCAGAAGGACTCTCCAAATCTTGAGGGTGTGCAAGAGAACAAACATGAACAACCCTATCAGAAGTAAATAAAGGGGAAGAAGTAGAAGCCCGAGCTTTCTTAATCTTCAATCTCAAAGAAGGAGGTGTGACAGCATCAGGAGCATGAGCACTCTTTGAACTAGAAGATAACAGAAGACAAAGGACAAGAAGGTCATGGTGCCAAAGTCCGAGGGGCACCCTCTTAGGAAGAAAGACATGTAGAAAAAGAAGAAGCCCTACCCTAATCCTTGAATTCATGGCTCCGAGTATATGAAGGCATCGCCTATTTGGCACAGCAAGAAGATGAGCATAAGACTCTGTCGGTACTAACATAGAAGAAGGAATGATCCGGAGAGCCTTCTCCCACTGACTAAGGACCTTCTCCCAAAAAAGAGACGATTTTTTAATGTAAATATCCCCACACAAGAAAGTGAAGGAATCAAAAAACTAAGTCTAAAAGAAGAGCTAGCAGGCGAAGCAAATATACTCCCAGGATGGCCCCAAATAAAGTCATCAGAATTAGCTATGAAGTATCTCACAAGGCACTCCTCAAAACTGCAAAAGGAAATGCGAACAGAAGGAACACCTTGGTCATAAACAAATTAACGAGCCACGCTTTTTGGAGCATATCTCACCACCCCAACTAAGTCATAATCAACAATGAAAGGCAAAGGATAAGGTCTTACAAACAAGAACCATGACAACACATCATCCAAATAGGTAACGGTGGAGTCAACTTTTCGCAAAGATAAATGGTAAAGACGAGAAACCCTATCGCCATCAACTATAGGAGTGATATAAGGACGATAAACATACTTAGTCCACACATCTAAGAAACTCCTTAGATCTGCAAAAGTTCACCTTTTTAACCACTTGGCAACTTGGGGAGAGACCCCAAGGAGAGAAAAACCAGCTTTCTTCTAACCAATGGGAGTATACCCTAGAAAGTGCTCAAAAAGAAAGAGTTATAGGAAGGAGGCCGAGGCATAGCAAGATACATCACGGTTGTAAGAAGAGAGCAATCATAGCCTATAAGAATACAAAAAAGAAAATAAGAGAATCAATGAAAGTAAAGGTGAAAGCTTACCATCCGCAGGCCTCGCGTATCGCTAAAATGGCCTCACTCAAAATGGTGGTAAAGAGTTCCCAATAATAAAGCCCCAAGAGGAAGCTAAGCCCCATGGGAAATGATGAGTGGGTTTTATACCTACGAATTAGTTATCCTTTGAACTCAATTCTTTGTTATCCTTAGGTGTTTTTAGTATCTATTTACTTGTTTTATGCTTTTGTTGTGCAGGGAACAGTTGTGGACGATCGTGGTGGTTTTTGGCAAGACCAGGGGCAAAAGGGTAATTTCAGCAGGACATGTGACCTCGCCGCGGCGAGCTCCCCAGGCCAATTTCCTCGTCGGGGCGAGCTCTCGCCGGGGCGAGCCTCCAAGGCCAATTTCTTCGCCGGGGCGAGCCCTCACTGGGGCGAGCTCCCCAGGCTGTTTTTCTCGCCGGGGCGAGAGCGCGATTTCTGGTGCGACTGGCTTTGTCTATTCTGCTATTGTGGCGCACTAGAGGAGGAATTTCAGGAACGGGAAAATGAGGAGAGAGGGAATTCAGATAAGAAATCATCCAGGGAGTTGGTATTGCATTATTCAAGCTTGGTTACACACATTGAAAAAGCTAGGGTTTGGAGCTAAAAAGAGAAGAAGAAAGGAACAAAAGGAAAATTATCAGAATTTCATCAACCAAGGAGGCTTGAAGCACGAATTAGGAGGGCAAGGATTAGAGAAGAAGAATCACACCACACCAATTCGAGAATATTATCACAAAAAGGGTGTATCTTCATATGTTTTAGTTCTTCTTTCTTATTTTGTAACTTCAACCATGTACTATACTCAAATTATGATGTTATTGAGATTTGATATGAACTAAACTCATCATTCTAAGATTGCAATGGAACCCAACTTGTAGTTAAATTGAATGCTCTCTCTTGATTGGTATTTAGGCATTTTGTGAATTGGAGTTCATAACCTTTGCTTAAGGATTAATTGCTTGGCCCGTAATTACCTTGGTAACTTATATGGAATTGAGAGAGGAAGTATAAGTTGAGACCTAGTTATGAATTCATGTGAAAATTGGATATTCTTTATGGACAATGTATGAGATTATGTGACGTGGGTCTTATGTATTATTCTTGAGGATTGATAATTTGATTGTATTTAGGATAGAAATATACCTAAATACCACATGTATCCTATTGAGAATCCGTGTTTAATGATTTCTATTGTGAAAGTTGGTAATTGATAGAATGGTTAATGAGATTTTTACGTGACATGTGTCTTATTAATTTTTCTTGATATGAGATTCTTGCTAGTGTGTAGAATAGAAATATATCTATACACCACAATAGGAAATACGTATTTGACCATCGAGAGAGGCTTAGACATACTAGTGACTTCTCGGATAACAATTCTTATGTTCTAATTTACTAAACAAGAGAGAGTATGATGTTTAAATGAAGAGTTGGGGAAAATTGTAATCTTAGATCTTTTTATCTTGAATTCTATTCGTGTGTAGTTAAACTTTATTCTCTAAATTATCTTTATTTAGTTATTGATCAACAACAAAACAAATCCTATTATCATTGTTTAAATTAGATTGATTTTTCATGCGATTGATATTTGGTAATTATTTAGCATAAATCCTCGTGGGTTCGACACTCTACTTATCATATATTACTTGTGGACCGTGTATACTTGCGCGTGTTTTATTGATTGCGAAATCAAGCAACAAGTTTTTGGCACCGTTGCCGGGGAATTATTTTACAATAATTTTACCAATATTGGTTATAGTCGAATTGATCTTAATTTAGACTTGTTTTTAATTTTTATTTACTTGATTGTGTAGGTATCCTTGATTTGTATGTGCCGATCACAAAGTCTTGAGTTATTTCCTTACGATCCCGAAATTGAGAGAAATACCCGAAGACTAAGAAGAGAAAGAATCAGGGATTCTAACAATCAAGAAACCATGGCGGCAGAGGAACAAAAAGCATTGAAAGACTATGTAACGCCGCAGATTAGTGATCTACAGTCTAGTATCATAAGACCGGCAATAACTGCAACTGCCTTTGAAATTAGACCGGGAATAATACAAATGGTGCAAAATTCGTTACAGTTTGGGGGTTTGCCCAATGACAACCCTAATGAGCATTTGTTGAGTTTTATTGAGATATGTGATACTTTCAAATTTGTTGGGGTAACGGATGATGCTTTGAGACTTAGACTATTCCCGTTCACTTTGAGAGACAAAGCTAAGAGTTGGCTTCACTCATTGCCACCGGGGTCCATCACTACATGGTCAGACTTAGCACAAAATTTTTTGGCAAAGTTCTTCCCTCCTGCAAAGTCTGCTAGATTGAGAAATGAAATTGCAACCTTTGAGCAACATCATGGGGAGTCATTGTATGAGGCATGGGAAAGATTTAAAGATTTGCTTCGAAGATGCCCGCATCATGGATTCCTCCCATGGATGCAATTGAATACCTTCTACAGCGGATTGGGATCTCACAATCGGTCTTGTATAGATGCAGCAGCTGGGGGATCTCTCATGGCTAAGAATTATGGGGAAGCAATTGAGTTATTGGAGGTCATGACTGCAAATAACTACCAGTGGCCAACTTTTAGAATGAGCCAACCAAAGGTAGCCGGAGTATTAGAGGTGGATGCCATCACGTCCTTAGCAGCTCAGATGGCGGCAATGTCAAAGAAGCTTGATTCCTTAACAGATTCCAAAGTGCAGCAGGTAGCTATTATTTGTAAATTATATGCAGGAACACATGCCAATGACCAATGTCCATTTGACCACGAGGCAGTTCAGTTTGTAAGTAGCTACCAGAGACCGCCAAATCAGTACCAAAACACTTACAATGCTGGAAATAGGAACCATCCTAACTTTTCATGGAGCAACAATCAAAATTTTCAGCAAGCTCCTAAACCACATCATCCACCAGGGTTCCAAAATCAGCCTCAACAACATCATGCAGCTCAAACCTCACAACCACAACCAGAGAGAAAATCAGATTTTGAGGAGTTGATATTGAAACACATGGCTAACCAGGATATCTTGATAAAAAACCAAGCAGCAGCACTCAAAGCTTTGGAAAATCAAATTGGGCAAATGGCTAGTTCTATGTCAAATAGACCCCAGGGATCTCTTCCTAGTAACACAGAGACTAATCCAAGAAGAGATGGGAAAGAGGAATGTCAGGCAGTAACTCTCAGAAGTGGTAAACAAACCTTATAGGAGCCCGAATTGCAAAAGGGGGCAGCCCACTCAAGCTCTCCTCCGGACTTGACTAATGCTAATTTTTCTAAGGAAATGGACAGCAGTGTACCACCTGAGTCAGAGCGGAGAGATACCACAGATAAACCTAGTGTTGAGCCTACTCCAAAAGTGTATCCACCAGTACCTTTCCCTCAGAGATTGCAGAAACAGAAGTTAGATAAACAGTTTGCCAAATTCCTAGAGGTCTTCAAGAAGCTACAAATTAACATTCCTTTTGCAGAGGCCTTAGAACAGATGCCAAGCTATGCCAAATTTATGAAGAGTATTCTGTCAAGGAAAAAGAGGTTAAATGACTTTAAAACTGTGGCATTGACAGAGGAATGTAGCGCAGTATTGCAAAGAAAGCTACCCCCCAAGTTGAAAGATCCAGGAAGCTTCACTATACCGTGTACTATTGGTAGCCTTTCATTCAACAAATGTTTGTGTGACTTGGGTGCTAGTATCAATCTCATGCCATTATCTGTGCATACTCAGTTGGGACTTCCTGCACCAAGGCCTACAAACATTTCTCTTCAGCTTGCCGATAGGTCAGTTACATACCCAAGGGGAATAGTTGAAGACATTCTTGTTAAGGTGGATAAGTTCATCTTCCCGGCTGATTTTATCATCTTAGATTATGAGGAAGATAAAAACATTCCTATTATTCTGGGGAGACCATTTTTAGCCACCGGGAGAACCTTAATCGATGTGCAAAAGGGATAGCTCACTATGAGGGTACAGGATCAAGAAGTCACCTTCAATGTATTTAAGGCCATGAAGTTTCCTTCGGATGAGGAAGAATGTTTTCAGGTGGATGTGATCGAGCAAGCTGTGAATGACGAGTTTCTGAATGTGTTAAACAATGATCCTTTAGAAACGGCACTTCTGGGAGAGTTTGACATGGAAGATCCAGATTTGGTTGAATATCTACAGATTTTGGATACAGTGCCACGGGGAAGCAAGTTTTCAATCCCGTTTGAATCTCTTGAGCATGCTGAGAATGCTACAGATCGGTTGAAACCATCTCTTGAGACACCTCCAGCACTTGAGCTAAAACCTTTGCCTAACCATCTCAGGTATGCATATTTAGGTGATTCAGCTACCTTACCTGTTATTATTGCATCTGTGCTTAACGAGTTTCAGGAAAGCAAGCTGTTGCGGGTTCTTCGGGAGTACAAATCTGCCATTGGATGGACCATCGCCGACATCAAGGGAATAAGCCCATCTTATTGTATGCACAAAA
Source organism: Aralia elata (assembly GCA_034770075.1). Taxonomy (NCBI): domain Eukaryota; kingdom Viridiplantae; phylum Streptophyta; class Magnoliopsida; order Apiales; family Araliaceae; genus Aralia; species Aralia elata. The sequence continues at coordinate 1,766,568 of JAVJAP010000089.1, read as the reverse complement.
TCTTGATGGAAGATGATAGTAAGCCAACTATGGAACATCAAAGGAGGCTCAACCCAATCATGAAAGAAGTGGTAAAGAAAGAGATTTTGAAATGGTTAGATGCTGGAATAATTTATCCTATTTCTGACAGTGCTTGGGTGAGCCCAGTTCAGTGTGTACCCAAGAAAGGGGGTATGACAGTCGTGGCCAATGAAAATAATGAGTTAATTCCGACAAGGACATTGACCGGGTGGAGGGTGTGCATGGATTACAGGAGACTTAACAAAACGACCCGAAAGGATCACTTTCCATTACCCTTCATTGATCAAATATTGGATAGACTAGCTGGGCATAAGTACTATTGCTTGTTGGATGGATATTCGGGGTATAATCAGATTTCTATTGCTCCAGAAGATCAAGAAAAGACTACCTTCACATGCCCATTTGGTACTTTTGCTTTTAGAAGGGTCTCATTCGGATTGTGTAATGCACCGGCCACTTTTCAAAGGTGCATGATGGCAATTTTCTCAGATTTGGTGGAACACAGTGTAGAAGTTTTCATGGATGACTTTTCAGTGTTTGGTGATTCATTTGATAATTGCTTGGAAAATCTAGTTCTAATACTGAAGAGATGTGTGGAAACTAATCTAGTGCTCAACTGGGAAAAATGTCACTTCATGGTGCAAGAGGGGATAGTACTTGGGCATAAAGTGTCATCCAAGGGTCTTGAGGTGGATAGAGCAAAACTTGAAACAATTGAAAATTTACCTCCACCAACCTCAGTGAAGGGCATTCTGTGACACCCCCAAATCTGGGTACTCAATTCCCCCTGATTTGGTGTTCACTATCCCATTCATTCACATCTAACTACCCATAATTAAGCAATTAAAATAAACTTAATTAATCATCTCCCAAACCGGGTTACATCAATAATTAAAATCCCAGGTCACCACAACCTTAATACATCAAATGCGGAATAAAAATATAGTCTAAAGCAAGTCTGGTACAAATGTTCATCAATTAAATAATAAATCTAGAACTATTTCTGCATCTTGCCCTTGCCCTTACTGGTGGACGGCTCGTCCTGCTTCTCGGGCTTAGCTGAAATGTTTAGTGCAAGAGTGAGCAAACAATTGCCCACAAGAATGATAACAATAACTTTTAATTGAAATAGAGTTCAAATGAGAAGCAATGATTTTCTGAAGTTAATCAATAAGTAATCAAAGTTAGAATATATATCTGAGGGTCTCAAGACCTCGAACTATGTCCTAGGTTAACAAGTATTTTTTTTTAACCGTAACCTTTAACAGTCTTAAAGACTATAAATGGACCTTCATCTCGTACTCAGGGGGATCAACCCTTTGTACAATGTATTATGCACAACCATTTTAACGCTAAGCGTAATAATCCCCTATGTTAGGGCTGTTCATCTCAGTTTATTATAAGAGTCCTTACCAAAAGGAACTTGGCTTGGAACAAGTTTAGATAATCTAAGTTTTTGAAACGCTCATCAACTAAGGACTAGCCGAATCAATAATGGTTTGCTAGTCTAGTTCTTCAGTAAAGTTTGTATTCGAAGTTTGAATGATAATCAAAGACTGAATAAATAATATCTGGAACAAAATATAATTACTCAACATGATATCAGCCTTGCTTGAATAACAATAAGCTAGGTTAATTAATTCACTCAAAGGAAGTAAACTTGTTGAAATAATAACAAGCTTAAGAAATAAATAACTTGCTATAACAATTTAACAAGTTTAGAGAAAGAAAACTTTCCTCAAGCGTAGATTACAAATTAAATAATTCACGATCCTTAAATCAACCTATACAATTAATTATAAGATGGTAACATAAATTAGTTACAAAATTTATAATCACTTTAGGTTCCTTTTTACTAATTATAGTATCTCATTTAGCTTACTTTAGACAACAAATGCTAAGTAGCAACCATCTTGGTAGTACATTAGTCACATTAATATAAGTTTAATTATGCATCATAATTTCCCCAGAAAAGAAAATAAATAAATTAAAATTTTTTTTAAACAGTAGCGTTTCTCGCCGGGGCGAGAAAAAGCTTAACAAAATCGTCGCCGGGGGCGAGGATGTCGCCGGGGGGCGGCGTTTGGCTTAACAATTTTGTCGCCGGGGCGACTCTGTCGCTGGGGCGAAGAAAAACCAGTTCATTTCTATCGCCGGGGCGATAGACTTGACTGTCGTCTTCCCCAGCTCGCGAACCAGTGAAAACTTAGGCCAAATTTGGCCAAAATTTTCCGAATTCTATCATCCAGAAAAACAAGTTAGATATACCCAAACACCATATATGATATAAAACATTTACCCAATATGTTTCTAATCAATCTAAGCATTATAAAACACATAATCAACCAATTTAAAACCAAAAATTCACTGTTAAAACCAAATATTCAAGTTTTAACCATTTAAATAAAATTAAACTCTGTAAATTCATTTTCCAACCAATTTAAACAATTCTTTTTGCATTACTCATATTTTTCATCAAATAATCATAAGCAATTATCAACTTACCGATTAATAATCTAATTGAACATCAATTATCATATATATATGCTATTCATGAAATAAAAACTCTGTAAAAACAAAGACTTCACTCTAAATCATGTTTTCATGAATTAATACCTCTAAATTGATTATTAATCAACATATAATCATCTAACACATGATTACTACTAATTACAACAACTAATTCATATATTTAGCAAGTCAATAACATACAGAGAACTAAAAATAAAATACAGTGAAAAGTTATACCTTTTATTAAAGAAAACTTGGTTAATTCTCCTTTGGTTATGGAATTCTCCTCTCCAATCTCCAAGTTCTTCTTCTCAACTTCTCTTTTTTCTCTCAATTCTAAAAAAAACTCTGTTCTCTCTTTTCTAATTCACAGAGCTCTCAACAATACTCTGTTCTTTTCTTTCTCTTCTGTCTTTTCTTTTCTTTCTTCTTTCTTTACAACTGACGTTCCTTCTTTTTAAAAAAAATAAAACTGATGCAAATTAAAAACAAAATAAAAGCTGATACTTAATACAATAATAACGTATCATCGGTTATAAAATTTTAAACGCCTCTAAGGCTTGTTTGGCAAACTAAATTTAAAAATAACCCATTATTCTAACTAAAGGCTTGTTTGGTAAAACACAATTAATATAACCCATTATTTCCAAACAAAGATCATAGGGCCTTGTTTGGTAAAACTAAATTAAACACTTTCTCATTTATTCTAATAAATCATTATAACATATAGTTTTAAAATGTCACACTACTAACTTAATTGAACTTATTATTCAATTAAACCTTACCAACTCAAATAATAATTTCATTTAACAAAAACACCAAATAAATTATATTATTCAAATAAATTATTTATTAACATAAATCATTTATTCAAATAATTCTTTTCATCATCTAATTTAATTATTAAATTAAATTAGAATAATCATCACAAATCATATTCAAATAACAATTAACACAATTAACTCAACATAAACTTATTTCACAATAGCTTAATAAATCATCTATTAACTCAATAAATTAACAAAAATATTTATACAACTCAATAAATATTTTTATTAATTCTCAAAAATTGCATTCGTTACACATTCGCAGCTTTCTAGGACATGCGGGGTTTTACCGAAGATTCATTAAGGACTTTTCTAAGATCACTAAGCCTTTATGCAGTCTACTAGAGAAAGATGTGCCATTCAAGTTTGATGAGGAGTGTTTGATGGCATTTGAGCTACTAAAGAAGAAATTAACCACTGCACCAGTGATAGTTGCTCCGGATTGGTCAAAACCCTTCGAGTTGATGTGTGATGCCAGTGATTATGCGGTGGGGGCTGTTTTGGGACAGCGAAAGGAGAAGGTTTTTCATGCCATTTACTACGCTAGCAAAACCTTAACTGATGCACAACTCAACTACACCACTATCGAGAAGGAGTTGCTTGCAGTAGTTTATGCCTTTGACAAGTTTCGATCTTACTTGATTGGAACAAGGGTGGTAGTATTCACGGATCATTCAGCTATTCGTTATCTAATTGCAAAGAAAGATGCTAAACCGAGATTGATTAGATGGATCCTATTGCTACAGGAGTTTGACTTGGAGATTCGGGACAGAAAGGGAACTGAAAACCAAGTAGCCGACCATCTGTCTAGATTGGAGAATCCGGGGCATGATAAGGAAGATAAAGTGCTAATCAATGAGTCATTCCCGGATGAACAACTGTTTGTGGTTCAAGGTGAAATTCCATGGTATGCTGATTTTGCTAACTACTTGGTTAGTAATACACTCCCCCCAGACTTGTCGTGGCAGCAAAAGAAAAAGTTTCTTCATGACGTTAATAGGTATATGTGGGATGAGCCCTATTTGTTCAAACATTGTGTGGACCAAATGATTCGAAGGTGTGTTCCACAGAGCGAGGTCGAGAGCATTCTCCATCACTGTCATGATTCGTTATATGGAGGACACTACGGAGGTGAGAAAACAGCCACTAAGGTGTTGCAAGCAGGGTTCTTTTGGCCAACATTGTTCAAAGATGCTCATCAGTTTATGCTAAAATGCGATAGATGTCAACGGATGGGTAACATTTCTAAAAGGCATGAAATGCCTTTAAACATGATTCTAGAGGTTGAAGTCTTTGATTTTTGGGGTATAGACTTCATGGGGCCATTCCCGCCTTCTTTCAACAATCTATACATTCTCTTGGCAGTAGATTATGTATCTAAATGGGTGGAGGCAGCCGCATTTCCCACTAATGATTCCAAGGTAGTGCTGAAATTCCTTCACAAGAATATCTTCACAAGATTCGGTACTCCAAGGGCTATGATCAGTGATGAAGGGAGTCACTTCTGCAATAAGCACTTTGCTGCCCTTTTGGGAAAATATGGGGTCACTCATAGAATTGCTACTGCATATCACCCCCAGACCAATGGACAAGCTGAGGTTTCTAACAGAGAAGTGAAGAAAATTCTGGAAAAGATAGTCAATCCCACCAGAAAAGATTGGTCGACAAAGCTAGATGATGCACTGTGGGCGTACAGAACGGCTTTTAAAACACCCATTAGTATGTCACCATATCAGCTAGTCTATGGCAAGGCATGCCATCTCCCGGTTGAACTTGAGCATAAGGCATTCTGGGCCATAAGAAAGATGAATTTTGATCTCACAGCTGCAGGCGAGAAAAGACTCCTCCAACTTAATGAACTTGATGAGTTCCGAATGCAAGCTTATGAGAACTCAAAGTTGTACAAGGAGAAAGTTAAAAGATGGCATGACAAGAAGATCATTGACAGGAAATTTGAGCCTGGCCAAGCAGTATTGCTATACAACTCTAGATTGAGACTTTTTCCAGGAAAGCTAAAGTCACGTTGGTCGGGGCCTTTCATTGTCAAGCACGCATTTCCTCACGGGGCTGTGGAAGTCTATGGTGATAATCCGGAGGAGACGTTCAAAGTTAACGGGCAGCGTCTTAAGCATTATTGGGGTGGCGGCTTCGCTCGCCAAAAGACCTCGATCACCTTAGCCGATCAACCTTGAAATTGATGAAAAGTCGGGCCGAGGACTCAAAACCAAGCGCTCGGTGGGAGGCAACCCACCATCTTCCGTATCCTTTTATGATTCAGTTGTGTATCTTAATTATTGCATTTTCCATGTTAGTTAGTTTTTAAGTTTTTCATATTTAGTATATTGTGTGTTAGTTTTGGATTTTTAGCACCGAGTCACTTTTGAGGGTCATTTTTGGCCCATTGTTTCTAATGTATGTTTTGTAGGTTGCAGGGATAAAGGGAGTTGATATTAGGCATGGTCCCTGGATGAAAATTTCAAAAATCAAATTTTTGCTTCAGCAGGGGGGCTCGCCGCGACGAGGTTTTTATACTTGGAATCTCTCGCCCCGGCGAGAGCTCGCCCCGGTGAGAAAAACATAAGGGAAACTCTCGCCCCGGCGAGAGACACGGAATTGCAGAACCTAAAAACTCCCTCCCGTTCGAACCTGCTCCATTCTCCTTCACTCCCATTCTTCTGCAACCTGATACTCCTCCCCCAAAACGACCCAAGCACTCGAAATCCAACCCTAGCCACATCCCACTCTCGATTTCAACTAATCTAAGGATTGAGCAACCCTTTTTCACAGGAAATCCACTTCCAATTTGGGTTTTCAATCAATTCCACCATTACAGTCACCATCATCAACACCATTCGAATTAGGTCAATTAGTTGGAAGAATTGGGGCTGGGATTCGGTCTCATTACATCTCAGTTAGGATTCAAGCTGCAATTTTGGGAATTCAAGCAGGCACTTCCTCCTTCTTCACACCCACCAACTGACAGAAGCCAGGTACTAGAGGATTTTGTGACTACCTGCAGTTTTCGCGCTTCTAGTTGTAATTATTGTTGAGATTGCATCTGGATAGTCAGTAATTAAAAATTGATTTCAGTGAATATTAATCTGGGATTGTCAAGTGTTCATATTTTGAACTGTAACTTTTCTGCAAATTGTTGAATTGGTTGATATTGAGTACCCAGTTGAGTTTGTGTTGGCTCAACTGGAGGATTGGGAATATATTCTGTGCATATTGAGTATTCTTGCAGGAAATTTTGGTTTGTGAAAAATTCAAGTTTGGGGGAATTTCTGTTTATCAGTGAGTTGAAATCAGTGTTTGGGACTGTTTTGGAAAAAAAGGAATTTCTGCTTTGTTGCTACCATGCCGCCTAAGAGATCTCGTACTGAGGGATCCTCCTCCGCACCACCCAGGCAATATGACCACAGTAAATTTATTAGTGCCGAGGCAGCAGACAGATTTGATGACTTCATCACGGGTAAAGCTCTAACTCCCGAGCGAGGACTCAGGCCAGAGAGAGGGGTTGATGGAGAGATTTAGGAGCAGATTGATGAGAGGGTGTGGGACACTTTCACCCACCACCCCGACCCAGCAGTGGTTCCTGTGGTACAGGAGTTCTATGCCAACGCTCAGGACAGGCAGCCTTTTGAGGCCATAGTCAGGGGGATGAGGGTACCGTTCAGCGCACAGGCAATTAATCACTACTACAACTTGGTGCCTCCTGCATTATGCCAGTACACAGAGTTCATTCGCTTGCAGCCTGATTTTGACAAGATTGTAACTGAGTTGTGCAAACCAGGTACCACATGGATCACTAGGCGAGATAGAGGTGTTTCTCTCTTCCCCAGCAAGGACCTCAGCCTGTATGGAAAGATTTGGTAACACAGCAGCCATCACAGCTTCTCGACCACAGGCTGATTGCGAGGTACAAGGTTTGGGATGGAGCCGAGTCGCATCCTCGTGGCCGAGGCTTTATTATTGAGGCTACTTCCGAGGAGGAGGAGGAGGAGGATACTCAGCTGCCTGCCGGTTCATCACGGCCTAAGGCAAAATTCAGCACTCAAATCCGCAGCCTTCAGTTACTTATTGACAGTCGAGCTAAGAGGCTAGAGAGGAGGCTAAAGAGGCAGAATCAGCGCATTGCAGAGAGGCAGGAGCACATGTGGAACTTCACCACTAGTTTCAGCGCGGTTCTAGCAGCACAGTACCCGAGTGCACCTCCACTTCCTTTCCCCGTGCCTACACCGCTGCCGCCTTTCCCACCATCTGACTCTGACGTTGAGGAGGTGGAGGATAACCCCGCCGAGTGATATCATAGGGAAGTCCTCAGTTCTTCATGTCTTTATCTTTTCTACAATGAGGACATTGTTATTTCCAAGTTTGGGGGTGTTTAAAGCTTTTAGTTTTAAGTTATAGTATTTTAGTATGCTGCATTTAGTTGTAGTTTTGCATGCACGTAGTATGTTTCAAACTTATGTTATAGTTAAGCATTTATAATATCATCAAAATGACTTTTCTTGCGATTAATGATTATTGCTGTTATTGTCATTTGTGTGATATTCATCGTACATATTCATCATCTGTTTATCATCTGCTTTGTTTTAAAAAAAAATTGCATTTAGAAAGCTTTTGAGAAGCGCACTTAAGGAGAGCCGATGATGACATGGATAAATTTTTTTTATGATATTCAACACTTTGGATCCGAATTGCTATATTATAAATGCTAGCTCGTGCCTAGTTTTCTTAAATTTTTAACCTTTTGAGTTACTAATGCACATATCAGTGTTGTTGAGTACGTGAGATTGTATGTTCAAATCTTTGAAACTGTTATTGCTCATTAAAAGATAGGATAGTTTAAAAAAAAAAAAAATTAATTTCTATGCTTATTTAATGCTTCGATGTCTGTCTTGATGCTGGTTATAATTGAAAAATGAAATATAGACAGATATGAGCAAATCTAGACTATTTTATCTTTGTGGCCGGTGTCATTCGAACAAGTAAGCCCTTTGGAGTGTTTCTATGCTTGGTGCCCTAAGACCATCTGGTTTGGGAGTCATCGGTGGAAAGTTTGCTACATGGGTGACATTGAAGAACCTAATAAAGATAGACATTGCACAGATCTAGATGTAAATAAAACTATCATCGAGATGGAGCGTAAAACGCACTCGGTAATTGTGATAGAATATAGTTAATAGAGTGTGAAATAAAAGCTAGTGAGTATGTGAGATACTAGTAGTGGTACTCGACTTATTTATCTTCTTTTGAGCACTATAGTTCTTAGATCGAATTGTGATCATTGCGTACTCTGTCTTTCTGACCACACACACACACATAAGGGTTAATCATTTGGCGAATTTTGGTGCGTGTTTCATTTCTGATAGTCCTACAGTTATGATGTTGTTGTTTATTTGTTTCTGATTGTTGAGGCTTGATTTCCTTATCTTGGCTGCTCTAGGCTTATAGTTCATGCATTTGCATTCATTTAATTAGTTGCATTGTGTATTTTTCATCTCCGTTGTTTTTGCTTGAGGACAAGCAAAGTCTTAAGTTTGGGGGTATTTGATGAGTGGGTTTTATACCTACGAATTAGTTATCCTTTGAACTCAATTCTTTGCTATCCTTAGGTGTTTTTAGTATCTATTTACTTGTTTTATGCTTTTGTTGTGCAGGGAACAGTTGTGGACGATCGTGGTGGTTTTTGGCAAGACCAGGGGCAAAAGGGTAATTTCAGCAGGACATGTGACCTCGCCGCGGCGAGCTCCCCAGGCCAATTTCCTCGCCGGGGCGAGCCTCCAAGGCCAATTTCTTCGCCGGGGCGAGCTCCCCAGGCTGTTTTTCTCGCCGGGGCGAGAGCGCGATTTCTGGTGCGACTGGCTTTGTCTGTTCTGCTATTGTGGCGCACTAGAGGAGGAATTTCAGGAACGGGAAAATGAGGAGAGAGGGAATTCAGATAAGAAATCATCCAGGGAGTTGGTATTGCATTATTCAAGCTTGGTTACACACATTGAAAAAGCTAGGGTTTGGAGCTAAAAAGAGAAGAAGAAAGGAACAAAAGGAAAATTATCAGAATTTCATCAACCAAGGAGGCTTGAAGCACGAATTAGGAGGGCAAGGATTAGAGAAGAAGAATCACACCACACCAATTCGAGAATATTATCACAAAAGGGTGTATCTTCATATGTTTTAGTTCTTCTTTCTTATTTTGTAACTTCAACCATGTACTATACTCAAATTATGATGTTATTGAGATTTGATATGAACTAAACTCATCATTCTAAGATTGCAATGGAACCCAACTTGTAGTTTAAATTGAATGCTCTCTCTTGATTGGTATTTAGGCATTTTGTGAATTGGAGTTCATAACCTTTGCTTAAGGATTAATTACTTGGCCCGTAATTACCTTGGTAACTTATATGGAATTGAGAGAGGAAGTATAAGTTGAGACCTAGTTATGAATTCATGTGAAAATTGGATATTCTTTATGGACAATGTATGAGATTATGTGACGTGGGTCTTATGTATTATTCTTGAGGATTGATAATTTGATTGTATTTAGGATAGAAATATACCTAAATACCACATGTATCGTATTGAGAATCCATGTTTAATGATTTCTATTGTGAAAGTTGGTAATTGATAGAATGGTTAATGAGATTTTTACGTGACATGTGTCTTATTAATTTTTCTTGATATGAGATTCTTGCTAGTGTGTAGAATAGAAATATATCTATACACCACAATAGAAAATACGTATTTGACCATCGAGAGAGGCTTAGACATACTAGTGACTTCTCGGATAACAATTCTTATGTTCTAATTTACTAAACAAGAGAGAGTATGATGTTTAAATGAAGAGTTGGGGGAAATTGTAATCTTAGATCTTTTTATCTTGAATTCTATCCGTGTGTAGTTAAACTTTATTCTCTAAATTATCTTTATTTAGTTATTGATCAACAACAAAACAAATCCTATTATCATTGTTTAAATTAGATTGATTTTTCATGCGATTGATATTTGGTAATTATTTAGCATAATTCCTCGTGGGTTCGACACTCTACTTATCATATATTACTTGTGGACCGCGTATACTTGCGCGTGTTTTATTGATTGCGAAATCAAGCAACAGGAAATCATATCAACAAGAGGATATAAATGGGGCAAAGAAGCCTGCCGAAGAACTCGGGAACAAAAAACAGGATAACCACATCGTCATAAAAGTAGTAAGCTCAAAGGGGTTATCCTTCCCCGTAAAAGATAGCATAGATAGACCCTGTCTTGACTCACAAGAAGAATCAATACGCATAGAATTACCGAATCAAAGCAAGCCAAACACACTTGTGTGCAGAAAACTCATGAATCCTAAAGAAGACAATATGCCCTTGTCCCAATGAAAAACACATCTACTGGCTTACAATGTGCCTCTTCCAAATATGCCACACACTCCTTGTCCTCCGGAGTCAACTCGGCTAAATTACAAGGAACGTTTTCCTCAGGATAAAGCTTGTAGAATATCCAGACATCCTCTAACGTTTAGGTGAACTTTCCCCAGGCAGTGACAAAAGTGTATGTCTTCGTATTTCATCGTGACACCGACACATCAAGGGCAAAATCATCTTTATAAACTTGAAAATCACGACAAAACTCTATGTAATATAGCACCCCAACATCTTTCAATCTTTCCTTATACACCTTGTTGTTCAGAATGGGAATGCACCAATGCACCCAACCACAAAGCTTCGAGGATGAGTCAGAAAAGAACCGAAGAGGAGCATAATAACTAGAACCCCGTGGGCCTAATTTTTCATGTGAAAATAGTGGAAAATACAGAAAATAATGCACAACAATGTTTAAGAGACCCAGATAGTAAATAAAAAAAATTGTGCACGCTCATCTAAACCGAAAAGTCTAAATTTGCGTGCAAAGAGCAATTGTATTCCGGGTATAAATTAGGGGATTAATTATCTTAACTAAATCATAATTAGTGATAATAAACTCCTCGGATTAGTCCAAACCAAAAAATATGGCTCGTGTTAGAAAATGGCTCACGGCAGGCCCCACCTAGGAGGCCACTTAGGCACCCGTATAGAGACATCAACTCCAAAGGACTTAGCATCTTCGTTCACATCCCTCACCATCCATCATGAGTGCTTAAGAAGGAGTCAAAGCATAGCATTGGCCATTTCCATTCAAAGAGGCCAAATTTGGCTAAGTATCGAAAATTGAAAAAAAAATGACTAAATATGGAGAGCCTCACTAGGTGAGCCATTATGAGGGAATGCCCTATGCGAACACATGGTGTATATGATGTTCTGTTGCAGACAACCAAAAATAAAATCTTAGTGCGAAAGATATTTATGTAGTACTGCAAGTAAGAGTCGATCTCACAGAGAGTGATTAGTTTAAATTTATGCTTTGTATACCAAAAAGGGGGTTTTGAATATTATTGTTCAAAGTAAATTAATACGTAAATAACATAAAATAATCTAACATAATAAATCAAGAAAACGAGCCTTGGATTAAGTCAACTTCCACCTTCAGAAACTTACACTGATCATTAACTCAAGCATAAACAATTAATATTTTGAATATTCATCGTTGGAATTACTTCTGTGTCTTTCCTTAATTATAGTTAGGCAGAAATAAGCAATCTAAATAACCCTAACTACTAAACAACTTTAGACAATCGCTGAAAGTTTAATCTAGTAGCAGCTTTAAGAATTAGAAAAATCGATGAAGTTAAACAACACAAGCACAAGCGGTTGCATTTAATTTAGTTGAATTTTTCTTAAGATATAATAATGTTCTGATCTGTAGTTAATTATTAACCTTAGTTGCTTCACAAATTAGAGTGACCAAACAATTACGGATTTGATATCTAATTTAGCAGTAGATTTCAACGAATAATAAGCTAGCGTGCACTCTAGCAATTAAACTTATCAATCATAAAATTTAAGCGTAGAAAATAATCAATACTCAAAATATAAATTGAACAATTAAAACCAATTAGATCTCACAGTGTAATAATCTGAGGAGGCTTCCGTCTTCTTAAACCAAGAATAAAAATTTAGCTACAGATGACTTTGAAAACACCAAAGAATAATAGAGAGAATAGTTTTTAGATAAGACTCTAAGCTCTCTTGGTAATCCTCTATTTATAGGCATCAAGGCTCAATTAATTCATTCTAAGAATCAACTTCCTTCAAAGAGATCTTCTAAATAGACTTTCCTTTCATTCATTGGATTTGACTAGCACATCAAGATTGTCCACCTCCTTCATTCTCCTTGTAGGATTCTTCTTGTTTCTTTTCTTCCATGAATAAGAGTATTAAATATTGTTTGATCACCAAGAAATTGACTTTATTGTAATAAAATATTAAATCAATGTACTCGCGTAATTACAACATTGCCCCTCCTTTGACTTTAAGTCCAAATAATACTCAAATCTCTAAAGCACTTCCAAAGTCAAGGACTCCTTTAATTGCACCTTAAATAAAAATATAAAAATAATGAGTGTATTAGGCACAAAATAAATATAAAAGATTAAGCATTAAGGGATAAAAATATAACATATTTTATTCTCATTAAATTCCCTCACACTTATCTTTTGCACGTCCTTGGGCAAAACAAAAATAAACTATAACACCAAAAATTCATCTAAACAAACTAACAAACTTAACAACCTTGAGCCACAAATTAATATGAACTTCAACAATTAACCTCAAAGATTCAAAACAATAACTCTTGAGAAATTTCAAAACAATGCATCATCTAAAACTTGAGCTCCTTTATCAATCTTACTTTACTCTCAACCCTTCGTGTGTGTGTGTGTGAATCCAAATACACCAACACAATCAGAACTCAGATAAACTTATGAAGTCAAAGCCTTAAAGGAAAAAGAGGAACTCAAGCACTTATTTTCACACCATTCTCAGTTAACACAAGAAAATAACACCAGAGGATCAAGAGGCTTTTCGTTTTTTTTTCTTTTCCCCAGTAAGTGTATTTTATGTTCCATCTTACCAGTGAGTGCGTTTTACGCTCCATCTAGCATGTCACGTGTTTATGAGTGAGTGCGTTTTACGCTCCCTCTCAACCCACCACATGAATCTTTATTTTTTTTCTATTTCCTCTTTTCTTTTTTCTTTTTTTAGTACTTGCAAAATTTACCTAAATCATTTCCCCTCTCTTAAATAATATCTTATATTCACTTCAACTTATGATCAAACAAGCAATAGAGTTTCAAAATTTCTCCCCCAATTCATTTAATCAAATAAATTCTCTCCAAGTTAAAATTAGGTTGACCAAATGGACATGTGCTCAAGTATGAAAGGTTACTAATAAAGTAATAATCAACAAAGAAAACTAAATTCAGATTACACAATGTCTATTAATCTTTCAAGAAGTTATTAAAGAAAAATTAAAATTTTATCATTGGTCAAAAATTAAAATTTAGATCAACTTATTGCTCAAGTGATATATCCTAAAACTATCCCATTTTCGTAGGAAACACGATTGCACTTATGTGCAACAAGCCTTTAAACCCCAAGGTTACCCCAAGTGGACGAGTTTTGTCTCGTGAGGGTTTGCAGTGAATATACCTACAAAATTCAAAATAAAACAAAACATAGTAAGAATATTGTTAGGTTTGTATATAGCGCGAACATGCAATCAAATTACATAAATAGTGCTGAAGCCCCATAAAATCAGATTTTAAAATTTTATACAAATCATCACAATGATCTTTCTGTTAGGTTTGTATATAACGCAAGCATGCAATCAAATTACATAAATAGGGTGGAAGCGTGATAAAACGGATTTTAAAATTTTTCACAAAAATTAATTTTAATCAGATTGATCATCTTAAGGACATGAGTCTCAACGGTAGTGCCCTCGGTCATACGAGATCGGAAGAGCTCCTTAGATATCTGATATCTAGCAGTCCTATGTTGCTCACCATACAACTCTTTGAGGTGCAGCAATATAGTAGGAGCATCCATAGTTTCATGTTGACGCTGAAGCTCGTTACTCATGGATGCGAGCATGATGCATTGAGCCAAGATTGCTTTATCTTGCCACTTTTTGAAAGTAGCAATCTCTTCCTTAGAGGCTGTTTCTGCAACATTTACAGGGACCGGCGAATTTAGGACATAAGAAATCTTTTCAATAGTGAGAACAATTCTCAGATTCCTTAACCAGTCCGTGTAATTCGGTCCGATCAGTTTGGTAGCATCAAGTATGCTACGCAGTGATAGTGAGTTTGACATTTTTAAATTTTACATGTGAAATAGACAACATTTTAGCATACATTCATTTTATTAATTATCAAAATAAATTAGGTCTTTATTTAAATTGGTATCTCCCACTATTTTCATCAAACTATATTACCCTCAATATATAGTTCGACAAATCTAATTAAAGATTTGCTAGCGAGAATAAGGATCCCATTTCAAACGTATATAGCCTTGTGATGACATAACAAATGATATATAAATAAATAGGTAGACAACTATTGTCAATTACATCACTATGCAACTCCTTGTATTTTGCCTCTTAGATTATTTTGATCAAGTGGTGACACATCCAAATCAAAATTATCCAAGTTAAGTCCAACCTAGCACTTTCATATATGTGAAGAGAAAAATACCGTCCTTGCGGTGACACAACAAAACAGTAATGTTTAATTCCTTAATAAGCATCAAATGTGATAATACAACATCTTAAATATTTAATATTTGTTTTGTGGTGACACAACAAACTCATATTAAATATTTAATACTCTATTGCTTTACCATGCTAGAAGGCGACGTTCGATATTCCAAATATCTTTGAACTCTTAGGACTTAATATGATTTCTTTGAGGGGTTTGTTATTATTAGTCTCATCTTGTTTAGCGCGGATGCACATATATATAATACGCGTTATATTATTTAACATGCGAAGCATGTTAGATAATATATAATATATATATATATATATATAGTAATCATGCACATATAGAATACTATATTCTACCCGGATTGATTATGGACTTTTATTCTAGTTTGGTTCACTAGAGCCACCAAGTGAATCAAAAGGTCAAACCTAGGGTCCAAGAATTAAATTTAAATATAACTATTATATTTAAGCTCGTGCTCCATTACAAACAGTTCTTCAAGCGCTCCTTGCTCCTTGCTCCTTTGTCTCTAATTCTTTAAAATAATTCTAACTAATTCTATTACATAAACTATTTATAATAAATAGACACCTTGATCAGCAGTCAAGAGCAAGTACATAGGAGGAAGATAGAATTTACATTACGAAAAACTAGAGAAGATGAGGTACGCAAATCCCATTTATAAAAACTCATTCATTCAAGCATCCTCTAAAATAATTCCAATCACACATTGGTCAATAGTCTATAATCAATCTCTATTTATTATCATACATATCTCCATATGCATCAATTAATAACATTCATCCCATGAATAATAAAACCATTCCATATTTGCTAATATTTAGTTTTTGAAACAAAATAAACTCTTTTATTTTAATCAAAAAACCAAATCCAAATTAAACTCCTTTAATTTTAGCAATCTGAAATCATATTTCAGATAAAATAAACATCTTTATTTTAAACTTTTATCAATTAAATAAACCATTTATGTTAATTGAGAAAAACAAAAAAAATTCAAACTCTGCATATCGGCGCGGTTGCGCTCCAAATTGAACTAGGAGCGGCGCGGCCGCGCTACACCCCCAGAAATATTTTCTGGGTTCGGGCGCGGCCGCGCTCCAGAATAAACTGGAAGCAGTGCGGCCGCGCCGCGCTGCAGATTCAGGAAAAAAATTTTCTGCCCAAAATCCGATCGTATCGCATATCAATTCATACATGGAATCATCAAAATCAATAATTAACACAAGGATTAGGCTCTAATACCACTGTTAGGTTTGTATATAATGCAAGCATGTAATCAAATTACATAAATAGGGCAGAAGCGTGATAAAACGGATTTCAAAATTTTCATACAAACCATCACTATGATCTTTCTTTGTCTTCAATTATCAATTAACGAAAGAGATAGAGATAGAGAATTATACCCTCATGAATCAAAGCTTCCTCGGGTACAAGTTCACCTCCAATTCCTTCGAGTTCTCCTTGAATTCCACCGACTAAATTCCTTCGTTTGATTAACGTTAGCCACCCAAGTGTTTGGCCTCTAGAGGTGATCCACCAAGAAAGAATAGTTGTTCAAGAAGATGGGTGTTGGCAAAACCCTAGTTTCTATCTCTATAGAAATTGTAAGTACTCTCCACAATTTAATGCAAGAGTGTGTAACCCCAATCTATGATAAGACTTCTCTTATTTATAGATGTAGGAAAACCCTTCCCTAAACTATTTAGGATTAGGATTTCTATTATAATTAAACTCCTTTAATTAATTATGCTCATAATCCAATTAGCAATTCATGAGAGAGTACTTCTATTAATTAATTCTCAATCCCTATTATAAATTAAATAATACTAATAGTAATAATAATAAGACTCCTCTTATTAATTTATTTTTAATATTTCCAAAGTATTAAATAATAAATATTAAGCTATTTAATTTATTCTATCTCCACAGATTAAATTAAATACACTTAACTTATTATTACAATTATACCTTTTACTTCTTAAACAAATATTTTCCTTTTGCGGCGTGACCCTTTAGGTTCTTCATATTAAACCGGTTGTGAATAAATCAATTAGAACAATTTTATTCTTATTTAAATAAATAAATTAAACTATTTAATTCATTTAAATAAATAACATTTATTCTACAATAAGGGTAAGCCCCCTTAACGATCAACAACTTTCTAGATAATATAGATTTCAACATTAATCACAAAAGAACCTTTCAGTGCATAGTTACCGTACAATTCAATTCTTCTACCATATAATGTCCCAATTAAATATAAGATATGGATTTACTGTCAAGTCTTATTGTAACGAATGCAATTTTTATGATTGAATAAAAATATTTATTGAATTATATAAATATTTTTATTAATTTATTGAGCTAAATAAATAATTTATTAAGTTTTTGTGAAATGGGTATATGTTAAGTTTAATAATGTTAAATGTTATTTGAATGTGATTTGTTATGTTTATCCTAATTTAATTTAATAATTAAATTAGATGATGAAAAGATTTATTTGAATAAATAATTTATTTGAATAATGTAATTCATTTGGTATTATTGTTATTGGTTAAATAAATTTATTATTTAAGTTAGTAAGGTTTAATTGAATTTATTTAATAATAAGTTCGATTAAATTAGAAGTGTGACATTTTAAACTATATGTTATAATGATTTATTAAAATAAATGAGAAAGTGTTTAATTCAGTTTTACCAAACAGGGCCCTATGATCTTTGTTTGGGAATAATGGGTTATTTTATTTGTGTTTTACCAAACAAGGCCTTATGACCTTTAGTTAGAATAATAGATTATTTTAATTTTTGTATTACCAAACAAGCCTTAGAGGCTTTTGAATTGTGTAACTGATAAGTTAATGTCAGTATACGTTATTATTCTTTTAAATTATCAATTTTTATTTTATTTCATCAGTTTTATTTTACGTCAGTTGTTAAAAAAAGCAAAGGAACAGAGTATTGAGAGAGTTAGAATTGAGAGCTCTGTGAATTAGAGATAGAGCAGAGCTTTGAGAGTTGAGAGAAAAGAGAGAAATTGAGAGAAGAGTTTGGAATTGAAGAGAAGATTTCTAGCATCAAAGGAGACTAATCAATTTTCTAAACAAATTGAAGGTATAATCCTTTTTAAGTTCTTTCCTATATTTCATTATTTTAGTTCTCTGTATAAAATTTACTTGCTTAATACATGAATTACTTGGTGTAATTGGTAGTAATCATGTGTTAGATGATTATATGATGATTAATAATCAATTTAGAGGTATTAATCCATGAAAATATGCTTTGGAATAGAGTTTGTAATTTTACAGAGTTTGTTTCATGAATTGTATATATGTATCAAAATTGATGCTCTATTTGATTATTAATTGGTTAATTAATAATTGTTCATGATTATATGATGAAAAACAAGAATAATGCAAGAAGAATGGTTTTAATTGGTTGAAAAATGAATTTACAGAGTTTAATTTCATGAGAATGGTTAAAACTTAAATATTTGGTTTTAACAGTGAATTTTTGGTTTTAAATTGGTTGATTGTGTGTTTTATAATGCTTAGATTGGTTAGAAACATGTTGGGTAAATATTTTGTATCATATATGATGTCTGGGTATGTTTAAATTATTCATTGGATGGTAGAATTCGGAAAATTTGGGCCAAATTTGGCCTAAGTTTTCACTGGTTCGCGACCCGTAGAAGGTGTCAGTCGCGTCTACCGCCCCGGCGGTAGAAATGAGCTAGAATTATCGCCCCGGCGACAGCCTCGCCCCGACGACGATTTTGTTAAGCTTTTTCTCGCCCCAGCGAGAATCGCTGCTGTAAAAAAAATTATTATTATTATTATTATTATTTTGTTTTCTTTTCTTGGAAGTTATGATGCATAATTAAACTTATATTAATGTATTAAATGACTAAAGAATTTCCAAGATGATTGCTAAACTAGTACTTGTTGACTATGGTATGCTAAATGAGATGTTAAGATAAAAGAGCAAGCTTAGAATGCTTTTAATCTTGTGACTAATTATATTACCATTTTACAATTAAATGTTTAGGTTGTTTAAGGATCGTGAATTACTTAAATTTGTAATCTACGCTTGAGGCAAGTTTTCCTATCTCAAACCTGTTATTTCATTTAAAGCGAGTTTAATATCATTGAGCAAGTTTCCTTATCTCAATTCAATACTTTTACGTTGAGCAAGTTGTTCTTTCTTTTTAACTTGTTAATTTATTCAAAGCAAGTTTATTTATATTAAGCAAGCTTGTTGACCTTAGCTTATTGATATTCAAGCAAGGTTACTATTATGTTACATACTTAAGCGTTATTCCAATCGTTGTTTGTTATTCAAATTTCGAGTATAGTTTCTATTGAGCAAGCTTATTTGATGAATTAGACTAGCAAACCCTTATTGATTCAGCTAGTCCTTAGTTGATGAGCGATTTCAAAGACTTAGAATATTTTCTATTCTTATTCCAAGCTAAGTTCCTTTTGGTATGGATCCAGACGATAAACTGAGATGAACAACCCTAATGTAGGGGATTACTTACGCGACAACGTTAAAATGTTTGTGCACAATACATTGTACAAAGGGCTGATCCCCCTGAGTACGAGATGTTGGTCCATAGTCTATATGACTGTTAAAGGTTGCAGTAGAAATACCTGTTAACCTAGGACATAGTTCGAGGTCTTGTGACCCTCAGATATAATTTCTAAATCTTGAATTCTATTTTCCTTGGAATCAAGCATTCTAACGAGCTTTTAGACTTTAACCATTTACTGACTGAGATTCAGAAAACTATTATTCCTCAGTTGAAATCCATTTGATTTAAATATTATTGTTATCGTACTTGTGAGCAATTGTTTGCTCACTCTTTCATTAATCATTGCAGCTATGCCAGAAAAGCAGGACGAACCGTCCACGAGTAAAGGCAAGGGCAAGATGCCAAAGTAGCAAGAGATTTATCATCCACTTGATGTTTATTTGTATCAAGGACTTGTTTAAAATTATGTTTTATTCCGCATTTGATGTATTAAGTGAGATTTGAATGTTTAATAGTTTGGTGATGTAACCCATTTTGGGAAGATGTTTCCTTAAGTTTATTTTATTGTTCTTAATATTGAGTAGTTAGATGTGATTGAATGAGATAGTGAACACCAAATTTGTGGGAATTAAGTACCTGGATTTGGGGGTGTCACAGGTTGGTATCAGAGCCGATAGGTTATGAACCTTTAGGTGGGGAAAACCTTAGGGTAGTAGCCTTTTAGAAGATAGAGAATATAGAGGTGATAAACTCTTATCGAGTTTTAAGGAATGGATTACGGAAATTCATAAAAGATAATAAAATGATTATGTGCTATGTGCTTATTTAATAACAAACTTATGTGCTCGCGAGTATTATCGATTAGTGATTAAAACTTAAAATCTTGTTGTCAGGATGACTGATAGAGGAGAGCCCAGCCAGGCTAGGGAGGAGGAGCCCCGAGATATTCACGTAGTTCATGAGCAGCTAGTGCAGAGGGAGCCATCCCCATTGATTACAGTTACAGGCCACGAGTATGAGCCTGAGACTGATCCTGAGGAGGACCCTGAGGAGGAGGAGGAGGAGGACCCTGATGAGATATCACTATCTACTTTGGGTGTTCAGATGTACGAGCAGGTGTATGATCGCAACATAGAGTTGCAGGACAGAGTGGAGGAGTTAGAGGGGCAGCTGGCTGAACGACAGTCTGTTTTGGAGTAGAAGAACAGTGAGATTGAGGAGCTAGACATACGTCTCGGAGACGTGGAGTGGAAGCTGGTTCATGTAGAGAGTGAAAAGGAGGAGTTAGAGGAACAGGCTGCGGAACGTCAAGCCACTTTAGAGCAGAAGGATGCTGAGATCCAAGACCTTTCATCACGTCTTGCAGAGGCTGAGCAGAGGCTAGCACAGTCTGAGTATCGACGAGGACAGTTGATAGCCAGGAATGAGATTGTACGAGATGAGTTGAAAGAGGAGTCAGCTAAGCGGGCGAGAGCTGAGACTGCTTGGTTGAGGGAGGCTAACCGCGCAGATCATGTTGAGTGTGAGGTGCGGTCAAAGAAGGCCAAGATTGATGATATGGAGTATATTTTTCACTCCATAGTGGATAGAGCTCTGGATCGAGTTCATCGTCATCCAGATATGGTAGATCAAAGGATGGTGACTCGTATTATGGAGCAGGAACGCCAGGAAGCTGTGCGTCGTGGGATGTCATCATAGATTATGATTAGTTATGTTATTATGAAATTTATCAGTTAATACGTTGTTAATCCCAGTTTATATAATGGGATAGAATAATGATGTAATCCTGGAACTTTGTGATTTCAGGATAGATGATTTGATGTAAATAACCACGATGTTATCTTTATTATGTTTTAAAGCAGTAAATGAATAAAATGCGAAAGTTTATCAGATGTGTTATGTGTTTAAGTGTTGTTTATAAATGTTTAAGTTGAGACTTAAATGTTTAAGTAATTGAGCAATAGTCTAATAACGCGAATTCTTAACAATACGATGCCGCCAAGAAGACAACCAACACGTCAACAGACCCCTGAAGGATCTACCAATAATGAAGAAGCCAACGCTAATCCGATGCAGCAGTTGGTGAATCTACTAACGGGAGCCTTTGCAAATCAACCACAAGCTCAGGCCACGACCTTTAAAGATTTCAAGGCTGTCGGACCTCCGGAATATCACGGCTCTATGAATCCAATTGAAGCTCAAACGTGGGTCATGGAGATGGAGAAGGTGTTTGATGTCGCTAGGGTCAATGAGGACCAAAAGACGGCATTTGCAACCTTTATGCTGAAATCAGAAGCTAGTTACTGGTGGCAAGCAAATAAGACTCGAGGAGGTCAAGGGATTATTCCATGGGAGCGATTTAAGGAGATGTTTTTCGAGACTTATTTTTCGGCAAGTGCTCAGAACCAGATGGAGGTGCAGTTTCTAGAGTTGAAGCAAGGTACTATGACGGTACCTGAATATGCTGCAAAATTCAATGAGCTGGCGAGGTTTGCGCCGTATCAGGTCAACACGGATGAGCGAAAGGCTAGGAGATTTGAGCAGGGATTGAAGCCTTGGTTATATAGTCGAGTTTCGTTGTTTCAACTGAACTCATTTGCGGCAGTGTTAGAAAAGGCAATAATCGCTGAAGGAGGTAGTGATGCTCTGTCCAAGTATAACCAGGAGCAGAGGAAGAAGAAGAATGAAAATGAAAAAAAGGCAAGTGGTAGTCATGGGGGAAGTAGCCAGAAGAGGAAATGGAATGATAGTAACTCTGCGGGAAGTCAGCAGGGTAATCAGAAGAAGAAGATGGAGGTGTTCAGCAACTGTGGAAAGAGCCATATAGGTGCTTGTTTGAAGGGTAAGAGGGTATGCTTCAACTGTGGACAAGAGGGTCATATTTCACCAAATTGCCCTAATCCGAAGAAGGGCACATGTTTCATTTGTGGATCAAAGGATCATTTTGCCCGAGACTGCCCTAAGAAAGCAACGACAGGTAGAGCCAGTGTAGGAAAAGGAAGCAGCGGTGGTGGCAACCTTACTATCACAGGACCGACACAGCCCAACCGACCTACAGCTCGAACATTCAACATGACGGTGCAGGATGCTGTGCAGTCAAAGGATGTAGTGCCAGGTATCATTCCAGTCAATAATGTTAATGCTTATGTATTGTTTGACTTGGGTGCTACTTGCTCATTTATATCCGATGATTTTGCTAAGAAATTAGGGTTACCCCAGGAAGAATTAGATTACCCTATGAATATAGAAATTGCGAATAGGGAGGTGATTCCTGTTAAGTTTGTCCACAAGAACTGTCAGGTAGATATTAAGGGTCATGTAATGACTGTCAACTTAATCCCAATTCGTCTTGGGGAGTTTGACGTCATTCTGGGAATGGATTGGTTGTTCAACCATGGGGCAATTATTGACTGTCAAAAAACGTGTGTAAACCTTATGACTCCGTCAAAGGTAGTGTTTTATGGCAGCAAGTCGCCTAGACAAATGAGTTGTCTGACGATGGTGCAGGCCAGAAAGATGTTGAGACAAGGATGTGTAGGATATCTAGCCTACATAGTTGATATCCGAAAGGTGGGTGCAAAACTGGAGGAGATACCAGTAGTTAGGGATTTTGCGGACATGTTTCCTGATGATTTGTCAGGACTACCGCCAGATAGGGAAATCGAGTTTGTAATTGAGTTAGCACCGGGAACGGCCCCTATATCAAAAGCCCCGTATCGAATGGCTCCGGTAGAATTAAAGGAGTTGATGGTGCAGCTACAAGAGCTGCTAGACAAGAAGTATATTCAACCGAGCATTTCGCCATGGGGAGCACCAGTATTGTTTGTTAAGAAGAAGGATGGATCAATGCGTCTTTGCATTGATTATAGAGAGTTGAACAAGGTCACGATCAAAAACAAGTACCCGTTGCCAAGGATTGACGACCTGTTTGATCAGCTGAGGGGAGCAAGGTACTTTTCAAAGATAGACCTCCGAAGTGGATACCATCAATTGAAGGTGAGAAAAGAGGACATACCAAAGACGGCGTTTCGAACCAGATATGGTCACTTTGAGTTTTTGGTTATGTCATTTGGATTAACGAATGCGCCTGCAGCATTCATGGACTTAATGAATAGGGTGTTCAAACCATTTCTGGATAAATTTGTGGTGGTATTTATAGACGACATTCTGGTCTACTCCAAAACTCAAGAAGAACATGTGGAGCATTTGAGGGTGACATTGGAGGCGTTACGGAAGGAGAAATTGTATGCAAAATTTTCAAAGTGCGAATTTTGGTTGGAGCGTGTTCAATTTCTTGGACATGTGATCGATAAAGACGGGATTTCGGTGGATCCAGCGAAAGTCGAGGTTGTAATGAACTGGGATCAGCCGAAGACACCGTCAGAAGTGAGGAGTTTCCTAGGTTTGGCGGGATACTACTGGCGTTTTATTCAAGATTTCTCCAGGATCGCCACTCCGTTAACAAATTTAACAAGAAAATCAGTGAAGTTTGTTTGGACGGAGAAGTGCGAAGAGAGTTTCCAAGAACTAAAGAAGAGACTAAGTTCGACACCTGTGTTGTCTTTACCAGATGATACAGGAATATTTTGTGGTATACAGTGACGCATCACATAAAGGACTTGGTTGTGTGTTGATGCAGAATGGTAAGGTTATTGCATATGCACCGCGCCAACTAAAAGACTATGAAAAAGGGTATCCGACCCATGATTTGGAGTTAGCAGCCGTAGTGTTTGCTTTAAAAATCTGGAGGCACTATCTATATGGGGAGAAGTGTGAAATATATACAGACCATAAAAGTCTGAAGTATATTTTTACACAGAAGGATTTGAATATGAGGCAGAGGAGATGGATAGAATTGATCAAGGATTATGACTGTGAAATTCTATACCATCCAGGGAAGGCTAACGTGGTTGCTGACGCTTTGAGTAGAAAAGGTCGGGAGAAACTATTTTTGTTAACTGCTCAAGAGAAGCTCGTAGCAGAAATGGCTAAATTGGAGTTAGAGGTGAAGAATCTGGCAGAGCCTGCTGAAAAATTGTTCCAAATGGAAACCCAACCAACTTTGGTAGAAAAGGTGAAGGAAGCGCAACTTCACGATGAGGAATGTGTTAAAATACGGAAAAGAGTGCTTGAAGGTGAAAAGCTCAAATATAAAATCGATACTGAAGGGTTGCTGAGATTTGAAGGCAGAATCTGGTTAACGTCGGTATTGGCAATCAGAGAGGAGATTTTGAACGAAGCTCACAGTTCACGATTTTCGGTTCACCCGGGAAGTACAAAGATGTACCAGGATCTTCGCTAACATTTTTGGTGGCCAAACATGAAAAGAGAGGTTGCTGAGTGTGTTGCGAAGTGTCTCACTAGTTAGAGAATTAAAGCGGAGCATCAACGACCAAGTGGTTTGCTACAGCCCTTGGAGATACCAGAATGGAAGTGGGAGCATGTCACAATGGATTTTGTGGTAGGGCTTCCAACTACTCAGAAGGGGTATGACGCAATATGGGTCATAGTTGATAGATTGACGAAATCAACACATTTCTTGTCTATCAAAATTAGATTCACTTTGGATCAGCTGGCGAAATTATACGTCAAGGAGATTATCTCAAGGCACGGTGTTCCAGTGTCAATAGTGTCAGACAGACATCCACGTTTCACCTCAAAATTTTGGAGGAGTTTGCAAGCTTGTTTGGTAACGCAGTTGAGAATGAGTACAACCTACCATCCTCAAACCGATGGCCAGAGCGAAAGAACAATTCAAACGTTGGAGGATATGCTTCGAGCGTGCGTCATGGATTTTAAAGGCAACTGGGATGATCATTTACCTCTGGTCGAGTTTGCCTATAACAACAGTCATCACGCTAGTATCGGCATGCCGCCTTATGAAGCATTGTACGGAAGAAAATGCAGAACTCCGTTATGTTGGGACGAGGTTGGTGAACGATGACTATTGGGACCCGAGCTGGTACAACAAACTGCTGAAATTGTCAAGGTGATACGAGCCAGACTGATAGCCACTCAAGACAGACAGAAGAAGTATGCTGATCAACACCGACAAAATCGCGAATTTGAAGTCGGAAGCTTTGTATTCCTCAAAGTATCTCCCTGGAAAGGGAAAATCAGATTTGGTAAAAAGGGTAAGCTGAGTCCGCGGTTTATTGGACCCTTTGAAGTGCTGAAACAGGTGGGTGAGGTAGCTTATGAGGTAGCTTTACCTCCTGAGTTAGGCCACATTCACAATGTCTTCCATATATCGGTGCTACGACAATATAAGACCGATTATAAACATGTAATAGAATATGAACCGATACAGTTTGAGAAAGATTTGTCTTATGAAGAGATACCTGTTCAGATAGTGGACAGGAAGGAGCAAGTACTTAGAAATAAAGTGATACCTTCTGTTAAGGTGATCTGGAGGAACCACAGTGCTGAAGAAGCAACGTGGAAACTCGAAGAGCAAATGATACAAAATTTTCCTCAATTATTTGTTTAATCTTTATATTGCGATTCTGGGGACAGAATCTTTGTAAGGAGGGGAGAATGTAACGGACGATTTAATTGCGTTGTGATTCTGGGGACAGAATCCTTTTAAGGAGGGAAAGATGTAACGAATGCAATTTTTATGATTGAATAAAAATATTTATTGAATTATATAAATATTTTTATTAATTTATTGAGCTAAATAAATAATTTATTAAGTTTTTGTGAAATGGGTATATGTTAAGTTTAGTAATGTTAAATGTTATTTGAATGTGATTTGTTATGTTTATCCTAATTTAATTTAATAATTAAATTAGATGATGAAAAGATTTATTTGAATAAATAATTTATTTGAATAATGTAATTCATTTGGTATTATTGTTATTGGTTAAATAAATTTATTATTTAAGTTAGTAAGGTTTAATTGAATTTATTTAATAATAAGTTCGATTAAATTAGAAGTGTGACATTTTAAACTATATGTTATAATGATTTATTAAAATAAATGAGAAAGTGTTTAATTCAGTTTTACCAAACAGGGCCCTATGATCTTTGTTTGGGAATAATGGGTTATTTTATTTGTGTTTTACCAAACAAGGCCTTATGACCTTTAGTTAGAATAATAGATTATTATTCTTTTAAATTATCAATTTTTATTTTATTTCATCAGTTTTATTTTACGTCAGTTGTTAAAAAAAGCAAAGGAACAGAGTATTGAGAGAGTTAGAATTGAGAGCTCTGTGAATTAGAGATAGAGCAGAGCTTTGAGAGTTGAGAGAAAAGAGAGAAATTGAGAGAAGAGTTTGGAATTGAAGAGAAGATTTCTAGCATCAAAGGAGACTAATCAATTTTCTAAACAAATTGAAGGTATAATCCTTTTTAAGTTCTTTCCTATATTTCATTATTTTAGTTCTCTGTATAAAATTTACTTGCTTAATACATGAATTACTTGGTGTAATTGGTAGTAATCATGTGTTAGATGATTATATGATGATTAATAATCAATTTAGAGGTATTAATCCATGAAAATATGCTTTGGAATAGAGTTTGTAATTTTACAGAGTTTGTTTCATGAATTGTATATATGTATCAAAATTGATGCTCTATTTGATTATTAATTGGTTAATTAATAATTGTTCATGATTATATGATGAAAAACAAGAATAATGCAAGAAGAATGGTTTTAATTGGTTGAAAAATGAATTTACAGAGTTTAATTTCATGAGAATGGTTAAAACTTAAATATTTGGTTTTAACAGTGAATTTTTGGTTTTAAATTGGTTGATTGTGTGTTTTATAATGCTTAGATTGGTTAGAAACATGTTGGGTAAATATTTTGTATCATATATGATGTCTGGGTATGTTTAAATTATTCATTGGATGGTAGAATTCGGAAAATTTTGGCCAAATTTGGCCTAAGTTTTCACTGGTTCGCGACCCGTAGAAGGTGTCAGTCGCGTCTACCGCCCCGGCGGTAGAAATGAGCTAGAATTATCGCCCCGGCGACAGCCTCGCCCCGACGACGATTTTGTTAAGCTTTTTCTCGCCCCAGCGAGAATCGCTGCTGTAAAAAAAATTATTATTATTATTATTATTATTTTGTTTTCTTTTCTTGGAAGTTATGATGCATAATTAAACTTATATTAATGTATTAAATGACTAAAGAATTTCCAAGATGATTGCTAAACTAGTACTTGTTGACTATGGTATGCTAAATGAGATGTTATGATAAAAGAGCAAGCTTAGAATACTTTTAATCTTGTAACTAATTATATTACCATTTTACAATTAAATGTTTAGGTTGTTTAAGGATCGTGAATTACTTAAATTTGTAATCTACGCTTGAGGCAAGTTTTCCTATCTCAAACCTGTTATTTCATTTAAAGCGAGTTTAATATCATTGAGCAAGTTTCCTTATCTAAATTCAATACTTTTACGTTAAGCAAGTTGTTCTTTCTTTTTAACTTGTTAATTTATTCAAAGCAAGTTTATTTATATTAAGCAAGCTTGTTGACCTTAGCTTATTGATATTCAAGCAAGGTTACTATTATGTTACGTACTTAAGCGTTATTCCAATCGTTGTTTGTTATTCAAATTTCGAGTATAGTTTCTATTGAGCAAGCTTATTTGATGAATTAGACTAGCAAACCCTTATTGATTCAGCTAGTCCTTAGTTGATGAGCGATTTCAAAGACTTAGAATATTTTCTATTCTTATTCCAAGCCAAGTTCCTTTTGGTATGGATCCAGACGATAAACTGAGATGAACAACCCTAATGTAGGGGATTACTTACGCGACAGCGTTAAAATGTTTGTGCACAATACATTGTACAAAGGGCTGATCCCCTTGAGTACGAGATGTTGGTCCATAGTCTATATGACTGTTAAAGGTTGCAGTAGAAATACCTGTTAACCTAGGACATAGTTCGAGGTCTTGTGACCTTCAGTTATAATTTCTAAATCTTAAATTCTATTTTACTTGGAATCAAGCATTTTAACGAGCTTTTAGACTTTGACCATTTACTGACTGAGATTCAGAAAACTATTATTCCTCAGTTGAAATTCATTTCATTTAAATATTATTGTTATCGTACTTGTGAGAAATTGTTTGCTCACTCTTTCATTAATCATTGCAGCTATGCCAGAAAAGCAGGACGAACCGTCCACGAGTAAAGGCAAGGACAAGATGCCAAAGTAGCAAAGACTTGTTTAAAATTATGTTTTATTCCGCATTTGATGTATTAAGTGGGATTTGAATGTTTAATAGTTTGGTAATGTAACCCATTTTGGGAAGATGTTTCCTTAAGTTTATTTTATTGTTCTTAATATTGAGTAGTTAGATGTGATTGAATGAGATAGTGAACACCAGATTTGTGGGAATTAAGTACCTGGATTTGGGGGTGTCACACTTATTTTATTTAATTATATGTATTTCGATTCTCAAATGCACAACTCTAAATAATGCAAATTAGAAACTCCTTTCTAATTTCATTCTGCCTTGGCCAAGGACTACTGAGTTGTCATTTATCGAATCACATAGGACATTCACATCTTTTATTAGACGTGGTAGATTTTTTGTTGATCATTCACCTATCTCCATGTATAACTTATTATACTCAATCATACCCTTTGATATACCCTAAAGGTCTTAAGGGACATGTCAAAGTATAACTCATCATACACAAGATACTATGATGATCTCAAGTCCAAGGATCACTTGTACTACTATCACTAGAGGAATTCCTATTGACAGGCGAGTAAAACTCCATTAAGTATTCCTTAGCGAGCCACGTTCAGTGAACTTATTTTCCAATAAGCACCTACATACTTGCTTTAGTGTCTCCACATAAATGATTATGAGATCAATCATCCTCTTCCTAAGAGCAAGCAACGTATGTACTAATCTATCCGGATTCACTAATCCCCTTTTTAGTAATCCAATGATTAGGAACGATTTTAGTTTGTGATGTGACACCCCCAAATCTGGGTACTTCAATTCCACAGATTTGGTATTCACTATACCATACATTCATATCTAACTACCCATAGTAAAGGATAATAAAATTAAACTGATTAAATCATCTTCCCATAAAAAGGGGGTTACAACTTAAAACTCTTAAGTAAATAAATCCCAGGTCATCTAACCTTTATTACAACAATGCGGAATTAAAACATAACATTGAATAAGTCTGATCATATAAATTTCATAACAATAGTAGTTTGCGAGCTACTTCTGCATCTTGCCCTTGCCCTTGCTAGTGGACGGCTCATCTGGCTTCTCAATCTTAGCTGCAATGTTTTATGCAAGGGTGAGCAAACAATTGCCCCCAAGTATAAAAACAATAACATTCACAGAAGTAGATTTTAATTAAGGTGTAACAGTTTTTCTGAAATCAATCAATAATAATCAAAGGTCTGAAAGCTCAATAGATAGCTTGGCTCAAGAGTTGAATATAGATTTCAAATTAAAAGTATATCTGAGGGTCATAAGACCTCGAACTATGTCCTAGGTTACCAAGTATCTCTACTGTAACCTTTAACAGTCTTATAGACTATGGACCATCCGTCTCATACTCCGGGGGATCAGCCCTTTATACAATGTATTGTGCACAAACATTTTAACGCTATTGCGTAGTATAATCCCCTATATTAGGGTTGTTCATCTCAGTTTTACCATTAGAATCCGTACCAAATGAAGTTTGGTTTGGAATAACTTCAACATAAATTCTTGATTTTAGAACAACCATCAACTATGGACTAGTTGAATCAAAAAGGTTCACTAGCCATATAATAGTCTGGTTACAATAACAATACAATCTTTGTAAAATGGGACTACAATAGCAGTAGAATTCAAGGATTACAAACGAATGTATTGGAATAACGCATTTGAAAACTTATAAAACCCAATCAACATATAAGCATTGAATAGTATGGAAAACCTTGCTCGAATAAGAATAATAGCCAAGGATAGAGAACTTGCTCAATAAGAGATAGGGTTTAGAAACTTGCTTAATGAAAAGTAAAGTTTTAGGAAACTTGCCTCGTGCGTAATCTATACAACCACACACAATGTAAATTAGTGATTTACAACTATGATCAACAATTTCACTTTTCATTTTAGTACAATTAAGCAACTTAGTTCATGCTCTGAACTTTCTAACTAACCACATAACACGAATCAGAAATCTCTACAAACATATAACACAAGACCTAGCATATGAATAACATCTCAATCCTTACAAACACCAAGTTTCAGATTTTTTTATAACTTATTAATTTATAACTAATAATCATCATATGAGCAACTACATTATAATATTAAATCTTATAACATGCTTTACGATCCTCTTCATACATTAAAATATGTTAACTTATCATTACCCAAGCTATGCATGTAAAAACTCATCACGGGGTCTGCTCTGATACTGGCGCGGTCGCGCCACTTTTACTCTTGGAACCAGCGCGGCCGCACTACACTCATACAGAGACTGATATGCTTCCGGCACGACCGCGCTACTTATGCACTGGAAACCAGCGCGGCCGCGCTGCGACGCAAACTTAGTTGCTGCAGCGCGAACAAACTCGGTTTTTTTTTCCAAATTCCATACATTCAACACTTAAAATCCCATTTAGCCAATCACAGACGTTATGAACTTAACAAACACAAAACTTAAATATCTGCAAAATCATTTCAACATCTCAGAATCTTCAAATAATCAAATTAAGGATTCAAATATCACAATTCATGTTCTATTTCATATTTTTGACATATTAGTGAAATCAAATACCACAAATTCATTTCTAAACCATTTTAATCCGTTCAAGTAGCATTGTTTTCGTTTCTCAGTGAATTGCAATAATACACCATCAATTTATAGTTATACATATGAATTAAGCACCGATATTTATACATACAAGCCATACTCGTGAACTTTCACTATTAAAACCAAAATTCTCTTTTAAAAAAAAAACATACTATCATGGATTAACTCAATTAAACCTGATTATAAACAACATATAATGATTTATACATGCTAACCAGCATACATAAACAACTTTTCAACAAATAATCCATCAAAACCCATTTACAGAGAAATAAAATAAATTCTCAATTAAACTATAAAGAACACAATAAAAGCTTAAGAATTTACCCTTATTTCCTTGATTAAGCAAAGTAAAATGATAGAGTATTTCTCTTCTTCAATCTCACCAAGCTCTCAAACTTTTCTCTTTAATTCTTTTCTCTCAAAACTTCTCAAGAGCTCTCAACTCTCAGACTTTTCTTTCTTTTAACTGACAAAGCTTTCAAATATAAACTGATGAGATAATAATCACGTATTTTAATTTTAAAACATCAGTTACACAATTCAAAAGCCATAAGGCTATGTTTGGCAAAACTAGATTAATTTAGAAATTTAAAAGCAACAAGGCTTTGTTTGGTAAAACTAAATTAATCTTCTCTTAATTTATTTAAATACTTATTATATAATATGCTTCAATTGTCACACTTCAATTAAATTAAACTTTATCAATTAATAAATTCAATTAAACTCTACTAACTAAATTATAACTTCTATTTGGCCAATTATAAATCAATTCAAATAAATCATTTTATTCAAATAAGTCATCTAATTTAATTATTAAGTTAAATTAGAATAACCGTCAAATACCACTCAAATAACAATTATCATAATTACACTTAATAAATTATTCCACAATAAATCCATCAATTATTTATTTAACTCAATAAATAAATTAACAAAAATATTTATTTAACTCAATAAATATTTTATTTATTCACAAAAAATCACATTCGTTACATGTGAGCTATCTAGAATTTAAATCTCATTAGCATGATCACCATTATGATTCTAAAAGCATTGCTTAAAACTATGGGTTTATCACATTTAATATAACATCACCATGTAGATAATATAAAATGCCTTTGATACTTTTATTAACAAATGAATAAGATTACAAAGTATATGCTATATCATATCAAATATTATTGGCTTGTGTGCATACTACTTTCACTTTCTTTGTGCTCAATTATCAATTATATGAAAGAGATAAAGTATGAAAATTTTACCCTCGTAGAACCGTACTTCCTCGGGTACAAGTTCAACTCCAAATCCTTTCGCGTTCTCCTTGAATTCTCTGGTTAGATTCCTTCCTTTGATCAACGTTAGTCACCTAAGTGTTTGGCCTCTAGAGGTGATCCACCAAGGAATAATACGTATTCAAGAAGATGGGTGTTTGGCAAAACCCTAGTTTCTATCTCTACAGAAATTATAAGTACTCTCCCAACAATTAGAAAAATCACATCACCCATCTATCATAAGACTTCTCTTATTTATAGATCTAAATAACCCTCCTAAACTATTTAGGAATAGGATCTTATTTTTAATTAAACTCCTTTAATTAATTAAACTCTTAATCTAATTAGGAATTAATGAGAGTACTTTTATTAATTAATTCTCAAACCCTTTTAGGAATTAAATAATAATAATAATAATAATAATAATAAGACTCCTCTTATTAATTTATATTTAATATTTCTAAAATATTAAATAATAAATATTAAGCTATTTAATTTATTCTATCTCCATAGATTAAATTAAATATACTTAACTTATTATTACGATTATGCCATTTATTTCTTAAATAAATATTTTTCTTTTGCGGTGTGACCCTTTAGGTTCTCCATATTAAACCGGTTGTGAAGAAATTAATTAGAATAATTCTAATCTTATTTAAATAAATAAATAATATTTATTCTACAATAAGGGTAAGCCCCCTTAGCGATCAACGACTTTTCAGATAATATAGATTTCAACATTAATCACAAAAGAACCTTTCAGTGAATAGTTACCATACAATTCAATCCTTCTACCATACAATGTCCCAATTAAATATAAGGCATGGAATTA
This sequence comes from Aralia elata, assembly GCA_034770075.1. NCBI lineage: Eukaryota > Viridiplantae > Streptophyta > Magnoliopsida > Apiales > Araliaceae > Aralia > Aralia elata. The sequence continues at coordinate 1,733,104 of JAVJAP010000089.1, read as the reverse complement.
CTGTCAAGTCTTATTTTATTTAATTATATGCATTTCAATTCTTAAATGCACAACTCTAAATAATGTAAATTAGAAACTCCTTTCTAATTTCATTCTGCTTTGGCCAAAGACTTCTGAGTTGTCATTTATCGAATCACATAAGACATTCTCTCCTTTTACTAGAAGTAGTAGATTCTTTGTTGACCATTCATCTATCTCCATGTACAACTTATTATACCTAATCATACACTTTGATATACCCTAAAGGTCTTAAGGGACATGTCAAAGTATAACTCATCATACACAAGATATTATGATGATCTTAAGTCTAAGGATCACTTGTACTACTATCACTTAAGGAATTTCTATTGACATGCAAGTAAAATTCCAATAGGTTTTCCTTTAGCGAACCACGTTCAATCCACTTATTCTCCAATAAACACCTACATACTTGTTTTAGTATCTCTACACAAATGATTATGAGATCAATCATCCTATTCCTAAGAACAAGCAAAGTATGTACTAATCTATCCGGATTCACTAATCCCCTTTTTAGTAATCCAACGATTATGAACGATTTTAGTTTGTGAACTATTTAGAATTTAGATCTCATTAGCATGATCATTATCATGATTCTAAAAGCATTGCTCAAAACTATGGGTTTATCACATTTAATATAACAGCACCATGTAGATAAAGTAAAATGCCTTTAATAAATAAATTCTTTTATTAATAAACGAATAAGATCACAAAGTATATGTTACATTATATCAAATATGATTGGCTTGTGTGCATACTACTTTCAATCTCCCACTTGCACTAAAGCCAATCGTCATGGTATCTAATACCCTTCTTCTCTAAGTGACGATCATCCTGTTGTTGGATAAAGCTTCAGTAAATGAATATGCAATGTTGTTCTTGAGAGTCCACTATCTCTATAGTGACTTATCCTATTTTAATAATTTCTCTAATCAAATGAAAGTGTCGCAACACATGTTTGAATCCAAGATGAGACTTAGGAACTATTCCTAGTTCTATAATGAACTTTTCATCCAAAAAATCAACTTGCAGCTTCATTTATAGCTATATACTTTGTCTTTGTCACTAAACCAGCAATTCTTTGCTGTTTGGAACTTTTCCAATTCACTGCACCACCATTCAAGGTAACAATTTACCCTAAAGTGGATTTGTTATCGTCTTGGTCAGTCTGAAAAACTTGAGTCTGTTCAACCCTCTAGTTTTAATTCAGACCCACCATGAATCATGATCACATCCTCAATACCTATTAAGTATTTAAAGATATTTTTCACTGTCTTACAGTGATCTTCTCCAGAATATGACTGATCAACATCAGGCCTTGTATATTCATTGCATACATGATAGTAACTCATGCGATCTCTCTTTTATTGGGGACAATTTTAGAGAGATACACTCCATGGCTCATCATAATAAGACCTCTCTTGGAGTTTGTTATGCTAAACGCCTTTAGCATTGAATGAATATACATTCCTTGGGTTAAGCCGAGCATCCTTTTAAATCTATCTACATAGATTTATATCCCCAATTTATAGGATGTTACTCCCAAGTCATTCATGGAGGAATGTTTAGATAATTTTATCTTTACTGATTGTAGCACTGGTATGTCATTCCTTATCAGTAGTATATCAACATATAATACTAGTAATGTCACAGCGCTCCCACTGAACCTTTTGTACACAATATGTTCATTCATGTTTTTGATAAAATCAAACTCTTTTGATTGTCTCATCAAAACGAATGTTCCGTCTTTGAGAAGCCTGCTTCAATCCATAAATGGATCGTTATAGCTCATATACATGATTTGTTTCAATCATTGAAACAAATCTATCTGGCTGTATCATAAATACATTCTCCTCGAGTCTTTATTGAGGAAGGACGTCTCTACATCCATTTGCCAGATTTCGTAATAAGCTGCAATCACAAGCAAAATCCAAATTAACTTAAGCATTACCCGGTAATAAGGTTTTATCACAGTCAACTCCTTGACTTTATTTGAAACCTTTTAATCAGGTCTGGTCTTATAGGTCTCCACCTTGCCATTTGCTCTAGTCTTTCTCTTAAAGACCCATTTTCACTTTATAGGTATTATGCCTTTCAGTGAAGTAACCAGAGTTTATACTTGGTTCTCATACCTGGAGTACATTTTATATTTCATGGCCATCTACCATTTCTTTGAGTGTCTACTACTCATAGTCTCATCGTATATAACTGGATCATCATCCTCTATGATGCGTACCTCATCATCATTCTCTATGATGAATCCATACCTCCTAGGTATCTTTGGTACTCTTCTAGATTTACGATTCGGTTGTGGTACAATAGGTCTATCTACAAGTTTCTCGGTTTGACTTATAGTGCTTTGTGGTTCTTGAACTCCTTCAAGATCTATTACCCTCCCACTAGCTCTGACGCCCCCAAATTCGAGTACCTTCAAACCCGTATCCGGTGCACCACAGTACTATTCATCCACAATAAACATCTAAATAATATTAATATTATGAAGGTAATTACTAGCTATTACAAACATAGTCTTACAATTCCCTGGTTCTAAGACCTTTTAAGTGTTCTTACATATTAATATATAAAATATCATTACAAACATCCTATATATTACAAAACATATCGTTCCACAATCCTTCCACCTTTCTCTTCCCTTTGTCCTTACCTGAAACCTCTGCACGATTCGGCTTAGCTGAAAACATTTAATTCAAAGCAAGAATGAGCATTTAATTGCTCAGTAAGTAATAACAGTTAATAAAAACAACATAAATATGAATTAAACATTTTCTCTGGAGAGTACTTCAACAACTGAACAATAGTTGTGAAAGCATTTCGAATCATTTTAGATATCAAAGAGTATTCGATTACATTTTTGAAATGACATACTGACTATACATGCTGAGCGGTCGAAACACCAAGAACTTTCTTTTTCATACTTTTGAAAAGGTCTAACAGTAATTCAACTATAAACCGTCTGAACTTACGGGCACGGTGGGTGATCAGCCCTTTATGCCATGCATTGATCAACACTACATACTGAAACGACATTTTGTTTTGGCACTTAAAGCCTTGTGAAAATATCCGACTAAAATTTTCCCCATATTAGGGTTGTTCATTCTCAGACTTGAATCTGAATCCGCATCAAAACAATTCAGGTTGGATAGCTCTACCGAATATCAATAATATTTCAAAGATTTATTTTAAAACCGATAAAATATTTCAAACCGTAGAACACTCAAGTTTGAATAATTTATGTCAAAGCATAGCTGAAACACTTGTACAAATGCTACAAGATTTGTATAAGTCTAGAATTTACACAATATATAAACATTGCGTAAATTTGAACATTAAAACATTTCAAGGCATTCATAGAAACAAAGTTAAATGAATGCAAAAGCTTGAACACTATCCATGTACAAGATCAGAATATTTGCTAAATGTAGGATCCTTGTTCAATATCAAATTAAACAAGAACTAGAAAACTTGCAACAAGTTAGGATACTTGCAAAAACATAGACAACTTGCACAAATATGAATTTTTGTACAGGTTAGGAAACTTGCCTTTCGCGTGCTTTAAACTTTTAGCATTAATCGCCTTTGTAAGTCCTACACAATTAATGCACATAGACATATCAATTAGCCGCGTATAATCGCCACTCATAGATTATATTAACTCTAGTTCATGCTTTACAATGTCCGTTTCATTAGAATCGGAACACCTTATAAGTGCATTAACATTTGACTCGGCGTTTCGACGTTCACACGACGCTCGCCCGACTTGTTTAACCCGAACGCCTAATTGACACACCATTACGTACAATTGATACGCTCAATTCAATTACCAATTTGTGGTTTATATTATCCTAGACTATATTTCTCAATGCCTAATAATTTACACGAGAATCTTAGCTAGCGGGGTTTGGCGTTACAGCGTTCCGAAGAACCTATCTCGCTTCGACCCCTTTCTGGCTATACATCAGCCTTAATAAAGTTTTATTTAAAATTAACTTCAACCCTCAATCTTAAATTCACATTGAATGAAAGTGTAGGTCTCTTTGTTAGCTCTCCGAATCATTTTGAATTACTTAAAACGGAGTTGGTATGCAAAAGTTACGCTTGATTGAGCGAAAGACGAAAAAATAAAAAAACTAGGCTCAGGGCATCCGTGCCCAACGCGCTCCACAAGGCCAAATAAGCTCGCCCCGGCACCAAATATCTGTCGAGCACGCCCCGACGAGAATTCTAGGCTAATTTTCGCGCCCCGGCGGGAATCTCTGAAACTTAAGAAAATTTTTCTTTTGCTACAGAAAACTTTCCGACGCACGATCGATTTCTAACACCCAAACCTATTTCTAATATACCACATCATCTATAACTTCACATACTCGGAGCAACTTTCCAAGATTTCTAGCAATCTCAATCATTAGCTCAAAAGTCCCGACACGGACGACTTTTCAATAAACGACGTTTTCAACATTAACCTTCGTTTTAACGTATCTCATTCATCCGGAGTCGGATTGGACTCGTTCTTGAGCCCACGAATCCCATTTTTCATGTACTACAACAGCCCTATGGTTTTGGACTCATTCGAATCCTATAGCTAAAATTTTACCTCCCACGCGGTATTAAATTATAAAATCGTTTTATGATGTCTTTTCGAACAATTTTCGCCATAACTTCGTTATGGCGAATCTTTCACCCGTTCCACATGAAACTTTTCATATTGCATGTATGACTTATGCCACATAACACAATCACCATCTTTTAGGTCCATTTTACGTCCTCTACTAGTTTTCAATCCATTACGCAAAGGTTTCGAATTTTAATAATGGTTTCCGCTTTCATGGCATTTACCGGTAGCTATTCACAAGATTATCATATATATATATCTTCCTTATCACTCCATGATCCTTCAATGATCAATAACTCAACAACAACCACCAACATGCACTTCATAATCAAACTAGTAAGCTTTTAAAGTTATAAAAATTATAAAAATGAAGAAGATGAAGAAATTAGGTTTTTACCTCTTTGTTTTATCTAGTCCTTGGCTTCTTAATCTTGCTTCTAGTTACTCGATGATCGAATCTATGGTCTTGTTTCTTCTCCTTGATTAATTCTACAACTTTCTATTGATTTCTCTCTTTTTCTTTCTTTAATTTTTCTCTCTTTTCTCACTTTTCTCTCTAGCTTTTTGGATGAAGGAAAGGAAGATGAAATAAATAAATGGCTAAGTTCAATTAACCTAGCTAATTTCTCCACCAACTAACCTAACCACGCATACTAGTTAAGTTAACTCACATGGGTTAAGGAACCTAATAATTAACTAAGGGCTTGTTTAGATGGCCTAGCGAATTAAAGGAAATCATGCATTTAATGCATGTCTCCCATAACCCAAAACTTACTATAAGTAGTAAGTTACCATCCAAGTTTGTCTCCTACTTTTTCCAAGTTAAATCCCCCACATGCTCTAATTCCACAAGGTGACATAGGGCCATCAACACTCCCACAAGGTGACACTAGTCTCAAGCTTTCTTGAGCCCTAAGGTTTAGGGTTTAACCCTAGCCAAGTCATGGCTCAACCCTAAGTCATGAAAGTAGTATGCACACAAGCCAATCATATTTGATATGATGTAGCATATACTTTGTAATCTTATTTATTTGTTAAAGGCATTTTACTTTATCTACATGGTGCTGTTATATTAAATGTGATAAACCCATAGTTTTGAGCAATGTTTTTTAGAATCATGATGGTGATCATGCTAATGAGATCTAAATTCTAGATAGCTCACAAACTAAAATTGTTCCTAATCGTTGGATTACTAAAAAGGGGATTAGTGAATCCGGATAGATTAGTACATACGTTGCTTGCTCTTATGAAGAGGATGATTGATCTCATAATCATTTGTGTGGAGACACTAAAGCAAGTATGTAGGTACTTATTAGAGAATAAGTTCACTGAACGTGGCTCGCTAAGGAAATACCTAATGGAGTTTTACTCGCCTTGTCAATAGGAATTCCTCTAGTGATAGTAGTACAAGTGATCCTTGGACTTGAGATCATCATAGTATCTTGTGTATGATGAGTTATACTTTGACATGTCCCTTAAGACCTTTAGGGTATATCAAAGGGTATGATTGGGTATATAAAAGTTATATATGGAGATAGGTGAATGATCAATAAAGAATCTACCACTTCTAGTAAAAGGAGAGAATGTCCTATGTGATTCGATAAATGACGACTCAGAAGTCTTTGGCCAAAGCAGAATGAAATTAGAAAGGAGTTTCTAATTTGCATTAATTAGAGTTGTGCATTTGAGAATCGAAATACATATAATTAAATAAAATAAGACTTGACAGTAATTCCATGTCTTATATTTAATTGGGACATTGTATGGTAGAAGGATTGAATTGTACGGTAACTATGCACTGAAAGGTTCTTTTATGATTAATGTTGAAATCTATATTATCTGGAAAGTCGTTGATCGCTAAGGGGGCTTACCCTTATTGTAGAATAAATATTATTTATTTAAATGAATTAAATAGTTTAATTTATTTATTTAAATAAGATTAGAATTGTTCTAATTGATTTATTCACAACCGGTTTAATATGGAGAACCTAAAGGGTCACACCGCAAAAGGAAAATATTTATTTAAGAAGTAAATGGCATAATTATAATAATAAGTTAAGTGTATTTAATTTAGTCTATGGAGATAGAATAAATTAAATAGCTTAATATTTATTATTTAATATTTTAGAAATATTAAATATAAATTAATAAGAGGAGTCTTATTATTATTATTACTATTACTATTATTTAATTCCTAATAGGGATTGAGAATTAATTAATAGAAGTACTCTCACATGAATTCCTAATTGGATTAGGAGTTTAATTTAATTAAAGGAGTTTAATTAGAATAGAAACCCTAATCCTAAATAGTTTAGGGAAGGGTTTTCCTACATCTATAAATAAGAGAAGTCTTATCATAGATTAGGGTTACACACTCTTTCATAAGAATTGTAGAGAGTACTTACAATTTCTATAGAGATAGAAACTAGGGTTTTGCCAACACCCATCTTCTTGAACAAGTATTATTCCTTGGTGGATCACCTCTAGAGGCCAAACACTTAGGTGGCTAACGTTGATCAAAGGAAGGATGAATTTAATCGGTGAAATTCAAGGAGAACGCGAAGGAATTGGAGGTGAACTTGTACCTGAGGAAGCTAGAATTCTACAAGGGTATAATTCTTATTCTCCATCTCTTTCGTTTAATTAATAATTGTGAATAAAGAAAGATCATGGTGATGGTTTGTATAAAATTTTAAAATCTGATTTTATCGCGCTTCCGCACTATTTATGTAATTTGATTGCATATTCGCGCTATGTACAAACCTAACAGTGGTATCAGAGAGCCAAACTTTATACGAATTATTAATTGTTTTGATTCTGTATATACATTGATATGTGTTAAGAACAATTTAATTGGGCATAATTGTTTGTGTAAAATTATTTTATTTTATTTTTTTTTTATTTATTTTGATTTTATTTATTTTCAATTAAGATAAAAGATTTATTTTGAATTGGAATATAATTAAAATTAAAAGTTTTATTTGAACTTGGAATTGGATTCTACGTTAACTAGAATAAAGGAGTTTATTCATATATGGAATAGGATTCCATGTTTCCTAGAATAAAGGAGTTTATTCACATATGGAATAGGATTCCATGTTTCCTAGAATAAAGGAGTTTATTCACATATGGAATAGGATTCCATGTTTCCTAGAATAAAGGAGTTTATTCACATATGGAATAGGATTCCATGTTTCCTTAAAAAATAAAGATGTTTATTTTGATAAGGAATATGATTCAACATATTTTATTTTCCAACAATTTTAAGTTAAAAATAAAGGTGTTTATTTTAAACTTGAAATTGGTTGCCATATTAATTAAAATAAAGGAGTTTATTTTGATTTAGAATTTGATTAAAAATAAAGGAGTTTATTTTTATTCAAAAAATTGGATAAATTAAAATAAAAGAGTTTATTTTGATTTGGAATATGATTAAAATAAAGAAGTTTATTTTAATTAAAATTGGATTTCATGATAACTAATTAGAGTTGAAATTGGATTCCATGATAACTAATTGGAGTTGAAATTGAATTTTATACTAACTAATATTGCCCATTAAATGATATTAATGCATATATGGAATGATTTTATTATTCATGGGATGAATGTTATTTATTGATACATATAGAGATATGTATGATAATAAATAGGGATTGATTATGGACTATTGACCAATGTGTGATTGGATTTATTTTAGTGGATGCTTGATATGAATGGGTTTTTATAAATGGGGTCTGCGTACCTCGTCTTCTCTAGTTTTTCCTTGATGTAAATTCTATCTTCCTCCTATGTACCTCCCCTTGACTGCTGATCAAGGTTTCTATTTATTGTAAATAGTTTATGTAATAGGTTTAGTTAGAATTACTTGAAGAATTGGAGACAAAGGAGCAAGGAGCGCTTTGAAGACCCGTTTGTAATGGAGCCCAGGGGTTTAAATGTAATAGTTATATTTAAATTTAATTCTTGCACCCTAGGTTTGACCTTTTGGTTCACTTGGTGGCTCTAGTGAACCAAACTAGAATAAAAAGTCCATAATCAATCCGGGTAGAATATAGTATTCTATATGTGCATGCTTGCTATGTATATATTATATATTATACAAACATGCTTCGCATGTTAAATAATATGACGCGTATTTTATATATATATGTGCATTGCGCGTTAAACAAGATGAGACAAATAATAACAAACCCCTCAAAGAAATCATATTAAGTCCTAAAGCGTTCAAAGATATTTGGAATATCGAACGTCGCCTTCTAGCATGGTAAAGCAATAGAGTATTAAATATTTAATATGAGTTTGTTGTGTCACCACAAGGCAAGTATTAAAATATTTAAGAATGTTGCTTTATCACATTTGATGCTTTATACATAGACTGAACGATGCTGTTTTGTTGTGTCACCCACAAGGATAGTGTTTTTCTTTCGAATATATGGAAGTGCTAGGATGGACTTAACTTGGATAATTTTGATTCGGATGTGTCACCACTTTGATCAAAATAATCTAAGAGGCAAAATACAAGGAGTTACATAGAGATGTAATTGACAATAGTTGTTTACCTATTTATTTATATATCGTTTGTTGTGTCACCACAAGGCTATATACATCTAAAATGGGATCCTTAGTCTCACTAGTAAATCTTTAATTAGAATTGCCGAACTATATAATGAGGGTAATATAGTTTGATGAAAATAGTGGGAGATACCAATTTAAAATAAAGACCTAATTTATTTTGGTAATTAATTAAACATGAATGTATGCTAAAATGTTGTTTAAATTACAAATTCATTTACAGAATTTTACGATGTCTAATTCACTATCACTTGCATAGCATATTAGATGCTAATTAACCGGACCGAATTACACGGACTAGTTAAGGAATTTGAGAATAGTTCTCAAGGCTGAAAAGTTATCTTATGTCCTTAATATACCTATCCCTGCAATGGTTGCAGACAATGCCTCAGAGGAAGAGATTGCTACTTTTAGAAAGTGGCAAGATGATGCACAGTTGGCTCAATGCATCATGCTCGCATCCATGAGTAACGAGCTTCAGCGTCAGCATGAAACTATGGATGCTCCTACTGTACTCCAGCACCTTTAAGGAGTTGAAGGGTGAGGAAAGTAGGACTATTAGATATCAGATATCTAAGGAGCTCTTCCGATCTAGAATGACCGATGTCACTACAGTACAGACATATGTCCTAAAATGATCAATTTGATTGAACAATTGGGACAACTGGGTTTTAATGGATGGAGAGATGATCCAAGATTTGATCTTGCAATCACTTCCAGACTCTTTTCTCACAAATTGTTGTGAATTTCCACATGAACAAGCTATATGTCAGCCTGCCTGAGTTGCTTAAACATGTTGAAAACAGTAAAGAGTCACTTTCCAACCAAGAAAGACCAAGTCTTACTGGTAGATGATTCTTCTAGGAAGCAGAAGAGGGCTAAAGGATCTTCTTAAAAGAAGAACAATTCAAAGAAGGTAAAAGGAAAGGCAAAAATAAAGGACAATAAGAACAAGACTGATGCAGATAGCAAAGGAGTTTGCTTCCACTGCAATAAGCCTGGATACTAGAATTAAAACTAGAGGGTAACCAGAAGAAGCTTAGTGAAGCTTCGGTTACAAATATGGGTTTGTTCATGATTGAAATAAATTTTTCTATAAGTCAAGGTTCTACTTGGGTATTGGATATCAGCTGTAGTTCTCACGTATGCAATCCAATGCAGAGACTAAGCAGAAGTAGAAAGCTAAACAAAGAATAAGTAATCTTACGCGTGGAGAATGATGCAATGGTTGCTGCATTAACCGTAGGAACTTATAGTTTAGCATTGCTTACGGGCAAGTCTATTAAGTTAATAAGTTGTTATTATGTTCCAGTTCTCTTTAGAAACATTATTACTTCCGTTGTTGGACAAGGAAGGTTCTGGTATTATATTTAAGAACAATTGTTGTTCTATTTATAATGATAATGTTTTGTTTGAAACTGGAAGATTACTTGATAGACTTTGTATACTTGACTTACATGAAAATTATTTTGCAAATTGAACAAACTAATAAAAGAAAAGGAGATGGTCATTCAAAGAGTTGAATATGTGTATTTGATGAAATACAAGTCTGAATCATTTGAAATGTTCAAAGAATTCAGAAGTGAAACATATTGACAGAGTATTAAGATTCTTTGATCAGATCGAGGAAAGAATTACTTTGTACAATGAGTTTCTAGATCATCTCAAAATGGTATTTTCTCATAATAGACACTTCATGATACGCAATAATTGATTGGTGTATCTAAAAGGAGAAATTGTACCTTGTTGGACATGGTGCAGTCCATAATGATTTTTACCGACATTCTAGTATCCATCTAGGGTTATGTCCTAGAAACGGCTTGCATGTCTACAAAATAAGGTAACCTCAAAAATCTGGCCCCAAGACTCCATAAAAGTTATGGATAGGGAGGATTCCTAATCTTAAGTATGTTAAGATAAGGGTTGTCCAGCGTATGTGAAAAGGTTTCAAAGATAAGTTTGGGACAAAATCTAACAAGTGCAGACTTGTGGGATATCCTAAAGTAAGTTTAGGGTATTATTACTATAATCCTATACGCTGCCTTCTTAGATAAAGGTGTTTATCATTGAAGGAGCTAGTGGGAGGGTAAAAGATCTTGAAGGAGTTCAAGAACCACAAAGCACTTTAAGTCGAATCGAGGAACCTGTAGATAGACCTATTGTACCACAACCGAATCGTAAATCTGGAAGAGTACCAAAGATACCTGGGAGGTATGGATTCATCATAGAGGATTATGATGAGGTACGCATCATAGAGGATGATGATCCAGTTATATACAATGAGGCTATGAGTAGAAGACACTCAGAGAAATGGCAGATGGCCATGAAATTCGAAATGGACTCCATGTATGAGAACCAAGTATAGACTCTGGTTACTCCACAAAAGGGCATAGTGCCAAGAGTGTGAATATGGGTCTTTAAGAGAAAGACTGGGGCAAATGGCAAGGTGGAGACCTATAAGACCAGACCTGTTTAAAAGGTTTCAAATAAAGTCAAGGAGTTGACTGTGATAAAACCTTATTACTGGGTAATGCTCAAGTCCATTTGGATTTTGCTTGTGATTGTAGCTTATTACGAAATCTGGCAAAAATGGATGTGGAGACACCCTTCCTCAATGAAGACTTGAGGAGAATGTATGTATGATACAGCCAGAGGAATTTGTTTCAAAGGTTGAAGCAAATCGTGTTTTAAGCTACAATGATCCATTTATGGATTAAAGCAAGCTTCTCAAAAATGGAACATTCATTTTGATGAGACAATCAAAAGAGTTTGATTTTATCAAAAATGAGAATGAACCTAGTGTGTACAAAAGGGTAAGTGGGAGCACTGTGACATTCTTGGTATTATATGTTGATATACTACCGACAAGGAATAACACACCAATGCTACAATCAGTATAGATAAAATTGTCTAAACATTCTTCCATGAATGACTTGGGAGGAGCATCCTATAAATTGGGGATAGAAATCTATATAGATAGATTTAAAAGGATGTTCGGCTTGACCCAATGAACGTATATTCATTCGATGCTAAAGGCGTTTAGCATTGCAAACTCCAAGAAAGGTCTCATGATGATGAGCCGTGGAGTGCATCTCTCTAAAATTGTCCCCAATTAAAAGAGAGATCGCATGAGTTACTATCATGCATGCAATGAATATACTAGGCTTGATGTTGATCAGTTATATTCTAGAGAAGATCACTGTAAGACAGTGATAAACATCTTTAAGTACTAAACCGGTATTGAAGATGTAATCATAATTCATGGTAGGTCCGAATTAAAACTAGAGGGCTAAACAGACTCAAGTTTTTTCAGACTGACCAAGACGATAACAAATCCACTTTAAGGTAAATCGTTACCTTGAAAGGTGGTGCAGTGAATTGGAAAAGTTCCAAACAGCAAAGAGTTGCTGGTTTAATGACAAAGACAAATTATATAGCTGTAAATAAAGCTGCAAGTTGATTGTTTAGATGAAAAGTTCATTACAGAACTAGGAATAGTTCCTAAGTCTCATCTTGGATTCAAACATGTGTTGCGGCACTTTCATTTGATTAGTAAAATCATTGAAAGAAGAAAAGTCACTATAGAGATAGTGGACTCTCGAGAACAACATTGCATATCCATCTACTGAAGCTTTATCCAACAGCAGGATAATCGTCACTTAGAGAAGAAGGGTATTAGATACCATGACGATTGGCTTTAGTGCAAGTGGGAGATTGAAAGTAGTATGCACACAAGCCAATCATATTTGATATGATGTAGCATATACTTTGTAATCTTATTTATTTGTTAAAGGCATTTTACTTTATCTACATGGTGCTGTTATATTAAATGTGATAAACCCATAGTTTTGAGCAATGTTTTTTAGAATCATGATGGTGATCATGCTAATGAGATCTAAATTCTAGATAGCTCACAAACTAAAATTGTTCCTAATCGTTGGATTACTAAAAAGGGGATTAGTGAATCCGGATAGATTAGTACATACGTTGCTTGCTCTTATGAAGAGGATGATTGATCTCATAATCATTTGTGTGGAGACACTAAAGCAAGTATGTAAGTGCTTATTAGAGAATAAGTTCACTGAACGTGGCTCGCTAAGGAATACCTAATGGAGTTTTACTCGCCTGTCAATAGGAATTCCTCTAGTGATAGTAGTACAAGTGATCCTTGGACTTGAGATCATCATAGTATCTTGTGTATGATGAGTTATACTTTGACATGTCCCTTAAGACCTTTAGGGTATATCAAAGGGTATGATTGGGTATATAAAAGTTATATATGGAGATAGGTGAATGATCAATAAAGAATCTACCACTTCTAGTAAAAGGAGAGAATGTCCTATGTGATTCGATAAATGACGACTCAGAAGTCTTTGGCCAAAGCAGAATGAAATTAAAAAGGAGTTTCTAATTTGCATTAATTAGAGTTGTGCATTTGAGAATCGAAATACATATAATTAAATAAAATAAGACTTGACAGTAATTCCATGTCTTATATTTAATTGGGACATTGTATGGTAGAAGGATTGAATTGTACGGTAACTATGCACTGAAAGGTTCTTTTATGATTAATGTTGAAATCTATATTATTTGGAAAGTCGTTGATCGCTAAGGGGGCTTACCCTTATTGTAAAATAAATATTATTTATTTAAATGAATTAAATAGTTTAATTTATTTATTTAAATAAGATTAGAATTGTTCTAATTGATTTATTCACAACCGGTTTAATATGAAAAACCTAAAGTGTCACACCGCAAAAGGAAAATATTTATTTAAGAAGTAAATGACATAATTATAATAATGAGTTAAGTGTATTTAATTTAGTCTATGGAGGTAGAATAAATTAAATAGTTTAATATTTATTATTTAATATTTTAGAAATATTAAATATAAATTAATAAGAGGAGTCTTATTATTATTATTACTATTACTATTATTTAATTCCTAATAGGGATTGAGAATTAATTAATAGAAGTACTCTCACATGAATTCCTAATTGGATTAGGAGTTTAATTTAATTAAAGGAGTTTAATTAGAATAGAAACCCTAATCCTAAATAGTTTAGGGAAGGGTTTTCCTACATCTATAAATAAGAGAAGTCTTATCATAGATTAGGGTTACACACTCTTTCATAAGAATTGTAGAGAGTACTTACAATTTCTATAGAGATAGAAACTAGGATTTTGCCAACACCCATCTTCTTGAACAAGTATTATTCCTTGGTGGATCACCTCTAGAGGCCAAACACTTGGGTGGCTAACGTTGATCAAAGGAAGGAATTTAATCGGTGGAATTCAAGGAGAACGCGAAGGAATTGGAGGTGAACTTGTACCTGAGGAAGCTAGAATTCTACAAGGGTATAATTCTTATTCTCCATCTCTTTCGTTTAATTAATAATTGTGCATAAAGAAAGATCATGGTGATGGTTTGTATAAAATTTTAAAATCTGATTTTATCGCGCTTCCGCACTATTTATGTAATTTGATTGCATATTCGCGCTATGTACAAACCTAACAAGTCAAGCCATCATAATCCCTAATCGAGCCATTTTAATAACTAGGCTCATTTCCGACTCGGTTACTTCAAAACTTTGTTTCGATTTCTAGTTTCTTTCTAGTTAACTATTATAAATATTATAGTTAACCAAAGTCCATTTTACCCTTTTCTAAATGATTAGGGTTTACACAAGCAAAGCCGCTCGATTACTCGATTTCCTTTTAGTTATATCCTCTAACTCGTCTAGCGTGCGAAAACCGCGAAATTTCTTTCGTCAGTTTTATTAGAGATCACGTCTCCCATCCTTGAACAATTAACATCCCGTGATTCAAAAAACAAAAAAGTAAATTTCTGCGTTTTATGAATAGTGTTTTCGACATTTTCTCAAAAAATTTTATTTCGTCTATGAAATCGCAACACATATACATAATCACATATCACATTCGTTAGGTCAATAATCGACCTTTAATCACATATAACACAACATTATTAATAAAATATTATTTTATTCAATAATACTCGGAAATCCTAATTACAAGGATCCGAAATATTTACAATTGTTACATTCTTCCCCCTTATAAAGATTCCATCTCCGGAATCGCAAACAAAACTAAACCCCTACCAGTGATAACTCTTCTATAACTCTTCTTTGAGTTCCCACTTGCCTCTTTGGCAGTGTGGTCCCTCCATACTACCTTCACTGAAGGTATTACTCTGCTTCTTAAGACTAGTTTCCTACCTATCAATTATTCAAATAAGAATATCTTCATACATTACATCTTTCTTAAACTAAGTAGATCTAAATTCAATTTTATGCTTTTAATCTTGTTTATAAGGTCATAATATTGACCCAATGAACACATTATTTATGTGCTCTAACTCGAAAGGTAAAGTTATTTCGTTAGCTATCTTTCCCATGATAAAATCTTACTTCTGCTGATGATAACCCGCGTATTTCTTCGGTTGGTCTTGAACTGCTTCGAGTCTTGACCTTATTGCTTTAACGACTTCTGCAATCTGCTGCATTAATTCTAGTTCCAACACTATGGCGTTCTACATTTCCTTCCATACACAGCTTCGTAAAATGACATGCTTATATTCGCGTGATAATTATTATTATACGCAAATTCTAAGTTAATCCTAATATTGTTCGGAACTCAAATTCCTCCTTCAAATCTTATTATTACTACACTAGCGAGTTATACTTAACCTACTCTTCTTTGCAATTGCACTCTTTGGCTCATATTCGTAAATGGATAGCACCTCAATTCTAAATTAATTATAATCATTGACTTATGTTTTTTAATTCAACACAATAATGCTTATGCATAAGGTCAACGAAAATTTCTTCCTTATTCATAAATCTCTATTTTCAAAGGTGACTCTAGCATCTCTAAAGGTAAAAGTAATTGCCTAATAACATCACACCATAAACAATGAAAGTAGGTCGCATTCAAATCAAACAATACATATTCATTTATATTATTGATCGGAATGATACCTGAAATTACATCTCCGGATGCCTCCGTATCTTGGACCGTCGTAGTGAAGGTCCGGCCTGTCGGTCTACTTGGTGGAATTGGGCCAGTTATAGCTAGCTTACCACTGCTATCTCCTTTGTTGCTGCTTTCCCCGTCTGCTCCTTTCTTCGAGCAATTTCTTGCCATATGATCTGTCGATCCACAGATAAAACATCCACTACTTTTCTTCAGGTTGGGGCAGTTAGGAGAGATGTGTCCCTTGTAATATCCCAGATATTTGAGATTTATATTAAAGATCTTAATTAATGAAAGGAATGTTAAGGTTCAAGAACCTAGAGTAGAAGAAGTGAGTTGTGTAGAAAATGAGTAAACATTTTAACCTAATCTATGTATTAGGGATTAAATGTGATAAAATATGGGTATACAATTTAAAACCAATAATTGATTAAGTTATATACCTAGAGGTATATTATGAGAAAGATACAATTATTTGACGAATGAGGTTAAGATAAGTTATGTGAGAAATTTATTAAGAGAATAAATTTCTATTAAAGAGTTATGGTTAAGTTAAGGTGGATACGTATATGTATAAATACATATGTCTGGACTAGTGCTAATTATGTTTTAGCCAAACAAGATGAACGATTGATTTAAGATTAATCACAAATGAATAAATGAAAGGTTCGAAGAATTGACTTAGTGACTAATGAAGTAGCCTACGTATTTAATTACGCAAGTTCAATGATACGCAATAGCAAGCTATGTGCATTGAGTTTAACGAACCTAAACAATTATGAGGCATGGCCCAAAACACTGTGTTGGGTAGCCCAAACTATTAAAGAAAATGGCTTCATTTTGAGAGGTAAGTTAAAACTCAAAATTGAGTTAGGAATAGAATTTTGAAGCAAGGACTGCTCGGTTGAATCTGAAGTATCAGGTTTAGCCAGAAAAGACTGTAAACACAAAATATGTTTGTAATAACCGCAAATCTTAAAGCGACCTTATAATAAAGTTAAGAATTTAATTTTTATGAATTAAATTCATTTGCGTATTAATTTAAACCCTTAACTAAATTGGGTGATTATATGTAGATATATGTTAATTGAGGAAGTAGTTCATGTAAGTTTAATGGACTAACCTTGTTGTTTATTTTAAACAAGCCCAAGTAATTAATTGTGTATGGGACTTGTAGATGGTTAAAGAGGAGGGAGGAATAAATATGTTAGGTTATAATTTATTAGCCCTTTTGAATTATTAAACAAGCCTAATCCGGAAGTGGATAATTGTGGACTTGTAGTTAGACATTAGCTATTAAGTTGGCTTAACCTTGTTATAGCCAGCCATATGAGAGAGACCCAAGGGAGTAGGTCTACTCGGTGAAGCCCAAGAAAGGAAAAATTTATATTTAGTAGTAGCAGGAAATAAATAAGCATTAGTAGTATATTTGGACAGCTGTGCACTCCAAATCTACTACCGCACATGTGTCCTAGCTAAAGCCTACTCTGCTGAAGGAGTGCTATGTGTATGGCGGGGATGAGGAGTTGGTGAACAACTCTTACACACTCCGTGTACTTCATACCTAGAAGGAAATAGATAAGGAAAAATCCCTTAAATCAGGGGGTAGCGAGGAAGAAGATAAGGGGAAATCCCTTAAATCCAGGGATTTTAAGGGAGAGAGAGAAGAGAGATATACTGACCATGTTTAGATATGGAGTTTGTAAGAGAAGATTTGGGGAGATTAGATATGGAATACCCCATTCGATCTAGTAAATGTTACTTCCCTAGTTTTGTAAAAGCACAAATAATTGAGAGAGAGAGAGAGAAGAAAGAAGACCGCAGACCATCCGGAGAAGAGGCTCCGTGTATGCCTTTAAGTTTATTGCCTATTTCAGGAAGAAGAAGAACAGAGCAACCGAACTAAGGAGGTGAAAAGTTTTAATCTATATAGTTAAGATCTAATAACAATATTACTACTCCGTATGTTGAGCTAGCTTAAGGGTCTGAAATGGTCCCTGAGCACAGTGCTCCGTAATCATGTTGTTACAACCCATGAATGTTGTCCATAGGACTTATGACCGAACATTGGTTAAACCATAAGAATGGTAGCACTGTAACATTTTTAATAAGGTAGTTATGACTACTTGACTGTGTGTCCAACTGTTTAAGACCAGTGACTGATTGGAGATAAACTCATATCAAAACTGTAGTGATAAGACCAACTCGAGATGTTTCTAATGATGAAATCTCAGAACTTGGTGTTTATAGACTATAGAGGAGGACTATAAGACCTCTGATTGATTACTAGTAAAACCCAAGAAGAAGGTGTATCTGAGTATACACCATGATCTTTCTATTAAGGCAGACTTAAAGCCTCTGTCAAGTCAATTATGAACAGACACAGTAGTTAGTATTGAGCTTAAAGTCAATCTTTGATTTCTATGACCATGAGTCAGGCCCAAACCATGTTGTTAGGCCTATATAATCTCAGACCAAGCAGCCAAGGAATGTTCCTTAAGTTGAACACATGAAGTTACCTTGAGTTTGGGTAAGTTGTGAAAAGGATCCCACGATCGTAGAGTAATTTTGCTACAGATCGTAGAGTGCCTTTATGGGTAAGGAGAATGTTAGCCGAGTCAGTTAGCATCAGCCAGGTAACCCAACGATCGTAGAGCTTGCCTCGGCAAATCATAGAGTAGGTCCGCCGAGTTACTCTGCACATCGTAGAGTATCTCTCGACAGACGTAGAGTTGACTTGAAATCGTAGAGTGACTTTGCTTGCGCATGGCAGCACTTCACTCGTAATCGTAGAGTAAGATGGGCAGGACTCATAAGCCATCGTAGAGTGAACTCGACGATCGTAGAGTCAAACTCTGCCGATCGTAGAGCTTCACCAGACCAATCGAAAAGTCTACTCGCAGATCATAGAGTAGACCTGACTAGTCCTAAACAAGTGTAAAGTGAACTCTACCGATCGTAGAGATTGAAAGTAGTATGCATACAAGCCAATCATATTTGATATGATGTAGCATATACTTTGTAATCTTAGTCATTTATTAATAAAAGAATTGATTTTCTTAAAAGGCAATTTATATTATCTACATAATGCTGTTATATTAAATGTGATAAACCCATAGTTTTGAGCAATGCTTTTAGAATCATGATGGTGATCATGCTAATGAGATCTAAATTCAAGATAGCTTACAAACTAAAATTGTTCCTAATCGTTGGATTACTAAAAAGGAGATTAGTGAATCCGGATAGATTAGTACATACGTTGCTTGCTCTTAGGAAGAGGATGATTGATCTCATAATCATTTGTGTGGAGACACTAAAGCAAGTATGTAGGTGCTTATTGGAGAATAAGTTCACTGAATGTGGCTCGCTAAGGAATACCTAATGGAGTTTTACTCGGCTGTCAATAGGAATTCCTCTAGTGATAGTAGTACAAGTGATCCTTGGACTTGAGATCATCATAGTATCTTGTGTATGATGAGTTATACTTTGACATGTCCCTTAAGACCTTTAGGGTATATCAAAGGGTATGATTGGGTATAATAAGTTGTACATGGAGATAGGTGAATGATCAACAAAGAATCTACCTCATCTAGTAAAAGATGTGAATGTCCTATGTGATTCGATAAATGACAACTTAGTAGTCCTTGGCCAAGGCATAATGAATTTAGAAATGAGTTTCTAATTTGCATTAATTAGAGTTGTGCATTTGAGAATCGAAATGCATATAATTAAATAAAATAAGACTTGACAGTAATTCCATGTCTTATATTTAATTGGGACATTGTATGGTAGAATGATTGAATTGTACGGTAACTATTTACTGAAAGGTTCTTTTGTGATTAATGTTGAAATCTATATTATCTGGAAAGTCATTGATCGCTAAGGGGGCTTACCCTTATTGTAGAATAAATATTATTTATTTAAATAAATTAAAGTTTAATTTATTTATTTAAATAAGATTAGAATTGTTCTAATTGATTTATTCATAACCGGTTTAATATGGAGAACCTAAAGGGTCACACCGCAAAAGAAAAATATTTATTTAAGAAGTAAATGGCATAATTGTAATAATAAGTTAAGTATATTTAATTTAATCTATGGAGATAGAATAAATTAAATAGCTTAATATTTATTATTTAATATTTTAGAAATATTAAATATAAATTAATAATAGGAGTCTTATTATTATTATTATTACTATTATTATTATTTAATTCCTAATAGGGATTGGGAATTAATTAATAGAAGTACTCTCTCTTGAATTCCTAATAAGATTAGGAGTTTAATTTAATTAAAGGAGTTTAATTAGAATAGAAACCCTAATTCTAAATAGTTTAGGAGAGGGTTTTCCTACATCTATAAATAAGAGAAGTCTTATCATAGATTAGGATTACACACTTTTGCATAAGAATTGTGGAGAGTACTTACAATTTCTATAGAGATAGAAACTAGGGTTTTGCCAACACCTATCTTCTTGAACAAGTATTATTCCTTGGTGGATCACCTCTAGAGGCCAAACACTTGGGTGACTAACGTTGATCAAAGGGAGGAATTTAATCGGTGGAATTCAAGAAGAACGCGAACGAATTGGAGGTGAACTTGTACCTGAGGAAGCGAGAATTCTAAAGGGTATAATTCTTATTCTCCATCTCTTTCGTTTAAATTAATAATTGTGCGTAAAGAAAGATCATGGTGATGGTTTGTATGGAAATTTTTAAATCTGATTTTATCGCGCTTCCGCTTTATTTATGTAATTTGATTACATGTTCGCGTTATACAAACCTAACAGTGGTATCAAAGCCAAACTTTATGAGAATTATTAATTGTTTTGATTATGTATATACATTAATATGAGTTTAGAACAATTTAATTGGGCATAACTGTTTGTGTAAAATAATTTTATTTTTTTTATTAAAATTTTTTTTAAAAAAAAACGTTGGTCAAAGTCAACGGTCAAACGTTGACTGGTTAACTATTGATGTGGGCTGCTGATGTGGCGCTGACTAGTCAACTGCTGACTGTTGACGTGGCGCTGACTGGTCAACCTTTAAAAATGAAATAATTAATTTAGGGCTAGAAGGTTTTGACCCCTTGACCTATTGGTCTTATGTTGGAAGCCTTACCACTACACCAGAATCACTTTTGATTATGAATCAGAATGTTTAATATTTAAACTATATAATTCTGGGTTTGAAGTTTGACTTAAAGGCTTGTTTGATTATTTCTTTTAAAGGTTTATGATCAAAGGTTGACCTCAATTTTTTTTTTTTTGTAAATTAAAATAAAAGAGTTTATTTTGATTTGGAATAGTATTAAAATAAAAATGTTTATTTTAATTGGAATTGGATTTCATGATAACTAATTGGAGTAGAAATTGGATTTTATACTAACTAATATTGCCCATTAAATTATATCGATGCATATATGGAATGGTTTTATTATTCATGAGATGAATGTTATTTATTGATGCATATGAAGATATGTATGATAATAAATAGGGATTGATTATGGACTATTGACCAATGTGTGATTGAATTTATTTAGAGGATACTTGAATAAATGGTTTTATAAATGGGGTCTTCATACCTCGTATTCTCTAATTTTTCTTAATGTAAATTCTATCTCCCTCCTATGTACTTCCCCTTAACTGCTGATCAAGGTTTCTATTTATTTTAAATAGTTTATGTAATAGGATTAGTTAGAATTATTTTGAAGAATTGGAGACCAAAGGAGCAAGGAGCGCTTGAAGACCCGTTTGTAATGGAGCCCTGGTTTAAATATAATAGTTATATTTAAATTTAATTCTTGCACCCTATGTTTGACCTTTTGATTCACTTGGTGGCTCTAGTGAACCAAACTAGAATAAAAGTCCATAATCAATTCAGGTAGAATATAGTATTCTATATGTGCATGCTTACTATGTATATATTATATATTATCCAACATGCTTCGCATGTTAAATAATATGACGTGTATTATATATATATATATATATATATATATATATATGTGTGTGTGTGTGTGTGTGTGTGTGTGTGTGCATGCGCGATAAACAAGATGAGACAAATAATAACAAACCCTTTAAAGAAATCATATTAAGTCCTAAGTGTTCAAAGATATTTGGAATATCGAACGTCGTCTTCTAGCATGGTAAAGCGATAGAGTATTAAATATTTAATATGAGTTTGTTGTGCACACACAAGGCGAGTATTAAATATTTAAGATGTTTTATCACATTTGATGCTTATTAACGAATTGAACATTACTGCTTTGTGGTGCACACACAAGGGCGGTCTTTTTCTCTTCACATATATGGAAGTGCTAGGTTGGACTTAACTTAGATTATTTTAGTTCGGATGTGCACACACTTGACCATTATAATCTAAGAGGCAAAATACAAGGAGTTACATAGTGATGTAATTGACAATAGTTGTCTACCTATTTATTTATATATAGTTTGTTGTGCACACATAAGGCTATATACATTTGAAATGGGATCCTTATTCTCACTAGCAAACTTTTAATTAGATTTGTCGAACTATATATTGAGAGTAATATAGTTTGATGAAAACAGTGGGAGATACCAATTTAAATAAAGACCTAATTTATTTTGGTAATTAATAAAATGAATGTATGCTAAAATATTGTTAATTCAGTTACAGAATTTTACAATGTCTAATTTACTATCACTGCGGAGCATATTAGATGCTAATTAACTGGACCAAATAACACGGACTAGTTAAGAAATTTGAGAATAGTTCTCAAGGCTGAAAAGCTATCTTATATCCTTAATACGCCTATCCCTGCAATGGTTGCAGACAATGCCTCTGAGAAAGAGATTACTACTTTTAGAAAGTGGCAAGATGATGGACAGTTGGCTCAATGCATCATGCTCGCATCCATGAGTAACGAGCTTCAGCGTCAGCATGAAACTACGGATGCTACTACTATACTCCTGCACCTTCAAGGAGTTGAATGGTGAGAAAAGTAGGACTATTAGATATCAGATATCTAAGGAGCTCTTCCAATCTAGAATGACCAATGGCGCTACAGACAAATGTCCTAAAATGATCAATCTGATTGAACAATTAGGACAACTGGGTTTTATAATGGATGGAGAGTTGATCCAAGATTTGATCTTGCAATCACTTCCGGACTCTTTCTCACAATTTGTTGTGAATTTCCACATGAACAAGCTATATGTCAGCCTACATGCGTTGCTTAAACATGTTGAAAACTGTAAAGAGTCACTTTCCAACCAAGAAAGACCAAGTCTTACTGGTAGATGATTCTTCCAGGAAGCGGAAGAGGGCCAAAGGATCTTCTTAAAAGAAGAACAATACAAAAGAAGGTATAAAGAAAGGCAATAACTAAGGACACTAAGAACAAAACTGATGCAGATAGCAAAGAAGTTTTCTTCCACTGTAATAAGCCTGGACACTGGAAATGAAATAGTAAGGAGCATCTTGCAGAGGCTAAGCAGAAGAAGCTTAGTGAAGCTTCGGTTACCGATATAGGTTTGTTTATCATTGAAATAAATCTTTCTATAAGTCAAGGTTCTACTTGGGTATTGGATACCGGCTATAGTTCTCACGTATGCAATCCAATGCAAAGACTAAGCAGAACTAGAAAGCTAAACAATGAGTAAGTAATCTTACGTGTGGAGAATGGAGTAATGGTTGCTACATTAGCCGTAGGAACTTATAGTTTAGCTTTGCCTATGGGCAAGTCTATTAAGTTAATAAGTTATTATTATGTTTCAGTTCTCTTTAGAAACATTATTACTTCCGTTATTAGACAAGGAAGGCTCTGGTATTATACTTAAGAACAATTGTTATTCTATTTATAATGATAATATTTTGTTTGAAACTGGAAGATCACTTGATGGACTTTGTAAACTTGACTTACATGAAAAATAATTTTGCAAATTGAAAAAACTAGTAAAAGAAAAAGAGATGATCATTCAAAGAGTTGAATATGTGTATTTAATGAAATACAAGTCTGAATCATTTGAAAGGTTCAAAGAAGTTCAAAGAATTCAGAAGTGAAACAAATTGACAAAGTATTAAGATTCTTTAATCAGATCGAGGAAGGAATACTTGTACAATGAGTTTCTAGATCATCTCAAAATGGTATTTTCTCATAATGGACGCTTCATGATACGCAATAATTGATTGGTGTATCTAAAAGGAGAAATTGTACCTTGTTGGACATGGTGCGGTCCATAATGATTTTTACCGACATTCCAGTATCCATTTGGGGTTATGCCCTATAAACGGCTGCATATCTACAAAATAAGGTAACCTCAATATCCGGCCCCAAGACTCCATAAATGTTATGGATAGAGAGGATTCCTAGTCTTAAGTATGTTAAGATAAGGGGTTGTCTAGCTTATGTGAAAAGGTTTCAAAAGGATAAGCTTGGGACAAAAATCTAACAAGTGCAGATTTGTGGAACTTCCTAAAGTAAGTTTAGGATAAGAGTTCTATAATCCTACTAAGCGAAAGGTGTTTGTTGTGAAACACGCTGCCTTCTTAGATAACGGTGTTTATCATTGAATGAGCTAGTGGGAGGATAATAGATCTTGAAGGAGTTCAAGAACCACAAAGCATTTTTAGTCAAATCGAGGAACCTGTAGATAAACCTATTGTACCACAACCGAATTGTAAATCTGGAAGAGTACCGAAGATACCTAGGAGGTATGGATTCATCATAGAGGATGATGATGAGGTACGCATCATAGATGATGATGATCAGTTATATATGATGAGGCTATGAGTAGTAAACACTCAGAAAAATGGCAGATGGCCATGAAATCTGAAATGGACTCCATGTATGAGAACCAAGTATAGACTCTAGTTACTCTACCGAAAGGCATAGTGCCTAAAGGGTGTATATGGGTCTTTAAGAGAAAGACTAGGGCAAATGGCAAGGTGGAGACCTATAAGACCAGACCTGTTTAAAAGGTTTCAAATAAAATCAAGGAGTTGACTGTGATAAAACCTTATTGCCGGGTAATGCTCAAGTCCATTTGGATTTTGCTTGTGATTGCAACTTATTATGAAATCTGACAAAATGGATGTGGAGACATCCTTCCTCAATGAAGACTTGAGGAGAATGTATGTATGATACAGCCAGAGGAATTTGTTTCAAATGTTGAAGCAAATCGTGTTTTAAGCTACAATGATCCATTTATAGATTGAAACAAGCTTCTCAAAGATGGAACATTCATTTTGATGAGACAATCAAAAGAGTTTAATTTTATCAAAAACGAGAATGAACCTAGTGTGTATAAAAAGGTTAGTGGGAGCACTATGACATTCCTAGTATTATATATTGATATACTACTGATAAGGAATAACACACCAATGCTACAATCAATAAAGATAAAATTGTCTAAACATTCCTCTATGAATAACTTGGGAGGAGTATCCTATAAATTGGGGATATAAATCTATATAGATAGATTTAAAAGGATGTTCAGCTTGACCCAATGAACGTATATTCATTCGATGCTAAAGGCGTTTAGCATGGCAAACTCCAAGAGAGGTCTCATGATGATGAGCCTTGGAGTGTATCTCTTTAAATTGTGCTCAATAAAAAAGAGATCGCATGAGTTACTATCATGTATGCAATGAATATACAAGGCCTGATGTTGATCAGTTATATTCTGTAGAAGATCACTGTAAGACAGTGATAAACATCTTTAAGTACTTAATCGGTACTGAAGATGTGATCATGATTCATGGTAGGTCTGAATTAAAACTAGAGGGTTAAACAGACTCAAGTTTTTCAGACTGACCAAGACGATAACAAATCCACTTTAGGGTAAATCGTTACCTTGAATGGTGGTGCAGTGAATTGGAAAGGTTCCAAACAGCAAAGAGTTACTGGTTTAGTGACAAAGACAAAGTATATAGCTGTAAATGAAGCTGCCAATTGATTGTTTGGATGAAAAGTTCATTACCGAACTAGGAATAGTTCCTAAGTCTCATCTTGGATTCAAACATGTGTTACGGCACTTTCATTTGATTAGTAGAATCATTGAAAGAGGAGAAGTCACAATAGAGATAGTGGACTCTCAAGAACAACATTGCATATCCATTTACTGAAGCTTTATCCAACAACAGGATGATCATCACTTAGAGAAGATGGGTATTATATACTATGGCGATTGGCTTTAGTGCAAGTGGGAGATTGCAAGTAGTATGCATACAAGCCAATCATATTTGATATGATGTAGCATATACTTTGTAATCTTATTCATTTATTAATAAAAGAATTGATTTTCTTAAAAGGCAATTTATATTATCTACATAATGCTGTTTATTAAATGTGATAAACCCATAGTTTTGAGCAATGCTTTTAGAATCATGATGGTGATCATGCTAATGAGATCTCAATTCAAGATAGCTTACAAACTAAAATCGTTCCTACTCGATGGATTACTAAAAAGGAGATTAGTGAATCCGGATAGATTAGTACATACGTTGCTTGCTCTTAGGAAGAGGATGATTGATCTCATAATCATTTGTGTGGAGACAATAAAGCAAGTATGTAGGTGCTTATTGGAGAATAAGTTCACTGAACGTGGCTCGCTAACGAATACCTAATGGAGTTTTACTCGGCTGTCAATAGGAATTCCTCTAGTGATAGTAGTACAAGTGATCCTTGGACTTGAGATCATCATAGTATCTTGTGTATGATGAGTTATACTTTGACATGTCCCTTAAGACCTTTAAGGTATATCAAAGGGTATGATTGGGTATAATAAGTTGTACATGGAGATAGGTGAATGATCAACAAAGAATCTACCTCATCTAGTAAAAGATGTGAATGTCCTATGTGATTCGATAAATGACAACTCAGTAGTCCTTAGCCAAGGCAGAATGAATTTAGAAAGGAGTTTCTAATTTGCATTAATTAGAGTTGTGCATTTGACAATCGAAATGAATATAATTAATTAAAATAAAACTTGACAGTAATTCCATGTCTTATAATTAATTGGGACATTGTATGGTAGAAGGATTGAACTGTACGGTAACTATTCACTGAAAGGTTCTTTTGTGATTAATGTTAAAATCTATATTATCTGGAAAGTCGTTGATCGCTAAGGGGGCTTACCCTTATTGTAGAATAAATATTATTTATTTAAATGAATTAAAGTTTAATTTATTTATTTAAATAAAATTAGAATTGTTCTAATTGATTTATTCACAACCGGTTTAATATGGAGAACCTAAAGGGTCACACCGCAAAAGAAAAATATTTATTTAAGAAGTAAATGACATAATTGTAATAATAAGTTAAGTGTATTTAATTTAATCTATGGAGATAGAATAAATTAAATAGCTTAATATTTATTATTTAATATTTTAGAAATATTAAATATAAATTAATAAAAGGAGTCTTATTAGTATTATTAGTATTATTATTATTTAATTCCTAATAGGGATTGAGAATTAATTAATAGAAGTACTCTCTCATGAATTTTTAATTAGATTAGGAGTTTAATTTAATTAAAGGAGTTTAATTAGAATAGAAACCCTAATCCTAAATAGTTTAGGGGAGGGTTTTCCTACATCTATAAATAAGAGAAGTCTTATCATAGATTAGGGTTACACACTCTTACATAAGAATTGTGGAGAGTACTCACAATTTCTATAGAGATAAAAACTAGGGTTTTGTCAACACCCATCTTCTTGAACAAGTATTATTCCTTGGTGGATCACCTCTAGAGGCCAAACACTTGGGTGGCTAACAATGATCAAAGGAAGGAATTTAATCGGTGGAATTCAAGAAGAACGCGAACGAATTGGAGGTGAACTTGTACCTGAGGAAGCTAGAATTCTACAAGGGTATAATTCTTATTCTCCATCTCTTTCGAATTGGAGGTGAACGAAATGGTTTGTATGAAAATTTTAAAATCTGATTTTATCACGCTTCCGCTTTATTTATGTAATTTAATTGCATGTTCATGTTATACAAACCTAATACGTAGAGCTTCACTAGTCAGTCGTAAAGTGAACTCTATTGACCGTAGAGCTTCACTAGGGGATCATAGAGTCAATTGTGGAATGAACTCTGTTGATCGTAGAGTGTCATAAGCCTATAGTAGGACGATCTTACTCAACTGTAAGACTTTACCAGTCAGTCGTAGAGCTTCGCTTATGATCGTAGAGTCACTGCAGAGCATTGCTAAGCCAAACAAGCCAAACTTGGCATGACTTCACTAAGTCAGACAGACATTAAAGATCGTAGAGTCACCCTGTTGTCGTAGAGTGGCTCCACAAACTTTATTAAAGCCCTACTAATCGTAGAGCTGTATGGCAGATCACAAGATGGGTAAATGAACCATAAGGCAGAATCTATTGAGTAAGTTTATTTAATTCATTATTGATGATTAGTTTAACTAATCAGAAGATCATTTATAAATATTGTAGGATACTTGCAGAGCAGGATCGTAGAGTAAATGATAGCAGCAGAACAGATTAGTTCTTCAGTAACTTGCTCTTATGTGATAATGTGGAATGAACCATGTTTATGGTAGTAAATGTAATATGTGTTTTATGTGAACTTATTGATCGCATGAATGAATATGTAACTACATGTAAGGCATGGAATTTATGAAATATGTGTTGGATATTCGACATAAAGATTATATTATGTTGCATGTCAAGTATGATGCATATAGAGATGCATATCATGAGATGTATGAAGTATAAGCATGATGTATATAGAGATGCATAACATGAAATGTATGAAGCATATGGTGATGTATTGTCAAAACTTATGATGCATAAATAGATGTAATATGTAAGTTATGTGAAGCATGAAATGTGTAGACTGTTGGACTTGCTGAGCCGTCGTGCTCAACCCTTGCAAATAAATTTTTGCAGATCAAGGCCAATATGAATAAATGATTATAGCACCAAAGACTTCAGAATAGATGAAGGTCCTCAAGAAGGAATGGTGATGGAAGATGTCTGGTGTTTTGATAACAATAAACACATTGGTATAGTCCTGTTAGAGTAATTGTACTCGACAATGTTATAGACGCTAGAACACTTGTATGCGTAATCGATATTCGTGTTAGATGAATGCTAATATTGCATATTGTAGTTGTGTAGTTAAAGAATACTGCACAGAAGAATTTTAATATTTGATTGTGAGTTAATAATACTCGCAAGGTAATGTACCTATATAAAACATATCGTTAATAACTTGAGATGTATAGTTTAGATCATGTAAGATCTACATATGTAATAACCTATTGTTAAGGTTATAGATTCTGGAATAGAAGGATTAATGTATTAAATGGTATTAAAGCTAGGATGTATTCATTAAATTATGAATAAAGGTTGTACGTTTTGAGATGAAAGTAGTACCGTTACGCGCCAGGTCCGAGGTTCAAGGGACCCGGATTTGGGGGCGTCACATCCCTCTTGTCCACAGTTATAACATACTGACTTTCCCTTCAAACACTCTCCCGAGTGATTTCTCCTGCAACTACTGCATTGTCCGACCCTCTTTGGGTCTCCCTAATTATTTTCGGTATTCTCGGAATTATTCCACTTCCTTTTTCCTCCTCCACTTCTATTACCTTCTTCTACCTTGATGGCTCCCTCAGCCTTATTTTTCTTTTCCTTATTGTAGAGGCTCATGATCTCACTCCCTTCTTCGGCTATAATAGCATTCTCCAAGATTAATCCGAAAGAATCAATCTGTAACACCGCAACTTTGTTATAGAGCCAGGGTTTCAGGCCCTGCTCAAACCTTCTTATTTTCCTCTCCTCAATGTCCACTTGATGTAGAGCAAACCTGGCCAGTTCATTGAACTTGGCGGCGTATTGGGACACTGACATGTCCCCTTGCTTCAATTCTAGGAATCGTACCTCCATACAACTCTGCATACTGCTAGGGAAATAATTCTCGAAAAATAATTCCTTAAATCTTTCCCAGGCAACTACTCCCTCTCCGACCCTATTCTGGTTGGCTTCCCACCAGAAATTGGCCTCACCCTTCAACATGTAGTTAGTAAAAGCAGTCTTTTGCTCCTCTCCGACTCTGACGATAACAAATGCCTTCTCTATCTCCTGATCCACGATTGAGCCTCTATAGGCTCAGTGGTCCCCCTAAACTCAGGCAGTCCCACACTCTTAAATTCCTTAAAACTAGCTACTTGCCCAGTTGGAGGATTTACGGGTATTCTGGTTGGGTTTCTATTAAGTGCCCCTACCAATAAATCTACGAATTGTTGCATAGGGTTTACTGGTTCCCTATTCTCAGGTTCTCTATTCTTATTCTCAGTTTCGGATTCTTCATTTATTATCCTTTGTGTTCTCGGTCTTCCTCTCCCTTTAGGCGGCATGTTTCTGTTAATAAAATATTTATTGCTATTAATATTCTATTATTAATCTTAAAGCATTCTCATTCAATGCACACACATAATCAATCACAAAGCATATTTAATAAATATTCTTATATTAATATGCTTCTCCTGCCACATTACACTCCATCATATAGCTATTGCTATATACATTCATATCCCTCTAATTACAATAAAAAAAGATGGGATTTATACAGCTACTCCACAACTTATATCAAAGTTAGGATTTACAAAAGATATCCCGCTAGTTACACAAAAGCTGGGATTAACACACTACACACATATGTATATACATACATAACATATACATTATCTGCCATATATCATTCATAAAATATCATGCTATTACAAAAGATCTTATATTTTGGACCTTATCCTACTTCGTTCCACTTCCTCACTTGTCCTCTTCATCGAACAATTCTTGGCTAGATGGTCCAACAATCCACAATTATAACATCCATTATTCCTCGAATTGGGGCAATAAGAAGAAATGTGTACCCTTTGCCCGCACTTATAACATATGTTTTGCCCTTTCCAACATACGCCCATATGCATCTTCCCACAGCCCGTACACTCCTTTATCTTTTTGAAGTTTCCTTGGTTATTACCAGAATTTCCTGGATCGCTGTCATTCAATTTCCTTTTCCCTTTATTCCCTAGGGCTTCACACGGTATGGTACAGTCGGCTCTCGCTTTATTATTCTGGACCTTCATCTTATTTTGCTCTTTCACTATTTCAATTATTGTCTTTTGTAATTGATTGTTTAACAACCTTTCTATTTCCCATAATTTTTCTAGGGAACCCACCTTATTCTCCAGATTCTGCACTTCCGTTGGTGCCTGACCAGCTCCAACTTCCGTGTCCGAATCACTATCTGTCAGTACCACCACCATTGGTTCTGGTACTATATTCTCCAAGATGATCACCTCATTAGGGTCGTTCTCAATGTGAGCCTCTACTTCAGCTACTGGCTTTAGTGTTGGCTCGGGTGAAGTAATCAGCTCATTGCTCATAACATGAGAGTCTCCTAATTCCTTTTCGCTCGACATATACACACAAATTATTCCTGATTAGTACGTAATACACACTACATACACATAGCAAATAATAATTTTATTTAGGTTACTTTTATTTAATTCTATGATGAATTTTCTCAATTCATCTCTGTGACGCCCCCAAATTCGGGTCTCCAAATACCCGGATCCGGTCATCACGATCCAAAACAAGCATTCACCTCTAACAACATATGGTAACTAAAATGCGGAATAAAATAAACATACGTTGTTCATTACAAGGTGTTACTAGTCCCAGAATACAAATAACCTTAAACACATACACAATCCGTACCTTAATAACTATCAGGGATTAAATTACATTACAGTAATTAACTACACATAATTTTATTTTCTGCTACATGAAGTCTATCACTTCATCTTTTCCTTCCCTTTGTTCTTCCCTGACGTCTCGGGTTTAGCTGCAATGAGATCATGATATAGCAAGAATGAGCAACGAGTTTGCCCAGCAAGTTTAAAGTATGACAATGAGGATATATTATGATGAAGGGATATTAAGGAATTTCAACATTAGAAAAATCAGCAGCAAGAACAATAATTGCTTTTAGAACAATTGATAGTCAAATAGACTTTGAACGATAACTTCCAAAGGAGTCAATAGCTGGTTGACCCTCTGGTTACTGGCTACAGAATAACGTACTTGAGGGGATCAGCCTCGCGTACCCTATGTATATGCATAACATTTAATTCTGCTATTTGTACCTTATATACGGTACGTGGGGTACTCCCCTATAAATAAAGGGGTGTTCATACAGTCTAAGAATCCTTACCATTGATTGGTTCAGATAGCTTTTATAAATTCTCACATATTTATCTGACCGAACAATGGTTCAGACTTAACCATGAATGGTTTATAAATTCCTGAATTTAAATATACGAATTTCAAATGCACGAGTGCGAATGTCAAGAAATATACAGATGTGGAATAATTTTGAAAGTAATTAGACCACTTAAGGCATGCTTGGAGATAAAAACTCAAGCTTAAAGAATAACTTGCAACAGTATATATATACCTTTTTGCACGAATTAGAAATAGTGCATAAGGCTTAGAAATTTGCTCAATGTAAAAGTTGAGTAAAGAAGAACTTGCAATAATGTAAGAAGTTTAGGGTTAGGAACTTGCCTGTTTGCTCAGCTACAATTAAATCCTAGCTTTAATTAATTGACCGTGGATAACCTATCAGTTGATAAAGTTGGTTTATCCATTAGCATTGTATAATAGTATATCGATACACCCACTTATGCTATTTATTTAAAAGTCAACAATTCACCATATACATTTAATTTCTGTCTAACCATTAGTTAAACAGGAATTAATTTAATGACCTTTAGCTATTAAAATAATTGTTAGC
Organism: Aralia elata; assembly: GCA_034770075.1. Lineage (NCBI taxonomy): Eukaryota > Viridiplantae > Streptophyta > Magnoliopsida > Apiales > Araliaceae > Aralia > Aralia elata. Next base: position 1,700,076 of record JAVJAP010000089.1, on the reverse strand, counting down.
TAATCATGAATACTATTCTTCGAATGTTCAGATCATTACCCTTATTGTCTCTAAATATGGGTTAATAATCTTTATTCACTATTTGTGAAAATAATAAATTCATTATGGTTAAATAGCAACTAGATAGTAGTTGGTTACTTATTAAAAAATTTTTATCCACCCTCAATTACTAATCACCCTTAAGGGTAATTGAGTAATTATTATTCTTGTTCCTTAATTAAATACTTAATGTATTAATTCACATACCCTTAATTACTAATTATAATAAGTATTATTATCTTCACTGGTAAATAATTATTATCTATTACCTTATTCATACTTAATTATTATTTAACATTTCTTAAATAATAATTTCAATAATTTCATAATTGTTTCACTAACTTTACCTATACCCAATTATTAATAATAACTGAACACTTATTATCTTTATTTATTATTACTTGATAATAAATAATTATTTATTAACTTTTACTTATACTTAATTATTATTTAAGATTTAAATAATAATTAAATATTTATTACCTTTAGTTATACCCAATCATTATTTAAACAATAATCAAGTATTTGTTAGTTTTATTTATTATTTAAGGATAAATAATAAATAATTGAATTATTAATTAAAAAAAATTTATTAACTTATTCGTACTCGGTTTATTATTTAACTAATAATTAAGTATTTATTAACTATATCCTTACTTAATTATTATTTGATAATTAAATCTTTGTTAACTAACACTGAGTAATAATGATCTTTATTCTTGCTCTCATTTTATCTTTAATTATTACTTATTATTAATTAAGCAAAAATTTAATTAGTCGTTACCTTTATTATTACATAATAATTAATCATTATCATTATTTATTAATATTAATTAACTAATTTGACTTTCTTCTTAGCTTTCATTCATATAAAAACGTTGTATCCCTCTAGAAATACTTTAATCACCCAACTGCCTAAAGTGTTCATGCAGCCTATACTGCACACAGGCACACACCACAAGCTTAGCCCCTTACCAACAAGCTTTGTACTAACAGTAACCATAGCCACACTGTTGGTTTCAGTCCTGTGAATCAGCCCAACCATTAACACAGAAAAATAATTAGGCCCTAACCGAACAACCAGTTTGCAGTATAGATTTAAGCTACCAGAATTCCAGGGTTCTTTAATTTACAGAGACCCAATAATCATCCCCAATACAGTGTATGCCAACAACTCAATGCATTATATACAACCAATATACTGCTATAACCCCTCATATTGATATAAAACCACACAGAGATATAAACCAACACAGAGAATATATTTCCCAATACCATTAATATCACAATACTGGATATCTAAATTAAGATAACCCAACACAATACAATACCATTTCCAAAACAATGTATAGTATGAATTAATACCATCATCTGTTAGAACCTTTAAGGTTCACCAGTTTCCCAACAAGGAACTAGCACAGTACAATACAGTTCAAGCTCGACTCAATCCAAATACAATGTATATCCTATTTAATCAAAGAAGGAAAATTAAAATAACAAACTCAGCTGCTCACTAAGGTACCTTGCTATTGATCGTACTGCGATTTTTCTCCTCCTACCGAAATAAGTGACAAAGTGTTGGGGCATCCACTCTAACTGGAATTTACAGCCGCTCCTCTCTGTGATGATTTTTTTTTCTTCCTAATTTGGATTCGCAAAACGAACAAAAAGAATTGGCAGCTGGTTTAGGGTTTGGGGTCCAATTTATAGAGAAAATTTTTCTTTTTGCCCTAATTATTTGGGCAATAACCTTAGTGGCTGGTCAAGGACTGACGGTAAGGAGAGGGGCAAACGGACGGTGGTCTCATCAATCCTCGAGCCGCGAAATCCAGGTGGTCGAATCGCCGATTTCCTGGAACCTTTGGTCCCTTCGATGGTCGCCTCTGACGTCGCTCGTTTATCCGCTGGTCGCCCCTTGGCAGCCGTCGATCGACGCTGAACTCCTGCTGCTACCGCCAGCCGGCGATGGACAATCCCGTTTCTTTCCCCCGTCATCTCGCTCTGTCCGAATCGATGGAGGGTTTTGGTGTGATTGATTTAGGAGCTAGGGCTTAGGTCGATTTTGATTTGAGAGGCTAGGGTGTGGGGGTTCTTGGTTAACACTGATGGTTTGGCTTGACTTTGTTTTCCCCCAAATAATAAGCCGGTGCCCTGATACCCCTGAATCCACCGGTAGCCCAATTCATTTGGAACGGTTCCAACCCGTTCGTCCTTGGTTGCACCGACCCGACCCGAATGCTCTACTAAGGAGATAAATGGAATTGGGTCGGCCCAAAAATAAAAAGGGGTCTGGGCTCAATTAAAATTTGGGTCAAATAAAAGGAAATAGCCCAACTGGTTTATTATTAAAATTATTAACATTATTCTCCTAATATTTAAATTGAATCAATTACTTAAATTAGTTAATTATTTATAATATTTATTTCAACCATAATTCTTCATGCGAATTATTTAGATCCGATAATAGTAACGCAATTTAATTTTCCCAATTTTCTTGAAATTAAATATTAGGTTAAATTTATAATTTGAATAATACTACTTACCTGGGTCCAATTAAATTTATAAAATTGTATAAAATGAATTTATTTATAAAAATAAATTTGATACAATGCTTAAAATTTCCGGACATTACAATCTCCTTTAAACTCTATTTGAGTTATTTATTATTCCAACGCTTCTACCTAGCTTAGGTTATAACCTAAGGTGTCCCCACCTAAAGTTTCTAACCTACGGCTCTGATACCAACCTATGACACTCCCAAATCCGGGTACCTTCAAACCCGTATCCGGTGCACCACGGTACTATTCATCCACAACAAACATCTAAATAATATTAACCTTATGAAGGCAATTACTAGCTATTACAAACATAGTCTTACAATTCTCAGGTTCTAAGACCTTTAAACTGTTCTTACATATTAATATATAAAATATCATTACAAACATCCTATATATTATAGAACAGAGCATTCTACGATCCTTCCACCTTTCTCTTCCCTTTGTCCTTACCCGAACCCTCTGCACGATCCGGCTTTAGCTGAAAACATTTAATTCAAAGCAAGAATGAGCATTTAATTGCTCAGCAAGTAATAACAGTTAATAAAAATAACATAAATATGAATTAAACATTTTCTCTGGAGAGTACTTCAACAACTGAACAATAGTTGTGAAAGCATTTCGAATTATTTTAGATATCAAGAGTATTCAATTACATTTTCGAAACGACATACTGACTATACATGATGAGCGGTCGAAAGACCAAGAACTTTCTTTTTCATACTCTTGAAAAGGTCTAACAGTAATTCAACTATAAACCGTCTGAACTTACGGGCACGGTGGGTGATCAGCCCTTTATGCCCTGCGTTGATCAATACTACATACTGAAACGATATTTTGTTTTGGCACTTAAAGCCTTGCGAAAATATCCGACTAAAATTTTTCCCATATTAGGGTTGTTCATTCTCATACTTGAATCTGAATCCGCACCGAAATAATTCAGGTTGGATAACTCTACCTAATATCAATAATATTTCAAAATTTTATTTTAAAACTAATAAAATATTTCAAACTGTGTCTAGCCGGAACAAACGGCATTGACGTACATCTTAAATAGTTCGTGAATATAGAACACTCAAGTTTGAACAATTAATGTCAAGGCATAGCTGAAACACTTGTACAAATGCTACAAGATTTGTATAAGTCTAGAATTTACACAATATATAAACATTACGTTATTTGAACATTAAAACGTTTCAAGGCATTCATAGAAACAAAGTTGAATGAATGCAAAAGCTTGCACATAATAACCCATGTACAAGATCAGAATATTTGCTAAATGTAGGATCTTTGTTCAATATCAAATTAAACAAGAACTAGAAAAATTGCAACAAGTTAGGATACTTGTAAAAACATAGACAACTTGCATAGATATGAATTTTTGTACAGGTTAGGAAACTTGCCTTTCACGTGCTTTAAACTTTTAGCGTTAATCGCCTTTGTAAGTCCTACACAATTAATGCATATAGACATACCAATTAGCTATGTATAATTGCCACTCATCGATTACATTAACTCTAGTTCACGCTTTACAATGTCCGTTTCATTAGAATCAGAACACATTATAAGTGCATTAACATTTGACTCGGCATTTCGACGTTCACATGACGTTCGCCCGACTTGTTTAACCCGAACGCCCAATTGACACGCCATTACATACAATTGATACGCTCAATACAATTACCAATTCTTAGTTTATATTATCCTAGACTATATTTCTTAACGCCTAACAATTAGACACGAGAATCTTAGCTAGTGGGGTTCGGCGTTATGGCGTTCTGAAGAACCAATCTCGCTTCAACCCCTTTCCGGTTATACATTAGCCTTAATAAAGTTTTATTTAAAATTAACTTTGACCCTCAATCTTAAATTCACATTGAATGAAAATGTAGGTCTCTTCGTTAGCTCTCCAAATCATTTTGAATTACTTAAAACGGATTTTGTATGCAAAAGTTACGCTTGATCGAATGAAAGACGGAAAAATTAAAAAACTAGGCTCAGGGCATCCGCGCCCCGGCGCGCTCGACAAGGCCAAATGAGCTCGCCCCAGCACCAACTCTCTGTCGAGCGCGCCCCGACGAGAATTCTAAGCTAATTTTTGCGCCCCGGTGAGAATCTCTGAAACTTAAGAAAAATTTTCTTTTGCTGCAGAAAACTTTACGACGCACGATCGATTTCTAACGCCCAAACCTATTTCTAATATACCACATCATCTATAACTTCACATACTCGGAACAACTTTCCAAGATTTCTAGCAATCTCAATCATTAGCTCAAAGTTCCAACACGGACAACTTTTCAATAAACGATGTTTTCAACGTTAACTTTCGTTTTAACGTATCTCATTCATCCGGAGTAAGATTGGACTCATTCTTGAGCCCACGAATCCCATTTTTCATGTACTACAATAGCCCTATGGTTTTGGACTCATTCGAATACTATAGCTAAAATTTCACCTCCCACGCGGTATTAAATTATAAAATCGTTTAAGACGTCTTTTCGGACAATTTTCGCCATAACAAAGTTATGGCGAATCTTTCACCCGTTCCATATGAAACTTTTCATATTACATGTGTGACTTATGCCACATAACACAATCACCATCTTTTAGGTCCATTTTATGTCCTCTCCTAGTTTTCAATCCATTACGCAAAGGTTTCGGATTTTAATAATGGTTTCCGCTTTCATGGCATTTACCGATAGCTATGCACAAGATTATCACATATATATCTTCCTTATCACTCCATGATCCTTCAATGATCAATAACTCAACAACAACCACTAACATGCACTTCATAATCAAACTAGTAAGCTTTTAAAGTTATAAAAATTATAAAAATGAAGAAGATGAAGAAATTAGGTTTTTACCTCAATGTTTTCTCTAGTTCTTGGCTTCTTAATCTTGCTTCTAGTTACTCGATGATCGAATCTATGGTCTTGATTCTTCTCCTTGATTAATACTACAACTTTCTATTGATTTCTCTCTTTTTCTTTCTTTGATTTCTCTCTCTTTTCTCACTTTTCTCTCTAGCTTTTTGGATGAAGGAAAGGAAGATGAAATGAAGAAATGGCTAAGTTCAATTAACCTAGCTAATTTCTCCACCAACTAACCTAACCATGCATACCAGTTAAGTTAACTCACATGGGTTAAGGAACCTAATCATTAACTAAGGGCTTGTTTGGATGGCCTAGCAAATTAAAGGAAACCATGCATTTAATGCATGTCTCCCATAACCCAAAACTTACTATAAGTAGTAAGTTACCATCCAAGTTTGTCTCCTCCTACTTTTTCCAAGTTAAATCCCCCACATGCTCTAATTCCACAACGTGACACATGGCCATCAACACTCCCACAAGGTGACACTTGTCCCAAGCTTTCTTAAGCCCTAAGGTTTAGGGTTTAACCCTAGCCATGTCATGGCTCAACCCCAAGTCAATCCATCCTAACCCTAACCAAGCCATTTTAATAACTAGGCTCATTTCCGATTCGGTTACTTCGAAACTTAGTTTTGATTTCTAGTTTCTTTCTAGTTAACTATTATAAATATTATAGTTAACCAAAAGTCCATTTTACCCTTTTCTAAATGATTAGGGTTTACACAAGCAAAGCCATTCGATTACTCGATTTCCTTTTAGTTAGATCCTCTAACTCATCTCGCGTGCGAAAATCGCGAAATTTCTTTTGTAGGTTTTATTGGAAATTACGTGTAACGGGACGAATTAATCGAGTTGTGATTCTGGGGATAGAATCCTTTTAAGGGGGGGAAGATGTGACGAACGAGAATTTTATAATTTAATTTAAAATATTTATTGAATTGAATAAATATTTTTCGATGATTTGATTGTTGAATTAATTGATTAATTGATGAATTTGTGGTAGATTAATTTAATTTTATGTGTTATATTAGTAAAATTGATGTGGAGAATTTTTATATTCAAGGTATGTATTTAATTGAGTTTATTTGATTAAATGAATTATTTAAATAAGTATAATATTATTTTTTTTATTAATTTAATATTAATTAGAGATTTAATAATTTGTCATTACTAATAAAAGAGAATTTTTATTTATGTGACTCTGTGATTTAATGTAGAATTATTCTATTTTATTTAATTGATTTAAATAAGATTATTTAATTGATTAAATATGTGACATTAAACTATATAATAAGTAAGTTATTAAAATAAATTAGAAGGGAGGAATAATTGACTAGCCAAACATGGCCTTAGTGGGAGTTGGTGCCAATTATTAAACTGACACTATGTTCTGTCATTTGGTTTTCACGTATTATTATTATTTCATGCATTCTATTCATCAGTTTCCAAAAAGTTCATTTGTGAGGAATTAGAGAATTGGGAAGAAATACATTCAATTCTTGCATAGATTAAAGCATCTAATTGAAGGTAATTCTTCTAATTTAAGTTTTAATTTATATTTCTGAAGTTCTTCCATGAATGTATGTTTTGAGTTCTCTGTATTCTCTGTAAACTAAATTCCATGGCTTAATTTTTATAAATTGATAAATTGATATTGGAAAGCATGTATATATGATTTATATATGTTTTAGAGTAATTAAAATCCATGAAATCATGTTTTAATTGAAATTCTGGAGTTACAGAGTAGTTAGTTACGAATATGGGTTGAATGTATGAAATTAATACTTGTTTTGCCTGTTAATTGGTTAAATTGATAACTTATTTTGTTTATGCATGTATAAATGAAGAAAACAAGATTTAAACGGTTCGATTTGGTGTTCTAACGAACCTGTTATGTATGATGTAATGTCCAGGAATTTTCAAAACATTGTATCAAATTATTTTGATAGATAAAATTCATTTTATATAATTTTATGAATTTAATTGGACCCGTGTAAGAATTTTTATTTAATTATATAATTATAGGTCCAATAATTTTCTTACATTAAAGGGGCTCATTAATAGTGCGATTTAAATTAGTGGGTTAACCCCAAGATTTTAATTGGAAGAAATTTGGAAGAAGATTAATAAATAAATTCATTTTATTGTTACTGGATTAAAATAATTCAAATGAGGAATTATTGGTGAAATAAATTTTATTAATTAATTGAATTACTTAATTCAAATTGAATATTAAGAGCATAATAATTTAAGTTGGACTATCTTCTTTTTATTTCAATTGACCCAAAATAATAGGGCTGAGCCCAATTTCTTTCTATTCCTGTTGGGACGTTTCTTATTTAATTCAAATGGCCCAACCCTATTGGGTTGAGCCCATTCCTTTATTTCTTTGCCAGCCGGGTTGTGATTTGCAAACGGGTCGACCCAAGTAAATTGGGGAAACCGGTTAATGTGAAGATAACTGGTTAATCCTGCAAATGAAAGCCTCAAACCAAGACAACCGAGCAAATCAAATTGGGGGAAAATCCAACCAGAGGCTAAATTGAGCATTCAACCGAGCCAAACGAACTCACACCCTCAAATCCAACCCAAGCAAACTCTGGCTTTTCAATCAATCGAACAGGGGTGAGCGATTGACTGGAGGAAGGGTCGCCAGGCGTGCGTCGGCGATAACGTGAGCAACCAACGGACAGAACGGGTGAGGCATCGACGACCGGGCGCTCAACGATCGGACCAAAGGATTCGAAAAATCGACGATTTGATCGATGGGAAGGCGCCGCTCGAAGATGTGACGGTCTAGCTGAGCTCGGATGGGTGGTGCAGACACGGACCGTTACCTCCCTCCTACCGTTGGTCATTGATTTGATCGATTAAGGCAATATCCAGTCTATCGGGTAAAAGATTTACTATAAATTGAAATCCCCCAAACCCTAGCCAGCTACTGTTATTTGAGGGTTCCAAATTAGAGAGGGAATTATAGTGAGAAGAGGGAAATCGGTGGAAGCCATCTTCAGGTTGAAATTCCATTCCGAAGGTGCTAGCTGTGGTGTGGATGTCCGCTAATTTCGTTGTCTACTTCGGGAGGAGAAGGCGGACAGCCACTAGGAACCATTTCGGATCAAACCCAACCTTAAGGTATAACAATGGAGCTACTATGAAAACCTTCCTGTGAATTGATTTTTTTTGTTTCGTTTTCCTTCTTTCGTTCTGTCAATGGTTTGTATCGATGTGTTGGTTGTATAATAATACATTGAATTGGTTGTATAATACACGGTGTTGATACATCCAGTTGGTTGATATATACTGTATGGGGGGGTGAATATTGGGTCAATTAATTCCCTGTATTGGAAGTGTTTTGTTCCTCTGTATGGGGAAATTGGATTCTGGATACTCTATTATTATCTGTACTGAATTAAGTTTCGACCTTTCTTGATTTCTTGGTTTATACTATACAGTATATTGGATTGTTTGTGTTTATCCCTCTGTATTCAATTTAATTGCCTTTGGTATTGCTTGGCTTATACTGCTTGGTTGAGACTTGTATACTGAAGAATCATAGGCTGTGGCAATTTGAATTGGTACAATAATTAGAGTAGTATTGAACCCTTGTTTGCCCAACAAGTGTTTGTTAAAATGCTTGAACGAAAACCATTCTCCACTTTGGAATTTCTGTCGGCAGTTTTGTTGTGTGAAACTTGATTTCTTTAGCTATAAATCTAATGGGAGTTCCCTATGGTGTTGGATAATGAACTGGATAATTAAAATGAATTATTGGCAGGAATTTCCAAATTGGTTATGTAATTCATTGGGTTATTTAAAACAACAATAAATTAGGGTTAATAATTATTTATTATTTAACATTAAATAATAAAGAAAATAAATATTTAATTTATATTAATAATCAGGTATGAATAATGTTAAGGAAATAATTATTTATTAATTAACATTAAATAATAAATAAATATCTAATTATATTAAATACGAATAGAATTAATTAATAAGTAGAGATAATAAATATTTGGTTATTACTTAATGATCAAGTATGAGTGAAGTTAATAAAATAATTATTTATTATTAATAAATAAAGATAATAAATATTTAATTATTATTTAATTAATATTAAATAATAATTAAGTATGAATATAGTTAATAAAATAATTATTTATTATTTATCAATAAATAATAAATAAAGATAATAAATATCTAATTATTATTTAATGATAATTAAATATGAATAATTTAATAAAATAATTATTTATTATTTATCAATAAATAATAAATAAAGGTAATAAATATTTAATAATAATTAAATATAAATAAAGTTAATAAATAGTTGATTTTTGCTTAATTACTATTAAATAATAATCAAGTATGAATTAAGTTAATAGTTTAATTATTTGTCAGTAAGTGATAAATAAAGATAACAAATATTTAATTATTATTTAATTAATAATTATTTATTATTGAGTAATAAATAAAGATATTAAATACTTGATTGTTATTAAAGATTTAATGTGAGTAAAGTAAATTATTTATTATTTCTCATATAATAATAAATAAAGATAATAAGAACTTAATTATTATTAACAATTAAGTATGGGTAGAGTGATACATTAATTTTCTAGTTAATGTTAAATAAGGGAAATAATTTCGTAATTACCCTCGAAAGTGAATAATAGCTAAGTAACCTATTTAGTTGTTGCCACTGTTAGCTAGTAATGCCTTAATCAATTTATTATTTAGTATAGTAAATAATAACTTGGGTTACTAAACATTGCTAAGTTGAATAAGCATGATTAGTTATCGAAATAATAACTAAAGGTCATAAGTTAATTTATGCTTAGCAAATGATTAGATAGTAATTAAATGTATATGTCGAATTAATTATCTGCCAAATAAATAATATAAGTGAGTGTATCGATATACAGTATGCAATGCTAATGGATAAACCGACTTTATCAACTGATAGGTTATCCAAGGTAAATTAATTAAAACTAATTTTTATCTGTAGCTGAGCAAACAGGCAAGTTCCCTAACTTCATTCTTTCAGTATATTGAATGCAAGTTCTATCTTACTCAACTTTTACATTGAACAATATTTCTAAACCTTATGCATTATTTTTAATTCGTGCGAAAGGTATATATTATTGCAAGTTATTCTTTAAGCTTGAATCTTACCTCCAAAGCATGTTTTAAGTGGTCTAATTACTTTTAAAATTATTCCACATCTATGTATTCATTGGCGTTCGCACTTGTGCATTTGAATTCGTATAATTATTTAAGTTCTGAAATTCACGAACTATTCATGATTAAGTCTGAACCCTTGTCTCGGTCAGGCACGTATGTAAGAATTTATAAAAGCTATCCGAACCAATCAATGGTAAGGATTCTTAGACTGAATGAACACCCCTTTTATTATAAGGGAGTACCCCATGTACCATAAATAAGGTACAAATAGCAGAGTTAAATGTTATGCATATACATAGCGTACGCGAGGCTGATCCCCTCAAGTACTTATTCTGTAGCCAGTAACCAGAGGGTCAACCAGCTATTGATTCCTTTGGAAGTTATTGTTCAAAGTCTACTTGACTATCAACTGTTCTAAAAGCATTTATTGTCCTTGCTTCTGATAATTGTTGAATTCTCTTTCTATATTCCCTTCATCATGATATATCCTTATTGTTGTACTTTAAACTTGCTGAGCAAACTCGTTGCTCATTCTTGCTATATCATGACTTTATTGCAGCTAAACCCGAGACGTCAGGGAAGAACAAAGGGAAGGAAAAGATGAAGTAATAGACTTCATGTAGCAGATTTTAAATTACGTGTAGTTAATTACTATTAATGTAATTTAAACCCTAACTTTTATTTAGGGTATGGATTTGTGTAAGTGTTTAAGGTTTTTTTTTTATTATGGGACTAGTTACACCTTTGAAATGAACAACGTATGTTTATTATAGTCCGCATTTTAGTTACCATATGTTGTTAGAGGTGAATGTTTGTATTGGATCGTGATGACAGGATTCGGGTATTTGGAGACCTGAATTTGGGGGCGTCACATATGATTTTATGGAAATTGTAGAAACTTTGATAACCTGATAAAAACCTCAAATTTAATTCTTAAATTCATGGTTTATGCAATTTAAGTTGTTAGAATCATGCTAGAAGGCTTGGGTAACAATTATATACGAATTATAGTGTCTAGGTATGTTTAATTTGACGTAAGAATAACAAAATTGGAATTTTTTGGCCTGTTTCTGCGTTTTTCGCGAACTACAGAAATTGGAATTTGTGATTCTCGCCCCGGCGAGAATTTTGAACTGAGTTTCTCGCCCCGGCGAGTATTTTGTGAAGAGATTCCTCGTCCCGACGAAGTCTCGCCCCGGCGAGAGTTTGTGAAGGATTTTCTCGCCCCGGCGAGAATTAAAAAAAAAAGAGTATAAAGAAGAGAATAAAAATTTTATTCTTTCTTTGTGATCATGTTATGATATCGTAGACATACCTAAAGCTTAGGCTAAGGTATAAAATGAATACTAAAATACTGTAATGGGTGGTAAGCATATATACCCACTGATTGTCCGGTGTCAATTGAGATATTAAAATGGAATTTTGGATGAGAATGAATCCTGATGTGTTTATAATACTGTAACTAATTATTGTTATTATTTTATAAACTGGATGTATAGGTTGATTAAGGAACGTGTATTTTTATTTTATAATCTACGCACGAGGCAAGTTTCTTAACTCTACTTTTCATTGAGCAAGTATCTTATTCTTACTTAATTCTTTACGCAAGTTTTCTATCCTTAACCTGTTATTTATTCGCAAGTTTCTAAACTCTATCTCTTTTACATTAAGCAAGTCTCTAGACCCTACTTTTACATTAAGCCATTCTCATATCTATATATTGTTTATGAATACGCAAGTGTCTAAACTCTAACTTTATATTGAGCAAGTTTTCTTATTCCTCTCCTTACATTGAGCAAGTTCTTATTATTTAACTTGTTATTTTAATACAAGTACTCTAACCCTAGTCTTTGTGGAGCAAATTCCTTTATCATGTAGTGAGCAAGTTCTTATTCTTCTAAATTCCTAACTTTACTTTATGTCGTACAAGCTCTAATCTCTGTTTACATTAGTTAAAGCAAGGTTCCTAAATTATTCTAAGTTTAGAATTTTCAATTTAGCTTTCTAAATTCTTTCAAAAGCATAGCTTTGCCATGTGATGTTTATTCAGTTGTGAAACGTTATTATTCAACTCTTGAAATTGATTAGCATTGTATTAATCCTTTAGCGGCTAGAATACTTTAACGATTCAACTAGTACATAGTTGATGAGAATTCTAAAGATCCCTTATTGATTCAATTAGGACATAGTTGATGTATATTCTAAAAATTTAGATTTTCTTTGAAGTTAATTCCAAACCAAACTTATTTTGGTACGGAATTCAATGATCAAGCTGAGATGAACAACCCTGTATCAGGGTAATTATTTTAGAGCAATGCGATAGCGTTAAAATGTTTGCGCAATACATAGTACGAAGGGGTTGATCACCTGGAGTACGAGATGATGGTCCATGTAGTCGTTTAGACTGCTAAAGGTTACAGTAAAAACATCTGTTAACCTAGAACATAGATGATGATTATAGTCGTTTAGACTGTTAAAGGTTAAAGTAGAAATACTTGATAACCTAGATGTAGTTCATGGTCTTGTGACCCTCAGTGTATTTCCTTGATGTCGATATCTGTTGTTCAATTTAATAGTTCATTATTCCTTTGAACTTCTTCTACGTACCTTTTAAATAAAGCTTATTGGTTCTGGTAAGAATATTTTACCAACTAAAGCTCAGTCGATTGTGATTCATATGCTATTATTGTACTTTATTATTTTGTGGGCAATTGTTCGCTCACTCTTGCACAAAACAACGCAGATGAAAACAAGAAGTTTGAAGAGCCATCTACAAACAAGGGCAAAGACAAGACGCTGTAATAGTAGATATTAATTAGTTTTATTTCAGGAAGATTTTGTAATAGACGTGATGGTGTTTATATGTATGTTTCCGCAAATGATGTAATAAAGGTTAAATAACCTGGGATTGTTTTAGGTATGATGATGTAATCTTCCATGGGAGAAATCATTATTTAAGTTTTATTATATTGCTATTATCTTTTGTTGTGGGTAGTTAGATGTGAAAGATCATGAGGTTGTTTTGAAAGTGAACACCAAATCTGTGGAATTGAAGTACCCGGATTTGGGGGTGTCACATTATGTCTCCCGTCCTTGAACAATTAACATCCCGTAATTCGAAAATTCGAAAAACAAAAAACTCAACTTCTGCGTTTTATGAATAGTGTTTTCGGCGTTTTCTCGGAAAATTTTATTTCGTCTAAGAAATCGCAACACATATACATAATCACATATCACATTCGTTAGGTCAATAATCGACCTTTAATCACATATAACGCAACATTATTAATAAAATATTATCATATTCAATAATACTCGGAAATCCTAATTACAAGGATCCAAAATATTTACAATCGTTACACTAGCTCCTTCAATGATAAACATCTTTATCCAAGAAGGCAGTGTGTAGGATTATAGTAATAATACCCTAAACTTTCTTTAGGATATCCCACAAATCTGCACTTGTCAAATTTTGTCCCAAACTTATTTTGAAACCTTTTCACATAAGCTGGACAACCCTTTATCTTAACATACTTAAGACTACGAATCCTCCCTATCCATAACTTTTATGGAGTCTTGGGGCCGGATTTTGAGGTTACCTTATTTTGTAGATATATAGCCGTTTCTAGGGCATAACCTAAGATGGATACTAGAATGTCGGTAAAAATCATCATGGACTGCACCATGGCCAACAAGGTACGATTTCTCCTTTTAGATACACCAATCAATTATTGCGTATCAGGAGGTGTCCATAATGAGAAAATATCATTTTGAGATGATCTAGAAACTCATTGCATAAGTATTCCTTCCTCGATCTGATCAAAGAATCTTAATACTTTGTCAATTTGTTTCACTTCTGAATTCTTTGAACCTTTCAAATGATTCAGACTTGTATTTCATTAAATACACATATTTAACTCTTTGAATAACCATCTCCTTTTCTTTTACTAGTTTGTTCAATTTGCAAAATTATTTTCATGTAAGTCAAGTATATAAAGTCTATCAAGTAATCTTCTAGTTTCAAACAAAACATTATCATTATAAATAGAACAACATTTGTTCTTAAATATAATACCAGAACCTTCCTTGTCTAACAACGAAAGTAATAATGTTTCTAAGGAGAACTGGAACATAATAACAATTTATCAACTTAATAGACGTAACCGTAGGCAACGCTAAACTATAAGTTCCTACGGCTAATTCAGCAACCATTTCTCCATTCCCCACACATAATATTACTTACACTTCGTTTAGCTTTTTACTTCTGCTTAGTCTCTGCATTAAATTGCATACGTGAGAACTACAGCTGGTATCCAATACCCAAGTAGAACCTTGACTTACAGAAAGATTTATTTCAATCATGAACAAACTTATATCTGTAACCGAAGCTTCACTAAGCTTCTTCTGGTTAGCCTCTACAAGATTGTCCTTACAGTTTCCTTTCCAGTATCCAGGCTTATTACAGTGGAAGCAAACTCCTTTGTTATCTGCATCAGTTTTGTTCTTAGTGTCCTTAGTTATTGCCTTCCATTTGCCTTCTTTGAATTGTTCTTCTTTTCAGAAGATCCTTTGGCCCGCTTCCTTTTCTTGGAAGAATCATCTACAAGTAAGACTTGGTCTTTCTTGGTTGGAAAGTGACTCTTAACAGTTTTCAACATGTTTAAGCAACTCAGACATGCCGGCATCTAGTTTGTTCATGTGAAAATTCACAACAAATTATGAGAAAGAGTCCAGAAGTGATTACAAGATCAAATCTTGGATCAACTCTCCATCCATTAAAAAACCCAGTCGTCCCAATTGTTTAATCAGATTGATCATTTTTGAGGACATTTGTCTATACTGTAGTGCCATTGGTCATTCTAGATTGGAAGAGCTCCTTAGATATCTGATATCTAATAGTCCTACTTTCATCACCATTCAACTCCTTAAAGGTGCAGGAATATAGTAGGAGCATCCATAGTTTCATGCTGACGCTAAAGTTCGTTACTTATGGATGTGAGCATGATGCATTGAGCCAACTGTGCATTATCTTGCCACTTTCTAAAAGTAGCAATCTCTTCCTCAGAGGCATTGTTCGTAACCATTGCAGGGATAAGCATATTAAGGACATAAGATAGCTTTTCAGCCTTGAGAACTATTCTAAGATTCTTTAACCAGTCCGTGTAATCCGGTCCAGTTAATTAGCATCTAATATACTCCGCAGTGATAGTGAATTAGACATTGTAAAATTCTGTAAATGAATTTGTAATTTAACAAAATTTTAGCATACATTCATTTTATTAATTACCCAAATAAATTAGGTCTTTATTTAAATCGGTATCTACCACTATTTTTCATCAAACTATATTATCCTCCCTATATAGTTCGGTAAATCTAATTAAAGATTTGCTAGTGAGAATAAGGATCCCATTTCAAATGTATATAGCCTTGTGGTGACACAATAAACGATATATAAATAAATAGGTAAACAACTATTGTCAATTACATCACTATATAACTCCTTGTATTTTGTCTCTTAGATTATTTTGATCAAGTGGTGACACATCCGAATCAAAATTATCCAAGTTAAGTCCAACCTAGCACTTCCATATATGTGAAGAGAAAAATATCGTCCTTGTGGTGACACAACAAAACAGTAATGTTCAATTCCTTAATAAGCATCAAATGTGATAAGGCAATATCTTAAATATTTAATATTTGCCTTGTGGTGGCACAACAAACTCATATTAAATATTTAATACTCTATTATTTTATCATGCTAGAAAGCGGCGTTCGATATTCCAAATATCTTTGAACGTTTAGGACTTAATATATTTCTTTAAGGGGTTTGTTATTATTTGTCTCATCTTGTTTAGCGCACAGGCACACACACACACACACACACACACATATATATATATATATATATATATATATATATATATATATATAATACTCGTCATATTATTTAACATGTGAAGCATGCTGGATAATATATAATATATACATAGTTAGCATGCACATATAGAATATTATATTCTACCCAATTGATTATGGACTTTTATTCTAGTTTGGTTCACTAGAGCCACCAAGTGAACCAAAAGGTCAAACCTAGGGTGCAAGAACTGAATTTAAATATAACTATTACATTTAAGTCCCAGGCTCCATTACAAACGGGTCTTCAAGCGCTCTTTGCTCCTTTGTCTCCAATTCTTCAAGTAATTCTAACTAAACCTATTACATTTACTATTTACTATAAATAGAAACCTTGATCAGCAGTCAAGGGAAAGTACATAGGAGGGAGATAGAATTTACATTAAGAAAAATTAAAAAAGACGAGGTACGTAGTCCCCATTTATAAAACTTATTCGTTCATGTATCCTCATAAAATAAAATCCAATCATCCATTGGTCAATAGTCCATAATCAATCCCATTTATTATCATACATATCACCATATGCATCAATAAATAACATTAATCTCATGAATAAGAAAGGCAGTCCATATATGTATTGATATCATTTAATGGGCAATTAAAAGTTTACTAGAAATCCAATTTTGAAACAAAAATAAACTCTTTTATTTTAATCAAAATTTAAATTATAATAAACATCTTTATTTTATTCTATCCAATTTTGAATAAAAATAAACTCCTTTATTTTTAATCAAATTCCAAATCAAAATAAACTCTTTTATTTTAATTAACATGGAATCCAATTTCAAGTTCAAAATAAAATATGTTGAACCATATTCCTTATCAAAATAAACATCTTTATTTTTTAAGAAACATGGAATCCTATTCCATATGTGAATAAACTCCTTTATTCTAGAAAATATGGAATCCTATTCCAAAACAGAATAAACTCCTTTATTCTAGTTGAATCTAATTCCAAGTTAAAATAAAAATTTTAATTTTAATCATATTCCAATTCAAAATAAACATTTTATCTTAATTGATAATAAATAAAATCAAAATAAAAAAATTTCAAAATCTGCAGACCGGCGCGACCGTGCTCCAAAAAGATCTAGGAGCGGCGCGGCCGCGATGCACCCCTAGAAACGATTTTTGGGTTCGGGCGTGGTCGCGCTCTAAAATGAACTGGAAGCGGCGCGGCCGCGCTGCGTAACAGGCTTCGAAATTTTTTTTTCTGTTGCCCAAAAAATCGATCCAATCGTATACCCATACACATATGGAATCATAATAATCGATAATTAGCACAAGGTTAGGCTCTGATACCACTATTAGGTTTGTATATAGCGCGAACATGCAATCAAATTACATAAATAGTGCGGAAGCGCGATAAAATCAGATTTTAAAATTTTATACAAACCATTACCATGATGTTTCCTTGTGCTCAATTATCTATTATACGAAAGAGATAAAGTATGAGAATTACACCTTCGTAGAACCGTGTTTCCTCGAGTACAAGTTCAACTCCAAATCCTTTCGCGTTCTCCTTGAATTCTCCGGTTAGATTCCTTCCTTTGATCAACGTTAGCCACCCAAGTGTTTGGCCTCTAGAGGTGATCCACCAAGGAATAATACGTATTCAAGAAGATGGGTGTTTGGCAAAACCTTATTCTCCCAATAATTGAAAAAATCACATCACCCATCTATCATAAGACTTCTCTTATTTATAGATCTAGGTAACCCTCCTAAACTATTTAGGAATAGAGTTTTTTTATAATTAAACTCCTTTAATTAATTAAACTCCTAAACCAATTAGGAATTCATGAGAGTACTTTTATTAATTAATTCTCAAACCTTTTTAAGAATTAAATAATAATAATAGTAATAATAATTATAAGACTCCTCTTATTAATTTATATTTAATATTTCTAAAATATTAAATAATAAATATTAAGCTATTTAATTTATTCTATCTCCATAGATTAAATTAAATACACTTAACTTATTATTACGATTATGCCATTTATTTCTTAAATAAATATTTTGCTTTTGCGATGTGACCCTTTAGGTTCTCTATATTAAACCGATTGTGAATAAATCAATTAGAACAATTCTAATCTTATTTAAATAAATAAATTAAACTATTTAATTCATTTAAATAAATAATATTTATTCTACAATACGGGTAAGCCCCCTTAACGATTAACGACTTTTCAGATAATATAGATTTCAACATTAATCACAAAAGAACCTTTCAGTGAATAGTTACCGTACAATTCAATCCTTCTACCATACAATGTCCCAATTAAATATAAGACATGGATGTCAAGTCTTATTTTATTTAATTATATGCATTTCGATTCTTAAATGCACAACTCTAAATAATGTAAATTAGAAACTCCTTTCTAATTTCATTCTGCTTTGGCCAAAGACTTCTGAGTTGTCATTTATCGAATCACATAAGACATTCTCTCCTTTTACTAGAAGTGGTAGATTCTTTGTTGACCATTCATCTATCTCCATGTACAACTTATTATACCTAATCATACCCTTTGATATACCCTAAAGGTCTTAAGGGACATATCAAAGTATAATTCATCATACACAAGATATTATGATGATCTCAAGTCTAAGGATCACTTGTACTACTATCACTTAAGGAATTTCTATTGACAGGCAAGTAAAATTCCAATAGGTTTTCCTTTAGCAAACCATGTTCAGTCCACTTATTCTCCAATAAGCACCTACATACTTGCTTTAGTATCTCCACACAAATGATTATGAGATCAATCATCCTCTTCCTAAGAATAAGCAAAGTATGTACTAATCCATCCGGATTCACTAATCCTCTTTTTAGTAATCCAACGATTAGGAACGCTTTTAGTTTGTGAGCTATCTAGAATTTAGATCTCATTAGCATGATCATCATAATTCTAAAAGCATTGCTCAAAACTATGGGTTTATCACATTTAATATAACAACACCATGTAGATAAAGTAAAATGCCTTTAATAAATAAATTCTTTTATTAATAAACGAATAAGATTACAAAGTATATGCTACTCCATATCAAATATGATTGGCTTGTGTGCATACTACTTTCAAATAAGACATAAAAACCTAAATAAAATAACAAATAACCTAAATCCTCACCCCCACACTTAAAACTTACATTGTCCCCAATGTAAAATAAAGTGCAAAGAAAAGGCACATATAACCAAAATATAAATGCAAAGTAAAATTGTACTCCCCTCTTGGGTTGCCTCCCAAGCAGCGCCTTTGTTTATTGTCATTGGCTCGACTCAATGCTTTTCAACCTACGTAATTTAATACGCATACCTCGAATGGGTTAGCAGTGGTTTCAGTTCTAAAATAGGAGCCTTTATAACAGAGGGTAGAGGCTTCTCATCAGAAACCGTCAATTCAACATAAAAGATATTACCTGATTTCGGAGCATCATTCAAAACTGCCACAGTTTCTTGCATTTCTGTATTCAAAGTCAATTTCGCACTTTCCTCATCAATATTCTTACTAAATGCAATTTTCAAGTAATCTTTTCCATCAAGTTCAAAGACTTCATGTGCTAAAGAGTCAATCACATTAATAGAATAAACAGGAGTATTATCAGTACGATATTGCATGGCATCATAAATATTAAAATTAACTGTAGACACCCGAAATTTTACATATATTTTCTAACCCTGGCAGGAGGACAAAAGAGTCATTTCAACTGGAGGACGAGACATCCGAATAGAGGATTTCGGGGCTCATATCAAAGTTCACGAAGCTACCAGGATAAATACCAAGCGAGGAATCATGCAAGGCATGGCGGTTGACTGTTTGACATCTACGGGAAGATACATTTCTACTTTTTACTTCATATTTCTAGATTTGGAATTAGCCAAACCTTATGTCATTGGATAGCCCTCAGAAAGAGCTTTCTGGAATGGTATGCCACGTCTCCTAACTATCCCCGGATTGAAAGTTGTGAACGTTTTAGCGCAAAACAAGGCGAATGATTAGCCGACATCAACCAAGGGATGGTTTTTCCCCTTTTTTCCTACCTTCTCGAACTCATAATGGAGCGACTAATATATCATTATGAAGCTATCGAAAAGAGCTTTCCGGAATGGTATGGCACATCTCCTAACTCTTCTCGAATTGAAAGTTACGGTCGTTCCAGTGCACAACATGAAAAATAAACTTTATAACACGAAAACCGAGCAAGTGGGGCCCATGAAAGTAGTATGCACACAAGCCAATCATATTTGATATGATGTAGCATATACTTTGTAATCTTATTCATTTATTAATAAAATAATTGATTTTCTTAAAAGGCATTTTACATTATCTATATAGTGTTGTTATATTAAATGTGATAAACCCATAGTTTTGAGCAATGCTTTTAGAATCATGATGATGATCATGCTAATGAGATTTAAATTCTAGATAGCTCACAAACTAAGATCGTTCCTAATCATTGGATTACTAAAAAGGGGATTAGTGAATCCAGATAGATTAGTACATACGTTGCTTGCTCTTAGGAAGAGGATGATTGATCTCATAATCATTTGTGTGGAGACACTAAAGCAAGTATGTAGATGCTTATTGGATAATAAGTACACTGAACGTGGCTCGCTAAGGAATACCTAATGGAGTTTTACTCGCCTGTCGATAGGAATTCATCTAGTGATAGTAGTACAAGTGATCCTTGGACTTGAGATCATCATAGTATCTTGTGTATGATGAGTTATACTTTGACATGTCCCTTAAGACCTTTAGGGTATATCAAAGGGTATGATTGGGTATAATAAGTTGTACATGGAGATAAGTGAATGATCAACAAAGAATCTACCACGTCTAGTAAAAGATGTGAATGTCCTATGTGATTCGATAAATGATAACTCAGTAGTCCTTGGCCAAGGCAGAATGAAATTAGAAAGGAGTTTCTAATTTGCATTATTTAGAGTTGTGCATTTGGAAATCGAAATACATATAATTAAATAAAATAAGACTTGACTGTAAATCCATGTTTTATATTTAATTGGAACATTGTATGGTAGAAGGATTGAATTGTACGGTAACTATGCAATAAAAGGTTCTTTTGTGATTAATGTTGAAATTTATATTATCTGGAAAGTCGTTGATCGCTAAGGGGACTTACCCTTATTGTAGAATAAATATTATTTATTTAAATGAATTAAATAGTTTAATTTATTTATTTAAATATAATTAGAATTGTTCTAATTGATTTATTCACAACCGGTTTAATATGAAGAACCTAAAGGGTCACACTGCAAAAGGAAAAGTATTTATTTAAGAAGTAAATGACATAATTGTAATAATAAGTTAGGTGTATTTAATTTAGCCTATGGAGATAGAATAAATTAAATAGCTTAATATTTATTATTTAATATTTTGAAAATATTAAATATAAATTAATAAGAGGAGTCTTATTATTATTATTATTATTACTATTACTATTATTTAATTCCTAATAGGGATTGAGAATTAATTAATAGAAGTATTCTCACATGCATTCCTAATTGGATTAGGAGCATAATTAATTAAAAGAGTTTAATTATAAAAGAAACCCTAATCCTAAATAGTTTAGGGAAGGGTTTTTCTACATCTATAAATAAGAGGAGTCTTATCATAGATTAGGGTTACACACTCTTGCATTAGATTGTGGAGAGTACTTGCAATTTCTATAGAGATAGAAACTAAGGTTTGGCCAACACCCAACTTCTTGAATACATATATTCTTCCTTAGTAGATCACCTCTAGAGGCCAAACACTTGGGTGGCTAATGTTGATCAAAGAAAGGAATCTCATCGGTGAAATTGGAGGAGAACACGAAGGACTAGGAGTTGAACTTGTACCCGAGGAAGTTTTGATCTACGATGGCATAATTCTTATTCTCTTTCTCTTTCGTTTAATTGATAATTGAACACAAGGATAGATCATGGTGATGGTTTGTATTAAAATTTTAAAATCCGTTTTATCACGCTTTCACCCTATTTATGTAATTTGATTGCATGCTTGCATTTTATACAAATCTAACAGTGGTATCAGAGCCTAATCCTTGTGTTAATTATTTATTGTGATGATTCCATGTATGAATTGATACGCGATACGATCGGATTTTTGGGCTGGAAAAATTTTTTGATTCTGCGTCGCGGCGCGGCTGCGCCGTTTCTAGTTCATTCTGGAGCGCGGTCGCGCCTGAACCCAGAAAATGTTTCTGGGGGGTGCAGCGCGGCCGCGCCGCTCCTAGTTCAATTTGGAGCGCGGCCGCGCTGATGTGCAAAGTTTGAAAATTTTTTGTTTTCTCAATTAACATAAATGGTTTATTTAATTAATAAAATTTTAAAATAAAGATGTTTATTTTATCTGGAATAGGATTTCAGATTGCTAAAATTAAAGGAGTTTAACTTAAATTTGGTTTTTGATTAAAATAAAAGAGTTTATTTTGTTTCAAAACTAAACGTTAGCAAAACTTTTGCCCATTAATTGATATCAATGCATATATGGAATGGTTTTATTATTCATGATCTGAATGTTATTTATTGATACATATAGAGATATGTATGATAATAAATAGGGATTGATTATGGATTATTGACCGATGTGTGATTGAAATTATTTTAGAGGATGCTTGAATGTATAGGTTTTTTATAAATGGGGTCTGCGTACGTCGTCTTCTCTAATTTTTTTTAATGTAAATTCTATCTCCCTCCTATGTACTTCCCCTTGACTGCTGATCAAGGTTTCTATTTATTATAAATAGTTTTTGTAATATGACTAGTTAGAATTAATTTTGAAGAATTGGAGACAAAGGAGCAAGGAGCGCTTGAAGACCAGTTTGTATTAGAGCCCGGGTTTAAATGTAAGTTATATTTAAATTTAATTCTTGCACCCTAAGTTTGACCTTTTGGTTCACTTGGTGGCTCTAGTGAACCAAACTAGAATAAAAGTCCATAATCAATCCGGGTAGAATATAGTATTTTATATGTGCATGCTTACTATATATATTATATATTATCCAACATGCTTCGCATGTTAAATAATATGACGCGTATTTTATATATATATATATATATATATGTGTGTGTGTGTGTGCATGCGCGCTAAACAAGATGAGACTAATAATAATAAACCCCTCAAAGAAATCATATTAAGTCCTAAGCGTTCAAAGATATTAGGAATATCGAACGTCGCCTTCTAGCATGGTAAATCAATAGAGTATTAAATATTTAATATGAGTTTGTTGTGCACACACAAGGCGAGTATTAAATATTTAAGATGTTATTTTATCACATTTGATGCTTATTAAGGAATTAAACATTACTACTTTATTGTGCACACACAATGGCGGTCTTTTTCTCTTCACATATATGGAAGTGCTAGGTTGGACTTAACTTAGATTATTTTAGTTCGGATGTGCACACACTTGACCATTATAATCTAAGAGGCAAAATACAAGGAGTTACATAGTGATGTAATTGACAATAGTTGTCTACCTATTTATTTATATATAGTTTGTTGTGCATACACAAGGCTATATACATTTGAAATGGGATCCTTAATCTCACTAGCAAATCTTTAATTAGATTTGTGGAACTATATAATGAGGTTAATATAGTTTGATGAAAATAGTGGAAGATACCAATTTAAATAAAGACCTAATTTATTTTGATGATTAATAAAATGAATGTATGCTAAAATGTTGTCTATTTTACATGAAGAATTTAAAAATGTCAAACTCACTATCACTGCGTAGCATACTTGATGCTAACAAACTGACCGGACCGAATTACACGGACTAGTTAAGGAATCTGAGAATTGTTCTCACTGCTGAAAAGATTTCTTATGTCCTAAATTCGCCAGTCCCTGCAAATGTTGCAGAAACAGCCTCTGAGGAAGAGATTGCTACTTTCAAAAAGTGGCAAGATGATGCAATCTTGGCTCAATGCATCTTGCTTGCATCCATGAGTAACGAGCTTTAGCATCAGCATGAAACTATGGATGCTCCTACTATATTGCTGCACCTCAAAGAGTTGTATGGTGAGCAAAGTAGGACTGCTAGATATCAGATATCTAAGGAGCTCTTCCGATCTCGTATGACCGAGGGCACTGCTGTTGAGACTCATGTTCTTAAGATGATCAATCTGATTGAAAATTTTGGATAGCTTGGGTTCGTGATGGATGGGGAGTTAAGTCAAGATTTGATCTTGCAGTCTGTCCCGGACACCTTCTCATAATTTGTTGTGAATTTTCACATGAATAAGTTAGATGTCAGCTTGCCTGAGTTACTTAACATGCTAAAAACTGCTGAAGGTCACTTCTCATCTAACAAGAACCAAGTTTTACTAGTGGATGATTCTTCCAAGAAAAGGAAGAGGCCCAAGGTATCTTCCGAAAAGAAGAAAAACAAGAAGGCTAAGGACAAGGCGAAAGGAAAGGATAAAAAGAAACCTGATCCAGATAGCAAAGGAATTTGCTACCATTGCAATAAGCCGGGATACTGGAAGAGGAACTGCAAGGAGTATCTTGCGGACTAAAAGAAGCTTGGGAAGCTTCGACTTCCGATCTAGGTTTGTTCATGATTAAAATTAATTTTTCTGAAAGTCAAAATTCTACTTGGGTATTGGATACCGGTTGTAGTTCTCACATAATGTAAAAATATGCAGGGACTAAGCAAAAGTAAAAAGCTGAACAAGGATGAAGTCGTCCTACGAGTGGGAAATAGAGCAAAGGTTGCTGCATTAGCTGTAGGAACTTATTGTTTAGCACTGCCTACGGGCAAGTCCATTAGTTTAAATAATTGTTATTATGTTCCAACACTCATTAGAAACATTATTTCAATTTCTGTATTGGATATGGATGGTTTTGATATTATAATAAAGAACAATAATTATTCTATTTATAATGAAAATGTTTTATATGGTGTTGGCAATTTACTAAATGGACTGTACATACTTGACTTGCATGAAAATATACTTCAAATTGAACAAACTAAGAAAAGAAAAAGAGATAATGTTAATTATACCTTTATGTGGCACTGTAGTCTCGGTCACATCAATGAAACAAGATTAACCAAGTTGCATAAAGATGGGTTTTTAGAGCTATCTGATTGCGAATCATATCCAACTTGTGAATCTTGTCTCATGGGTAAGATGACTAAATCCCCTTTTAGTGGAAAAGGAGAAAGAGTTACAGAGTTGTTAGCGTTGGTACACACAGATGTATGTGGACCTATGACAACGAACGCACGAGGAGGGTATTCTTATTTTATTACTTTCACTGATGATCATTCTAGCTTTGGATATGTGTATTTAATGAAATACAAATCTGAATCGTTTGAAAAGTTCAAAGAATTCAGAAGTGAAGTAGAGAAGCAAACTGGTAAGAGTATTAAGATTCTTCGATCGGATCGAGGAGGTGAATACTTGACCAATGAGTTTCTAAGTTGTATCAAAGAAAATGGTATAATCTCACAATGGACTCCACCAGGGACGCCACAGTTGAATGGTATATCTGAAAGGATAAATCGAACATTGTTGGACATGGTTCGTTCCATGATGAGTTATACCGACCTTCCAGTATCCTTCTAGGGTTATGCCCTAGAAACGGCTGCATACCTACTTAACAAGGTACCTACCAAATCCGTCCCAAAGACCCCATATGAGATATGGACAGGGAGGAAACCTAGTCTTAAGCATGTTAAGACTTGGGGTTGCCTAGCTTATGTCAAAAGGTTTGAGCATGATAAGCTGAAGACAGATCCGACAAGTGTAGATTTGTGGGATATCCTAAAAAAAGTTTAGGATATTATTTCTATCATCCTACTGATCAAAAGGTGTTTGTTGCGAAACACATTGCCTTCTTGGAAAAGGAGTTTATCCTTGAAGGGGTCAGTGGGAGTAAGATATATCTTGAAGAAGTTCAAGAACTACAAAATACTACGGATCAAAGTCAGATACCTGACCAAGTAGAAGAACCTAGTGTACCACTACCTATTTGTAAATCTGGAAGAGTACCGAAGATACCTGATAGGTATGGATTCATCGTATAGGATGATGATGAGGTACGCATCATAGATGATGATGATCCATTGACTTACGAAGAGGCTATGAGTAGTAAAGACTCAGAGAAATGGCTAGAAGCCGTGAAATTCGAGATGGACTCCATGTATGAAAACCAAGTATAGACTTTGGTTTCACCACCTGAGGGCATTAAACCTATTGGGTGTAAATGGGTCTTTAAGAGAAAAACTGGAGCATATGGCAAGGTTGAGACCTATAAGGCCTGACTGGTTGCAAAAGGTTTCAAACAAAGACAAGGAGTTGACTATGATGAAACCTTCTCACCAGTAGTTATGCTCAAGTCCATTCGGATTTTACTTGCAATTGCAGCTTATTATGACTACGAGATCTGGCAAATGGACGTGAAAACGGCCTTCCTCAATGGAGATCTTGACGAGAATGTATATATGATACAGCCAGAGGATTTTGTTTTAACGGTTGGAACAAACCAAGTCTGTAAGCTACAACGATCCATTTATGGATTGAAGCAAGCTTCTCGAAGATGAAACATCCATTTTCATGAGATAATCAAAAAGTTTGATTTTATCAAAAATGACGATGAACCTTGTGTATACAAGAAGGTTAGTGGGAGCGCTATTTCATTCCTTGTATTATATGTTGATGATATATTACTGATGGGGAATGATGTTCCTATGCTATAGTCGATCAAAATTTGGTTATCTAAACACTTCTCCATGAAGGACTTGGGTGAGGCATCCTATATTTTGGGGATAAAGATCTATAGAGATAGATCTAAAAGGATGCTTGGCTTGACCCAAGGAAAGTACATTGACTTGATGCTAAAGAAGTTTAGCATGGAAGATTCCAAGAGAGGTCTCATGCCGATGAGCCATGGAATACATCTCTCCAAGAAACAGGCCCCAAAGATACCTAAGGAGAGAGACCGTATGAGTAAGATTCCTTATGCTTCAGCAATAGGATCTATCATATACGGTATGATATGTAATAGACCAGATGTCGCTCATGCACTTAGTGTAACAAGCAGATATCAGTCGAATCCAGGAGAAGAGTACTGGAAGGCAGTGAAAAACATGCTAAAGTACTTGAGAAGAACTAAGGATGTATTTCTTGTCTACGGTGGGTCTGAATTGAAACTAGAGGGCTATACAGACTCAAGTTTTGAAACGGACCAAGATGACAGTAAATCTGTTTCAGGGTATGTGTTTACCTTAAACGGTGGCGTAGTGAGTTGGAAAAGTTCCAAGCAGCAAACAGTTGCTGATTCAGTGACAGAGGCAGAGTACATAGCTACAAGTGAAGCTGCAAAGGAAGCTGTTTGGATGAAGAAGTTCATATATGAACTTGGAGTGGTTCCTAGCATTAGAGGAGCCGTACCTTTATTCTGTGACAACACCGGAGCTGTTGCGCAGGCTAAGGAACCCAAGTCTCATCAGAAATCCAAACACGTGTTGCGGCGATTTCATTTGATTAGAGAGATCATTGAAAGAGGAGATGTCACCCTAGAGCGTGTGGACTCTCAAGACAACATTGCAGATCTATTTACTAAAGCTTTAACACAACAGCAGTTTCATCGTTACTTAGAAAAGATGGGTATTAGATACCATGGCAATTGGCTTTAGTGCAAGTGGGAGATTGAAAGTAGTATGCACACAAGCCAATCATATTTGATATGATGTAGCATATACTTTGTAATCTTATTCATTTATTAACAAAAGAATTGATTTTCTTAAAAGGCATTTTACATTATCTACATAGTGCTGTTATATTAAATGTGATAAACCCATAGTTTTGAGCAATGCTTTTAGAATCATGATGGTGATCATGCTAATGAGATCTAAATTCTAGATAGCTCACAAACTAAGATCGTTCCTAATCGTTGGATTACTAAAAATGGGATTAGTGAATCCGGATAAATTAGTACATACGTTGCTTCCTCTTAGGAAGAGGATGATTGATCTCATAATCATTTATGTGGAGACACTA
This sequence comes from Aralia elata, assembly GCA_034770075.1. Taxonomy (NCBI): domain Eukaryota; kingdom Viridiplantae; phylum Streptophyta; class Magnoliopsida; order Apiales; family Araliaceae; genus Aralia; species Aralia elata. The sequence goes on along the minus strand of JAVJAP010000089.1, from coordinate 1,671,477 downwards.
AAGTAAGTATGTAGGTGCTTATTGGAGAATAAGTACACTGAACGTGGCTCGCTAAGGAATACCTAATGGAGTTTTACTCGCCTGTCAATAGAAATTGCTCTAGTGATAGTAGTACAAGTGATCCTTGGACTTGAGATCATCATAGGATCTTGTGTATGATGAGTTATACTTTGACATGTCCGTTAAGACCTTTAGGGTATATCAAAGGGTATGATTGGGTATAATAAGTTGTACATGGAGATAGGTGAATGATCGAAAAAGAATCTACCACGTCTAGTAAAAGATGTGAATGACCTATGTGATTCGATAAATGACAACTCAGTAGTCCTTGGCCAAGGCAGAATGAAATTAGAAAGGAGTTTCTAATTTGCATTATTTAGGGTTGTGCATTTAGAAATCGAAATACATATAATTAAATAAAATAAGACTTGACAGTAAATCCATGTCTTATATTTAATTGGAACATTGTATGGTGGAAGGATTGAATTGTACGGTAACTATGCACTGAAAGGTTCTTTTGTGATTAATGTCGAAGTCTATATTATCTGGAAAGTCGTTGATCGCTAAAGGGACTTACCCTTATTGTAGAATAAATATTATTTATTTAAATGAATTAAATAGTTTAATTTATTTATTTAAAGATAATTAGAATTGTTCTAATTGATTTATTCACAACCGGTTTAATATGGAGAACCTAAAGAGTCATACCGCAAAAGGAAAAATATTTATTTAAGAAATAAATGGCATAATATTAATAATAAGTTAAGTGTATTTAATTTAGTCTATGGAGATAGAATACATTAAATAGCTTAATATTTATTATTTAATATTTTGAAAATATTAAATATAAATTAATAAGAGGAGTCTTATTATTATTATTATTACTATTACTATTATTTAATTCCTAATAGGGATTGAGAATTAATTAATAGAAGTATTCTCACATGCATTCCTAATTGGATTAGAAGCATAATTAATTAAAAGAGTTTAATTATAAAAGAAACCCTAATCCTAAATAGTTTAGGGAAGGGTTTTTCTACATCTATAAATAAGAGGAGTCTTATCATAGATTAGGGTTACACACTCTTGCATTAGATTGTGGAGAGTACTTGCAATTTCTATAGAGATAGAAACTAAGGTTTGGCCAACACCCAACTTCTTGAATACATATATTCTTCCTTAGTAGATCACCTCTAGAGGCCAAACACTTGGGTGGCTAATGTTGATCAAAGGAAGGAATCTCATCGGTGGAATTCGAGGAGAACACGAAGGACTAGGAGTTGAACTTGTACCCGAGGAAGCTTTGATCTACGAGGGTATAATTCTTATTCGATTACCCTTATTCTAGATGGGTATTAGATACCATGGCGATTGGCTTTAGTGCAAGTGGGAGATTGAAAGTAGTATGCATACAAGCCAATCATATTTGATATGATGTAGCATATACTTTGTAATCTTATTCATTTATTAATAAAAGAATTGATTTTCTTAAAAGGCATTTTACATTATCTACATAGTGCTGTTATATTAAATGTGATAAACCCATAGTTTTGAGCAATGCTTTTAGAATCATGATGGTGATCATGCTAATGAGATCTAAATTCTTGATAGCTCACAAACTAAGATCGTTCCTAATCGTTGGATTACTAAAAATGGGATTAGTGAATCCGGATAGATTAGTACATACGTTGCTTCCTCTTAGGAAGAGGATGATTGATCTCATAATCATTTATGTGGAGACACTAAAGTAAGTATGTAGGTGCTTATTGGAGAATAAGTACACTGAACGTGGCTCGCTAAGGAATACCTAATGGAGTTTTACTCGCCTGTCAATAGAAATTGCTCTAGTGATAGTAGTACAAGTGATCCTTGGACTTGAGATCATCATAGGATCTTGTGTATGATGAGTTATACTTTGACATGTCCGTTAAGACCTTTAGGGTATATCAAAGGGTATGATTGGGTATAATAAGTTGTACATGGAGATAGGTGAATGATCGAAAAAGAATCTACCACGTCTAGTAAAAGATGTGAATGACCTATGTGATTCGATAAATGACAACTCAGTAGTCCTTGGCCAAGGCAGAATGAAATTAGAAAGGAGTTTCTAATTTGCATTATTTAGGGTTGTGCATTTAGAAATCGAAATACATATAATTAAATAAAATAAGACTGGACAGTAAATCCATGTCTTATATTTAATTGGAACATTGTATGGTAGAAGGATTGAATTGTACGGTAACTATGCACTGAAAGGTTCTTTTGTGATTATGTTGAAATCTATATTATTTGGAAAGTCGTTGATCGCTAAGGGAGCTTACCCTTATTGTAAAATAAATATTATTTATTTAAATTAATTAAATAGTTTAATTTATTTATTTAAATATAATTAGAATTGTTCTAATTGATTTATTCACAACCGGTTTAATATGGAGAACCTAAAGGGTCACACCGCAAAAAGAAAAATATTTATTTAAGGAGTGAATGGCATAATTGTAATAATAAGTTAAGTGTATTTAATTTAGTCTATGGAGATAGAATACATTAAATAGCTTAATATTTATTATTTAATATTTTAGAAATATAAAATATAAATTAATAAGAGGAGTCTTATTATTATTATTATTACTATTATTATTATTTAATTCGTAATAGGGATTGGGAATTAATTAATAGAAGTACTCTCACATGCATTCCTAATTGGATTAGGAGCATAATTAATTAAAAGAGTTTAATTATAAAATAAACCCTAATCCTAAATAGTTTAGGGAAGGGTTTTCCTACATCTATAAATAAGAGGAGTCTTATCATAGATTAGGGTTACACACTCTTGCATTAGATTGTGGAGAGTACTTGCAATTTCTATAGAGATAGAAAGTAGGGTTTTGCCAACACCCAACTTCTTGAATACCTATTCTTCCTTGGTGGATCACCTCTAGAGGCCAAACACTTGGGTGGCTAACGTTGATCAAAGGAAGGAATTTCATCGGTGGAATTCGAGAAGAACACGAAGAACTAGGAGTTGAACTTGTACCCGAGGACGCTTTGATCTATGAGGGTATAATTCTTATTCTCTTTTTCTTTCGTTCAATTGATAATTGAACACAAGGATAGATCATGGTGATGGTTTGTATTAAAATTTTATAATCCGTTTTATCACGCTTCCGCCCTATTTATGTAATTTGACTGCATGCTTGTGTTTTATACAAATCTAACAGTGGTATCAGAGCCTAATCCTTGTGTTAATTATTGATTGTGATGATTCCATGTATGAATTGATATGCGATATGATCGGATTTTTGGGTTAGAAAAATGTTCTGATTCTGCGTCGCGGGGCCGCGCCGCTTCCCGTTCATTTTGGAGTGCGGCCGCGCCTGAACCCAGAAAACGTTTCTTGGGGTGCAGCGCGGCCGCGCCGCTCCTAGTTCAATTTGGAGCGCGGTCACGCCGGTGTGCAGAGTTTGAAAAATTTTTGTTTTCTCAATCAACATAAATGGTTTATTTAATTGATAAAAGTTTAAAATAAAGATGTTTATTTTATCTGGAATAGGATTTCAGATTGCTAAAATTAAAAGAGTTTAATTTGAATTTGGTTTTTGATTAAAATAAAAGAGTTTATTTTGTTTCAAAACTAAATAATAGCAAAAGTTTTGCCCATTAATTGATATCAATGCATATATGGAATGGTTTTATTATTCATGAGATGAATGTTATTTATTGATACATATAGAGATATGTATGATAATAAATAGGGATTGATTATGGACTATTGACCAATGTGTGATTGAAATTATTTTAGAGGATGCTTGAACGTATGGGTTTTTTATAAATGGGGTCTGCGTACGACGTCTTCTCTAAAAATTTTTTTAATGTAAATTCTATCTCCCTCCTATGTACTTCCCGTTAACTGCTGATCAAGGTTTCTATTTATTATAAATAGTTTTTGTAATACGACTAGTTAGAATTAATTTTGAAGAATTGGAGACAAAGGAGCAAGGAACGCTTGAAGACCAGTTTGTATTAGAGCCCGGGTTTAAATGTAATAGTTATATTTAAATTTAATTCTTGCACCCTAGGTTTGACCTTTTGGTTCACTTGGTGGCTCTAGTGAAGCAAACTAGAATAAAAGTCCATAATCAATCCGGGTAGAATATAGTATTTTATATGTGCATGCTTACTATATATATATATATTATATATTATCCAACATGCTTCGCATTTTAAATAATATGATGCGTATTTTATAGATATATGCATGCGCGCTAAACAAGATGAGACTAATAATAATAAACCCCTCAAAGAAATCATATTAAGTCCTAAGCGTTCAAAGATATTAGGAATATCGAACGTCGCCTTCTAGCATGTTAAAGCAATAGAGTATTAAATATTTAATATGAGTTTGTTGTGCACACACGAGACGAGTATTAAATATTTAAGATACTGTTTTATCACATTTGATGCTTATTAAGGAATTAAACATTACTGCTTTATTGTGCACACACAAGGGTGGTCTTTTTCTTTTCACATATATGGAAGTGCTAGGTTGGACTTAACTTGGATTATTTTAGTTCGGATGTACACACACTTGACCATTATAATCTAAGAGGCAAAATACAAGGAGTTACATAGTGATGTAATTGACAATAGTTGTCTACCTATTTATTTATATATAGTTTGTTGTTTGTTGGGCACACACAAGGCTATATATATTTGAAATGGGATCCTTAATCTCACTAGCAAATCTTTAATTAGATTTGCCGAACTATATAATGAGGGTAATATAGTTTGATGAAAATAGTGGAAGATACCAATTTAAATAAAGACCTAATTTATTTTGATGATTAATAAAATGAATGTATGCTAAAATGTTGTCTATTTTACATGCATAATTTAAAAATGTCAAACTCACTATCACTGCGTAGCATACTTGATGCTAACAAACTGACCGGACCGAATTACACGGACTAGTTAAGGAATCTGAGAATTGTTCTCACTGCTGAAAAGATTTCTTATGTCCTAAATTCGCCAGTCCCTGCAAATGTTGCAGAAACAGCCTCTGAGCAAGAGATTGCTACTTTCAGAAAGTGGCAAGATGATGCAATCTTGGCTCAATGCATCATGCTCGCATCCATGAGTAACGAGCTTTAGCGTCAGCATTAAACTATGGACGCTCCTACTATATTGCTGCACCTCAAAGAGTTGTATGGTGAGCAAAGTAGGACTGCTAGATATCAGATATCTAAGGAGCTCTTCCGATCTCGTATTAGATACCATGGCGATTGGCTTTAGTGCAAGTAGGAGATTGGAAGTAGTATGCACACAAGCCAATCATATTTGATATGATGTAGCATATACTTTGTAATCTTATTCATTTATTAATAAAATAATTGATTTTCTTAAAAGGCATTTTACATTATCTACATAGTGCTGTTATATTAAATGTGATAAACCCATAGTTTGAGCAATGCTTTTAGAATCATGATGGTGATCATGTTAATGAGATCTAAATTCTAGATAGCTCACAAACTAAGATCGTTCCTAAGCATTGGATTACTAAAAAGGGGATTAGTGAATCTGGATAGATTAGTACATACATTGCTTGCTCTTAGGAAGAGGATGATTGATCTCATAATCATTTGTGTGGAGACACTAAAGCAAGTATGTAGGGGCTTATTGGAGAATAAGTACACTGAACGTGGCTCGCTAAGGAATACCTAATGGAGTTTTACTCGTCTGTCAATAGTAATTCCTCTAGTGATAGTAGTACAAGTGATCCTTGTACTTGAGATCATCATAGTATCTTGTGTATGATGAGTTATACTTTGACATGTCCCTTAAGACCTTTAGGGTATATCAAAGGGTATGATTGGGTATAATAAGTTGTACATGGAGATAGGTGAATGATCAACAAAGAATTTACCACGTCTATTAAAAGATGTGTATGTCCTATGTGATTCGATAAATGACAACTCAGTAGTCCGTGACCAAGACAGAATGAAATTAGAAAGGAGTTTCTAATTTGCATTATTTAGAGTTGTGCATTTGGGAATCGAAATACATATAATTAAATAATATAAGACTTGAAAGTAAATCCATGTCTTATATTTAATTGGGACATTATATGGTAGAAGGATTGAATTGTACGGTAACTATGCACTGAAAGGTTCTTTTGTGATTAATGTTGAAATCTATATTATCTGGAAAGTCGTTGATCGCTAAGGGGGCTTACCCTTATTGTAGAATAAATATTATTTATTTAAATGAATTAAATAGTTTAATTTATTTATTTAAATATAATTAGAATTGTTCTAATTGATTTATTCACAACCGGTTTAATATGGAGAACCTAAAGGGTCACACCGCAAAAGGAAAAATATTTATTTAAGGAGTGAATGGCATAATTGTAATAATAAGTTAAGTGTATTTAATTTAGTCTATGGAGATAGAATACATTAAATAGCTTAATATTTATTATTTAATATTTTAGAAATATAAAATATAAATTAATAAGAGGAGTCTTATTATATTATTACTATTACTATTATTTAATTCCTAATAGGGATTGAGAATTAATTAATAGACGTACTCTCACATGAATTCCTAATTGGATTAGGAGCATAATTAATTAAAGGAGTTTAATTATAAAAGAAACCATAATCCTAAATAGTTTGGGGAAGAGTTTTCCTACATCTATAAATAAGAGGAGTCTTATCATAGATTAGGGTTACACACTCTTGCATTAGATTGTGGAGAGTACTTGCAATTTCTATAGAGATAGAAACTAGGGTTTTGCCAACACCCAACTTCTTGAATACCCATTCTTCCTTGGTGGATCACCTCTAGAGGCCAAACACTTGGGTGGCTAACGTTGATCAAAGGAAGGAATTTCATCGGTGGAATTCGAGGAGAACACGAAGGACTAGGAGTTGAACTTGTACCCGAAGAAGCTTTGATCTACGAGGGTATAATTCTTATTCTCTTTCTCTTTCGTTTAATTGATAATTGAACGCAAGGATAGATCATGGTGATGGTTTGTATTAAAATTTTAAAATCCGTTTTATCACGCTTTCGCCTTATTTATGTAATTTGATTGCATGCTTGCGTTATATACAAATCTAACAGCCCACCCTAGGCCAGCCACAGGTGTACCTGCGGGTGCCTAGGGAGACCTATAAATGGCCAAAATCAACTCATTTTTGAAAGAGAATACCATTGTTAGAGAGAGAAAGTGTGTATTTAGTGAGAGAAACACCCAAAAACCTCTCTAATACCCATCTAGAGCTAGTCATTCTCGTCAAATCCCATCCAATTAGATCCAAGTCATCTAGATTCAAGATCAAGGAGGAGGATTTCACCATTCTCAAGGTAAAAGATTCAATCTTTATGTATATTTAATGTACATCTAGTGGATCTAGCATAGATTTGTGTTTAGTGGTGAAATATTCGATTTTTATATAGATTTGATATAGCTCTATTAGATCTAGTATAGATTTTGCCTATTATATATATTATTGTGCTTGGATCTATTTAAAGTTTCAATCTTTATACATATATTGGTTGTTTATCTGCAGATCTATCCATTTTACCGATTATTTTGCTTGTATATAGTTAAAGATCAAATCTTTTCACTAGAGCTACCCTAGATGTAGTCAAATCTAGCCCTTAACCGGTTCTAAAGCTTCAAAGCTTGAGCCTTTATGTTAGATTGGCTCAGATCTAGGTTAGATCTAGTCATTTCCAATGTTTTCAATCGAGTGGGGATGAGGTCCTAACTAATCGCGCTAGGGATTCTAACAATTGAATTACCTGATAGCGATTTTAGGATACATTTTTTATATGTTTTCGTTTTAATCCCGATTGTGGCATTGTACGGATCTGAGGCATCTTAGATCTACGGATTTATATCCTAGATTCTAAGTCTATTTCCATAGATCTTGTTAATACACATAGTCCTTCGAAATATTGGCTTCGATATTGTAATCTAAAATATAGGGTTATGGGAAACCGCCTTTAGATCTCTTTTTACTTACGTTTCAATATATTACGATGTGAGCCTATGAATATTGAAGTCGGGATCCTCAAATCAGATCTTGACCTAATTCCCATGATGGACATGATTTCGATTGTAAAATTATTATCCAATCATTGTAAATGTAAATTTGAGTCTTAAAACGGTATCGACGGTTCCATCCCATGAAAACTAGATTTAAGGCCCCGTGTGGTAGTGAAAATTGCGATTGTGGGTATTCGGGGCTATCAAGATGGCTTTCATGCCCACAGATCGCCCCGAACCTATTTTCATGCTTAATTTCCCATTTATCACCAAAAAACGACTTTCAAATCAAAACAACAAAGATCTTTTAAAATCAAATCGCATTGGGTTAGTAAGACGACCATAAGTTAAAATTGAACCTAATAAAGAATCTCGATTCCTATTTGGCGAAGGGTTTAAAAATCATGTTTTCCAAAAACGTCACGCCAAAAAAGCTTTTCATCAAAATCAAAGCTAAAATGAACCTTTTCTTTAAATCAAATCCCTCGCGCATAAGTTCAAAGAAGCTTTAAGTTACTTTCAAAATAGCACACTTTCCACGATTTCGACTCAAAACTAGATAGCGATTTTCTTCAAAAATCACATACACACATACTTTACACTTAGGAAAATATCAAGATGCGGTAACCGTGTTTTCATAGACGTCAGGGGGTGCCTAACACCTTCCCCTCGCTTAAGAAAGCCCTCGAACTCTATGAATCTCGGTTTCAAGACCAATTTTACGGAGTCACATATTGGGCCATATTACAAAAATCTAAAAATATGGATGAGTTGATACATCCATTTAAATCTTTACCAACTGGCGGCTCTGTATAATTGGCCCATCATTAAAATCAACCTTTCAAAACCCCGTCAACATTTATGTCGGCTTTTTCCTAAAACTAACCCTTTAAGCGAAATAATAAATCGAAATCTTTAAAAATGATAGAAACACGACAATTAGGAAAAATTCCCGGCGTCTACAGCTGGCAACTCTGTTGGGGATGTTAGAGAGCTTAAGTCGCGTACAATCTTGTTATTTTCCTTTCTTATCTGTGTTGTGTGAATGGTTTGAATGAATATTGCGATGAATGTCTTACATGCTTTATCTAAGTGATTCGCATAATTGTCATCATATGCATGCTGTGAGGCACGATGAATGTATGCAAATGTATGTTGTGTGATTCCTCCTCCAGGAGGCGAACCCGTCGGTTGTTGATTACTGGACTCAAGGGGGCGTTCCCCCGCGAGGCTCAGGAAAGGCACCACTCAGATCTGCTCCAATCGAAAGATCGGATTTATTCTTATCAAGTAAATTGTGAAGATCTGGGAACCTTCATGCCGGAAAGCCCGTGAGAGTAACCCTAGGGTAGGTCAGCCTCAGATAAACCCAACGTTACATGAAGTCTCGTCATACCCTGTTACTCCTTATATGTAAAATGTCATCCATATTCTATTTAATCATCTTCCGTATTCTCATCCTGTCATAAAACCACTAATCGTTGTTTTGCAGGAAAAGATTAAAAAACCCTCAACACAAAACATACTGCATTTAAGTGTTGGGTTCCATTGCAATCTTAGAATAGAAGGTTAGTTCATGATAGCTACAATAAACATCAATTTCAATTTATACATTGTCAAATTCGAATTACAAAGGAGTTGAAAATCTAAAAATGAAACCACTTTTGAAGTTGTTCAGCTGTTGTTCCTTTGGTTGTTGTTGGTTTCCAACTCTCCTCAGTTTTGCAATTCTTGTTGACTGAGTTCCTTGGCTTGTGGCTTGATTCAGCTTGATTTGCAGTCTTTAGCCCTGTTGTTTGATGTATTTTGTAGCCTCCCTCTCTCTAGATGTCTGATATGAAGCTCCAAAGAGAATATATATAGCCTCCCTCCAGAAACCCTAGCCAAAGTCGGACAAAATGGAGCTCAAATTGCACTATATCAATGTCAGAACGCACTCAATCCCGACTTGGCGAGGCCTCGCTGGTATGTAGCGAGGCCCCGCTGCCCTGCTTCAACTCCCTGTATGCCCTGGCGAGGCCTCGCTGGTTTGTGGCGAGGCCCCGCTGGTCTGCTGCAACTCCCCGTATGCCCTGGCGAGGCCTCGCTGGTTTGTGGCGAGGCCCCACTGCCCTGCTTGGAGAATTCAACATTGACGTCAGTTGGAAAAAATGTCATAACTTCTTCGTCCGAACTCGGATTAAGGTGATTTAAAATGCTACAGAAAGCTAAGAGATAGCTCTACAACTTTCATTCTTTGAGTTCTGAGAGATAACCGCTGGATCATGGGCAAAATTAGGTGAGAAGCAACTGCTATGTCAATGTTGCGCTAAAAATGGCAAACAAAGCACTTCCAAACATCGAACCAATTAGCTTTTATTCAAATTCCTACAAAACAAAGCAAAAACACGTAAAAGAAATACAAAACACATAAACACAATATAAAACTAAATTATCTAGAAAGAAAATAAAAATAGATAAAAAAAACACATCGAATACCCAAAGACTTGCAAATTATCAAGGTCAAAAGTACCTAAATTGTGTGTATAAAACACACTCATCAAATACCTCCAAACTTAAACCTTTGCTTGTCCTCAAGCAAACAGTGATACACTAATTTGTTGACATAGCACAATGACAATTGAATTAGGAAAGAACGACTCAAGAATTGGCCTCAAAGGATAAAGATCAAAATGGGCCCAAGAACAACAGAAAGTTACAATTTAACAAAATTTCTAAGCTCACAGCTACTCAAGATCTCTGCAATGTGTGTGTGTGTGTGAGTGTGCTGTCTATTTATGCGAGTTAGGAAAGAGCTAACGCATGAACTTAATATATGAGGGATTATACTATAAATCTACAAACTCATCATTACCTTGATAAATACCAAACAAGACGACCATATAAGAAGGGGGTTCCCAAGGGATTATTTCAGTAATAAGTAATCACACTGGTGAGTGCGTTTTACGCTCCATCTCACCTTAACTAAGAGCATGATCGTGCGATGTCTAATCACATTAGGCTAATCAGAGCTACCCATGTAACGAGTGTTTGATCAATGATTCTCAAACCAGATGGCTTTAGGGCACTAGGTGTAGAAACACCCCTAAGGATCTATTAACCCGAGTAGCAATGGCCACGTAATTAAACTTGGTCAACAAATAATAATTATTTTTTTTTGTTTTTTTTGTAATTCCCCTAAACTTATATGAAAGTCTAAAATAAGCATAAAAGGCTGTTGACGCGAGTTCAGTACATTTCAAGTATAATCTCCCAAGCATTTAAGTAAATGAGATTTCTCAATACTAACTAACTAAACAAGTACACTGTGTACGTGAAGAGCTTAAACAACCAAGAGTAGGATGGTTAGCCAAAATGTTAAGAAGTAACTAAGCATGCTCAAGCCTTACTTTAGATAAAAACATAATAACCAGCAAAATATCATTGGCCATTCTTGTAGCACAACACGACTTAGATGAAATAAAATAACTAAATTATACTACCACACCCCCAAACTTAAAATAAACATAGTCCTCGATGTTTATAATAGACAGAATTAAAATAGAGAACTTCACTGAGGGTAATCAAGCATCATCATTATAGTGTGGTGTCGCTTAGACGCTTCCGGACTAACAAAATTCTTGTTATGGGCTTTGGTTGGCTTGGACGATGAAGCTTCACCCCATTTGTTGCTTGGAAGCCATACCAGATCAATGCCTTATGAAGAATAGCCCACATTAGCTAAGAAACTCTCTCAGGCCAATTATCAAACACATGGCATGCATCTACCAAAATCTCAGTTGTCAGTGCAGTTGGAATTAAGTCTAGCCCTCCACAAAGTCTTGCAATGGGAGAAATAGAGCGTTCCTGCAATAAAACTCAACCCAAGCACAACTCCAAGCAAGAAAAATTCGAGTTCAAACACTAATACCTTCACTTTTAGGGAGGAAGAGCAAAACCTTGCAAAACTAGCCAAATCCTTGAAACCCTTGGTGAATTTAAGGCTAAGATGGTGAATTTAATGATGAATTGCAAGCCTTGTATGCTAATTTGGACAATGGGTGGTGGATTCAAACTTTGCTATGATGTGCAAAATGTTAGCTCTTGGCTTTAGAGGAGAGAGACAAAAGAATGGAATGCCAAAAATTTGCATATGGGCTACTCTTAAGGACAAGCATCAGCTGACTAGTGCGGCTACATGGCCTGGGGCGCGCCCGCGCGCCTGCCTGCCGTACGCCCGTGTGCCTGTTGGCTGCCTGACCTGCTGCATTACTGGTTGTTGCTCTGCTGCATGGGCTACCGGGTTGCTGAGCTGCCATTATGCTGCTCAACATGCTGCAATAGTGCTGCAATGCTGCTGTTATGATTTTCAATGTTGGATTTAAATGTCAATCTGCAGCAAACAATATTACACATATTAATCACAATTAATCATAAAATCAAAAACAAACCACACCAAACTTTGTTTTTTTTTTGAAATTTGAAAAAATAAAAATAAATAAAATAAATAAATAAAATAAAATAAATAAATAATAAAAACAAAATAGCTCGAAAAATAAAATGGAGATTTGAGTTGCCTCCCAAATAGCGCTTGAGTTAAAGTCCTCAGCCTGACTACTCCCTCATTTTAAGTTGCCTAATCGGGCTCTGCTGGGATTTTAGGGTTGCTCTTGCTCACAGCTGCACATACCCAACAGCGTGTCATCATTTGTCCCTTCCCACACAGTGTTTGTTTTCTATTATGCACTTCATCAGGAAGTAGAGTTTTAAGACCAACATTTCCTTGAGGGTCATTATGAACCAAGTCATCCCCTTTCGGGATCAAATAACAATCCTCATTGTTTCTTGGGAGTTTGATTGCTTTGAACACCTGAAACTTCACTACTTGATCGTTCACTCTCATAGTTAACTCGCCATTTAGCACGTCGATCAGTGTTTTTCCAGTCGCCAAAAATGGTCTTCCTAAAATGATTGGAATGTCCCGATCCTCCTCATAATCCAAAACCATAAAATCTGCTGGAAGAATCAATTTATCAACCTTCACTAGAACATCCTCCACTATACACATTGGATACGTGATTGATCTATCAGCAAGCTGTAAGGTGACATTTATAAGCTTTGCTTCCTTTAACCCCAACTTCTTATAAATAGATAGGGGCATAAAGTTGATACTTGCTCCCAAATCGCACAAAGCTTTCCCAACAAATTGATTTCCGATTGAACAAGGAATGTTAAAACTCCCCGGATCCTTCAACTTCGGTGGAAGCTTCCTCTGTAAAATAGCACTACATTCTTCGGTAAGAGCTACAGTTTCGAAATCCTCAAGCCTTCTCTTTCTTGACAAAATTTCCTTCATGAACTTTACATAACTAGGCATTTGCTCCAATGCCTCAACAAATGGGATGTTTATGTGCAATTTCTTGAAAACTTCCAAAAATTTAGAGAATTGCTTGTCCAACTTTAGTTTTTGCTGACGTTGTGGAAACGGGCATGGTGGATAAATAGGACCTTGTTTACTTCCCGCTGATTTAGAAACTGGCTCATTTTCCTTCTTTTCTTGCTCTTTCATCTTTCCTTCCTCTTTCTCTGCATTTTCCTCCTCATCAACTATTTTTAATGGAGGATCCACAACAACATCATGCAATTCCTTACCACTTCGTAATGTCACTGCCTTGCAATGCTCGGTACCTTCGCTTTTTGGGTTGACTTCGGTATCACTAGGTAAGGCACCTGAAGGGCGGATATTCATAGCACTAGCTATTTGTCCTAGCTGAAGCTCTAGATTCTGTATCGAAGCACTGTTTTGTGCAACTATTTGAGCCAATAAACCATCCCCACTGGGCTTTTTCTCCTGTTGAGGCAAGGGTGGGTTTGAGGCTTGTTGGTGTGATTGGGGATGATGATGTGGTTGAGTTTAGTTTTGAAATCCTGGAGGATATTGATGCCTAGGAGCTGAATATTGGTTTTGGGTGTTGTTGTTGTTGCTCCATGAGAAATTTGGGTGATTTCTCCATCCAAGATTGTAGTGATTGGAGTGAGAGTTGTTTTTGGATTCTGCATTGATTACACATTGCTTGGTAGGATGATTCCCAACACACAACTCACAGGTTTTAGAAATGCTCTGCACAGATTGAGTTCCTAAAATTTTCACTTTCCTTGTAAGCGCAGCTAGCTGTGCGGCTATTGTAGTGAAAGGATCGACCTCAAATTTTCCTGTTGCCTTCTGTGGCATTTTCCTCTCCGAAGGCCATTGATAAATATTGGCAGCCATGGTTTCTAATAATTTATAGGCATCCACAAAACTCTTTCCCATTAAACTACCACCTGCAGCTGCGTCTACACTTGATCGAGTGGCATTGGTCAACCCATTATAGAAGATCTCAACTTGCAACCATTGAGACAAACCAATGTGTGGACATCTCCTTATTAGATCTTTGAATCGTTCCCAAGCTTCATACAAGGACTCAGGATCATATTGAACAAACGAGGTGATGTCATTCCTCAATCTTGTAGTTTTCGCGGGTGGGAAGAACTTTGCCAAAAATTTCTGGGCTAAGTCATCCCATTTGGTAATCGAGCCCGAAGGAAGCGAATGCAACCAACTCTTTACCTTGTCACGAAGCGTGAAAGGAAATAATCGGAGTCTAATTGCATCATCAGTAACTTGAGTGTACTTGAATGTGTTACAAATTTCCAAAAAACTCACCGAATGAGCATTTGGGTCGTCATTGGGCAACCCACCAAACTGCAAATAGTTTTGGACCATTTGGATGGTGCCTGGTTTAATTTCAAAGTGGGTGGCCTCAATAGCTGGCCTGGAAATGCTTGAGTGTAAATTTGTGACAAGAGGCATGGCATACTCCCTCAAGGATTTAGGCTCTTCCTCAGCCATGGTATTTTGATTGGGTGTACCGCGAACTTTGTCTCTTCGTAGTCTTCGAATATTTCTCTCGATCTCGGGATCGTAAGGAATTAACTCAAGACCACGTGAGCGTGGCATACAAATCAAGAATACCTACAAAAATAAAACAAAAATTATATACAAGTCTAAAATGAGACCAAATCGTTTGAAATTGATATTGGTATAATTATTAGAAAATAATTCCCCGGCAACGGCGCCAAAAACTTGTTGGTCGATTTAGCAATCGATAAACACACACGTGCAAGTATACACGGCCCACAAGTAATATATGATAAGATATGAGTCGAACCCACAGGGAATTGTTGCAAATAAATACCAAGTACCAATCGTATATCAATTTGATCTAATTTAAACGATGAAGGTTTGATTGTTTGTTGATTGGTTGAGTTCACAAGTCAAGTAATGAATAAAACGCGGAAAAATATCAAGATAGAGAAGTCTAAGATTACAATTTTCCCCAACACGTCATTTGAATCTCCTAACTCTCTCTTTTCAATCAGTTATAACATACAAATTGACAACCGAGAAATTAAAACTATATAAGAGCCTCTGTCGATGGTCAATCACGAATCTTCCTAAGCGGTGCATAGGTATATGTCTATCCTATACACTATCAAGAGACTAATTTCAAGAATGATTAATAGACACGTGTCACCAAATCTAATTAATCGTCCCTTCAATTACCAACTTTCACATCGGAAGTCATTAAGACTAGATTCTCAATTGGTTGCATGCGATAATTAGGTATATATCTATCCCAACTACTATCAAGATACCTATTATTGCAGATAATTAATAAGATACACGTCACTTAATCCGATTAATAACCCACAACAATTTATACTCTCGCATGTTATCATAACTAGGTCTTAACCTATAATCCGTTCATCAAGTTCATATAGGTTCCCAAGGTAATTACGGGCCAAGCAATTAATCTAGAAAGCAAGGGTTATGACAATCAATTCACAAATGAATAACTGAAATCAATAGAGAGAGAAATCAATTCAATTTAAGTGTTGGGTTCCATTGCAATCTTAGAATAGAAGGTTAGTTCATGATAGCTACAATAAACATCAATTTCAATTTATACATTGTCAAATTCGAATTACAAAGGAGTTGAAAATCTAGAAATGAAACCACTTTTAAATTTGTTCAGCTGTTGTTCCTTTGGTTGCTGTTGCTTTCCAGCTCTCCTCCTTAGTTTTACAATTCTTGTTGACTGAGTTCCTTGGCTTATGGCTTGATTCAGCTTGATTTGTAGTCTTTAGCCCTGTTGTTTGATGTATTTTGTAGCCTCCCTCTCTCTAGATGTCTGATATGAAGCTCCAAAGAGAATATATATAGCCTCCCTCCAGAAACCCTAGCCAAAGTCGGACAAAATGGAGCTCAGATCGCACTATATCAATGTCAGAACGCACTCAATCCCGACTTGGCGAGGCCTTGTTGGTATGTGGCGAGGCCCCGTTGGTCTGCTGCAACTCCCAGTATGCCCTGGCGAGGCCTCGCTGGTTTATGGCGAGGCCCCGCTGCCCTGCTTGGAGAATTCAGCATTGACGTCAGTTGGGAAAAATGCCATAACTTCTTCGTCCGAACTCGGATTGAAGCGATTCAAAATGCTACGGAAAGCTAAGAGATAGCTCTACAACTTTCATTATTTGAGTTCTGAGAGATAACGGCTGGATCATGGGCAAAATTGGGCGAGAAGCAACTACTATGTCAATGTTGCGCTAAAAATGGCAAACAAAGCACTTCCAAACATTGAACCAATTAGCTTTTATTCAAATTCCTAAAAAACAAAGCAAAAACACGTAAAAGAAATACAAAACACAATATAAAACTAAATTATCTAGAAAGAAAATAAAAATAGATAAAAAACACATCGAATACCCAAAGACTTGCAAATTATCAAGGTCAAAAGTACCTAAATTGTGTGTATAAAACACACTCATCAAACATACCCGGATCTTAGCACTTAGTAGGGAGTTTTCTTTGAATAACTGCAGACACATTTTCCCCTACATTTACTTTTTCATATCTTTTAAGTTCTTGTTTCCTCTTGTGTGTACATAATTCTTTCAAAAATTTAGCATAACGAGATACTTGTTTAATAGCATCTAACAATGGAATATTTACCTCGTATTTACGGAAAGTCTCATACAAATCTAAATTTTTCTCAAATTTTCTATTTTCTGTTAAAGCATGAGGAAAAATGGGTACCGGTTTATAATCAGAGAAGGGTTGAGATTTACGCTTAGGTACATCATTATCACACACAACTCCACTATCTGCTTTGTCCGTGTCTGCTTTCCTTTGCTCTTCCAATGTAGGTACTATCGTTCCTAGATTTTTTACCTCTTTACCGCTTCTCAAGGTGATCGCACTTGCATTCTCTTTTAGATTCACCACTGTTTGAGAGGGTAACTTTCCCGAGCGCCTCCAATCGACTGATTGGAATTGCCATTTGTCCCATTTGAGTTCCCAAGTTTTGAATACTTGCTCTTGTTTCCTGTTAAAATTTCAAAGTGTTAGTGGCAAGAGATTTGACAATATCTTTTAAAGACATAGTAGAGTTAGAAGATTGGCCCTGTTGCGGTCTATTGGGATACGATTGCTTGTATTGTTGGTAACTTGAGAAATTTTGATTTGCGGTCTGATTTGCTTGTGGGTTCCCGTAGCTAAAATTAGGATGATCCCTCCATTCAGGATATACGTGTTTGAATAGGGATCATATTTCCTTTGTGGTTGTCCAGGAAATCCACCTGCTGCATTTACTTGTTCAATGGGCTCCTCTTGAAGAGTTGGACACATATCAATTGGATTTCCTACTATCGCACAAATTTCGCAAGCTTTAACTTGTTGTGTATTACCTGCACCCATTTGACGAACAAGAGAGGTTAAACTCGCAATTTGTTATTCAATAGAAGAAATTTTTACCTCATTAGCATTCTTAGGTGAAAAATTAAGCCTAGTGCCAAATTATTGGGAATTAGCCGCCATATTTGCAATCAAATTTCTCGCAGCCTCTGGAGTTTTATCCACCAAAGCTCCTCCACTAACAACATCAATCATGCTTCTATCGGTAGAAAGAAGACCTTCATAGAAATATTGGATAAGAAGCTGGTCACTAATTTGATGATGGGGACAGCTTGCACATAGTCACTTGAAACGTTCCCAATACTCGTGTAGGGATTTTTCGTTGCTCTGCCTCACACCACAAATTGATTTTCGAATGTTGGCTGCCCTTGAAGCGGAAAAATATTTCTCCAAAAATAATCTCTTCATCTCTTCCCATGTGGTAATACTTCTGGAGGGTAGATAGTAAAGCTAATCCTTAGCCAAATCTTTCAAAGAAAATGGGAAGGCTCTTAATTTGATTTGCTCCTCGGTTACTCCGGTCGGTTTTATACATGTACATACCACATGAAATTCCTTCAAATGTTTGTGGGGATCTTCACCTAAAAGACCATGAAAAGTAGGTAGAAGATGTATTAGTCCATATTTTAATTCAAAAAGAGTATTAACATCTAGATTATGAAATGTAATGCATAAGGTTGCTGATCTAAATTAAGGCTGCAAGCTCTTTTAAAGTTCGATTCCCTGCCATGGTTTCCTTCTCTTCAAAATTTCTTTGAGCTTCCTTCCTTAATCTACGTAGAGTTCTCTCTATTTCTGGATCATACTTTAAATCGCCTTGACTAGTAAATCGAGTTATGGTCATAAAAAATCAAGGAAACTTAACTAATCTACGAAAAACAACTGAGAAAAATTAGAAAATAGCTAAAACAAAATAAGGTTCACAAAAGCACAAAAATAAACTAGAATCACTCCCTGGCAATGACGCCAAAATTTGGTGTGTTATCGCAGGCAACCAAAAATAAAACCTTACTGCGAAAGATATTTATGTAATAGTACAAGTAAGAGTCAATCACATAGCGAGTGATTAGTCTAAATTTATGCTTTGTATACCAAAAAGGGGGTTTTGAATATTGTTGTTCAAAGTAAATTAATATGTAAATAACATAAAATAATCTAACATAATAAATCAGGTAACGAGCCTTGGATTAAGTCAACTTCCATCTTCAGAAACTTACACTGATCATTGACTCAGGCATAAACAATTAATATTTAGAATATTCACCGTTGGAATTACTTCCGTGTTTTTCCTTAATTATAGTTTGGTAAAAACAAGCGCTCTAAATAACCCTAACTACTAAACAACTTTAGCGCTGAAAGTTTAATCTAGTAGCAGCTTTAAGAATTAGAAAATTTGATGAAGTTAAACAACACAAGCACAAGCGGATGCATTTAATTTAGTTTAGTATTCTTCCTAAGATATAATAATCTTCTGATCTGCAGTTAATTATTAACCTTAGTTGCTTCACAAATTAGAGTGACCAAACAATTACGGATTTGATATCTAATTTAGCAGTAGATTTCAACAAATAATAAACTAGCGTGCACTCTAGCAATTAAACTTATCAATCATAAAATTTAAGCGCAGAAGAATAATCAATACTCAAAATATAAATTGAACAATTAAAATCAATTAGATCTCATAGTGTAATAATTCGAGGCTTTCGTCTCCTTAAACCAAGAATAAAAATTTAGTTACACATGACTTTGAAAATACCAAAGAATAATAGAGAGAGAAGTTTTTAGACAAGACTTTAAGCTCTCTTGGTAATCCTCTATTATAGGCATCAAGGCTCAATCAATTCCTTCTAGGGATCAACTTCCTTTAAAGAGATCTTCTAGATAGGCTTTCCTTTCATTCATTGGATTTGACTAGCACACCAAGATTGTTCCACCTCATTCCTTCTCCTTGTAGGATTCTTCTTGCTTCTTTCCTTCCATGAATATGAGCATTAAATATTGTTTGATCACCAAGATATTGACTTTATTGTAATAAAATATTAAATTCTTGTACTCGTGTAATTACAACTTTGCCCCTCCTTTTACTTTAAGTCCAAATACTTCTTAATTTATCTCCAAAGCACTTTCAAAGTCACGGACTCCTTTAATTGCACGTTAAATAAAAATATAAAAATAATGTGTGTATTTAGGCAGAAAATAAATACAAAAGATTAAGTATTAAGGGATAAAAATATAACATATTTTATTCTCATCAGTATATCTCAGACTCTCACAAACAAGTAGGAAAGAATGAAGGAAAGGAAGATCAAACAAACGAAACATGAACGTGTACAACCAAGCAACCAAAGAAGCAAAATCAGGCAACCACCGTGAGTTGGGGACACACCCTAAGATCAGCCCTAAGGTGGCCCTTCCCTTATGGTGGATTGCATAAGTACCCCTTCATTATATCATGCTTTCAACACTTAGTCAAATTCAAGAAGGCATGCAAAAAGGTATCACAAGGAGAAGGAACGAAGAGAGGAACCACCATGAGGTGGGAAGCCACCTTAGGGTCGGGCCTAACCTCTAGGGTCGACCGTAAGGGGGTTCCTCCTCATGGTAGGGTTGTCCAAGTGGTCATTCACCATACCTCATCTCCAACACTTAGCTAAATACAAGAAGACATGCAAGGAAGGGCCAAAGTGAGGGAAATCAAAGAATGAACCACCATAAGGTGATAACACCCCATAGGGATGGCCTTAACATTATAGAGTTGTCCCCAAGGTGGTCTTCCTCATGGTGGGGCTACTATACTGACTTCTCATCACACCTCAAGTTCAACACTTAGTCAAAATCTAAGAAAGTTATATAAAGAAGCATCAAAGTGAGAAAGGACCAAGGAGATGCCACCATGAGGTAGGAAACCAACCAAAGGTCGGCCCCAACATGGCTTCCCTTCATGGTGGGGCTACTCATATGCTCTATCATCATATCTCACCACCAACACTTAGCCAAATATAAGAAAGTGTGCAAAGAAGGATCAAAATGAAGAAAAGCCATGAAGTGAGACACCATGAGTTGGGGGCACACCTAAAGTGTGCAAAAAAGGATCAAAATAAAGAAAAGCCAAGAAGTGAGCCACCATGAGTTGGGGGCACACCCTAGGGTCGGCCCTAAATCTCAAAGTTTCCCCAAGGGGTGCTCTAATACTCCCTCATCACATTTCATGTTCAACACTTAGCCGAATTGAAGGATGCTATGCAAAGGAAGATAAGAGCATGAAGAAGTAAAAAAAGAAGGAACCATGAGGTAGGGAGGCCACCCTAAGGGTCGGCCCCAAGGCCAAAAGTCGACCCCGAGGGGGGCTCTCCCTCCTCATAGGAGCCTCCTCCACTCACCAATGGATATACACTTAGCCAAATTTTTGGAATTGTTTTCAACTAAGGAGATTTCAAAGAGATGGCAAGACAAGTGATGAGTGGTTTTTATACGTATAAATTGGGTACTTTTAACTTGATAATTTTTTAAGTTCTTAAGTATTTTTAGTTCATTTTGATGCATTTTAGTTTTTATGGAGGAATTAAATTGTAAGGTGAAATGGTGTATAAAGTAGCAAAATATGGATTATCAGTCGGGAATATGAAGTTATATGCAGCAACTGGATGATGGCATATAACAAGCGTCGGCAGTTTACACGGTATAGGGCACGGCGAAGCAAATTGGCAAGGAATGGGCTGCGTTTGGGCACGACGAAGTAGCTGGCGCGCGTGCATGCGTGGCTTTGGCACGGCAAGGCCTCATCACTATGACGCTGGGACCAACCACTGCAGTGCTACTAGTTTTAGAAACCTAGCGTTATGGCGCTGTGGTGTAGAGCCACGACGCTGGTGTTGGTTTTGGGTGCATGGATTTAGCTGGTCAGATGTTGTGCAATCCTACTCCAACTAGGACACTAACTAAGTTGAGTTTGGCTAGGGTTTTGCAATTGGAAGCTATGTGAGGACTTATAAAAACATAAATAAGCTGATAATATTTATATACACACCCATATATATTCATCATTAGAGACTAATATACAAGGAATAGGAGACAGATTTTGAAGGCTAGGGTTCTATCAAGTATTGAAGGTTAACACATAAGGAGCAAGGGTTGAAGTAGAGGGTGAAGATCAACTGTGACAGAGTTTTTTCTTTATTCTTAATCTTCCATACTTGTAATTTTAAGATGTTTTCTGGATTTATGATGATGATTCCATTTAATATTATGAACTAATTCTTTTGTTAAGGTTGCAATGGAACCTAATGCGTAGTTTGAATTATTTTACTCTCTTTTGGTTATACTAATTAGGTATGAATTGTTCATCATATTTTATGCTTAGTTTATAATTGTCTGATCAATAATTATCTGATATATCTTAGATGAAATTGAAAAATAGATTCTAGGGTTAGATCTGAATATGATAACATGTCATTTTGATTATTCTATGAATTGAATAATTAGATTCGTGTATAGGATAGGAATATACATATATGCCACGTGTAACTTAGATGAGAATTGGAATTTAATGAATTTATTCTTAATTATTTTGCATAGGAATAAAGCAGAATAATTGGAGTAGATATGTTTATTTAATTACTTGAAAAAGGATTTTATAAAAAGGTAGGAATTCTTAGTTGACAATTCAACATAATTGGTTAACTAGAAAAAGAGTAAAGAGGTTTAAATGAAATATTGGGGGAAACTATAATCTTAGTATCTTAATCTGATATTAATTTATGTTAATTAGTTAGTTAATTTTTACAAATTGTTTTATAATCTTAAATTACATCGGTTTAAATAAAATCAATTTTATATAAAGTTAGTAGTTGGATTAACATTATTAATATATTCATCGTGAGAACGATACTTTACTTACTCTATATTACTTGTTGATCATGTATACTTGCACGTAGTTATCAATTACCAAATTGGACAAACAAATTTTTGGCGCCATTACCGGAGAATATTTTTAATAATTATTTTTTCAATATTAATTTTCATCAAATTGGTCTTAGTTTAAACGTTTTTTTTTAGTTTTAATAGTTTCCTTTTGCAGGCACTCTTGATCGTGTATGCAAACGTGAACGAAGGGATTGGAACTGCTATCGTACGAAGACGAAATAAAAAGAAGGTTCCAAAGGTTAAGGAAATTTTGTCAAAAGAAAATGAATCAAAAGGCAATGGCCGCCAAAAAAGAACAGAAGTCACTCAAGGATTATGCGATGCCGCAGGTTACGGAAATCTATTCAAGCATTCGAAGACCAGCAAACACTTTTGAGATCAAGCCGGGCACAATTCAGATGATACAGAATTTAGTGCAGTTTGGGGGTTTACCAAACGATGACCCGAATGATCATTTGGTTAGCTTCTTAGAGATCTGTGACACGTTCAAGTATAATGGAGTTACCGATGACGCCATGAGACTCAGACTCTTCCCTTCCACACTCTGTGATAAGGCGAAGAGTTGGTTGCATTCATTACCAGCAGGATCCATTACAACATGGAATGATTTGGCACAAAAGTTCTTAGCGAAGCTTTTCCTGCCAGTAAAAACAGCGAAGATGAGGAATGATATTACTTCATTTACACAGCAGGATTCTGAGTCTATTTATGAAGCTTAGGACCGTTTCAAGGATTTGTTGTGGAGATGTCCTCATCATGGCATTCCAAAATGGCTACAAGTTCAGACTTTTTATAACGGGTTGTTCAGTGCAACTCGAACTAGCATAGATGCAGCTACGGGTGGAGCATTGATGGGAAAGAATTTTGATGAAGCATATGAACACTTCGAAATAATGGCCGCAAACAATTACCAATAGCCTACAGCTAGGATGAATCAGCCAAAAATAGCAGGGATGTATGAGCTAAATGTGGTAACTGCTTTGGTTACGTAAGTTGCAACATTGACAAAGAAGATAGATGTTATGGGAACGCAACCTATACAGCAGGTGGCTATGGTATGTGAAATTCATGCGGGCAACCATCCAAGTAGCCAATGTGCCATTAGTTCGGAATCAGTTCACTACATCGGTAGCGGCAACAGACAATAAGGTATGAATTCAAATACCTACAACCCTGGATGGAGAAATCACCTTAATTTTTCATAGAGCAACAATCAAGGTCAATCTTCAGCTCCACAACAGTTTCATCCACCAGGTTTTCAAAATCAAAACCAACATCAGCCAGAGAGGAAGTTAAACTTGGAGGAGTTGATAACTAAGTACATTCCTCGCAATGATACGAGGATGAACAATTTAGAGGGCTCGATGCGGAATCTGGAGAATCAGGTTGGTCAATTAGCAAGTGCAATCAATAATCATCCTCAAGGAACTCTACCAAGTGATACTGAAATTAATCCTAGAAGAGAGGGCCAAGAGCATTTTAAGGCAATAACACTCCGGAGTGGTAAAGAGTTGCAGGTTAACTAGTGTACCTACCCCAAAGACACACCTTGTTGGAGAAAAAGATACGAAAGAAACCAAGAATGGAGAGAAAGGTCAAGAAGAAAATCCAGTTTTGAACCTTAATGGAGGCAAACAAAGTTCAAAGGTGCCTCCCGTGCCATTCCCACAACGCTTGCAAAATCAGAAGCTGGAACAATAATTCTCAAAGTTTTTGAAAGTCTTCAAGAAATTGCACATCAATATTCCTTTTACTGAAGCATTAGAGCAGATGTCAAGCTATGTTAAGTCCATGAAAGAGATTTTATCGAAGAAACGAAGGCTAGGCGACTGTGAGACCATTGCTTTGACGGAAGAGTGTAGTGCAGTCCTCTAACAAAAACTACCACCAAAATTGAAAGATCCGGGGAGCTTTACGATTCTATGCACGATAGGACATCAATTTGTTGGAAGGGCATTGTGTGATTTGGGAGCAAACATCAACCTCATGCCACTGTCCATATATAAGAAATTGGGTTTGAAGGAAGCAAAACCAACGAATGCCACCTTACAGCTGGCGGATAGGTCATTTACATATCTGAGGGGAATAGTAGCGGATGTGCTAGTTAAGGTGGACAAATTTATATTTTCAGCTGATTTCATGGTGCTTAATTTTGAGGAAGACCGAGAAATTTCATTTATTTTGGGAAGACCGTTCTTAGCTACTGGAAGAACTTTAATCAACGTACAAAACGGAAAGCTCACTATGAGAGTGAATGACTAGGAAGTTAAGTTCAATGTGTTTAAAATAATCAAGTTCTCAAATGATGTGGAGGAATGTTATTTGGTCAAGGAAGTCAATATGGTGATGCAAGATGAGTCTTTGAGTAACCGTGGTTCAGAAACTTCTGCGTTTGATGATTGATATGAGGAAAAGGAAATAGTTAAGCAAGATGGGCAAAAGTTGATGCATTGTTGGGGTTGTGCACCTGATAGCAAGGAAGCTCTAGACACCCCAGTTGAGCCCGAATAAGATTGGAAGAAGTCAGGTTGAAGACTATAAAACAAGCACCGATTGAGACCCAAACCAAGGCTTTTAAGATTTAGTTATAGATTGCATGTTAATTAATTTTCAATTATCTTTATTATACAAGTTGTTATGCGTAATAAAATAATAAATCATGGATTCCGTTTATTTCCCATAGTTGCATTTTAATTACATGTTAGTTTTAATATATATTATGTTTGGTTTAGTTAATTTTCGTATATTACGTAGTGATTTCATGTTAGTTATATATCTCAGGTACGACATAGCGAGAAACAAGTGAATGAACGCCGCGAGGTTAGCCACGAGTGAGAACGTGCGACGGCGTGCAACCCTCGCGCGCACAGGATAAGGCCAGCGCTGCAGCACCATCAAGCAGCACCGCAACGCTGCCCTAGCAGAAAGATAACGCCGTAACGTTGTGATGTAGTACCGCAATGCTGATGTGTTTTCAACAATGATAAGGCAGCAAATGGGCAGTTTTGTGGCACAATTCAAAATTCTATTAAGTTCAAATCTCCAAATTCTCTCTAGAGCTCTCAATCTAACCTTGAAGATCAATCCAATTCAACCCTACCATTTACATTGCATTCAACCATACACTTGAGGGTTATTTTGTGCTATTATTTTAGGGGCAAATTGTGAAGGTTTGATTATTTTTTGAAGGAGAAATTTACATCACTCACAAGGTGTTTGACATATTGTCCGAGAGAGGGTACTTAAGTGTTTTTGGCTATTTAAGTGGGATTCTTCATTTGTTTAAGCACATATTCTCAACAAACATGGCACCAAAGAGGCAAAGGGCACAAGTTTAAGGACCCCAGATTCATATGACACTACATGCTTCATAAGCGAAGCCGCGTCCGATCATTACCATAATATCTTGGTGGGCAAGACTTCAATTCTGGAGCGTGGCCTTTGCCCGAATGAGTCTAATAGTAACATTGAGGCAATGATCTAAAGCCAAGGTTGGGGAAGGTTCACGGACCAACCTAAGCTAGCCGTGGTATAAATTGTGCAAGAATTCTATGCAAATGCTAAAGAGACCGAAGGGCGTGTCGTGTAGGTACGGAATAAGGCAGTTTCTTATGACAAGATAACCATCAATGCATACTATCATTTGCCTGACATTG
Organism: Aralia elata; assembly: GCA_034770075.1. Lineage (NCBI taxonomy): Eukaryota > Viridiplantae > Streptophyta > Magnoliopsida > Apiales > Araliaceae > Aralia > Aralia elata. The sequence goes on along the minus strand of JAVJAP010000089.1, from coordinate 1,645,070 downwards.
AGGGGGTTAATGAGTTTACAACATATATGAGGGATGAGATCGACTTGGAAGACGTTATTGAAGCTTTATGTCGACCGGGGGCCGATTAGAAGTCCAATGAGCATGAGGCAATCAGTTTCCCAAACAAAGAGCTCAGTCAATACGACAAAGCTTGGAACTACTTTATTTGTGCCAAGTGGATGCCGAAGATTCATGTGAGTGATGTCATCCGCGACCAGGCCGTAAATATGTCATTGTCAAGGGGATGTGTATCGATGTGGGGCAGGGGATCCAGGACTCCATCACATTTGCTAATCAGGCGAGTTCTACTGTTGGCCTACCGCACCTGTCTTTCATATGTGGCCTCTACAAGAGGGCTAGGATCCGATGGACCAAGGAAGAGATTATTCAACCGCTGAAAGGGTTGATTGACCAGAGGATCATTAACAGATTCCAGTAGTGAGACGGTAGCATCGCTGATCCAAGTGGTGCAAGGTTCATAGTGGTGGATGAGGGCTATAATGTTGAGGACACTGCGGCTCCACCTCCATCGACTTCAAGCCTGCTTCAATCGACGTCGGATTATCTTATGGCTAAGGTGCGGGAGATTAAACGTGACACGGTTGAGTTGAAGAGGGGTCAGAGTTTGCTCCAGCGCGAGTCGAGACGCCAGTCCAGGCACATTGATAAGATAGCTCAATAGATGAATTCCTTCATAGGATATACTACTGAGTTCAACACTTCACTGGCTCAGATGTTTGCGAGCTGTGGTATCAACTCTGGTTCGTCTTTGATCCAGTTTCCAACGCCACCAATGATACCCCAGTATGATTCAGATGAGGATGCATGATCTATACCCTAGGGAAGTCTTTTGTATTAATTTTTTCTATTTTTCTGACATTGAGGACAATGCACATTTTAAGTTGGGGGTATTGATCATGTATTTGATACTTAAGATATTTTTATTTCGTTTTAGTTATGCATGTAGTTAGAATTGTGAATGTTTTGCATTTTAGTTAAAATTTGGAAAATTTTTAAAATTTTTAAAATTTTGAGCAACATTAATTGAATCTGTTGAAGACTGATGATAAGATTTGATTAACCCTGGTAAAATTTTTGAATCATGCTTAGTTTAAGGTTTAACTTAGTACTTGGTTCTATAGTATTTGTGATCCTTTATATTTTTAAAACAAAAGTGTGTACATCCAGCTGTTTAGTTAATGGTTTCTTAGGAAGGGTATATATAGTTGAATACTTATGGAAGATATTATTGAAACCTTAGGCACGTATTTGAGCATCATTTTAAGCGAGGATAGGCATTCATTTAAGTTTGGGGGGAATTTGGAAATTTTTTTAAATTCTTGGAAATTTTAATCTTCATGAGTTGAAGTAAATTCTGTGATGGGTTGAGAAGGAGCGTAAAATGCACTCGCCTATAAACATAGGCACGAGAGGGAGCGTAAAATGCACTCGTGTGTGATAGAAAACGAGATGGAGCGTAAAACGTACTCGTTGATAGGAAGTGAGAGGAAGCATAAAATGCATTCATTGAGAAAAAAAATTGATTTATAAATTATGCTTGGGAAGGTAGTTTTGAAAGAAAAAAAAAAGAAATCCTTTTTTATTCCCCAGATGTAGGTGAGGTTTGCCTTTGCTAAAATTGGTGTGGTAAATAGGGGTTTAAGGTTGATATGAGATATCTTTTGTTAAGTATTGATTATATAGTCTGATATAAGTGATGATTAACTTGAATAGTATGGATACATGATGAGTGGATTTTATACCACAATTTTAGTACTTCTAGCTTGATGAAATTGTCTGTTTTAGAGTATTGTATGTTTTTCTCATATGTTTTGTTATGTTTTTGCAGAAATAGAGTTTGGAAGAGGAATAATTGGAAATGATGTCAATTTAGGAAGATTATGGTATTTCCTGTGCAAAAATGGAGCGAAAATGGTTCGAGCGTGTTCAGTGTGTGATCGTGTGCAACGAATGTGGTCATGTGGGGAAATTTTGTTCATGTTTGGCACACTTGGTTGACTAAAGCAAGACTTGAGCAAGACAAGGAATTTGGCAAGCTGAAGAAGAGAAGGGTTACAGCGCATGGAGCTTAAGCGTTGCAGCGTGCGGATAAAGAGCCATGCGTTGCAACGCACGAGGCCTATGCGCCGCAACGCGTGGACGTTTAGAAGCGTGTGTAGTGCACACGTGCGTGGGAAAAGCTTGTTGCTGATAAGGTTTTGCTGATTAATTGATTTATAAGGCAACAAGGAAACTTGCCATTTGAAGTTTAGAAAAAAAAATCTGCAGGGCTGATCATCATTATATATATCTCTATTTAGGGTTAATTAGGAATAGATATAGACACAAAAGCATATACAGAGCAGAAGATAGTTTAGGGTTTTTAGATTATTGAAGGAGATCACTTGAAGGGTTGCAAGGGTTAAGAGAATGGTGAAGCTTTGTAGTGACAGAGTTTATTCTTTACTCTTATCTTTATTCTTGCACTTTTAAGATGTTTTTTGGATTTATTGTGATGGTTATATTTATTATTATGAGCTAATTCTTTCGTTAAGATTGCAATGGAACTCAATGGGTAATTTGAATTAATTCACGCTTTTTTTAATTATATTGTTGATTATAGATGATTTGTCTATCATATTTTGTACTTAACTTATAAATGTTTGATCAACAATTATCTGATAAATCTTAGATGAAATTGGAAGATAAACTCTAGGATTAGATCTGAATATGATAGTGTGTGTTCTTGATTATTCTTATGATATTGAATAATTGAATTTGTGTATAAGATAAGAATATACCTATATGCCATATGTAACTTATGTGAGAATTGTTGCTTAATGAACTATTCTTAATTAATTTGCATAGGAACATAGTGAATTAATTAGAATGAATATTTTTGTATAATTCCTTGGAGAAGGATTTTATAAATAATTACGAATTCTCAGTTAACAAATCAGCATAGTTAAATAATTAGAAAGAGAGTGAAAAGATTTGAGTGAACCATTGGGGAAAATTATAATCTTAGTCTTTTAATCTACTAATAACATGTGTTAATTAGTTAGTTAATTTTATTAATTATTTTATGATCTGAATTTCATTTGTTTAAATAAAATCAAGTTGATTAAGAATTAGTAGTTGGATTAATAGATTGTTAAATATTTCTCATGGGAACGATACTCTTCTTGCCACTATATTACTAGTTGATCGCGTATACTTGTGTGTATTTCCTAAGTAGTAAATTAGGCAACAATGCACTTCATCATTTTGAGAATCATGAATTGTTATGGAACTAATGAATAGGATGAGTTTTTAACTTTACATGTGTTTGGAGTTTTGCTGGGAGTTTTTGATAATATGGGTTCTTCAAGGTCGTATTGTAGATTCAATTTGTTGTTTAAGGTGATTTGCATATTACAGTAGTTTTAGTTGTTTTACTTGAGGACAAGCAAAGATTTAAGTTTGGGGGTATTTGATAACTGGGTTTTATACCTATAAATTGGGTACTTTTGACTTGATAGTTTTGTAAGTTCTTAAGTATTTTTAGTTCATTTTGATGCATTTTAGTGTTTTTATGTAGGAATTAAATTTTATGGTGAAATGGTATATAAAGCAGCAAAATATGGATTATCAGTCGGGAATATGAAGCTAAACGCAACAATTGGATGATGGCGTGCAACAAGCGTCGACGGTTTACACGGCGTTGGGCAAGGCAAAGCAAATTGGCAAGGAATGGACTGCATTTGGTAATGGTGAAGCAGCTAGCGCGCACGCATGCGTGGCTTTGGCGCGGTAAGGCCTCAACGTCGCGACGCTAGGACCAAGCACTGTGATGCTGCTAGTTTCAAAAACTTAGCGCTGCGGCGCTGTGGTGTAGAGCCACGGTGCTGGTGTTGGTTTTAGGCGCGTGGATTTGGCTGGTCAGATGTTGTGCAATCCTACTCCAACTTGGACACTTACTAAGTTGAGTTTGGCTAGGGTTATGCAATTGGAAGCTGTGTGAGGACTTATAAATACATTAGGAGGCTGATAATATTTATATACACACCATATATATACATCATTAGAAACTGATATACAGGGAATAGGAGACAGATTTTGAAGGCTAGGGTTCTATCAAGTATTGAAGGTTAACACATAAAGAGCAAGGGTTAAAGTAGAGGGTGAAGATCAACTCTGATAGAGTTTCTTCTTTATTCTTAATCTTTTATACTCGTAATCTTAAGATATTTTTTGGATTTATGATGATGATTCCATTTAATATTATGAACTAATTCTTTCGTTAAGGTTGCAATGGAAACCAATGCGTAGTTTGAATTATTTTACTCTCTTTTGGTTATACTTATTATGTATGAATTGTTTATCATATTTCGTGTTTAGTTTATAATTGTCTGATCAACAATTATCTGATATATCTTAGATGAAATTGAAAAATGGATTCTAGGGTTAGATCTGAATATGATAACGTGTGATTTTGATTATTCTATGAATTGAATAATTAAATTTGTGTATACGATGAAAATATACCTATATGCCACATGTAACTTAGATGAGAATTGGAATTTAATGAATTTATTCTTAATTATTTTGCATAAAAATATAGCAGAATAATTAGAGTAGATATTTTTATTTAATTACTAGAAAAAGGATTTTATAAAAAGATAGGAATTTTCAGTTGACAATTTAACATAATTGGTTAACTAGAAAAAGAGTAAAGAGGTTTAAATGAAACATTGGGAAAAATTGTAATCATAGTATCTTAATCTGGTATTAATTTCTGTTAATTAGTTAGTTAATTTTTACAATTGGTTTTATAATCTTAAATTATATCGGTTTAAATAAAATCAATTTGATATAAAGTTAGTAGTTAGATTAACATTATTAATATATTCCTCGTGGGAGCGATAATTTACTTACTCTATATTAATTGTTGATCGTGTATACTTGCACGTAGTTGTCAATTACCAAATTGGACAAATAACAAGGCTTTACATGAAAGCAAAGAAGGAGGAAAGAAGGAAGATTCACCTTCCAAGAGTAGGCCCAAAGGGAAGAAATAGGTCCGAAATGAGCAAGTATGCCCGGAATGAGCAAGTAGGCCAAAATGAACAAGTTGAGCAACAACTCAAGCTTTGAAGCCACCAATTGGCACCATGAGCACAAGGTGTGACACCCCCAAATTCAGGTACCAATACCTCGAATTTGGTGCTCACGATAAAATACATCCATACGCCTCTGAACAACATAAATCAACTAATGCGGAATAAATAAACATATGTTGTTCATTACAAAAAGGTTCACTACGGTCCCAAGGTCTATAACCTTAAATAAATACATCGCAGAATAAATTAATAATACAAAACTATTCCACGATTACATATTGGATAGTACCTATAACTATCCCTTAAGCTTTCCTTTGCCTTTGCCCGCTTTAGAACTCTCCGGCTTAACTGCAATAGGTTCATGATATAGCAAGGGTGAGCAACTACTTTGCTCAGCAAGTTTAAAAGCAAGAATGAAGATATATCATGAATGAATAAGAATAATAGCTGCATAGATCAACAATTTATGAACATTGATGAAATAACTGAAATGACATAATCAAGGTTCCAATTAAACAATGAATAATGACTATTTACTGCTGAGTGGTCCAACCGACCATGAACTTTTGGCCAAAGAGTCGATCATTTGACTAACTCTTTTAAAACCTGGCCCCGTCTGTTGTACTCGAGGGGATCAGCCTCTCGTACACCATGTATATGCATAACATTTAACTCTGACTGCATCGAATAACTGACACATTATAATCCCCTAATAAGGGTTGCTCTCTCAGTCCAAGAATCCGTACCAACTACTGGTTTGGATAGCTTTTAAAATAATAACCTGTACATGTCTAGCCGAAACAAATGGCATAGACTAATTTCCTTAAACAGTTTCATGAATGAAGAACTTGAATGTTTTCACAATCCAACAACAGATAAATGAATTCAAATGCATAAACTGCGAATATCAAATAATTATCTTGGAGGTGGGAGTAATTGACAATAACTAATCCACTAATATGATTCAAAGGTAATAACTCCATTTGAGTCGTGAAACTTGTAACAATATACAACACCTGTATAAAATGTGAAATCTGCTCAAAATATAATTCGAGTAAGGTTAGGGAAACTTGCCCAATACAAGGGTTAGACAAGCGTTAGGAAACTTGCCTGAAGCGCTGCTACAATATTACAACACACGCTCCTTAATATCCTACACAATTAGGTACATATTCACATACAATTAGTCACATACCGGATATCAAATATTTATTTATACAACTCTATAATATCTCATTCATATAAGAAACAAAATATTAAACAAGGTTATACCCACTAGTTACGGCGTTACGACGCTTGTATGTCTATACGCCAAACTTGCCTATTCGAATGCCCAAGCGACACGCAATTGGGTACGCTTAACACGCCTATTTGAATTGTCCAATACCCAATGGTTAATGTTAAGTATCATTATAAATCATAATAATCATGTTTTAGAACTTAGAACATCATTTAACAATGTCGGGAGCATTATACTATGCACACACGCATGACCGACGCCTACCGTTTGCACAATAGCCCTAAAAACGGTTAATTTCAAAATTGTTCCAGGTAATAAATTTCAATTCTAATTAATGGATATTGTAGGTCTATCTCTAAGCTTTCCGGATCATCTTGAATCGCCTAAATCCGAGTCCGTATGAGAAAGTTATGGCCATTTTCCCAACAGACGTCGAAGCTGAGTCGGGCAGCGCACACGCGGGCGGGCGGCACCAGGCGCACGGCGTGCGGCAGCGCGCGCGCGCGGGCGCGCGGGGCCTTGGTGCGGGCGCGCGGCTGGCCTGGTGGCCCATGTCAGACATCGCGATTTTGACCCTCCTTCACTCCAATCCTCATAACTTCTTCTCTAGACCTTCAAATTGGTCCGTTTCGGACTCTATGGACTCCTAAGACATAGAGCTACAACATATCAAAAATTCAGAGTTACCCATTAAGATTAACATGGCCGAATCTTAGGCCAAAGTATCAACTCATGCTCTGTTTTGCATGTTCTAAGTGTTCTTCAACTAAAATCATCACCAAATCTTCGTTTTTACATCTTTTTACTCGATTCCAGTTGGGTTAACTTTGCAACCCTTGGAACTACAATATGATAACAACAAATAAACATAACAAGCAAGGAATCATAGCTACAAAGTCCTCCTAAATTCGTCCCAATAGTCCATGTTCATGTCCAAAGTCCATTGTTCTTCATGTTCTTTCATCCTCCTTAAGCATCAGGTACGGATTTATTGTGTTTTTTGTTTCACTTTGATGTTATTAATGGCTTATGTAACCTCTTAACAACATATATAGACATCCAACACAAACAAAGACAACAAGAATTGCCACAAGAACTAACTCACAAGCACAAAAGCTTATAAACCCATGAAAACTTTGAAAAACCTTAACCAAATCAAATGGAATGGATTGGAGTTAAAGTTTTACCTCTTGTAGCTTACTTATTAGATGGTAGAAACTCCTTTAGGAGCTTTGTTAGAAAACTCTCCTCAAACCTCCTTGAGTTCTCCCCGAAGCCTTTACTTCAAGTTAGCTCACACCCACCCACTTCTTTCCTCTCTCTAGAAGCTTTGAAGGTTGAAGATGAAGATGGTGAAGATGCTTAGCTTGCTATTCCTTCTTCCTCCTTGCTCAACAACCTGAACCTATCCCTCTCTCAATATGCAATGGATGAGTTTGTGAAGGAAAACTTGATTCTCCTCTTCCCCTTTCTTACTTCCAAGCCCTCTCTCCCTATTTGCTCTCCCTCTCTTAGAAAATCTGCTGAAATGAAAATACTATGGCTGGAGGTGTTTGCCAATTGAAGATGTCTCTTGGTGTATTCAAGGCTTCTTGGAAGAGGGATGGAACATTTAGAAGCTCAAGATATTGGTCTAGCTAGGGAAATGAAATGGGAAACACTAGGTTGCATGGGAGATGGAATGTTTGGCATGCTTGTGCTTGGGAAATGAATTCCCCAACACTTGGTCTCCTCCCCTCCCAACCGTGCACTCCCCTTTCCCTTACACCAAATATGCTGATTTTTGTGCCCACATCCAACATGGGTCAAGTCTTGGGTCATGGGTTGGGTCATGGGTTTGGGTCACCCTTAATAAACATTTGGGCCCTTAAATAAATCACCAATGACTCCAAATAAAATTCTAACACTTGGAAAAATCCTAATACGCATATACGTATTAACTAAATTACTCAACATCGAAAAGGACACAAAATTTTATGACGTGAATAGTGCCTCGAGAAACGTGCCCCGTGAATAGTGATTTAGTGACGCTTCGCGAAATCAATTATTCACTTAAACAAAACTATAACACGTAAAATTTCATGCATTCACATAACCCAGGTTGTCACACAACCTTTAAACATACAACACAAAAATAATATTAATAAAATAGAATATATTCATTAATATTCAAAAATTCGAATTACAAGGAAAATTCTAAAATTCCCGGTCGTTACATCCTCCCCTCCTTATAAGAATTCTGTCCCCAGAATTACAATCTAGAGGCGAAAAGACTTAACAGGGGTTCACTCAAAATGATGCGGATAATTCTTTCTCATCTTCCTCTTCTAGCTCCCACGTAGCTTCTTCAGCTGCGTGGTTCCTCCAAAGTACTTTGACCGACATGAATTACCTTATTTCTTAACGTTTCTGCTCCTTCTTATCCAATATTTGGATAGGAATCTCTTCATATGACAAGTCTCGCTCAACTTGAATTGGTTCACAGGATATCACATGTTTGTAGTCGGGTTTATAATGGCCGCAACACAGAAACGTGGAACACATTATGAATGTGCTCCAGTTCCGGAGGTAAAGCTACCTCGTACGCTACTTCACCTACCCTCCTTAAAACTTCAAAAGGTCCTACGAACCTGGGACCTCAATTTACCCTTCTTTCCAAATCTGATCTTCCCCTTCCAAGGTGATACCTTCAAAAACACAAAGCTGCCAACTTCAAAGTCTCGCTTTCTGACGATGCAAATCGGCGTATTTCTTCTGCCTATCCTGAGCTGCTACCAATCGAGCTCTTATCACTTTGACAACATCCCACGGTCTGGCTGCACCAATTCGGGTCCCAACAGTCTCCGTTCACCGACTTCGTCCCAACACAGAGGTGTTCGACACTTTCCTTCCGTATAATGCTTTCGTTACGGCGGCATGCCAATACTCGCATGATAACTGTTATTATAGGCAAACTCCACCAATGGTAGGTGATCATACCCAGTTTGCCTTTAAAATCCATCACACATGCTCTAAGCATGTCCTCCAGCGTTTGAATTGTTCGTTCGTTTTGCCCATCCGTTTGAGGATGATACGCTTGTGCTTCTAACCTCAACTGAGTTCCCAACCTTTCTTGTAGGCTCTTCCAAAAATTCGACGTGAAACGCGGATCTCTGTCAGACACAATAGATACCGGCACCCCATGTCGCGACACAATCTCTTTCACATATAATTTTGCTAGCTGCTCCAAATTGTACCTTATCTTGATCAGTAGAAAATGTGCAGATTTAGTTAAACGATCCACGATCACCCAGATCGCGTCGTAACCCTTCTGAGTTGGTGGAAGCCCCGTCACAAAATCCATCGTGATATTCTCCCACTTCCACTCCGGAATATCCAGTGGTTGTAGCAGTCCACCCGGTTTCTGATGTTCTGCTTTTACCCTTTGACATGTCAAACATCGTCCAACACATTCTGCAACCTCCCTCTTCATGTTCGGCCACCAGAAATGTTGGCGCAAAATCCTGATACATCTTGGTACTCACCAGGGTGTATCGAAATACTTTGTAGAATGAGCTTCTTGCAGAATCTCTTCTCTCAACTCCGGAACCATCGGTATCCAGATCCTCCCTTCAAACCTTAGCAGTCCTGTGCCCATCAATTTTGTACTTTAATTCCTCTCCTTCTGAGATTCGCTTCTTTATGGCGATACATTCATCATCCTTTTCTTGAGCCTCCTTTATCTTTTCTAATAAAGTCGGACTCGCCTCCACTGCGAATAGTTTTTTTCATTTGCATTCGTCGGATACTTTGACTTCCAACTCCAAGTCTTTCCATATCCTTGATCAGTTTTTCCTCTTGAATTGTCAGCATCATCAACTTATCTCTGCCTTCCTACTTAGAGCATCAGCTACTACATTGGCCTTACCGGGATGGTATAGAATTTCACAATCATAGTCCTTGATCAACTCCAACCATCGCCTCTGCCTCATGTTTAGTTCCTTCTGAGTGAAAATATACTTCAGACTTTTGTGGTCTGTGTATATCTCACACTTCTCTCCATATAGATAGTGCCTCCAAATCTTTAGAGCAAACACCACTGCTGCTAGTTCCAAGTCATGAGTCGGATATCCCTTCTCATAGTCCTTCAGCTGTCGTGACGCGTATGCAATGACCTTCCCATGCTGCATCAATACGCATCCAAGGCCTTTGTGTGATGCATCACTGTACACCACAAATCCCCCTGTATCATCAGGTAGTGATAACACAGGTGCTTCACTAAGTTTCTTCTTCAATTCAAAGAAACTCTCTTCGCACTTATCCGTCCATACAAACTTCACAGTCTTCCTGGTCAAATTTGTCAACGGTGTCGCAATCTTTGAAAAGTTCTGAATAAATCTCCGGTAGTAACCCGCTAATCCCAAGAAACTTCGGACTTCAGTTGGAGTCTTCGGCTGCTCCCAATTTATTACTGCTTCTACTTTCGCAGGATCCACCGATACACCATCCTTGTCAATTACGTGCCCCAAAAACTGCACCCTTTGTAGCCAAAATTCGCACTTGGAAAACTTTGCATAAAGCTTCTCCCTTCTTAGTGTTTCCAGGGCTATTCTCAAATTCTCGACGTGTTCCTCCTTTGTCTTAGAGTAGACAAGAATGTCATCTATGAAAACGACAACAAATTTGTCTAGGTATTGCTTGAACACTCTGTTCATCATGTCCATGAATGCTGCTGGCGCATTCGTCAGCCCAAACGACATCACCAAAAACTCAAAGTGTCCATATCGAGTTCTGAATGCTGTCTTTGGAATATCCTCCTGCCTCACCTTCAGTTGGTGATATCCCGTCCTCAAGTCAATCTTCGAGAAGTATTTCGCTCCCTTCAATTGATCGAACAAATCATCAATCCTGGGCAATGGATACTTGTTCTTAATCGTGACCTTATTCAACTCCCGATAGTCAATGCAAAGCCTAAGCGACCCATCTTTCTTCTTTACGAACAGTACTGGCGCTCCCCACGGAGATACACTCGGACGAATATATCCTTTATCTAGCAGCTCCTGCAGTTGAACCATCAGTTCTTTCATCTCTACCGGTGCCATCCTATACGGTGCCTTTGAGATCGGTGCGGTTCCCGGTACTAAGTCGATCACAAATTCCACTTCTCTATCCGGCGGCAACCCCGGTGTCTCATCTGGGAAAACATCTGGGAATTCCCTTACTACAGGTATCCTGACCTAGTTCACACCCTCTACTCTTCGGGTATCAACCACGTGAGCCAAATAACCTATACAACCTTTCCGTAGTAATTTCTTCGCTTGCATCATCGTCAGACAACAAGATTGTCTCGGCGATTTACTACCGTAAAATACGACCTTCGACTTATTCGGAGTCTTTAGGTGTATACTTTTCTTCTGACAATCAATCATAGCCCCGTGACTAGACAACCAATCCATCCCAAGAATTACATCAAATTCTCCTAGTCGTATCGGAATCAAATCTACGCTCAGTTTATACCCGTTTATCCCAGCACAACAATTTCTATGAATATATTCCACAGGAATAACTTCTTTATTAGCTACTTCCACATTCATTGGATTCTCTAATTTCTCACGAGGTAAGTTTAGCCGTTTAGCAAATTCATCTGACACAAATGAACAGGTAGCTCCCGAATCAAATAATACATATGCATTAATATTATTGATCGAAATAATACCTGACACCACATCCTTTGATTCCATCGCATCCTGCACTGTCATGTTGAAGGTGCGTGCTACTGGTCTGTTCTGCTGTGTAGGTCCTCCGATAGTCAGCTTACTGTTGTTCCCTTGGTTAGCACTGCCTGCATCACTCTTCCTCTTTGGGCAATCCTTCTTCTGATGATCTGAAGCGCCACAAGAGAAACAACTTCCTGCCTTTACCTTTGGGCATTGTGGGGCAAAGTGCCCCGGTTGACCACAGTTGAAACAGACTCCTTTTCCTTTCATGCATTCTCCAAAGTGATTCCTCCCACATTTCTTCGCTTTTATTGCCATTCTTTGCCTCCCATCCTGATTTGCTTCATGTCATCTGACTGTCATTGGATTTTATCTTATTTGGGTTAGTTCCACAACTTCTACGTTCCTTATGACCATCATTGCTCTTCTTCTTTTTCTTGTCTTGGTTGTGCCTGGCCAAAGCTTCGCTTCCTCCCTCAGCAATGAATTGCTTTTCTCAAGTAACGTAGAAAATGTGTTGATCTGCAAAACCGCAACCTTTACTATACACCCAAGGTTTCAGTCCTTGTTCAAACCTCTTCGTTCGCCTAGCTTCGGTGTCCACCTGATGTGGAGCAAATCCTCGCTAACTCGTTAAATTTTGCGGCATATTCCGCAACTGACATGGCCTCCTATGCTTTAGTTCCAAGAATTTTATCTCCATGCTTGCTGCATGCTTGCTGGGAAGTAACTTTCGAAAAACTGCTCCTTGAAAACGAGGCCATGCAATCGTTGCCTTCCCCAGCTCGACCCTTGTTCGCTTCCCAACCAGTAATTTGCCTCACCTTTCATCATGAAAGTGGCAAACGATGTCTTCTGCTCTTCGACCACCTTTGCGACCTCGAACACCTTTTCCATTTCTTCCACCCATGTCTGGGCTTCTATCGGGTCTGTAGTCCCGCGAAACTCCGGTGGTCCTACTAATTTGAAGTCCTTAAAATTCGCCATGTGACTTCCTAGCTGATCGACTGCAGCGGCTTGTCTGCCCTGCATTGCTTCTGCTAATAAGTTAACAAAAGTCCCTCATAGGGTTCTGCCTGACCCTCCTCGTTATTCACTGACTCTTCCACCCTTATGTATCGGGGTTGTCTCCTCGGCGGCATTTTCTGTTTAATAGAAAACACTTAACGTTATAATCCCATCACACCTTGTACGCATCTATTCTAGAGCGACAATAAAGCAACACACGTAACACAAATGTTTATTACTCATGGTGCTAACGGTTAAAACGTCACAACATGATTACTCTATAACATACTGCTATGAATGACATCATCCATCCCTTCACACCACAAAATGGTGGGGATTTACTACTAACAACCACCCCGAACATATACTAAGGTTGGGGTTTACAAATACAATTCACATACTGCTAAGCACACAATAAAACAGTCTAACCAAGCCTACTGCGCCCCACAGTGCTAACATACTTTACCTACCCCAACTGGGTCACCGACCCTCGACTCAAGGTGAGATGAGTATGTCCCTCCTCAACTGGATGATGGTGCACACCATCCATCCACCTACTACTCGCCATGCTAAATGCATAGCTCATCCTATTCATCCTTCTCTAACTGGGTTCGTCGAGCCTCCACCTCTACCTATAGGCTCGCTTCCCATTGCTCCGACTGCTCTAGTCTACTACTCCACTCAACATCTCTCGCCAAGAGGTGATGTAAGAGGGTACTCAACTAAATAGGAGCTCCGTGCCCTAACTCGACTGGCTAAACTCAAGCATCCTACAGCCACAACAAAGACATCATAGACAATCAACACAAATAGTACCATAACAAAATACATTCATTGATGGGATGAATTTATATTTCATTATGTACAAACTCGGCTTGATGAATTTCTACAATCCACCTCCGACACATACAACTCGATAAATCTCCTCGATCCATCTCCTAGCGTACTCAATACGAGTTTAATACTAAGGTTATAACCTAGGTTTCGTATTCCTAAAGTTTATAACCTAAAGCTCTGATACCAACCTGTGACACCCCCAAATTCAGGTACCAATACCTCGAATTTGGTGCTCACGATAAAATACATCCATACGCCTCTGAACAACATAAATCAACTAATGCGGAATAAATAAACATATGTTGTTCATTACAAAAAGGTTCACTACGGTCCCAAGGTCTATAACCTTAAATAAATACATCGCAGAATAAATTAATAATTACAAAAAACTATTCCACGATTACATATTGGATTAGTACCATAACTATCCCTTAAGGCTTTCCTTTGCCTTTGCCCGCTTTAGAACTCTCCGGCTTAACTGCAAATAGGTTCATGATATAGCAAGGGTGAGCAACTACTTTGCTCAGCAAGTTTTAAAAGCAAGAATGAAGATATATCATGAATGAATAAGAATAATAGCTGCATAGATCAACAATTTATGAACATTGATGAAATAACTGAAATGACATAATCAAGGTTCCAATTAAACAATGAATAATGACTATTTACTGCTGAGTGGTCCAACCGACCATGAACTTTTGGCCAAAGAGTCGATCATTTGACTAACTCTTTTAAAACCTGGCCCCGTCAGTTGTACTCGAGGGGATCAGCCTCTCGTACACCATGTATATGCATAACATTTAACTCTGACTGCATCGAATAACCGACACATTATAATCCCCTAATAAGGGTTGCTCTCTCAGTCCAAGAATCCGTACCAACTACTGGTTTGGATAGCTTTCAAAATAATAACCTGTACATGTCTAGCCGAAACAAATGGCATAGACTATTTCCTTAAACAGTTCATGAATGAAGAACTTGAACGTTTTCACAATCCAACAACAGATAATGAATTCAAATGCATAAACTGCGAATATCAATAATTATCTTGGAGGTGGAGTAATTGACAATAACTAATCCACTAATATGATTCAAAGGTAATAACTCCATTTGAGTCGTGAAACTTGTAACAATATACAACACCTGTATAAAAATGTGAAATCTGCTCAAAATATAATTCGAGTAAGGTTAGGGAAACTTGCCCAACACAAGGGTTAGACAAGCGTTAGGAAACTTGCCTGAAGCGCTGCTACAATATTACAACACACGCTCCTTAATATCCTACACAATTAGGTACATATTCACATATAATTAGTCACATACCGGATATCAAATATTTATTTATACAACTCTATAATATCTCATTCATATAAGAAACAAAATATTAAACAAGGTTATACCCACTAGTTACGGCGTTACGACGCTTGTACGTCTATACGCCAAACTTGCCTATTCGAATGCCCAAGCGACACGCAATTGCGTACGCCTAACACGCCTATTTCGAATTGTCCAATACCCAATGGTTAATGTTAAGTATCATTATAAATCATAATAATCATGTTTTAGAACTTAGAACATCATTTAACAATGTCGGGAGCATTATACTATGCACACACGCACGCATGACCGACGCCTACCGTTTGCACAATAGCCCTAAAAACGGTTAATTTCAAAATTGTTCCAGGTAATAAATTTCAATTCTAATTAATGGATATTGTAGGTCTATCTCTAAGCTTTCCGGATCCATCTTGAATCGCCTAAAATTCGAGTCCGTATGAGAAAGTTATGGCCATTTTCCCAACAGACGTCGAAGCTGAGTCGGGCAGCGCACACGCGGGCGGGCGGCACCAGGCGCACGGCGTGCGGCAGCGCGCGCGGCGCGCGGGCGCGCGGGGCCTTGGTGCGGGCGCGCGGCTGGCCTGGTGGCCCATGTCAGACATCGCGAATTTTGACCCTCCTTCACTCCAATCCTCATAACTTCTTCTCTAGACCTTCAAATTGGTCCGTTTCGAACTCTATGGACTCCTAAGACATAGAGCTACAACATATCAAAAATTCAGAGTTACCCATTAAAGATTAACATGGCCGAATCTTAGGCCAAAGTATCAACTCATGCTCTGTTTTGCATGTTCTAAGTGTTCTTCACTAAAATCATCACCAAATCTTCGTTTTTACATCTTTTTACTCGATTCCAGTTGGGTTAACTTTGCAACCCTTGGAAACTACAATATGATAACAACAAATAAACATAACAAGCAAGGAATCATAGCTACAAAGTCCTCTAAATTCGTCTAATAGTCCATGTTCATGTCCAAAGTCCATTGTTCTTCATGTTCTTCATCCTCCTTAAGCATAGGTACGGATTTATTGTGTTTTTGTTTCACTTTGATGTTATTAATGGCTTATGTAACCTCTTAACAACATATATAGACATCCAACACAAACAAAGACAACAAGAATTGCCACAAGAACTAACTCACAAGCACAAAAGCTTATAACCCATGAAAACTTTGAAAAACCTTAACCAAATCAAATGGAATGGATTGAGTTAAAGTTTTACCTCTTGTAGCTACTTATTAGATGGTAGAACTCCTTTAGAGCTTTGTTAGAAACTCTCCTCAACCTCCTTGAGTTCTTCCGAAGCCTTTACTTCAAGTTAGCTCACACCCACTTCTTTCTCTCTCTAGAAGCTTTGAAGGTTGAAGATGAAGATGGTGAAGATGCTTAGCTTGCTATTCCTTCTTCCTCCTTGCTCAAAAACCTGAACCTATCCCTCTCTCAATATGCAATGGATGAGTTTGTGAAGGAAAACTTGATTCTCCTCTTCCCCTTTCTTACTTCCAAGCCCTCTCTCCCTATTTGCTCTCCCTCTCTTAGAAAATCTGCTGAAATGAAAATACTATGGCTGGAGGTGTTTGCCAATTGAAGATGTCTCTTGGTGTATTCAAGGCTTCTTGGAAGAGGGATGGAACATTTAGAAGCTCAAGATATTGGTCTAGCTAGGGAAATGAAATGGGAAACACTAGGTTGCATGGGAGATGGAATGTTTGGCATGCTTGTGCTTGGGAAATGAATTCCCCAACACTTGGTCTCCTCCCCTCCCAACCGTGCACTCCCCTTTCCCTTACACCAAATATGCTGATTTTTGTGCCCACATCCAACATGGGTCAAGTCTTGGGTCATGGGTTGGGTCATGGGTTGGGTCATGGGTTTGTGCCCACATCCAACATGTGCATGCCAAAGCTTCATAGATGAGGTTCTTTGTTAGAGTGATGATTTTGTGAGAAATCACAATGATGTCATGCCGAGAAAATTGATCCTCTCCGACTGTCTCCGATTGAGCCGATATGTAGAATTACTATCAAAGATATTTATTCCGGACAGATAGATTGCCTCTCTAGCCTCCGGCATAGGGTTATAGAGTGAAAGTAGTATGCCCTCAAGCCAATCACACTGGATGTGATAAGCATTTACTTTGTAATCTTGTTCGTTTATTAATAAAAGAATTCATTTAATAAAGACATTCTTTATCCATGTTTAATTGGTTAAATTAAATAAATGTGATAAACCCGTAGTTTTGAAGCAATGCTTTTAAAATCATGATGATGATGATCATGCTAATAAAATCTAAATTCAAGATAGCTCAAAACTAAAATGTTCCTAATCGTTGGATCACTAATGTAGGTACTGATTTCGGATAGATTAGTACATACTATGCTTGTTCTGTTGAAGAGCATGATTGATCTCATAATCATTTGGGTGGAGACACTAAAGTAAGTATATAGGTGCTTATTGGAGAATAAGTTAACTGAACGTGACTCGCTTTAAAGAATCCTAATGGACTTTTATTTGCCTATCAATAGGAGTTCTTATAATGATAGTAATACAAGTGATTCTTGGACTTGAGATCATCATAGTACCTTATGTATTCTTAGTTGTACTTTGTCACTAATGTAGGGTTACTGATTTTGGATAGATTAGTACATACTATGCTTGTTCTGTTGAAGAGCATGATTGATCTCATAATCATTTGGGTGGAGACACTAAAGTAAGTATATAGGTGCTTATTGGAGAATAAGTTAACTGAACGTGACTCGCTTTAAAGAATCTTAATGGACTTTTATTTGCCTATCAATAGGAGTTCTTATAATGATAGTAATACAAGTGATTCTTGGACTTGAGATCATCATAGTACCTTGTGTATTCTGAGTTGTACTTTGTCATATTCCTTAATACTTTAGAGTATATTATAGGGTATGTTCGGGTATAATAAAGTGTATATGGAAGTAGGTGAATGGTCAATAAAGGATCTACCACTTCCAGTAAAGGGAGAGAATGTCCTATGTGATTCGATAAGTGAACTCGAAAATCCCTGGTCAGGGTTGAATGGAAATTAGAAAGGAGTTTCTAATTTGCATTAACTTGAGTTGTGCATTTTAGAATCGAAATACATATGATCATATAAATAAAACTGGACAGAAATTCTATGTTTTATATTTAATTGGGATATTGTGTGGTAGAATGATTGAATTGTATGGTAACTATTTATTGAATAGATTCTTTGTGATTAAACTTTATTTTATATTATCCGGATAGTCATGATATACTAATGTAAGGTGTCACTCATAATGTAAAATAAATATACTTATTTATATTTGAATTAAAGTGGTTTAATTCATTATAAATAATATTAGAATGGTTCTAATTTATTTAAAGGGTCACACCATAAAAGAGAAGTATTATTTTAGAAATAATTGTCTTAATAATAATAAATTAAGTGTATTTAATTTATTAGTGGAATAAATTAAATAACTTAATATTTATAATTAAGTATTTGGAGAAATACTAATTATAAATTAATAAGAAGTATTCTTAATATTATTATTATTATAAATTATTTAATTCTTAAATAGTTTGGGAATTAAATTAAATTAAAACCCTAAGTCCTAAAAGCTTTAGAATGGAAGGTTGGTCTATAAATAAGAGGGGTCATATTTGGATTGATGACTAATGATCAGTATTCTCAAAACCTAAAAGAGTTAGGAGAGAGAAAACTAGGGCTAGCCACCCAAGGTTTGGAGAAACCTAAAATCAACTTCTTCAATCATCTTCTCTTGGTGGATCACCTTTAGAGCGCTGCACATATTGAGTAGCTTGCATTTGATCCGAGAAATTGGAGAAGCACGGAGGAGCAAAGGATTGGAACTTGAAGATTTGATCAAAGGGTTGTATCATCTTTTAAGGTATATCTTTTATCTTTCCTCAATTAATAATATTGCACAAGGTGATTCCTGGGATTACAGAAAATTTTAAATTTAATTTATTTCTTGCTTCCGCTTTATTACAATATGATTATATGTATGTTCTCGTTTCTGCAAACTAACAGTAGCATCAGAGCCATCCTTATGCGAATTATTAATTGTTTTGATTTGATTTGATATATATATATATATATATATATATATATATGTGTTGATATGTGTTTAGAACAATTTAATTGGGCATAATGTTTAGTATAAAATCATGTTTTATGAAACAACGAAGCAAAATCGTGATTTGTAAAAAATTGAATCGTGACCTAAGAGTGTCGCAGTACTGCCCTAGAGTGCCGCAACGCTAGGTCTCTGTTGCCGCAGTGCTGCAGCACTTGATCTCAAAGCCGCAGTGCTAGGGTTTGAGCGCCGTAACGCTTGCCCAAGGTGCCACGGCGCTAGGGCATCAGAAAGGTTGGATTTTTCAGTAATTTTGTTTTTTGAATATTAAAATAAAGGAGTTTATTTTGATTTGAAATTGGATTTCATGCAAACTTTTATTGCCCATTAAATGATATCAATATATATATATATAGAATATTTAAATTCATGAGATGAATATTTTATTGATACATGTGGCGACATGTATGATAATAAAGGGGATGATTATGGAATATTAACCAATGAGATTAGATTTAATTTTGATGGATGCTTGAATGGATGAGATTTTCATAAATTGGGTTTGCGTACCTCGCCTATCTAATTTTCTGATGTAAATTCTTTCTCCCTCCTATGTACTTCCCCTTGACTGCTGATCAAAGTTTCTGTCTTATAAAATAGATTGTAATAGGATTCAATAGAATTATTTAGGAAATTGGAGCTGAAGAGCAAGAGCATTGAAGACCCATTTGTATTGGAGTCTGGGATGAATGTAATAGTTATATTCATATTTATTCTTGCACCCTAGATTTGACCTTTTGGTTCATGGTGGCTCTAGTGAACCAAACTATAATTAAGTTCATAATCATCCTAAGTAGAATATAGTATTCTATATATGCATGCTAATTATATATTATTATTATTATTATTATACATGATGATGTATGTTTAATATGACGCGTATTTATACATATATATTTGCATGCGCGCTAAACAAGATGAGACAATTAATAACAAAACCTTCAAGAAAGAAAATATTGAGTTGATTACGTTCAAAGACATTTAGAATGTCAGACATAGCCTTCTAGCATAATAAAGTAATAGAGTATCAAATATTTAATATAGCTTATTGTGCACACATATGGCTTATATTAAGTGTTTGAGATGTTGACTTGATTACATTGGATGTTTATAAGAAATTCAACAATACCGTTTTGTTGTGCACACAGAAGAACTGTATTTTTCTCTTCACTTATATGGGAATGTTAGGTCTAACTTAACTTAGATAATATTGGTTCGGATGTGCACATACTTGACTAGTATAATCTAAGAGGCAAAAGAAAAGAAGTTACATAGAGATGTAATTGACAAAAGTTGTCTACCTATTTAATAAATCTATAGTTTATTGTGCTAGGTTTGTATATAGCGCGAACATGCAATCAAATTACATAAATAGTGCGGAAGCGCGATAAAACGGATTTTAAAATTTTTCATACAAACCATCACCATGATCATCCATGTGCTCAATTATCAATTAAACGAAAGAGATAGAGTATGAGAATCATACCCTTGTAGAACCATGCTTCCACAGGTACGAGTTCACCTCCAAATCCTTCGCGTTCTCCTTGAATTCCACCGATTAAATTCCTTCCTTTGATCAACGTTAGCCACCCAAGTGTTTGGCCTCTAGAGGTGATCCACCAAGGAATAATAATTGTTCAAGAAGATGGGTGTTGGCAAAACCCTAGTTTCTATCTCTATAGAAATTGTAAGTACTCTCTCTCTCTCCAATTCATATGGAAGAGTGTGTAACTGTCTAACAGTCTAACTGTCTAACCCTAAATCATGATAAGACTCCTCTTATTTATAGATATAGGGAACCCTCCTAAACTATTTAGGATTAGCGTTTTTATTTGTAATTAAACTCCTTTAATTAATTAAACTCCTAATCCAATTAGGAATTT
Organism: Aralia elata; assembly: GCA_034770075.1. Lineage (NCBI taxonomy): Eukaryota > Viridiplantae > Streptophyta > Magnoliopsida > Apiales > Araliaceae > Aralia > Aralia elata. The sequence continues at coordinate 1,623,812 of JAVJAP010000089.1, read as the reverse complement.
ATGAGAGAGAGTACTTCTATTAATTAATTCTCAATCCCTATTAGGAATTAAATAATAGTAACAGTAATAATAATAATAATAATAATAAGACTCCTCTTATTAATTTATATTTAATATTTTCAAAATATTAAATAATAAATATTAAGCTATTTAATTTATTTTATCTCCATAGATTATATTAAATACACTTAACTTATTATTACAATTATGTCATTCACTTCTTAAACAAATATTTTTCTTTTGCGGTGTGACCCTTTAGGTTCTCCATATTAAACCGGTTGTGAATAAATCAATTAGAACAATTCTAATATTATTTAAATAAATAAATTAAACTATTTAATTCATTTAAATAAATAATATTTATTCTACAATAAGGGTAAGCCCCTTTAGCGATCAACGACTTTCCAGATAATATAGATTTCAACATTAATCACAAAAGAACCTTTCAGTAAATAGTTACCGTACAATTCAATCCTTCTACCATACAATGTCCCAATTAAATATAAGACATGGATTACTGTCAAGTCTTATTTTATTTAATTATATGTATTTCGATTCTCAAATGCACAACTCTGATAATGTAAATTAGAAACTCCTTTCTAATTTCATTCTGCTTTGGCCAAAGACTTCTGAGTCGTCATTTATCGAATCACATAGGACATTCTCTCCTTTTACTAGAAGTGGTAGATTCTTTGTTGATCATTCACCTATCTCCATGTATAACATATTATACCCAATCATACCCTTTGATATACCCTAAAGGTCTTAAGGGACATGTCAAAGTATAACTCATCATACACAAGATATTATGATGATCTCAAGTCCAAGGATCACTTGTACTACTACCACTAGAGGAATTCCTATTGACGGGCGAATAAAACTCCATTAGGTATTCCTTAGCGAGCCACGTTCAGTGAACTAATTCTCTAATAAGCACCTACATACTTGCTTTAGTGTCTCCACACAAATGATTATGAGATCAATCATCCTCTTCATAAGAGCAAGCAACGTATGTACTAATCTATCCGGATTCACTAATCCCCTTTTTAGTAAACCATCGATTAGGAATGATTTTAGTTTGTGAGCTATCTAGAATTTAGATCTCATTAGCATGATCCCCATCATGATTCTAAAAGCATTGCTCAAAACTATGGGTTTATCACATTTAATATAACAGTACCATGTAAATAATGTAAAATGCCTTTAATAACTGAATAAGATTACAAAGTATATGCTACATCATATCAAATATGATTGGCTTGTGTACATACTACTTTCAATCTCCCACTTGCACTAAAGCTAATCGTCATGGTATTTAATACCCTTCTTCTCTAAGTGACGATCATCCTGTTGTTTAGATAAAGCTTCAGTAAATGGATATGCAATGTTGTTCTTGAGAGTCCACTATCTCTATAGTGACTTTTCTTCTTTCAATGATTCCTCTAATCAAATGAAAGTGCCGCAACACATGTTTGAATCCAAGATGAGACTTAAGAACTATTCCTAATTATGTGATGAACTTTTCATCCAAACAATCAACTTGCAACTTCACTTACATCTATATACTTTGTCTTTGTCACTAAATCAGCAACTCTTTGCTATTTTGGAACCTTTCCAATTCACTGCACCACCATTCAAGGTAACAATTTACCCTAAAGTGGATTTGTTATCGTCTTGGTCAGTCTGAAAAACTTGAGTCTGTTTAGCCCTCTAGTTTTAATTCAGACCTACCATGAATCATAATAACATCTTCAATACCGGTTAAGTACTTAAGATGTTTATCACTGTCTTATAGTAATCTTCTCTAGAATATGACTGATCAACATCAGGCCTTGTATATTCATTGCATACATGATAGTAACTCATGCGATCTCTCTTTCAATTGGGGACAATTTTAGAGAGATACACTCCGTGGCTCATTATCATGAGACCTCTCTTGGAGTTTGCCATGCTAAACGCCTTTAGCATCGAATGAATATACGTTCATTGGGTCAAGCCGAACATCCTTTTAAATCTATCTATATAGATTTATATCCCCAATTTATAGGATGTTCCTCCCAAGTTATTCATGGAGGAATGTTTAGACAATTTTATCTTTACTAATTGTAGCACTGGTGTGTCATTCCTTATCAATAATATATCAACATATAATACTAGGAATGTCACAGTGCTCCCACTGACCTTTTGTACACACTAGGTTCATTATCGTTTTTGATAAAATCAAACTCTTTTGATTGTCTCATCAAAATGAATGTTCCATCTTTGAGAAGCTTGCCTCAATCCATAAATGGATCGTTGCATCTTATACACGATTTGCTTCAACCTTTGAAACAAATTACTCTGGCTGTATCATACATACATTCTCCTCAAGTCTTCATTGAGGAAGGACGTCTCCACATCCATTTTGCCAGATTTCGTAATAAGCTGCAATCACAAGCAAAATCCAAATGGACTTGAGCATTACCCGGTAATAAGGTTTTATCACAGTCAACTCCTTGACTTGAAAAACCTTTTAAACAGGTCTGGTCTTATAGGTCTTCACCTTGCCATTTGCCCCAGTCTTTCTCTTAAAGACCCATATTCACACTCTAGGCACTATGCCCTATTATGGAGTAACCAGAGTCAATACTTGGTTCTCATACATGGAGTCCATTTCGGATTTCATGGCCATCTGCCATTTCTCTGAGTGTCTTCTACTCATAGCCTCATCGTATATAACTGGATCATCATCCTCTATGATGCGTACCTCATCATCATCCTCTATGATGAATCCATACCTCCCAGGTATCTTCGGTACTCTTCCAGATTTACGATTCGGTTGTGGTACAATAGGTCTATCTACAGGTTCCTCGGTTCGACTTAAAGTGCTTTGTGGTTCTTGAACTCCTTCAAGATGTATTACCCTCCCACTAGCTCCTTCAATGATAAACACCTTTATCTAAGAAGGCAGCGTGTAGGATTATAGTAATAATACCCTAAACTTTCTTTAGGATATCCCACAAGTCTGCACTTGTCAGATTTTGTCCCAAACTTATCTTTGAAACCTTTTCACATAAGTTGGACAACCCCTTATCTTAATATATTAAGATTAGGAATCCTCCCTATCCATAACTTTTATAGAGTCTTGGGGCCGAATTTTGAGGTTACCTTATTTTGTAGATATGCAGCCGTTTCTAGGGCATAACCCTAGATGGATACTAGAATGTCAGTAAAAATCATTATGGACTGCACCATGTCCAACAAGGTACAATTTTTTCCTTTTAGATACACCAATCAATTATTGCGTATCAGGAGGTGTCCATTATGAGAAAATACCATTTTGAGATGATCTAGAAACTCATTGCACAAGTATTCTTTCCTCGATCTGATCAAAGAATCTTAATACTTTGTCAATTTGTTTCACTTCTGAATTCTTTGAACCTTTCAAATGATTCAGACTTGTATTTCATCAAATGCACATATTCAATCTTTGAATGATCATCTCCTTTTTCTTTTACTAGTTTATTCAATTTGCAAAAATATTTTTTCATGTAAGTCAAGTATACAAAATCTATCAAGTAATCTTCCAGTTTCAAACAAAATATTATCATTATAAATAGAACAACAATTGTTCTTAAATATAATACCAGAACCTTCCTTGTCCAACAACGAAAGGTTTAATATTTCTAATGAGAACTGGAACATAATAATAACTTATTAACTCAATAGACTTGCCCGCAGGCAATGCTAAACTATAAGTTCCTATGATTAATATAGCAACCTTTGCTCTACTTTCTCTTTGTTTAGCTTTCTACTTCTGCTTAGTCTCTGTATTGGATTGCATACTTGAGAACTGCAGTCGGTATCCAATACCCAAGTAGAACCTTGACTTACAGAAAGATTTATTTCAATCATGAACAAACCTATATCTGTAACCGAAGCTTCACTAAGCTTCTTTTGGTTAGCCTCTGCAAGATTCTCCTTACAGTTTCCTTTCTAGTATCCAGGCTTATTGCAGTGGAAGCAAACTCCTTTGCTATCTGCATCAGTCTTGTTCTTATTGTCCTTTGTTTTTGCCTTTCATTTACCTTCTTTGAATTGTTCTTCTTTTAAGAAGATCCTTTGGCCCTCTTCCACTTCCTGGAAGAATCATCTACCAGTAAGACTTGGTCTTTCTTAGTTGGAAAGTGACTCTTTACAGTTTTTCAACATGTTTAAGCAACTCAGGTAGGCTGACATATAGCTTGTTCATGTGGAAATTCACAACAATTTGTGAGAAAGAGTCCGGAAGTGATTGCAAGATCAAATCTTGGATCAACTCTCCATCCATTAAAACCTAGTTGTCCCAATGTTCAATCAGATTGATCATTTCAGGACATATGTCTGTACTGTAGTGCCATCGATTATTCTAGATTGGAAGAGCTCCTTAGATATCTGATAACTAATAGTCCTACTTTCCTCACCCTTCAACTCCTTGAAGGTGCAGGAGTATAGTAGGAGCATCCATAGTTTCATGCTAACGCTGAAGCTCGTTACTCATGGATGCGAGCATGATGCATTTGAGCCAACTGTGCATCTTACTACTTTCTAAAAATAGCAATCTCTTCCTCAAAGGTATTGTCTGCAACCATTGCAGGGATAAGCGTATTAAGGACATAAGATAGCTTTTCAGCCTTGAGAACTATTCTAAAATTTCTTAACCAGTCCGTTTAATTTGGTCCGGTTAATTAGCATCTAATATGCTATGCAGTGATAGTGAATTAGACATCGTAAAATTCTATAAATGAATTTGTAATTTAACAACTTTTTAGCATACATTCATTTCTTAATTAATTACCAAAATAAATTAGGTCTTTATTTTAAATTGGTATCTCACTATTTTCATCAAACTATATTACCATCACTATATAGTTCGGCAATTCTAATTAAAGATTTGCTAGTGAGAATAAGGATCTCATTTCAAATGTATATAGCCTTATGGTGACACAACAAATGATATATAAATAAATAGGTAGACAACTATTATCAATTACATCACCATGTAACTCCTTGTATTTTGCCTCTTAGATTATTTTGATCAAGTGGTGACACATCCGAATCAAAATTATCCAAGTTAAGTCCAACCTAGCATTTCCATATATTCGAAAGAAAAACACTGTCCTTGTGGTGACACAACAAAACAGCATCGTTCAGTCTATGTATAAGCATCAAATGTGATAATGCAACATCTTAAATATTTAATACTTGCCTTATGGTGACACAACAAACTCATATTAAATATTTAATACTCTATTGCTTTACCATGCTAGAAGGCGACGTTCGATATTCCAAATATCTTTGAACGCTTAGGACTTAATATAATTTCTTTGAGGGATTTGTTATTATTTGTCTCATCTTGTTTAGCGCGCATGCACATATATATATAAAATACGCGTCATATTATTTAACATGCGAAGCATGTTGTATAATATATAATATATACATAGTTAGCATGCACATATAGAATACTATATTCTACCCGGATTGATTATGGACTTTTATTCTAGTTTGGTTCACTAGAGCCACCGAGTGAACCAAAAGGTCAAACCTAGGGTGCAAGAACAAAATTTAAATATAACTATTACATTTAAACCCGGGCTCCATTACAAACGGGTCTTTAAGCGCTCCTTGCTCCTTTGTCTCCAATTCTTCAAGTAATTCTAAGAAACTTATTACATAAACTATTTTCAATAAATAGAAACCTTGATCAGTAGTCAAGGGGAAGTACATAGGAGGGAGATAGAATTTACATTAAGAAAAATTAGAGAAGACGAGGTACGCAGACCCCATTTATAAAAACCCATTCATTCAAGCATCCACTAAAATAAATCCAATCACACATTGGTCAGTAGTCCATAAACAATCCCTATTTATTATCATACATATCCCCATATGTATCAATAAATAACATTCATCTCATGAATAATAAAACCATTCCATATATGCATTGATATCAATTAATGGGCAATTAAAAGTTTACTAGAAATCCAATTTTGAAACAAAAATAAACTCCTTTATTTTAATCAAAATTTAAATCATAATAAACTTATTTATTTTATTTTATCCAATCTTGAATAAAAATAAACTCCTTTATTTTTAATCAAATTCTAAATCAAAATAAACTCCTTTATTTTAATTAACATGGAAACCAATTTCAAGTTCAAAATAAACTCTTTTATTTTAACTTAAAATTGTTGGAAAATAAAATATGTTGAATCCTATTCCTTATCAAAATAAACATCTTTATTTTTAAGGAAACATGGAATCCTATTCCATATGTGAATAAACTCCTTTATTCTAGGAAACATGGAATCCTATTACATATGTGAATAAACTCCTTTATTCTAAATTTATATCAATTAAAAAAACCATTTATTTTAATTGAAGGAAAAAAAAATTTCGAATCCTGCTGTCCGGCGCAGCTGCGCCCAGAATGAACTGGGACACAGCGCAGCTGCGCTGAACCCCAGAAATGCCTTTCTGGGTTTGGGCGCAGCTGCGCTCCAGAATGAACTGGAGCCGGCGCAGCTGCGCCGCGTAGCAGATTTCTAGAAAAACAGGTTATGCCCAAAAATTCGATCCAATCGCATATCATACACACATGGAATAATCATAATCGATAATTAGCACAAGGTTAGGCTCTGATACCACTGTTAGATTTGTATATAGCGCGGACATGCAATCAAATTACATAAATAGTGCGGAAGCGCGATAAAACGGATTTTAAAATTTTTCATACAAACCATTACCATGATCATCCATGTGCTCAATTATCAATTAAACGAAAAAGATAAAGTATGAGAATCATACCCTTGTAGAACCATGCTTCCACAGGTACGAGTTCACCTCCAAATCCTTCGCGTTCTCCTTGAATTCCACCGATTAAATTCCTTCCTTTGATCAACGTTAGCCACCCAAGTGTTTGGCCTCTAGAGGTGATCCACTAAGGAATAATAATTGTACAAGAAGATAGGTGTTGGCAAAACCCTAGTTTCTATCTCTATAGAAATTGCAAGTACTCTCTCTCTCTCCAATTCATATGGAAGACTGTGTAATTGTCTAACAGTCTAACTGTCTAACCCTAAATCATGATAAGACTCCTCTTATTTATAGATATAGGGAACCCTCCTAAACTATTTAGGATTAGGGTTTTTATTTTTAATTAAACTCCTTTAATTAATTAAACTCCTAATCCAATAAGGAATTTATGAGAGAGTACTTCTATTAATTAATTCTCAATCCCTATTAGAATTAAATAATAGTAATAATAATAATAATAATAATAAGACTCCTCTTATTAATTTATATTTAATATTTTTAAAATATTAAATAATAAATATTAAGTTATTTAATTTATTCTATCTCCATAGATTAAATTAAATACACTTAACTTATTATTACAAGTATGCCATTCACTTCTTAAACAAATATTTTCCTTTTGCGGTGTGACCCTTTAGGTTCTCCATATTAAACCGGTTGTGAATAAATCAATTAGAACAATTCTAATCTTATTTAAATAAATAAATTAAACTATTTAATTCATTTAAATAAATAATATTTATTCTACAATAAGGGTAAGCCCCCTTAGCGATCAACGACTTTCCAGATAATATAGATTTCAACATTAATCACAAAAGAACCTTTCAGTGAATAGTTACCGTACAATTCAATCCTTCTACTATACAATGTTCCAATTAAATATAAGACATGGAATTACTGTCAAGTCTTATTTTATTTAATTATATGTATTTCGATTCTCAAATGCACAACTCTGATAATGTAAATTAGAAACTCCTTTCTAATTTCATTCTGCTTTGGCCAAAGACTTCTGAGTCGTCATTTATCGAATCACATAGGACATTCTCTCCTTTTACTAGAAGTGATAGATTCTTTGTTTCTTATTCACCTATCTCCATGTATAACTTATTATACCCAATCATACCCTTTGATATACCCTAAAGGTATTAAGGGACATGTCAAAGTATAACTCATCATACACAAGATACTATGATGATCTCAAGTCCAAGGATTACTTGTACTACTATCACTAGAGGAATTCCTATTGACAGGCGAGTAAAACTCCATTAGATATTCCTTAGCGAGTCACGTTCAGTGAACTTATTCTCTAATAAGCACCTACATACTTGCTTTAGTGTCTCCACACAAATGATTATGAGATCAATCATCCTCTTCATAAGAGCAAGCAACGTATGTACTAATCTATCCGGATTCACTAATCCCCTTTTTAGTAATCCATTATTAGGAACGATTTTAGTTTGTGAGCTATCTAGAATTTAGATCTCATTAGTATGATCCCATCATGATTCTAAAAGCATTGCTCAAAACTATGGGTTTATCACATTTAATATAACAGCACCATGTAGATAATATAAAATGCCTTTAATAACCGAATAAGATTACAAAGTATATGCTACATCATATCAAATATGATTGGCTTGTGTGCATACTACTTTCATATTGTGCACACACAAGGCTGTATATTTATGGCAATAGGATCCTTTCTCACTAGTGGATTTTTAATTAGATTTGTCGAATTATATATGGATGGTTATATATTTTGATGAAAATAGTGGGAGATACCATTTTAATAAAGACCTAATTAATTTGATGATTAATAAAATGAATGCATGATAATGTTGTAATTAAAATTTCATTTACAAAATTTTAGTATGTCTCATTCACTATCATTGCGGAGCATATTAAATGCTAACAAGTTAGCCGGATCGAACTATACGGATTGGTTAAGAAATTTGAGAATTATTCTCACTGCTGAAAAGCTATCTTATGTCCTTAATTCGCTAGTCCCTATAACTGTTGCAGACAATGCCTCTGAGGAAGAGATTGCTACTCTTAGAAAGTGGCAAGATAATGCTACGGTGGCTCAGTGCATCATGTTGGCATCCATGAGTAACAAGTTACAACATCAACACGAGAAACTGGATGCACCTACCATGTTACTTCACCTTCAAAATTTGTTTGGTGAGCAGAGTAAGTCTGCTAAATATGAAATATCTAAGGAGCTCTTCAGATCTAGAATGACCGATGGCTACAGACACATGTCCTCAAAATGATCAATTTGATTGAACAATTAGGAATACTTGGTTTTGTAATGGATGGAGAGTTGAGCCAAGATTTGATCTTATAGTCACTCTCAGACTCCTTTTCACAATTTGTTGTGAATTTTTACATGAACAACCTTGATGTCAGCCTACCTGAATTGCTCAACATGTTGAAAACAGCAGAAAGTCACTTTTCAACTAAGAAAGATCAAGTCTTACTTGTAGATGAGTCTTCCAAGAAAGTGAAGAGGACCAAAGGATCTTCTGAAAAGAAGAAAAGTTCAAAGAACGCAAAAATAAAGGCAAAAACTAAGGATAATAAGAAGAAAACTGATTCAGATAGCAAAGGAGTTTACTTCTATTACAATAAGCCTAGACACTGGAAAATGAACTATAAGGAGTATCTTGTGGAGGCTAAGCAGAAGAAGCTTAGTGAAGTTTTGGCTAAAAATACAGGTTTGTACATGATTAAAATAAATCTTTCTGTAAGTCAAAGTTCTACTTGGGTATTAGATACTGGTCGTGGTTCTCATATATGTAATTCTTTGCATGGACTAAGCAGAAGTAGAAAGATGAACAAAGGAGAAGTAACCCTGCGTGTGGAGAATGAAGCAAAGGTTGTTGCATTAGCCGTAGGGACTTACAGTTTAGCGTTGCCTACGAGCAAGTCTATTAATTTAGTAAATTGTTACTATGTTTCAGTTCTCATAAGAAACATTATTTTTATTCTATTATTGGACAAGGAAGGTTTTGATATTATAATAAAGAACAATAATTGTTCTATTTATAATGATAAATAATGATAATGTTTTATTTGGAACTGGTAGATTAATTGATGGACTTTATATACTTGACTTACATAAAAATATTTTGCAAATTAAACAAACTAATAAAAGAAAAAGAGATGATGTGAATCATACCTTCATATAACACTGTAGACTCGGTCACATTAATGAAACAATACTAAACAAGTTGCATAAAGATGGGCTTTTAGAGCCATTTGATTATGAATCATATCCAACTTGTGAATCTTGTCTCGTGGGTAAGATGACTAAATCTCCATTTAGTAGACATAGAGAGAGTTACAGGGTTGTTAGAGTTGGTACACACAGATGTGTGTGGACCTGTAATAACAGATACTCGAGGAGGGTATTCATATTTCATTACATTCACTGATGATCATTCAAGATTTGAATATGTGTATTTGATGAAATACAAGTCTGAATCATTTAAAAGGTTCAAAGAATTCAGAAGTGAAGTAGAGAAACAAACTGGCAAAAGTATTAAGATTCTTCGATCGGATCGAGAAGGGGAATACTTGAGCAATGAGTTTCCAGATCATCTCAAAGATAACGGTATTCTCTCACAATGGACGGCTCCTGGTACGCCACAATTGAATGGTGTATCTGAAAGGAGAAATCGTACCTTATTGGACATGGTGCGGTCCATGATGAGTTTTACCGATCTTCTAGTATCATTCTTGGGTTATGCCCTAAAAATGGCTGCATATCTACTAAATAAAGTCCCCTCAAAATCCATCTCAAGACTTCATATGAGTTATGGACAGGGAGAAAACCTAGTTTTAAGCATGTTAAGATTTGGAGTTGTCCAACTTATGTAAAGAAGTTACAAAATGACAAGCTAGGGACAAGATCTGACAAGTGCAGATTTATGGGATATCCTAAAGAAAGTTTAGGGTATCATTTTTATAATCTTACTAAACAAAAGGTATTTGTTGCACAGCACGCTATCTTGTTAGAAAAGGAGTTTGTCCTTGAAGGGGCTAGTGGGAGGAAAATAGATCTTGAAGAAGTTCAAGAACCACAAACCACTACAGGTTAAATTGATGAACTTGTCCAAGTAGAGATACCTTCTGTACCACAATCGAATCGTAAATCTGGAAGAGTACCGAAGATACCTGATAGGTATGGATTCATCATAGATGATGATGATGAGGTGCGCATTATAGAGGATGATGATCCAATAATATACGAAGCGGCTGTGAGTAGTAAATACTCAGAGAAATGGCAAATAGTCATAAAATCTGAAATGGACTCCATGTATGAGAACCAAGTATGGACTTTGGTTACTCCACTGGAAGGCATAGTGCCTATAGGGTGTAAATGGGTCTTTAAGAGAAAGACTAGAGCAGATGGCAAGGTGGAGACCTATAAGGCCCGATTGGTTGTAAAAGGTTTCAAACAAAGGCAAGGAGTTGACTATGATGAAACCTTCTCACCAGTAGCAATGTTCAAGTCTATTCGGATTTTGCTTGCGGTTGTAGCTTACTATGACTACGAGATCTGGCAAATGAACGTGAAAACGACCTTCCTCAATGGGAAACTAGAAGAGGATGTATATATGATACAGCTAGAGGATTTTGTTTCAAAAGATGGAACAAATCTAGTATGTAAGCTACAACGATCCATTTATGGATTAAAGCAAGCTTCTCGAAGATGGAACATTCGTTTTAATGAGACAATTAAAGAGTTTAATTTTATCAAAAATGAGGATGAACCATGTGTGTACAAGAAGGTTAGTAGGAGCGTTGTGACATTCCTGATATTATATATTAATGATAAACTACTTATTGGGAATGATATACCAATGTTACAATCAGTAAAGATATGGTTGTCTAAACACTTCTCTATGAAGGACTTGGGAGAAGCATCCTATATTTTAGGGATAAAGATCTATAGAGATAGATCTAAAAGGATGCTCGGCTTAACCCAAGAAACGTACATTGATTCGATGTTAAAAAGGTTTAACATGGAATACTCCAAGAGATGGCTCATATCGATGAGCCATAGAGTGAATCTCTCCAAGAAAATGTCCCTAAAGACACCTGAAGAGAGAGATCGCATGAGTAAGATACCTTATGCTTCTCAATAGGATCTATCATGTATGAGATGATATGTATGAGACCTGATGTTGCATATGCACTAAGTGTGACAAGCAGATATCAGTCTAATCTTGGAGAAGAACACTGGAAAGCAGTGAAAAACATCCTAAAGTACTTAAGAAGAACTAAGAATGTCTTTCTAGTTTATGGTGGGTCTAATTTGAAACTAGAAGGCTATACAGACTCGAGTTTTTACACTGACCAAGACGATAGCAAATCCGTTTAAGAGTATGTGTTTACCTTGAATGGTGGAGCAGTGAGTTGGAAAAGTTTTAAGCAGCAAACGGTTATTAATTCAGTAACGAAGGCAGAGTACATAGTTGTAAGTGAAGCTGTAAAGGAAGCTATTTGGATGAAGAAGTTCATTACAGAACTTGGAGTGGTTCCTAGCATTCAAGTACCAGTTCATGTGCATTGTGACAACACTGGACCTGTTGCACAAGCCAAGGAACCCAGGTCTTATCAGAAATCCAAACATGTGTTGCAGCGTTTTCATTTGATTAGAGAAATCATTGAAATAGGAGATGTCACCTTAGAGATAGTGGACTTTCAGAACAACATTGCAGACCCATTTACTAAAGCATTATCTTAGCAGCAGTTCGATCGCCACTTAGAGAAGATGGGTATTAGATACCAGGGTGATTGGCTTTAGTGCAAGTGGTAGATTGAAAGTAGTATGCCCTCAAGCCAATCACAATGGATGTGATAAGCATTTACTTTATAATCTTGTTCGTTTATTAATAAAAGAATTCATTTAATAAAGGCATTCTTTATTCATGTTTAATTATTTGAATTAAATAAATGTGATAAACCCGTATTTTTGAAGCAATACTTTTAGAATCATGATGATGATCATGCTAATGAGATCTAAATTCAAGATAGCTCCAAACTAAAATGTTCCTAATCATAGTAATACAAGTGATCCTTGGACTTGAGATCGTCATAATACCTTGTGTATTCTGAGTTGTACTTTGTCATATTCCTTAATACTTCAGAGTATATTATAGGGTATGTTCGGATATAATAAAGTGTATATGGAGGTAGGTGAATGATCAACAAAGGATCTACCATTTTCAGTAAAAAGAGAGAATGTTCTATGTGATTCGGTAAGTGACAACTCAAAAATCTCTGGCCAGGGTTGAATGAAAATTAGAAAGGAGTTTCTAATTTGTATTAGCTTGAGTTGTGCATTTTAGAATCGAAATACATATGATCAAATAAATAAAACTTGACAGAAATTTCATGTTTTATATTTGATTAGGACATTGTATGGTAGAAGGATTAAATTATACGGTAACTATTTACTGAATAGGTTCTTTGTGATTAAATGTTGATTTCATATTATCTGGATAGTCATGATATACTAATGTAGGGTGTCACTAATGATGTAAAATAAATATACTTATTTATATTTGAATTAAAGTGGTTTAGTTCATTATAAATAATATTAGAATGGTTATAATTTATTTATTTTACTACCGGTATAATATTAAACCTAAAAGGTCACACTATAAAAGACAAGTATTATTTTAGAAGTGATTGGCTTAATAATAATAAATTAAGTGTATTTAATTTATTAGTAGAATAAATTAAATAGCTTAATATTTATAATTAAGTATTTGGAGAAATACTAATTATAAATTAATAAGAAGTATTCTTATTATTATTATTACTCTCTCCGTCCCAAGATAAAAGTCCTCCATTGACTTTTGTGGTCAAATTGATCATTTTTAAAATTAACAATTAAACACATATATTTAGATTTTCAAAAAAGTAAACATTGAGATTAGTACTAAATTGTATGTAGTTTATAATGTTTATAGACTTTTTACATATATATAAAAGAATAATAAGATATATTGATTTGAAAAATGGTCAATTTGACCATAAAAGTCAATGGAAGACTTTTATTCTGGGACGGAGGGAGTATTATTATTATTATTAATTATTTAATTCCTAAATAGTTTGAAATTAAATAAAATTAAAACCCTGAGTCCTAAAAGGTTTATGATGGAAGGTTGGTCTATAAATAACAGGGGTCTTATTTGGATTGATGATTAATGATCAGTATTCTCAAAACCTAAAAGAGTTAGGAGATAGAAAACTAAGGTTAGTCACCAAAGGTTTGGAGAAACTTAAAATTAACTTCTTCAATCATATTCTCTTGGTGCATCACCTTTAGAGCGCTACACACATTGAATAGCTTGTGTTTGATCCGGGGAATTGGAGAAGCACGAAGGAGCAAAGGATTGGAACTTGAAGATTTGATCAAAGGGTTGTATCATCTTTTAAGGTATATCTTTTATCCTTCCTCAATTAAATATTGCATAAGGTGATTCTTGGGATTGCAAAAAAAATTAAATTCAATTTATGTCATGCTTCCACTTTATTATAATATGATTGTATGTATGTTCTCGTTTCTGCAAACCATCAAAGAGGTCATCTGGAAGTGGAATTTGGTGAGGGTTTTGGATTGGCGGATGGAGACGTAGGGAAAAACGGACTCCGAAAAAGCAGTATTCGCACCTAGAATTGATATTGTACTCACAATTTATAAGTGACAAATTAGGTTGTGTACGACACATAGAGGCACCCCCATGAGGCCTATAAATACCCCTTCCTTCTCATTTGAGAAGAGGTTGAAACCTTGAGAAATCTAGATGAATTGAGAGTTTCTCTATCTAGAATCAACTTTCCCTCTCTATAATCATAAACATCAAGTTATTAGCATCAGGAAGACCTTCCTTGTTAGCTTGATTGGCTAAGTCCCATACTTAGTCTCTACAAGCCTCAAGATCACCTCCAAGAACTTAGCCCTCCCCAGAGCTAAGTCTCCAAGAATAACCAAGCCCACTCACATACACACATAGCCCTAAAACCAAGGGTTCTGCCCATATTGTCTTGAAGAGTTCGCCTACGATCTCTCCCCTCGTCTAACACTTCGCGCAATCTCGCATGCCTTGTGGAATTCTCACCTCACCCGATCAATCAACAAATCCGACCGTGATAGAATTGTAATAGTATATGATATTTTTGTATTGTACTTGAAGTTTGTAATGATTAATGAAAACATCATTTATAAGTTAATCTTATTCATTTTGTCATTTAATCGTACGTTACATTTTCTAAAGCTCCAATGTGACACAGACACAGGCTTGTGGTACTTTACACCACGTCATTGTGATCATTTCCAAGTCTTCCCTTTAATACCACAAGTAAATTATACTATTTCACTTATGCTTATAAAGTATTAAATACTTTTATTTCTTACTAATGTGGGACTTTAAAAATAATTTTTTAAACAATAATACACATTTTCATATACCCCACTTTGTGTATAATTAAAACACAATATATACTTCTTACTTGAATCATATAATTTTCTATCTTAATATTCTTGTTGTAGAATATCAAATGCACCTCTAATTTCATTTAAATTCAATCAATTAGTGGATCAAAATTAAACTCAAAAATGACCAAAACTAATTAATTAAAAGTACATTTTAACAGTGAGTTTTAATTTTTAAACATGCAGGAAAAGAAAAACGGAAATCGAGAGAAAACTTAGCCTCTTGGTCAGCCAATGTTTCAGCACATTGTTACAATAAGAATAAGAAAGAAAGGAAAGTTGGCCCAAAAGTGACAGATTTTGAAGAAGAAAAAGAAAAGGACGCCAAGAAAATAAAAATAAATAAATAAATCACATTCCTGTTAAAATCTCTATTCGCGGCGCAATAAAATTCAATTCTCACCGCATATTCATACTTTTAGAGCCCGTTTGGGAGCTTTTATGTTGACTAAAAATGCTTTTAAATAAAAAATGTAAATATTTTGGTGATCGTTAGTTTTTTCGAACGCATTTTTAAATGTATAGAGATGATTTCAAAAATATTTTTAGCAAAAGTAGGAAATTTATGTTTTTGATTAAAGTATTTTGGAAAAAACACAATATACAAAAACAAAATACAAAATTATTTTTAAATTATAAAGAAAAAAAATTATACCACACAATTCCCTTAAATATGTCATTAATATTTTCAAAAGTATTTTTATAATTATTTAACTAAATATTATTTTAAATTTTTTATGAAAATATTTTTATAATTTTTATATATAAAAATATTTTATCCCAGTGTATCGTAGCTTCCCCAAGCGATCGCTAACCCTACCCTACTTATTTATACGCTTTAGATACAACCACAATCGCTTAGTATAAACAAAATCTTGATTTGGAATCTCCATATTTCCCACTGGGAGGAAGTGTTCCCATGCTTAAAGACAAATTCAAAGTCAATATTCAACATCGATGATTTAGACAACATTAAATAAGTGACTGTATTTACTTAAGTAAACAGAAAAAGAAAAAAATAAATAAATAAAATAGAATGCGATGTGTTCGATTATAAATATCAATGCAACCGTAATATGTGATTTTTAAAATTGATAATTATAATTATACAGTTATTTGTGGTTGCAATTGCAGTTATTTATAGTTGCATAACTAAATGTATTATAAATTAAGACATTTGGTATTATCAAAATAAAAATTATATTGATAGAGCAAAAGTTTACATATAACGACATTTTTATAATTGTTTTGACGACACTTAAAAAGTGTTCCCATGCTTAAAGATGACTTCAAAGTCAATGTTCAACATCAATGATTTAGACAACATTAAATAAGTGACGGTATTTACTTAAGTCAACATAAAAAGAAAAAAAAATAAAGTAGAGTGCAATGAGGTTGGATTATAAGTATCAATGCAACTGTAGTATGTGATTTTTAAAATTGATAATTATAATTATGCAGTTATTTGTGGTTGCAATTGCAGTTACTTGTAGTTGCATAATCACTTTTAAATGTATTACAAAATAAGACATTTGATATTGTCAAATTAAAAATTATATTGGTAGAGCAAAAGTTTACATATAATGATATTTTTATAATTATTCTGACGACACTTAGGAAGTGTTCCCATGCTTAAAGACGACTTCAAAGTCAATGTTCAACATCAATGATTTAGACAACATTAAATAAGTGTCAGTATTTACTTAAGTCAACAGAAAAAGGAAAAAATAAATAAATAGAGTAGAGTGCAATTCAGTTCGATTATAAGTATCAATGCAACTGTAATATGTGATTTTTAAAATTGA
Organism: Aralia elata; assembly: GCA_034770075.1. Classification (NCBI taxonomy): domain Eukaryota; kingdom Viridiplantae; phylum Streptophyta; class Magnoliopsida; order Apiales; family Araliaceae; genus Aralia; species Aralia elata. The sequence goes on along the minus strand of JAVJAP010000089.1, from coordinate 1,606,658 downwards.
TAATTACAATTATACAGTTATTTGTGCTTACAATTGCAGTTACTTGTAGTTGCGTAATGATAGACTCCACGGCACGCTTGCGTGAGGTGGTCGTCGCCCGAATCGTTTCTAGTAAGCAAATTTGATGGAACTCTTTCGACACCTTAACCCAACGTCTATAACGAGACGAGAATCTTGGTACAATCGATCAAGTAATGAGATATGCGATTGATGAACATCAACGACACCTAAACCCCTCGCTTATATATAAGCGGTAATCTCGGTACAATTAATCGAATGATGCGGTAGAATAACGACAATTCAAAGAACCAAAACTAGAAAATAGCTCTCAAGTATGAATAAACTCAGAATATTATTGTTGATCATCCCATTACAACGCCGGCATGAAGCTCAAGTCCCACGCCGCAGCGCGGGCTCCGAGGCTGTTGGTTTCGGGTCGGGCCAGCGCCGCAGCGCCGGCTCAAGGCTAAACCTTGACGCCGCAGTGCCGGTTCCGGTTTTCGGGTCGGGTCGGTTCTGTCGGGTCGGGTCGGCCAGAAAATGAAATTTTTCTAAAATTAGAAATAAAATAATTTCTCCTATAAGAAATAACATGATTAATATGTGGTGTCTTTGAAGAATTTAAAGTGTAAATTAGAAATATATAAATGAGCAATCGTTTATAAAAGGGAGTAATTAAATGAACTATGAATATTAATTGTTTAATGTGACTTATATGTATAGGTTACTCAAGGAGCAAATAGTTAACATTATTTGTAGCAAGCTATCAAGACAAGTTCTCTAAAACTTAACTTTTACTTGAGCAACTTTCTTATTTTACTTTCATTCAGCAAGTTTATTAACCTTAGCTTATTATTGTTCAAGCAAGGTTGTTATAACGTCAAATGCTTATGTTTTATTCCAGTCATTTGTTATTCGATCATGAATCGTTATTCAAACTTTGAACATAATTCTCGTTGTACAACTTTATTGTTGAATCAAATGCTTTAGTGACTAGCAAACCCTTATTGATTCAGCTAGTCCATAGTTGATGAGCGTTTTAAAGACTTAGAAAATCTTGAAGTTATTCCAAACTAAGTTTCTTTTGGTTCGGATTCTGATGTTAAAGTGAGATGAACAACCCTAATATAGGGGATTAAACTACGCAATAGCGTTAAAATGTTTGTGCACAATACATTGTACAAAGGGCTGATCCCCTGGAGTACGAGATGGACAGTCCATAGTCTATAAGACTGTTAAAGGTTACAGTAAAGATACTTGTTAACCTAGGACATAGTTCGAGGTCTTATGACCCTCAGATTTACTTTTGACCCTAAAATCTAAATTCAATTCTTAAACCGAGTTTTCTATTGAGCTTCTAGTCCTTTGATTGATGTAGATTGTTTTCAAAAAGGCTATTATACCTCAGTTAAAATCTACTTCATTGATTATTTAATTGTTGTTATTATTATACTTGTGGGCAATTGTTTGCTTACCCTTGCATAAAACATTGTAGCTAAGACTGAGAAGTCGGATGAGCCGTCCACTAGTAAGGGAAAAGGCAAGATGCAGAAGTAGCTCGCGAACTGTTATTTGTTATAGAGTTTTGTAATAAGACTTAATTAATATTATGTTTTAATTCTGCAATGATGTAATAAAGGTTAGATGACCTGGGATTTATTTGTCTAAGAGATTTAAGTTGTAACCCATTTTGTGGGAAGATGATTTATTCAGTTTAATTTTATTATCCTTTATTATGGGTAGTAAGTCATGAATGTATGGAATAGTGAACACCAAATCTGTGGGATTGAAGTACCCGATGAGAATAAAATATGTTATATTTTTATCCCTTAATACTTTATCTTTTATATTTATTTTGTGCCTAAATACACTCATTATTCTTATATTTTTATTTTAGGTACAATTAACGAAGTCCGTAACTTTGGAAGTACTTTGGAGGGGCAAAGTTGTAATAATGCACAAGTTATTCATGTGGACTTACATGGTATTTTTATATTCACGGATTCCTTTCCAAATTGGAAGAGATTTATGGGATTCCTAGCAGCTCAAGGATTCAACAATTGGAATCAAAACTAAATTTGGATTCAGCTTATTTTCTAACGCGATAAGGAAAAATCTTTTACACAGCAATTATGAAAATTCAATCTTGGCAATCTGATTTCTTTAAGGAACTAATAGAAGTAGATTCTAGAATATTAATTTTTTTTACTAATGTAATTAGGGTTTTATTTAGTTAGAATTTCAATTCCAATTTTAAGTTGGATTGTTATTGTTTCTATTATTATTAGGATTATGGTTACTTTTGCAAATTGAACAAACTATTAAAAGAAAAGAGATGATTATTCAAAAGTTGAATATGTGTATTTGGTGAAATACAAGTCTGATTAATTTGAAAGGTTCAAAAAATCTAGAAGTGAAATAAACTGGCAAAGTATAAGGATTCTTCGATCGGATCGAGGAAGGGATACTTTAGCAAAGAGTTTCTAGATCATCTCAAAGATAATGGTATTTTCTCAAAATGGATGCCTCCTGATACACAATAATTGATTGGTGTATCTAAAAGGAGAAATCATACCTTGTTGGACTTGGTGCTGTTCATAATGATTTTTACCGATATTCTAGTATCCTTCTGGGGTTATACCCTAAAACGGCTGCATATCTACTAAATAAGGTATCCTCAAAATCCGTCCCCAAGACTCCATATGAGTTATGGACAGGGAGGAAACCTAGTCTTAAGTATGTTAAGATTAGGGGTTGTCCAGCTTATGTGAAAAGGTTTCAAAAGGATAAGCTTGGGACAAGATCTGACAAGTGCAGATTTATGGAATATCCTAAAGAAAGTTTGGGTATTATTTATACAATCCTACTGAGTAAAAGGTATTTGTTACGAAACACGCTACCTTCTTGGATAAAAGAGTTTATACTTAAAGGGGCTAGTGAGAGGAAAAATAGATCTTGAAGAAGTTCAAGAACCACAAAGCACTATAAGTCAAACCGAGGAACCTATAGATAGACCTATTGTACCACAACCGAATCGTAAATCTGGAAAAGTATCGAAGATACCTAGAAGGTATGGATTCATTATAGATGATAATGATGAGGTACACATCATAGAGGATGATGATCCAGTTATATACGATAAGGCTATGAGTTATAAATACTCAGAAAAATGGCAGATGACCATGAAATTTGAAATGAACTCCATGTATGAAAACCAAGTATGGACTTTGGTTAACCCTTCAAAAGGCGTAAAGCCTATAAGGTGTATATGGGTCTTTAAGAGAAAGACTGGAGCAGATGACAAGGTGGAGACCTATAAGGCTAAACTGGTGGCAAAAGGCTTCATATAAAGGCAAGGAGTTGTCTATAATGAAACTTTCTCACAGGTGGCAATGCTCAAGTCTATTCGGATTTTGCTTATGATTGCAGCTTATTATTACGAAATCTGGCAAATGGATGTGGAGATGCCCTTCCTCAATGGAGACTTGAGGAGAATGTATGTATGATACGGCCAGAGGGATTTGTTTCAAAGGTTGAAGCAAATCGAGTATGTAAACTACAATGATCCATTTATGGATTGAAACAAGCTTCTCGAAGATGGAACATCCATTTTGATGAGACAATCAACTGAGTTTGATTTTATCAAAAATGAGGATGAACCAAGTTTGTACAAGAAGGTCAGTAGGAGCACAGTGACATTCTTAGTACTATATGTTGACATACTACTGATAGGGAATGACATACTAATGCTATAATCAGTAAAGATAATGTTGTCTAAACATTCCTCCAAGGAAGATTTGGGAGAAGTATCCTATATTTTGGGGATGAAGATCTATACAGATAGATCTAAAAAAATGCTCAGCTTGACCCAAAGAACGTACATTCATTTGATGCTAAAGGAGGTTTAGCATGGCAAACTTCAAGAGAGGTCTCATGCTGATGAGCCATGGAGTGTATCTCTCTAAGAAATTGTCCCCAAAGACACTGAAAGAGAGATCGCATGAGTAACTATCATGTATGCAATGAAATATACGAGATCTGATGTTGATCAATCATATTCTGGAGAAGATCACTGTAAGATAGTGAAAAGCATCTTGAAGTAATTAAAAAGAACTAAGGATGTGTTAATCATTTATGGTGGGTCTGATTTGAAACTAGAGTGCTATACAGACTCAAGTTTTTTAAACTGACCAAGACGACAGCAAATCCACTTTAGAGTGTGTATTTACCTTGAACGGTGGTGCAATGAGTTGGAAAAGTTTTAAACAACAAAGAGTTGTTGATTTAGTGACAAAGTATATAGCTGTAAATGAAGGTGCACAATTGGTTGTTTGGATGAAAAGTTCATTATAGAACTTAGAATAGTTCCGAAGTCTCATCTAAGATCCAAACATATGTTGCAGCACTTTCATTTGATTAAAGAAATCATTGAAAGATGAGAAATCACCTTAAAGAGAGTGAACTCTCAAAACAACATTGCAGATCCATTTACTAAAGCGTTATCCAACATCAGGACGATCGCACTTAGAGAAGATCGGTATAAGATACTAGGGCGATTGGCTTTAGTGCAAGTGGGAGATTGAAAGTAGTATGCCCTCAAGCCAATCACATTGGATGTGATAAGCATTTACTTTGTAATCTTGTTCATTTATTAATAAAAAAATTCATTAATTAAAAGGCATACTTTATCCATGATTAATTCGGTGAATTAATTAAATGTGATAAACCCATCGTTTTTGGAGTAATACTTTTAGAATGATGATAATGATCATGCTAATGAGATTTAAATTCAAAATAGCTCAAAACTAAAATGTTCCCAATCGTTGGATCACTAATGTGGGGTTACTGATTCCGGATAGATTGGTACATACTATGCTTACTCTGTTGAAGAGGATGATTGATCTCATAATCATTTGTGTGGAGACAATAAAGCAAGTATGTAGGTGCTTATTGGAGAATAAGTTCACTGACCGTGACTCGCTTAAGAAACATCTAATGGAGTTTTACTTGCCTGACAATAGGAGTTCCTATAGTGATAGTCGTACTAGTGATCCTTGAACTTGAGATCATCATAATACCTTGTGTATTCTGAGTTATGTTTTTATCATATTCCTTAATACTTCAGAGTATGTTATAGGATATGTTTGGATATAATAAAATATACATGGAGGTAGGTGAATGATCGACAAAGGATCTACCACTTCCAGTAAAGGAAGAGAATGTCTTGTGCGATTTGATGAATGACAACTCAGAAATCCTTGGCCAAGGTGAATGAAAATTATAAAGGAGTTTCTAATTTACATTAATCAGAGTTGTGCATTTACAATCGAAATGCATATGATTAAATAAATAAGACTTGTTAGTAATTCCATGTCTTATGTTTAATCGAGACACTGTATGGTAGAAGGATTGAATTGTACGATAACTATTCACAGAATAGGTTCTTTGTGTTCTTTGTGATTAAACGTGAATTCATATTATCCGGATAGTCATGATACATTATTTATAAGCTGTCACTCATGATGTAGAATAAATATTATTTATTTATATTTGAATTAAAAGGAGTTTAATTCATTATAAATAATATTAGAATGGTTCTAATTTATTTATTCTGCTTACCGGCTTAATATTGAACTTAGAGGGTCACACCATAAAAAGAGAAATATAATTAAAGAAGTGATTGGCTTAATAATAATAATAAATTAAGTGTATTTAATTTATTAGTGGAATAAATTAAATAACTTAATATTTGTAATTAAGTATTTGAAGAAATACTAAATTATAAATTAATAAGAGTAGTTTTATTGTTGTTGTTGTTATTATTATTATTATTATTATTATTAAATTGATTAAATAATAATAATTTAATATTTGGAGATATAGTAATATTTATATTTAAGTATTTGGAGAAATACTAAATTATAAGTAAATAAGAATAGTCTTATTATTATTATTATTATTATTATTATTATTATTATTATTATTATTAATTTAGTTCCTAATTAGATTGGGAATTAAATTAAAACTCTAAGTCCTAAAAAGTCTAGGAGGGAGGGTTAGTCTATAAATAAGAGGGGTCTTATTGTGAAAAAGACTAATGCTATTTTGCAAGTATTCTCTAATACCTAAAAAGTTATGAGAGAGAAAATGAGGGTTAGCCACCCAAGGTCTAGTAGAACCTAAATTCATCTTCTTCAATCAATATTCTCTTGGTGGATCACATCTTGGGCATTGCACACTTTGAGTAGCGAACGTTTGATCCGAGGAATTGGAGAAGCACGAAGGATCAAGGGTGGTAAACTTGTAGCTGTTCATAAGGTTGAGTCTACAAAGGTATAATCCCTTCTTCTTTATCTTGAATTAATAATATCGCATAAGGTGATTCTTGGGATTGCAAAAAAATTTTAAATTCGATTTATGGCATGCTTCCGTTGTTTTACAATATGATTGTATGTATGTTCATGTTTCTACAAACTTACACACTTGGCTATTTTTCGGTGAAATAATTGGCCAAAATTTTAGCTAGCCGAAATTTTAACTAGGATCCATATATCGTGGTAAGTTAAGAGTACTTTCGGTCCATTTTCAAGTCATGTACGTGCATAGCCATGTTCTGGCAATTAGTTGTATTTGGTTGATACATATGCCAATATGGGTGAATGATTTAAAGTTATTTTGAGCCTTACTTATTCGCTTTTCTCAACATGAAAAGAATCCAAGCCTTTGATATACCTATATAGTATTTTATGCTACAAAAAGACTTGCATTGGGGATGACATATCCTACAATACAAGTACGGACTGGGCCCACACTAGGGGCAACGGCCCCAAGGTTTTGATAAAAAAAAATATTATGTATAAGATACTTATTTGCATTTTTTTTAAAATATAAATTTATTATCCTAATGTTTAAAATTAATGTGAATTAGTTTTTTTTAAACAAAACAACGATAAATATTAGTCCCTCCATTATGTTTTCTTTTTACTCTAAAATATTGAAATTTTAGTTTAATAGTGATGAAATGATAATGTCATTGTGATGATAAACTTAAGATTATTGTGTTATTGAAGACATCCAAATTTTATGTCGACTCAAAGAAATTCTGTGCGACATGAAGAGCAAAAAATGAGGTTTAATGAGGGCGGGTCCGGTTACATCATAAAGGTAATGAAAGGGTAATAATAATCTATAAGAGGGTTGAATAGATTTACCGCTTAAAAAATTTCTTAGCCCTTTTTAAATATTAATTAACAATTAATTACTATGTAGTTTGCAAGATAAAAAGACAAATATGAAAGCAATCACACAAATATATAGTAATTTAGCTGGTTCACAACATAAACCTAGTATGTTGCTACGTCCAGTCCCAAACTCCTCTCCAGGATTTGGGATCCTATTACTATTAGTAATAAACCACTCATTTTACAAGCGGAAAAACCTTTACAAAGTTTTTAGCTTAACTTTAAAACTAAACACAACTAATTTCTTGGACAGCTGTTGTGACGCTCCCACATCCGTGTACCTTTAAACATTGGATATGGTACTCACGGTACTAACCATACATAACATCTATCTAGGCATTTCTTTAATATATACAGATAATTATAATATCCTTACAAAAATCCTTATTCTAGTCCCAAGTTCTTTAACCTTACATAAACAAAACATATTACTACCAAAATATTATATCATTTTATAATATAATAAATACATCATTTAATTCTATCCTTGGACTTTTTCTTTGTCTTTATCCTTACTTGTTCCCGTGGAACTCCCAGTCTTAACTGAAAACATGGAAATATAGCAAGAGTGGGCAACTAATACTCAACAAGTATAAAACAGTATAATTTAACAACATATCATGAATAGAATAATCCTTATCTGAAATCTTCAACAATTGGACAATAATTGTGAAGTAAGTAATAAAGAGGAATAAAAAAGATTTCTTTCATTTAACATTTTTGAAACCACATACTGAGTTGTCATAAAGACTTTGAACTTGTAAACAAAGTTTAACAATTATTTCATTGTAAACCAACATAATATTTAACAATCACAAAGACTGAAAAACATTCTCTGCAAGTACTCTAGGGGATTAACCTATCATACCCTATATTGTGCACAACATATAAATCTAGACACATCGGAATCATATCGTCCGATATCAGTAAACCGGAATCATAACGTCTGATATCAGTTTTTTCCTTTTATCAGGGTTGTTCAACTCAATTTTAAAATAAGAGTCTGCACCAAAATAATTCGGTTTGGATTAATCTTTAAATAGCTTTAACGAATTTTCAACAATTCAATAAATCATTTCAATATCTGTCTAGCAGAAACAAATGGCATAAACTTGCTCTTAACACAGTTCATGAATAATAGAACTTTAATAGATCATAATAGTTCATTAATAGAATGAGTATTTTCAATGGCACATAAGTGTGAATGCTAGCATACAATTCAATTAAGAAACTAGCATAGCTTGAACAACTTACACAAGTATATAAGTATGAGTAAGTTTAGAACTTGTCTGGCTTATGTAACTCCTCCTTGGTTATGCTAATAAATCTTTCCAATTATTTACCTACAATATCCATAAGGATTCGCTTAATTACATTAATCGTTACCCTTTTAATAATTATCGTCGGTATTTACCGTAACTTAATCCAATAATTACTCTTTCGACTAAATCCAAACATAAACGTCCCCTCACATTATTTCTATAATATCTTTATAAAAATATGTGATTAACCTTTATTTAAACTCCTACGTCACAAGCCGACATATTCTAGCCGATAGAAATTATTTCGATAATTCTTGATGTTACGGTAATTAATTATTTTACCTCCTCGTAACTCTATTTTCTTCATTAAACCTTCTTAACCATTTTATTATTTTTTTCTCTTCTGGCCCCACATACTTAAATATATTTCACACGTATAAATAATTTTATTATAATTTTTCAGCTTTATTAAGTATTTTTCAAAGGCCATTTTAGTTTGTAACTTAACAAATTTTGTTATATCGTACTTAATTCCAAAAATCACTAAATTTGTCAGTATCTCATACACATCAACGTGAACTTTCAGTTAAAATTTCGTGCTCATCCGAGTTATATAACTCAAGTTATAGCAGTTTTCGTGTTTAAAATCCTAATTTTTAATTGGTCATATCTCACTCGTCGAAGTCGGAATACATTCATTTTCAGACAGGAGCTTCGTTATACCATATAGTGTCATGTCCCAAAAGGTCTTAATTTATTTCAATGTTTAAGTAGACGAAACTGTCCACCAAAAAAATAGGCAAAATGCTTTTAAGGTTTTTCTAGTTTTGTCCTACTTTGGTAGAAAAATCACCATAAATAATCTACAAGGTATTTTTTAGAAATTCTTATTGAAGTGTTTAGAGGACTCATATATCTATCTCCACAAGTTGACCACACTCAAAAATTCGAAATAGAATGAGAGTTATGGTCGTTCAAATTTCAGTTTCTGTTTTTAGGTTTTGACAGTTTTTCCAACTTTCATGTTTACTATAAAAACTTTCATGATTTCTTGGTTTTCATGCATATTAACACATAATAAGCATATAACTCTATCATAACCACCCTTACACCTTAGGATCCACCATGATCCTCATCACAAATAATCCTCCCACAACAAATATGCAAGAACATAATCTAAGCTAGAAATTTAAAGCTAGGGTTTAGAAAACTTTTAAACCTTTTTTGCTTTCTTCTTTCTTTGCTAGGCTTTGATGTTGATCTTCTTACTTACTTGAAATTGCAAGCACTCCTCTCCTTCTCCTTCTTGAAACTGTGACCCTCCCTCTCTCTTTTCCTCTTAAGCTCACTTGCTTTCTTGCTCTAACTCTCTAAAACTTTCCAACTCTCTAACTTGGTGTTGCTGAAACTGAAACAAAGGTGCAAGCATTCTTAGTCTCTTCTATTTATAGACCCATCATGGTCCCACATAACACTCTTTAATCAACCAACACTTTGGCTAATCAAGCTTAAAGGTTCAAATCAAGGGCTTACTATACCAAGGATTTGACATGTTGCTTGGACTTGTTTTTGGAGCTTGAGTGAAGCAACTCAAAGAGTGAAAATGAAGTAACCTTTTTTCTACAATTTCCCCCAAATGGGGCCCACCATATCCGAATTCCCTCCTACCTTTTTCCTTCCATAATTGATTTATTTTTCTTCCATTATTACATCATTGTCTAGGTTCATGCTTATGTCATCATCTTCCAACACTTGGGCCACCCATTGGACTTTGACTTGGGCTTGGTTTTGGGCTTCTTACAAGGATTGCTAGGGCTTGTGTTTGGCTATATTAATTCTCCTCTTGAACTCTCCCAATTGGCAATGCACTTGGGCTTGAAAACTAGGTTTAATTACTAACTTATTTTACACTATTGATTATGCCACACAAGGCTTAGCATCAAAGCTTTGTTAATTAGTAACTTAAGCATTAATTAACTTGATTAAATCATTTCTCTTGACTTTCTTTTTTGTTCCACCAATAACTTAATTCAAGTAGCCCTAATTGCCTATTAAACTCTTATCGCTAGATTGGCAAATAAATACATATATATCATACATATATTTATTCATTCTTAACACTTACACAAATAATATTCAAATAGACTTCATTTCATTAATAATTATACATAACCCTATTTACAATGTTACATGATCTTCTTAGTTATTACAGCGGCTTCCCGCTCATTCCTCAAACTTAGTTGCACCTATAACCTAGAGTTCTGTTCTATTTCTTAATCTGGTCTTAAAACAAAAAGCATCTCCCTTATCTCACAAGTACACTAGAGACCTAACCTCCAATTGACCTCTCTACGACTCTAGTCTTGGTCTTAGGATTACTCTTTTTCTCAGAGATACAAAACTAAACAAACTCTAATAACTTTTCAGAAAAAAAAATTGATTTAAATGCTTCTTACATAAGCAGATATATATAATTCAGTGTAGTACTTATAAAAGCTCAATAACTTTTATAAATAAAGAATGTGCTTCTATGATAAGTAGATATGAGTTTTGTGCAGTTTAATAAAAGTCCAAAGACTTTTATGTGCTTCTGAAATAAACAGATATATAGTTTAAGTGCAGTTTTATAAAAGTGTAAAAAATTTATAAGTGTTATATGAGCTTCTTGAATAAGCAAATATATCAATTTAAGCTTTTGATATAAAAGTTAAACTAACCTTTATATTATATCACAAGTATAAATAAATAAATTTATGAGCACAGATATTTATAATACATATGTATCAAGTATAAAGATTTAATTAATTAAATGATACTTAATATCTCAGCGTGTGTGTGTGTGTGTATATATATATATATATATATATATATATAATCATAATTACAGATTTGTATAACACTAAAGTTATATTTGATTACATATATTAAACTACACGTGAGATAAACTTTGATTAGTGTAGCCTTGGCACTCGGTGTTATATTGATCAACCATAGAGAGTTCATTAAATTCCTAAGATAACCATACTTTAAGTTCCCTAAAGTCAACGCTCACAACTGATTTATATGCAAATAAAATTAGAGGGACTACTAGGCGTTGGGCACTTAGGTTACTAAAGATCAGCTACTAAGAGTCAAATCCAATGCATTCAAATAACCACTTGCACTTCAGAATAGTCCATGAATATTATTTATATATAAACGATTATAGTTCTTTTGAGATGATCTCAGCAAGAATTGTGAAGATGAAGTAGATATAAGATATAACAGTGTAAAGAACAATATATGTATCACAGTTTATAGCAGTTAAAGAGGTACACAATTTATATTAACTCAAGAACTTATCTCAATAACTGTAGACTAATTTTTCTCTTTAAATATGAAATCCGAAATTTAGGAGTAGAAGAGAATTTCTAAGCTTTTCTAAAATGTAGACAATGAGAGAATTTTAACTAGAAAACTTTTGATTTTGTAAATTAGTAAAGAGAAATGAAGAGAAACCTTGCTATTTATAGAAAAAGTTAAGCTTAGGATATTTTGGTCCAATGATTAATCAAGGGATGAGATCAATTTAAGTTTGAAACCAGCGGACTTGCTTTGGCCGAATTTTTATAATAAAATAAATCAAAATTCATTTTGTTACACAAAAGAGAGATTATTTTCGGCTGCAAAACGAGAAATTGATTTGAAGGTACTACAAAAAGAGATTTTGCCTTGAAGGTGCTGCAAGAAGAGATTTTTCTTTTAAGCTTTGCAGGAAGAGAAATTGGCATAAAGTTATTAACAATTTGGTGCACAATTTCCTTAATAGCCGAATGTGACTATTTTGATTTGCAAAGATGCTCTTTTATATATATAAAGTACTTGTTTGGTTTAAAAATTATTTTGGTATTTTAAATACTCTCTTTGCCTTAAAAAATATTATTATATGAATTAAATTAATTTTAACACTTGATATTAATTTTTCAAGGTTAAGTGTAAATTTAATTCAATTAGTTTGAAAAAGATTTTTGATCCATAATAACTACAAAAATAAGTAATTAAATATATGAAAAGTATATCCATAGAAAAAACTATATTGAAGATAATAATTTAATATTTTTTATTTTCCTAATATTTACTAAGTGTTATCATCAAAAATTAATAAAAAGATGGAGACCCAACAGGTAAAATTAAAAAACAAATTGATAATTAAAGAACCAAATTAAAAATTTTAAAGACCTCAAGGGACCCAAGTGAGAGATTAGCCCTACAGCCATCATTGGTTGCATGGGATTCTGTGCAGGGCAAGCTGCCACTATAGTGGCGGCTTGGGGCTTAAACACCACTTATAGTGGCGACTTGTCCACTGAAATTTGCACTTTTTTATTTACTCTCCTCTATAAATATAGAGTTGTTTTAGAGTTTAAAAGAGAACTTTGGAGAGAGAGAATTTAGAGAACAAATTGAGACAAAAAAAAAAATAGAAAAATACAACAAAATTATCCCAAATTTAAAATTTTGATTTATAGAAAGATAATTTGAGAAAATTTTATCAACTTGAAGGTTCAAATCTCAACTCTCATCACCTTATTCTCACTTTATTTGAGAAATTTTCATTCCAAATGAGTTCCATGGAGTTCATCTTCATAGATAAACTTCAAGGCCTTGTTTTAGTACTTAATTAATCTCTTACCACTCTAAATAAGGTATCTTTTATAATATATTAGTGGTTAATTTTGGGGTTTCTTCTATATAAGGAATTTCTATTATTTTCCGTTTAATCTCAGTTTTATTGTTTGAATGACTTGTTATGTGGTGGTATTTGATTGATGAATAATATTGTAAATGTTGTGCTTAAATTTATGGCATGTTAAAATATTTGAATGACTTGGGATAACTTGAATGTGAGTGCAGGATTGAATTTGGGGTCTTCGGCTTGTGTCCATAAGAATCAAATTTTAGATCCAATGGGATTTAGAATTTATAATGTAAAAATTATAATATAGTGAACTTGTAATAGCAAGCGGCCTAAAATAAGCATTAGATTGTACGCATACTCAATATACTTGTTTTGGTTCCAAATAGTGAAATGAATGATTAAATGACTTGTGTGTATTTGTTAAGGACCAAAATATGATAAAGATGGCTTCCATGCTCAAACAACCAATTTCGGTACCAAATTTATTGATTTGGGTTTTGCTATGTAAAAATAATTTTCAAAAAAAATCATAATAAAATCTTAAAAAAATGAATTGGAATGATTTAATAAAATGAACAATTTATCAAATGATTTTTAAAAAAGCAAAGACGATTTAAAAACAAAATCAATATGTTTTTGGAAAACAGCTTAAAACTTGAATTAAAATGACTTAAAATAAAATTATTATCAAAATGACATCTTTACAAAGTAATTTTTGAACTGACTTTTAAAAATGGAATGATTCTTTAAACTTTAAAATTTGAAAAGACTATTTTCAAATACAAAACCTATTATATTTTGGAATGACTATGTTTTAAAATTAAAACTTCAAACTTAATATATTTTTTAGTGACCTTTTGGAAATTAAAAGACATCTTTTTGAATGAATCACAAAATTTATTTGTCTTATAAAAATCTATTTTCATAAATATCTAATATTTTCAAAAGCCAAATCAACACTGAAAATGATATATTGCGAATGTTTACGTCGACTTTTTTATTGTCAGTTACGTGGATAAGTATTAGTGGTTTCTTTATTGTCAATTATTGTCAGTTATGTGGACCTCCTATAATTTCTACTAATATCATATATTGATAAGTTTCGTAATTATAATTCAGCTTAGATTTATCACGATATATAGCAGAACTCTTATCTCTATTCTTGTTAATGAGAATTGAGATACACTAAAAGTTGTTGTATCCCAAAGGCACTAAAAAATCTAGAAAAAGGGTTGAATAAATCCTTTAAAAAAAAATTCTTTTAAGGAATTATTACGAACTTATAAATTAAGCAGGTTAATTTAACTATGCATAGCGAAATGATAATTTGAAAATCTCCTTCTAAGATTTAAAAGAGTCTCAGTTTTGAATTTAGCACACAAGTGGAATTAAGTCACAAATAAATATAAAAGACTTTGCAGAAATGTAAGTGTATAAAGTAAAGAAGACACATAAAATTTTAAGTGGTTCGGAGCACAAAGATCTCCTAGTCCACTGTTCTACTCTTCGAGTAGGTATAATCCACTAAGGATGGGTGATCACTAAGATCTGTTCACAAAGAACAGTTACAACAGATAAATCACTAAGATTCCTTCAAGTCACTAAGACTGGTTCACACAGAACCCTTCAAGTCACTTAGACTTGGTTACAAAAGGTCATAAGACTTGAACAATCCCTAAGAGAAAGAGTGATTTAGAGGTGCTGCTTTGTGGCTTTAAGTCCAGTAATGAAAGACTTAGCAACAGAACAAGATGTTCTAGATCGTAAAGTAGAGTTCTTGAGAGTTGTGCATCAATTCAAATCTTGATCGTTTTTCTCGTTACTATTGGATTGAATCTGCTTGCCTTTTATAGACGTCCTTGATATTTTTCTGTTGAAAAGTTGTCGTTGCTCGTTTAATGTTCCGATCCTAGAAGATCTCTGATTGTTGACTTTTAGAAGGGATGTGTGAGCTTGCTTTCAACTATGATATGTCACATGAGACTACTATAGTGACATTCACGTAGGTTGCTGTCACTTTACCGAAATAGCTGTTAGATACAATTTTTTCTGATCTTCTTTTTAGACTTAAGATATTCAGCAACTATCTTGGACTCTTCACTCTATGAGTCTTGACGTTGTCAGTCCATTGTCAGAACTAATATCCTCTACGATTTTCCTAATCGTATAGTTTAATGGTCGTAGAGTATCTGGCTAGGCTGACTCTACGATTGGTAAGCTCTATGTTCCATAAGCTCTACGATCTTCAATGTGCTCTACGATCTCTATCAGACTCTACGGTCTTAAATGCATTTTACGATCTTTATCAGACTTTACGGTCTTCAATCCACTTTACGATCTTTATTAGACTCTACAGTCTTCAATTTGTTTTACGATCTTTGAGCAGTAATAGACTCCACAGCACGCTTGCGTGAGGTGGTCGTCACCTGGATCCTTTCTAGCAAGTTATGAAGGTGGAACACTCTCGACACCTCAACCTAATGTCTATAATGAGAAGAGAACCTTGGTACAATCGATCACACAAGGAAGTTGCGTTGAATGGAACATCAATGACACATTGACCCCTCGCTTATATGTTAGCGGTAACCTTGGTACAATAAACGATTGATGTTGTAGAAGACGCCACACACAACTATGATCTGTTGTATGATAAGTTAATTTTAAACCTCACAGAAAAACCATGAACAGTTCGAGAGTTCTCAAAGAACCAAAAGGAGAATAATCTCACAAGAGAAATTTTATTAATCTGAATTGTTATTAGAATTACATCATCCATGCCTATTTATAATAATAAAAAAAACCCTAATTACATAAGAAAATAATAATTGATTTGGAATGAAAATTCTAACTAAAAAGCATCCTAATTACATTAGAATTAAAACTAATTAGAATCCAAGAATCCTTGCCGCTTCGGAACTAAATTACCGCATGAACGAAACTTGCGAAGTTGAAATTAATGATATGAATGATCCTTGCCGTGTTGGAAATTTTCTTACCGCATGAAACTATACTGATACCGCGTGAATGAGCTGACCATGGCCCACATGTGACTTAAGCTAGAATCAATTCACATATCCGTGTGAATGTTGGGAAATCAATTGCATGAAGGATTGCTGAATCAAGAGGGCCCACATGTTATGCAATATATATTAAGTATTGAATATGTAAACTTAAAGGCCCACATGGTAAAGCAAGCTAATATGCTAAGTGCTTCATATGTAAAGTAGCTCGCTGCATATATTAGTTTAGAGAAGGCCCACGTGATTGGCTTAATTGCTAGGATCCGTGTATGTTGCTGAATATATATTAAACCTTTGCATGCAATTAAATCCTAATATATCCAATATGTTAATCCTTTGCATGCTACTATGCTAGGAATCCGTGCACCTCCTCCAATTTGGAATGCAATAAAAAGCTTTGCATGTACTTGGCTGCTACTAGGAATCCGTGCATGGCTGAATTGAATTAGCATTCCTTTGCATAGGTTAAATTAGAATGATAGGTTATGATTTACAGACTGCCCATGTGTGATTATAAAATCCGTGCACGTTAAATAGCCCACGTTGCCTTCCTTCCAATTGATATGTTAGTATATATTAAGCTTGCTGATCAGAATTGTATCGTTTCCCTCCTCTTGAAAATGATTTGTCCTCAAATCTAACATCTCTTTATCTTGGAAAGGACTCACCCACAAATCTAATCCTGAAAATTCAAACTTTCGATCTCCTTTAAACAAGCACTTCTCCAAGCTATCACGACGCTCTTCCAATTGTAAACCAGTTACTTCCATAACACTAACTAAATCAAAACAAACTAAATTAACAACTAAAGAAAAAATGCAATAAAAATTACTGCCTAATGACATAAATGAATATGTAATAAGATAAATGCAAATAAAATAATGAAAAGTCTCATCTCCTCCCTGATCAAATATCAGCATGTAGAACTCTCTATGTTGCATTTCCTCCCATTTATGAATTCCCGGATCAAAAACCAACTTAATGATCTCGACCATTCGTAAATACATCCACCCCATTGCACCTAGGTCAAATATCAACTTTTGAAACTTCGCATGTCTCATATGCACACACTCTTGAATTCCTGGATTAAACACAAAATATAACGAATCAACATGTATCTTTTGTGCAATCACTAAAAACTCACAAAACTCAAATTCATATGTAAAGTTTACTAAGACAAAAATCAAATTACTTTCCTTTAGACTTTCCATGCAATGTCCGAATGGATTTACCCAACGATCCATGCTCGTCTCCTCGATAATTATGATCCCATCCCGAACCTGCACAATAAATTCAACCTTTCCATTGACATTAACAAATTCAAAATCAAGTAATCACACTAATGGAATTAATAGGTCACAACTACCCTCACAAGATGAAAACTCAATAGCAAAATTACAATGACCATAATCAAACTCATCAAATGCTAAAGAATTTTCCCAAGTGTTGACAAAAATCGGAATATCATCAAAATAGATATTAACAAATTTTCCCATGAAAGACAGCAAAATATGATTTAATATGAAAATATTTAATATATTAGCTAATCCGAATGAATTAACTAAACATGCACATAAACCATATCTCACTCTAATCTGATGATAAACACTTTTCAAATCAATACCAAATGCTAACAAGTCATGCAATGAATATTGCTTTAACGGAAAGACATGATCACTACTAATGTCAACTAACGACAAGTCATGTAAAGATTGACTAACATGAAAACTTAACTCAACATATGGATAAGAAAACTTATAATGAATTTCATGCAAGTAAAAACATTGAGAATGAGAATAAACAACATGATCATAAACTAACTCAACAAAAATCAAATATCCTCCATAGTTTATGATAAAGACGATTCTACCATCAAAATAGCTAACAACAAATTTATCAATGGAAGCTGATGAGTGGGTTTCATACCTACAAATCAGATTTTGTTGAGCTTAATTATTGTTATCTTTAAGTGTTTTTAGTATTATTTTATTCGTTTTTATGTTTATTCATTGTAGGATAGAGTTGGAGGGGCAAATAGGTCATTTTGGAGGAGAAAAGAATTAAAAATCATTAAAATTTGAGCTGAATGGCATTTTTATAAATACAGTGTCCCAGTCAAGCGCCTAGGCGCTTGGTCCAGTATTAATTTGAGTGCCTAAGCGCTCCTACACGTCGGAAATTTTGCAGCTGAGATGGAATTTGAAGCCAAACAGGAATCTGAATGAGGGGTTTGACTATTATAATATGGAGAAAACTTCAGAACATAACGTAACAAGAGAATTGTAGAGAAACAACAAAGGGAGAACACGAAAGAGGAGTTCAAAGCTTGAAGAGCAAGAGAGAGATTAGGAGCAATTTTACAGTTTCTTCTATTCCTTTCTTTTATCTTTAATTTTTGTAATTGTCTGGGATGTTTTTATTCACTATTTGGATGATGTTTTTCGTATTCACTATGAACTAAATTTCAATTAAGATTGCAACGGAACTTGTTATGTAGTTTAGACTGATGCTTTCTATTTAATTTAAGTTAATTACTATTGAATCGTTTAGTATATCTCGTGTTTATTAATTAATTGTCTGATCAACAATTACCGTGATAATCTATTCAAAATTGGAAGATGGACTATAGATTTAGATCTGAATATGGTAGCATCTGTTCATATAATCTGTTTAAAGGTTAATATGATTAGCGTATAGGATATGAATATACTTATATGTCTTTTGCAGCCATTGAAAGAATTTGTGCTTGAAATCCTAATTAACATAATTCGCATATGAATATAGTGAGTTAATTAATTAGGCTGTTCTTTGTAATTCTGTTGCTTTAATGTCTGATTTATGAGGATTTGTTCATGTGTCTATCAGAAGAAGCGCGTGAATACTATACAGAATTCTTGGTTAGCGATTCATTGTAATTAATTAATTAAATAGGAAGTGTATTGGTTTAAATGAATTACTAAGGGAAGTTGTAATCTTAAGCTTTCAAAACTGCATTATTCTTGTGATTGATTATTTTTAGTAGTTAAATTTTAGTTAATTTTAATTTTAATTATCAAATATCATCCGTAGTTTAAATAAGATTAATTTGGTTAAAAATTGGTAATTGATAAATATTAACATATTTCCTCGTGAGAACGATATCCTTACTTGTTGAATATTACAAACGAACACGTATACTTGCGTGTTAAGTGCTAGTAAGAAATTAGGCAACAGAAGCATGCAAAACATGTTTTAATAAATTCATGAAAATACTAGACGCATTAGTTAGTCTAACTGAAATAACTAACCACCTATACAATTCACATGTTAACACAACTTTCCATCCATCACATTCTCGTATGCTAAATTGATTAGGCAATGTCATGACATGGTCATCATCAAATTTAGACAAAACACAAGAACTATGCAATTTATCAAACATATTATCTAGGCAATAGAAACGATACTTGTTTACCAATTTAAAATCAACACACAAGCTCGATGTTCTATCCTCCTTAGGTACTACGATCTCAACAACGGCACATGAACTCATGTCTTCATCCACGATACCTTTCTCTATCAACTGTAACGAATGTGATTTTTTGTGAATAAATAAAATATTTATTGAGTTAAATAAATATTTTTGTTAATTTATTTATTGAGTAAAATAAATAATTGATGGATTTATTGTGGAATAATTTATTAAGTGCAATTATGATATTTATTTATTGAGTAAAATAAATAATTGATGGATTTATTGTGGAATAATTTATTAAGTGCAATTATGATAATTATTATTTGAGTGGTTATTTTACGGATGTTCTAATTTAATTTAATAATTAAATTAGATGATTTATTTGAATAAAATGATTTGTTTGAATTAATTTATAATTGGCCAAATAAAAATTATAATTAAATTAGTAAAGTTTAATTGAATTTATTTAATAATAGGTTTAATTAAATTGAAAGTGTGACAATTAAACTATATAGTATAATGGGTTATTAAAATAAATGGAAAAAAGGTCTTTATTTTTGTAAAACCAAACAAGGCTTTGTGACCCTTGGTTGGTAAAAATGGTTTATTTTATTTTGGTTCAACCAAACAAGACCTAGACTTTTGAATTTGTTAACTGATGTTTTAATTGGGGGTTTGGTAACTGAAAAGTGTTAAGTGAATGTTACGTTAAAAAAAATCATCATCAGATGTTTTCTAAGCCTAAGGAAGAAAGAACAGAGTTTTAGTAGAGAAAGAATAGAGAGAAAATTGAGAGAAAAACTTGATAATCAAAGAGAAAGAAGAAGGATTTCCAAGCTATTCCTAATCATCTAGCTTAATCAAGAAGAATTATCAGGTAATAATCTAACCTAAAACTTTAGTTCTTATTTTCTTCAAACTAGTTCTCTGTGAAATATTGGTGAAACAAAAATTGCTAGAAATTATTTATGTGATGATTATGCATGTTAGTATGGGTATATAAACCGTTATATAGCAATTGTAAATGATTTTCTGTAACTAGAATCCATGAAAACAAGTTTTAAATGGGTTTTGTGTTCTTGAGTTTATACATATGAATATGGCTTATTTTGGGTTTAAAATTAGTGTTCAATCCAGGTAATAATCTGTAAATTGGTTGTTGTTATTGTTAGTATGTTCAATAACGAAAATAATACAAGTGGAATGAATTAAAATGGTTTAGAGATGAATTCACAGTGTTCGATTTCATTAAATGGGCCAAAACATGAATATTTTATATAAACAATGAATTTTTGGCCTTTAATTTGATTACTAAAGCTTTGGGTGTTCTTTGAATCAATTTAAAAGTGTTGGATTATGGTTACTATATGTATATAATGTCTGGGTTGGCTTAAATTAGTGGATTGAATGAAGAAAATTGGAAAATTGGGCGAATAGAGGCTGAGTCGCGACTGCAGAAACTGAATCTGCAGTCTGGCGCCGCAGCGCCACTCTTGTGGCTCATATCTCACGCCGCAGCGCGGGCTACGGACGTGGGCTCGCCGCAACGCCGGCATGAAGCTCAAGTCCCACGCCGCAGCGCGGGCTCCGAGGCTGTTGGTTTCGGGTCGGGCCAGCGCCGCAGCGCCGGCTCAAGGCTAAACCTTGACGCCGCAGCGCCGGTTCCGGTTTTCGGGTCGGGTAGGCCAGCCAGAAAATGAAATTTTTCTAAAATTAGAAATAAAATAATTTCTCCTATAAGAAATAACATGATTAATATGTGGTGTCTTTGAAGAATTTAAAGTGTAAATTAGAAATATATAAATGAGCAATCATTTATAAAAGGGAGTAATTAAATGAACTATGAATATTAATTGTTTAATGTGACTTATATGTATAGGTTACTCAAGGAGCAAATAGTTAACATTATTTGTAGCAAGCTATCAAGACAAGTTCTCTAAAACTTAACTTTTACTTGAGCAACTTTCTTATTTTACTTTCATTCAGCAAGTTTATTAACCTTAGCTTATTATTGTTCAAGCAAGGTTGTTATAACGTCAAATGCTTATGTTTTATTCCAGTCATTTGTTATTCGATCATGAATCGTTATTCAAATTTTGAACATAATTCTCGTTGTACAACTTTATTGTTGAATCAAATGCTTTAGTGACTAGCAAACCCTTATTGATTCAGCTAGTCCATAGTTGATGAGCGTTTTAAAGACTTAGAAAATCTTGAAGTTATTCCAAACTAAGTTTCTTTTGGTTCGGATTCTGATGTTAAAGTGAGATGAACAACCCTAATATAGGGGATTAAACTACGCAATAGTGTTAAAATATTTGTGCACAATACATTGTACAAAGGGCTGATCCCCTGGAGTACGAGATGGACAGTCCATAGTCTATAAGACTGTTAAAGGTTACAGTAAAGATACTTGTTAACCTAGGACATAGTTCGAGGTCTTATGACCCTCAGATTTACTTTTGACCCTAAAATCTAAATTCAATTCTTAAACCGAGTTTTCTATTGAGCTTCTAGTCCTTTGATTGATGTAGATTGTTTTCAAAAGGCTATTATACCTCAGTTAAAATCTACTTCATTGATTATTTAATTGTTGTTGTTATTATACTTGTGGGCAATTGTTTGCTTACCCTTGCATAAAACATTGTAGCTAAGACTGAGAAGTCGGATGAGCCGTCCACTAGTAAGGGAAAAGGCAAGATGCAGAAGTAGCTCGCGAACTGTTATTTGTTATAGAGTTTTGTAATAAGACTTAATTAATATTATGTTTTAATTCTGCAATGATGTAATAAAGGTTAGATGACCTGGGATTTATTTGTCTAAGAGATTTAAGTTGTAACCCCTTTTGTGGGAAGATGATTTATTCAGTTTAATTTTATTATCCTTTATTATGGGTAGTAAGTCATGAATGTATGGAATAGTGAACACCAAATCTGTGGGATTGAAGTACCCGATGAGAATAAAATATGTTATATTTTTATCCCTTAATACTTTATCTTTTATATTTATTTTGTGCCTAAATACACTCATTATTCTTATATTTTTATTTTAGGTACAATTAACGAAGTCCGTAACTTTGGAAGTACTTTGGAGGGGCAAAGTTGTAATAATGCACAAGTTATTCATGTGGACTTACATGGTATTTTTATATTCACGGATTCCTTTCCAAATTGGAAGAGATTTATGGGATTCCTAGCAGCTCAAGGATTCAACAATTGGAATCAAAACTAAATTTGGATTCAGCTTATTTTCTAACGCGATAAGGAAAAATCTTTTACACAGCAATTATGGAAATTCAATCTTGGCAATCTGATTTCTTTAAGGAACTAATAGAAGTAGATTCTAGAATATTAATTTTTTTTACTAATGTAATTAAGGTTTTATTTAGTTAGAATTTCAATTCCAATTTTAAGTTGGATTGTTATTGTTTCTATTATTATTAGGGTTATGGTTACTTTTGAGTAGTATAAATAAGGGGTCAAGGTTGATGTAATGGACACAACACTTCATTCAATAAATAAAAATATTTCTCTCTCTATTATTCTTTGGTATTTTTCATAGCTATGAGTAGCTAAATTTCTGTTCTTGGATTAAGGTGACGGAAGCCTCAGAAGTATTACACTGTGAGATCTAATTGATTTTAATTGTTCAATTATTATTTTGAGTATTGATTATTCTTCTGTGCTTGAATTCTATGATTGATATATTTAATTGCTATGATGTATACTAGTTTATTAAGTGTGGAAATCTACTGCTAAATTAGATATCAAATCCGTAATTGTTTGGTCACTCTAATTTGTGAAGCAACTAAGGTTAATAATTGACTGCAGATCACGAGATTATTATATCTTAGGAAGAATATTCAACTAAATTAAATGCAACCGCTTGTGCTTGTGTTGTTTAGCTTCATCGGTTTTTCTAATTCTTAAAGCATCTACTAGATTAAACTTTTAGCGCTTGTCTGAAGTTGTTTAGTAGTTAGGGTTATTTAGATCGTTTGTTTCTATCTAACTAAAATTAAGGAAAGACACGGAATAATTCAGAATGGTGAATTGATTCTAACGGTGAATATTCAAAATAATAATTGATTATGCTTGAGTCAATGATCAGTGTAAGTTTCTGAGGTGGAAGTTGATTTAATCCAAGGTTTGTTTTCTCTGATTTACTTTAATAAATTATTTTGCATTATTTTTAGTTTACTTTAATAATTACATTCAAAACCCCCTTTTCTGGTATACAAAATATAAAAATAGATTACTCATTCTCTGTGGGATTGACTCTTGCTTGCACTACTACATAAATATTTTTCGCAGTAAGGTTTTATTTTTGGTTGCCTGCGACAGCACACCAAATTTTGGCGCCGTTGCCGGGGAGTGATTTTAGTTTGTTTTTATATTTTTGTTATCCTTATTTTAATTATTTTTCATAAGTAATTTGAATTTCCTTGATTGTTTATGCCCGAAACTAGATCTACTAATCAAGGTGATTTAAAGTATGATCCAGAGATAGAGAGAACTATTCGCAGATTAAGGAAGGAAGCTAGGATAAATTGTGAAGAAAAGGAAGCTATGGTAGCAAACCGAACTCTGAAAGAGCTTGCGGCTCCCGATTTGAACCAACAACCCTTATGCATAACCTTCCCTAATTTTGATACTAATACTCAATTTGAATTGAAATCTGGACTAATACATCTTTTACGTACTTTTCATGGTTTGGCAGGTGAAGACCCCCACAAACATTTAAAGGAATTTCATGTGGTATGCACGAGTATGAAACCGACCGGAGTGACCGAGGAGCAAATCAAATTGAGAGCCTTTCTATTCTCTCTGAAGGATTTGGCTAAGGATTGGCTTTACTATCTACCCTCTGGAAGTATCACAACATGGGAAGAGATTAAAAGATTATTTTTAGAGAAATATTTCCCAGCTTCAAGAGCAGCCAACATTCGGAAAGAAATTTGTGGTGTGAGGCAGAACAACGGAGAAACCCTACACGAGTATTGGGAACGTTTCAAGAGATTGTGTGCCAGTTGCCCTCATCATTAAATCAGTGAATGACTTCTTATCTAATACTTCTATGAAGGCCTTTCATCTACCGAAAGGAGCATGATCGACGCTGCTAGTGGAGGAGCTTTAGTAGATAAAACTCCTAAGGCTGCTAGAAACTTAATTGCAAACATGGCGGCTAATTCTCAGCAATTTGGCACTAGACTTGATTTTTCACCTAAGAATGTTAATGAGGTAAAAATTTCATCAATTGAACAACAAATTGCGAGTCTAACATCTCTTGTTCGTCAAATGGCTACAGGTAATACACAACAAGTAAAAGCTTGCGGAATTTGTGCGATAGTAGAACACCCAACAGATATGTGCCCAACTCTTCAAGAGGAGTCCTTTGAGCAAGTGAATGTAGCAGGTGGCTTCCCTGGACAACCATAGCGAAAATTTGATCCCTATTGGAACACGTATAATCCTGGATGGAGGGATCATCCTAATTTTAGTTACGGGAATCCTCAAGCAAATCAGCCTGCAAATCAAAATGCCCCAAATTTTCAGCAATACAAGCAACCTTATCCCAATGGACAACAACAGGGCCAATATTCTAACTCTTCTATGTCTTTAGAAGATATTGTTAAATCTTTTGCCACTAACACTTTGCAATTTCAACAAGAAACAAGGGCAAGTATTCAGAATTTGGGTATGCAAGTGGGACAAATGGCAACTACAATCAGTCGTTTAGGCGCAATGTTCAGGAAAATTACCCTCTCAAACAGTGGTAAATCCAAAAGAGAATGCAAGCGCCATCACTTTGAGAAATGGTAGAGAGTTAGAAATTTCAGAAAAGTCAGTACCTACACCAAAGGAGCAAAACAATGTAGATGAGGGTAAAGAAGAAACAAATAGCGGTAAAATAGACAGTGGAGATGAAAGTGATGAAGGTGCACCGAAGCGTAAATTTCCTCTCTGAATATAAACCTATACCCCCTTTTCCTTATGCTTTAACTGAAAACTGAAAAATTGATAAGTATTCAGATTTGTATGAGACTTTCCATAGATGTGAGGTAAATATTCCATTGCTAGATGCTATCAAACAAGTACCTCGTTATGCTAAATTTTTGAAAGAATTGTGTACCCATAAGAGGAAGCAGGAACTTAAAAGATATGAGAAAGTAAAAGTAGGGAAAAATGTCTCAGCTGTTATTCAAAGAAAACTCCCTACTAAGTGTCAAGATCCGGGTATGTTCACTATTCCTTGCACAATAGGTAGCACTAGATTTGAAAAAGCCATGTTAGATTTAGGAGCATCTATTAATGTCATGCCATATTCTATATATGCTTCTTTGTCACTTGAACCCTTGAGTAAAACTGGTACTATAATTCAATTGGCTGATGGATCTAATGTTTATCCTAGAGGTGTAGTTGAGGACGTTCTTGTCCAAGTCAATGGTTTGATTTTTCCTGCTGATTTTTATGTGCTTGATATGGAAAATGGTGGCCAAAATGCACCGATTTTGTTAGGAAGACCATTTTTGAAGACATCCAAAACTAAAATTGATGTTCATAGTGGTACACTTTCAATGGAATTTGATGGTGAAATTGTTAAGTTTAATATTGATGATACCATGAAATCTCCTAGTGATGATAAACCTGTTTATTCTATTGACGTGGTTGACTCTTTAGCACAGGAAGTTTTTGAACTAGATGAAAAAGATGCTTTGGAAATTGTAAACATTAATGAGGAAAGTTCAAAATTACAAGGATCTGTTGTAGCGTTGAATGATGCTATGAAGGCAGGTGATACCTTTTATGTTGAATTGTCATTTTTTAACGAGAAGTCTCTATCATCTGTATTACAGGCAATCAAACTTCCAAATGGTTGTGAGGGATATTTTCGGGTTAATGTGATCAAAGATATAAGAAAGGATAAGTCAAATGATGACAGTTATTTTCTGCTGATGGATGCAGATGAGTTTGAGGATTTTCACTCGTATAATGATGCCGAGGAATTCAATGAAAAGAGCAAGTGGCAACATGAAAAGACAATTTGTGTGTTTGAACCAGATTGAGACAAAGGAATGAGGTCGAGCCAACGACTTTAAACAAAGGCGCTGCATGGGAGGCAACCCATAGGGGAGTATCTTTCTACCTTTTTCTATGCATTTTACTTTACATTGGGGACAATGTAAGTTTTAAGTGTGGGGGGAGGATTTAAGGGTATTTGTTATTTATTTTTATTTTTTATATTTCGTTTGATTATTTGTTATTTTTTTATTATTTTAGGTTAATTATTTTTATTTTTAGATGATTTTGAATTTTGTGGGTATATTCACTGCAAACCCTCACGAGACACAACTCGTCCACTTGGGGTAACCTTGGGGTTTAAAGGCTTTGTAGACACCCAAATTTTGCGTTCCCTATGCTAACCATGACAGGAGGGCATAATCGTCAATTGGACCGGTCTTCGAGAGTGAAGGATGGGCACAAGTATGAACACTCGACGCCACCGCGAAGATTTGCAACCAAAACCGACGTGACATCAAGGCCATCCGAAATGAGCATTCCCGAATGATGTGGCACGTCTCCCAGTAATTCCCAGAATGCAAAATACAATCCTTTCGGCGAAAACCGATGTCACGACACGAGAATCGAGGCATGGCGCAAAAATCGAGAAAGTCAAACCGTCCAGCCGCGGATTGATCTGCGGCCAATAAGTGCGCCTTTTGAATACACGGAACTCGAAACACGGAACTCGAAACTAGGCTGAGTGGCTGGTGGGCGGCCAGCCAGCCGTAGATCAATCTGCGGCCAGCCGCAGATCAATCTGCGGCTGCCCTTGGCCAGCCTATTTCAGCTAATTCTTTCATTCGGCATACAGGAGGTTGAGGAGGTTGAGAGAGAGGAAGAAGCAGAAAATCAGCAGCAGCAGCAGCAGCTCGGAAAAAGAGAGAGAAATAGTAGAATTTTGCAACAAAATAGGAGAGAAAGAAAGGAAAAAAAGAGAGGAATTACACTCTTTTGATTTGATTGTATCATATATACTTCTCATTCTATTCCAATACACAAGTCTACATCCACTTTGATATCATTTGCAAGGTGAAAATCCCCTTGTTATAGCAATTTCTATCATGTCATTTGGTTAAATTAAATGTAGTTTTCATGTAATTTATGGTGGAACAATGAATTAGGGATTATTAGCGAGGGTTCCATCGGAACAAATTTCTTCCTAATAACCCGATGATATTCATTTATTGAATTCTTTGTTTGTTTTACGGTGATATATTGGGCGTGGTTCCTTTAGGTTGTTATTTTAGGATGTCTTGGCGTTGTTAGATTATCCGTGTTGGTTATTTCTTGTAATATCCGTTTTGTGGGTGTGTGGAAATTTCGGGTGTGAGCCTAGGAACGCGACCCTGTGGTCCAAATCCGATGATGGACATCTTTTGATGTGGATAGTAGGAACGATGTAGTCTTCGTTGTAAATATGTAATCGTCGGGCCTTAAAACGACGCCAAGGAGAGAATCGGGTTTAAGGCCCCGTAATAGTGAAATATGTGATTGTGGGCGTTTGGGTTATTTTGATGGCTTACATGCCCATGAATAGCCCCTACACATTTTAATGCTTTATTTGATTTACAGTATTAAAATTGATTTCGAAGCTAAACAATGAAGACTTTCATAAAATCAATCAAATTAGGTTATTAGCCTCACGAGGATAATAAATGGGAAGTGCTAATGGATGTCGATTTCTATTCAATGAGAAGGCAAAGGAATGATCGTGTTCAAAACGTCACAAGAAATGGTTTTATGAAAGTAAATGGTTGTTTTATTAAACCGTTGTGCATAGGGTTAAAGAGATCATAGAAATTGCCCGAAAGCAACGTATAGGTCTCGATTCCTATTTTGATAAGGGTCTAAAAATGGATTTTGTTTTAAACGACGCCTAAGGAAAATTCCATGACTTTTGACAATTAAAAACAAACCTTTCTCATAAAGAATAAAGCTTTTCTCGTAGAAACCGAAGGACATTCTAAAGCACTCTCAAAGCACGACTTTTCATAAAAATCCAAACAATTCTTTCATACAAACTCACCACAATATTCACATAGACACACACATGCGCACACACATACACATTTTAGGAATTAAAAAGGATAGGAAAATCATCAAGATTGCGGTAACCGTGTTTCACGGAAGTCGGGGGGTGCCTAACACCTTCCCCTCGCTTAAGCAAGCCCCCGAACTCTATGAATCTTGGTTTACAGACCAATTAATTCGGAGTCACATATGAGCCAGCGATTTACGAAAATGAAACTCGGATGAGTTGGTATATCCATTTCAAAGATACCAACTGGCGACTCTGGTCAATTGGCTCATCATAAAAAACGACCTTTTCAAAACCCCGTCGACATACATGCCGACCTTTTCCAAAAAATCATCTAATAAAAAGGCTAAAATTGGAAAGGGCTATAACCGCGACGGAGGCGGTCCCTCCCGGCGTCGACAGATGGCGACTCTGCTGGGGACATTAGAGGGCTTAAGTCGCGTTCAAATCTTGATGCTATCCTATCCTTTAAAATTTATGAATGTGTATGTGCGTGCGACATTTTGACCTTTTTTTATTGTTGTGTGAATGTGTGTTGTTGTCCAATGAATGAATGATTGAATGGGTTTACTTTACTTCAAAGTAATCATTTGCATATGGTGAGGACGATGAATGTGAATGTATGTTGAGAGTGTACCTCCTCCTGAGGCGAACCCGTCGGTTGCTCCCCGGAGATGGCTCAGGAAACGCACCACCCAAATCCGCTCCAATCGAAAGGACTCAGACGAGTAGATTGCGAAGATTTGGGGACCTTCATGCCGAAAAGCCCGCGAGAGTAACCTTAGGATAGGTCAGCCTCAGATTAACCCAACGCAAGAAAAGTCTCTTCATGCCCTTTTACGTTCGCGCATATAAATGTCATAGTCCCATTCAATATTCATATATGCCTCCCCTTTTGTCAAAAGAAAGTACTAACCTCTATGTTTTGTAGGGAACGGCTGGGGAAGCATAATAAGTCGTGTCTAGCATTTATTATTGCAATAAGGGACCGCTAACATGTTGTTTTGCAGAGAAAGATTAAAAAACCCAAAAACACAAAAGTTACAGCGTTAGCATGCATCCACATCCTTTCATTGCCCAAGACTAAACTTCGAACCGTTTTTCCTGAAGGATTGCTCCTCAAACGCGTTCGCAATCTAAAAGGGCTCAGGACTTTACATCTGAAATGGCTGATCTTCCACCTACTAATCCTGGTTCCATATCTCGTGAGGAATTTGATGATTTTAAGAAACAGATGTTGGAAATGGCCATGATGCTGAAGGAACAATTGCTACTTAGACAGGATCCACCTAAAGAGGATCCACCCCAACCTAAGGGCGAGCCAGTCGTCCCAAAGGCCATTCCTATACCTAACCGAACAGTGATTACTATCCTAGATGAAGGAGACACTGATGACCTTCGAAAAAAAATGAAGCAAATGGAGGATACCATCCAATCTCTAAAAGGCATAGGTTCCCTAGGCAGGGTTAATTATTCAGATCTGTGTGTCTTCCCCGGAACCAGATACCCGGAGAAGTTTAAAATTCCCGAATTTGAGAAATACAATGGGAAGGGGATCCTTATACACATCTGAAAATATACATCGGGGAGCTTGGATCTTATGCAGAAGACGAAGGTCTAAGAATGCAATTATTCCAAAAGAGCCTGACGGGAGAAGCAAGAATCTGGTATGCCCGTCTTGATAATGCCCGGATCCACAATTGGGAGGAGTTGGCCCACACCTTCTTAACACAATATAGCTTCCAGGCACAAATGGACCCTGATAGATATCAAATGACGAAAATTAAGAAGCAACCAAAGGAATCTTTCAGGGATTATGCACAGCGATGGAGGGGTATGGCTGCACAGGTGAATCCCCCAATGAGCGAGTCGGAGATGGTGATGACCTTCATGGATATTCAATAGGCACCTTATTATGAGCGGGTTATATCAGGGATTGGAAGACCTTTTGCCGAGATGATTAAACACGGAGAAATGGTGGACATGGGGTTGAGGTCTGGCAAGATTCGGGATTTCACGGCTTTGGAAACAGCTGCGGAACAAATCCAGAGTGGGAACTATGGCAGCACTTCCCGTAGGGTCCAAAAGAAAAAGGAGGAAGATGTTTCCCTCATCTTGCAGGGATCATCTAGAAGGGCAGAGAACAATCCTCCAGTACAGATACAGAGAATGGGGCCATCCCGACAACCTAACTTCACTGATCAGAGGACGGACGGACGAAGAAGATTCGAGGCCTCGAAAAATCGAGTATTCACCCCCCTCGGGGATCCTCTTGAGCAGGTTTTGGCAATATTGATAGCCCAAAGGAAAATAGTCAATTTGGCACCCCCGAGTGACCCGAACGAAAGAAGATTTGACCCAAGCAAATGATGCGTATACCACTCAGGGTCCCCTGGTCATGATACGCAGGAATGTTGGACGCTAAAGCACAGAATTCAGAACTTGATTGATAGTGGAGAAATCGTGGTGGAATAGCCAGACTCCCCAAATGTTAAAGTCAATCCCCTGCCTAGGCATGATGGAGAAGGGGTCAATGTGGCGGAAGCCAATGAAGCCGAGGGGTCGTCAAGGCTAAATTATGTAAAGAAAATTGATGAATCGATCGGCATGATAAGTGATCACGAGAGTACACGGGGAGCACCAATTAGGTTGGGGGGTATAAGCAGAAATGTCGTAGATAGGCCTGTCAAGTTAACGGCTCCGAAACTCCTCACCCTTACAGCGAGATCGTAAATCCCTGTTAACAGTCTAAAAACGGTACCATGGAATTACGGGGGAGTGTCAGAGGAAGCCGCCAGTTGTGCTTCTGTAACAGCGAAGGGGAATCCTTTGTATCTTCCAGGACAAGTCCTTGAAAGCAAAACGAAGAAAAATGAGGAGATATCCGAGGAGAAAGCCATAGAATTCTTAAGGAAGATGGATCATCCAGAAGCAAGGGGGATCCAGATACTAAGCGAGGAGTCGACCCTGACGTTGATCATGGATTTGGTGTTATCATCCAGTGATCACTACAAAATTCTGGCTAGAGTCCTAGAGGAGGCATATATTCCCAAAGAGATTAGCAAAGAAGGTTTCGGCCATCTGGTGGACATCTGTTGGAAAGTAATGTGATATCATTCACAGATGATGATATCCCTAAAGAAGGAAGGGGGCATTGAAAACCGTTGCATATTGCGGTAATCTCCTCAGGTTATATCATGAATGGGGTGCTGATTGATGGGGGATCGGCGTTGAATATATGTCCCCTCAGTACATTGAAGAAGATGAACATCAATCCTAAGCGCCTACGGGCCAGTCATGTAGTGGTACGAGCCTTCGACGGATCCTGGAGGGATACAATTGGGGAGATAGAATTGCCTGTGGAAATAGGACCTTGTACTTTTGATATCTCTTTCCAAGTCCTAGACATTGAGGCAAGTTATAACCTGTTATTAGGAAGGCCATGGATACACATGGCCGGGGTAGTTCCTTCCACGCTACACCAGCAAATCAAACTTATCATCGACTGGCATTTGGTGACGATCTCGGCAGAGTGTGATGACCCTTCTCCTTCCAGGAATGGCCTTGATGAGTGTATTTTATACACACAATTTGGGTACTTTTGGCCTTGATAATTTGCAAGTCTTTAGGTATTTTATGTGGTTTTTATGTATTTTTATCTTATTTCTACATAAATTAGTTTTTAGTTATTTTTACATGTTTTATGTTGCTTTGATGCATTTTCATTATGTTTGTAGGAATTGAAATAAAGACCGCTCGGATCGTTGTTTGTATTGACTCAATGTCCGTGCCTGGACGTCTGTGCCCGAATGGTAGTTTGATGGAAATTTGTGCTTGGCGACGCTCGGTGCTTAATTTGACAACATTTGGTAGTTGGGCGTGCACGGCGTCGGAAAGCGTGCACAGCGTGCGGCGTCGGCCAAGCCACGAGGGCAAGCCTGTGCTTAGATATCCGTGCCCGAATGATAACACGGTGAAAATTTATGTTTGGCGATGCTCGGGGCTTAATTTGATGACATTTGGAAGTTGGGCGTGCACGGCGTTAGAAACCGTGCACGGCGTGCGGCGTCGACCAAGCCGCGGGCACGGCGTGCGGCAGACGGGGCGCCAGCGTGCGGCACAGGCGCTGGGCGCGGGCGCATGGGCGCGGCGTGCGGGCGCGCGCTGGGCGTGCGGGCGTGTTGGCGCGCTGGGCGTGCGGGCGTGTTGGCGCGCTGGGCGTGCGGGCGTGTGCGGCGGGCGCTGGGCGCTGGGCGCGGCGTGCGGGCGCGCGGCGTGGGCGTGCGGCGTTGGGCGCGCGCGGGGCCTCGGCAGCGGGCGTGGGCGTGCGGCCAGCGTGCAGCCCAGGCGCTGGGCGCGGGCGCGCGCGCTGGCGTGCGGGCGCGCGAACGCCGTGCTGAGTGCGATCTGACACAGTTTTAGTGCGATCTGAGCTCCATTTTGTCCGATTTTTGCTAGGGTTTCTTGATGGAGGCTATATATAATCTCTTCTAAGCTTCATATCAGATATCAAGGGATTGGGAGGCTAGACTAAAACATCAAAATAGAGAGCAAAGGTGCTGCAATACAAGGAAAATTCAGCTAAAGCCAAAGAACTACGAAGGAAAGCCTTGTCAAAGAGACATCTAGAGAGAGGGAGGCTACAAAATACATCAACCAACAGTGCTCAAGGCTGCAAATCAAGCTGAATCAAGCCAAAAGCCAAGGAACTCAGTCAAGAAAAATTGCAAAGCTAAGGAGGAGCGCTAGAAACCTACAGCAACCAAAGGAACACCAGCTTAATAGCTTCAAAAGTGGTTTCATTTCTAGTTTTTCATCTCCTTTGTAATTCGAATTTGACAATGTATCAATTGAAAATGATGTTTATTGTAGCTATCATGAACTAACCTTCTATTCTAAGATTGCAATGGAACCCAACACTTAATTTGAATTGAATTCTCTCTCTATTGATTTTAGTTATGCATTTGTGAATTGATTATCATAACCTTTGCTTCTAGATTAATTGCTTGGCCCGTAATTACCGTGGGAACCTATATGAACTTGACGAACGGATTATAGGTTGAGACCTAGTTATGATAACATGCGAGAGTATAGATTGTTGTGGGTTATTAATCGGATTAAGTGACGTGTGTCTTATTAATTATCTGCAATAATAGGTATCTTGATAGTAGTTGGGATAGATATATACCTAATTACCGCATGCAACCTATTGAGAATCTAGTCTTAATGACTTCCGAGGTGAAAGTTGGTAATGGAAGGGAGGATTAATTAGATTTGGTGACACATGTCTATAAATCATTCCTGAAATTAGTCTCTTGATAGTGTATAGGATAGACATATACCTATGCACCGCTTAGGAAGATTCGTGATTGACCATCGACAGAGGCTCTTATGTAGTTTTGATTTCTCGGTTGTCAATTCGTATGCTATAATTGACTGAAAAGAGAGAGTTAGGAGATTCAAATGACGTGTTGGGGGAAATTGTAATCTTAGACCTTTCTATCTTGATATTTCATCGCATTTTACTCATTACTTACTTGTGAACTCAACCAATCAACAATCAATCAAACCTTCATCGTTTAAATTAGATCAAATTGATATACGATTGGTACTTGGTTATTATTTGTCACAATTCCCTGTGGGTTCGACTCATATCTTATCATATATTACTTGTGGACCGTGTATACTTGCACGCGTGTGTTATCGATTGCAAAATCGACCAACAGGCCTGCCGGTGATTAATGTGGACGAGTCGGCAGCACCTGCCAGTTTTCAAGCGCTGGAAATCAGCACCCCCCACTGCGGATGCCTGGGAGCTCCAGCCGTGAAACCTAAGGTCTCTCCAGAACTTACCTTTGTTGCAAGAGAAATGATGAAAATGAAATTTCAACCTGGACAAGGGTTAGGAAAGAGCAGTCAAGGAATCACCGAGCCCATTCAACTACCCCATCAGATAGGCAAAGCAGGGTTGGGATATCATGAAGGCGTAGCACGGAGACACCGTCAAGACATGGCCCCGACTCGACTGGCCAGAAATCCGATGACCAAGGTCAACAATGAACGAGGGACTGGCAAGCATGGGGTTAAATACAGTTTTACCCACTCTACTAGGGGTCGGTTTACAAATACATCACCGGACTGAATTTTTTTACAATCGAGTCAGTGAACTACAAATATTTATCAAATTGTTACAAATTTCGTTAAATGAGTTGACTTTTAACAGATACCTATGACATCAGACATGACCTACCCCACATCTAATTACACATCATTTACTTCACGTGGGTTAGTCCTAGTCATGGCCACGGTGGAAAGTCAGTGGTTAAAACCCATTTGGTCGAGTAAAGGCCAGACAAAGACAGAAAGGAAAAGAGCGCGAATAAGAGAAGGAGAGAGAGATTGACGCGCGAAGGAAAGAACGTGCTGGCGAATCTTGTGGTCTGATGCGAATCTTGTTCTTGGATACGAATCTACTAGTGCAAATCTTCTGTGAGGTATGCTAGATTTGATTAAATTAGGGCTTTTCATCTATTGTGGACATGGGTTCGATTAAATTAGGGCTTTTCATCTGTTGTCTCAGTCGTTGTTTGTCTTTATGTTTTCTCCATGTTTCTTGACTTTATATATCAGACATGTGGTCCATGGGGTGGATTTTTGCCATTGTTGTCTTCTTCGGTCCCCCCCATGTGATGTACATTGTCTGTATAATATATTTCCCCACTTCTGCTGTTGGCTGTTGGTAAATAAAAAATATTTTTTTAATTTTATTTGTATTTTTTTCGTTTTGACAGAATGAGTGGAATTTGTCAGTTGCATGTTCACTATGGGGGCAAATTTGTTCATCAACCTAAAACTGAGTACAATGGAGGTAAGGTTGAAATTTATCCCCGTGTTGATGTTGATTTCATCTGCATGACTGCAATTAATTCATTTGCTGAAGGGAGGTATGATAACAATGCTAAGGTTTATTTTAAGAATGATGGTCAAACTAGTGAAAATGGTTATAGATTGGTGCATGATGATGCCAGTATTAGAGAGATGGTAAAAGTGTGTCTCCCTTTTGGTGTGATTGAAATTTATGTTGATCATGTATATTTGAATGAAGAAGGAGTTGTGAATGAACCACCTGTTGTGAATGAACAAGTTGCAACCACTATGACTGACCCCCTTAATACAGAAGATACTAACAAGGGGAGTACTAGTGCAAATGCTAAGCTGCAGAAGGTGAAGAGGACTAAGAAGAGGGCATGCATGAATAGTCAGTGCAATCAGAGGAGGAAGAGTAATAGAATTAAAATGAATCAGAAATCAAATAAAAAGAGTGATGATACACCAATTGTGATTGGGGACTCAGAAAGTAGTGATGCACAAAGTGATAGTGAAATATTAAGTAGTGATGATGAATTATTAGAGGCTAGGAAGAGGTGCAGAGAGTACAAAGAAGAGATGGCTAGATTTGAAGCTGATGAAACTAACTTTGTTGATGGGAATGCAGGTGATGGTAATACTGAGGGTGATATAGAAGGTGATGTAACTGAGGGTAATGTTGAGGGGGCAGGTCAGGGTGAGGAGGCTGATGAAACTGGGAATGAGGGAGATGA
Organism: Aralia elata; assembly: GCA_034770075.1. Lineage (NCBI taxonomy): Eukaryota > Viridiplantae > Streptophyta > Magnoliopsida > Apiales > Araliaceae > Aralia > Aralia elata. The sequence goes on along the minus strand of JAVJAP010000089.1, from coordinate 1,570,300 downwards.
TGAAGGGGCTGATGAAACTAGTAAGGCTGATGGTGATAGGTTACTGAATGAGGTTGATAGAAATAGTGAGGGAGATAATGTAGATGCCTCTGATGATGATAGTGACTGGCATAGTGAGTATGAGGACAGTGATGTATTAAGGTCCCCCTCAGAGAGCAGTGAAGAAGGTAACTTAGGTTTTGTGGGCCCCCTGTAAAAAAGAGAAAGCCTGTACATTGTGATGTTTTAAACCCAAAAACAAAGAGAAAGCACATAAAGTTTTCAGAATATCAAATTTTTGCTAATTTCAATGAATTCAAGACTGCTATTAGAGACTATTCAATTGCTAATGGCAGGAAGTTGTGGTACAAGGTAAACGACAAGGAAAGAGTGCAGGTAAGGTGTGATAAGGGTTGCCCTTGGAAACTGTGGGCTAGTTATATTCAAGGAATTGAGAATGTGCAAATAAAGTCAATGTTGGACACACATAATTGTGTCTACAGTTTTAAAAACAAGTTAGCAAACACCAAGTTTTTGGCAGAGTTTTATGGAAATAGAATAAGGAAAAACCCAAACTGGAGGTTGAAGGACATGCAAGAAGAAATTAAAATCAAGTTGAAATTGGATGTAACACTTGTCAAGTTTATGAGGGTGAGGAATTTAGCTCTTGCAAGTATACATGCAGTTATGAAGGAACATTATTCTAGAGTATGGGATTTTGGGGCTGAGATTAAGAGAAGCAACAAAATGAATACGGTCAACATCAAAACCACTAGGCTTAATCCTGAAGATGAGGTCAGGTTTAAAAGATTTTATGTTTGCTATGACAGCTTGAAGAAAGCTTGGAAAGAAGGTTGTAGGCCAATTCTTGGATTGGATGGTTGTTTCTTAAAAACAGTATGTGGGGGTCAATTATTATCTGCAGTGGGAAGGGATGGGAACAATCAAATGTTCCCTGTAGCTATGGCTGTTGTAGAAACTGAAAATGGTGACAGTTGGAGATGGTTCTTGGAGTTGTTGGTTGATGACCTTAACCTTGGTGAAGGCTATGGATTCTTTATAATCAGTGATCAACAAAAGGTATACATTTAATATAAATGCCTCTGATTTACTAAATGCCTCTGTTTGACTAAATTTGTTGACTAACTGAGTTTGTGTTGTACAGGGTTTGAAGAATGCCATAGCTGAATTGCTTCCTCATGTTGAGCATAGAAATTGTGCTAGACACATTTATGCTAACTGGAGGAAGAGGTTCACTTCACTGGCACTAAAGAGAGTGTTTTGGGAAGCTGCATGTGCAACCCATGATCAAGCACATAAGAGAGCAATGATTGAAATTAAGAGGCTTTCTGGGCCTGCACATGATAAGATTGTTGAGCATGATCCAAAGGTTTGGTCTAAAGCTTATTTTGCTACTCATTCAAAGGCTGATAATGTTGAGAATAACATGTCTGAATGCTTCAATGCTTGGATTATCAAAGCTAGGTACATTTAGTTTGTTTCAATATGTACATTATTTTTACTCTTACACTGACACTTACTCTTTACATTTTTTTCAATATTTCCTAGGTACATGCCAGTTCTAACAATGCTACAGGAAATTCATGATCAAATCATGGTAAGATTGCATCAGAAAAGGGATGCTATGATTAAGTCAGAGGAAAGAATTTGTCCACGAATTAAGAAGAAAGTGGATGCAGCCATCATTGCCTCTGCCCATTGTGATCCACTTTGGGATGGAAAAATCTCATTCCTAGTAAAAGAGAGAGGTAGAGCATTTACTGTGAATCTTAATGATAGAACTTGTGCTTGTAGAGTATGGGACCTTACTGGGATCCCATGTTGTCATGCTGTCTCAGCAATTCAATCAATTTATCAAAATCCATTAGACTATGTAGCCCACTGGTATACTAGAGATACTTACCTCAAGACTTATAGTCATACTCTTGAGGTGTTAAATGGTGAAGATTTCTGGGAATTCACCGACTGTGACATCATGGGACCTCCACCAATACCAAAGAAATTGAGAGGTAGACCACAGAGGCTGAGAAGGAGAGAAGGCTGGGAAGACAGAGGAAATAATGGTCAAGTGAAGAGGGTGAGTAGAGTAGGAAGGAAAATGCATTGTAGCATTTGTAGAAAGTCTGATCATAGAAAGAACCAATGCCCAGTTAACGAGCCAAATGCTGAGCCAACAGGAGAACAAGGGAAAGAGCCAACTCAACACCCTACTGCACTGCCTGGTGTAGTAATTAGAGAGGGAGCCAACAGCAAGACAGTCAATATTCCAACACCTAATGTAAGTGTCCATTTAGTATGCACATTATTTTTACTGAAAATGATACAGACTAACTATGAAATATATTACAGTCCACAGGAAAAGGTAAAGAAAAGGTGGGATGCTCTAATGCACAAGGGAAAGACATACCCAGACAAGCATTTATGTTTGTAAGTAAAGTCATACCTATATTGGTCTACTTTCCATACTACCATTAAATTGTTCAGTCAATTAATTTGCAAGCTTTTTATCTTTTGCAGATGCCAACTCCACGTGTGATGAATACTACTGATTTTCCAACCAATAATACCCCTCCAGTTAGTACCCCACCAAATGAAGCACACCTTAGTGGAATGGGCTTCCAAACACCAAGTCTTAGCTCAGTTTCTTCCTCAATTCAAACCAGAGGAGGGGGAAAAAAGAAGACAAATGTTGGCAGCCAAGAATCGACACGAAGGCCATATAAAATTCCAAGGAAGAAGGCTAGAGCAAAGTTAGATAAAAACTAGGCTTTCTATCTTTTGGGACTGAGTTTTTGAAATATTAAGTTATTATGATGCTATTTTGTATGCTACTGAATGAGCCAAAATTAGGATTCCTATGAAATGCTCTGTAATGAGGGGTGTTTATGGTTCATGCTCTGTATCTGTGTTTTCATAGTTGTCATAATAACTTGTTAGGTGCATAGGATGGTGCCAAAATCATTAGTCTGTTGTATTCATTTCTTGCTTTCAAATAAAAAGAATTTAACAACATCTAACATCTTTGCACACTTTCGTATAATTCAAAACTTAAGTCAAACCATAAGAAAAATAGCATTCAATATATGTTTAATGACATGAAGTCATAATAAACCAAACATCAATTCAATGCTCTGTTCCAGTTTTGCCAAATAAGCATTCATCTCAATACCAAACATACATTCACATTTTAAGCCAAATCACTACATCAGCATTCAATACATACTTGCCAACCATCAAAAGCAACCTTAAGCATTCAATACATACTTTAAACCTTTAGATCTACACATTTGGTTGCAATACAATTAAAAACAACATCCAAGAAACTACTAATCTACAAATTTTGTTGCAATACAATTAAAAACAACATCCAAGAAACTACTAAACCAATCCATAATTTCTTCACCATCGAACTTTGCTTGTCACTTTTCTTCCTCAACTGTTGCACTTCTCTTTGCAGCACCAAAACCTCTTCTTCTTCATTTCTTTCTTCATTGTTTATCAATGTGTTACCAGTTTCCATCTTCTTTATTACTTCCATCAAACTCTCATTTTTTTCATTGCTTCTTTCTATCTTTTCCTTTAGCAGCAATATCACTTCCCTTGATCTCTTTGTAAATGGAGGATCACACCATTTAAAGAACCTACAACACAACCTCTTATCCTGCAACCAGTTAAACACAAATCCAAATATCAAGCCCATAGCCCATACAACAGATATCCTTTAACAACATACAACAGATATGCCATACCAATTTTATGCTCTGTTGGTCAGTAAAATTAATGAGGTAATTAGGTCAGCACAAACATAACAATCTTCCATTTCCCTTTCACTCTATACACCAATGCTCTGTTTACAGTTTACATAAATTGATCTCAATCACAATAAACATTAAAAATTATGTCACATACCTTGAAACGAGGACAACCGATGAACCTTCTTCCCGGATCAGCAGTTCCCTCTTTCCAAGCTACCCACATCGGTGCGACAATCCCACATCGGCATGTCATCGGAGTTCTGGGCATCTCCCAATCATCGACACGATTTGTGATGCTATTTTCGCTGGAGCTCATGTTAGGAATTTAGGGATTGTCTTCTTTTCTTTGTCGGTCTAGGTGGAGGAAGAAGGCAATACAGTCGACTTGTGAGTGATTTTGGGGATAGCCCAGCTTTTGATTCTTCTGTTCAATTTATCTTCGTCGTCGGTCTACCTGATGCTGAAGGAAGATGAGTTACAAATGGTTTGGGGACTGATTTTGGGGATTTAGGGATTTAGGGATTTAGTGGGTTAAGGGATTTAGGATTTAGGGATTTAATCCACGTAAGTTATTTAAACTATAACATGTACTGCCACGTATTGCCACGTCATTTTTCTGTTAAATGGTTAACAGACACACACGGAATTATCACTTTTTGTAAATAACGTATAGTTCAATGAGTTGACCGTAAAAAAATTCAGTCTGGTGATGTATTTGTAAACCGACCCCTAGTAGAGTGGGGAAAACTGTATTTAACCCGGCAAGCATGTGATTGGGACAGGGGTGAAGAATGGACCCCCACAGGTGATGAGTCGACCAAGAGGAAAAGTTTCCTACAGGAGGTCGCACAAAAGTTCGAAACCAGGTGCTATATCCCTGGACAGTTAACAAGCAATGGAGAGGGGAAGGATGTTGCCACGCCACCGGGAGCCCAACAAAGTGTGCCTGTCATCGATTGGGCAGGGCTAGTTATTCCTGAAGAAGGTATGAAGAGGGACTCAGGCAGTGTGGCCGTAGTCATCGGGGAAGTTTCCGATGTGAAGCCACCTTTCATCCAGCGCATTTCATCTGACCTGACCATCGACAACTGGACAATGGAACCAGTGATATCCAAACAAGGGTAAAACACGGCATCAGGGTGGTAGACCCCAGGGGATGGGAGGATGAAGAAATATCATTTGTTGTTTTGTATTTTGCATAATTATGTCGTTTCATCATGTTGTCTAAAAAATGTGATCGTTGTGGAAAATGACTTATATATGACAAATATTTTGTTTCATGTCAGGTGTACCAATTTGAGTAATCCTTGCCTAACAAACGGTCTTTCAAATTTGAATGATGACTATGATTTTGATATTGAGCTAGATTTCGATTTAATGGGCATTGAGCAAGACGAGACAGATTACGACGACGCGCCTGACGAGATCAAAGGATGGGTCGAGGATAAACCCAAACCCAACTTAGACCAAACCATCACCATAGATATCGGAGCCCCTGACAAGCCCAAAGAGCTCAAGATAGGGACAGATCTTACCCCTAGCCAAAAAGCAGAAATAACTGAGTTGCTAAGCCAGTATGAGGATGTCTTTGCCTGGTCTCATGAGGACATGATCGGATTGTCCACAGACATTGTGGTGCACCGGTTGCCCATCAAGGAGGGTTTCAGGCCTGTCAAGCAGAAACTAAGAAAGTTGAAACCAGAGTGGAGATTGAAGGTGAAGGAAGAGATCATCAAACAGTTCAGGGCTGGAATCATTATGGTATCCACTTACCCAGAATGGCTGTCCAATGTAGTCCCAGTGGCTAAGCCTGGAGGGAAGGTGAGGGTATGTGTCGACTATAGAGATCTAAACAAGGCCAGTCTCAAGGACAACTTTCCAGTGCCTTTTATACACATCCTGGTGGATAACACAGCCCAGTACGAGATGTACTCTTTTGTTGATTGTTTTGCGGGGTATCATCAGATAATGGTGGCGGAAGAAGATCGCGAAAAAACCGCTTTCATCACCCCTTGGGGCACCTTCTGCTATAGATGATTGGCTTTCGGTCTCACAAATGCGGGGGTTACTTATCAGAGAGCCATGATGGCCCTGTTCCACGACATGATGCACAAGGATATAGAGGTCTATGTGGATGACATTATCGTGAAGTCAAGGGTAAAGTCTGATCATATAACTCATCTCAAAAAGCTATTCGATCGGCTCAAAAAATATAATTTGAAGCTCAATCCAGCAAAGTGTGCTTTCAGAGTGCAGTCGGGCAAGCTCTTGGGATTCCTGGTTAGTGATCGGGGCATTGAGTTGGATCCGGTGAAGATTAAGGCCATTGTGGATATGCCGGCACCTCACAGAGAGAAGGAAATAAGAGGATTCCTTGGAAGAATAAACTTCATCAGCCGCTTCATATCCCACTTGACGACTACATGCGAGCCGATTTTCAAACTACTAAGGAAAGATGCCTCCCAAGAGTGGAATGAGCAATGTCAGAAAGCCTTTCAGACCATTAAAAAATAGCTGACAGAGGCACCAGTGTTGGTACCCCCGAAGGATGGGATCCCTCTGTTTATGTATATATCGGTCAATGCCATTGCGATGGGGTGTATGTTGGGACAGAAGAATGAAGCAGGTAAAGAGCAGGCCATCTATTACCTCAGTAAGAGATTTAGCCAATGTGAACAGAATTACACTCCCATCGAGAAGACCTGTTGTGCTTTGGCATGGGCTGCGGGGAGATTACAACACTATCTCCATGGGCATACTACGTACCTGATATCGAGAATGGATCCCCTAAAATATATCTTTGAAAGGCCCATGCTGAACTGTTGACTATCAAGATGGCAGTTAATCTTACAGTAGTTTGACATGGTATACGTAACTCAGAAAGCCATGAAAGGGCAGGGAATTGCAGATCAGTTGGCAGAAACGCCAGCAGGGGGGATGGAGCCTTTAGAAACTCCTTTGCCGGGCGAAGATGTATTTTGGGTATTACACACGAAATGTGATGACGAGGGGCAGTTCTGGAAGCTGTATTTTGATGGTGCCATGAATGCTGAGGGGGCAGGGGCCGGAGCCGTCCTGGTCTCTATCACCGGAGAGCAATACCCTGTGGCCACTAAATTGCAGTTCAGTAATTCGAACAACACAGCTGAGTACGAGGGATGTATATTGGGACTCCGTTTTGCCCGCGATATGGGAGTAAAGAGACTAGCAGTATTTGGAGATTCAGAGCTGGTAATCAGACAGGCGATTGGGGAGTATAGCACGAAGGAACTCCGGTTGCTTCCATACCACCGATGTGTTATCCAATTGATGCGAGAATTCGAAGATATCGCTTTCCGACATATTCCTCGGGGACGAAATGATTTTGTTGATGCCTTGACAACTCTGGCTTCCTTAATCCACATAATCAAAAGCAAATATGTTCCACAGATTGAAATAGCGGTACAGAATGCCCCGACATACGAGGAACATGTTGCGGTATTATCGGACGAGGTGGTTCTGCCAAAGCAGCCTTGGTATCACGACATAAGGGAATATCTGAGGGATAGATCCATTCCCGACGAAGCAAACCGAGTTGAGAGGATGAGAATTCAAAAGATGGCAATGAAGTTTTACCTGAGTGGGGATTCACTATACAAGAGGGATGCCAGTTTGGGATTGTTGCAATGTGTAAATGAAACGCAGGCCCAAAAGATTATGGACGAGATACACGGTGGATTGTGTGGGCCACACATGAGCGGACCGATGCTGGCCAAAAAGATCTTGAGAACGGGGCATTACTGGTTAACACTGAAAGCCGACTGCGATGATCATGTCAAACGGTGTTACCAATGCCAGGCGCACGGTAATGTGATCCATACGCCTCCCAATGAACTGCACTCTATGACCTCCCCGTGGCCATTCTTAATGTGGGGAATGGATGTAATCGGACCGATAGAGCCCAAAGCAAGCAACGGACATCGATTCATTTTCGTCATGATCGATTACTTCACTAAATGGGTAGAAGCAGCTTCTTTCCCTAAAGTAACTCAGGAGATCATCGTCGGTTTCATCAGGAATAATGTCATTTGTCGATACGGGCAACCTGAGGTTTTGGTCTGCGACAATGCCAAGAATTTGAACAACGCCCTCATGAAGGGATTATGCGACCAGTTTAAGATCAAACACCTCAATTCTGTCATTTACCGTCCTAAGATGAATGGGGCAGTGGAGGCTAAAAATAAGAATATCAAGAAGATCATGGCGAAAATGTCTGCTAATCATCGGGGATGGCCGGATCTGGTACCCCTCACCCTGCTGGCATACAGAACGTCAACGCGTACTTCTACAGGGGCAACCCCTTACGCTTTGGTATATGGAATGGAGGTTGTTCTGCCAGTTGAGGTTGAGATGGCGTCCTTCAGAATCTTGATCGATGCTCAGATAAGCGAGGAGGATTGGATGCAAAGTCGATACGACCAATTGGCCCTAATTGATGAAAGGAGGGTGGCTGCTATTTTGCACGGTCAGTTATATCAACAAAGGATCTCTCGATCATACGACAAAAGGATAAGACCTCGGAAATTCAAGGAAAATGACCTAGTGCTAAAAAGAGTCATGCCTTGTTAAGACGAAGCCAAAGGAAAGTTTGCCCCGAACTGGGAGGGGCCTTTTGTGATTAAGAAAGTGCTATCCGGAGGAGCCCTCATATTGCAAGAGATGGATGGGGAGGTGTTTCCACAACCCCTTAATTCCGACTCGGTGAAGCGGTTCTATGCATAAAAAAAAATCCTCATCATTGTTCTCCCCCTGATTTGGAGAACGAACTACGTAGGACCTGATTTCCCAACCTGTGGGAATACGTAGGCAACCATCATGGCACGGTCCAACTCTCAGCAAAATAATATTTTCTCTAACCGAAACCGATTCCCAACAGCTAGAAAAAAAAACCTTCCTATACCCTCGAAACCTTCCCGAAACGAGCCCCAAATCAGCTTCATCTCAAGTAACATAACCCTAGCCAAACCAAATAGTTAGCCAGAATCTGAGACTCAGTCCGATGAAATCAACGGGGGTGCGGCGGCATCTGTCAAATCTCCATCAAAACTTGAGAAAAGAAAGAAGGCAAAATGTCAAAATCATGGTCAGCTGGATAAAATGAGGATCCAATGAAAGGCAGCGATACGACAAAAAGGGAAATTGACTAAATTTAAATGCATGTCTACATATATAAGTCATTTTGTTACAAGATTTCTCTTTCGATAACCGATTGAAACTGACCTAGTCTATGCAGGAAATAAAATACTTTACAAATCTGAAACTAACTGAAGCAGGATGGATAAGGTGGTGGATAGATCTGAAGCATCAGCATCCCCTGCACTCTGCTGCCCCATCATGGTGATGCAATCCAATAAAGCAGTGGCTCGGCTGACAGTCTCAGAGTGAGCATCTATAACTGCCCTAGTCTGCCATACAATGGTGTCTCTATCCGCAAGGGCATCATCTCTAGCCAGAATGGCATCATCTCTCTCGACAAGAGCGGCATCCCTCTCAGCCTCAGTAGTAATCAAGGCCAGGCGGAGTCGGGTATCCTCAATAACCCGACTAGGGGCAGAATCAGCTGAGATGGAAAGATCTGTGGTATCACTTGGGAAAATCACTCCAGAGTCATCAAAAGCCCTAGTTTGACTCAAACCAACCGTATCCGAGTCTCCGCGCAACCATTGCACATAAGCGAATGTCTGGATGGGGCAACCGTCACTATACTCGGCAAGGATCCTGCGAGACCAAAGATCATATACCCGCAGTAGATCTCCCTCTGTCTGGGATGATATAAAGAATCGGTAGGCGGCTGTGCCCGTGAAAGGGTGAAAATCCTGTGTCTGATCAAACTGCCCTGTAACCGCCAAGGGATGATAAGTCGTCACGCCTCTTAAGCCAGCAATGGGGATGAAATCCAGGTTGGGCACGTGAGTCAAGAAGCTCATAAAGGAGCAATAACCCGAATAGATCAGGAGCTGAAAAGGATCCTCAATAACCGACAAGAATTCTACCCAGGAAGCCGCATCAGTACAGCTCACGGGACGAAACAAAAATTGCGTGGCTATGTCGTGGCTGAAGCAAAACCCATGGCGACGGAAATGACCGATGGGGCTGAGATGGCTCATAAACCACACGTACAACAAAGTAGAGCTCCCTCTGAATACTCTGTCTCGGAAAGACTGACAATATGAGGCTGACATGTAGGTATCTGCTAATATCATGGGAAGAACGGTGTGATCCTCCTGAAGGGCTCTAACGGCCGCGACAACTCGCATATCCAACTGATCGGGTCCGGCTGGCAAGTACAAAACTGAGATGACACAGGCCATCAAAACACCTGCTCTCAAAGCGCCCCAGTGCTCCTCAAACACGGAAAAATCACCAGAGAATAGACGAAAACTGTCGGGTGAGCTGAATCGGTCAATCAAGAAATGAAGGGGAACCAGATGGTCTGATGTGATCACCGATAATAAGACTGTCCTCCACAAACCAGTGAAAGTCAAGAACTGACGGCGCATGGGACCAGCTGTGACCCTGGCACAAGGACCATCCAAAGGCAAACCGGTAAAGCGAGCATACTCCTCGAGAGTGGGGGTCAGCTCCACTGTCCCTAATCTGAACACCTGGCGAGTAGGGGCCCAATAGCTCAGAATACCCTCCACAAAGCCCGCTGGCACCTGAAAGGATAATAAGGACCAAGAATGTCCCAAAAGACCATCTGCGATAACCCTGTCGGCCGGCGACAAACTGTCCAACCAGCGGAAAAGTCTGCCAACCAACCCTGTGGGAGGACTGAGATCCAAACGTACCACGGCATCTGATGACGACATCTGTGAAAAATAGTATCAAAAGACTATACAAGGGTCATTCTCTATCCATGAATAAAAAGCATGCATCGAATAGTTAATAATAGAGCAATTGAATTTCATAAGGATAAAAACTGTGCATAAATAAACAAATGAGTTCAATACATAGTGCATGAAATAAAAAAAAATAATAATAAATCTAACAGGTTCAGGTACAAAAGGCCCTATCCTAGCCTGATCTAGTCAAAGGTGAGGTCATCTAAGAAGGTCGGATCCTCAAACTGATCCCCTAGAGTCGTCGATGTCCGAGGCCCAAAGTTCATGTCAGGGATATATGGCGGCGCCGGGGCATCAGACGAGCTCGGGCCTGTGTCAAAACTCGCACTGTCAGGATCATATGCATAGGCATCCTCTGGGGTCCGACCTAGCACCCGAAGATACAACGACAACTGCTCCACCTGGCGGGTCAGAGTGGCAATCTGCTCAGCATGAGTGGGACTCCGAACGCAGGCGGCCCAATCAGTCATCATCACCGAGCCGGGGACCATATCTCCGAGAAAGAATGTGGCCCAGGTCTGAGGACCGATAGTGCGGGGCACCCACCAAATGCGAAAAGCCTCGCTCGTGCTGGGGCCCGAAGAAAGTGTCCATCCATCCTCCCCCGCGAGCATAATCTCTAAAGGCTGAGAGTCCAATGGCCAGGATGTGGTGAAGGGGAGGGAATGCGGAATGCGGATCTCTCCAGTAACGCATCTAAATGCGCGCTCTCCCAGATACATCACCCAACCCCCACACTCTACAAAGTAAGGCGGCGGGTGGAAAGTGCGAACTCTGGGCCAGAAGGATATCCATCTATGAACCCCACAGCCAGGTGCTCAGAAAGATAAGGAGTCCAGACGACCTCTGCAGCGGTGATCAGCTCCAGCTGAATGCGGCAATGGGCAAAGCTGCCAGACACCGGGACCTCTTCCAAGGTGCTGTGGTGCCATCGCCGACCCCGGGGATAGGTATCCAGACCGAGGGTAGTGACAGGCCTCAGACAGGGGAGTCACTCGTAGGCCCAGAACTGTGAACAGAAACAAGGAAAGGCATGAGTAACCGACAAGTGCAGAAAAGAGAAATGAAATGAGGGGAAGTACAGTAAGAAAAGAGGAAGAGAAGGCTCACCAGCAAAAAGTGGTAGAATCCGAGCCAAGCATCTGTCTGTCCCTCCGAACGTAGACGAAGACCGTGGAGGAAGTAAGCAAAGGTGAAGGACCCCCAATCATAGTCGCCAATCCGGTCTACATCCCTGACAGCTCCGATGACACTGAAATGAATGGTCGAGGAGTTGTTCCCTAGGAAACAACCCCTCATAATGGTCAGGAACAGACGTCGGAGCAGAATATCACGAGTGGCTCGATCTGCTGGGAATGGCGTCGCATATATGCCTCCAACAGCGTCAACAGCCAAAGCTCCAGACCCAATGCTACGGGCCTTGAAGACCCGGTCATCGGCAGCGAAACCCAATAAAGCTCGGACCTCCGCTGGAGTAATATCAAGATCCAGAGGGACACGGGATCCGGTGAACTCGATACCCGTGATGTACCTCCAATTCCAGGGAGTCAGCACGACCTCACAGTCCAAAAGGTGAAGGGACTAGGTCTGGTGGAACCATCGCTCGGATAGAGCCCTCATATAACCCTAGGGGCACTGACGGGGAATGATGGTGAAGAAATGACGAAAACCCCAGGCATCCACCACCGTGCGGTAATCACTGTGCAAAGCCGTGTAGAGGGAGTAAATGTTAAACCAGTTACCCCTCGGCTGAGTAAACTCGGGCACCTGTGACAAAAAATGAATGGATCAGTCCAGATCTAAACAGAATTTGGGAGTAAGTTCAGAGGAGTACTCAAGCATACCTCATTAGCAACGAGAGACGCGGAGGGGTGACGACTGAGATCCCGACCCAACAGGTCGGGTATCTGAACAGAGGCGCCAGATAGGGCACGATGAGGAGATGGAGCTGGTGTACTGGAGGATGGCCCCTCTACCGCAACGTCCGGAAGAACAGCCTCCTCAACATCGGGATGATCGGGTCGGATCCGCCAGTCGGCGAGCCTGGCGGGTCCGAGGCAAAGCAGGGGCGGGTGCAACCCTACGGCGGCGAAGGCCCGAGGTCTGAGACGCAGTGAAGCTACTAGGAGCGTCAGGATCCATAACTGGAATAGAACCAGCGAAAAGGAAGGTAAATTCTATTTTAAATTGTGTCGTAGAATTAATGCAGTATGATGCATGTTTACTATATATGCATGAAAAAAAAAATCGGCAGAGTTTCGTCTATAAAATGGGCATCTCATGCATAGCCAAGCATGTTTTCAATTAATCCAAGCCACAACAGATCAAAATTGCATTTATATGGATAATTGCAACATGAAAAAGTCCATAATGCATGATTTTCTTTCAAAAAGAAACAACAGATATGTGGGACCGCATCATGAGCATAAAATATGACTCGCGCAGTTGATACATAGCATATACATGCAATAATACATGGCATAGCATTTCAAAGCATACATTTATATCTCTAAAACATGCAAAATAGCAAATGTATGGCAAAACATTGACAAAATTGGTAAACAATCGGTCAAAATGTTACCTGTAGCGCGTAGATCGATCTAACCGGAGCAGTTTTTGCAAGAAGATTGGAAAATTCGGCAAAAAGGACGTGCAAAGGTGCGAAAATCGTGTGGGGTACGAATGAAAGTGACAGATCTGGGAAGCGGCTGGCCGCTTAAGAGCCCGATCTTAGCCGCAGATCAATCTGCGGCTGGCCGCAGATCCATCTACGGCTGGCCGCAGATCCATCTGCGGCTGGGCCCAGTACTCTCCCCCTTGTCCATTGCAGGCTTAATCGATTCTAAAAACCGTTTGATCCATAATGTGGTAATAAAATGCAAGATTTTTGATGAATCGGGGGTCGAACACGACTTCTTAATTCGACGAGTGACCGGATACGAGACCCGGCACTCACAGGACAATCGACCGGATACGAGACCCAGCGATTACAAGACGAGCGACCGGATACGAGACCCGGCACTCACAGGACAATCGACCGGATAGGAGACCCAGCGATTACGAGACGAGCGACCGGATACGAGACCCGGCACTCACAGGACAATCGACCGGATACGAGACCCGGTGATTACGAGACGAGCGACCGGATACGAGACCCGACGATTAAGAGACGAGCGACCGGATACGAGACCCGGCACTCACAGGACAATCGACCAGATACGAGACCCGGCGATTACGAGACGAGCGACCGGATACGAGACCCGGCACTCACAGGATAATCGACCGGATACGAGACCCGGCGATTACGAGACGAGCGACCGGATACGAGACCCGACAATTACGAGACGAGCGACCGAATACGAGACCCGGCACTCACAAGATAATCAACCGGATACGAGGCCCGGTGATCACGAAACTAGCGACCGGATACGAGGCCCAGCGCCGACGAGACGATCGATTAGAAGACGAGACCCGACGACTAATAATACGGTCAGGGATTGATGCATTGACACCTTTTTACGAAGGTTTTGCATGTCTTACATCTTGCATTGCATCATAAGTTATATGTGTTGCATCATGTATGTATTGTCATTCTTGGGCACTGTCATTCATGCATTGGGTGTCTATTCTTTATCTTGTTCATTTCATTTAACATTTCATAAACATGATAAAGAGGGGCAGCTGTAGACACCCAAATTTTGCGTTCCCTATGCTAACCGTGACAGGAGGGCATAATCGTCAATTGGACCGGCCTACGAGAGCGAAGGATGGGCACAAGTATGAACACTCGACGCCACCGCGACGATTTGCAACCAAAACCGACGTGACATCAAGGCCATCCGAAATGAGCATTCCCGAATGATGTGGTACGTCTCCCAGTAATTCTCGGAATGCAAAATACAATCCTTTCGACGAAAACCGACGTCACGACACGAGAATCGAGGCATGGCGCGAAAATCGAGCAAGTCAAACCGTCCAGCCGCGGATTGATCTGCGGCCAATAAGTGCGCCTTTTGAAAACACGGAACTCGAAACCAGGCTGAGTGGCTGGTGGGCGGCCAGCCAGCCGCAGATCACTCTGCGGCCAGCCGCAGATCAATCTGCGGCTGCCCTTGGCCAGCCTATTTCAGCTAATTCCTTTATTCGACATACAGGAGGTTGAGGAGGTTGAGAGAGAGGAAGAAGTCGAAAATCAGCAGCAGCAGCTCGGAAAAAGAGAGAGAAATAGTAGAATTTTGCAACAAAATAGGAGAGAAAGAAAGGAAAAAAGAGAGGAATTACACTCTTTTGATTTGATTGTATCATATATACTTCTCATTCTATTCCAATACACAAGTCTACATCCACTTTGATATCATTTGCAAGGTGAAAATCCCCTTGTTATAGTAATTTCTATCATATCATTTGGTTAAATTAAATGTAGTTTTCATGTAATTTATGGTGGAACAATGAATTAGGGATTATTAGCGAGGGTTCCATCGGAACAAATTTCTTCCTAATAACCCGATGATATTCATTTATTGAATTCTTTGTTTGTTTTACGGCGATATATTGGGCGTGGTTCCTTTAGGTTGTTATTTTAGGATGTCTTGGCGTTGTTAGATTATCCGTGTTGGTTATGTCTTGTAATATCCATTTTATGGGTGTGTGAAAATTTCGGGTGTGAGCCTAGGAACGCGACCCCGTGGTCCAAATCCGGTGATGGACATCTTTTGATGTGGATAGTAGGAACGATGTAGTCTTCGTTGTAAATATGTAATCGTCGGGCCTTAAAACGACGCCAAGGCGAGAATCGGGTTTAAGGCCCCGTAATAGTGAAATATGTGATTGTGGGCATTTGGGTTATTTTGATGGCTTACATGCCCATGAATAGCCCCTACGCATTTTAATTCTTTATTTGATTTACAGTATTAAAATTGATTTCGAAGCTATACAATGAAGACTTTCATAAAATCAATCAAATTAGGTTATTAGCCTCACGAGGATAATAAATGGGAAGTGCTAATGGATGTCGATTTCTATTCAACGAGAAGGAAAAGGAAAGATCGTGTTCAAAATGTCACAAGAAATGGTTTTATGAAAGTAAATGGTTGTTTTATTAAACCGTTGTGCATAGGGTTAAAGAGATCATAGAAATTGCCTGAAAGCAACGTATAGGTCTCGATTCCTATTTTGATAAGGGTCTAAAAATGGATTTTGTTTTAAACGACGCCTAAGGAAAATTCCATGACTTTTGACAATTAAAAACAAACCTTTCTCATAAAGAATAAAGCTTTTCTCTTAGAAACCGAAGGACATTCTAAAGCACTCTCAAAGCACGACTTTTCATAAAAATCCAAACGATTCTTTCATACAAACTCACCACAATATTCACATAGACACACACATGCGCACACATATACACATTTTAGGAATTAAAAAGGATAGGAAAATCATCAAGATTGCGGTAACCGTGTTTCACGGAAGTCGGGGGGTGCCTAATACCTTCCCCTCGCTTAAGCAAGCCCCCGAACTCTATGAATCTCGGTTTGCAGATCAATTAATTCGGAGTCACATATGAGCCAGCGATTTACGAAAACGAAACTCGGATGAGTTGGTACATCCATTTCAAAGATACCAACTGGCAACTCTGGTCAATTGGCTCATCATAAAAAATGACCTTTTCAAAACCCCGTCGACATACATGCCGACCTTTTCCAAAAAATCATCTAATAAAAAGGCTAAAATTGGAAAGGGCTATAACCGCGATGAAGGCGGTCCCTCCCGGCGTCGACAGGCTTGTTGCACATGCTAAGTGCAATCGTGTCTCCTACGAAAATGAGATAGTTTTTACAATGTGTCACTTGAGTAATGAGTTGATTTGGATTTTGATTTTTGACCAATGATAAAATTTTGATTTCTTTTTGATAACTTCTTGGACGATTGATAGACATTGGGTAGTCTGAATTTGGTTTTCTTTGTTGATTATTACTTTATTTGAGACCCTTCATTTTTTTAGCACATGTCCATTTGGTCAACCTAGTTTTAACTTGGAAGGAATTTATTTGATTGAATGAATTGAGGGAGAAATTTTGGAACTCTATTACTTATTTGATCATAATTTGAAGTTAATATGAGATATTATTTGAGAAAGGGGAAATGATTTAGGCAAATTTTGCAAGTTTGAACGAAACAAAAAAGAAAAAAAATTCGAAAGTGAGAAAAACGAAAAAAAAATTGTTCATGCACTCACTCATAAACACGTGACATGCGAGATGGAGCATAAAACGCACTCGCTGGTAAGATGGAGCATAAAATGCACTTACCGAAGTAAAAGAAGAAAGAAATAAAAGCCTTTTGATCCTCTAGTGTTGATTACTTGTGTTAACTGAGATTTGTGTGAAAATAAATATTCGAGTTTCTCTTTTTCCTTCAAGGTATTGATTTTATAAGTTTATCTGAGTTATGATTGGGTTGATACATTTGGATTCACACACACACGAGGGGTTAAAAGTGAAGTAAGATTGATAAATAAGCCCAAATTTTAGATGAAACATTGTTTTGAAATTTTTCAAGAGTTATTGTTTTGAATTTTTGAGGTTAATGTTGAAGTTCATATTAATTTGTGGCTCAAATTTGTCAAGTTTGTCAAGATTGTTAATTGAATTTTTGTTTTGCCCGAGGACGAGCAAAAGATAAGTGTGGGGGTACCTGATGAGAATAAAATATGTTATATTTTTATCCCTTAATACTTTATCTTTTATATTTATTTTGTGCCTAAATACACTCATTATTCTTATATTTTTATTTTAGGTACAATTAACGAAGTCCGTAACTTTGGAAATACTTTGGAGGGGCAAAGTTGTAATAATGCACAAGTTATTCATGTGGACTTACATGGTATTTTTATATTCACGGATTCCTTTCCAAATTGGAAGAGATTTATGGGATTCCTAGCAGCTCAAGGATTCAACAATTGGAATCAAAACTAAATTTGGATTCAGCTTATTTTCTAACGCGATAAGGAAAAATCTTTTACACAACAATTATGGAAATTCAATCTTGGCAATCTGATTTCTTTAAGGAACTAATAGAAGTAGATTCTAGAATATTAATTTTTTTTACTAATGTAATTAGGGTTTTATTTAGTTAGAATTTCAATTCCAATTTTAAGTTGGATTGTTATTGTTTCTATTATTATTAGGGTTATGGTTACTTTTGAGTAGTATAAATAAGGGGTCAAGGTTGATGTAATGGACACAACACTTCATTCAATAAATAAAAATATTTCTCTCTCTATTATTCTTTGGTATTTTTCATAGCTATGAGTAGCTAAATTTCTGTTCTTGGATTAAGGTGACGAAAGCCTCAGAAGTATTACACTGTGAGTCTAATTGATTTTAATTGTTCAATTATTATTTTGAGTATTGATTATTCTTCTGTGCTTGAATTCTATGATTGATATATTTAATTGCTAGGATGCATACTAGTTTATTAAGTGTGGAAATCTACTGCTAAATTAGATATCAAATCCGTAATTGTTTGGTCACTCTAATTTGTGAAGCAACTAAGGTTAATAATTGACTGCAGATCACGAGATTATTATATCTTAGGAAGAATATTCAACTAAATTAAATGCAACCGCTTGTGCTTGTGTTGTTTAGCTTCATCTGTTTTTCTAATTCTTAAAGCATCTACTAGATTAAACTTTTAGCACTTGTCTGAAGTTGTTTAGTAGTTAGGGTTATTTAGATCGCTTGTTTCTATCTAACTAAAATTAAGGAAAGACACGGAATAATTCAAAATGGTGAATTGATTCTAACGGTGAATATTCAAAATAATAATTGATTATGCTTGAGTCAATGATCAGTGTAAGTTTCTGAGGTGGAAGTTGATTTAATCCAAGGTTTGTTTTCTCTGATTTACTTTAATAAATTATTTTGCATTATTTTTAGTTTATTTTAATAATTACATTCAAAACCCCCTTTTCTGGTATACAAAATATAAAAATAGATTAATCATTCTCTGTGGGATCGACTCTTGCTTGCACTACTACATAAATATTTTTCGCAGTAAGGTTTTATTTTTGGTTGCCTGCGACAGCACACCAGTACCCGGATTTGGGGACGTCACATCAACCCTCCAACCTGCCTCGGTGACTCCTTCGTCTCCTCAAGAACACCATAAGCTGACGGGTATGGAATGATAGCACTGGGTATGCATTCACTCACCTATGAAAGAGACAAAACAGAACTAGATAAAACAGAGTTAATCTGGTTAGTATTCAAAAGCGTTGTCTTGTACGAACATACAGTCATTGGTTGTTCAAAATACAATTCTCTTTCACTCTCACTCTCTTTTTCATAGTCACTTATTTCTCTCTCTTTTTTTTTCATTCTCTCGTTTATTCTCAATCTCGCTTTTCTCAATCTCTCAACTGTTTTCTCTTTCATTCTTTTAACTCATTCTTGTATTTTTATTCTCTTTTTTTCCAATCCCTCTTTTTCTTTTATCCTCTTATTTTTGATCACGATCTTTTTATAAGTGCATTAGGTCATGAACTTGCTCGGACGTCATAGGACAAAGTGTGACTCTTCTTCGATTGTGTACCAATGAATACTCATTCGTACAACTGTTATGCTTCGCGCGCCTGTTGTGTCGCCATGGCTTCCCAAGTAACAAATGGCAAGTATGTGTTGGAACTACATCGCATAATATTTCGTCTTCATATCTACTAATGCGAAAAGAAACTGACACCTGTTTATTCACTTCCACCTCCTCACAATCGACGATCCCTTACAACTTGTAAGGTTGAGGATGCGCAACTATTGACAACCCTAGTTTCTCCACCATTATAGTGCTAGCAATGTTAGTACCAATATCACAATCAATTTTCACAACGCATACCTTTTCTTGTACTAGAAACCTAGTATAAAAGATGTCTTTTTACTGCATTGTATCTTCCTCATCGGCTTGCACACTTGTATCCCTTCTTGTCACCAACGGCTCTTTGTGGACTGCATGATCCTCCTTTACCTCCCTCGACTGTACTCGATGTGACGCCCCCAAATTCTGACGTCACTGTCTCGAATTTGGTTCATCACGTGCTAACACAATAATGATAAAAACTAATGCAGCGGAAAAGATAGAATAAATTGCATTGATTTAATATAATTATTCTCGTCCCAAGGTCTCGCAACCGATACTACAATATTATCCAAAAGTCTTAATTTAACTGAAACATGGTACTAATACATAATCCATGCCTAAGCTTATTACATAACCAAATTCAGAAAACTTAAGCAACATAGTAATTAATATCCTTCCTAAGGAAGAACAAAGCTACTCCGTAGTTTTGCCCTTTCCCTTATCCTTGCCTGAAGGTTCACCTCGCTCTGCCTTAACTGAAAGGTTTAAAGAAAGCAAGAATGAGCAACAAATTTGCCCAGCAAGTATATACAATGAGGGTGAACAATATAAAGTTCAAATTTCAAGGGTATGAGAGTAAAGGATAATTCAAGGATAATAAGGATAATCAACTGTTATACATAAGAGTCATTATGGACTGGAGAATATCAATAGGATTCTTGCATCTAATCATTTCAAGTCCAAGAATATGAACACTGAGTAGTCACTAAAGGACTAAGAACTCCTGCTAGAATTAACAGTTTTTATACTGAAAATCCAATAAAAAACAAGTACACAGGTGATCAGCCTATAGTACCCCAGATTATGCATAACTGTCACATGCTTGTAAGTGCGCACGTCGGTTCCCCGACAATATATAATTTTTCCCTTTTATGAGGGTTGTTCATCTCAGTAGATAAGAGTCCTCACCAAGACAATTGGTTTGGAATAGCTTTCTAACACATGTATAATAGTCTAACCGAAACAATAGTTTAGACAACTTTTATAATCTTATTCAATGATTTAATGAATACCAATACTCGCAATGCGGTTTAAGGGATATTAATCTTAAACCAATCCTTAGAATATGAATGACAGTTTATGAAGCATAAGAGTCATTGTCACATACTTGTATGATACAGGAATATACAAGTTTACATGTTTGCTCAATATAGAGAAAGGGTTCGAATACTTGCACAATATACCACATCCTGCTCGAATGTAAATTGAGTAGGGTTAAAGGAAACTTGCCTTTAGCGTAGTTTACGACTTTACAGCTTATCAACACGGCGACGAACTAAAATATTCTATTGTAACATAGTTACGTATATATAGAAAACGCTTCCATTAGCCACACATATCAATTACTAGATAATTACCCTTTCACATAACCAAGTATGTAAGACAAATACGGAAACTATCTTTGGTATATAACTAGACCACATAATAGCATACTACCATGTTTTGTAGTTTTGAAATGGACGTTAATCCTGATGTTTCGGAATTCCACTTATAAACCATGTACACGTCTTGAAGCACTCATGTTATAATACCAGTACATATTTGAATACCAAAAACATTGCTACAACTTCTGCTTTACACTTTAGAATAACAATGCAAGCAATCCACAAGGTTCAGATTTACAAACAAAATCAACTAGACCAACTGCAGGAGGGCGCAACTGCGCTCTGGTTAGGCTTAGGGACGGCGCAGCTGCGCTATCCCCTGGCCAGACCAGAGTTGAGTTTTTATTTTCCTGGTTTCAGTCCACTACTTAGCATACCAAGATATTAACAATTACTACTCACACATGTTAAAGGGTTTTGCATACTCACATGATCATTTCAAGTTTATATTACTACTTTATAAATCCTTAGTTTAGAACTTCGGCAAAATAATGTCAAACAAGTTTAAGAATCCACGTAACTTACCATACCAAGTACTTATTCATATATAAAGGTTATACCATCTGAAATACGCATGTTTATGTGCTCACATCATCTGTACTTAGTTTACATAGTTCACAACTTGGAAATTTGCTTAAATTCATGCTTGAACGATGCAATGTTATAACATACTAAAGGAACACACATGCACATCTTGTCTGGGAAATATCAGAGTACTAACATGCATGTCCAACATCTCCTAATGAAATTATCATTATATTTATGCATGCTTGCTTCAAAATGTCCAAGTTTGCCTTTAAAAGTCATTTTAAACTAGGTCGTGGTCATCTAGCACACATGAAGTATCTTGGAACCTTATGTCATGCATAATCAGACCATATACACATGTTCGTATGATCAGAACTTGCACATTGTAAGCTTCGGTAAAGTCTAGTTCCAAAACTATAAGTTTCCTTTAGAAAAACACATACAAATTGAAGCTAGGATGCTCATGCTATGCAAAGGAGCCTTATACTATATGCTTCACACATTTTCAGGCATGTCTAAGTTAACTAACCACGTTAGAAAGTAACAGTTCATAGCAGAATCAAGTGTTGTTGACTGGTGCACGGCGCAGCTGCGCCGTTCTGAACTGTAGGGAGCGCGCAGCTGCGCCCTACCCTAGACGGTTCAGAATGGCCTCTGCTTCGGCAGAAATCAAACCCAAACACGAATTTCTTTACTTAAGCATGTTTAAAATCAGTCACATTGCTATCATGCATACATATAAACTTAACAAATATCATGCTAACAATGTACAACACCCATTTACATTTTAGTACTCTCCTCAATTTTTGTACATTCAAGGCATGCATTTTAGTACCTTTATGAGAATTTGCAGAACTTGAATTTAAAACATACTAAAGTTAATATTACCTTTAGGAGTTAAATTGCTAACTAATGATCTCCAATTTTAGATTACTCCTCTACTTCACAACACTCCCTCTTTATAAAAACTTACCAGATAATTTGACAAAGAAAGTTTGGGAGGAGGATGGGCTCTAATTTATAGAAAATCAATTAACCATGCCAAGCCTTTACCCAATTTGATTGACTAACGTGAAGAAGAAGAAGCTGCTGGGCAATTTTGGTTTGGTGGAACAGTTGCAAGTTACTGTGAAGGCCACTCCCCATTCATCATTTGAAGTCTACTGAATTTGATAAGGAAATAGGCTAGCCTTTCTTCTCTTTTTGAGTTTACTGAGTTTTGAGCAATATAGGGAGGATAGGCCATTGGTCTATTCACGTAATTGAAGGGAAGGGACTCACAAAATAGGACAAGAGCAAACTCAGCATTCCAAGTAAGGCTTATTAGTATACTTTGATTTAAAATGTAAACTTAGATCATATAGTGTATTAAATAATTAAATGCTACCACATTGAATCAATAGTCACATGTACACATATCATATAATCCATGTACATTAATTAAAGTGAAATCTAATTAATCGCTAACACCCAAATATTCAATATACATTATTATTTCATAATACGTTTATTGTAATAACATTTAAGTATGGAAATAATTATCATGTAGCAAATATTAATTACCCCATATAATTTAAATGTACATCACACATCCAGATATCACATAGGATGTTCATGCAATTTAAATGTCACGCACACTCCACCTTATTTAATGAGTTATATGAATACTCACACATGCTAATGACACAAAAATATCATGTCACATAACATTTAATTAAATAAAAGGAGGTTATTAGCCACACAATAATTAATTAAGATACATTAAAAATTTCTTTTCTTATTAAATTACTCCTTTATTAAATAAGCAAGAAATCATTTTATTACATCACTATTATGGTGACATATCACATATACTCATATTCGAATAAATATTCAACTTAAATAGAAAAGTCAATAATAATATTATTTAAAATTCTCGGGTATTACACTCGATCTCTATACGCCTTAGGAGTGTTTTGTGGCTTCCTCTAATGCGACTCTTCATGCTTTTGAACCCTCTTTTCATCATCCCAAGTTGATCGCCTTAAAAGTTGCTCTACATGTCTTGGAGATGCATACTCTTTTCTCCTATTCAGTTGTACTGGAACAAACTGCTTTCTCATCACAGTTTTCAACTCCTCCCATGTCTCGATCGGATGCTCTCCACATCTTCTCCTGCTAATCACAAACTGATCCCACCATGTAACTACATGAGCATAAAAATCTTGAACCGCAAGTTTGAACTTCCTCGCTCGGAATAGTCTTGATATTCAAACTCCCGCTCCATCTTTTTCTCCCATCTCAAATACGCATCAGGATCACTCCTCCCTTGGAAAGAATTCCTTCGACTTTCATGAGTACTAACAAATTTATATCCATACATGTTTGCTGTAAAATAAAGGTTAGTAGATAAAATTTTTCTCACACACTCCCTTACGTGTTTCGCTCAAATAATGATGAATCACTTGTGTATCACACAATTCGGCTTTTAACCTTTATTAAGCTCACAACTCTTGTATTTTACCACTCAATATTCTCTCTTATAGGTTCTTTTTGAATTCACCAAACAATAATCACAGTTTACTATTCAATTCAACAAGAACATATCAAGAACAAATATAGTATGTATGAATCTTAATGATGGCAAGCAATCGAAATAACAAACTGAAAATTTTCTTCTTTTTTTTACACGCACGATTTTTTTTTAACTCATGACTTTCTCTCTGTTTTTTTAATATACTCACAATTTTTATTTTTGTTGCTATTCAATAAAAAAATAAAGGATAAGTAACCTGCTAGGAACTTAGCTTTGATACCAAATGATAGACTCCACGGCACGCTTGCGTGAGGTGGTCGTCGCTCGGATCGTTTCTAGCAAGTTATGAAGGTGGAACACTCTCGACACCTCAACCCAACGTCTATAATGAGACGAGAACCTTGGTACAATCGATCGCGCAAGGTAGTTGCGTCGAATAGAATATCAATGACACCTTGACCCGTCGTTTATATGTAAGCGGTAACCTTAGTATAATCAACGATTGATGTTGTAGAAGACGCCACACACACCTATGATCTGTTGTATGATAAGTCAATTTTAAACCTCACAGAAAAATCATGAACAGTTCGAGAGTTCTCAAAGAACCAAAAGGAGAATAATCTCACATGAGAAATTTTATTAATCTGAATTGTTATTGGAATTACCTCATTCATGTCTATTTATAAAATTAAAAAGAAACCCTAATTACATTTGGAAATAATAATTGATTTAGAATGAAAATTCTAACTAAAAAGCATCCTAATTACATTAGAAGTAAAACTAAATAGAATCCAAGAATCCTTGCAGCTTCGGAACTAAATTACTGCGTGAACGAAACTTGCGAAGCTGAAATTAATGATATGAATGATCCTTGTCGCGTTGGAAATTTTCTTATCGCATGAAACTATACTGATACCGCGTGAATGAGCTGACTATGGCCCATATGTAACTTAAGCTAGAATCAATTCACATATCCGTGTGAATGTTGGGAAATTAATTGCATAAAGGATTGCTGAATCAAGACGACCCACATGTTATGCAATATATATTAAGTACTGAATATATAAACTTAAAGGCCCACATGATAAAGCAAGCTAATATTCTAAGTGCTTCATATGTAAGGTAGCTTGCTGCATATATTAGTTTAGAGAAGGCCCACGTGATTGGCTTAATTGCTAGGATCCGTGCATGTTGCTGAATATATATTAAACCTGTGCATGCAATTAAATCCTAATATATCCAATATGTTAATCGTTTGCATGCTAGGAATGCGTGCACCTCCTATTTGGAATGCAATAAAAAGTTTTGCATGTACTTGGCTGCTACTAGGAATCCGTGCATGGCTGCATTGAATTAGCATTCCTTTGCATAGGTTAAATTAGAATGATAGGTTATGATTTACAGGCTGCCCATGTGTGATTATAAAATCCGTGCATGTTAAATAGCCCACGTTGCCTTCCATCCAATTGATATGTTAGTATATATTAAGCTTGCTGATGAGGATTGTATCAAGCAAACTCTACGATCTTCAATTTTCTTTACAATCTCTTAGCAAACTCTGCGATCTTTAATTTATTTTACGATCACTTAGCAGACTCGGCGATCTTCAATTCATTCTACGGTCTTTGTGTAGACTCTACGAACTCGATCAGTATGTTCTACGATCATTCAATAAGCTTTACGATCGTCTGATTTCCTAAAGTCTATACATTTGATTCTTTCAACAAAATATATCAACCTAACAAGTTTGATCTTCTATTCTAAGTCATTTTACATCATTTTCATTTTAAGGACTTCACAAAAGCTATTGGTTATAAATATACACTATATCATCATCAAATTAAATATATGTATTTGTACTAACAATCTCCCCTTATTTGATGATGATAAAACTAGTAGTTTCAAACAATCATCAATTCTAAAATGCAGATAATTTGATACTTTAAATTTAAACATGATTTATATATAGTGAGCAACTGTACTTCTTGAGAGAAAGAATGAATTTATTGATGAATAAAAGAATTTTACAAAGTATAAAAAAAAAATCAATGAACATTGTACAACATAACTATTTATTTACCTTCTCCCTCTAGTACTTCTTGATGGATCTCTTCTTCCAGCTTCTTGCCTTCTCATGTAGCTTTCTCTCCCTTCTGCTTCTCTTTTCTAAATTTCTTAAATTGAATCTCTGGGTTCAAGATAAGGCATGTTAAATTGTTCTTCCCCTTCTATGTGAACCCCTTAAAGATTTATGTTCATGAAAACTAGGTCACTGGATGGGAGTCGTGAGCCAGTAAGTGTTACTGCACTCGACAATCCTGGCCTTGAAGAGGAAGTCGACTGTCCACGAGATTGTCCTTGGCCCAGAAGAATAGCTTAAGGTGTAGAAGAAACCCTAGATGGAGGATGAGGAGGAGCGATTGATGATTGTTGAGGTCATCTCCTCTCCTCCTTTTTGTCAGCATCTCTGTCATTTCATAGAGTATGTACTTCTTCAGAGAGCTGTTTGACAGAGTTGATAAGTTCTTGCATTTGGCTCCTTGACAGGGTGATGTCATCTTTGGATTCTTGGTATATGGCATCAGCTTATTCTCTTTGGTGATGAACAAGTGTCATCACATTATCAGTATGTTCCATTGACTGCATGACCAAACCTTTAAATTCCAGCAAGGAGGAGCTCAAAGAGAAACTTCATCGGAGAGAAACTTTATGGGTTCAGCATTAGTAGATTGGAGAGAAATCACAACTGCTTTATGATCGGCGATTTGCTTGAAATAGATTTCATCTCGCTTCTTGAGATTTTCAAGAATGGTTTGAATAAGCTCATTTATTCTACCGCCAAACTCTTTCAACATTTCGCCAGGTACTTTGGCAGTTATCTCAGCTATATGGGCTAAACCTTTCTAAATTCCAATAGCAGTGTCCTAGATACCAGCGTTGCACTCATCAACAATGATGTCCAACATTCGCTCGAGCTATTTCTTGGATGGTACTACTGAAACTCTTTCGAGTATCTGTTCCATTAAGGCTTCAACTCCTTCCTTATTTTCCCGGTTTATTTGATTGAATAAAGAATAAGAAAGTACTAAATCTAAGTTAGGATTATTGGAAGAGGAAAGTATATATGTATGAGTATAAGATGTAGGAGGTATTTCTGTATAATCAGTGTTTTGAGTATTTATAGAAGGAGTTTGGGTTTCGATCGTAGGGTTTTACGGCTCTACGATCGGAGAGGATGGGGGAGATGGAGAGGATGAGTGTATATATGCAGGAGAGATGTTAGGTGAAGAGTATGTATGTATGTATAGGAGAGGGAGTATTTAGGTTTTTAATCGTAGAGTTTTGTGACTCTACGATCGGTGATTGAGGAATTTGTTCTTCGATCGTAGGATGTTGGGACTCTACGATCGGTGATTGAGGTTGTTGGCTAGAAGATTTCTCAACACTCATAGTGTTGGACTCTACGACTGCATCATTGTAAGAAGGAGGTTGTATTTTAAAGAATAAAGAAGAATCAATGATGGTGAATTTATTGTACATACCTGAGTGAGAAGATTCATCATTAGAAATTGTTCTTCTAGCGAAGTTGATGACCTTAGAAAAATTCTGAGACAACACTTTCACATTAGGATATGACGAGAATGTCCAAGTGATGTAGCTTAGATCTCTTTACAAGAGTGCCTTTAGCCTGGGCATGACAGCAAGAAAATAGAACAGTAAGTCACTACGACTATTATAGATAGTAGTGATTCTATCTATGTCTTCTTCTTCATTATCATAGAGTCCTTCGCTTAAGAATTCCAAATTTATTTGCCCTGCTCCTGTCTCTTCAGAGATTGGGGGGTCTTTAAATGTATCATCTGGTTGCTCCTCCTGAGATTGAGCATCCACGGGCTCAGAAGCAGGTTGACTTCGCTCTCTTCCGATATCCTCCACCACTGATTCAATGATTCTTGTAAGTTCCAAGGAATCATCGGAAGAGCTTTCCATCGGCTTCGCCCCCTCAAAAGTAGCTTCAACTGGCTTGGCCAATTCTAAGATTCTCTTCTTCTTCTTCTTTTCAGGATCTGAAGCATTCCTCATCATTTTCTTCTTCCTATCTGGGTCTGAGGTTTTCTTCAATTTCTTCTCAGACTAATTCTTTAATTTTCTCTTCTTTAGCTCAGGTTTAGATACCTTCACAACAGTCTCATCATCATCTTGTTGTAGCTCCGGCATATCAGTCATCTTAGTCGATTCTATTAGAGTTTGTTTGATTTAATGATGACTACTGTGATTATGTGAATAAGATTATGTCTATGTGCTTATGTGCTTTTATGATTATGTGTTCATGTGTCTATGTGATGAGTTTATGTGATTATGTGCTTGTATGATAAATTTGATTGTGTGTCTATATGACTATGTGACTATGTGAAGTATGTGATGATAAGTGTGACTTGTTGAAAAATGTATGTGATCTGTTTGTAAGATTCATTTATATAACTAAATGCTAAATATTGAGAGTTGTATACTTATAGTTGATGAATATAGTTTGATGATAATTGTTTGATGCAATGATTAATCAAATATTAAAGTATAATTGTTTCCAATCTTTGTAAAGACCTTATAAAAGAAATACATGTACAAGAACTTAGAATAAAAAGATCGAGATTGTTAGGTTGATCTTATCGTAGAGTTACTCTGCACGTTCATAATGTAAATATTGTAAGCAGAGTAATCTAAGTATTCAGAGAATAAAATGATCAATGTATAGTTGTATAAGTAAGTTTTGTAAAGTCCTTCAATGAAAAATATGTACAAGGACTTAGATTAAAAAGATCAAAAATATTAGGTTGATTTTACTGAATAAATCTGATGTATAGATATTAAGAATTCTGTGTTCGTAAAGACACTCTGCCAGTTTGTAAAGTCAAGATGGATCGCAGAGTTAACTCATGATCATAAAGCATCAGATGGATCACAGAGCAGTTACACAAGTCGTAGAGTTCACTTTACAAAGAAAAGATCATTCCGTAAAGTGAACAAAGAATCGTAAAGCTCACAGCATCCTAAAAAGGAAAATCCAAGATACGAAGAAATCAAAGCTGCAAGGAGATCTCAGAGCTAAAGGAGGAATCACAACAAAGTTCGTTGAATTGTCCTCGGAACTGTAAAGCCTTGGCCAGACACAAACTCACCTCATAGAGTAAATGAAGAACTACAAAGACAATCAAAGATCGGTGAATAAAGACTGAACGTAGAGTAGTTCAAACAATCTCTGCAGAAACTCAATGATCGTTCAGAAAAAGACAAGACTATTGAATCAACACCAGAACGTAGAGTATACAACTGATCAAAATTGTAGATCAGCTGAAAAACTATTAGAATGAAGAAAATATTGTAAAGTCATAAAGTTGACCATGGAACTAAAAGGCGATAGCAAAGCTCTCTCTTATGAATGATAAAGATAAGTTGAAGAATAAGCAAGTAAAGGTCAATTCATAAAGGTACTCTACCTGATCGTAAAGGATAAGTCAGTTCGCAGAGTCACTCAGAGATCGTAGAGCAACAGCTGACATTGTAAAGCTTCAAAGAGATAACAAGACCGTAAAGTTGTCTCCAACATCGTAAAGTTGCTAAGTCTACCCAAGCTTCGTAATGCACTCGTTCGTAGAGCAGATAGTTGAGCAGAACGTAGAGCTCCACTCTACGATTCTTATTACTCTACTAAGGCAACAGATCGTAGAGCAAAGTCAGGTCTAACAGAAAGACTGACAATGGAACCTTGCAAGTAGAAGATCCCGAAGTGTCAAACAATATATCTTTGGCAGAAAGTGAAGATGTGTCTACTGGTTAGTTCGCCGAAAGTGACCTGTCAAAGAATTAAGTAAAGCTACAGTTTGATGTGACAAGTCCAGAGCCAAAAAGTACGCTGACACAACAGCTCTAGAAAGTCAACATCAAGGATATCAAAGTATCTGCACATTAAATGTTTCAAAGGACACTTTGCAACTGGAAAATCTACAGAAAACTATAAAAGAGCACCAAGATTCAAAATCAAAAGAGGAGAGTGAGATGATGGATGAACATGAGAAACGTAAAGTACAAGATCTAAAGGAAAATGCAAGAACACACTCTACGATTCATCAAGAACACAAAGAGCTGAACTAATAAAATATAGAGTATGATGACTCTACAATAGAAGATGTTTTCAGAGCTATTAAGTACAAGAGGAAGAAGATCATCAATGCCATCTTGACATCAATCATGAAAAGCTTCTAAGTACTAAAAAGAAAGAGCTTTATTGTCATCTTAGAAGACCATCATGAGCAACTGTCAAGTACCGAGAAGAAGGAGCTGTATTGCCATCTTAGTAGCTCATCAACAATGATCATGTATAGTTGTTGAGCACCAAAGAAAGTCAAGCATCAATGTTGAAGATCAACAACACCAAGAAGATGATCGTGTTCAAGCTATTGAGTACCTGAAGATGAAGGAGTCTGAATGCCATCTCAGCAGCACACCCAACAAACATACATACAGGAATTGGGGCTAGTGTGTCCTGGTCTTAGTGACCAAATTACGGTCAGTGTGTCCTGGTCATAGTAACTGAATTAGAGTCAGTGTGCCCTTGTCTTTGTGACTAAATTACCAAGTCTGCTGGGCTTGACAAGGTCTTAGTGTCCTTGTCTTAGTGACTAAAATATCCAAGTCTACTGGGCTTGAAGAGGGCAAGAGTGTCCTGGTCTGTGTGACCAAGTTCATAGTGAATTTTCTACTTGCTGAAGTAGAAGAGTGGACTAGGAGTTATTCAGTCTCCGAACCACTTAAAAAATCTCTCGTGTCATTTACTTTATATTTTTTTACATTCTGTCAATTATTTAATGTGTTTAATGCATATGATGAATGGTTAACTTCAATATGAACTAACTTTAGAACTGAGATCTTAACACATCTTTAAGGGGAGTTTTCAAATTAATATTTTGCTATGCAAAATCAATCTTGATTAAATAAACTATTTGGTATTACTTATTAATAAACTGAAAATGTTATAGAGATCTATTTAACCCCCCTTCTAGATCTCTATTATGCCTCGGGGGAATAACAGATTTTTCTTCATCATTGATTGACTCTGGCTCACAAGCCTTCCCCGCCATTTCTTCATTTGCCTTTTCTTCCTCTACGATTAGAGAGCTGGAAAGCTCTACGAACGGAATGTTGCTGACAGTCGTGGAAGGAGGTTGGTTTGAGGTCCTTTTTAACCTTTTACCCTTCCAGTTGCTTTCTTTGACAAGCTGACTGAGAGAATCATTAACTTGTTTTCCAGCAGACTCTTTGAATTGATCCCTCTTCTCAGGAACGATTGACTCGTCCTGAGAGTCTTTAGGAATGTCTTTCTTTCGTTCTTCCTTCTTCTTAATCTTCTTCTGATGAGACTTCTCAACAGTTGAAAGCCAATGGCTCAGGAACTTCAGGGGCTGCAAAAACCCTAGAGGTTTTTTCCTCTATCTCAGTAATCTTTCTCTTTGTCTTAGCCTTTGTAGGCTTCTGGACTTCACTAAGGGTCTTCTCACTTCCCTCTTACTGTCTTGACCACAAGATTTCAACTAGGTTCCTCTCCCAGTTATCGAAGAGCTTCTTCGTTATCTTTTTGCTGACGTTCAGGACATCTCCCTCCTTGTCCTCAAGGCCATTTTTCAACTTCTTCTTCAGAAAGATGTTGATGAACCTTCCATAGAATATCTTGGGAAAAGGTTTATTCGCTGCCTTCTTCTTCTCAGTTTCACTGAACCATTTAGATATACAGTCCATTAACATAGCTCCAAAATTGATTTTTTTTTCTCCATCACAATGGTAGTCATTATCTTCATCTGAAGTTCGCTGACAGAGTCATGGGTTGAGTCCTTGCATAGGATACACTTTCCGACAATGTCGGCAAGGAACTCGTAGTTCTGGGAGAATTCTTTCTTCTTCATCCCCTTGAGCTTTGGGTTCTTCTTGTACCCCATGAACTCGAGCCCAGACTTCACATCTACCTTTTTAAAGGTAGTGACTCCTTCATTCACGAACCCAAGGCAGTGGTTCATCTTCATCACTTCATAAGTGAGTTTGACATTTTTCACTCTTGTGGTAATGACCCACCCCATTTGCACAAGAGCCATTTAGATAGAATTCTTCAACTCTTTTGGTGAAGATCCTTGATTTTATGCTCAGCACTTCATAAAATCTCGCCTTCTGTACAAGGTCCAGCACAACTTGAAATGTTAGGTTTGTATATAACGCAAGCATGCAATCAAATTACATAAATAGGGCGGAAGTGTGATAAAACGAATTTTAAATTTTTTTATACAAACCATCACCATGATATGTCCTTGTGTTCAATTATCAATTAGCGAAAGAGATAGAGATAGAGAATTATACCCTCGTGAATCAAAGCTTCCTCGGGTATAAGTTCACCTCCAAGTCCTTCGCGTTCTCCTTGAATTCCACCGACTAAATTCTTTCGCTTGATCAACGTTAGCCACCCAAGTATTTGGCCTCTAGAGGTGATCCACCAAAGAAGAATAGTTATTCAAGAAGATGGGTGTTGGCAAAACCCTAGTTTCTATCTCTATAGAAATTGCAAGTACTCTCCACAATCTAATGCAAGAGTGTGTAACCCTAATCTATGATAAGACTTCTCTTATTTATAGATGTAGGAAAACCCTTCCCTAAACTATTTAGGATTAGGGTTTCTATTCTAATTAAACTCCTTTAATTAATTATGCTCCTAATCCAATTAGGAATTTATGAGAGAGTACTTCTATTAATTAATTCCCAATCTCTATTAGGAATTAAATAATATTCCCTCCGTCCCAAATTAATTGCATTTCTAGGACTTTTTAAAGTCAAATTGACTATTTTTAAAACTAATCTTTTTACTATTTTTGCTAACATATATGTGAAGATATTATAACCAAAAGAAAGTATATACAATTTATTACTAATTTTAATTTTTATAATTTTAGAAATATATTTATATATGCTTAATTATTAATTTTAAAAATAGTCAATTTGACTTAAAAAAGTCCTAGAAAAGCAATTAATTTGGGACGGAGGGAGTAGTAATAGTAATAATAATAAGACTCCTCTTATTAATTTATATTTAATATTTCCAAAATATTAAATAATGAATATTAAGCTATTTAATTTATTCTATCTCTATAGATTAAATTAAATACACTTAACTTATTATTACAATTATGCCATTTACTTCTTAAATAAATATTTTTCTTTTGCGGTGTGACCCTTTAGGTTCTCCATATTAAACCGGTGGTGAATAAATCAATTAGAACAATTCTAATTATATTTAAATAAATAAATTAAACTATTTAATTCATTTAAATAAATAATATTTATTCTACAATAAGGGTAAGCCCCCTTAGCGATCAACGACTTTTCAAATAATATAGATTTCAACATTAATCATAAAAAAACCTTTCAGTGCATAGTTACCGTACAATTCAATCCTTCTACCATACAATGTCTCAATTAAATATAAGACATGGATTTACTGTCAAGTCTTATTTTATTTAATTATATGTATTTCGATTCCCAAATGCACAACTTTAAATAATGCAAATTAGAAACTCCTTTCTAATTTCATTCTGCCTTGGCCAAGGACTACTGAGTTGTCATTTATCGAATCACATAGGACATTCACATCTTTTACTAGACGTGGTAGATACTTTGTTGATCATTCACCTATCTCCATGTACAACTTATTATACCCAATCATACCCTTTGATATACCCTAAAGGTCTTAAGGGACATGTCAAAGTATAACTCATCATACATAAGATACTATGATGATCTCAAGTCCAAGGATCACTTGTACTACTATCACTAGAGGAATTCCTATTGACAGGAGAGTAAAACTCCATTAGGTATTCCTTAGCGAGCCACGTTCAGTGTACTTATTCTCCAATAAGCATCTACATACTTGCTTTAGTGTCTCCACACAAATGATTATGAGATCAATCATCCTCTTTCTAAGAGCAAGCAACGTATGTACTAATCTATCCGGATTAACTAATCCCCTTTTTAGTAATCTAACAATTATAAACGATTTTAGTTTGTGAGCTATCTAGAATTTAGATCTCCTTAGCATGATCACCATCATGATTCTAAAAGCATTGCTCAAAACTATGGGTTTATCACATTTAATATAACAACACAATGTAGATAAAGTAAAATACCTTTAATAACCGAATAAGATTACAAAGTATATGCTACATCATATCAAATATGATTGGCTTGCGTGCATACTACTTTCAATCTCCCACTTGCACTAAAGCCAATCGCCATGATATCTTATACCTTTCTTCTCTAAGTGACGATCATCCTGTTGTTTGGATAAAGCTTCGGTAAATGGATATGCAATGTTGTTCTTGAGAGTCCACTATCTCTATAGTGACTTCTTCTCTTTCAATGATTCTTCTAATCAAATGAAAGTGCCGCAACACATGTTTGAATCCAAGATGAGACTTAGGAACTATTCCTAGTTCTGTAATGAACTTTTCGTCCAAGCAATCAACTTGCAGCTTCATTTACAACTATATACTTTGTTTTTGTCACTAAACCAGCAGCTCTTTGCTGTTTGGAACCTTTCCAATTCACTGCACCACAATTTGAGGTAACTATTTACCCTAAAGTGGATTTGTTATCGTCTTGGTCAGTCTGAAAAACTTGAGTCAGTTTAGCCCTCTAGTTTTAATTCAGACCCACCATGTATCATGATCATATCCTCAATACCGGTTAGGTACTTAAAGATGTTTTTCACTATCTTACAGTGATCTTCTCTAGAATATGACTGATCAACATCAGGCCTTGTATATTCACTACATACATGATAGTAACTCATGCGATCTCTCTTTTAATTGGAGACAATTTTAGAGAAATACACTCTATGGCTCATCATCATGAGACCTCTCTTGGAGTTTGCCATGCTAAACGCCTTTAGAATCGAATGAATATACGTTCATTGGGTCAAGCCAAACATCCTTTTAAATCTATCTATATAGATTTATATTTCAAATTTATATGATGCTCCTCCCAAGTTATTCATGCAGGAATGTTTAGACAATTTTATCTTTACTGATTGTAGCATTCGTGTGTCATTTCTTATTAGTAGTATATCAACATATAATACTATGAATATCACAGTGCTCCCACTGACCCTTTTGTACACATTAGGTTCATTTTCATTTTTGATAAAATCAAACTCTTTTGATTGTCTCATCAAAATGAATGTTCCATCTTTAAGAAGCTTGCTTCAATCCATAAATGGATCATTGTACCTTAAAACACGATTTGCTTCAACCTTTGAAACAAATTCCTCTGGTTGTATCATACATACATTCTCCTCAAGTCTTCATTGAAGAAGGACGTCTCCACATCCATTTTGCCAGATTTCGTAATAAGCTGCAATCACAAGCAAAATCCAAATGGACTTGAGCATTACCCGGTAATAAGGTTTTATCACAGTTAACTCCTTGACTTTATTTGAAACCTTTTAAACATGTCTGGTCTTATAGGTCTCCACCTTGCCATTTGCCCCAGTCTTTCTCTTAAAGACCCATATACACCCTTTAGGCACTATGTCTTTCGGTGGAGTAACCAGAGTCTATACTTGGTTCTCATACATGGAGTCCATTTCGGATTTCATGGCCATTTGCCATTTCTCTGAGTGTCTTATACTCATAGCCTCATCGTATATAACTGGATCATCATCCTCTATGATGCGTACCTCATCATCATCCTCTATGATGAATCCATACCTCCTAGGTATCTTCGGTACTCTTCCAGATTTACGATTCGGTTGTGGTACAATAGGTCTATCTACAGGTTCCTCGATTTGACTAAAAATGCTTTGTGGTTCTTGAACTCCTTCAAGATCTATTATCCTCCCACTAGCCCCTTCAATAATAAACACCTTTATCCAAGAAGGCAGCGTGTTTCACAACAAACACATTTTGCTTAGTAGGATTATAGAACTCTTATCCTAAACTTATTTTAGGAAGTTCCACAAATCTGTACTTGTCAGATTTTTGTCCCAAACTTATCTTTTGAAACCTTTTCATATAAGTTGGACAACCCCTTATCTTAACATACTTAAGACTAGGAATCTTTCCTATCCATAACTTTTATGGAGTCTTGGGGCTGGATTTTGAGGTTACCTTATTTTATAAATATGCAGCCGTTTCTAGGGTATAACCCCAGATGGATACTACAATGTCGGTAAAAATCATTATGGATCGCACCATGTCCAACAAGGTACAATTTCTCCTTTTAGATACACCAATCAATTATTGCGTATCAGGAGGTGTCCATTATGAGAAAATACCATTTTGAGATGATCTAGAAACTTCTTGCACAAGTATTCCTTCCTCGATCTGATCAAAGAATCTTAATACTTTGTCAATTTGTTTCACTTTTGAATTCTTTGAACCTTTCAAATGATTCAGATTTGTATTTCATCAAATACATATATTCAACTCTTTGAATGATCATCTCTTTTTCTTTTACTAGTTTGTTCAATTTGCAAAATTATTTTTCATGTAAGTTAAATTTACAAAGTCCATCAAGTGATCTTCCAGTTTCAAACAAAACATTATCATTATAAATAGAACAACAATTGTTCTTAAATATAATACCAGAACCTGCCTTGTCCAACAACAGAAGTAATAATGTTTCTAAAGAGAACTAGAACATAATAATAACTTATTAACTTAATAGACTTGCCCGTAGGCAACGCTAAACTATAAGTTCATACGGCTAATATAGCAACCATTACTCCATTCTCCGCATGTAAGATTACTTACTCTTTGTTTAGCTTTCTACTTCTGCTTAGTCTCTGTATTGGATTGCATACGTGAGAACTATAGCCGGTATCCAATACCCAAGTAGAACCTTGACTTACAGAAAGATTTATTTCAATGATGAACAAACCTATATCTGTAACCGAAGCTTCACTAAGCTTCTTCTCGTTAGCCTCTGCAAGATGCTCCTTACAATTTCCTTTCTAGTGTCCAGGCTTATTGCAGTGGAAGCAAACTCCTTTGCTATCTGTATCAGTTTTGTTCTTAGTGTCCTTAGTTATTGCCTTTCCTTATACCTTCTTTGAATTGTTCTTCTTTTAAGAAGATCCTTTGGCCCTCTTCCGTTTCCTGGAAGAATCATCTACCAGTAAGACTTGGTCTTTCTTGGTTGGAAAGTGACTCTTTACAGTTTTTCAACGTGTTTAAGCAACTCATGCAGGCTGACATATAGCTTGTTCACGTGGAAATTCACAACAAATTGTGAGAAAGAGTCCGGGAGTGATTGCAAGATCAAATCTTGGATCAACTCTTCATCCAATACAAAATACAGTTATCCCAATTGTTCAATCAGATTGATCATTTTTAGGACATTTGTCTATACTGTAGTGCCATCGGTTATTCTAGATTGGAAGAGCTCCTTAGATATCTAATATCTAACAATCCTACTTTCCTCACCATTCAACTCCTTGAAGGTGCAAGAGTATAGTAGAAACATCCATAGTTTCATGCTGACGCTGAAGCTCGTTACTCATGGATGCGAGCATGATGCATTGAGCCAACTGTGCATCATCTTGCCACTTTTTAAAAATAGCAATCTCTTCCTCAGAGGCATTTTCTGTAACCATTGCAGGGATATGCGTATTAAAGATATAAGATAGCTTTTCAGCCTTGAGAACT
Organism: Aralia elata; assembly: GCA_034770075.1. Lineage (NCBI taxonomy): Eukaryota > Viridiplantae > Streptophyta > Magnoliopsida > Apiales > Araliaceae > Aralia > Aralia elata. The sequence goes on along the minus strand of JAVJAP010000089.1, from coordinate 1,532,590 downwards.
ATTCTCAAATTCCTTAACCAGTCCGTGTAATTCGGTCCAGTTAATTAGCATCTAATATGTTACGCAGTGATAGTGAATTAGACATTGTAAAATTCTGTAAAATGAATTTGTAATTTAACAACATTTTAGCATACATTCATTTAATTAATTACCAAAATAAATTAGGTCTTTATTTTAAATTGGTATCTCTCACTTTTTCATCAAACTATATTACCCTCAATATATAGTTCGGCAAATCTAATTAAAGATTTGCTAGTGAGAATAAGGATCCCATTTCAAATGTATATAGCCTTGTGTGTGCACAACAAACTATATATAAATAAATAGGTAGACAACTATTGTCAATTACATCACTATGTAACTCCTTGTAATTTGCCTCTTAGATTATAATGGTCAAGTGTGTACACATCCAAACTAAAATAATCTAAGTTAAGTCCAATCTAGCACTTCCATATATGTGAAGAGAAAAGGACCGCCCTTGTGTGTGCACAACAAAGCAGTAATGTTCAATTCCTTAATAAGCATCAAATGTGATAAAACAAGATCTTAAATATTTAATACTCGCCTTGTGTGTGCACAACAAACTCATATTAAATATTTAATACTTTATTGCTTTACCATACTAGAAGGCGACGTTCGATATTCCGAATATCTTTGAACGCTTAGGACTTAATATGATTTTCTTTGAGGGGTTTATTATTAATAAATCTCATCTTGTTTAGCGCACATGCACACACACACACACACACACACACACACACACACACACATATATATATATATATATATATATATAAAATACGCGTCATATTATTTAACATGCGAAGCATGTTGGATAATATATAATATATACATAGTTAGCATGCACATATAGAATACTATATTCTACCCGGATTGATTATGGACTTTTATTCTAGTTTGGTTCACTAGAGCCACCAAGTGAACCAAAAGGTCAAACCTAGGGTGTAAGAATTAAATTTAAATATAACTATTACATTTCAACCCGGGCTCCATTACAAACGGGTCTTCAAGCGCTCCTTGCTCCTTTGTCTCCAATTCTTCAAGTAATTCTAACTAAAACTATTACATAAACTATTTACAATAAATAGAAACCTTGATCAGCAGTCACGAGGAAATATATAGGAGGGAGATAGAATTTACATTAAGAAAAATTAGAAAAGACGAGGTACGCAGACCCCATTTATAAAACACATTCATTCAAGCATCCTCTAAAATAATTCCAATCACACATTGGTCAATAGTCCATAATCAATCCCTATTTATTATCATACATATCTCCATATGTATCAATAAATAACATTCATCTCATGAATAATAAAGCCATTCCATATATGTATTGATATCATTTAATGGGCAATTAAAAGTTTACTAGAAATTCAATTTTGAACCAAAAATAAACTCCTTTATTTTAATCAACATTTAAATCATAATAAACTTCTTTATTTTATTTTATCCAATTTTGAATAAAAATAAACTCCTTTATTTTTAATCAAATTCCAAATCAAAATAAACTCCTTTATTTTAACTTAAAATTACTGAAAAATAAAATATGTTGAATCATATTCCTTATCAAAATAAACATCTTTATTTTTAAGGAAACATGGAATCATATTCCATGTGTGAATAAACTCTTTTATTCTAGGAAACATGGAATCCTATTCCAAAATAGAATAAACTCTTTTATTCTAGTTAACATAGAATCCAATTCCAAGTCAAATAAAACTTTTAATTTTAATTATATTCCAATTCAAAATAAACCTTTTATCTTAATTGAAAATAAATAAAATCAAAATAAAAATTTTTCAAAATCTGCAGACCGGCGCGGCCGCGCTCCAAAATGAACTAGGAGCGGCGCGGCCGCGCTGCACCCCAGAAACGATTTTTGGGTTCGGGCGCGCTCCAGAATGTACTGGAAGCGACACGGCCGCGCCGCGTAGCAGACTTTGAAATTTTTTCCCGTTGCCCAGAAAATCGATCCAATCGCATACCCATACATACATGGAATCATAATAATCGATAATTAGCACAAGGTTAGGCTCTGATACCACTGTTAGGTTTGTATATAACGCAAGCATGCAATCAAATTACATAAATAGGGCGAAAGCGTGATAAAACGGATTTTAAAATTTTTCATACAAACCATCACCATGATCTTTTCTTCTGTTCAATTATCAATTAGCAAAAGAGATAGAGATAGAGAATTATACCCTCGTAGTCAAAGATTCCTCGGGTACAAGTTCACCTCTACTTCCTTCACGTTCTCCTTGAATTCTACCGACTAAATTCCTTCTCTTGATCAACGTTAGCCACCCAAGTGTTTGGCCTCTAGAGGTGATCCATCGAGAAAGAATAGTTATTCAAGAAGATGGGTGTTGACAAAACCCTAGTTTCTATCTCTATAGAAATTGCAAGTACTCTCCACAATCTAATGCAAGAGTGTGTAACCCTAATCTATGATAAGACTTCTCTTATTTATAGATGTAGGAAAACTCTTCCCTAAACTATTTAGGATTAGGGTTTCTATTCTAATTAAACTCCTTTAATTAATTATCCTCCTAATCCAATTAAGAATTTATGAGAGAGTACTTCTATTAATTAATTCCTAATCCCTATTAGGAATTAAATAATAGTAATAGTAATAATAATAATAATAATAATAATAATAATAATAATAATAATAAGACTCCTCTTATTAATTTATATTTAATATTTCTAAAATATTAAATAATAAATATTAAGTTATTTAATTTATTCTATCTCTATAGATTAAATTAAATACACTTAACTTATTGTTATAATTATGCCATTTACTTCTTAAATAAATATTTTTCTTTTGCGGTGTGACCCTTTAGGTTCTCCATATTAAACTGGTTGTGAGTAAATCAATTAGAACAATTCTAATTATATTTAAATAAATAAATTAAACTATTTAATTCATTTAAATAAATAATATTTATTCTACAATAAGGGTAAGCCCCCTTAGCGATCAACGACTTTTCAGATAATATAGATTTCAACATTAATCACAAAAGAACCTTTCAGTGCATAGTTACCGTACAATTCAATCCTTCTACTATATAATGTCCCAATTAAATATAAGACATGGATTTACTGTCAAGTCTTATTTTATTTAATTATATGTATTTCGATTCCCAAATGCACAACTTTAAATATTACAAATTAGAAACTCCTTTCTAATTTCATTCTGCCTTAGCCAAGGACTACTGAGTTGTCATTTATCGAATCACATAGGACATTCACATCTTTTACTAGACGTGGTAGATTCTTTGTTGATCATTCACCTATCTCTATGTACAACTTATTATACTCAATCATACCCTTTGATATACCCTAAAGGTCTTAAGGGACATGTCAAAGTATAACTCATCATACACAAGATACTATGATGATCTCAAGTCCAAGGATCACTTGTACTACTATCACTAGAGGAATTCCTATTGACAAGCGAGTAAAACTCCATTAGGTATTCCTTAGCGAGCCACGTTCAGTATACTTATTCTCCAATAAGCACCTACATACTTGCTTTAGTGTCTCCACACAAATGATTTTGAGATCAATCATCATCTTCCTACGAGCGAGCAACGTATGTACTAATTTATCCGGATTAACTAATCCCCTTTTTTAGTAATCCAACGACTAGGAACGATTTTAGTTTGTGAGCTATCTAGAATTTAGATCTCATTAGCATGATCACCATCATGATTTTAAAAGCATTGCTCAAAACTATGGGTTTATCACATTTAATATAACAGCACAATGTAGATAAAGTAAAATGTCTTTAATAACCGAATAAGATTACAAAGTATATGCTACATCATATCAAATATGATTGGCTTGCGTGCATACTACTTTCATGAAATTGAGCCTCAACTCCTTCAAATTCTCCGAAGCAAAGCTGATTTCCAAAGATAACTTAGTAGGTTGACCTCTTTTGTGCAGATAATTAGATCTACAAAGAAACAAATTTTGTCTAAGTTTATCGATTTGCAAGAAAAACTAGGGTTTAAGTGAAAGAGAGAAAATTTGAATGCTATAAAGTTTAGATCAGATGAATAGGAAAGGTCAAATTTAAATTTTGAAATATATAAATGTACTTCCCTCTATTTTGGCTGAGTGGGACACATTTCGAGCGATTATTAGGCGTACATTACGTCTTAACTACCATTTACAGTTGTTGGACAGTTACTTCTTCGTTTCACTCGCTCGATATGAATTTGAAGTGCACGCATTGTAGCTTTCACTTATCTACTCAACGATTTGGTGGATATTATAGAGCTTCCTTTTATAAGGCTTTTTCCACTCTACGATACATACCTCTTCATTCTGCGATATACTCTGCGATCTTTGCTTTACTCCTGTTTTACGATTTCTTCCTGCAAAGTTAGTTTTCTCTAGAGCGTAATATCAAAGATGTAAATTTAGCATTCCTAATTCACAAATTAACTTATTAAATCTGGATTCATCTAATGGTTTGGTAAAAATATTAGCTAATTGATTTTCAGTAGAGATAAAATGCAAAGATATATTTTCATTTTGAACATGATCTCTAATAAAATGGTATCTGATGTCTATATGTTTAGTCCTAAATGCATGACAGGATTATAAGTGATAGCAATAGCATTGGTATTATCACAAAATATAGGAATTAACTTAAATTCAAACCCATAGTTAGCTAGTTGATTCTTCATCTAGAGAATTTGAGCACAGCAACTACTAGTAGCAATATACTCAACTTTTGCAGTTGAAGTCCACACTAAGTTTTGCTTTTTTACTAAACCATGAAACCAGTCTGTTTCCAAGCATTTGCCATATACCACTAGTACTTTTCCTATCTATTTTGCATCCTGCAAAATCAGCATCTGAATACCCTATTAGATCAAATGGTGACTCCTTGGAATACCACAGTCCCTAATGTGGAGTGCCCTTAAGATATCTAAAAATCCTTTTGACAGCTATTAAATGTGATTCCTTAGAGTTAGCCTGAAATCTAGCACAAATACAAGTAGTAAACATGATACCTGATCTATTGGCAGTTAAGTAGAGGAGAGATCCGATCATACCTCTGTATTGAGTAATATCAATACTTTAATCTTGTTAATATTTGTCAAGCTTGGTAGCAGATGTCATTGGAGTCTTCATGGGAGTAGCTGATTCCATGCCATATTTTTTGAGTAAGTCTTTAATATACTTGGCTTGGTTGATGAATATTCCTTCATCAGTCTGCTTCACTTGTAGTCCAAGGAAGAAGTTCATCTCACCTATCATGCTCATTTCGAACTTACTCTACATTAGCTTGATAAATATCTCATACAACTTTTCATTAGTAGATCCAAATATAATATCATATACATAGATTTGTACTAACAATGTTTTATCCTTATGCTTCCTAAGAAATAATGTTATATCTACCCTGGCTCTAGTGAATCCTTTTTCAATAAGAAAATTAGTTAAAGTTTCATACCATGCCCTAGATGCTTGTTTTAATCCATATAAAGCTTTATCTAATTTATAAACATAATTAGGGTGAGTTGGATTGACAAAACCTAGAGGTTGTTCGACATAGAACTCTTCTTGAAGTTCTCCATTCAGAAAAAGCACTCTTGACATCCATCTGAAATTTTTTGAACTTCATATGGGCAGCATATGCAAGGAACATCATGATGGCTTCCAGTCTTGCTATGATGGCTTCTAGTCTTGCTATAGGAGCAAAGGTCTCATCATAGTCGATTTCTTCTTCCTGTGAATATCCTTTAGCCACTCATCTTGCCTTATACCTTGTAATCATCCCATCTTCATCTATCTTATTTCTAAATACCCATTTGGTGCCGACAACTGGATGATCTTTAGGTTTTAGAACTAATCTCTAAACTCTGCTTCTTTCAAACTGGTTTAGCACTTCTTGCATGGCTTCGATCCAACTTAAATCTTCCAAGACTTCTTTGTGACACCCCCAAATTCGGGTCTACACTACCCAATTTGAGTCGCCAAAATACAAACAACATACATATACTCTCCTATTTAAAATTATTACAATAACGTGTAAAATACGGCAACACACACACTAAGTTCTTAGTATAAATATTGTCACATTATTTTACAACTTGGTGAGGACTACTATAGCTACTAATTCAGACCATCACTACATTCCCTTGTTCTTCCCGCTAACCTCAGCTACACTCTCATTTCCTTAAAGGAATTATGAAATAAAAAAGTGAGCTTAAATAGCCCAGTAAAAAATATCATGACTAAGATAACTAAGAATAAGTTATCTTTAGCATTCAAAATTAAAGATTTAAAAAATGATAGACAACATAAGTTTTCAACAAACAACTGCAGCGGAATGAGCAATCCATTAGAAGAGTCAAATAGACCATGATGTCTACTATCTTCTCTAATAAATAAAAATTTACCGTCAAGATTTCATCAACTGTAACACTAATGGTCATGATCATGCCAATTGACAGTTCTTCTTTGCACCCAGGCTAAAGAGAACTTTCACCACTTGTCATTGCCACACAGGCTAAAGACATTCAACAATTGTCTTGTCTTTGCACCCAAGCCAAAGACATTCACAACAACTTAGTCTTAATGATTAGTACAAATAACAATGATATAAAGGATGGACAAAAATAATCAGAATAATAAGATAAAGAATAAATATTAAAGATTTGCAATTTAATTTGTCCAGAATTCAATAATGTCCAAATTATCAACACGATATCCAAAATATCGATTCGAGTTCAAGAATAATATATAAGGTTCACAGTTCAAATATAACGGTTAAAATTCAACAAGAAGATTCAGGTCAAAAGATATTAAATGAAGCACCAACTATTAAGGAAATTCTAATCATTTCAAGAATTTTCACCGTTTAATGACAAGGCTGTAGAAACGAATAATAATTTTTTTACCATAAATTTAGAAGTATGAAAGAAAATGATATCTCTTATTTTAGCACGTGACTAGATGCTGCTTTTTATATAACTGATCAACCTATATGTATATTTATAATTTAATTAGTAACTACCACATATAAGTTTCATGGTGTACACTAACTCGTATATCATGAAATTGTCAAAAGTGACTTGATAGTATAAATTTGTATAGCGTACAAAATAGAGTAGAATAAACTTCAAAATAGTTTTTGAAAAATAAAATAATATTTCAAAACAATCTTCTAGGGGAAGCTTTTCAAAAATGAATCTTCTAAAGTAAGAGTTGTAAATATTGTGTGATGTGTCTGAGTGTTTGTGCAACTTTTATAGAAAACTCACCTGAACAATTTTTACACTTATTGATATTCACCAATACTTAAGGTAACCTTAGCACATTCAGAGAGACACTTGCACTAAATAATTTTTAGAGAGTAGAAGAAAGGATAAGCAAAAAAGTTATGAAACTCCTTATACTAAGCCCCTTATTTATAGCCAAAACTTAACCAACATCTACCACACATCAATTATTATCTTTAATCTATACCATTTATCAATTATTCACACTTTTTTTAATATTATCTTTAATCTATATCATTCATCAATTATTCACATATTTTCAATATATTATTCATCAATTATTCACATTTTTCAAGATTATCTTTAATCTATATCATTCATCAATTATTCACACTTTTTTAAATATTATTCATCAATTATTCACACATTTTCAATTATTCATCAATTATTCACACTTTTCAAGATTATTTTTAATCTATATCATTCATCAATTATTCACACCTTTTCAATATACTATTCATCAATTATTCATACTTTTTTTCAAGATTATCTTTAATTTATTCATCAATTATTATTATATTATTCATCTTCTACATTATTGACTTAATGTATTACTATCACAGATATTAGTGTTCTTCAAATAATAAGTCTGTCTAACTACTTAATACCCGTGACTTTTAATTACGAAACTTTCCATTACTACCCTTGCTACGATGATAATTATTAGTTCAATAATATAAAATATTGTGCAATTGCTACTGTGACAATTATTAGTTCAATAATATGAAATATTGTGTAGTGTCATGTGTTATTGTGGAATGTCGCGTGCTACTGTATAGTACCGCGTACTACTATTCTTTTATAATCGGGTATTTTAACAGTTAAAGGTGATAGTTTCATCAATAATTTTTATTAAAAAGGTTATTTTTGTCATTTTTGTATCTGACAATTATTTTGTTGTGGGGCCCACCAATGATTGGTTGTTTCGGCGCCGTTCATACTTTACCAAATATTCCTCGGCATGACGAATATTCCTCGACATAACGAATATTTTTTGATATAACGAACATTCCCCGACATACTTTTTATCTTATAATTTACACATATCACCCCTAACTTTAACATTTTTATCAATTTAGCACCTTATTGTTTAGAATAATATTTATAAAGAAAATTAAGTTTTATTTATTAAAAGTTGGGGTCTTACATTTTTCGATCTTCTTAGGCTCCATCTAAAAGAGAAAGCTTAGGAAGAAGCATTCGTTTTAAGTTGCAGACCTAGTCCTAATTCTTGCATTGGGATCTCCAATGATCAGTTCTTGGGTGTGATCTCTTGTCCATTTTCTTCCAGTTGAAACATCAGTCCTTGTGTCTTCTAGTCTGAGTTCTTCAAGCTCTGGCTCTTGTTCAGTAGAATCTTCAATTAATAGAATCTCCATTTCGGGAGCCATAGAATCTACGATTTTTTGCTCCGGCACTACGATCGTTGGGTCTAGCTCTACGACTTCTGAATCTTTAATCGTAGGGTTCTCTTGCTCTACAACTGCTAGATCCTGCTCTACGATCTCATCAAAAGACACGACTTTTCTTGCTTCCCTGATATCAGATTCATTGAAGGTCACATGAATTGATACTTCAACGCTCAACGATTTCTTGTTGAACACTTTGTAAGTTTTGCTATCTATAGAGTATCCAAGAAAGATTTTTTCATCTAACTTGGGTTGACACCTGGTCAGATATCTTTTGTCATTGTTGAGGATGTAGCACGCACAGCCAAAGACATGAAAATAGCTGATGTTGGGCTTCCTTCATTTCCACAACTTATAGGGTGTCTTCTTGAATATGTAGTGAATAAGCGATCGATTTTGGGTGGAAATGATGAGTGAGTTTTATACTTGTTATTAATTATCTTTTAACTTGATAATTTGTGAGTTCCTAAGTATTTTAAGTTATTATTAGGTATTTATAATGTTTTTATGTTATTTTGTAGGAACAAGCAAGGAAACGCACTTCGGACATCTTTTGGACTAAAATATGCAAGCAAATGCAAGAAGAGAAGATTGAAGGGCTTTTAACACCGAGTTTGATACATGTTCTTGGCTTGGAACCTAAATTTTATTGTAAATCTCGTCGAGAGCTTCAATTTGATAGGTGGCATGTCCCGTAACTTGATGAGTGCAAATATAAGAGTCCTCAACTTTGGAAGCAATTGGCTCAAATCAGCAAAGCAGCGCGGACTGGAACAAAAAGTTAAGATTCGCGACACTCCATTTAAGAGTCTTGGTGCTTGCGGTGAAAGCCGCGGATCTTGGGCTTTAGCCCGGGTCGCAGCCATACCAAGTTTTGACGCGTTTTTGCATGTTTTTTACTCCAAATTGGATTTTTTTCCTCCTAAGCTAGGGATTGGACTTGTAACTTATAAATACATGATGTGAGGCATAGATAAGAGTAGATTAGAGTAGAATAGAACTAAAAGAATGTTTATTTTCAGATCTGAAGAAGGATTCAACGAAGAATTGCAAGGATTGAAGGCGAAGCTACAAAGATTACGCATAATACAGATTTTTATCTCTAAACTCTTTCTTTTATTTTTATAATTTGAACTTGATGGATTATCTTATGATATTGAATTCGTTTTCAGTTATGGGTTAATTTTTAATTAAAATTACAATTGAACCCAATGTGTAGTTTTAATTAATTTGCTTCTTTGTTGATTATTGTTGGTTATATTTGGATTGTCTATTATATTTACGTTTAATTGATTAATTGCCTGATCAACAATTACTGTGGTAATTTATATGAAATTGAGAGATGGAGTATAGATTTAGACCTGGATATAATAGCATATGATTGTGTTTTCTGCTTAAGTTAGAATTCATAATTTGTGTATAGGATAGAGATATACCTATATGCCTTATGTAATCTAATGAGAACCTGAGTTTGAAATTCTTGTTAATTTAATTCACATATAGATATAATGATTAATTAGCTAGGATGTTCTTTCTAATTCTATTCTTTAATGGATTAGGGAAGATTTGTTTATAAGATCATCGAGAGGTGATGAATTCTCAGTTAACAATTCAATATAGTTGACATAATTTAACAGGAAGTGAAAAGGTTTAAATAAAACATTGGGGGAAGTTGTAATCTTAAATCTTTGAATATGATTTTAATCCTTATCGGTAGATTAATTTAGTTGTTAAATTTAATTAGATTTTATTTTATTATTAAATTAATTGTTTACATAAAATTAATTTGGTTAAGAGTTAGTACTTGGTGATTATTATTAAATAATTCTTTGTGGGAACGATACTCTTCTTGCCATTATATTGCTATCGATCGCGTATACTTGCATGTATTTGCTAATAATAAATTAGGCAAACAAGTTTTTTGCGTTGTTGCTGGAAAATTAATTTAATAATTTTTGTTCATATTAATTTCAATCAAATTAATCTTAATTTAAACGTTTTTTTATTTATTTATTTATTTTTCTGTTTTACTTCCTTTTCAGGTACCATGGCTAGATTTAATTATCAATGGTCATCTGAGAGGATGACACAACCAAGGGTAGTCGAAAAAAATGAATTTGATGCAGTTACAGCATTATCAGCCCAAATAATAGCACTTACAAGGAAAATTGACGCTCTTGGGAGTCAATCCATTCAAAATGTCTACTATCAGCAGCAACCCAGTACCGACCCAAATTACTATCATCCGAGTTGGTAGGATCATCAAGACTTTTCATGGAGTTATGATAATCAAGTTCAATTTTATGCTCCAAGACAATCATATCCACCCGAATTTCAGAATCAACCTATTCCGCAGCTAGAAAAGCAGGCAAACTTGGAAGGAGGTGTTTGCTAAGTTCATGACTAAGGTTGAGTTGAATATAAAAAGTCAGGCGGTATCAATTCGAAATCTCGAGAATCAAATGGAACAGATTGCCAATGCACTTAAAAATCGTCCTCTCAATACTCTGTCAAGCGATATTGAAGTTAATCCAAGAAGGGAATGCAATGTAGAGATACTTCGAAATGGTAAGGAGTTACATGAGGCTGTGGGAGGAAATCTAAAAGGTCACACGATGATGCAGAAGATGTTAATGAAGCTAAAAAGAAAAGGATCAAGAATGGGCCACAAGAAAAAGAGGTTACATTCAAGGTGTTCAAGGCAATCAAGCTTCCAAATGATTGTGAAGAGTGCTTCCGGATTGATGTGATCAAGGATGCAGGAAAGGTTAAATCGAATGATGAGAGTTATTTTCTACCAATGGATGAAGATAAGTTTGGGGGTTTCAAACGTACAATGATGCCAAAGAATTCAAAGAAAAGACTAAGAGGAGGCATGATATGATAACTTTTGCATTTGAACCAGATTGAGAGAAGAGAAAGTAGTCAGGCTGAGACTATAAAACAAGCGCTTCTTGGGAGGTAACCCAAGTTTAATTTTTAGTATTTTTTATATTATTAGGTTTCATAATAGTTAATAGACTTGCATTTATTAGGATTTAGTAAAGTTGCTTCTATTGTGTTTACAGGTTATTCGAGTCCAATTCAAGTGCAATGCCTTATTCATTCTAATATGCCTAGCCTATTCTTCAAACTTAGCAGACAAGGAGGAAGATTGCTATATTTTTAGGGAGTCCTATACTTTACTTTTTCTTATTTTAGCCATTGAGGATAATGTCTAGTTTAAGTTTGGGGGTATGTTTTTTTTTATTTGGTATTTGAATGTTGATAAATAGGTTTCATACTTACGAAATGGGTATCAATTAACTTGGATTGTTGGTTGTTTCTATTGTTTTATGTTGTTTTTATGCATTTTATGTTATTTGTGTAGGTTTTATGCTTGGGAACTGGTTTGGTAGCTTTTGGATGGAAGAAGTAGTGAAAAGATCAAGGATTGCAGGATCACAGCGCAGCGCGACCGTGCCCAAATTGAACTAGGGAGCAGCGCGCCCACGCCCAATTTCAGCTTATTTCAAGCGCGACCGTGCCGGTTCGATTATTGACCAGAGTTGACTTTTTCTTATTTGAAGCAACTGACGTGTAATTTAACTTTTAAAAATTCTAATTAGACTAGGATTCATATCAGAAGACTATATATGGTCTTTTATGTTCAGTACTTTAGCATTCATTCAACTTAGTAGAAAAATTCTACTTTTGAGATTTAGATTTGGAGACTTGAAGTAATTGGCAGGAGTACGACGAAGTCATCGGAGAAGTTGCAGGAGAGATTTAAAGATTGTAATCAAACACAGTTTTCTTCTCTTCTTTATCTTTTAAGTTGTATTTCAGAATGCTTTATCAATTGTGGATTGTGGATATTAATTCAATGATCATGAACTAATTTCTTTTTAAGATTACAATGGATCTTATTGCGTAGCTTTTATTGATATGCTTTCTTGTTAATTATTATTAATTATTATCAGATTGTCTATTATGATTTATGCATAATTGCTTAATTGTCTGGCCAATAATTACCGTGATAATTTATATGAACTCGAGAGATGGATTATAGATTTAGATCTGATCATAATAGCATGTGTTTATATTTTCTACATGGTGATGGAACTCATAATTTGTGTCTAGGATAGAGATATACCTATACGCCGCATGTAATCTAATAGGGAACATGTGCTTTAAATCCTCTTTAATTGTAATTCACATAGAGATATAGTGATTTAGTTAACTAAGGTGTTCACCTTAATTTTATCATCTGTGGATTTAAGTTGATTCGTTTATGATACATCGAGAGATGGTCATAAATATTGATGAGTTTTTGATTAACAATCCGAAATAGTTAGCATAATTTAACAGGAAGTGTATTGATCTAAGTGAAACAAATAAGTGAAATTATAATCTTAAGTCTCCATCATCTGATTTCAATCTTGTGGTAGTTAGCATTAGTTTATTTAATTTCTTAGTTTTATAAAATTCACAATTTTAATCAATTGTTTAATAAAATCGAGTTAATACAAAATTGGTAGTTGTTAGTATAAATTACAGTTTTTCTTCGTGGGAACGATACTCTCTTATCATTATATTACTTGCGGACTGCGTATACTTGCGCATTTTGCTAGTACAGATTTAGGCAAACAATTATGTTATTAGATTTGCATTTTAGTTAGTACGTTTTTAGGATAGTTGAGCAATGGTTTGATTGAATTTGATTATGGCCAATGATAAAAAAATTGTGATTAATTTTTTTTAACTCATAGGAATTAAGAAGCATGCATAGTCTTATTTTCGATTTATGAGTTGATTTTACATTGTTTATGATCTTTTTGCACTTAAAAGCGCATATCCATCTGTTTGGCTAGTTAGAACTTAGGAAAAGGTTTATATGGTTATATGTTAATGAAAGATATTATTGAAGCTTTAGAAATTTATTTGAGCATCAGTTGAAACAAAATTTAGGCATTAACATAAGTTTAGGGAAAACCTTGGATTATTAAAAATTTTAAAATTTTGAACCTTCCCGGGTAGAAATAATGCATCATGTGGTGGGTCGAGATGGAGCACAAAACGCACTCACTCATAAACACATGCAGTGAGATGGAGCGTAAAACACACTCGTTCAATAGGAAGTGAGATGGAGAGTAAAACGCACTCACTAAAAAGGAAAAACAAGAAATTAAAGAGAAAAAAAATTTGTGTTTTTGAATTACTTGGGAAAGGTTCAGTGTGCTTAAATGTTTTATATCCTTTTGATCCTCTAAATTTTATGTTTTGTCTTTATTAGTAGAGGTTGATGTGAAAAGGAGGTTTTTAGAGTTGAGATTGAATATCTATTATGAAATATTTGGTTATATGATCTTATCTGAGTCATGACTAGTTTGAACATTTGGATGCACACACAAACTTAAAGGATCATGAGTAGTTGTGGAGCTGATGATTAGGTTGAAATTTTAGTCTTTACATGTTTTCAAAAAAAATTCTTGAGTTATTATTAGAGGAAATCTTGAGGCTATTATGCAAATTCATATTGATTCATTGCTCGCTTGAGTTGCTATTTAGAATTAGTTGTTGTTCTTAGTGTTTTGCTTGAGGACAAACAAAGATTCAAGTTTGGAGGTATTTGATGAGTGAGTTTTATACCTGTTATTAATTATCTTTTAACTTGATAATTTGTGAATTCTTAAGTATTTTAAGTTATTATTAGGTATTTATAGTGTTTTTATGTTATTTTGCAGGAAGAAGTAAGGAAACGCACTTCGAACATCTTTTGGACTAAAATATGCAAGCAAATGCAAGAAGGGAAGATTGAAGGGCTTTTAACACCAAGTTTGATACATGTTCTTGGCTTGTAACCTGAATTTTATTGTAGATCTTGTCGAGAGCTTCAATTTAATAGGTGGCATGTCCCGTAACTTGATGAGTGCAAATATAGGAGTCCGTAACTTTGAAAGCAATTGGCTCAAATAAGCAAAGCAGCGCAGACCGTAACAGAAAGTTAAGAGTCGCAGCACTCCATTTAAGAGTTGCGGTGTTTGAGGTGAAAGCTGCGGCGCTATGGCATTAGCCCGGGTCGAAGCCAGACCACGTTTTAACGCGTTTTTGCATGTTTTTTACTCTAAATTAGATTATTTTTTTTTCCTCTTAAACTAGGGATTGGATTTGTAACTTATAAATACATGATGTGAGGCATAGAATTGGGGGGTAATTAGGAGTAGATTAGAGTAGAATAGAACTAGAAGAAGGTTTATTTTCAGATCTAAAGAAGGATTCAACGAAGAATTATGAGGATTGAAGGCGGAGCTACAGAGATTTTGCATAATATAGATTTTTATCTCTAAACTCTTTCTTTTATTTTTGTAATTTGAACCTGATGGATTATTTTATGATATTGATTCTTTTTCAGTTATGGGCTAATTTTTAATTAAGATTGCAATTGAACCCAATGTGTAGTTTTAATTAATTTGCTTTCTTGTTGATTATTGTTGGTTATATTTGGATTGTCTATTATATCTTGCGCTTAATTGATTAATTGTCTGATCAATAATTACTGTAGTAATCTATATGAAATTCAGAAATGGAGTATAGATTTAGACCTCGATATAATAGCATACGATTGTGTTTTCTACTTAAGTTGGAATTTATAATTTGTGTATAGGATAGAGATATAACTATATGCCTTATGTAATCTGATGAGAACCTGAGTTTGAAATCCTTGTAAATTCTAATTCACATAGAGATATAGTGAGTTAATTAGCTAGGATGCTCTTTCTAATCCTTTAATGGATTTGGGAAGATTTGTTTATAAGATCATTGAGAGGTGTTTATGAATAGTGATGAGTTCTCGATTAACAATTCAATATAGTTGACATAATTTAATAGGAAGTGAAAAGGTTTAAATGAAACATTGGTGGAAGTTGTAATCTTAAATCTTTGAATCTGATTTTAATCCTTGTCAGTAGATTAATTTAGTTGTTAAATTTAATTAGATTTTATTTTATTATTAAATCAATTGTTTAAATAAAATTAATTTGGTTAAGAGTTAGTACTTGGTAATTACTATTAAATAATTCTCTATGGGAATGATACTCTTCTTGTCATTATATTACTAGTCGATCGCGTATATTTGCGTGTATTTACTAATAATAAATTACACAAATAGGAAGTCAACTTTACGTTTCTTACCTGGTTAGTTCGTAGAGTAAGTATGACATGACTCTACCATCCTTCAAGGCTTGAAGGTAGTGTTTGGTTTACCTTGCTGTTTCTTGAAGCCTAGACCAGTGTGTGATTTGTTGTTCTCAGGGGATCACAACTTGATCAACAGAGATCGTACAACTTGAAATAATTGGCTCCGCAACCTCTGTGGATTTCACAAACATAATACTTCTATGGGGGTAGAAGCATTATTATTATTAATCTCCTGCACTATGTCCACGCTACGATTTGAGGATAAATACCGAAACCCTAATCCTGATTGGTCTGAGACTGATCTCTAACTTGTGATCAGGGAGTCAATGGAAGAAGAAGAAGACTTATTCCACGTAGAGATAGTCTTCTCTAGTTCCTCGATCTTAGAAACCAAAGTTGATTCTCTCTATACAGAATGTTCAGTTATCTTTCTCAATTTCTCATTCTCTACTTCAAGCTTGGAGAGAGAGCTAGCATTTCGCAGAGCTGTTTCCAACTTCACTTGTACTTTCTCTTTCTCCTCTTGAAGAAGAGAATGGTCCTTTGATAGAACCCTAAACTATTTCATATATTTATGCAGATCAGATGTAATGTCATGCGATGCAATTCTTAAATCATTTATATCTATATCTGGAAAGTTAAAATCAAATGCCTCACTGATATCAACTTCTTGATTATCAATGGTGTTGTCAGCTTCTACTTCTATGGCCATAAGACACAAGTTGGCCATCTAGGGTAATTCATCTTCGCTGCATTCTGAACTTGAATCATTTTCAGAATCACTCCATGACCCCTCAACAACTAAACATTTGCCTTTCTTTTGGAACTTCTTGTAGCCCTTGAATTCTTTCTTTGGGGCCGACTCCTTTTTCTTCTTGTCTTTTTTCAAATCCTCTCTCAGGGGCTTGTTGCACTCAACGATATAATGACCTGACTTTTTACAATTATAACATAGGTCTTTTGAGTGATCACAATTGCTACTGTTGTTGTTATTGTATCTATTGGGCTTGCTGCTTCTGCCTTTTCTCATGAATTTCCTTAATTTTCTGACAAGCAAAGCAATGTCTTCATCGTCTTCATTATCATCAGAATCATCTTCAATAGGAACTTTGGAAGCTGCCTCTGATGCTTTAAGGGCGGCTCCTCTCTCTTTTCTCTTAGGTTTTGATGTAGTTTCTGCCCATTGATTTAATTCGAACTCATAGGTAAGGAGATTATCGTAGAGTTTCTGCACTGTCATTTTTTGAAGATTTTTTGATTCTCTTATTGCAGTGGTTTTCGCATCCCACTTGCTTGACAGTGCTCTGATGAATTTAATATTAAGGTCTTTATTTGGATAGACCATTCTGAATGCTCTGAGGGAGTTGAGCAGAATGTTGAATCTTTCATAAGTTGTTGTTATGTTCTCTCCAGGAACATGAGAGAACATTTCGTATTGTTGAGTCAATAGGGATTACTTGTTTTCCCTTACTTCTTCTGTTCCCTTATGCATTACCAGGAGAGCTTCCCATACCTCCTTTGTTATTTTGCAGTTGACCACGTTCTCAAATAGTTCATCTTCTAAAGCCATGAAAAGGATGTTTTTGGCTCTTTTATCGAGTTGCACCGGCTTCTTTTCCATCTATGTCCATTAGGCTCTTTGCTTGACTACAACTTTGTTTGGATCGTCAGTCGTTGGAGCGAGCTTCGTGGAGACATACGGGCCATTGATCACCGCATTAAAAAGATCCTCATCTATCGCGTCCATGTATGCCTGTATTCGAACTTTCCAGTTAGCAAATTTATCTTTATTGCATAGAGGTGGCTTGTTTCCACCACCAAGCTCAAAACTGGTTTTATTTTGTGTCATTAACCTACTCAAGCGTTTTAAGCTTTGTTTACGAAAATATGCTATGATACCACTTGTTGTATCCCAAAGGTACTAAGAGATCTAGAATGAGGGATTGAATAGATCCTTTAAAAAAATTTCTTTTAACGAATTATTACCAACTTATAAATTAAGCAGGTTAATTTAACTATGCGCAGCGAAATGATAATTTGAAAATCCCTTTCAAAGATTTAAAAGAGACTCAATTCTGAATTTAGCACACAAGTGGAACTAAGTCACAAATAAATATAAATACTTTGCAGAAATGAAAGTATAGAAAGTAAAGAAGACACAGAAAATTTTAAGTGGTTCAGAGCATAAAGATCTCCTAGTCCACTCTTCTACTCTCCGAGTAGGTATAATCCACTAAGGATGGGTGATCACTAAGATCTGTTCACAAAGAACAGTTACAACATATGAATCACTAAGATTCTTTTAAGTCACTAAGACTGGTTCACACAGAGCCCTTTAAGTCACTTAGACTTGGTTACAAAAGGTCACTAAGACCTGAACAATCACTAAGAGAAAGAGTGATTTAGAGGTGTTGCTTAAGTGGCTTTAAGTCTAGTAATGAAAGACTTAGCAGCAAAATAAGATGTTCTAAATCGTAAAGTAGAGTTCTGAGAGTTGTGCAACAATTCAAATCTTGTTCGTTTTTCTCGTTACTGTTAAATTAAATTTGCGTGCCTTTTATAGACGCCCTTGAGATTTTCCAATTGGAAAGTTGTTGTTGCTCATTTAATGCTCCAATCCTAGAAGATCTCTGATTGTTAACTTTTAGAGAGGATAATGTGACTATCCGAGTTTTCGAAAAATATTTTAATAAGAATTTAAATATATAAAATTCTTATTATGCGATATATTATGTGAATAAGATTGCATAAGTAATGTGTAATGTGATAATTTATAAATAATAAATATATTATTATTAATTGTTGAAAACAATTTATTGGAGGGGAAAAGCAAATGAGCAAATATATTTTTATATATATTTGTTTTGGTCAAAATTAAATTATGGAAAATAATTTATTAAAGGGAAATAGATAATTTAAGGATACAAAATTATTGTATTCATTAATAAGTAAATTAAAATAATTTATAATTATTATTTTAATATTATATTTCTTATGTGAATATACGCGGTCTAATATGTGTATGCATATGATGTGGTGAATATATTAATAATATATTTATTGTATGTAAATAAATTTTTAGAAATAATTTATGAATAAAAAGGAGATAATTAAATTTATGTATACCAAATTAGTGTATACATTAAATAAGGTGATTTAAAATAATTTATGATATTAAATTATTTTAATATGGTAAAATTATTATATTAAATAAATTATTTTTATTTAATGTATAGCTTCCATTTTTATGGAAAAGAGTTTTGATGTAATATTTAATGTGTATTATTTACTTCGTGATAAGTACGGAGGGATAGTATAATATATGTTACTATATTACATGTAGTATAATGTAATATGTAATATATTATAAGAAATGAAAACGAGCAAGCCGGTGAAATGAGTAACCTCCAAGAATTATCCGTATGGAGCAAGAATTTGTGCAAAGCAATAATGAGTAAGGAGCAAGTGATTTGGAGTAGCAATCAAGAAAATTGAGTAGCTAGCAAGGAAGAATTTGGCTATAAAACCAAAGCCAACCTCACACTTCCTCTCTCTTCTCCTTCTCCTTCTCCATCCGAACCATTCCATGTCCAATTCAAATTCCAAATTATCCAGTAAATTGAGAAATCAAGCAAGCAATTAGAAGCTTTAAGAAAGATTGAATCAAGTTGAATCACAGAATTTGATTGACTTTATCAATCAAGAGGTAACTATTTAATTTATTAAGTTTTTTTTCTAAATTAAGTAAATTCATATGAATAGTTATGTAAATTGGATGTGAAATCACTTGAGGTTTAAGTAAGGAGATTAGTTGTTGTTGTGCGGAGTAATAAGGAGATGTTATATGGAGATCATTTGGCTAGAACCATATTCAAACTTTTGTGAAAATATGAGTTTCTAAGCTATGCCCACAAGTTGTTTGATAAAATGCTTGAAGGAAAATTTTTTTCTAAAAACTGAAAATTAGCTAAGGTGGTGAGCTAAGAAGCATTTATACATATAATATGATGTATCATAAGATGTTTGGGTGAATCAAACTAAGTTTAAAAGCAAAATCATGAACCTTGAACCAAATGAGTTTCAAATGAAAATTGTGAAGAACATGGACTTTTATTTGTTAAAGAACCTAAAAAATTATTTCGTTTGGAGGGATGTATAGTAGATGTTATAAGCTTTCCATAGCCTCGAAAACGAACCAATTTCGCTATCGGGTGAAAACGTTATGAGGATTTGAAGTAGACACGTCAAATAGACAAAATCTAAAAATTTTAGCCAAGTGGGCAGAGAATACTCTGCTGGTGGGGCGCTTCCCACAAGCCAATTTTGGGCGCAGCCGCGCCTAAACAATGTCAAGTGTGATTATTTTGACCTCCTGTAGTAAAATGGACATAACGTTTGCATACGAACTCCGATTGGGGCAATTCAAGATGATCCGGAAAGAGAAAGAGTAGACCTACAACTTTCATTTTTTTAATCTTTGAGATTTGAGGTCAGCAGCAGGGCTAAAATTGGCTATTTTTAGGACTGTTGTGTAATCGAAGGCAATCGGAGGGCGTCGGGCGTTCGCGTATACTACATGCAATGCTCCCGACAATAAAAGACGTTGTTTTAAGTTATAAAAGATGAACATTATGAAAAATAAATATGCTTAACACTAATTAATGTAGAAGTTGATTTAAAGAATTTGTAATGAACGTAATGAAATGTTAAGCGTACGCACGAGTATATCGCTTAAGTACTTGTAAAAGACCAAATGCGCGTATGATGTTCAAGCGTCGACACACCGTATTGGAAGTAAAGAGACTTAAATAATGTTTTAATTCAAATGAAACAAACACTATAAGAAACAAACAAAGTTTAATATAAGCTAAGATTTCGAAAGATTCTAAAGAGAATTCTCAATAAAAATGAAACAAGAGTGGGCTAAGAGGTAATGTAAACTAAATAACTTCATTGAGCATGTATAACTTAAAAACCTGTGTATATATGTTGTATGCTACGATTGAAGGACCCTACCAAGATAGAGATGGAACGGAGTTAAAACAACTCAGTTCTGGGCCTGAAAGGGAGTCGCATGGTCGCGCCACTCCCAGGCTTAATTGCAGCGCGGTCGCGCCGTGTTGCAGAGTTGCCAAGAAGCTTTGTTTGTTAAACCAAACCTAGGGTAATGTGTAGACGAGTTACTTATGTTGTATTAGGTGACTCAAATGGTGTCCCATCTAGTTATGCACGTATTGACTTAATAAAGTATGAATTGAATTAGTTTTAAAATGAGTAAACTAAAGAAAAGAATAATAGTCAATGTAAACTAATGATTTCATTAAATCAATGTGATCTATGTATGTGCTTTGAATGTATGATTGACATGTGCTTATGTGTGGACTAAAACCATGTAGGATACGTGAAACGCAGGTAGTTATAAGTTGTAATCTACGCACAAGGCAAGTCTTTTAGGTCTTATATGTTATATGAACTTGGTATTGCTTGTATGTATTCTGTATCGCAATGTGACTGAATTTACATGAGTATGTTGAATTACAAATGATGTGCTATGAATTGTGAAAGTCAATTTATGACTAAGTTGATTGAGTTATGGAACTCAATCTTTACATGATATGTGAAACGCAAATTATATGATATATATATATATAGAAGAATGTTTATGATATATGAATTGAGCATGAAAATTCTATGCTACGTGAAGCATGAAAACTGTTGGATTTGCTGAGCTATCGAGCTCAATCTTGCAAAACATAAATTTTGCAGGTTAATGACACAATGTGATATTACTTGCTATCTGGATGATAAGGATTGGAAGACATGTGAAGGAATACATTTTCTTGAATTAGAAGTTGTATAGAATTATGTTGATAGTTTTGATATGTGTAACTGGCAGTTATGTACAGTTTAAAATATTCAATAAAGGATATTTGTTCTGATTATGTTATGGTGATTGCTATGTAATGTAAAGTTGTATAATGATAATAAGAATGAAGTCGTATTGAGGATTGAGTTCTACATACTCATATCGACTCTGATAAAATGAATCATAGAATAAATATGATTCTGAAATCTAGAGAATCGTAAAGGTTGCAATTCGGGGAATGAAGGAAAGAAAGATATAAAGAAAAGAATTTTAAATTGTCCCCATTTTCGGCTATTATTTCATCTTTGTATGATGTAAAGTTGAATCAACATAGTATCTAACGCACAAGGTCGAGATTAAGTTAATCCTGATTTTGGATTAAGTTAGTCCCGATTTTTGGGGCGTTACACTTGGTATCAGAACTGTATGTTATAAACCTTAGGTAAGAATACCTTAGACTATAACCTTAAATAAAGAAAGAAGAAGATGATAAGCATAAACTCGAATGAGATTTAAGTGATATCAAATGAATTAAGAGGATTCATAAAGAACGCGTTAAGATATTACACAAAGATTCAAAAAAGAATCTTAAAGCGCATAAGGATCGGGGAACACCTAACTCGAACTATAGATAATTTAGAGAGATAATGATGGATAGAAGCAAAGAAGTGTAAGTAAAAATCATAATAGAACATGATTAAGGAGAAAAGAAAGAAGATCGTGAAAACAAAACGAGCATAAAGAAAGAATCGTAATGTAAGACGATTGTAGGAAAGGATCATAAGGTGATCTGAATAAGTCATGAAAGGACAGATGATCAATCGAATGATTGAAAATTTAGCTTAATGCTATAAATAAAAGGTACTATGAGATAGTACAAAAGAGTTATAGATGATAAAATATGGATTAGAGAAAATTCGTATTAACCAAATAGTAAGATAGGATAGGGTGGGATTTCAATTGAGGACTCATGTGATAGCTGAGTTGTACAAACCTTTGTATGGGCAGGGGTTTTGTGCTTGGTTTAACGATTGCTTAGTTTATCACACCGATAATCATTGAAATATTGGTGTCGCGCTATCGGTATATGTGTGGTGAGAAGGTGATTCTTTTCTCATATGTATATTTGATAATTAGAGAATAAAATTTGGTGCGAGTTCTTAAAACTCATGCAATGGTAAGTTTGTGACTCATAATCATATAATGTGTTTTAAACCCCTAAGCGTATGGACAGTCTCTGATTGGTTCTTGAACTACGTATGGCTAGGACAAGTTCCTAAACTCATATTTTTATGGCAAGTTCCTGAACACATAAAGTGTGGTAAGTTTGATAAACTATACTAGGGTATAGGAATATTAAAGATTTATAACTGATTATTTTCAGTATATTAAGCTAAGTTGCAGCTGATGAAGGAAGAAATGGATATTCTCAAATCTTCTAGCTATGCTAGATTTTGAAGTTTATTAAAATCGTGTTGATATTCGAAAAAAAAATATAGGGTCAAATTGTTGAACCAATAAGTTTTAAAGTCCTGTTGTTTGTATGTCTACGCTACTTGTCTCAACTCGACAAAATTAATTTTTAAATCAAAAGGTATTTTTAAAATGGTCAATGCACCATTTAAAACATATTGTGGATATGACAAATGGTGGAATCAACAACGCACGGTAACAAGGGTGTGGATGTGGACTTAGAACCACTAACGCATCGTTACCTGTTGCGATATGATAACACCTAGAATGATTTTCAATGGTTTTGAATCGTTTAAAAAAGAGTCTATGCTTATTGTTTCAGCTAGACAAATGTGATTTGAAAATATCAAAATGTATTTTAAACGATGGAATCATCAATGTAGACTAACCTAGTGTTGGATGTGATCTAAGGATCGTCAGCCCACTATGGTATGATGTATTATGACGAAGTCATAAAATGACGGAATTCGCAATGTACTGTTAAAACAGTGCGGTACTATGACATCATAAAATGATTTTCAGTATTTTTAATAGTTAAAGAGTTGTAAAATACCATTTGAATCGGCTAGACACAGATTAAAATATTTTATAGAACTGTCCAACTAAATTGATTTGGTATGGACTCCAGATATCCCTGAATTGGGGGAAATGTTTATGCGCCAAAGGCGATATCATGAACGCAAATGTCGTTTCTTCAATCTAGTGTTGATCAACACAGGACAACCCTGAATTAAAATTTTTTGTTTGCGCGAAATAGCGGCAAAGACAACATGGATCAACACAAGGCATAATAGGCTGATCACCTTCGTGTCCGTAAGCCAGACAGTTTACAGATGAATTTCTGTTAAAACCTTTTCAAAAATAGAGTTTATGGTCTTTATAACCCTTAGCATAATACAGAAAGCTCTTCCTAAGCGAATCTTTTGAATTCTTGAATTATTCATATTGCTTCACAGTTATTGAACAATTGTGAAAGATTTCTATTCTGGCAGTTGAGTATAGAAAGGATAAAGTTCCTTGGAAGAAAGTAGGTCGTAAAATACGACAAAGCGAATCTTTGAAAAAGAAAATGATAACTTGAAAATCTATATGGATGAGTGGTATGGGCAAATTCTAAGAAGAAGGAGATAGAATTATGAGAAGTAAAGATTTCTGGATCATGAAATTGATAGAAAATAATCACGCGAAAATATATAAGAAGAAAGATAAAAGACTAAGAATTTTAGGACTTTTGAACATTAGAGGGAATAGTATGAGATATCAGAAAGCTATTAATATTTGGAGATGCATGTTAATATGTGTTGTGTATTATGCTATGTAAAAATAATATATTTCATTATCGCAGAATAATGCCGCTAAGAGGGATTTGGCATGATCAAGAGAGAATAGATCTAAACCGAGTAAGAAAGGTTCGGTATTGTGATTCCGAGGACAGAATCCTTATAAGAGGGGAAGAATGTGACGATCCGAGTTTTCAAAAAATATTATAATAAGAATTTAAATATATAAAATTCTTATTATGCAATATATTATGTGAATAAGATTGCATAAGTACTATGTAATGTGATAATTTATAAATAATAAATATATTATTAT
Organism: Aralia elata; assembly: GCA_034770075.1. Classification (NCBI taxonomy): domain Eukaryota; kingdom Viridiplantae; phylum Streptophyta; class Magnoliopsida; order Apiales; family Araliaceae; genus Aralia; species Aralia elata. The sequence continues at coordinate 1,507,733 of JAVJAP010000089.1, read as the reverse complement.
TAATTGTTGAAAACGGTTTATAGGAGGGGAAAAGGAAATGAGCAAATATATTTTTATATATATTTGTTTTGGTCAAAAATAAATTGTAAAAACTAATTTATTAAAGGAAAAATAGATGATTTAAGGATACAAAATTATTGTATTCATTAATAAGTAAATTAAAATAATTTATAATTATTATTTTAATAATATACTGCTTATGTGAATATACACGGTATAATATGTGTATGCATGTGATGTGGTGAATATATTAATAATATATTTATTGTATGTAAATAAATTGTTAGAAATAATTTATGAATAAAAAGGAGATAATTAAATTTATGTATACCAAATTAGTGTATACATTAAATTAGGTGATTTAAAATAATTTATGGTATTAAATTATTTTAATATGGTAAAATTATTATATTAAATAAATTATTTTTATTTAATGTATAGCTTCCATTTTTATGGAAAAGAGTTTTGATGTAATATTTAATGTATATTATTTACTTCGCGATAAGTACGGAGGGGTAGTATAATATATGTAACATATATTATATGTAGTATAATGTAATATGTAATATATTATAAGAAATAAAAACAAGTAAGCTGGTGAAATGAGTAACCTCCGAGAATTATCCGTATGGAGCAAGAATTCGTGCAAAGCAAGAATGAGTGAGGAGCAAGTGAATTGGAGTAGCAATCAAGAAAATTGAGTAGCTAGCAAGGAAGAATTTGGCTATAAAACCAAAGACAACCTCACAATTCCTCTCTCTTCTCCTTCTCCTTCTCCATCCGAACCATTCCATGTCCAATTCAAATTCCAAATTATCCAGTAAATTGAGGAATCAAGCAAGCAATTAGAAGCTTTAAGAAGGATTGAATCAAGTTGAATCACAGAATTCGATTGAATTTATCAATCAAGAGGTAACTAATCAATTTATTAAGTTTTTTTTTTCTAAATTAAGTAAATTCATATGAATAGTTATGTAAATTGGATGTGAAATCAGTTGAGGTTTTAGTAAGGAGATTAGTTGTTGTTGTGCGGAGTAATAAGGAGATGTTATATGGAGATCATTTGGCTAGAACCATATTCAAACTTTTGTGAAATATATGAGTTTCTAAGCTACGCCCACAAGTTGTTTGATAAAATGCTTGAAGGGAAATTTTTTCCTAAAAACTGAAAATTAGCTAAGGTGGTGAGCTAAGAAGCATTTATACATATAATATGATGTGTCTTAAGATGTTTGGGTGAATCAAACTAAGTTTAAAAGCAAAATCATGAACCTTGAACCAAATGAGTTTCAAATGAAAATTGTGAAGAACATGGACTTTTGAGTCTATGTAATTATTTGTTAAAGAACCTAAAAATTATTTCGTTCAGAGGGATGTATAGTAGATGTTATAAGTTTTCCATAGCCTCGAAAACGAACTAATTTCGCTATCGTGTGAAGAAGTTATGAGGATTTTGAAGTAGGCATGTCAAATAGACAAAATTTGAAAATTTTAGCCAAGTGGGTAGAGAATACTCTGTTGGTGGGGCGCTGCCCACAAGCCAATTTTGCGTGCAGCCGCGCCTAAACAATGTCAGGTGTGACTACTTTGACCTCCTGTAGTAAAATGGACATAACTTTTGCATACGAACTCCGATTGGGGCGATTCAAGATGATTCGGAAAGAGAAAGAGTAGACCTACAACTTTCATTTTTTTAATCTTTGAGATTTGAGGTCAGGAGCATGGCTAAAATTGGCTACTTTTAGGACTGTTGTATCGTCAAAGGCAATCGGAGGGCGTCGGGTGTTCGCGTATACTACATGCAATGCTCCCGACAATAAAAGACGTTGTTTTAAGTTATAAAAGATGAACATTATGAAAAATAAATATGCTTAACACTAATTAATGTAGAAGTTAATTTAAAGAATATGTAATGAACGTAATGAAATATTAAGCGTACGCACGACTGTATCGCTTAAGTACTTGTAAAAGACCAAATGCGCGTATGTTGTTCAAGCGTCGACACAACGTATTGGAAGTAAAGAGACTTAAATAGTGTTTTAATTCAAATGAAACAAACACTATAAGAAATAAACAAAGTTTAATATAAGCTAAGATTTCGAAAGATTCGAAAGAGAATTCTCAATAAAAATGAAACAAGAGTGGGCTAAGAGGTAATGTAAACTAAATAACTTCATTGAGTATGTATAACTTAAAAACCTGTGTATATATGTTGTATGCTACGATTGAAGGACCCTAGCAAGATAGAGATGGAACGGAGTTAGAAACAACTCAGTTTTGGGCCTGAAAGGGAGTAGCACGGTCGCGCCACTCCTAGGCTTAATTGCAGCGCGGTCGCGCCGTGCTGCAGAGTTGCCAAGAAGCTTTGTTTGTTAAACCAAACCTAGGGGCATGTGTAGACGAGTTAATTATGTTGTATTAGGTGACTAAAATGGTGTCCCATCTAGTTATGCACGTATTGACTTAATAAAGTATGAATTGAATTAGTTTTAAAATGAATAAACTAAAGAAAAGAATAAGAGTCAATGTAAACTAATGATTTCACTAAATCAATGTGATCTATGTATGTGCTTTGAATGTATGATTGACGTGTGCTTATGTGTGGACTAAAACCATGTAGGATACGTGAAGCGCAGGTAGCTATAAGTTGTAATCTACGCACAAGGCAAGTCTTTTAGGTCCTATGTATTATATGAACTTGGTATTGATTGTATGTAATCTGTATCGCAATTTGACTGAATTTACATGAGTATGTTGAATTACAAATGATGTGCTATGAATTGTGAAAGTCAATCTATGACTAAGTTGATTGAGTTATAGAACTCAATCTTTATATGATATGTGAAACGCAAATTATATGATATATATATAGAAGAATGTTTATGATATATGAATTGAGCATGAAAATTTTATGCTACGTGGAGCATGAAAACTGTTGGATTTGCTGAGTTGTCGAGCTCAATCTTGCAAAACATAAATTTTGCAGGTTAAAGACACAATGTGATATTACTTGTTATCTGGATGATAAGGATTGGAAGAAATGTGAAGGAATACCTTTTCTTGAATTAGAAGTTGTATAGAATTATGTTGATAGTTTTGATATGTGTAACTGGCAGTTATGTACAGTTTAAAATATTCAATAAAGGATATTTGTTCTGATTATGTTGTGGTGATTGGTATGTAATGTAAAGTTGTATAATGATAATAAGAATGAATTCGTATTGAGGATTGAGTTTTACATACTCATATCGACTCTGATAAAATGAATCATAGAATAAATATGATTCTGAAATCTAGAGAATCGTAAAGGTTGCAATTCGGGGAATGAAGGAAAGAAAGATATAAAGAAAAGAATTTTAAATTGTCCCCATTTTCGGCTATTATTTCATCTTTGTATGATGTAAAGTTGAATCAACATAGTATCTAACGCACAAGGTCGAGATTAAGTTAATCCTGATTTTGGATTAAGTTAGTCCCGATTTTTGGGGCGTTACACTTGGTATCAGAACTGTATGTTATAAACCTTAGGTAAGAATACCTTAGACTATAACCTTAAATAAAGAAAGAAGAAGATGATAAGCATAAACTCGAATGAGATTTAAGTGATATTAAATGAATTAAGAGGATTCATAAAGAACCCGTTAAGATATTACACAAAGATTCAAAGAAGAATCTTAAAGCGCATAAGGATCAGGGAACACCTAACTCGAACTATAGAAAATTTAGAGAGATAATGATGGATAGAAGCAGAGAAGTATAAGTAAAAATCATAATAGAACATGATTAAGGAGAAAAGAAAGAAGATCGTAAAAACAAAACGATCATAAAGAAAGAATCGTAATGTAAGACGATTGTAGGAAAGGATCATAAGGTGATCTGAATAAGTCATGAAAGGACAGATGATCAATCGAATGATTGAAAATTTAGCTTAATGCTATAAATAAAAGGTACTATGATATAGTACAAAAGAGTTATAGATGATGAAATATGGATTAGAGAAAATTCGTATTAAGGAAACAGTAAGATAGGATTGGGTGGGATTTCAATTGAGAACTCATGTAATAGCTGAGTTGTACAAACATTTGTATGGGCAGGGGTTTTGTGCTTGGTTTAACGACCACTTAGTTTATCACACCGATAATCATTAAAATATTGGTTTCGCGCTATCGGTATATGTGTGGTGAGAAGGTGATTCTTTTCTCATATGTATATTTGATAATTAGAGAATAAAATTTGGTGCGAGTTCTTAAAACTCATGCTATGGTAAGTTTGTGACTCATAATCATATGATGTGTTTTAAGCCCTTAAGTGTATGGACAGTCTCTGATTGGTTCTTGAACTACGTATGGCTAGGACAAGTTCCTAAACTCATATTTTTATGGCAAGTTCCTAAACACATAAAGTGTGGTAAGTTTGATGAATTATACTAGGGTATAGGAATATTAAATATTTATAACTGATTATTTTCAGTATATTAAGCTAAGTTGCAGCTGATGAAGGAAGAAATGGATATTCTCAAATCTTCTAGATATGCTAGATTTTGAAGTTTATTGAAATCGTGCTGATATTCGAAAAAACAATATTGGGTCAAATTGTTGAACCAATAAGTTTTAAAGTCCTGTTGTTTGTATGTCTACGCTACTTGTCTCAACTCGACAAAATTGATTTTTAAATCAAAAGGTATTTTTAAAATGGTTAATGCACCATTTAAAACATGGTGTGGATATGACAAATGGTGGAATCAACAACGCACGGTAACAAGGGTGTGGATGTGGACTTAGAACCACTAACGCATTGTTACCTGTTGCGATATGATAACACCTAGAATGATTTTCAATGGTTTTGAATCGTTTAAAAAAGAGTCTATGCTTATTGTTTCAGCTAGACAAATGTGATTTGAAAATATCAAAATGTATTTTAAACAATGGAATCATCAATGCAGTCTAACCTAGTGCTGGATGTGATCTAAGGATCGTCAGCCCACTATGGTATGATGTAGTATGACGAAGTCATAAAATGACGAAATTCTCAACGTTCTGTTAAAACAGTGTAGTACTATGACGTCATAAAATGATTTTCAGTATTTTAATAGTTAAAGAGTTGTCAAATGCCATTTGAATCGGCCAGACACAGATTAAAATATTTTATAGAACTGTTCAACTAAATTGATTTGGTATGGACTCCAGACATCCCTGAATTGGGGGAAATTTTTATGCGCCAATGGCGATATGATGAACGCAAATGTCGTTCCTTCAAGCTAGTGTTGATCAACACAGGACAACCCTGAATTGAAAAATTATGTTTGCGCAAAATAGCGGCAAAGACAGCATAGATCAACACAAGGCATAACAGGCTGATCACCTACGTGCCCGTAAGCCAGACGGTTTACAGATGAATTTCTGTTAAAACCTTTTCAAAAACAAAGTTTATGGTCTTTATAACCCTTAGCATAATACAGAAAGCTCTTCCTAAGCGAATCTTTTAAATTCTTGAATTATTCATATTGTTTCACAGTTATTGAACAATTGTGAAAGATTTCTATTCTGGCAGTTGAGTATAGAAAGGATAAAGTTCCTTAGAAGAAAGTAGGTCGTAAAATACGGCAAAGCGAATCTTTGAAAAAGAAAATGATAACTTGAAAATCTATATGGATGAGTGGTATGGGCAAATTCTAAGAAGAAGGAGATAGAATTATGAGAAGTAAAGATTTCTGGATCATGAAATTGATAGAAAATAATCACGCGAAAATATATAAGAAGAAAGATAAAAGACTGAGAATTTTAGGACTTTTGAACATTAGAGGGAATAGTATGAGATATCAGAAAGCTATTAATATTTGGAGATGCATGTTAATATGTGTTGTGTATTATGCTATGTAAAAATAATATATTTCATTATCGCAGAATAATGCCGCTAAGAGGGATTTGGCATGATCAAGAGAGAATAGATCTAAACCGAGTAAGAAAGGTTCGGTATTGTGATTCCGAGGACAGAATCCTTATAAGAGGGGAAGAATGTGACGATCCGAGTTTTCGAAAAATATTATAATAAGAATTTAAATATATAAAATTCTTATTATGCGATATATTATGTGAATAAGATTGCATAAGTACTGTGTAATGTGATAATTTATAAATAATAAATATATTATTATTAATTGTTGAAAACAGTTTATAGGAGGGGAAAAGGAAATGAGCAAATATATTTTTATATATATTTGTTTTGGTCAAAAATAAATTGTAAAAACTAATTTATTAAAGGGAAAATAGATGATTTAAGGATACAAAATTATTGTATTCATTAATATGTAAATTAAAATAATTTATAATTATTATTTTAATAATATACTGCTTATGTGAATATACGCGGTGTAATATGTGTATGCATGTGATGTGGTGAATATATTAATAATATATTTATTGTATGTAAATAAATTGTTAGAAACAATTTATGAATAAAAAGGAGATAATTAAATTTATGTATACCAAATTAGTGTATACATTAAATAAGGTGATTTAAAATAATTTATGGTATTAAATTATTTTAATATGGTAAAATTATTATATTAAATAAATTATTTTTATTTAATGTATAGCTTCCATTTTTATGAAAAAGAGTTTTGATGTAATATTTAATGTGTATTATTTACTTTGCGATAAGTACGGAGGGGTAGTATAATATATGTAACATATATTATATGTAGTATAATGTAATATGTAATATATTATAAGAAATGAAAACGAGCAAGCTGGTGAAATGAGTAACCTCCAAGAATTATTCGTATGGAGCAAGAATTTGTGCAACGCAAGAATAAGTGAGGAGCAAGTGAATTGGAGTAGCAATCAAGAAAATTGAGTAGCTAGCAAGGAAGAATTTGGCTATAAAACCAAAGCCAACCTCACACTTCCTCCCTCTTCTCCTTATCCTTCTCCATCCGAACCATTCCATGTCCAATTCAAATTCCAAATTATCCAGTAAATTGAGGAATCAAGCAAGTAATTAGAAGTTTAAGAAGGATTGAATCAAGTTGAATCACAGAATTCGATTAAATTTATCAATCAAGAGGTAACTATTGGCGCGAAATGGACATAACTTTTGCATACGAACAATGCCTGGTGTGACTATTTTGACCTCCTGTAGTAAAATGGACATAACTTTTGCATACGAACTCCGATTGGGGCGATTCAAGATGATTCGGAAAGAGGAAGAGTAGATCTACAATTTTTATTCTTTAATCTTTGAGATTTGAGGTCAAGAGCAGGACTAAAATTGGCCATTTTTAGGACTGTTGTATCGTCGAAGGCAATCGGAGGGCGTCGGGCGTTCGCGTATACTACATGCAATGCTTCCGACAATAAAAGACGTTATTTTAAGTTATAAAAGATGAACATTATGAAAAATAAATATGCTTAACACTAATCAGTGTAGAAGTTGATTTAAAGAATATGTAATGAACATAATGAAATGTTAAGCGTACGCACGAGTGTATCGCTTAAGTACTTGTAAAAGACCAAATGCGCATATGACGTTCAAGCGTCGACACACCGTATTGGAAGTAAAGAGACTTAAATAGTGTTTTAATTCAAATGAATCAAACATTATATGAAATAAATAAAGTTTAATATAAGCTAAGATTTCGAAAGATTCGAAAGAGAATTCTCAATAAAAATGAAACAAAAGTGGGCTAAGAGGTAATATAAACTAAATAACTTCATTGAGCATGTATAACTTAAAAACCTGTGTATATATGTTGTATGTTACGATTGAAGGACCCTAGCAAGATAGAGATGGAACAGAGTTAGAAACAACTCAGTTCTGGGCCTGAAAAGGAGTAGCGCGGTCGCGCCACTCCCAGGCTTAATTGCAGCGCGGTCACGCCGTGCTGCAGAGTTGCCAAGAAGCTTTATTTGTTAAAACAAACCTAGGAACATGTGTCGACAAGTTACTTACGTTGTATTAGGTGACTCAAATGGTGTCCCATCTAGCTATGCACGTATTGGCTTAATAAAGTATGAATTGAATTAGTTTTAAAATGAGTAAACTAAAGAAAAGATTAAGAGTCAATGTAAACTACTGATTTCATTGAATCAATGTGATCTATCTATATGCTTTGAATGTATTATTCACATGTGCCTATGTGTGGACTAAAACCATGTAGGATATGTGAAGCGCATGTAGCTATAAGTTGTAATCTACGCACAAAGCAAGTCTTTCAGTTCCTATGTATTATATGAACTTGGTATTGATTATATGTAATATGTATCGCAATGTGAATGAATTTACATGAGTATGTTGAATTACAAATGATGTACTATGAATTGTGAAAGTTAATCTATGACTAAGTTGATTGAGTTATGGAACTCAATCTTTACATGATATGTGAAATGCAAATTATATGATATATATAGAAGAATGTTTATGATATATGAATTGAGCATGAAAATTCTATGCTACGTGAAGCATGAAAACTGTTGGGTTTGCTGAGCTGTCGAGCTCAATCTTGCAAAATATAAATTTTGCAGGTTAAAGACACAATGTGATATTATTTGCTATCTGGATGATAAGGATTGGAAGACATGTGACGGAATACATTTTCTTGAATTAGAAGTTGTATAGAATTATGTTGATAGTTTTGATATGTGTAACTGGCAGTTATGTACAGTTTAAAATATTCAATAAAGGATATTTGTTCTGATTATATTGTGGTGATTGCTATGTAATGTAAAGCTGTATAATGATAATAAGAATGAATTCGTATTGAGGATTGAGTTGTACATACTTATATCGACTCTGATAAAATGAATCATAGAATAAATATGATTCTGGAATCTAGAGAATCGTAAAGGTTGCGATTCAGGGAATGAAGGAAAGTAAGATATAAAGAAAAGAATTTTAAATTGTCCGCATTTTTAGCTATTATTTCATCTTTGTATGATGTAAAGTTGAATCAAGATAGTATCTAACGCACAAGGTCGAGATTAAGTTAGTCCTGATTTTGGATTAAGTTAGTCCCGATTTTGGGGGCGTTAAAGAGGATGTGTCAGCTTGCTTTCGAATGTGATATGTCACATCAAATTGCTACAGTAACATTCATGTGGGTTGTTGTTACTTCACCGAACTAGCTGTTAAACACAATTCGTTCTGATCTTCTTTTTAGTCAACAACTATCTTGGGATCTTCACTCTACGAGTCTTGACGTTGTCAGTCCATTGTCAGAACTGATATACTCTACGATTTTCCTAATCGTAGAGTTTAATAGTGGTTGTAGAGTATCTGGCTAGACTGACTCTACGATTGGTAAGCTCTACGTTCCATAAGCTTTACGATCTTCAATGTGCTCTACGGTCTTCAATGCATTTTACGATCTTTATCAGACTCTACAATCTTCAATTTACTTTACAATCTTTGAGCAGACTCTGCGATCTCCAATTTTCTTTATGATCTCTTAGCAGACTTTGCGAGCTTCAATTTACTTTACAATCTCTTAGTAGACTCTATGGTCTTCAATTCATTTTACTATTTTTGAGTAAACTCTGCGAACTCAATCAGTATGTTCTACGATCGTTCAATAAACTTTACGATCGTCTAATTTTCTAAAGTCTATACATTTGATTCTTTCAACAAAATAGATAAACCTAACAAGTTTGATCTTCTATTCTAAGTCCTTTTACATCATTTTCATTTTAAGGATTTCACAAAAATTATTAATTACAAATATACGCTATATCATCGTCAAATCAAATATATGCATTTGTACTAACAAAAGTGACATTCGAAATCCCTTGAATACACATCTTCACACACTCACTCGTGGATGACGCTAAAGCACACAATTACTTAAACTTATTTAATGCAACTTTTTTAAATAAAAATTAAAAACTTACGGAACGTGAACCATGATTCACGGAAATTAAGTAGTGTTTAACACCTTCCCTATGGCCCCCAAACTCTTGAATCTTGTTTCGCAGATCAATCTATAAAGATATATTAATTGGGCCTTTAAATTGATAAATCTTAAAATTCAAATAAGTTGATACATCTATTTAAAATCATATCAACTAACGACTCTGTACTGTTAACCCATTAAAATCAATCTATAAAAACTCGTCGACCTTAAACAGACATTTTTCACAAATATCACCTTCATTAACCTAAATCACTTAGCTTTAAATTTATAAAAAAATCCCGACGTTGACATTCATCTTATACTACTAATAAAAATGTGTATATTTTTTTTCTAACATTTTATACTACCAATAAAAATGAGTTTTTTTTTTACTAGCAAGTTAATAATATCTTTGTATTTCAATTTAAACATGTCTCAAATAAAATCATTAGATACTAACATTAAATTGTATATATTACATTTTATTAAAAGAAAAATATTAAAGGTCAACACTTTGTGTATTAAAACCAACGCATGCAAAATTTTATCATGTAATTTATTTAGAATTTTTTTATGGGTACAAAATATTCTTTTCTTTTTAAAAAAAAAAATCGCCCTAAGAGCTACGAATTATCACTCCAATGCTTAAATGAGTAACAGAAAGAAGTATATGGAGAAATTTTTTTAAGATGAGCTCTGTAAGGTCTCAAAACCAAAATGGTTGTGTTATGAGCTCTTATGTGAGTTTTGGAAAATGATAGAAACTTACTCCATTTAAACGCTGAAATGTTTAAAAGAAAAGAAAATAAATTATATACGGATGATTGGTAACATTAGAGTTTTATATCCTCTAATAATAATATGACATGTAAAAAATTTAGGAAAAAATTAAGAAATTTAAATTGCATTGACAGATTTTATATTTACTATTTATCATGGTAAAACTGTTTTACTAATCATATTGGATTCAAATTCTTTGATTTTTTTTTAAAAATTTTACGTAACATGTTATTAAAGAGTATAAAATTCTAATTTTACTAGACTATCCGTATATAAATTTTTCTCGAAAGAAAATACATAAAACCATTATATTAATAGTAATTTTTTACTGTTAAAAAAACAGTAATTTTTTGTGCTCGCAATGTCCAATCACATCATCAGATTATTAAAATCAAACTGAAAACATTGGTCTTTCAACTTTTTCCTTTTGAGTGAATATTTTTTTATGTACAATTAATATTGTCAAAATAAAAATTATGTTCTGAGAGTATTAAGTGTTTATTATTAAAATAAATATAAAAAATATTATTAATTATATATTTATTTTTATAATATAATTTATTTATTTTTGCCAATATTAATAATATTTTTATGTATTCCACCTACTTACGGACGGGGAATAATAATTCCGTGGCAGTTCAACATTCAATTGCACTGTCTAATTTTAAGCTATTTCCTTTATGGAAGTCAAATCGAAGGACCCACTTTACTGATTTGACAATCCGACCTTAATAACCACTATTTCTTTAGGACATGATTGGACAAGGAAAAATAATTGTTTTCATAACCAGTAAATTCTCCTTGACTTAATTAAAAATAAAAATGCATTTTCAAATAAATGACTGAATCATCATTAATTTTAATTTATAACTAAGTTTCATTTAAAGAATATTTTTAAGAGTTTGATTCATAATTATTAATAGGAGATAAAAATTAAACATAAAACTAGGAGTCTCTATTTTTTTGTCTTAAAAAGAGTCTCAAATGATGTAATTAGATATATATCTAATGATTGATTATGACATAAAGTATGATTAAATTATTTAATATCACATCATTTAAGATTAATTTAAAATAAAAATTTTGAGACTCTTACTATTACCCTAAAGTTAAATAGGACTGTTGATAGAACTTCTTCGTTTGAAAAATAGTCTCATTTTCTTTACACTAGTTTGTTGGCACGCACAGTGCAAATTTGAATAGAAGAAATATAGAATTTTGTGGCTGAGAGAAATTAGGAGGTGATGAATAGTAGGAGTGGAGAGAAAAAATAGTGATGCAAATAAGACTATAAAATGAATCAAATAATTTGGACTCGATTCGTACTCACTCGACTCAAAATATAAATGATTCAAATATGAGCAAATTTTAAAGTTCGATAAATTAGTCGAACCTCTTGAAATTGTAATTTTCTATTGATACTCGGATCATATTCGCTCGAAAATTTCAAACTACTTGGGCTCGATTCGAGATCGTGTTTGACTCGGTAGCTAAACAAGTCTCAATCAAACCTTATTTCATACTTGATAAATTTTGTAAACTAAATTTGAGCAACTCAATACTCGGTTCAACTCGACTCATTTACACCTCCTAGATGCAAACATTAGAATTAAAAGGTTAAAAGAAATAAATTTGATCAAATAATTCAAACGACTAAAATATATTAAAACTATAATCTGTTAAAATAGATGAAAGTATTATAATAAAAAAACTAAAATAGTAATTATTTCAAACAAAATAACAAATAATTAGAAAAAATAGTCAATAGTAACAACAACGCTAATGGAAGCATATAAACTCCTGAAATATAGTTATTTTTCAAAAATAATATTAGAATACATAGATCTGGACTATTTTTTAACACGGGTAACGGAAGAATAAGCTACCATGATAACACCACATTTAAATCTGAATAATTTATCTTGAACAATTCATGCATCAAAAAAAGTCTCACGAACAAAAGAAAAAATAAAATAAAATAAAATCTCATAAACAGAGAAAGCAAAATCTCTCAAGAGATGATAGTGAAATTCCCTCATAAAAGAGAAAGAAGTTAGTCATCTCATGTTAAAAACAAGACCCACAAAAGGAGAAAACATACTCCACAAGAAAGAAGAATAATTTATTAAATCAAAATAAGAGATATTTAAAATATATGAGAGACAGAAAGTCAAAAAAATAATTGTTATTTTTGTTCTCCCTTAATAATATAAATTTATTTAAGAAGATGAGAGTTTATATGTTAAAAGATAAGTTGTTTTAGTGATTTTATATATATATATATATATATATATATATATGGGGAATGATCCATAGAATACGTAAGCTACGGGCACTGTTTCGGCTAACTGTGATCCAGCCGTCCAAAATAAGATCGTATGGTTGTGGGAGGGAGCGGTCGCTACTCGCAGTAGCGGCCAGATATTAATTAATTCATTTTTGATGCTGGCCGCTAGAGGGAGTAGCGGCCAGTCAAAACGGCACCGTTTTGACTACCCGCTACTCCCTCTAGCGGCCAGCATCAAAAATGAATTAAGCGCGAGGGGTATTATGGAGATTTATGCTGGCCGCTAGAGGGAGTAGCGGCCAGTCAAAACGGTGCCGTTTTGACTGGCCGCTACTCCCTCTACCGGCCAGGCAATTAAATTGGATTTATTCTGGCCGCTACTCCCTCTAGCGGCCAGGTTAAATCTCCATAATACCCTCGCGCTTAAATCATTTAGGGTTGGGTTAGCTGCTACCTTTGTTTCAACCGACTCAATTTCAACCGATTAATCAACCCCCTTTAGCATGGTACACTGATATAACAAACATAATAACAGGGAACATGAAAAATATCTTAATCAGTAGTACAATACAAACATTTCAAAGTTTACCTACATTACATCTCCATAGACATTCTAAATAAACACATACATTAATTATCTTTATGTGCAGGAAGCCCTAACACTCTATAATGATTGCGCTTGTCATGGTTAGTTTCGAATCCACATATCACACATTTTCGGTGAGGCTTACTACCCAATACTTTTTCAAGGGCACTTTTTAATCTGGATTGTTTTTTTCGACCCTTTGTTTGAGAAGCAATTGGTGGCAAATACTCTTGTTCTTTCTCTTGAACCTCATCATCTGCATCATCATCCTCCAATCCCATTTCCTGAGCTGCACCTTCGTCCACGCAATCATTCTCATCGTCTAGTATGTCGGTAATATTCTCATCCGGGTCAAATTGATCAACAAGGGCTTTTCCTCGAGCATTTTGCATTAGTATTGTCTTGTAACCTCGAACTGAGTAAGCAGCTTTACTAGCTAACTCTTGAAAATCACTCATCAAATGATTGTACCGCATCCCTTGATTTTGTTCAAAGTCAGAACTCATTGGGAAAACCATGTCTTGTTCACCATTACTCCTGTTAGCATCTCTTGTCCACCGAAGAACGATCATGTCATTAGGTATTTTTGAAATACTCTTAAAGCTAAAGTATCTCAATATGTGCCTGCAAATCTGACTAGAATGTGAGAACATTTGACAAGTACATGTTATCGAGCCCTCATGACGATTAATGACAACTTGTCGATATCCACGACTATTTTCGATTGCATCTGACCGGTACACTGCATAGACCTTTGTATCAATATTGCACAGCTCACTGACTTTGTTGATGTTGTACATTAGAGAATCCACGAGCTCCTTTTGAAAACGTCTAAATATCTCTTTTGTATAACATTCAGTAGCATGCACTTCCAACGATGATCCTAATACCATACTACGTTTCCGATGTTTTGTTACGTAGTCGGCCTTTCTCTCTCTGATGAATTGTTTCTCAATAGCCTTCTGAGTCTTGACTACAAAATCTTTCATGCCTGTTGAAGCATTCACATATAAATCAAAAAAATTATTCATACATTCGCTTCTTCCGGTGGTTGTCATTCCCGCAGTAAAATACCTCTTTGTATATGCTCCTATCCATTTATCCTTCACATCATACAAACTTATGAGCCATTCATTTTGATACAAATCATAATCTCTCATAAGGTTTTCCCAACGCTCTTCAAACTCGTCAATGGACAATGAATTATACACACAATTGTTAAAAGAATCTTTAAACGATGGGTGTTTCGCATAAACATGATGCAATTTTTCTGAGAATTTATTGCTAATATGACAAGAACACAATAAATGATGAGTGGATGGGAGTACCCTAACAATAGCATTGCTCATGACTTTATCTTGGTCAGTGATGATGGTTAGAGGAGCCTTGTAGTCCATTACTTCGAGCCACGTCTCTAAGACCCAAACAAAAGTTTCTTCTGTCTCATCCCGTAACAGTGCAAATCCAAATAAAACAGAGTGATAATGGTGGTTGACCTCGGTAAATGGAACAAATGGCATATTATACCTATTTGTCCTATACGTAGTGTCAAATGTAATCGCGTCTCCGAAACGTTGATACATATATCTTGAACGAGCGTCTACCCATAAAATACATTCTATGCGATTGTCTTGGCTAGATTTGACCCGAAAAAAGAATTTACTTGCACTGCTGGAACCAAATTTTTTCAAATATGTGACTGCAGCCTGTGCATCATTTTCATCCTCCGAGTCACGCCTTAAATCCCTCACTATATTACGAACATCCTTGTCACTAAAACCTACATTTTGCATACCTCCACCCATTGTGCTCAAAACATTCATCATCCTACTTGGTCCAATACCCACCTTATTTAATGTATCAATTAATTTTCTTGCCACTGGCGTAATATGTCTATGTGTCTCAATCAAATCTACTTTGGTAGGTGTCACTAAATGATGATTGTGATCCAACTCAATAATTGAAATACGCCAATTATCTTCTTTCTTACCGTGAACAACATACATTCTAGCTTTGCATAATGTGCGGCCTACTGAGTCTCGCCGTCTTGTTTTCATCTCATTATCACATTCATCATTTAATGAACTTTGTACACCCGTTGGTCTACCAGCTTTTTTACATACATACAACCTCGACGTCAGATCATTACTGTGAGCATGTTTACGACTCGTAGAAATCCTAATCTCAAATCCATTTTTATGGGCATATGATCTATAAAAAATTTCAGCTTCTTCCAAATTAGAAAACACTTGACCAACATAAGGAACCATTACCTCTTTACTACTTTCAGCATCATTAACATACTCCGATTCATTTCTACGATCTAAACTACCAACAGATTTAGAAGAACTAGATAAAAATATTTTTATAGCAGGCATGGAATCCATTAATAACGACTTACCGAAATTTGATTACACGAACAAGTGATTTCTTCTAATCTCACGACAAGCAAATAATCTCCGAAGCTCAATTTTCTGCAGTTGTTTAGCACAAGGCGGCGAATGGAGTAAGATGATAGGTATAAAAGTTACATTGTCTGGCCGGTACTAGCTCCTACGGCCTGGACAAGTCCCCAAAATGCCCTTAAAATTAATTTAAAATATTTTTTATACTGGCCGCTACTCCCTCTAGCGGCCAGTATAAAAAACATTTTAAATTAATTAATATACTGGCCGCTAGAGGGAGTAGCGGCCAGTATACAGGGACTTTGGGAATCAATTTAATTTTCTTGACTGACCGCTACTCCCTCTAGCGGTCAGTATACAGGGATTTTGGGAATAAATTTAATTTTCTTGACTGGCCGCTACTCCCTCTAGCGGCCAGTATACAGGGACTTTGGGAATCAATTTAATTTTCTTGACTGGCCGCTACTCCCTCTAGCGGCCAGTATACAGAGACTTTGGATCAGCCCCAATACATAATGTCTATTACTTTGTTCAATACCAACAATACACAATAAAATGAAGCAAACATTTACAATACCAAATTAACCAACAAACACAAATTAGCTTAAACTAAATTAAATTAGCATAAACCGATAATAAAAATCCATATAATCCAACACGTAACATTCATGGTGCAAATTAATTAGAGTACATGTGCAAAAGTCAAATCGACACACTAAATTACTCCCCCCGCGGGTATATCTCTAGCTTTACATTTGAACAATTCATAAGCTATTCTATACCTAAAGACCGATATATCATCCGCTGACCATTTTTCATTGCTCAGGTCTATATTGCCCCGCACGAGGTAGTCGACATACTTGCAAACAAATATGCCGCAATCGTAATGATTATCATGTATGGGTCGACTTTTTGAACTCTGGACCTTTGGGGGTGTACGTGTCCAATCACCGAACGGGTTACCCATTCGAAATATCAACGGTATCAATTGTACCTATAATAACAACAACGTCATGAAAATGTACATATATAGCGGGGAAACTAAACGATTGTATTGAAAAAATTAAATTTCTGACGTACCGCGACATCGACGTAGTCCTTGTACATTTCAGTGAGCTTTATGTACGGTGTGTCATTATATAGCGGGTCGAAAATAGAAACCTTCCATGCTGAAACCACAAAGGTTAACAGTATGAAATGACTGTTTGCAGGGACACATATAGGCATAAAGATAAAGTCGCACTCATGCAATGGGGGTCCCGCTTGAGGCATAACATATGACTGGCAGAAACTATCTCCACGAATTTGGTCCCCAGTAGACAAGGCACCTTTCCCCAAATGCATGAAGTAGGAGGGCATGAAGCCAAATTTGGCCCATCTCTTTATCCCCTCGCGCTGATATTTGTCTTCCCGATCCCGCAAAAGACACATATACGCATCCATCACTGTCTCGTATAGCTAAATTCTGGGTCGCAAAGAATTTATCTCTTCGTGACCCAACGTGTACCATTGCTGGGGGTGCTCGATGGGAAATAATGTTGGATTCGTCGGAGTTGAGTTGAAGAAGTTCTCGTTGATAAATCCAATCTTGTGCCCACGGAGTCTTTTTGTTATAGACCCTTTAGGTCCATATTCTTCTAGTGCAACATCATCCCCAATAAATGCAGATGCACCCTCGTAAGTAAGCTGAGTAAGCTGGGACATATCAGTAGTAGCTTGGGTGCTAGGGATATACACATCGAGGGCAGCCGACGAGGTTGGAATCTCTGAATCCTCAGCCCCCATATACTCCTCCCCCCCACCCCTGACATCCGCATCATACAACTCATATAGTTGATCCCATCCCTCTTTCATGTGACTGTATTCGGGAGGAAAGTCTTGCTTCAACTTGAATATTTTGTCCAAGAGAGATTTTGCGCCCTCAATCTGTGGGAAAAAAGGGCGAAAATAAGAAGACACAGACGAACACATGGGGATAATATCAAAGAATACAATATAGAACAATTCAAATTAAAAAACAATATATTATCTTCTTTACCATGTTAACCATACGATGCTGATTATATATAGAGCGAGGCTCGTAGGTAGTGTTGGGATCTCCTTCGCGTCGAGGGCGGTGCAGGTATCGTCGGGTAATTTTGTTGTACCACTTGAAGTACGTATCCATGGGGATAGTGTAATGTCCGGAAAATTTTAAACATCGTATCAAATGTATTTTTATAAATAAATTCATTTTATATAATTTTATAAATTTAATTGGATCCATGTGGGTATTATTATTATTTAATTATATAAATACGTGGTCCAATAATTCTCTGTGCATTAAAAGGACTCATTAATAGTTTAATTAAATTAGTGAGTTGACCCTAAGATTTTATTTGCAAGAAAATTTGGAAAATTAAATAAATAATTTTATCATTACGGGGTTAAATAATTCAAATAAAGAATTATGGTTGGAATAGATATTTTGAATAATTAATTAATTGGTTTAAGTAATTCAAAATATTAGAAATGTAAAGTGGCTATTTCAATTGGGTCATATATATTTTATTTGACCAAACCCATATTTTTTTATTTTGGCCGCAGCCCACTTTTCCTTTTTATTTTATTTTTTCTTCCTTGTTGGGCTAACAGGAGTGGGCAACCCCTTAAAATCTATTGGGTTGAGCCCAATCTCTAAAACAAGTTGGTGTAGACAAATCGGGTCGACCCATTCCATTTAATTCCAGTCGGGTAAGTCAAGGAACGGGTTGGACCCGTTTTCTTTAATTAGGACAACCGGCAATTCAATTTGGGGACAACTGATTGAAGCCAATATTCTCAAAACCCCCAAATCGATCAGTCAAGAGGGAGGAAGGAAACCAGCCGAGCAAGAAGACCTAAGCCCTAGCCATCGAGCAATCAAACCCAAACCCTCAATCAATCAGTGACGAGGGACGAGAGGGAGACGCCGGCGGCAGCATCAATCGACCGGCGGACCGTGCAAGGCTCGAGGCAGAAATCGAAGAAACTGAACGACCAACGAGCGGACCAAGGGTCCCAGAATTTCAGCGACGCGACCGGTGGAAGGTGCGACGCTCGAGGAAACTGGCCGGCGAATTCACTGTCGGCGAGCTACACATCAGTCACCCATCCCTTTCCTACCGCCGGTCATTGACCAAGCAATTAGGGTATTGCCCAATTAATTTCTTCTATAAATTGGACCCCTTCCCAGACCCTGAAACTGCCGATTTTTGATTGTGAGTTCCCAATTAGAGAGAAATTAGGGTTCGAAAATTTCAAGGAAGAGGGAAACAGGGGAGGTTTGTTCGTGGCTTCCAAATTTCGTCTGGAGTGAATGTCCAATTTGGCCACCTATTTTGGTAGGAGGAGAAGGTCGGCCACCCGCTCAAACCCAAGGTATAGCCGTAGGGTCTATCAAACCACTGTGATGGTTTTTATTTAGTGTTGGTATGAATTTTCATTCTTCTGTACTTGGTTTGGGTTGCCAATTTTGTTAGGATGTTTATGTTATACACGGTATTGCATTGGGATAATTATTTCCTTGATTTGGGCTACACAGTGTATAGTAGTGGAATTATTTGGTGAAATTAGGAACTGTATTACATTGACTGGTTTAAAAGAAAATCTGGTATTTAATGGTGTTAATCCTTGTGTTTTTCTCTTGTGTTTATTGCTGGAAAATCTGTGTATGGTATCAAACTCAAAACTTACCTTGTATTGGGTTGTTGCTTTGGCTGGGAATCTATGTACTGAAGGACCAAACTCAGTTCCATTAGCTAAACTGTTCTGTCGGCAAAATAGCTATAAGATCAAACCTTGTTATTTTGATGTGTTAATGGCAGCCGTGTGTGAGTCCCAACTATGGTATTGGGTGTGTTTTGCTGCTGTGCAAACTTTGGAAAAACAGAGGAAGGATGCACATCATAAGGCAGTACTCTGCCCAAATTTTTCCTTGTAACTGGGTAGTAATTTTGTTAGCTAAAACCATAATGAATAAGTGTGAACAAAGCTAATTATTTAATTATTAACCAGGTATGAGTAAAATTTATAATTTGGTTATTTACTATTTAACATAAATAATAAATAAAGATAATGAATATTTAATTATTATTTAATAATAATAATAATTAAGTATGAATAAAATTAATAAATAATTATTTATTATTGTTCCAACAAATAATAAATAAAGATAGTGAATATTTAATTATTATAATAATACTTAAGTATGAATAAAGTTATTGAATAAGAAGGAAATTAACTACTTAATCATTAATGAAATAATGATTAAGTATGAGGGAAATTTATAAGTTAATTATTTTTGGCCCTTAATAAATAAAGATAATTAATTAATTATTATTTAATTGATAATTAAATAATAATTAAGTGTGAATAAAGTTAATAAATAATTATTTATTATTTAGCAATAAATAATAAATAAGAATAATAGATAGTTAATTATTATTTAATATTAAATAATAATTAAGTGTGTAGAATTAGTACCTTAAGTATTTAATTAGTGTTGAATGAGGAACAAGTGTAATAGTTACTCAATTACCCTTAAGGTAAATAATAATTAAGTAAATAAAAGATTAAGTAAGAGACCAACTGCTATTTAGTTGCTATTAAATTATGTTAAATTTATTAATTATTTTATAACTAATAAATAAGAAATTTTAACCCACAGGTAGAAGGGTATTCAAATGATAAGTGACCCTGATTAATTATTATCTGTTCAAATAATACCTAGAGGCCATTAAATTTTGTTAAGCTGATGGCTAGGTAGTAATTAAATTCGGTGAATTGTTTATCTGCTAAATGAATAGCATAAGTGGGTATAATTACGCAATGCTAATGGATAAACCAACTCTACCAGCTGATAGGTTATCCAAGGTCAAGTAATTAAAGCTAAGATTTAAATTGTAGCTGAGCGATCAGGCAAGTTCCTAACCCTAAACTTCTTACATTATTGCAAGTTCTTCTTACTCAACTTTCACATTGAGCAATACTTCTAAAACCTTATGCAGTATTTTAATTCATGCAAAAGGTATATATTATTGCAAGTTGTTCTTTAAGCTTGAATTTTATCTCCAAGCATGCTTTAAGTGGTCTAATTACTTTCAGAATTATTCCACATCGGTATATTTATTGACATTTGTGCATTCGAATTCGTATATTTAAATTCAGAAATCTATAAACCATTCATGGTTAAGTCTGAACCCTTGTTCCGTCAGACAATTTTGTGAAAATTTATAAAAGCTATCCGAACCAATCAATGGTAAGGATTCTTAGACTGTATGAACACCCCTTTATTTATAGGGGAGTACCCCACGTACCGTATATAAGGTACAAATAGCAGAATTAAATGTTATGCATATACATAGGGTACGCGAGGCTGATCCCCTCAAGTACATTATTCTGTAGCCAGTAACCAGAGGGTCAACTAGCTATTGACTCCTCTGGAAGTTATCGTTCAAAGTCTATTTGACTATCAATTGTTCTAAAAGCATTTAATGTTCTTGCTTCTGATTATTCTATTGTTAAAATCTCTTTAATATCCCTTCATCATGATATATCTTTATTGTTGTACTTTAAACTTGCTGGGCAAACTCGTTGCTCATTCTTGCTATATCATGACTTCATTGCAGCTAAACCCGAGACGTCAGGGAAGAACAAAGGAAAGACAAGATGAAGTGATAGACTTCTCGTAGCAGACTTTAGATTTATGTGTTAGTTAATTACGGTTAATGTAATTTAAACCCTGATAGCTATTTAGGGTATGTATTGTGTAAATGTTTAAGGTTAATCGTATTCTGGGACTAGTAACACCTTGTAATGAACAACGTATGTTTATTATATTCCGCACTTTCAGATATCATATGTTGTTAGAGGTGAATGTTTGTATTGGATCGTGATGACCAGATCCGGGTATTTGGAGACCCGAATTTGGGGGCGTCACAGGTTGGTATCAGAGCTGTAGGTTATAAACTTTAGGATTGCGAAACCTAGGTTATAACCTTCATAGTAAACTCGTATCGAGTATTAGGAGATAAATCGAGGAGATTTATCATATGTGGTTTTGATGAATTGGGGAATTCATCGAGTCGAGTAGTACCCAATGAAATATAACTTCATTTCTTCAATGAATATATTTTATTGTTGTACTAATGTTAGTTTTTGTGTGTTTGTAGGATGGCTGCTGTAGGGGAGACTAGTGGAGCCCGTGAGGAGGAGGAGACATATACAGACATACCAGTAGTTTCAGAGCAGCTGGTGGGCTATGCTCCTATTGCCCCGGGATTGTTACAGGAGGAGTCCGAGCCGGAGGAGGACTACCATAGAGAGCTACCAGAGCCAGTGGTAGGTAGGGTGATGAGGTCCGGTAGTGAGGACCCTGATGTTGATGAGGAGGATCCCGAGGCCGAGGGAGAGGAGCCACCTGCTGATATCGACGGCATGGGGTCCACTGCTGATGATATCATCGAGGGGTTGACGGACAGAAATGAGGAGCTGGAGGCTCGGATTTCTCATTTGGAGGAGCAAAACCAGACCCATCAGTATATGGAGGACCAGTACAGAGACCTGGCCTACCAGCTCGAGCATGATTTAGGGGTGGCCAAGGTACAGCTGCAGGGCTACGAGTCCTCAGCACAGCAGGTCGGACCACTGCTACATCAGCTAGTGGCCCGAAACGCTGAGTTGAGGGAGAGACTGGAGCAGAGGGACTTACAGATCGCCCACCTGAGGGCGAAACAGGAGGCCATGAGGTTTGAGGCCGGACTGGAGGTGGCTGCGAGGGTGCGCGTCAGGGAGGCCTGGGTCAGGGAAGCTAGGAGGGCCGATCAGCTAGAGGACCAGCTAGAGGCCAGGACAGTGAGGATAGAGACCCTGGGGCATGCCTTGGATGCAGCCTACCGTAGACCCCGGGCTGAGGTGGGGGAGTCCAGTCGCTCTGTTCGTCGTAGGGTCGGGGATGGAGCATTCTCTGGTCAGCAGGCTCGGATCCGTCGTGATGAGCAGTGATTTGATGGAGCAGTTGATTTTCCCTTAGTATAGCCAGTCCCACTTTTGTTTATGTTAGGGACATATTCATGTTGTTTATGAAACTTTATATTTGTTGTTATGATTGGGGTAGCAGTTAAACCCCAACTTTTGTGGTCTTGAGGGAGGAAAGGTTAGGATTCCCCACTTTTGTCTAGGGGGATGATTTGTTGATAGGACAGATAGTGGCGCATTTATAGAAGTATGCCACAGGTTTAGTCATTGTAACAAAACGGTGGTATATGAATATAAATGCAGATGTTTCGCTTAAATCAAATGTGTTTTACCTTTGATTGCTTATTTTAATAACATATGTTGTAAAATGTGAATCTATAGGTAAAAGTTATCAGTTTCCTTATTCCAAACCATGCCAAGGGGAAGGCCACGTAACCGACAGGTCGAAGAGTCAGAAAGTGAGGTTGGAGACCAAACCAACCCAATGAGAATGTTCGCGGAAATGCTGGCCGAGGCTATGCAATCCAGACCACCACCTGAGAGAACCCAAGCTGCAGCTGAGCCAACGCATCATCTGGCAAACTTTAAAGATTTCAAATTGGTCGGACCACCTGAGTTCAAGGGAACTCTTAACCCAATCGAGGCGCAGACCTGGATAGAAGAGATAGAGAAGGTCTTTGAAGTAGCAAGGGTGGCAGAGGAACAAAAAACAAGTTTTGCCACTTTCATGCTAAAAGGAGAAGCCAACTATTGGTGGAAGGCCAACAGAGGCCGAGTGGAAGAAGGCACTGTCGCTTGGGATCGTTTTAAGGAAATGTTCTTGGAAAATTACTTTCCAGAGAGCATGAAGCAGGAGATGGAGATCAAGTTCTTGGAACTAAAACAAGGGAACATGTCTATGGCTGAGTACGCAGCTAAGTTTAATGAGTTGGCACGGTTTGCAGCTCACCAAGTCAGCACAGAGGAAAGGAAAGCTCGTAGGTTTGAGCAGGGGTTGAAACCATGGTTATACCGTTCTGTGGCGGTATTGAAAATCAGAACATTTGCAGAATTGATGGAGAGGGCAATCATTGCAGAGGGTGGCAGTGAGGCCCTGGCCAAATACAATCACGAGAAGAAGAAGGGACATGAGGGCCCTAAGGCAGGAAGCAGTGGGGGCAGTAACCCCAACAAACGGAAATGGATCGAGAGTCAGTCCTCTGGGGGAAATAAATCTGTAGGGGAGGTAAAGAAGCCAGGCAGATGCAACAACTGTGGCAAGAACCACACGGGGGAATGCATGAAGGGGAAGAGCGTGTGTTACCGTTGTGGACAACCTGGGCACATGGCCCCACAGTGCCCTAATAAGCCGAAAGGAGGTTGTTTCTCCTGTGGATCTCCTGACCACCAGATCAAGGACTGTCCGAAGAGGAAAAGCGACGCCGGGAGTGGCAACCGAAACAACAACAACAGTGGAAACAACAACCGGTTGAACTACGGGCCACCATCCAGTCAAGCCAACAGGCCGACAGCCCGCACGTTCAACATGACTGTGCAGGATGCCATGGAATCCAAAGACGTGGTGTCAGGTATCATCCCAATCAATGATATAAATGCATATGTGCTATTTGATTCGGGTGCTACTTGCTCTTTTGTTTCCGAAGAATTTGCTAGACAATTAAATGTACCTTGTGAAAAGTTAGAACACCCTATGAACGTAGAAGTAGCCAACAAAGAAATTATCCCCGTAGAATGCATTCATAGGAATTGTTGTGTTGAATTGCGAGGATTTAAGCTCAATGTGGATTTGATACCAATTCGACTGGGAGAGTTCGACGTAATCTTGGGAATGGATTGGCTATCAATTCACGGAGCAGTCATTGATTGCAAGAAGAAATGTGTACACCTAAAGACTTCTAATAAGTCTAAGGTGATATTCTATGGCAGCAGATCACTAAAACCATCTTGTTATCTTACTATGATGCAAACAAGGAGATTACTCAAGAAGGGTTGCGAATGTTATTTGGCCCATGTGGTCGATACTCGTCAGGTCGGGGATGAGATGAGTCAAATACCAGTCGTGAGAGATTTCACTGATGTCTTCCCCGATGAACTTCCGGGACTGCCGCCGGATAGGGAAACCGAGTTCGTTATCGATTTGGCACCGGGAACCGCACCAATATCGAAGCCGCCGTATCGAATGGCACCTGTAGAGATGAAGGAGTTGATGGTGCAACTGCAGGAACTGTTAGATAAAGGTTATATCAGACCGAGCGTGTCCCCGTGGGGAGCACCAGTTCTGTTTGTAAAGAAGAAAGACGGTTCAATGAGGCTTTGTATCGACTATCGGGAGTTGAACAAAGTTACGATTAAGAATAGGTATCCGCTTCCTAGAATCGACGACCTGTTTGATCAACTTAAAGGAGCGAAGTACTTTTCAAAGATCGACTTAAGAACAGGCTACCATCAGCTGAAAGTGAGGCAAGAAGATATCCCGAAGACTGCATTCAGAACTCGTTACGGGCACTTCGAGTTTCTGGTAATGTCTTTTGGATTGACAAATGCACCAGCAGCATTCATGGATATGATGAACAGAGTGTTCAAGCAGTACTTGGACAAGTTCGTAGTTGTATTCATCGATGACATTCTGGTGTATTCAGGGACGGAGGAGGAGCATGCTGAACATTTGAAGATTGTATTAGAAGCTCTTAGGAAGGAGAAGTTGTATGCAAAGTTTTCTAAGTGTGAGTTTTGGTTGCAGAGAGTACAATTTCTGGGTCATGTCATAGACAAGAATGGTGTTTCGGTAGATCCAGCAAAGGTAGAAGCAGTTATCAACTGGGAACAGCCGAAGACGCCGACGGAGATCCGAAGTTTCTTGGGATTAGCGGGATACTATCGGAGATTCATCCAGGATTTTTCAAAGATAGCATCGCCGTTGACCAATCTCACCAGGAAAACAGTCAAGTTTGTTTGGTCGGAGAAGTGTGAGGAGAGTTTTCATGGAGTTGAAGAAGAGACTCAGCCAAGCACCAGTGTTGACCTTACCAGACAACACTGGGGGTTTCGTAGTGTATAGCGATGCATCACACAAGGGTCTTGGCTGTGTACTGATGCAACACGGCAAGGTCGTGGCATACGCATCGCGTCAGCTGAAGGATTATGAGGAGGGTTATCCGACTCATGACTTGGAGTTAGCAGCGGTAGTTTTCGCCTTGAAAATTTGGAGGCACTACCTATACGGGGAGAAGTGCGAGATATATACAGATCACAAAAGTCTGAAATATATCTTCACTCAAAAGGAGCTGAACATGAGGCAACGCCGATGGTTAGAATTGATCAAGGACTACGACTGTGAAATTCTGTACCATCCGGGCAAAGCAAATGTAGTGGCTGATGCCTTAAGTAGGAAAGGCAAGGTGAAGTTGATGCAGCTGACGGTCCAAGAGGAATTGGTAAAGGACTTTGAACGTCTGGAACTGGAGGTTAGGTATCCAATGGAGGCGGACGAAAAATTGTTTACTGTAACGGCAGGTCCGACTCTATTGGATAAGATACAGGAGGCTCAAGAATTTGATGAAGAATGCATTGACATTAAGAAACAATTATCGGAGGGAAAAGCATCGAAGTACAAGGTTGACAGCGCAGGATTGCTGAGATTCGAGGGAAGGATCTGGATACCCTATGTACCGGACCTAAGGGAAGAAATTTTGCAGGAGGCCCATAATACAAGATTTTCGGTACATCCAGGTAGCACTAAGATGTATCAAGATCTTCGTCAACACTATTGGTGGCCGCATTTGAAAGGGGAAGTTGCAGAGTTCGTTAGCCGGTGTTTAACCTGTCAACGGATCAAGGCTGAGCACCAACGGCCGAGCGGATTGTTACAACCCTTAGAGATTCCCGAATGGAAGTGGGAGCACATCACAATGGATTTTGTGGTGGGACTTCCAACAACGCAAAAGGGTCTAGACGCCATCTGGGTGATCGTGGATCGGTTGACCAAGTTTGCCCACTTTCTACCGATCAAGATCAGGTACAAATTAGAACAGTTGGCGAAACTTTATGTGAAGGAAATAGTATCACGACATGGAGTGCCGGTATCTATTGTGTCTGATAGGGATCCGCGCTTCACGTCAAATTTTTGGAGAAGCCTACAGGAGAGACTGGGAACAGAGTTAAGAATGAGTACGGCATATCATCCCCAGACTGATGGTCAGAGTGAGCGAACAATTCAGACCCTAGAGGATATGCTCCGGGCAGTTGTAATGGATTTAAGTGGCAGCTGGGACGATCACTTGCCCCTGGTAGAGTTCGCTTATAATAATAGCTATCACGCTAGTATTGGTATGCCACCGTACGAAGCATTGTACGGAAGGAAGTGTCGAACACCGTTGTGTTGGGATGAAGTTGGTGAGCGGAGATTGTTGGGACCAGAATTGGTACAACAAACCGTGGAAATTATTAAAGTAATAAGACAACGGTTAGTGGCAGCCCAGGATCGTCAGAAAAAGTATGCCGACTTACATCGCCAGAAACGAGACTTTGAAGTTGGTAGCTTTGTGTTTCTGAAGGTATCACCCTGGAAAGGGAAGATCCGTTTCGGGAAGAAGGGCAAATTGAGCCCTAGGTTCATAGGACCTTTTGAGATATTAAGGAGAATAGGCGAAGTGGCGTACGAGGTGGCGTTACCTCCTGAACTTGAGCACATCCACAACGTGTTTCATGTATCAGTGTTGCGTCTGTATAAGCCAGACTACAAGCATGTCATCTCCTATGAACCAATTCAAGTCGAAAAGGATTTATCGTACGAGGAGGTTCCTGTTCAAATACTGGATAGGAAAGAGCAGAAGCTGAGAAATAAAATCATTCACTCGGTGAAGGTTCTCTGGAGAAATCACGCGGTGGAAGAGGCCACGTGGGAGCTCGAAGAGAAGATGAGAGCAAGTTACCCTCAATTATTCGAGTAACCTTAGATTGAAATTCCGAGGACGGAATTTTTATAAGGGGGAGAGGATGTAATGTCCGGAAAATTTTAAACATCGTATCAAATGTATTTTTATAAATAAATTCATTTTATATAATTTTATAAATTTAATTGGATCCATGTGGGTATTATTATTATTTAATTATATAAATACGTGGTCCAATAATTCTCTGTGCATTAAAAGGACTCATTAATAGTTTAATTAAATTAGTGAGTTGACCCTAAGATTTTATTTGCAAGAAAATTTGGAAAATTAAATAAATAATTTTATCATTACGGGGTTAAATAATTCAAATAAAGAATTATGGTTGGAATAGATATTTTGAATAATTAATTAATTGGTTTAAGTAATTCAAAATATTAGAAATGTAAAGTGGCTATTTCAATTGGGTCATATATATTTTATTTGACCAAACCCATATTTTTTTATTTTGGCCGCAGCCCACTTTTCCTTTTTATTTCTTTTTTCCTTGTTGGGCTAACAGGAGTGGGCAACCCCTTAAAATCTATTGGGTTGAGCCCAATCTCTAAAACAAGTTGGTGTAGACAAATCGGGTCGACCCATTCCATTTAATTCCAGTCGGGTAAGTCAAGGAACGGGTTGGACCCGTTTTCTTTAATTAGGACAACCGGCAATTCAATTTGGGGACAACTGATTGAAGCCAATATTCTCAAAACCCCCAAATCGATCAGTCAAGAGGGAGGAAGGAAACCAGCCGAGCAAGAAGACCTAAGCCCTAGCCATCGAGCAATCAAACCCAAACCCTCAATCAATCAGTGACGAGGGACGGGAGGGAGACGCCGGCGGCAGCATCAATCGACCGGCGGACCGTGCAAGGCTCGAGGCAGAAATCGAAGAAATTGAACGACCAACGAGCGGACCAAGGGTCCCAGAATTTCAGCGACGCGACCGGTGGAAGGTGCGACGCTCGAGGAAACTGGCCGGCGAATTCACTGTCGGCGAGCTACACATCAGTCACCCATCCCTTTCCTACCGCCGGTCATTGACCAAGCAATTAGGGTATTGCCCAATTAATTTCTTCTATAAATTGGACCCCTTCCCAGACCCTGAAACTGTCGATTTTTGATTGTGAGTTCCCAATTAGAGAGAAATTAGGGTTCGAAAATTTCAAGGAAGAGGGAAACAGGGGAGGTTTGTTCGTGGCTTCCAAATTTCGTCTGGAGTGAATGTCCAATTTGGCCACCTATTTTGGTAGGAGGAGAAGGTCGGCCACCCGCTCAAACCCAAGGTATAGCCGTAGGGTCTATCAAACCACTGTGATGGTTTTTATTTAGTGTTGGTATGAATTTTCATTCTTCTGTACTTGGTTTGGGTTGCCAATTTTGTTAGGATGTTTATGTTATACACGGTATTGCATTGGGATAATTATTTCCTTGATTTGGGCTACACAGTGTATAGTAGTGGAATTATTTGGTGAAATTAGGAACTGTATTACATTGACTGGTTTAAAAGAAAATCTGGTATTTAATGGTGTTAATCCTTGTGTTTTTCTCTTGTGTTTATTGCTGGAAAATCTGTGTATGGTATCAAACTCAAAACTTACCTTGTATTGGGTTGTTGCTTTGGCTGGGAATCTATGTACTGAAGGACCAAACTCAGTTCCATTAGCTAAACTGTTCTGTCGGCAAAATAGCTATAAGATCAAACCTTGTTATTTTGATGTGTTAATGGCAGCCGTGTGTGAGTCCCAACTATGGTATTGGGTGTGTTTTGCTGCTGTGCAAACTTTGGAAAAACAGAGGAAGGATGCACATCATAAGGCAGTACTCTGCCCAAATTTTTCCTTGTAACTGGGTAGTAATTTTGTTAGCTAAAACCATAATGAATAAGTGTGAACAAAGCTAATTATTTAATTATTAACCAGGTATGAGTAAAATTTATAATTTGGTTATTTACTATTTAACATAAATAATAAATAAAGATAATGAATATTTAATTATTATTTAATAATAATAATAATTAAGTATGAATAAAATTAATAAATAATTATTTATTATTGCTCCAACAAATAATAAATAAAGATAGTGAATATTTAATTATTATAATAATACTTAAGTATGAATAAAGTTATTGAATAAGAAGGAAATTAACTACTTAATCATTAATGAAATAATGATTAAGTATGAGGGAAATTTATAAGTTAATTATTTTTGGCCCTTAATAAATAAAGATAATTAATTAATTATTATTTAATTGATAATTAAATAATAATTAAGTGTGAATAAAGTTAATAAATAATTATTTATTATTTAGCAATAAATAATAAATAAGAATAATAGATAGTTAATTATTATTTAATATTAAATAATAATTAAGTGTGTAGAATTAGTACCTTAAGTATTTAATTAGTGTTGAATGAGGAACAAGTGTAATAGTTACTCAATTACCCTTAAGGTAAATAATAATTAAGTAAATAAAAGATTAAGTAAGAGACCAACTGCTATTTTAGTTGCTATTAAATTATGTTAAATTTATTAATTATTTTATAACTAATAAATAAGAAATTTTAACCCACAGGTAGAAGGGTATTCAAATGATAAGTGACCCTGATTAATTATTATCTGTTCAAATAATACCTAGAGGCCATTAAATTTTGTTAAGCTGATGGCTAGGTAGTAATTAAATTCGGTGAATTGTTTATCTGCTAAATGAATAGCATAAGTGGGTATAATTACGCAATGCTAATGGATAAACCAACTCTACCAGCTGATAGGTTATCCAAGGTCAAGTAATTAAAGCTAAGATTTAAATTGTAGCTGAGCGATCAGGCAAGTTCCTAACCCTAAACTTCTTACATTATTGCAAGTTCTTCTTACTCAACTTTCACATTGAGCAATACTTCTAAAACCTTATGCAGTATTTTAATTCATGCAAAAGGTATATATTATTGCAAGTTGTTCTTTAAGCTTGAATTTTATCTCCAAGCATGCTTTAAGTGGTCTAATTACTTTCAGAATTATTCCACATCGGTATATTTATTGACATTTGTGCATTCGAATTCGTATATTTAAATTCAGAAATCTATAAACCATTCATGGTTAAGTCTGAACCCTTGTTCCGTCAGACAATTTTGTGAAAATTTATAAAAGCTATCCGAACCAATCAATGGTAAGGATTCTTAGACTGTATGAACACCCCTTTATTTATAGGGGAGTACCCCACGTACCGTATATAAGGTACAAATAGCAGAATTAAATGTTATGCATATACATAGGGTACGCGAGGCTGATCCCCTCAAGTACATTATTCTGTAGCCAGTAACCAGAGGGTCAACTAGCTATTGACTCCTCTGGAAGTTATCGTTCAAAGTCTATTTGACTATCAATTGTTCTAAAAGCATTTAATGTTCTTGCTTCTGATTATTCTATTGTTAAAATCTCTTTAATATCCCTTCATCATGATATATCTTTATTGTTGTACTTTAAACTTGCTGGGCAAACTCGTTGCTCATTCTTGCTATATCATGACTTCATTGCAGCTAAACCCGAGACGTCAGGGAAGAACAAAGGAAAAGACAAGATGAAGTGATAGACTTCTCGTAGCAGACTTTAGATTTATGTGTTAGTTAATTATGGTTAATGTAATTTAAACCCTGATAGCTATTTAGGGTATGTATTGTGTAAATGTTTAAGGTTAATCGTATTCTGGGACTAGTAACACCTTGTAATGAACAACGTATGTTTATTATATTCCGCACTTTCAGATATCATATGTTGTTAGAGGTGAATGTTTGTATTGGATCGTGATGACCAGATCCGGGTATTTGGAGACCCGAATTTGGGGGCGTCACAGATAGTGTTTGCAACCTGTTGGACTTGTCCCTCGAATGCTACCATATATAGTTCCCACTGCTCAATGTACTCCTTCCTCATTTCTCTGTAATCCACTGGCTCAAATGACTGTCTCATGGCCTGTCTCAAAGCATCATGCCTCTCAGCCGGGGACGGAATTTCTTGTACATACCCATATTGTCTCATTATTTGGTCAGGCATTTGATACTCGATAATATCAAAATGAATCAATGGGACCCGAGCGGATCCTGCCATTCGAGCCTCATAGTTATAGAACCTCCAGTCATCATCCCATTGCTTGTATGGCCGTCATACTACCTCCCACTTGGGTTGCCTATCAAATTCGCCCCGATAGAAAGATAGATGGTGATGGGGATCATCCCGCCTATCACATATTGATGTTTAGCGGAGTATGCCCATGCAGTTGCTCTAGGGAACCAAGTCACAGAATTTGGCCTAGGGTTAGGCCTTCCAACTAAAAAACGCTCATGTGCCCAAATTTGTAATAAAGTGACACAACCATTGACATAATTACTCCCTTTCCTAGTTGCTGTGTACAAACCCCGATATAAATATGCCAAACAGGCGGCACCCCATGCATATGTGGCAATCTCAGTTGACTCAACAATAAAATACATATATCTAGGGTGTACAGTGTTCTTAGACCTTGTGGGAAATAAAAACCGCCCCCGCATAGCCAAAAAGACGTATGCCTTTGTATATACCCCAACCATAATCCTATCAGCATTGTCTGGGAGTTTAGAGAAATTCGTATGCAACCATACTAGGGAAATACCACGTCTTTTTTTGACATTGTCCCATTCTGAAACCCACTGAGCCCCAAAAATTTCCCTAAAATAAGTTAAAGGGGCATCAAATGAAGGACAAATTAAAGGCTTACCCAATACCGGCATGCGAAAAATAAAGTGCACATCCTCCAATGTTATTGTTGTTTCACCACATTTCATATGAAACGTATTTGTCTCCGGCCGCCATCTCTCAATTAGGGCAGATACAAGAATGGCATCCGTTCTCGTCACTACTGTCGGATAACTAAACCCCCCGAAACCCCATCCCTTTAACAGTTTTTTTTGTAAGCTGGTCAGTTCCCATTTATCATATATTGTTGATGTCGTTTGGGTCGACATCAGTGTACCCCTTTCAATCACATTCCATACATCCTCTGAAACATGATTTTCTTGATCATAAAGGACACTACGATCAATGGGTCCAGGCAGCCAATTGTCCATATTTACCCTACAATATAAACAACAAAAATAAAACTATTATTCAATGTCTAAATATATGCATGGCCAATAATAATACCAACAACATAAAAAAAATTCTATCAATTATTATTTTCTGACAAAATACCAACAGCAATAAAATAGTTAACCCAATTTATACATACATAATACCCAAAAATATACATACTAATCACCTAATTTATACACCTAATTTGTATACATAGAACAATAAAACAATAATACCAACATACATAATATCCAAAAATATACATACTAATCACCCAATTTATACACCTAATTTGTATACATAGAATAATAAAACCATAATACCAAACATTTTCAACATAAATAATACCCAATAAATATACAATCATTCCACCTAATTTGTATACATTCGTACAACAATAACAAAATTTATACAAAAATAGGACCATGCTTTCATATACAATGAATTAAAGAAGAAATTTGCAAAAAAATTAAGTTGAAATAATACTTGCTTTGATTTATACTTGAACTTGAGTCGGTTGACAAAGAGTAGCGGCCAGTCAATTTTCTTCCTCTTTCTGCAGCAGCAAACCCTTGTCTTTCGATTTGCAGCAAACCCTTATTTAGATCTAACTTTCTGGCCGCTAGAGGGAGTAGCGGCCAGGCTAAATCCCCATAATACCCTCGCGTTTAACCAATTTAATTGCCTGGTCGGTAGAGGGACCGTTTTGACTGGCCGCTACTCCCTCTAGCGGCCAGCATCAAAAATGAATAAATTAATATCTGGCCGCTACTGCGAGTAGCGGCCGCTCCCTCCCACAACCATACAATCTTATTTTGGACAGCTGGATCACAGTTAGCCGAAACAGTGCCCGTAGCTTACGTATTCTGTGGATCATTCCCCTATATATATATATATATATATATATATATATATATAATATATATATATATAGGAATAACAAGTATTTGCTATGAATCAAAAATAGATAAATTAATATTATTTCTATTGTTCAATACAGAAATAAACAGTCAAGATTAGAATTAAAATTATGACATCTACTATTAGTAGTGGAAGCGGATGGTGACAAATTTATAATCTACTTTAACAGTTGTAACAATTAGATTATTTCCAAAATATGAGTATTCAAAATAAGCAAAAGGAGTAACGTTAAGATTATCAAATGAGGTATCAATTTATCTGTCATCCTTGTATTGATTGCTCAATAATTTTTATTTATCACTCAATTAATCATCCTAAAACCAATACATAGTAGTACATTAATTTTCTCAATAATTAATAACCCATTAATTTCATGAATTAATCATTTATACGATTAACAAAAGTTTATCTTTGCGAATAATAGGATTGCCGCACATCATTCCTAAAAATACCCTTGGTTTTGTAAAATATTACAATCTTATCAGTAGCATAATCACTTCGCTGCAAAAAGGAATGTTTCCTCTAATTTTCCTCCAAATCCCTCTTGACCCCTCTCTAATGCAAAATCAAATCTATTATCTCATTTCCTGACTTGTTTGTTGTCCGATATTATATATTACTCTAAAGTCTACACTTAATTTTGACTCCTGCTATACTTATAAAGAACTCTTATAAAAATTAGTACAAAATAATATGAGAAAGTTTAATTAATAAATAATTCATCATATATGAATGGGTCCAGTAATTGCAACCAATTAAAACTATATATATGATTTTGTATCTTCTTTTTATAATAATTATTTAGTCATCATAGTATTATTGCGTAATTTTATTTAATTACAAAATAGTTATAAATAAGTGGATGAGAAGTAAACGACAACAATGCATAAGACTTGGATCAGATGAGACAGATGATGTGAAAACTGAATTAGACTCCATTAAGACTCTTCCCTAGGCTTTAAGAATTTTTTTTAGATGAGAATTATATGTATGATATAGTTGAGGAGATACTTGGACTGAATTCCGAATTACAAACTTTCGTAATCTAAGTAGAAAAATAAAATAATTAAGAAAAAGCTGTCGATGACATGTCGCATTCCGTATCCAATTAGCATATTTACAATTGCCCATCACCGTTACCGAAAATAAATCTTTACATAAAGAGATTTTCAGGTCTCAAAAGGAGATGACTACCACAAGAGTAGAGAAAGAACGAGAAATCTAACCCTAAATTAAGAAAATATAGAATCCCACAAAAGGAAAAATAAACTCTAAAGAGGGAGAAAATAACAATTAAATAGTAGATTAATAATATCAAACAGATATGGCAAATGGTCTTTTTAAAAAAGATAAAAGACCCTTTCCAGATTTAATTCTAAAATTTTGGAGGTTAAAGTTTCTTACTAAAGAGAAAAAATAAAAATAAAAAACTATTAAAATGTGGTTGTCCACTCATCTATTATCTATTACTATATATAATAAGACAATTGAAGATTTTATCCAAATTAATTTGGTTGGTCATTTCAAGGGTAATTTGGTTATCCACTTATAATTCTCAAATACAAATTACATAATTATAATAATACATAAATATAATTATAATTAGATATATATATATATATATATATATATATGTATGAATTTCACAATAAAATAAATTTTTTTTTATAAAAAATATTAATGTATATATATAATAATTTATAAGAGAAATTTATAATTAAATTAATTTAATAAATAAAAATATATAAAAAAATAGCTCTTGTTTGACACCAAAAAGATGAAGCGAGTGCCTTTTGGAGAGAACTCGTACAAGCCGTAGGTTAGCCATTTTGCCACGCCTTTTTATATTTTTCATTGACCGGGGATGCAAGTGTAATTATCTACAAGAAGTTAGCTTGCTTGATGGATATTGATAGTAGTTCGAATCTAGACGGTCCCACGTCTAGATACAGTCCTTAACTTCAATGGATCGAACAAAACCGTTGACCAATGACTTTAACAAAAAGTAATGTCGTCTCTCTTTTTAGTCTTTTTTTTGACTTTTCTTAACCATGTGTAGGCTAGCATTCGGCATTTCCGTATATGTAATATAATAATCTTTCATTCAATATTTTTGACTAAATTATAAACTTGACCTTTTTATTTATCATATTTTTATTAAAGTGTTTCTTAAACTTTTTATTTAGCATAGCTCTCCCTCATAGTCATAGATATATTAGTCGTGCAAAATTGTTACTCAAATATTTTTCGTTAATAAATAAATGAATTTTGTAAGTTAAATTTGACAAAAAATGTTAATATATTATTTATCTATTTAAAGTAAGGTCATTATAGTAGTAGACCTATTTGAATCGCACTTGAGAACAACAATATGTACATTCACGATAAGAAAGGGACATAAGAGAGTTAAGAAGTTTTAAATTAAGGTTAGAATTCATCTTAATCACTATGAGTTTAAAATATTTAGGGCTAAAAATAATCTCAATAA
This sequence comes from Aralia elata, assembly GCA_034770075.1. NCBI lineage: Eukaryota > Viridiplantae > Streptophyta > Magnoliopsida > Apiales > Araliaceae > Aralia > Aralia elata. The sequence continues at coordinate 1,471,351 of JAVJAP010000089.1, read as the reverse complement.
AATTGTATTTTGTGAAAACTAAAGTTGTAAGTAGTCGTTAAAGTTATATTAATGTTGTAGATAGAGTAGATAATTTGATTGTCATTTTGAGAACCTGATGACATACCCGTTAACATAATAATAACCTTAATTTAGATGTGAGAATAATACGTTAGCATTTTTTTGTCAAATTTAACTAATAAAATTCACTTTTTGACTAACAAAAGAAGTTGAAGAATTAGTTCTGCACAATTAATGTATTTATGAGGGAGACTTGTGCTAAATAAATAAGTTTAGGGATACTCTTGCAAAAGCATGATAAATAAGAGGGTCAAATTTGTAATTTACTCTATTTTTTGCTAAATAAATTATTATATCCACATGTTCTTCTTTTTCTCAAAACTGCAAAAGCTTTGCAGATTTCCCACATAATTACAGTATAATTACAGTAACCCTTTCCTTTTGGGAATGATTTAATTCTTTTTCCCATTTGGCATGATTGTTTATGAGAAAAAAAATTCTATCAGAAAGTGGTGACAAATTGCAGATTCACTGAACCTGGATGGGATTTGAGCTTCATAATTGGTTCTACTTCTTCATCAATCTTTTTTCCCTGTAAAGATTTGGTACATTCTTGTTATTTTAAATAATGGGTATTCATTATTATTCATATTTTTTTCAGAAATTCAATGACCATCAAGTGTGCGAACTAAAAGGCAGGGGAATTCCTGATTCTGGGATTTTCTTGTTTTTAGCCTTTTTTTTTTAGTGTATAACTATTATGTGGTAGTTCTTTGTACAGATTTTTCCAAATTCACTGTTTTTGTTTTAAAAAAAAAATTTATATAATCCACCTACTTTTGCATATGCAGGGTAGTTCCTGATTTTGGGATTTTCTTGTTTTTTTAATCCTTTTTTAGTGTATAACTAATTATTCTTTATAAGTTATATAGATTTTTTTTTTTCAAATTCCCTGTTTTTGTATTAAAAAAATGATATATATAATCAACTTATACGATGACATATATTTTATAATTTCTGGATATTTTCAATTATATTTATTCGGCCGAAAAATTTATTACAATTTTTGGATATCGTTGAAAAGTTAGGTCGGCAAAAAGTTTTTATATAGTATAATTTCCCTTTAAAATATTGTGTGATGTAAAGTTAGGACCTTGTTTTGCAGGGGTGATTGTACCCATCCACTATCAGTGGCCTTGATGAAAGGCGTATGAACGAGGTTAATTTTTGTACTTTATCACTCACCTTTATTCTCTCTATGCTTTAAGTGTGTAAAAGAAGAAGTTTATTGAGTTTTTGTGTGGGTATTATTTTCAGCAACTGGATATGTTCTAAGATTAGGTAATGGAACTAAATACAGAATAAGGTCAGATTGTTGTTGGAACTAAATACAAAGTAAGGCCTAAATTTCGGATGCTATTTTTGTAGAAGATTACAAACTAAGTAATAGTGTGTATAATTTAATTTTTCCAAGATGTTTTTTAGGGATTTGAAAGGGGGAATTTTGAAATAGAAAATCAGTTTTTAATTAATTCTTTCTATTAGAAATGACTTACTGTTTCGTGTCAAGTTAAGTGTTTTGATATGTTTTTTCCTTTGTTTTTAATGGTTGTTTAAACATTTGTTTATGCTTTTCACCTTTCTTTATGAACTATATACGGTAATAAGAAGACTACCCTCTTAAGGTATTCCAACAAGAGGTTGGGCATAATGGGTAGACAGTAGCTAATTTACATGGACACATGAATTTTTTTGCCCAACATGGGTATATTTTGAAGAGTGACACAGATACTACTTAATTTTATTAAATTTTACACTAAAATGAAGTGTCCAACACCCACGCCTTTGTCTGAGTGTTTGGTGTTAGACACAAGTTTTTTCGGGCAAAGTGAAGAGTCCCCACGTAAGTCCTAGACCTTCAAATTTATAGAAAATCATTAAGAATTAAAATTCTACTATATATAGTGGAATCGTAAAAGTTTTCCAATCTGCTTCCATGTATCCTCTAAATTCAAGACCTTTTCAAGCTAAAAAAGTATTCCCCCAAAACTGCTACCGTTTATGGAATAGATGAGTAATTGCTTACATCAAGAGGTGGCTAATTAATACTATACTATGGGTGTTTTGACTTATAATATTTTCCTTCACTTGCTAATGAGAATATGAAAAGGAAGATATCTAGGTTCAGATTTTGTTGAAGCATGAAATGTTTGACCTGTAACTGTTAGCAAACTATTTAAGCAAGAGTTTTCCAAGCTCTTTCCATGTTCTAACAGGCTTTGCAATTTGCATTCTTGAAGCATTATTGATTGAACCCTCATTTGGTTTTATTCGATTCATTGTCAGGGTCAGCTTCAATTTCCTTAACAATCACTATTCGATGAACTGGTGTCTTTTCATTAAGTTTTGATTCCAATTATTTTAGTCGAATTCACATTTGAAGAGAAATATTTTCAACTATAAGTTATTGACTTTGTGGGTTATTACACACATTTTTTGAAGTTTGTCATATGGAATATAACCTTGTTGAGTTGGTGCATTATTTCAATCTTTTTGCTCAATTTGTAAAGCCTAACAAGTCATCCGCATTGTCTGCGATATTTATATAGGTGAATTAATTGTTGTCTCCAATGGGTAATGACACAAAGGAGATTATGGATACAAAAGAGATGGATATTCGGCAAATGCAAAATTTACCATACATTCACAAGGTTGGAGCTCCCCAGAAGAAAAACCTCTTGAAGGAAATCACAGGCACTCTAAAGGAGACATTTTTCGCAGATGATCCTCTACGTTCCTTTAAGGATCAGCCAAAATCCCGGAAGTTTGTCTTGGGCATGCAGGCCATTTTTCCCATTCTTGAATGGGGAAGAAATTACAATTTAACTAAATTTAGAGGAGATCTTATTGCTGGACTCACCATTGCAAGTCTTTGCATTCCTCAGGTAAAGTAGATACTACATCCGTCCCTGAAAAACAAAAACTGACTTAGTTTGACTTTTCTGATCAAATTTACCAATTTTAGAATTAAAAATTGAGCATATTTATTTATATTTTCAAACAAATGAAGATTGACAGTAGTAGTAAATTAGATATATTTTCTTATGGTTATAGTTTCTCCACCTATATTTATAAGAAAATAGTATAAATTTTTGCTGCAACAATGGCCAATTTGAGTGAAAAAGTCAAGCTAAGCCAATTTTTCAAGAATGGAGGGAGTATATTCTAAAGTAACAAACAAGAGATAAAAAATTTGTGGTCAATTGTTACTAATTCGTAATTGGTTAAACAGGACATTGGGTATTCACAGCTTGCGAATTTAGCTCCTCAATATGGACTCTGTAAGTATTCATAATATTCATTAATTTTTTTTCATTCAATTAGTTAATCACTTGACCCTTTTTGAAGAAATCATAAGAAATGCTCCATATTTTCTCGTGAACTCTTGCAGACTCCAGCTTTGTTCCACCATTAATTTATGCCTTCATGGGTAGTTCTCGAGATATAGCAATAGGACCAGTAGCTGTCGTGTCTCTCTTGTTAGGGACTTTGCTTCATAATGAGATTGATCCTGAGACAAATGCAGTTGAGTATCGGAGGCTTGCGTTTACAGCTACTTTTTTTGCTGGAATTACCCAAGCTACTCTTGGAATTCTCAGGTAGATACACGTATAAACTAATTTATTAATACATTTTTTGATCTTTTTGTCACCATACGACTTTGAATTCTCACCTCCTTTATTGTAATTTGATTATGGTTTTTACTTCCTATTAGATTGGGTTTCCTCATTGACTTCCTGTCGCATGCTGCTGTTGTTGGTTTTATGGCTGGAGCTGCCATAACTATTGCCCTCCAACAACTTAAAGGTTTTCTTGGGATCAAGAAATTTACGAAGAAAACTGATATTGTTTCCGTAATGCACTCAGTATGGGCCTCAGTCCATCATGGAGTAAGTTTTTTCTCCTTCTCTTTCTGTTTCTCTCACACAAACATACAACCAAATAAAAGTTGTGACCTATGTTACACGGACTCGGATTGATTGTCCGGTTGGACACTGTATTTTAAAGAGCCTGGCATGGGTACTTGTCAATTTTGCCGATTTTTTACACTAAAATGAAGTGGACAGTACTCATACCCTTGTCCGAGTGCCGAATGTCATTCACGCATATTTTAGGGCAAGGTGAAGAGTCCGTGTAACATAGGTTGTGACATATAGAACCCTATGTCCTAACCTGGATATATATCTATCCCTAAGCTAACGACTTCTATATTCAAAAATTTGCAGTGGAACTGGCAGACCATAGTCATCGGATCATCTTTTTTGGCTTTCTTGATGTTTGCCAAGTATATTGTAAGACTTCCTTACTTTTACTAGTTTTCCAATAAATGTAAATTTTACTTTTTTCCCTTTTATAACACAATTGAGTAACAGGGAAAGAAGAACAAGAAATTTTTCTGGATACCCGCAATCGCTCCTTTGACCTCTGTCATTTTGTCCACCTTTTTCGTGTATATTACCCATGCAGAGAAGCAGGGTGTTCAAATTGTAAGAACTTGTTCATCAATTCTCCATTTCATATTGTACTCGGATTATTATATTTTCTGTAAATTACATACGTATCAACATTTTTAGGTAAAACATATAGAGAAAGGTATAAATCCCTCGTCTGTGGATGAAATATATTTTAAGGGTGATTATCTCCTAAAGGGGCTCAGGATTGGTATAGTGGCAGGCATGATAGCCTTAACGGTGAGCAATTCTTTCATTTAAACATTTTCTACGAGGATGATTTAATTATTCCTTAGTTTATTCAACTTTTTATTTTTCATTTTTTTTTGTTTCTTTTATTCCTTTTCTGGTCTCTTGACTGTGATATGAGCTAAGTTATTTATTTATTTCTCTTTATTTTTATATCAGGAAGCTGTTGCGATTGGAAGAACGTTTGCTTCCATGAAGGATTACCAACTGGATGGAAACAAAGAAATGGTGGCACTAGGAGCAATGAATGTTGTTGGTTCAATGACATCCTGCTATGTGGCAACAGGTGAGAACAAATAACAAATAGAACTTTTGCATGGTAATAATATAACTTAAAATTTTCAATATAATGAGCATTCTAAAGAAATTTACCTTACAAGGCCTTTTTAACTAGTCATATATATGCCCTGAATGCCATACAAAGTAATGGTATATGATTATGAATGTGTAACAATATATTATGACCTATAATATCACACGGGTATCAGTTAAAATGAACGAAACAATGTAAAAGAAATCGCTTTCAATCTTGATAATTTGAGAACATGTGTTTATGTCTTGCAGGTTCTTTCTCTCGTTCAGCAGTAAATTACATGGCTGGCTGCCAAACTGCGGTATCTAATATCGTGATGTCCTTTGTTGTATTCCTGACCCTGGAATTTATCACCCCTCTTTTTGAGTACACCCCGAATGCAATTCTTGCTTCTATCATTATATCTGCAGTCCTTGGGCTGATTGATTATGAGGCAGCAATTTTGATTTGGAAGATCGATAAATTTGATTTTCTTGCGTGCATGGGAGCCTTTTTTGGTGTGGTTTTTGTCTCTGTTGAGATCGGGCTCTTAATTGCGGTAAGAACTGGGAGATTTTGTCATAGTAAATACAATAGTTGTCACGGCGCAAAGGCAGGACGCGGCGGTAGTTGACCGCTAGGATACCTAAGTGATAAGGCGTCCGCCATGGCGTCCGTATGGCGACAAGTCGTTAACAATGTACACTTTATACATTATTTATTTTACTTCAAAAGTATATTACACAATAAAATTTTATATACACTAAAACCCAAAACATAATAACTAACACTATGAAAAAGTCTCCACTCTCTACTGTCTCTAGTTATAGCCAAGCAAAGTCATCAACTATGAAGTCATTTCCGTCTCCCTCACGAGCATTACTCTCGTTCAAAGGAGTAGAGTCATGGGTTAGGCTAGGGTCATGGGTTGAGTTACTTGGGTAATTGGAAAAGTCCATGAGTTATGATGAGTCATGGTAAAAAATGACTTAATCACTTAATTTAGTCCCGCTACCAATGCGTGAGCCTTGGCGGCTTAGCGTCCAAGGCATTGCCTTGCCCTTCTCCAACGCCAGGATGCCTAGTCGTTGCCTAGGCGATGCCATGACAACTATGGTACCTGTTTGTCAATTAAGTCTCACTTGCCTAATTGATTTTAATTGGGTTTTTTTTTTAAATTTATTTTTTAATTTTTTAATTTGTTGTGACAGGTCTCAATATCCTTTGCTAAAATTTTACTACAAGTTACTAGGCCGCGAACTGCCACTCTTGGGAGGATCCCGAGGACAAGCGTTTATAGAAACATCCAACAATATCCAGAGGCGACAAAGGTTCCAGGTGTTTTGATCACGAGGGTTGATTCTGCCATCTACTTTTCCAACTCCAACTATATTAAGGAAAGGTAAGAATTTCAGCTTTTTTTTTAATTTTTTTTTTTAAATTCCATTATCTAGTCTTCTATGCATTTAGTTCTCTTCTATTTACTTTTGAATCATTAAACAAAACAAGTCTAAAATTCATAATATTTGTCTAGCTAAGTTCAACACCACCATCTGCAGAATAAATGATCCATTAAAATTATATTCTACTTTTTGTCTTGAAATTATATGAAATCAGAGACACACGAGCTCCTGATTTTACAAGAGATCCCGATACTTGGTGGTGCAATCATTTTGTCAAACATCTAGTATCCTTGAGCTGCATATAGAACAGATTTTTTACTTTTTTGTAGAATATGCAGTTATACATACTAAAAATGGATCTACAAATGCAAAGAAGTGGAGATAAAAAATAGAGATAGTGAGACAAATGTGGTAAAATTGAATATGAAGAGGGCTTATAGAGGACAGGTTTTTCCGTCTGATGGCTCTCACGCTTGGGATAAAAGCCCCTTCCTAAATTTGAATGTACTGTAGGCAAACTAGAACAAGCTATGGATGCTAGACACTTCAATTTAGTGTAAAAATATTGGCAAAATTGAGTACATGTTTCGGACTCTTCAAAGTACCCGTGTTTAACTGCACACACACTCTATCCGAGTCCATGTAACTTAGAACTAAATCATTCCTTTAAATATAGTTGAAAATGAGGTTGTGAAGAACCTTCAATTGAAAAGCATGAATTTTGATGAATGACGAGTTATCTCAGATAGATCCTTATTCTCGAGATTAACTTGTACGCAGGATATTGAGATGGTTGAATGATGAGGAAGAAAATTTGAAAGCAGAACACCAACCAAACATTCAATTTTTAATTGTAGAGATGTCACGTAAGCAATTTCTTACCTGTTTTTCCCTCGGTAATATAACCATTTTGTTACTGTATTTTCCTTGGACTAAATCTCGTGATTCTTCACCTTTGCAGCCGTTACAGACATTGACACTAGTGGAATCCATGCCTTGGAAGAGCTGCACAGGAGTCTCCAAAAGAGAGATGTTCAGGTAACTATAATTAGTACATAGATTTTATTTACCTTCGCAGAAAGCTCAAATCTTATGAGCTATGTTCCACGGACTCGGATGGAGTGTTTGGTTGGACACGGTATTTTGCAGAGTCCGACACGAGACTCCTCAAATTTGCCAATTTTTTATACTAAAATGAAATGTCCAGTATCCATACCCTTGTAACTTGTTCGAGTGTTGAGTGTCAGAGTGTCGAGTGTGGGACAAGGGTACTTTAGGCAACGTGAAGAGTCCGTGTAACATTGTTTATAAGAGATGTTCGTGGAAAAATTACCTTATAAAAATCTTCTTGTTCACAGCTTGTTCTGGCGAATCCTGGGCAAACAGTGATTGACAAGTTACATGCTTCTGGATTCCCAAGTTTGATCGGAGAGGACAAGATTTTTCTAACGGTAGCGGATGCTGTTTTAACCTGTTCACCAAAACTGGTTGAAGAGATTTGAGATTTAATAATTTGATAGCAGAAAACTGGAAGAAAGAAGAGGCTGAATGTGGCGAAGCAGAATCAAGAACCATATCAATATGTATGTATATTGTCATAGAAAAAGGGTCCCAAGTCCAGAAGTGGATGGTGGGGATACTGTTAAAGTTCTATAAGTGGAGTGACAAGGATCCAAATTCCACAAACAGGGAAAAGAAAAGGGGGATAATCCTTTTGTTAACCCCAAATTATAGTTAATTTTCATGCTTAATCCTACAACCAAGATTTTATTTTATTATTTTATTTTTTTTCCTCAAATTGTAGTTGTTTTTCATGTTAATCGTCAAATTATAGCTGGTTTACAGGTTTTGTTCCCAAACTTTTAACTGATTTTCAGGTTTAATTCTAAAAGTACAGTTGTTTTTCAAATTTACTTCCCGTTAATTGGTCTATATTTTTGAGGTTGGATCAAGTTTATAGAAATTATAAAGTTTGAGAACGAAACATGCTGAATAAATAGTTAGAGGACTCAATGTAAAAAACAATGTTAGTTTGGAGATTAATTAAGGAATTATAAAAAAAAAAACAGAATCAGATTCGGATAAGGTTTTTCTTAAGAGATGTCAGTTTTCAAAGAAAGATCAGAATTACCCTTGTGTCTGCAAATTGTTATATAGGAAATTATCATAGAGGATGAGTTATTTGTCTCTTTCCTTTTAATGTTGGTTGTTTCAGTTGGGGTGAAAGAACCTGAATTTGCTTTTCTTTGGGCTTGAGCAACTGATTGTTGTTCCCTGTTGCTTAGTTCAGCAACAAATTCTTGACAAAATTGTTTGGAAATAATTATTCCCTCCGTCCTAAATTAATTGCATTTCTAAGACTTTTTAAAGTCAATTTGATTATTTTTAAAACTAATCTTTTTACTATTTTTGCTAACATATAGGTGAAGATATTATAACCAAAAGAAAGTATATACAATTTATTACTAATTTCAATTTTTATAATTTTAGAAATATATTTATATATGTTTAATTATTAATTTTAAAAATAGTCAATTTGACTTAAAAAAGTCCTAGAAAAGCAATTAATTTGGGATGGAGGGATTAATATACTATTGTCATGCAATCTGTCTGTTCCAAAATTAAAGTCATATTTTAACTTTTTAAATTCAGTTCGTGAAATTTTAAACTAAAAAATGGGTAAAATATTATTTAATTTTTTTTTAATAAAAACGAATAGAGGTGATAATATTTTATGTGGTATCCCCTCACCTTTCTTTTTGCCAAACAAATATAATATTTATAAAATAACTATTAAATTTCTCACTATTTTTTTTGACAAAATAAAATTCCATTAAAAAACCCAAGGAACTAGTACATAAAGTGACGAATCCAAATGAATTGGGATAATGTTCACGATGGAATTACAAAACAATATAACACAGAGCCTTAATGATTAAAAGCAAGGTCGGATACAAATAACATATACATTTTCATCAGAAAATAGTAACACCCGAAGACTCACCTAATTATCATATTTGTAGTTTTTAAAATTTAAATAATATTATATTAATTTTGAATTTTAAAATTTTATAAATTGATTTCAAAAAGTAAATATGTGTTTCTACTTTTGTACAGATGGAGTAATTATTATTTTGATTCAAGGATGATGAAAAATGAAATTGAGGAGTTTTTTTTATGGAGACTAGCCACAAATCTTACTTTTGTTTGTAAAAATGATATGTGGGATATTATAATTTTTATTAATTTATTGTCATTTTGAATTATTTTATTTCATAATTAGTCCGTTATTTAATTTATGAACTATTTGTTATTATTTTTAAGGTTATTTGATACTTTAAAAGAGAACTACGTAGGAAAATGATACATATTGCGAATGTTTATGTTAATTTTTTAATTGTTAGTTATGTGGATAAATATTAGTGGTACTTTTTTTAAAAAGATGTGTAATAAGTGATATCCTTCTATAATTCTTACCAATCTCATGTATAGATAAACTCCGCAATTCTAATTAGACATAAATTTATCGCAATACATAGCATGACTCATTATATAATCACATTTCTACTTATAATTATAATCCATCATTAAATGGCCTTAAAAATGACAAAATAAAATTTATGAGATTAAATAACGAATTAGTTATAAAATAAAATAATTTAAAATGATAATAAATTAATACAAATAATTTTATCCCAATCATTATTTTTATAAACAAATGCAGCTATAGGTGCTTTAAACTTTAAAGCGTCAATTATTGAAATACTTTTGGGACAAAAAGTTGGTTGCATCAATTTTAATTTAATGCAACCGTGGCCTTCGGTGACTAAATTATGGAGTACAACTTGACTTTTGTAGGGAAACATATATCATACAATTTTTTTTTTAGTGGAGGCAATCATTTAAAGCTAGTGGAGGCATACACAAATGAATGATGGAAAGTGGGGTCATGGCCAGGGTCCAGGGTCAAGGCAAGTAGAGTTGGACGGTGGGGACCTTGAGGTTAATTGATACCATACATTTTTTTAAGTTATTATTATCATTTTTAACTTTTTTAACGATATATAATAAATTTAGAAATTCAGGTGTAGTATCTAATCTATCTATTTATATTAGGCTTAAATATAAATTATTATTCTAAATTATTGTCATTTTTTTATTTCGGTGATTAACTTTTCAATTTTTTAATTAAGTAATTAAACTATAAATTTTTATTTTTCATTTTTGTTCAATTGAACTTGTCATGTCATAAATTGATGACGTAAATCACTGATTATGCCTGAACATGCTTATGTGTAATTGAAAAAAAAATACTATTTTAAATATATTTTTTATATTCACTAAACATCAAAGGGTAAATATATCAAACAATTATCAAATATCTAACATTAAACCAAAGTTAAAATAAAACATAAGAAATATGATCAAAATCACAAAATCATTCATGTTCTTCTTCAATGGAACCTAGGCCGCCACCATTAACATCTTCTGCAGGTTTCTTTCAACAAAAATATTCCACACCTAGCTGTGCTAAAAAATTGCAAGCCCACTATAATTCTTCTTCTACTTTCTTCTGTTTAAAGAACAAATAAAAAAATTTCCTAAATATACAACTTTCTTCTTTGTTTGTTCTTTAAAAAAAAACCTAAATCTTGCCCAAATCTATAAAAATAAGGTAGCAGAATTTAATTGGATGAACCTTAATTTCACCATCCACCGTATTCACCAACAATACTCCGCCATTAAAAACCCCAAATTCTAGCAACCCCACCAATCGAACCATCTGACCTCAGCACCAAATTAGAATCGCCGTTAACCACAAAACCCACCATATTCGATTAAAATAAATTAACATCCATACATATATACCCAAAATAACAATCTAGATCTACAGTTCCAGCACGACTAAATTGCAAAAAAAAAAAAAAACAGAAAAAAGGGGAAAAGGGGAAAAGAATCAACCTAACAAAAAACTAGGGCTGAACAAGGAACCAAATTGCCTCCGAAACTGCACCAAAAATCGCATAAATCGCAGCAATTAAAATCGCACCAACAGTTCCGGTGTATGTGGGGTGTTGGGGTGTGTTTATACGGGCCCGTTGGATATGGTGGACCATATGCCACGTATGGAAATGTTTCCATGTAAGGTTCTGTTTGGCTGGATGAAGATTATTAAAGAGTTCCAGTTGCATTTAATTTCCAATTTTTAAGGAAAGTATCAGGATTATATCCGACTTTCTTTCTTTAAGGAGATTGTGTTCTATCCAACCATAGGTAATTACCATGGTTAGGAGTCCTAATACAGTTGGGGGACAGAGCGATAGAGGTGGTGTGATCATCTATAAATACAGGGCTAAACCCTAAATTTACAGGTAATGACTTTTTGCTCACTAAAGTGCTAAACCTCCATTGTTAATACCTTAAACAAGTTTGTACTTATTCTCACACCGGAGCTATCCCCCGGCGGACAAAACCGCCAGGCTCCTGAGTGTGATTTCGTTTTTGTGCAGGATTTGACGTGTAATTTGGTGATTGGACGCGTGGCGAAATCTTGGCGTTAACATTGGCGCTAGAAGGAGGGCCTAGTGCAACATAATACGCAATCACTCAGTTGTATTTGATCAGAAATCATAGTGTCGAACAAAGAAAAAACGGTCTCGGCATACGACGAATCTACGGCTGACCGGTCTCAACCCAGAGGTTCGGTAAAGGATAGATTGGGGCCGTCGAAAAGCATCTTGGATAGACTTGGACCCCAAAGCCGCTTGGTGGGCCAACCCGACCCTCGGATGGCAATTGTCAAAAGGAAACTGTTCTTCACCACACGGAGGACGGGCGGTCATGACGATGGTACCGATGACCAGAACTCTAGACCGGACCAAGGTCGAGACAAGAGGGAGTTGATCTTGACCAGGAAGATGCAGCAGAACAAAGATGCTATGGAGGCCATACGCCTTTAACAAATAAAGTTGGATAAGCAGTTGGCGTCTTTGTTACACGGAGAAGAAGTTTCCTCCAGTGATCATCGGCGTCAAGAAGATTCGTTAGGTGACCGATCTAGGACACACCGTCCAGACGGTTCCAGTCAAGAAAGAAGCAGGCCTAGGAGCCTCACCCCAATCCGCAGTAGGCGCCGAAGCCGCTCGCTGGATAACAGCAGGCCTAGGAGCCGCACCCCAGTCCGTGGCAGGCACCGAAGCCGCTCGCAGGACAACAGCAGGCCGAGGAGCCAAACCCCAGTCTGCAGTAGGTACCGAAGCCGTTTGCAGGACCGGAGCAGGCCGAAGAGCCGCTCCCTGATCCGCAACAGGCACCAAAGCCCCTCGCAGGACTTGAGTAGGCCAAGAAGCCGCTCTCTGATCCACAGGAGGCACAATAGCCGCTCGCAGGACAATAGCAGGCCAATGAGCCGCACACCAGACCGGGGCAGGCGTCGGAGCCGCCCCAGGGATAATTCAAGAGTCAGGCATGAGTCGACTCCTCAGGAGAATGGGACTGATACCCTAGCGAGAAGGTTGAAAGAGGTGGAGTAGAGGCTGGCGGCAGCTGACCAGTCAGTAGAGTTGCCAAACAATGCTAGGTTGCCTTTTACTCTGGAAATAAAGCGGGTGAAGGCTGACAAGACAAAGAAAATGCCTCCATTGGAGACGTATGACGACACTGGGGATCCGTATGACCACACACATGCCTATAATCAAATCATGGATTATTACGACCATCCCGCCGCCGCCAAGTGCCACATGTTCGTTATTACGCTGAAGCATGGGGCTTGGGAATGGATGGTGTCTCTCAGTCCGAACTTGATCGGCTCATGGGAACAGCTATGTGACAAATTTCATGCCCGGTTCGGGAGCAACAAGCGGAGGGGAAGACTGACAACGTCTTTGATGCAAGTTAAACAACGTTCTGACAAAAACCTCGACGCCAGTATGTGAAGCGGTTTAGAGAAGCGGTCGACACAGTGACCGACTTAAATGTGCAGCAGCCTGTAGGTTTCTTCACCACTGGATTAGACATTGCGAAATCCAAGAAGCTAGTTAAAAACCTCATTCTTAATCCCCCCGGAGACTTATCAGAGGCTTATAGTAGGGCTGATGTGTTTATCACCCTAGAGGAGGCTATTGGGAGCCTGAAGCCACAGACACGTTCGGAAGATAGACCGAGGGACCGAGATCGGAAGAATACACCCAGGTCAGATAATCAGCCAAGGCGAAGCTTTAATGGAGGGGGTTCGGGAGGAGGTAGACTGCCCTTTCCTAACAAAAGCATTAACAAAGTCTACACTCCTTTGAATACCGATCGAGCGAAGATATTGGAGGAAATACGGAATAACCCTGGCTTCGAACCTTGCCAGACGAGCACCAAGTTCTATAGGGTAAATCACAACCGATATTGCAACTACCACCAGGCTTCAGGACATTCTACAGAGGACTGTTATAATTTGAAAGACCTGATTGAGAAGAAGGTGCAATCTGGAGAGTTAGTTCAGTATGTCGCAGGGCGAGGGGCTTTGGAAAGGACAACAACTAATAGCAATGCTCAGCAAAATCCGAAGCCTCAATCCGATCCAGTCCCAGTGGTTCGAGGAGTCGTGGATGTGATAACGGGCGGATCGGTCGGGAAGGTACTTGGAAAGAAAAGGTGGGGTATGTTGGATTCAGTTATGACAGTATCCGAACAACCTGTCGGGAAGGAGCGACCTTATCCAGGCAATGTGATTTCATTTACTGACGAGGATTACCCATCAGAGTCGATTGAGCCGCATGAAGGAGCTCTGGCTATCACTGCCCAAGTCGGGTCCATGGATATGAGGCGAATCATGATCGACAACGGCTCTTCGGTAGACATACTGTATGCTCATGCTTATCAAAGGCTGGACTTGGGAGGTAGGAAAATGGAGGTCGGGTAGGAGCCACTGCTTTACGGATTTGACAATGATCCAATTCGGGTGGTAGGGATTATCGAGTTGCCAGTCATCTTCGGGACGACCCCTCGACAGGTGGAGGTCAATGTCAAGTTCTTTGTGGTATATGTGGATTCGGCCTATAATGCTATTTTGGGAAGACCGACATTAATGGCGTGCAGGCGCTGACCTCCATCCCACACTTTAAGATAAAGTTCCCTACGGTGAACGGGGTCGGCGAAGTTAAAGGGGATTTGGATTTGGCCCGAAGGTGTTATAGGACTTCACTGATATCTTCAACTGTAGGAAGGTGTAAACAGAAGCAGACTATGACGATTGAGGTTGAACCCTTTATCGAAGGAAGCACGAAACCACTCGCCTTACCAGCCGAAGAGACAGAAGATATTGAGTTGGTTCCGGGGAAAAAGGAAATGACAATAAAAATTGGTTCTAGTATGCAAGAGCCCTTTAAAACGGGGCTGATTGACTTGCTTCAGGTCTACGCCGATATCTTTGCCTGGGAACCCAGTGATATGTCGGGGATTGACGAGTCTGTTGCAGTTCACAAACTGTGTGTAAACCCGATGAAGAAGCCTGTTTGCCAAAAACGGAGGATTTTTGTCTCAGAAAGGGAGAAAATTATTGATGAGGAGATAACAAAATTGCTTGAAGCGGATTTTATCTTTGAAATTTATTATCCGGAGTGGCTAGCAAATGTGGTACTCGTATAGAAGCAAAATTGGAAGTCGAGGGTATGCATTGATTACATGGATTTGAATAAAGTGTGTCCGAAGGATTTTTACCCCCTGCCGCACATTGATCAATTAATAGATACGACTTTGGGGTTCGCAATGCTGAGCTTTATGGACGCCTTTTTCGGATATCATCAGATCTCGATGTGCATGGAGGATATCCCGAAAATGGCTTTCATCACCCATCGGGTAATTTATGCATATAAGAAGTTGACATCCGGGTTGCTTACTGCGGGGGCCACGTATCAGCGGATGATGAACTACATCTTCAGAAAGCAATTAGGGAGGAATATGGAAGTCTACGTAGATGATATGATTATTAAGAGCTCTTCTATTCGGGGCCATTTGGATGATCTTGAGGATTGTTTTCAGACCATTAGAGAGCATAATATCCGCTTGAACCCCACCAAATGTACCTCCGGACTTGGGTCTGGGAAATTTTTGGGATATATGGTGAGTAAGAGAGGGATTGAAGCAAATCCTAAAAAGATCAAGGCTATTTTGGACATGAAGTCTCCGAAGACGTTCAAGGATGTACAGAGACTAACAGGCCGGATCGCAGCGCTTTGGAGGTTCATGTCGAAATCGGCGGAAAAGTGTCTCCCCTTCTTCGACACTCTAAAAGGCCCAAAGAACGAGAAGACTTTTCAGTGGAATTCAGACTGTGAGGTTGCGTTCCAAGGAATCAAAAAATATTTATCCTCTGTGCCGTTTCTGATGAAGCCGATCCCTTCGAAAACTTTGTACTTGTATTTGGCCGCCAGCTCATTAGCGGTCGGGGCGGTTTTGAAGAGTTGAAAGATCAGGGAACACCTGAGTTGAATAATCAAAAGACAACGTGATTAAAGATAAAGAGTGAAGATCGAAAAAAAAACAAGACGATCATAAAATAAGAAAGAATCATAAGGAGAGTTGATGGTAGAATAAGATCACGGCGTGATCTGTTTAAGCTGTGAAATGACAGATGATCTGTAATGATTGAATAGTTATAGCTTGATACTATAAAGAGATTGTACTATAAAATAGTACGAGGTAAACTCACGAGGGGTTATAAATGATGAAATACGGAAATTTCGTATTGAGCAAAGAGTAAGTTAAGGGCAAGATAGAATTAGATGGGATTTCAACTGAGGACTCGTGTGATGGCTGAGTTGTACAAACCTTTGTATGGGCGAGGGTTTTGTGCTTACACTTAGTTTATCACATTAATAATCGTTGGAATATGGTTGTCGCGCTATCGATATACATATGGTGAGAAGATGATTCTTTTCTCATATTTATATTTGATAGTTAGGTAATCTTAAGATTAGGTGCGAGTTCTTAAAACTCATGCTTATGGTAAGTTTGTGACTCATAATCATATGTATGTTCTTGAACCCCTAAGCGTTGATGAGTGGGTTTTACATCTATGAATTGAGTACGTTTGGCTTGATAATTTGTGAGTTCTTGAGTATTTTAAGTTAGGATTAGGTATTTATAGTGTTTTTATGTTATTTTGTAGGAATAAGCAAGGAAACGCAATCCGAACATCTTTTGGAGTACAATAAGCAAGCAAACGTAAGAAGGGAAGATTTCAGGGCTTTTAACACTAGGTTGGATGTATTTTCTTGGTTTGAAACTTGGATTGTATTGTAGAGCTACTCCTTAGCTTTCCGGAACATCTTGAATGGTCACAATCGGAGTTCGGATGAGAAAGTAATGATCATTTTACCAACGGACGTTGAACCTCAAAGTTTGGAGTTGCCATTTGCATTGCACTCACTTCAAGCCCAATTTTGACTTTGATACAATCTGAATCTCGCAATTCTCAAAGAAGGAAAGTTGTAGATCTCGTCGATATCTTCGATTTTATAGGTGGCAGACCCTGTAACTCCTCTCGGATCAAAAGTTATGATCATTTTACCAACAGATGTCCGAGCAGAATTTGGTCGGGCTCGGCCGTGCCGGTTCCTAGTGTATTTTTGGCGCGGCCGCGCTGGTCTGCAGGAGAAAAAACTTAAATTCTGGCACTTGGGCGCGGTCGCACTGCTTCCTAGGCCAAATATGGGCGGCCACACTGGGTCGGGTTTTTAAAAAGCTTATTTTTGACCTAAATTGAATAGAACAAGGATTGTAACTTCTAATTGGTTTAGGACTTTAACTAGAACCTATAAATACATGATGTGAGGCATAGAATAAGAGAGATTTTGCTACTTTTTGCTAACCCTAGTTTAGGAGAAAGAGATAGAGGCTTGAAGCAATTGAGCAAGCAAGAAGGATTCATCACAAGAGCTAAAGGAGAGACTCAAGGATTGCAATTACAGATTCTATTCTCTTCCCTAATCTTTTATTTTGTATTCTTGAATACTTTATCAATTGTGGATTATGGATTTTTATTCAATTATGAACTAATTTCTTTTTAAGATTACAATTGAACTTATTGCGTAGCTTTATTGTTATGCTTCCTTATTAATTATTATTGATTATTATCGGGTTGTCTATTATGATTTGTGATTAATTGCTTAATTGTTTGATCAACAATTACCGTGGTAATCTATATGAACTCGAGAGATGGATTATAGATTTAGACCTAATCATAATAGCATGTGATTGTGTATTCTGCTGTCGATGGAATTCATGATTTGTGTTTAGGATAGAGATATACCTATACGCCGCATGTAATCTGAAAGAGAATTTGTGCTTTAAATCCTTTTTAATTATAATTCACATAGAGATATGGTGAATTAGTTAACTAGGGTGTTCATCTTAATTCTATCTTATATGGATTTAAGTTGATTCGTTTATGATACATCGAGAGATGGTTATAAATATTGATGAGTTCTTGATTAACAATCCAGAATAATTAATATAACTTAACAGGAAGTGTATTAATTCAAGTGAAACATTAAGGGAAATTGTAATCTTAAGCCTTTTTATCTGAATTCAATTCTTGGTAGTTAGTAATTAGTTAGTTTAGTACTTTATTTTCAAAATTCAAAATCTTTTATCAAATTTTTTAAATAAAATTAATTTGATTATGAGTTAGTATTTGGTAATTATTATTAAATAATTCTCTGTGGGTTCGACACTCTCTTATCACTTTATTACTTGTTGATCGTGTACACTTGCACGTATGTATTGATTGCTAAATCGACAAATAAGTTTTTGGCGCCGTTGCCGGGGAATTAGTTTAATAATTTTTGCCATCATTAGCTTCAATCAAATTAGTCTTAATTTAATTATTTAGTTTTTATTTTAATTCTCTTACTATATTTCTCTCTTTTTAGGTACACCATGGCTGACTACGACTATCAATGGCCTTATACGAGAATGATTCAGCCAAGAGCGGCGGAGATTTATGAATTGGATGAATTTTGAGCACAGATTGAGACACTTTCGAGGATGATTGACGCTTTTGCAGTACAACGTATTCATAGTGTGGCGGTAATTTGTGATTATTGTGCTGGAAATCATCCGAGTCATCAATGCGCCATCAATTTTAAGTCGATGCAGTATGGTGGCAATGTCGGTGATTACCCCAACAGTTATGCCTATCCCAACAACTATAATCAAGATTGGGGGTATTATCCGGATTTTTCATGGAGCCATAATAATCAAGTCAAAATCTTTGCTCCAAGCCAATCATACACTCCAGAATTTCAGGATTCAGCCTATCTACATGAAGAAGAAAGGAAACTAAGTTTGGAGGAGGCCTTGGCGAAGTTTATTACAGCTACGGATAAAAGAATGAGTGATCAAGATCAGTTGTTGAACTTAGTGGATTTAAATATAAAAAACCAAGCAGTGTCGATTCGAAATCTTGAGAATCAGATGGGACAACTTATCAGCGCCTTCAAGAATAGTTATCATTATGCATGGCCCAATGACGTGGTTCTCAAGACTGATGGATTGCTCGCGCCAAAGCTACAACCGGATGTGCTAATTGATGATAATTCTGATATGGAGGAGAATAGTGGGGATCAAGAAAATATAGCCGAAGCCGTGAGTTTCGACGCTGATGTACCGATTTTGTTAGTGCCCCATGTACCTTTTCCACCAAAGCTCAAAGATCCAGGTAGTTTTGCAAAACCGTGTCCACTTGGTAGTCATGTCCTTGGTAAAGCTCTTAATGACATTAGAACTAGGACTACATTACAACCATGGTGGGATGAGAGAGAGGAGATAGAAGACGAGCCCGTGGTGTTTGACAAGATTCAATGCCCCAATCTAATCACAAACACAACGGAGGAAGCACCTAGCTGACAGTCGTAATTAAGAACCTATCTACAAAAAGCAAACTAGGTGACTTTGAAACAATGGACCCTACTGCAGCAAATCCCTCGAAAGCTACATTATTACTAATAGATGGAGGGTTCCTCAATTTTTGAAGAGGAATTGGATAGTAAATGGTGAAGTCAGGCTGACGACTATAAACCAAGCGCTTCTTGGGAGGCAACCCTAGTTTAATTTTTAGTATTAGATTTTATTTATTTTATTAGGTTTCATAGTAGTTAATAAATTTGCTTCTAATGTGTTTACAGGTTATTCGAGTCCAATTCAAGTGCAATGCCTTATTCATTCCAATGTGCCTAGCCTATTCTTCAGACTTAGCAGACAAGGAGAAAGATTGCTATATTTTCAGGGAAGTCCTTTGCTTTACTTTTTCCTATTTTAGCCATTGAGGACAATGTCTGGTTTAAGTTTGGGGGTGTGGTCTTGTTTTGTGTTATTTATTTTAGTTTATTAAGGTCGTATGTTAGTTAGTATGTTTTTAGGATAGGTGAGTATTGATTTAATTTGAATTTGATTATGGCCAATGATAAGAAGAAAAAAATGGATTAATTTTTTTTTTAACTCTTGTGAAGTTGAGAAGCATGCTTAGTTTATATTTTGACTTATGAGTTGGGTTTACACTCTTTGTGATTTTTTTTTGAACTTCAAAGCACATATCCATCTGTTTAGCTAGTTGTGACTTAAAATTCTTTTTGGTTAAATGCTTGTGAAAGATATCATTGAAACTTTAAAATCTTATTTGAGCATCATTCAAAGCGAAATTTAGGCATTAACATAAGTTTGGGGGAAATCTTGGGTTATTGAAAATTTTGAAAATTGTGAAACCTTCCTGAGTTAGAATGATGAATCATGTGGTGGGTTGAGATGGAGCGTAAAACGCACTCACCCATAAACACAAGCACGAGAAGGAGCGTAAAACGCACTCGTGCGAGAGAAAACGGGATGGAGCGCAAAACGCACTCATTCAATGAGAAGTGAGATGGAGCGTAAAATGCACTCACTAAAAAAAAAGAAAAAAAAGGAAAGAAAAATTGTGTTTTGAATTACTTGGGAAGGGTTCAAGTGTGCTTAAATGTATGAAATATCCTTTTGACCTAAATTGAATAGAACAAGGATTGTAACTTCTAATTGGTTTAGGACTTTAACTAGAACCTATAAACACATGATGTGAGGCATAGAATAAGAGAGATTTTGCTACTTTTTGCTAACCCTAGTTTGGGAGAAAGAGATAGAGGCTTGAAGCAATTGAGCAAGCAAGAAGGATTCATCACAAGAGCTAAAGGAGAGACTCAAGGATTGCAATTACAGATTCTATTCTCTTCCCTAATCTTTTATTTTGTATTCTTGAATACTTTATCAATTGTGGATTATGGATTTTTATTCAATTATGAACTAATTTCTTTTTAAGATTATAATTGAACTTATTGCGTAGCTTTTATTGTTATGCTTCCTTATTAATTATTATTGATTATTATCGGGTTGTCTATTATGATTTGTGATTAATTTCTTAATTGTTTGATCAACAATTACCGTGGTAATCTATATGAACTCGAGAGATGGATTATAGATTTAGACCTAATCATAATAGCATGTGATTGTGTATTCTGCTGTCGATGGAATTCATGATTTGTGTTTAGGATAGAGATATACCTATACGCCGCATGTAATCTGAAAGAGAATTTGTGCTTTAAATCCTTTTTAATTATAATTCACATAGAGATATAGTGAATTAGTTAACTAGGGTGTTCATCTTAATTCTATCTTATATGGATTTAAGTTGATTCGTTTATGATACATCGAGAGATGGTTATAAATATTGATGAGTTCTTGATTAACAATCCAGAATAATTAATATAACTTAACAGGAAGTGTATTAATTCAAGTGAAACATTAAGGAAAATTGTAATCTTAAGCTTTTTTATCTGAATTCAATTCTTGGTAGTTAGTAATTAGTTAGTTTAGTACTTTATTTTCAAAATTCAAAATCTTTTATCAAATTGTTTAAATAAAATTAATTTGATTATGAGTTAGTATTTGGTAATTATTATTAAATAATTCTCTGTGGGTTCGACACTCTCTTATCACTTTATTACTTGTTGATCGTGTACACTTGCACGTATGTATTGATTGCTAAATCGACAATATGGACAGTCCCTGTTTGGTTCTTATATTGCTAGGACAAGTTCCTAAACTCATATTTTTTTTTGGTATATTGAGCATTGATGGTGCTGAAGATTGATAATGATAAGCAATGGAGAAAATATTGAAGTTAATGAAGGAAATTGGATATTCCAAATCTTTTAGCTATGCTAGATTTCAAAATTTATTGACATCGTGCTGATATTCGCACTGTTGTGTTTTAAAATAATATATATTGGATCAGATTGTTGAACCAATAAGTTTTTAAAAGTCCTATTATTCATATGTCTATGTTAATTGTTTCAGCTAGACAAAAATGAGTTGAAATTATCAAAATGTATTTTGAACGATGGAGTTATCAATGCAATTGAACCTGGTGTTGGATGTGATCATAGGATCATCAACCCACTATGATATGATGTAGTATGACAAAGTCATAAAATGACGGAATCCTCAACGTACTATTAAGACGGTACGGTACCATGACGTCATAAAAGAATTTTTTTTAAAAAACTATGAAAAGATATGCCAATTGAGTTGACTAAAAATATTTCGATTGATATCCGAATTGTTGCTAAAAGTCTAAGCTAGTTGATTCGGCTAGCCGACTGTTGAAAGATGTTTATGATATTTAAGCGTTCTTGGAATAATTATGTCAAACCAGATTGTACTGTTGCATAATTTGTATTAAGTCTTAGGTGAACCAACCCTATATTGGGGAAAATATTATCAGAAACTATAATTCCGAGATACGCAATAGCAATAATATGTATGTGCACAATAAATAGTACGAAGGGATGATCACCTAGAGTACGAGAAAGGATGGTCCATATATAGTCTTTTAACTGTTAAATGTTACAGTTAAAATATCTGTTAACTTAGGATAAGGTTCAAGTCTCTACGACTCCTCAGCATGATGTTGAAAGTTCCTAAAGGAATCTTTTAAGTTCTTGGGTTCTTCATATCGCCTCCCAATTATTGATCAATTGTGGAAGATTCTTATTATTTTGAAAGATGAATGTGGTAAGGAGGATATTCCTTAGAAAGAAGTAGGTTGTAGAATGCGACAGGTAGTGATGAGTAAATTGAGCAAGTAAGAAGTAAAATTCTGAAAAGAGAAGGGGGTGAAGTTATCAAGGAAAATATGAACACTTAGAGATAAATGTGTGTGTCGACGCCGGGTTTCTCGCCTCTAAATGCGATATTTGTCCTTTTCCGATTTTGGCCTTTTTATTAGATGATTTTTGGAAAAGGTCGGCCTTGATGTCGACGGGGTTTTGAAAGATCGTTTTTTTATGATGAGCCAATTAACCAGAGTCGCCAGTTGGTATATCTGAAATGGATGTACCAACTCATCCGAGTTTCGTTTTCATAAATCACTGGCTCATGTGTGACTCCGAATTAATTGGTCTGCGAACCGAGATTCATAGAGTTCGGGGGCTTGCTTAAGCGAGGGGAAGGTGTTAGGCACCCCCCGACTTCCGTGAAACACGGTTACCACAATCTTGAGGCTTTCATATCCTTTAATTCATGAAATGTGTGTGTATGCGCACGTGTGTGTGTGTGTGCCTATGTGAATGTCGTGGTGAGTTTGTATGAAAGAATCATTTGGATTTTTTTAGGGAAAGTCGTGCTTTAATTTGAGAACGCTTCGGAATGTCTTTTCAGCATACACGAGAAAGCTTTATTCTTTATGAGAAAGGTTTTGATTTTTTTATTGTCAAAACTGCAAGATTTTTATTAGGTGTCGTTTTGGCAAAACAAGAGTTTTAAACCTTCGTCAAAATAGGAATCGAGATCTATACGTTGCCTTGTGAATGCAATGACGACAATTTCTAGGATCTCTTTAACCCTATGCACAATGGTTTAATAAAACGTCATTTTATTTTATAAAACCATTTTGTGATGTTTGAAAACGATTTTTCCTTTATCCTTCTCGTTAAAGAGGAATCGACATTCATTAACACTTCTCATTTTAAGCCTCGTGATGCTAACAACCTAATTTGATTGATTTTATGAAAATCTTATCGTTTATCTTTGAAATCAATTTCATCTCATAAATCAAATCGAGCATAAACACGCGTCGGGGCTATTCATGGGCATGTAAGCCATCAAAATAACCCCAAACGCCTACAATCACAAGTTTCACTATTTCGGGGCCTTAAACATGATTCTCGCCTTGGCGTCATTTTAAGGCCCGACGATTTACATATTTACAATGAAGACCACATCGCTCCTACTACATATATCAAAAGATGTCCATCATCGGATTTGGACCACGGGGTCGCGCTCCTAGGCTCACATCCAAAATCGCTACACACCCACAAGATCCTAAGAATAGCAATTTAAACGATCTATGCACAATACATCATTACAACGAGCTAAAAATTCACCAAATGGATATCATAGGGCCATTAGGAGGAATTTCGTTCCATTTGGAACCCTCACTAATAGCCCTCAATCCAAGGATTCACAACAATATACAAGAACAACTACATTTAATATAATTCGAATGACAAAAAGCTTAACAAAAAATGGTAAAACAACATGCTATAACAAAGGGTTTTTTTCACCTTGCAAATGATCCTCACAATATGTATGAATTTGTGTATTGAGTAGAGTAGAAAATATGAGATGTAATCTCACAACATTGGTACAATTCCTCACTCTTTTCACTCTTTTTCTTTCCTAATTGCTCTTATTTTTGCTGTTGTTTTTTCCCATTTCCGAGCTGTTGGTTGCTGTTTTTCCTTCTTCTTCCCTCTTTTTCAACCTTCTGCAGGAAATGAGCTGAAATAGCCTGGCCAAAGCCAGCCGCAGATTGATCTGCGGCTGGCCGCAGATCAATCTGCGGCTGGCTGGCCCACCTCCCATCGCACTCAGCTGGTTTCCTGGTTTCGAGTCCCGTGCGCACCACCATTATTTTAAATCGTTTGGCCCGCAGATCAATCCGCGGCTGGGTGGGCTGATTTTCTCATTTTCCGAACCGCACCTCGTTTCTCGTGTCGCGACGTCGGTTTTCGCCGACAGGCTTGTATTTTGCAGTCCGGGAATCACCAGGAGACGTGCCACATCATTCGGGCATGCCCATTTCGGACGACCTTGCTGTCACGTCGATTTTGATTTGCAAATCGTTGCGGTGACGTCGAGTGTTCGTTCCGGTGCCCATCCCTTGCTCTCGCAGGCCGGCCCAATGGACGAATTTGCCCTCCTGTCATGGTCAGTATAGGAAGTGCAAAATTTGGGTGTCTACAGTGTGAAGAATATAATAATCTTAGAAAGATCTTTAGAGAAGAAATTTGATCATGGAACCTAATAAATGAATAAAGATTAATATAAAGTTTTTTTTGATATATCGAATGAAGGAAGATTAGTAAGTTAAAATTTCGAGGACGAAATTCTTAGAAGAAGGGGTGGATGTAATATCCCGAGTGTTTATGAATTGAGCCTATGACGATGAACCTTAAAAAGAGGTAATGAATGGGTTAAAGAATATGTAATACTCGAAATAGTATCGAGTTCAAATAAAGATTATGAAGTAGAACCTATAAGATTTTTTTTTAGAAAATGGGTGGTGTAGAAATTATAAAACCTGTATTAAAGGAATGTGTTAGGTTGGTCAATGATAAATGGTGAAAGAGATTTAACGAAAACTGAGTAAGGAGGGTTTCGGTGATTCCAAGGACAGAATCCTTATAAGGAGGGAAGGATGTGATAACCCGGATTTTCAGTAATTATTAAATAAGAATTTAATAAATAAAATTCTTATTATGAGAGGTGTTGGATTTGAATAAATATATATATGTGTTATATATTTTGAAATATGTGATTTGGTGTGAAGAGATTAAGTATGAATATAGAAGAGAAATATATATTTATATATTGGAAACATGATGTTTAATAGTTAATTAAACCATTGAAGCAAGTAAATGAAATTGTTATGAAAAAAAAATTAACTGAATATTATTAGTTAATTTAATTAAGTTAAAAATTAACTTAATTAATGAGAGTAATTCACTTAATTAAAACAGTGAATTAATGTATATATATTTGTTAAAATAAAATGAGAAAACAATGTGTTACATATAAATGTAATATTTTAATGTAATACGATTGTGAGTGTCGTAAATAGTTAAAATATTTATCGAATAAAATAAATATTTTAATTGGAATGTTTATTTAATAAAATAAATATTTGATAGAATTGTTATGGAATAATTTATGTAAGTGTGGTAATATTGATTAAATTAAATAATTTTATAATCGGTGCGTATTTTATTACGCTAATAGAATGGTAATATTCTAATTTAATTAAATAATTAAATTAGAGGATTAATGGTTTATTAAATAAAATGATTTATTAAATAAAATTATAATTTGGCTAAATGGAAATTATAATTTTATTATTAAGGTTTAAATTGAATTTATTAATAAGTTTAATTAAATTTAAGTGTGACATTTGTACCATATAATAGAGGAATATTAAAATAAATTAAAAACGAATTTTTGGGTTCTAGCCAAACATGGCCTAGTGACTCTTTGTATTTTCTAACGGCTGAAACCCTTTAGCTTGTATAACTGACCAAATCAAGTTATACGTAACTTGTTTTTTTGTAAAGGCTGAGAAAAAGAGAAAAAAAATACAGAGAAGAGAACTCTCTGTGTAATTAAGAGTCAAGTTTGAGAATCAAAGGAGGAAGAAGAAGGATAATCGGGCCTTCTTTATCACCTAACTTAGTCTAAAGAAGGAATCAAAGGTATAAAATTACTCTAAATCCTTAGTTTCTTTTCTTTCGAATTGATGATTAGATTGGTTGTTTATGTTATTGAGGCTGTACAATTCATTTTATGTTGTTGATAATTGATTTTTCAGTAATCAAATCCATGAAAACATGTTTTAAAATAAAGATTTTGAGTTTTGTGGAAGTATGTATCTTTTGGCCTATTTTGAGGATAAAATTGGCTAGGTATTTTGTAGTAATTTGTAAATTGATGATTGTTTATGTTAATACGTTATGAAACGAAAAGAATGCAAATGGAATGAACTAATTTGGTTAAGAAACGTGGTCGTAGTGATTGATTGCGCTAAGTATGTCAAAATATGAAAATTAGCATGAATATGGAATTTGAGTCCCTAATTTGCGATGTTTGACGTTTCTAAGATGTTAAAAGGTTTGGTAGATGTTAGTTTTGGTGTTTATCAAGTTTATAGCATCTGAGATTGGTCAATTTGGACCTTAAGTGAAGAATATATGAATTTTGGCTTGAACATAGTCTGAAATTTCGAACTGGAAAAGCTGATTCTGGTGTCCAGCGCGGCTGCGCTGGACAATAGCCTAAATTAGGCGCTGCTGCGCTGATCAGCGCAACTGCGCTGTCTCCTAGTACAAAAGTGGTGCAATTGCGCCGGTAGCAGAACATACCCAGTAAAGAAGGTTTAAATGTAAAGATCAGGGGATAGTTTCTTAACCTATTGTAGTGAATTAATGTGATGAAACATTAAGTAAATAATAAGATATAATAACAAGTCTTAATCACATGAGATGATATAATGTGATAATTAAAGAATGATGAGTCATAGAATGGGATTAATGTATGCGATTAGTGAATATTATTTCATGACTAATCGATGTATCAATGTGACTTAAACGTGTAGCAATTTATTGAAGAGCTGAAGTATGGGGCATGTATAATAGTGACTCTTAAGTAGCAATGCATGGGTTATGTATCAAATTGCCTATTCAAGAATGTTTTGACTATGTTAAGTCAAGATTAAATATGAGATTAGATTATAAGATAATAAGATTTTGAGAAAATCTAAGTGATGAAGTATGAAATCTGGAATTAGACTTATAGACATGTTTATATGTCGAACTAATAAGCTATGAGTAAGAAGGGGGTTAAGTCGTGAAAGTTGGTCAAATGTTTTTACCTTAAGTTAAAATATGAACTAAATTGAAAAGGATTGTATGACTGATGTGTATTTATATGTGATGAAATGATTATGTAGGATTCGTGAAGCGCAGGTAGCGGTAGTTGTAATCAACTTGCAAGGCAAGTCTTTTAGTTCCTATTTGCTATATGAACTTGATAACTGAATTGACTGAAATCTAAACTGCAATGAGTATATTGAATTATATGTGATGCACTTTAAATTGCAAAAGTCAATCTATGACTAAGTTGATTGAGCTAAGGAGCTCAGCATATTTGGTATGTGAAATGTAGTATGAATTATGTATACTAGAAAGATTATGATGTATGAACTTAGCATGATCTTATGTTCTATGTGATGCATGAAAACTGTTAGATTTGCTGAGCTGTCGAGCTCAATCTTACAAAAATAACCATTTTACAGGTTAAGGATATAATGAGATGTTTTCGACCATTTGGATGATGATGATCAGAAGACATATATACAAGAATATATACTTGTTTTGTCAAGAATTTGATTAAACCATGCTAAGGGTTTTGAAAGATGTACTTGGTAGTTTTATGATGTTTGTTCAATGTCAGAGTGTGTTGTTGAATTATTCGAAATGTTAAAGATGTTGTAATAAAATGTTTAATTTATAGCATAAGTTTGATGAAGTGAATCATAGATTAAATATGATTCCAAGATATGTAATCGTAAAGGTTGTGATTCAGGAAAATAAAGGAAGAAAAGTATAAAAGTTTTAATTTATCCGCATTTTTATTAATTATAACATCGATTAATGATGTAAAGAAAGATTGTAAATGTATTGTTAACGAGCAAAGTCGGGAGTGAAAATGTCCAGATTTTGGGGTCGGTACAGAGCTAGGGCCCAACCTTACCATCCGCGCTTGCGCAGCGCGCCAACCTGCTGCTTCATCGTGCTGCTTGCTGATTTTGATCCGCCAAGCTAATGCCGTGCCAAACGCCACTACTTGTTACGTGCCGTCAACCTCATGTTGCGTTTTACTCTATATTCGTGACTGAAACTTCATCATTCATCGCTTTGTACACCATTTCCAACATA
Source organism: Aralia elata (assembly GCA_034770075.1). NCBI lineage: Eukaryota > Viridiplantae > Streptophyta > Magnoliopsida > Apiales > Araliaceae > Aralia > Aralia elata. Next base: position 1,442,832 of record JAVJAP010000089.1, on the reverse strand, counting down.
ATTCCAGTTCTTGTGACACCCCCAAATTCAGGTACCAATACCTCGAATTTGGTGCTCACGATAAAATACATCCATACACCTCTAAACAACATAAATCAACTAATGCGGAATAAATAAACATATGTTGTTCATTACAAAAAGGTTTACTACGGTCCCAAGGTCTATAACCTTAAATAAATACATCGCAGAATAAATTAATATTACAAAACTATTCCACGATTACATATCGGAATAGTACATATAACTATTCCTTAAGCTTTCCTTTGCCTTTGCCCGCTTTGGAACTCTCCGGCTTAACTGCAATAGGTTCATGATATAGCAAGGGTGAGCAACTACTTTGCTCAACAAGTTTAAAAGCAAGAATGAATATATATCATGAATGAATAAGAATAATAGCTGCATAGATCAACAATTTATGAACATTGATGAAATAGCTGAAATGACATAATCAAGGTTCAAATTAAACAATGAATAATGACTATTTACTGCTGAGTGGTCCAACCGAACATGAACTTTTGGCCAAAGAGTCGATCATTCGACTAACTCTTTTAAAACCTGGCCCCGTCAGTTGTACTCGAGGGGATCAGCCTCTCGTACACCATGTATATGCATAACATTTAACTCTGACTGCATCGAATAACCGACACATTAAAATCCCCTAAATAAGGGTTGCTCTCTCAGTCCAAGAATCCGCACCAACAATCGGTTTGGATAGCTTTTAAAATAATAACCTGTACATGTCTAGCCGAAACAAATGGCATAGACTATTTCCTTAAACAGTTCATGAATAAAGAACTTAAACGTTTCACAGTCCAACAACAGATAATGAATTCAAATGTATAAGCTGCGAATATCAATAATTTATCCTTGATGTGGGGTAATTGAAAGTAATTAATCCACTAATATAATTTGAAATTAATAACTCCAATTGAGTCACGAAACTTGCAATAATATAGAATGATTGCTCAATCAATAAATAACTCGCACAATAAACAAAAGTTGTACGGTTGAGAAATCCTGCCCAATATTAAATTGAACTAGAGTAAGGAAACTTGCATTCAATATATAGAAAGAATGAAGTTAGGGAACTTGCCCAACACAAGGGTTAGACAAGCGTTAGGAAACTTGCCTGAAGCGCTGCTACAATATTACAACACACGCTCCTTAATATCCTACACAATTAGGTACATATTCACATAATAATTAGTTACATACCAGATACCAAATATTTATTTATACAACTCTATAATGTCCCATTCATATAAGAAACAAAATTTTAAACAAGGTTATGCCCACTAGTTACGGCGTTACGACGCTTGCACGTCTATACGCCCACCTTGCCTATTCGAATGCCCAAGCGACACGCAATTGCGTACGCCTAACACGCCCATTCGATTTATCTAATACTCATTGGTTAATACTAAGTATCATTATAATACAGAACAATCATGTTTTAGGACTTAGAACATTGTCGTATATTGTTGGAAGCAATACACGTTGCACGCGCATTACCGACGCCCTCCGTTTGCACAACAATCCTAAAAACAGCAAATTTCAAAATTGTTCCAGGTAATAAATTTCAATTCTAATTAATGGATGTTGTAGGTCTATCTCTAAGCTTTCCGGATCATCTTGAATCGTCCTAATCCGAGTTCGTATGAGAAAGTTATGGTCATTTTACTAAAAGGTGTTCATGCTGGAAATTTTGGATACAGGGAGTCGGCGGGGCCTCCGTGAAAATCAGCGAGGCTGCGCCAATCAGGGCAGCGAGGCCTTGGTGAAGAGCAGCGAGGCTGCGCCAATGACCAGCGGGCTTGGCAAGGCCTCGGTGAGGATCAGCGAGGCTGCGCCAATGCCCAGAATTGCAGACTTGCCACCTTCGTGCAATCCGACCTTTCTTCACTCCAACCTCCATAACTTCTTCTATACACGTTCAAATTGGTCCGTTCTAGACTCTATGGACTCCTAAGACATAGGGCTACAACATATCAAAAATTTAGAGTTATTCATTAACATTAACATGGCCAAATCTTAGGCCAAAGTATCAACTCATGCTATATTTTCGTGTTCTTCGTGTTCTTCGTGTTCTTTACTAAAATCATCACCAAATCTTTGTTTTAATCCCTTTTTACTCTATTCCAACTGGGTTAAACTCATAACCCATGGAAGTACAACATCATAACAACAAACAAATCAAACAAACACGAAATCATAGCTACAAGGTCCTCTAAATCGTTCAACAGTCCAAAGTCCATGTTTTGTCCATTGTTCTTGCTCCATTAAGCCAAGGTACGGATTTCTTGCGTTTTTCTTCCACTTTGATGTTATTAATGTCTTATATAACCTCTTAACAACATATACAAACATACAACACAAACAAAAACAACAATAATCGCAGCAAAGATCATCCATGAGCTAAAAAGCTCTAAAGACCTTCAAAACTCGAAAATCTTCACAAAATCAAATGAAATCAGTTTTGGTTGATGGTTTACCTCTACAAATCTCTTCTAGAGGTTAAGAAGACTGCTAGGCTTTGCTTTGAGTCCTTCTTGCTTGCTTTGGCTTCCTTCTCTTCTTCACCCGTGCACCACCTCTCTCTCTAGACTTCTTCTTCTTCCTTCTTCCTTCTTCCTTCTTCCTTCTCTCTAACAGCAGCTCTCTCTCTCACTCTCTCTCTCTCTATCAGCTGAGCAACTTGGAATGGAATGGAATGGATTGAGAGTTGAATGAATGATTATTGGAGAAGTGGAGGAATTTAGGGAGGAAATGGGTTTGGAACTCAAGGTGGCGCCGGCACCCCCCCACTCTCTCACTCCTTAGCATTTTGATTGGTTGAAAGTGGTTTGGTGGTTCCCACTTGGAGCAATAAGCCAAATTAGATACCCGAAAATACCAAAAATATATCCGAAAACTCCCACTTTTGTACCAAAACTGGTAAATAACTCTACCCAAAATTAAAATGGGTATTACCATAAATATTAGGATGGGTAAAAATAATTATTATGGGATTTGTCCAAATATTCGGAACACCCATTTAATACATTTCGGATACGGATAAAATCACGTATCAGCTCAAATAAAATTTCCGACACTTGGAAAAATTATTCGTACGCATACACGTATTTATGAAATTTATTAACATCGAAAAAGACACAAAAATATTATGGCGTGAATAGTGCCTCGGGAAACGTGCCCCGTGAATAGTGATTTAGCGACGCTAAGCGAAATCAATTATTCACTTAAACAAAACTACAACACGTAAAATTTCATACATTCACATAACCTAGATTGTCACACAACCTTTAAACACGTAACACAAATATAATATTAATAAAAATATAACATAATCATTAATATTCAAAAATTCGAATTACAAGGAAATTTCAGAATTCTCGGTCGTTACATCCTCCCCCCCTTATAAGAATTCTGTCCCCAGAATTACAGTCTAGGTACGGAAAACTTAACGGGTTCACTCAAAAAGATGCGGATAATTCTTCCTCATCTTCTCTTCTAGCTCCCACGTAGCTTCCTCAGCTGCGTGGTTCCTCCAAAGTACTTTGACCGAATGGATGACTTTATTTCTTAACGTCTGCTCTTTCCTATCTAATATCTGGACAGGAATCTCTTCATATGACAAGTCTTTCTCAACTTGAATTGGTTCATAGGATATCACATGCTTGTAGTCGGGTTTATATGGCCGCAACACCGAAACGTGGAACACATTATGAATATGCTCAAGTTCAGGAGGTAGAGCTACCTCGTACGCCACTTCACCTACCCTCTTTAAAACTTCAAAGGGTCCTACGAACCTGGGACTCAATTTTCCTTTCTTTCCAAATCTGATCTTCCCCTTCCAGGGAGATACCTTCAAAAATACAAAGCTCCCAACTTCAAAGTCTCGCTTCTGTCGATGCAAATCGGCGTATTTCTTCTGTCGGTCCTGAGCCTCTACCAATCGAGCTCTTATCACTTTGACAACATCCACGGTCTGCTGCACCATTTCAGGTCCCAACAGTCTCCGTTCACCGACTTCGTCCCAACACAGAGGTGTTCGACACTTTCTTCCGTATAATGCTTCATATGGCGGCATGCCAATGCTCGCATGATAACTGTTATTGTAGGCAAACTCCACCAGTGGTAGATGATCGTCCCAGCTGCCTTTAAAATCCATCACACATGCCCTAAGCATGTCCTCAAGCGTCTGAATTGTTCGTTCGCTTTGCCCATCCGTCTGAGGATGATATGCCGTACTCAACCTCAACTGAGTTCCCAATCTTTTTTGTAAGCTCTTCCAAAAATTTGACGTGAAACGCGGATCTCTGTCAGATACAATAGATACCGGTACTCCATGTCGTGACACAATCTCTTTCACATATATCTTTGCTAGCTGCTCAAGATTGTACCTTATCTTGATCGGTAGAAAATGTGCAGATTTAGTTAAACGATCCACGATCACCCAGATCGCGTCGTAACCCTTCTGAGTTGGTGGAAGCCCCGTCACAAAATCCATCGTGATATGCTCCCACTTCCACTCCGGAATCTCCAATGGTTTTAGCAGTCCACCCGGTTTCTGATGTTCCGCTTTTACCCTCTGACATGTCAAACATCGTCCAACACATTCCGCAACCTCCCTCTTCATGTTCGACCACCAAAAATGTTGGCGCAAATCTTGATACATCTTGGTACTACCAGGGTGTATCGAATACTTTGTAGAATGAGCTTCTTGTAGAATCTCTTCTCTCAACTCTGGAACCATCGGTATCCAGATCCTTCCGTCAAACCTTAGCAGTCCCGTGCTATCAATTTTGTACTTTAATTCCTCTCCTCCTGAGATTCGCTCCTTTATGGCAACACATTCGTCATCCTTTTCTTGAGCCTCCTGTATCTTGTCTAATAAAGTCGGACTCGCCTCTACTGCGAACAGTTTCTCGTCTGCATTTGCCGGATACTTGACTTCTAACTCCAGTCTTTCCATATCCTTGATCAGTTCCTCTTGAGTTATCAGCATCATCAACTTATCTCTGCCCTTCCTACTTAGAGCATCGGCTACTACATTGGCCTTACCGGGATGGTACAGAATTTCACAATCGTAGTCCTTAATCAACTCCAACCATCGCCTCTGCCTCATGTTTAGTTCCTTTTGAGTGAATATATACTTCAGACTTTTGTGGTCTGTGTATATCTCACACTTCTCCCCATACAAATAGTGTCTCCAAATCTTCAGAGCAAACACTACTGCCGCTAGTTCCAGGTCATGAGTCGGATACCCCTTCTCATAGTCCTTCAGCTGCCGTGACGCGTACGCAATGACCTTCCCATGCTGCATCAGTACGCACCCAAGGCCTTTGTGTGACGCATCACTGTACACCAAAAATCCCCCTGTATTATCTGGTAGGGATAACACAGGTGCTTCACTAAGTTTCTTCTTTAACTCCAAGAAACACTCTTCACACTTGTCCGTCCATGCAAACTTCACAGTCTTCCTTGTCAAATTTGTCAACGGTGTCGCTATCTTTGAAAAATTCTGAATAAACCTCCGATAGTAACCCGCTAATCCCAAGAAACTTCGAACTTCTGTCGGCGTCCTTGGCTGCTCCCAGTTTATTACTGCTTCTACCTTGGCAGGATCCACTGACACACCATCCTTGTCAATAACATGCCCCAAAAACTGCACTCTCTGTAGCCAAAATTCACACTTGGAAAACTTTGCATACAGCTTCTCCCTCCTCAGCGTTTCTAGGGCGATCCTCAAATGCTCGACGTGTTCCTCCTCCGTCTTCGAGTAGACTAAAATGTCATCTATGAAAACGACAACAAATTTATCTAGGTATTGCTTGAATACTCTGTTCATCATGTCCATAAATGCTGCTGGCGCGTTCGTCAGGCCAAATGACATCACCAAAAACTCAAAGTGTCCATATCGAGTTCTGAATGCTGTTTTTGGAATATCCTCTTGCCTCACTTTCAGTTGGTGATATCCCGTCCTTAAGTCAATCTTCGAAAAGTATTTCGCTCCCTTCAATTGATCGAACAAATCATCAATCCTGGGCAACGGATACTTGTTCTTAATGGTAACCTTGTTTAACTCCCGATAGTCAATGCAAAGCCTAAGCGATCCGTCTTTCTTCTTTACGAACAGTACTGGCGCTCCCCATGGAGATACACTTGGACGAATATACCCCTTATCTAGCAACTCCTGCAATTGAACCATCAGTTCTTTCATTTCCACCGGTGCCATTCTGTACGGTGCCTTTGAGATCGGTGCGGTTCCCGGTACTAAGTCGATCACAAATTCCACTTCCCTATCCGGCGGTAATCCTGGTATCTCATCTGGGAAAACATCTGGGAATTCCCTTACTACAGGTATCTGACCCAACTCACCCTCTACTCTTCGGGTATCAACCACGTGAGCCAGATAACCTATACAACCTTTCCGTAGCAATTTCTTTGCTTGCATCATCGTCAGACAACAAGATTGTCTCGGCGATTTACTACCGTAAAATACGACCTTCGACTTATTCGGAGTCTTTAGGTGTATACTTTTCTTCTGACAATCAATCATAGCCCCGTGACTAGACAACCAATCCATCCCAAGAATTACATCAAATTCTCCTAGCCGTATCGGAATTAAATCTACGCTCAGTTTAAACCCGTTTATCCCAGCACAACAATTTCTATGGATGTATTCCACAGGAATAACTTCTTTATTAGCTACTTCCACATTCATTGGATTCTCTAATTTCTCACGAGGTAAGTTTTAGCCGTTTAGCAAATTCATCCGACACAAAATGAACAGGTAGCTCCCGAATCAAATAATACATATGAATTAATATTATTGATCGAAATAATACCTGACACCACATCCTTTGATTCCATCGCATCCTGCACTGTCATGTTAAAGGTGCGTGCTACTGGTCTGTTCTGCTGTGTTGGTCCTCCGATAGTCAGCTTACTGTTGTTCCCTTGGTTAGCACTGCCTGCATCACTCTTTCTCTTTGGGCAATCCTTCTTCTGATGATCTGAAGCGCCACAAGAAAAACAACTTCCTGCCTTCGCCTTTGGGCATTGTGGGGAAAAGTGCCCCGGTTGACCACAGTTGAAACAAACTCCTTTTCCTTTCATGCATTCTCCAAAGTGATTCCTTCCACATTTCTCGCATTTATTACCCTTCTTTGCATCCCCTCCGGATTTGCTTCCTGTCATCTGACTGTCGTTCCATTTCCTTTTATTTGGGTTACTTCCCCCACTGCTACCTTCCTTATGACCATCATTGCTCTTCTTCTTTTTCTGATCTTGGTTGTGCCATGCCAAAGCTTCATTTCCTCCCTCAGCAATGATTGCTTTCTCAAGTAACGTAGAAAATGTGTTGATCTGCAAAACCGCAACCTTACTATACACCCAAGGTTTCAATCCTTGTTCAAATCTCTTTGCTCGCCTAGCCTCAGTGTCCACCTGATGTGGAGCAAACCTAGCTAATTCGTTAAATTTTGCGGCATACTCCGTAACTGACATGCCTCCTTGCTTTAGTTCCAAGAACTTTATCTCCATGCTTGCCTGCATGCTTGCTGGAAAGTAATTTTCGAAAAACAGTTCCTTGAAACGAGCCCATGCAATCGTGCCTTCCCCAGCTCGACCCTTGTTCGCCTTCCACCAGTAATTTGCCTCACCTTTCATCATGAAAGTGGCAAACGATGTCTTCTGCTCTTCGGCCACCCTTGCGACCTCGAACACCTTTTCCATTTCTTCTACCCATGTCTGGGCTTCTATAGGGTCTGTAGTCCCGCGAAACTCTGGCGGTCCTACCAATTTGAAGTCCTTAAAGTTCGTCATGTGACTTCCTGGCTGATCAACCGCAGCGGCTTGTCTGCCCTGCATTGCTTCAGCTAACAAGTTCACAAAAGTCCTCATAGGGTCTGCCTGACCCCCCTCGTTATTCACCGACTCTTCCACCCTTTGGTTACGCGGTCGTCCTCTTGGTGCCATGATCTGCTAAAAGAAAATCGTCGGCGTTTACTAATAGATTTATTCCATGTGCAGAAATCATTTAAGTCAACAATAAAAAGTAAAAGCATTTATCAAACACGTTTGATTTAAATAAAACAACTGCATTTATAACCATATGTCACTGTCTTAATACAATCAGATTCAACATGTGGCATACTTCTACAAATGCTAAATGGCATAGCCTGCCAACCATTAACTATCCCCTAACACACAAAAGTGGGGAATAATAACCTTCCACCCCTATACTAGAAGCAAAATTGGGGTTCAACTACTATCCCATGCACGCTACCAGCATAGGGATTTACAACATAAGTAAGCCCCTAATACAACAAAAGTGGGACCTACTGCAAACATAATGATAACATAACACATCACCGCCTACTGCGGCGAATTGCAACCCTGAGCTCTCGTCGAGCCAGCCTGTCGACCACTCGGCGCCTAATCACGCGCCTACTGCTACCCTCATCCCTGGGGTACCTCCTCACCCTGTCCCTCAGCCTGCCAATGGAAGTGGTCAAGCCTGACCTGAGGGAATCAATCTCTGTAGTCCGGGCTGCCAACTGCTCCTCAGCCTCATCTCGGTCCAGACGAGTAGTCTCCAGCTGATCCTCTACCCGCTGTATCTGTCCTACCAGCATCACATTCCTCTCTAGGAGGTCATAAACCAACACACTAAACTGAACAGAAACCCCACGCTGACCGTGAACCTCTGCCTCTAGCTCGGCAATCTTCTGGTCCTTTTCCAGCAACTTCTGGGTCAACTCAGTCTTTTCCCCCAAAGTCTGATATGCCAATGACCTGTACTGCTCTTCTCGGTCCTGGTGCTCCTGGTTCTGCTCCTCTAAGTGAGATACTCGATTCTCGAGCTCTTCGTTCTTATTTGTTAGCTCTTCTATGATGTCACTAGCAGTAGTGCCCATGCCATCTGCATACTCAGGTGGCTCCTCATCCTCCGTCACCGGGTCCTCCTCGGGGTCCTCATCCTCCCCCTCATCGCTTACCAGCCTCAGCACTCCTCCAATAACTGGCTCCTCCTCAGAACCATACTCGGCCTCGGACTCATCCCTAGTGTCCATCATCTCTGGCTCACTCGGTTGCACCTCCACTAACTGCCCTGCGTCCACATGAATGTCTGTGAACTCCACCTCTCTAGCAGGACTGTACTCTCCCATCTCAGACATCCTACAGCCACAAACAAAAACAAATAGACAGCAAGATGTCAGTGCCACAATAAAATATATTCATTGATAAAATGAAATGATATTTTATCATGCACAACTCGGCTCGATGGATTTCCACAATCCACCTCCAGACATGACTATGAAATGAATCTCCTCGATCCATCACCTAGCGTACTCAATACGAGTTTAATACTAAGGTTATAACCTAGGTTTCGCAAATCCTAAAGTTTATAACCTAAAGCTCTGATACCAACCTGTGACACCCCCAAATTCAGGTACCAATACCTCGAATTTGGTGCTCGCGATAAAATACATCCATACACCTCTAAACAACATAAATCAACTAATGCGGAATAAATAAACATATGTTGTTCATTACAAAAAGGTTTACTACGGTCCCAAGGTCTATAACCTTAAATAAATACATCGCAGAATAAATTAATATTACAAAACTATTCCACGATTACATATCGGAATAGTACATATAACTATTCCTTAAGCTTTCCTTTGCCTTTGCCCGCTTTGGAACTCTCCGGCTTAACTGCAATAGGTTCATGATATAGCAAGGGTGAGCAACTACTTTGCTCAACAAGTTTAAAAGCAAGAATGAATATATATCATGAATGAATAAGAATAATAGCTGCATAGATCAACAATTTATGAACATTGATGAAATAGCTGAAATGACATAATCAAGGTTCAAATTAAACAATGAATAATGACTATTTACTGCTGAGTGGTCCAACCGAACATGAACTTTTGGCCAAAGAGTCGATCATTAACTCGACTAACTCTTTTAAAACCTGGCCCCGTCAGTTGTACTCGAGGGGATCAGCCTCTCGTACACCATGTATATGCATAACATTTAACTCTGACTGCATCGAATAACCGACACATTAAAATCCCCTAAATAAGGGTTGCTCTCTCAGTCCAAGAATCCGCACCAACAATCGGTTTGGATAGCTTTTAAAATAATAACCTGTACATGTCTAGCCGAAACAAATGGCATAGACTATTTCCTTAAACAGTTCATGAATAAAGAACTTAAACGTTTCACAGTCCAACAACAGATAATGAATTCAAATGTATAAGCTGCGAATATCAATAATTTATCCTTGATGTGGGGTAATTGAAAGTAATTAATCCACTAATATAATTTGAAATTAATAACTCCAATTGAGTCACGAAACTTGCAATAATATAGAATGATTGCTCAATCAATAAATAACTCGCACAATAAACAAAAGTTGTACGGTTGAGAAATCCTGCCCAATATTAAATTGAACTAGAGTAAGGAAACTTGCATTCAATATATAGAAAGAATGAAGTTAGGGAACTTGCCCAACACAAGGGTTAGACAAGCGTTAGGAAACTTGCCTGAAGCGCTGCTACAATATTACAACACACGCTCCTTAATATCCTACACAATTAGGTACATATTCACATAATAATTAGTTACATACCAGATACCAAATATTTATTTATACAACTCTATAATGTCCCATTCATATAAGAAACAAAATTTTAAACAAGGTTATGCCCACTAGTTACGGCGTTACGACGCTTGCACGTCTATACGCCCACCTTGCCTATTCGAATGCCCAAGCGACACGCAATTGCGTACGCCTAACACGCCCATTCGATTTATCTAATACTCATTGGTTAATACTAAGTATCATTATAATACAGAACAATCATGTTTTAGGACTTAGAACATTGTCGTATATTGTTGGAAGCAATACACGTTGCACGCGCATTACCGACGCCCTCCGTTTGCACAACAATCCTAAAAACAGCAAATTTCAAAATTGTTCCAGGTAATAAATTTCAATTCTAATTAATGGATGTTGTAGGTCTATCTCTAAGCTTTCCGGATCATCTTGAATCGTCCTAATCCGAGTTCGTATGAGAAAGTTATGGTCATTTTACTAAAAGGTGTTCATGCTGGAAATTTTGGATACAGGGAGTCGGCGGGGCCTCCGTGAAAATCAGCGAGGCTGCGCCAATCAGGGCAGCGAGGCCTTGGTGAAGAGCAGCGAGGCTGCGCCAATGACCAGCGGGCTTGGCAAGGCCTCGGTGAGGATCAGCGAGGCTGCGCCAATGCCCAGAATTGCAGACTTGCCACCTTCGTGCAATCCGACCTTTCTTCACTCCAACCTCCATAACTTCTTCTATACACGTTCAAATTGGTCCGTTCTAGACTCTATGGACTCCTAAGACATAGGGCTACAACATATCAAAAATTTAGAGTTATTCATTAACATTAACATGGCCAAATCTTAGGCCAAAGTATCAACTCATGCTATATTTTCGTGTTCTTCGTGTTCTTTACGAAAATCATCACCAAATCTTTGTTTTAATCCCTTTTTACTCTATTCCAACTGGGTTAAACTCATAACCCATGGAAGTACAACATCATAACAACAAACAAATCAAACAAACACGAAATCATAGCTACAAGGTCCTCTAAATCGTCCAACAGTCCAAAGTCCATGTTTTGTCCATTGTTCTTGCTCCATTAAGCCAAGGTACGGATTTCTTGCGTTTTTGTTCCACTTTGATGTTATTAATGTCTTATATAACCTCTTAACAACATATACAAACATCCAACACAAACAAAAACAACAATAATCGCAGCAAAGATCATCCATGAGCTAAAAAGCTCTAAAGACCTTCAAAACTCGAAAATCTTCACAAAATCAAATGAAATCAGTTTTGGTTGATGGTTTACCTCTACAAATCTCTTCTAGAGGTTAAGAAGACTGCTAGGCTTTGCTTTGAGTCCTTCTTGCTTGCTTTGGCTTCCTTCTCTTCTTCACCCGTGCACCACCTCTCTCTCTAGACTTCTTCTTCTTCCTTCTTCCTTCTTCCTTCTCTCTAACAGCAGCTCTCTCTCTCACTCTCTCTCTCTCTCTATCAGCTGAGCAACTTGGAATGGAATGGAATGGATTGAGAGTTGAATGAATGATTATTGGAGAAGTGGAGGAATTTAGGGAGGAAATGGGTTTGGAACTCAAGGTGGCGCCGGCACCCCCCCACTCTCTCACTCCTTAGCATTTTGATTGGTTGAAAGTGGTTTGGTGGTTCCCACTTGGAGCAATAAGCCAAATTAGATACCCGAAAATACCAAAAATATATCCGAAAACTCCCACTTTTGTACCAAAACTGGTAAATAACTCTACCCAAAATTAAAATGGGTATTACCATAAATATTAGGATGGGTAAAAATAATTATTATGGGATTTGTCCAAATATTCGGAACACCCATTTAATATATTTCGGATACGGATAAAATCACGTATCAGCTCAAATAAAATTTCCGACACTTGGAAAAATTATTCGTACGCATACACGTATTTATGAAATTTATTAACATTGAAAAAGACACAAAAATATTATGGCGTGAATAGTGCCTCGGGAAACGTGCCCCGTGAATAGTGATTTAGCGACGCTAAGCGAAATCAATTATTCACTTAAACAAAACTACAACACGTAAAATTTCATACATTCACATAACCTAGATTGTCACACAACCTTTAAACACGTAACACAAATATAATATTAATAAAAATATAACATAATCATTAATATTCAAAAATTCGAATTACAAGGAAATTTCAGAATTCTCGGTCGTTACAGTTCTTACACAAAAACACTAAAAATGCATCAAATTAACTAAAAATACTTTGATAGGCCTCCAACTTTTAGGAAATATTTTGATGATAACAATAATTAGGAAAAATATTAATTAGAGGGTAGAATCCTCTCCATAGGATTTATTTATATAACTGTTTTTAATTATTCTATTTATTTTGGCCAAAAATATTTTTCATCCTAATTGAATTAATATTTTTCTTGACCTTCATAATTTAATATCAAGTGTTAGAAAGATTAATTCACATAGTAACATTTTCTAAGGCAAGGAGAATTTCATTTATTTCAAAATAATTTTTCTCAAGCTTTCAAAATTATATTAAAGCTATTCGTTAAAAAAAAAACTAGCCAAAATTAATAAGAGTTCTTTGCCTTTTGTTGAATCCGAAATGAGAAGACTGGAAGTGGGCATTAAGAGATGATAGTAATTTACGTGGGGCCCATGAAGGAACACAGTTTATAGACTTATTAAGCCTTGACTGAATGCTGCATTTGAAAACTTATTTGTGGGGCCATGTTGTTAGTTGATATATTAAGATTAAATGCTTGGCCATGTGTTATCTGAAATTGTTTGCCAACTCATTTGAATTTGGTAACTGATGGGCTGAAGCAATTCGTGTGTCTGTCATCTGGGCTTCTCATTTTAAACAAACTCATCCGAGCCATTGATTTCAAAATAATTTCCCAATTTACAAGTATGCCCTCGGCTCAGAATTTCCTATAAATAGGAAGGCTTTTTCTCATTTCATTTTCACCAATTTACAAGAATAAAAAAAGCTTACACTCTCTTGCCTACATACTTTCTCTCTAAAAAGAGGTTTTTCTCTCTTCCATTCAAAGTAACAAATTTTTTGAAGAAGAGAAAATTAGTCAAAATATCTGAGATAAGTTGTTTAATTGATTTGTTTATATTATCTCATACCTGTTTATATTTATAGATATACAAATATAAATTGTTACACACACACACACACACACACACACACATATATATATATATATATATATATATATATATATATATTATCTATTCTTATCAATCAAAAGATCAATTTTAGATACCACTATTTGAAGGTATTCTTTAAGCAAGAATATTATTCAAATGGTGTTTGAAGTTCTAAGTGATCTTTTATTGATATAATTTATTTATATAAATATCGTAAAATAGATCAGTTTTAGATACTGCTATTTGAAGGTATTCCTTAAATAAGAATAACCATTCGAACATTGTTTGAAGTCCTAAGTGGTCTATCGAAAATATTTATATTAATATCAATTGTGAAACTTTAAATTTGGTCAGTTTTAGATACCGCTATTTGGAGGTATTCCTTAAACAAAAATATTATTTGAACGGTGTTTGAAGTTCTAAGTAGCCTTATTTAATATTCGCATAATTGATCATATATATATATATATATATATATATATATATTCGAGTTAACCAGATTTATTTGTTATATCAAATATAATTTGATTGATTAATCTGTTATTCTTGATATTTGTTATCACAAGTATTTGATCCAAAATTAATTTATTCTTAAATACTTGTTACATTCTATAAAAGTTATTTAAACTTTTGTAACTAAAATTAAAGGTAAATCTGTGCAACATAGAAGCACATTCTTTATTATAAACCTTTATAAATTTGCACTTAAAAAGTTATATCTTTGCTTACTCATAAGCACTTCTCATAAAAGTTATATAAACTTTTATAATTGTGCATAAATTCACATATTTACTTATTAAGAAGCACTGTTTATTACTGAGTTTAAATTAATCTCTGCTTATATAGAAGCACATTTATTCAAGTATAAAAGTCATTGAACTTTTATACATCTAATCTTTAATTGCTATCTACTTATTTAAGAAGTATCAAATATAAAAGTTATTTAAACTTTTATATACTTGTACTGAATTATATCTGCTTGTTCTAGAAGCATATCTTTCTCAAAACTTTTATAATAAAGGAAAATGGTAGAGTTAGTTTATTTTATGTACCTGTGAGAAAGACGAGTAATTCTTTGACCAAGACTAGAGTCTTAGAGAGGACAGCTGGGAGTTGAGTCTCTAGTGTACTTGTGAGGTGAGGAAGAGGCTGTCGTTTCAAGACCAGATCATAAAATAGAACAGAACTCAAAGGAAAGGTGCAACTAAGCTTGAGGAGGGAGCTAGGAGCTTGCTGTCCAAGATAGTTAGTTGTGTATAGTTGGAAGTTTGTCTTTAAAACTTTGTAAAGGCTTCTCTGCCTATTGAAGGATATTTATTACTATGAGTAATAGGATCTCAAGTCCTGGAGAGGAGCTTGAGACCAGACGTAGTAACATACCCGGGATGTATGTTGTGAACCAGACAAATCTCTGTGCATTGTGTGATTGAATTTTTATTATCTTGAATATTAATTTCTATCGCTGCAAATTAATTAACTAACAATTCAAAAAGGCCTAAGATAAATTTTTAAATGGTAATAATCTGTTCAACCCCCCTTCTAGATTATTATTGGACTTTCATACTTAAAAACTCACACTATATTCAAGCCAAGAGTAACCGATTCGTAGGTATAAAACCCACTTATCAAAGATCATATGCGAATACAAGTGCAATATTGACAACACATGGGGGCATTTTGTATAACTTACAAAAGATGGAGATAGAGTTAAAGACACACTAGGGACCTACATGAAGATTGTATATGTACTAGTAGAACCGACTTTAATCGACAAAATTAAAGCTGCTCAAGCTACTGACCCAGAACTGGCGAATATGATGAAGAAAGTACAAGAAGGTGCTATTCTAGAAGCAAGAATCAATAAGAAAGGGATACTTCGAGTCAACTCTTGACTCTGTGTCCCTAACAACCCTGATTTGAAATATAAAATCATGATAGAGGCACATAACACACCATTTTCAATCCACCCTGGAAGTACCAAAATGTATCATAACCTTCGACATATATTTTGGTGGAACAATATGAAAAGGGAGATCGTAGAGTTTATCTCAAGGTGTTTAACATGTTAATGCGTCAAGGCAGAGCATCAGGTACCTAAGGGTCCATTGTAACCACGTGAGGTTCTAGAATGAAAGTGGGAACACATTACTATAGATTTCGTGACAGGACTTCCCAAGGTTTCCTAAGGCTTAGACGCAATTTGGGTAATTGTAGATAGATTGACCAAGTCTGCTCATTTCTTTTCCATATGAGAAAACTATTCACTTGAACGTCTTGCCAATATGTATATAAGCGAGGTTGTGAGATTACATGGCATGCCAATATCCATAGTTTCTGACCGGGACCGTAGATTCACTTCATAATTTTGGATTAGCTTGTGAAAAGCTATAGGCACTGAGCTACGATTCAGTTATGCATACCATCCCTAGACGGACGGACAGTCGGAAAGGACAATCTAAATTCTCGAAGATTTATTAAGACTTTGCGTACTAGACTTTAAGGGAAGTTAGGACAAGTACTTACCCCTAGTTGAGTTCTCCTACAACAACAGTTACCTAGCAAGTATAGGCATGACTCCATTCGAGGCTTTGTATGGACAAAAGTGCCACTCTCTAGTATGTTGGAACAAGGTAGGAGAAGCAAAATTGTTGGGACCAGAGTTAGTACGCATGACTACATAAAAGATCCAAATGATTTGATAACGAATATAAGCAGCACAAGAACGACAAAAAAGTTATGCAAATCTTCATCGAAGGGACGAAGGATTCAATGCCGGAGACCATGTATTTTTTCGTGTTGCTCCATGGAAAGAATTTATGAGATTTAGAAAAAGAGAAAAGCTCAACCCTCGATTTATTGGCCCATTTGAAATCCTCGGTCGAGTAAGAATTGTGGCCTACAGACTAGCTCTACCGCCAAACATTTCCCGTGCTCATAACGTTTTACACATATCAATGTTACGTAAATATGTGAAGGACCCGAACCACATCATTGAATTAGAACCAGACGAGATAACAGAGGATTTAACATATGAGGAGGTACTTGTCAAGATCTTGGATAGGAAGGAACATATTCCACACTCAGAGGTTATACCTCAAGTCAAAGTTCTATAGAGAAACTATGATACAGAAGAAATGACCTGGAAGTTAGAATCTGAAATGAGAGCTAGGTATCCTCACCTCTTCGAAATGCCATGTACGTCAATTTCGGGGACGAAATTTCATAAGGAGGGGAGGTTGTAAAACCCCAACTTTTAATAAATAAAAATTTATTTTCTTTATAAATATTATTCTAAACAGTAATGTGTTAAATTAATAAAAAGATTAAAGTTAAGGGTGATATGTGCAAATTATAAAAAATAAAAAGTATGTCAGGGAATATTCGGTATGTCGGGGAATATTCGATATGTCGAAAAATTTTCGATAAAGTAAGATGGCACCGAAACAACCAATCATTTATGGACCCTACAACAAAATAATTGTCGGATACAGAAAACGACAGAAATAACCTTTCTAATAAAAATTATCGACAGAACTATTACCTTTAACTGTTAAAATGCCAAGTGACAAATGAACAGTAGCACGCGGTACTCTATAGTAACACACGGTATTTCACAGTAATACACGGTATTGCACAGTATTTTGTATTAATAAATCAATAATTGTCACAGTAACAACTGCATAGTATTTCATATTATTGAACCAATAATTGTCACAGTAACAACTGCACAGTATTTCATATTATTGAACCAATAATTGTCACAGTAGTAAATATACAGTATTTCACATTATTGAATTAATAATTTTCACCATAGCAAGGGTAGTAATGAAAAATTACATAATTAAAAGTCATAAGTATTAAATAATTAGACAGACTCATTATTTGAAGAATATTAATATCTGTGATATTAATACACTAAGACAATAATTCAGAAGATGGATAATATAATAATAATTGTGAATAGTAAAGAAAAATGTAATCTTAAAATGTGAAACGTGTGGATAACTAATATGTGATAGATTAAAGATAATATTGAAATATAAAACGTGCGAATAACTAATATGTGGTAGATTAAAGATAATCTTGAAATGTGAAACGTGTGGATAGTTTATTAATTGTATAGATTAAAGATAATCTTGAAATGTGAAACATGTGGATAACTAATATGTGGCAGATTAAAGATAATCTTGAAATGTGAAACGTGTGGATAACTAATATGTGGTAGAGTAAAGATAATCTTGAAATGTAAAACGTATGGATAATTGATGAATGGTATTAAAGATAATCTTAAAATGTGAAACGTGTGGATAAGTGATGAATGATATAGATTAAAAATAATCTTGAAATGTGAAAAGTGTGGTTAACTGATGTATGGTAGATGTTGGTCAAGTTTTGACTATAAATAAGGGGACTTAGCATAAGGAGTTTCATAACTTTCTTACTTATCATTCCTTACACTCTAAAAATTGTTTAGTGTAAGTGTCTTTCTGAGTGTGCTAAGGTTATCTTGAGTATTGGTGAATATCAGTAAGAATGCAAGAATTATTCAGGTGAGTTTTTCTATAAAAGTTGCACAAGCACCCACACACATCACATAATGTTTACAACTCTTCCTTTAGAAGATTCATTTTAAAAAGCTTCATTGGGAAGATTGTTTTGAAATATTACTTTATTCCTTCAAAAACTATTTTGAAGTTATTTTACTTTATTTTGTACACTACACAAATTTATACTATGAAGTCACCTTTGACGATTTCATAACATACAAGTTAGTATACACCATGAAACTTATATATGGTAGTTACTAATTAAATTATAAATATACTTATAGGTTGATCAACTACATATAAAACAATATCTAATTACGTGCTAAGGTAAGAGATATCATTTTCTTTCATACTCCTAAATTTATGATAAGAAATTATTATTCGTTTCTACAGCCTTATCATTAAACGGTGAAAATTCCTGAAATGATTATAATATCCTTAATAGTTAGTGCTTCATTTAATATCTTTTGACTTGAAGCTTCCTATTGAATTTTAACCGTTATATTTGAACTGTGAACCTTATATTTTATTCTTGAACTCGAATCGATATTCTGGATATCGTGTTGATAATTTGGACATTATTGGACTAGATAAATTAAATTGCAAATCTCTAATGTTTATTCTTTACCTTATTATTCTTATTATTTCTGTTCATCCTTTATATCATTGTTATAATCATCAAAACTTAAGTTATGGTGAAAGTTCTCTTTGGCTTGGGTGCAAAGAGGAACTGTTGATTGGCATGATCATGACCATTGGTGTTACAGTTGAATGTCATTGGCCTGGGGGGCAAAGACAATATGATTGTTGAGTGTCCTGTGTGGCAAAGACACGTGGTGAAAGTTCTCTTTGGCCTAGGTGCAAAGAGGAACTGTTGATTGGCATGATCATGACCATTGGTGTTACAGTTGAATGTGTTTGGCTTGGGTGCAAGGACAATATGATTGTTGAGTGTCTTTAGCATGTGAGGCAAGGACACGTAGTGAAAGTTCTCTTTGGCCTGTGTGCAAAGTGGAACTGTTGATTGACTTGATCTTGACTATTGGTGTTACAGTTGCTAAAATCTTGATGGTGAATTTTTTTAATTAGAGAAGACAATAGATATTATGATCTATCCAACTCTTCTAATGGATTGCTCATTCTGCTGTCATTGTTTGTTAAAAACTTATGTTAATTTTGAAGATCTTAGTCATGATATTCTTTACTAGGTTATTTGAGCTCACCTTTTTGTTTCATAATTCCTTTCAGGAAATGAGAGTGTAGCTGGGGCTAGCGGGGAGAATAGGAGAATTAAATGATGGTCTGAGTTAGTAGCTATAGTAGTCCTCACTAAGTTGTAAAATAGTGTGACAATAATTATGCTTAGGACTTTATGTGTGCGTGTTGCCGTACTATACACAACATTGTAATAATTATTAATAGGAGAATTTATATATGTTGTTTGTATTTTGGTGACTCAAACTGGGTGGTGTAGACCCGAATTTGGGGGCGTCACACCTACGTTCCTACGAAGCTCGCTCCAAGTCCTGATGGTCCAAACAAAGGGGTTGTTAAACAAAGAATAGAGTGGAGTGATAACAAGAAGAAACTGGTGGCTCTAGACAAAAGAGCTAAGAACATCCTATTCATGGCTCTTCAAGATGAAATGTTCGAAAATGTTGTCAACTACAAGATAACAAAAGAAGTCTGGGAAGCTCTACTAGTGATGCACGAAGGAATAAAAGAAGTAGGGGAGAACCAACAATCTCTGCTCACCCAACAGTATGAGATGTTCTCTCATGTTCCTGGAGAAGACATAACTGTAACTTGCAAAAGGTTTAACATCTTGCTCAACTCACTTAGAGTATTTGAGAAAGTCTATCCCAACAAGTGAAAATAGTATGCCCTCAAGCTAATCACATTGGATGTGATAAGCATTTATTTTATAATCTTGTTCATTTATTAATAAAAGAATTCATTTAATAAAAGGCATTCTTTATCCATGTTTAATTAGTTGAATTAAATAAATGTGAAACCCATAATTTTTTGAGCAATGCTTTTAGAATCATGATGTTGATCATGCTAATGAGATCAAAATTCTAGATAGCTCAAAACTAAAATGTTCTTAATCGTTGGATCACTAATGTGGGGTTACGAATTATGGATAGATTAGTACATACTATGCTTGTTCTGTTGAAGATGATGATTGATCTCATAATAATTTGTGTAGAGACACTAAAGCAAATATGTAGGTGTTTATTGGAGAATAAGTTCACTGAACGTGATTCGCTTAAAGGAACCCTAATGGAGTTTTACTTGTCTGACAATGGGAGTTCCTATAGTGATAGTTGTACAATTGATCTTTGGACTTGAGATCATCATAGTACCTTGTGTATTCTGAATTATACTTTGTCATATCTCTTAATACTTTAGAGTATGTCATAGGGTATGTTCGGGTATAATAAAATGTATATGGAGGTAGGTGAATGATCAACAAAGGATCTACCAATTCCAGTAAAGGGATAGAATGTCCTATGCGATTCGATAAGTGACAACTCAGAAATCCTTGGTCAAGGTAGAATGGAAATTAAAAAGGAGTTTCTAATTTACATTAATCAGAGTTGTGCATTTTAGAATCGAAATGCATATGGTTAAATAAATAAGACTTGTCAGTAATTCCATGTATTATGTTTAATCGGGACATTGTATGGTAGAAGGATTGAATTGTACGGTAACTATTCACGGAATAGGTTCTTTGTATTCTTTGTGATAATTCTTTATAATTGAACGTTGAATTCATATTATCCGGATAGTCATGATACATTATTTATAAGGTGTCACTCATGATGTAGAATAAATATTATTTATTTATATTTGAATTAAAGGAATTTAATTCATTATAAATAATATTAGAATTGTTCTACTTTATTTATTCTACTTACCAGCTTAATATTGAACATAGAGGGTCACACCATAAAAGGAAAAAATATGATTTTAGAAGTGATTGACTTAATAATAATAAATTAAGTGTATTTAATTTATTAGTGGAATAAATTAAATAGCTTAATATTTATAATTAAGTATTTGGAGAAATACTGAATTATAAATTAATAAGAGCAGTCATATTATTATTATTATTATTATTATTATTATTATTATTATTATTATTATTATTATTATTATTATTAAATTGACTAAATAATAATAATATAGTATTTGGAGAAATACTAATATTTATAATTAAGTATTTGAAGAAATACTAGATTATAAATAAATAAGAGGAGTCTTATTATTATTATTATTATTATTATTATTATTATTATTATTATTATTATTATTATTATTATTAAAGTTCCTAATTAGATTGAGAATTAAATTAAAACCCTAATTTTTAAAAGGTTTAGGAAAATGGTTAGTCTATAAATAAGAGGAGTCTTATTGTGGGATAGATTAATGCTAATGCAACTTGCATCTCTCTTGCAAGTATTCTCCAAACCCTAAGGTGTTAGGATAGAGAGAACGTTTAATCCGATTAAACGGATCAAAACCAAGATCTAGTAGAATCTAAAATCACATCTTCAACCAATTTCTCTTGGTGGATCACCTCTTGGGCGTTGCACACTTTGATTAGCGAAAGTTTGATCCGAGGATTGGAGAGATCGCGGAGGAGCAAAGATTAGAGTTTGAAGACTACATCAAAGGGTTGATATTCTTCAAAGGTATATCTTTTATGCCTCCTCAATTAATGATATTTCATAAGGTGATTCTTGAGATTGTCAAAAAATTTAAATTGCTTTTATTATTTTCCGCTGTGTTACAATTCGATTGTATATTTTGATCTTGTTTCTGCAAACCTACAATAAGGACCTTAACATCAAATTCATGAGAGCTCTTCCAAGCAAGTGGGATGCAAAGGCCACTGCAACTAGAGAATCAAAGAATCTGCATGAAATGACTATGCAAAAGCTCTATGGTAATCTTTTGACCTATAAGCTTGAGCTGAATCAGATAGCAAAAGCAACCACAAAGACCAGAAGAAAAGACAAGGGTTTAGCCCTCAAAGTTGCTGAGACATCTTCAAAGGCTCCTTTAGATGATGATTCTGATGTAGATGATGATGATTAAAATATAGCCCTGCTTGTAAGGAAGCTGAAGAAGTTCATGAGAAAGGGCAGAATTAATAAACAGAAGATACAACAACAACAACAATTACAACAACTACAACAACAAGAGAGACTCATCTAAAGATCTGTGCTACAACTGCAAAAAGTCAGGTGATGAGTGTATTTTATACACACAATTTGGGTACTTCTGGCCTTGATAATTTGCAAGTCTTTAGGTATTTTATGTGGTTTTTATGTATTTTTATCTTATTTCTACATAAATGAGTTTTTAGTTATTTTTACATGTTTTATGTTGCTTTGATGCATTTTCATTATGTTTGTAGGAATTGAAATAAAGACCGCTCGGATCGTTGTTTGTATTGACTCAATGTCCGTGCCTGGACGTCTGTGCCCGAATGGTAGTATGATGGAAATATGTGCTTGGCGACTCTCGGTGCTTAATTTGATAACATTTGGTAGTTGGGCGTGCACGGCGTCGGAAAGCGTGCACGGCGTGCGGCGTCGGCCAAGCCACGAGGGCAAGCCCGTGCTTAGATATCCGTGCCCGAATGATAACACGGTGAGAAATTATGTTTGGCGATGCTCGGGACCTTATTTGATGACATTTGTAAGTTGGGCGTGCACGGCGTCGGAGTGCGTGCACGGCGTGCGGCGTCGACCAAGCCGCGGGCACGGCGTGCGCTGAGCGCTGGGCGCTCGACAGCCTCGACGTTGGGCGCGTGCTGTGCGCGCATGCGCGGCGGGCGGCATGGGCGGCATGGCTCGGCAGCATCCAGGCGCCAGCGTGCGGGCGCACGCCTGGGGCGCGCGCGCGCGCGCGCTTGGCTCGGCAGCCTCGGCAGCAATTGGCTCGGCAGGCAGGTGGGGCGGCATGCAGGCGCCAGCGTGCGGACGCACGCCTGGGGCGCGCGTGGGCGCGCGCGCTTGGCTCGTCAGGCAGGTGGGGCGGCATGCAGGCGCCAGCGTGCGGGCGCACGCCTGGGGCGCGCGGGCGCGCGCGCATGGCTCGACAGCCTCGGCAGCCTCGGCAGCGCCATGGGCGGCATGCAGGCGCTTGGGCGCGGGCGCACGCCTGGGCGTGCGGGCGCACGCTGCCGTGCTGAGTGCGATCTGACACAGCCATAGTGCGATCTGAGCTCCATTTTGTCCAATTTTGGCTAGGGTTTCTTGATGAAGACTATATATATTCTCTTCCAAGCTACATATCAGACATCTAGAGAGAGGGAGGCTACAAAATACATCAACCAACAGAGCTCAAGGCTGCAAATCAAGCTGAATCAAGCCAAAAGCCAAGGAACTCAGTCAAGAAGAATCGCAAGGCCAAGGTGGAGAGCTAGAAACCATCAGCAACCAAAGGAACACCAGCTGAATAGCTTCAAAAGTGGTTTCATTTCTAGATTTCCATCTCCTTTGTAATTCGAATTTGACAATGTATCAATTGAAAATGATGTTTATTGTAGCTATCATGAACTAACCTTCTATTCTAAGATTGCAATGGAACCCAACACTTAATTTGAATTGAATTCTCTCTCTATTGATTTTAGTTATGCATTTGTGAGTTGATTGTCATAACCTTTGCTTCTAGATTAATTGCTTGGCCCGTAATTACCGTGGGAACCTATATGAACTTGACGAACGGATTATAGGTTAAGACCTAGTTATGATAACATGCGAAAGTATAGATTGTTGTGGGTTATTAATTGGATTAAGTGACGTGTGTCTTATTAATTATCTGCAATAATAGGTATCTTGATAGTAGTTGGGATAGATATATACCTAATTACCGCATGCAACCTATTGAGAATCTAGTCTTAATGACTTCCGAGGTGAAAGTTGGTAATGGAAGGGAGGATTAATTAGATTTGGTGGACACGTGTCTATAAATCATTCCTGAAATTAGTCCTCTTGATAGTGTATAGGATAGACATATACCTATGCACCGCTTAGGAAGATTCGTGATTGACCATCGACAGAGGCTCTTACGTAGTTTTGATTTCTCGGTTGTCAATTCGTATGCTATAATTGACTGAAAAGAGAGAGTTAGGAGATTCAAATGACGTGTTGGGGGAAATTGTAATCTTAGACCCTTCTAGCTTGATATTTTACCGCATTTTACTCATTATTTGACTTGTGAACTCAACCAATCAACAAATTATCAAATCTTCATTGTTTAAATTAGATCAATTTGATAGACGATTGGTACTTGGTTATTATTTGTCACAATTCCCTGTGGGTTCGACTCATATCTTATCATATATTACTTGTTGACCGTGTATACTTGCACGTGTGTGTTTATCGACCGCTAAATCGACCAACAAGTTTTTGGCGCCGTTGCCGGGGAATTGTTCTATTAATTTTACCAATATTAATTTCAATCGATTTGATCTTGATTTAAACTTGTAAATACATTTTTTTAACATTTTTTTTCTATTTAATGCCTTATTCGTTACGAGGTACACCATGGCCAACTATAATTATCAATGGCCTCACACGGGAATGACCCAATCAGGAGCGACATGGATGGATGGATTTGATGAGGTGGTGGCTCATTTAGAGGAACTGTCAAGGAATGTTAACGCTCTAGTGGCCCAACGTACTCAAAGTGTTACGGTGAATTGTGATTATTGTGATGGAAACCATCCGAGTCATCTATGCACCATTAATTTCGAGTCGGCATGGTATGGTAGCAACGTCGGCGATTACGCCAACAGTTATGACTGTTCTGATGCTTATCACCAAGATTGGGGGTATCACCCAGATTCTACATGGAGCTACAATTATGAAGATCAATACTATGCTCCGAGTCCTGCATATGCACCAGAATTCTCATGTCCACCTTCATTGCCACAAGAAGAAAATTCAAATGTGAAGGAACTTGAGTCCCAGACCATAACTTCGATTGAGGAGATTGTGAAAAGTCAGCATATGTCAATTCAAAATCTTGAGAACCAGATGGGACAGCTTATTATCGCCTTCAACGATAGATATCAAGGCGAATGTCCCAATGACATGGTTCCCGAAACTGATGGATTTCACGTGCCAAAGCTGCAACTAAACATGCTAATTGATGATGATTCTGATATGGAAGAGACATGTGGGAACCAAGAAAAGGAGGTCGAGGATCTAGCCTTGAGCCCCAATGATGATGATGAGCTAATTTCGAGTGTATCCCATATACCTTCTCCTCCAAAGCTCAAGGATCTGGGTGGTTTTGCAGTCTCGTGCCCATTGAGTAGTCATGTCGTAGGCAAAACTCTAGGTGACATGGGAGCTAGTTTACAGTTTGAGCCATGGCGTGATGAGGTTGAGGTTCATGAAAAGATCGATGAGGATCCACTTGTGCTTGAGAAACTTAATGTCACTATGACATTCATAGACACAATAGAGCAGACCCCTAGCTACTGTCAGTTCATACAGGAGGATTTATATAAGAACAATAAGCTAGGTGAGCTTGAGACATTGGACCTCACCGAAGCAATGCCTTTAGATGTTTCACCCCTACGGAAAGATGAAGCGAATGAAGAAAGTTTCTTTTTGCTGATAGAGGAAACTGAGTTTGGGAGTCGCCTAGTATGCATGCATGTCATGCAAATTAAGGAAATGACAGCACGAAGGCATGCTAAGGTCATTTTTGCATTCGAGCCAGACTAAAAGGAAATAGGAAGTTAGTCAGGCTGAGGACTTTAACTCAAGCGCTATTTGGGAGGCAACCCAAATCTCCATTTTATAGTTAGAGCTATTTTGATTTTATTTTTTTTAATTTATTTTTAAAAAAAAAAAGTTTGGTGTAGTTTATTTTCGATTTTAAGATTAAGTGTGATTAATGTGTGTAATATTGCTTGTTGCAGATATCCAACATTGAAAATCATAACAGCAGCATAGCACCAGCCAGGTGATGCTTGTCCTTAATAGTAGCCCAAATGCAATTTTTTGGCATTCCACTCTTTTGTCTCTCTCCTCCCACTCCAAAGCCAACTTACATGCATTTTTCCCAAACTCAAATTCGTGCCCCATCACTCCAATTGGGCATCCAATCTCTGCAATCCATCAGCATTGCCATCTTCTAACTTGAAATTCAACAAGGATTTAGCAGATTTTGAAGAATTCCCTTGGCTTTTCATTAGTTTTCCAAGAAAAGGTAACAAGGTCTGTTAATTTCAAATTTTACTTGCTTGAGACTGTGCTTGGGTTAAGTTTTATTGCAGGAACACTCCAATTCTCCCATTGCAAGACTTTGTGGAGGGCTAGCCCTGCTTCCCAATGCACTGACAACTGAGATTTTGGGAGGTGCACGCCACATGTTTGATATTTGGCCTGAGAGAGTTTCTTTGCTAATATGGGCTGTTCTTCATGAGGCATTGTTCTGGTATCGCTTCCAAGCAACAAATGGGGTGAAGCTTCATCATCCAAGATAACCAAAGCCCATGATAAGAATTTTGTTAGTCAGGAAGCGTCCAAGCGACACCACACTGTAATGATGTTGCTTGATTACCCTCAGTGAAGTTCTCTATTTTAATTCTGTCTATTATAAACATTGAGTGTCAAATTTAAGTTTGGGGGTAGTACTTCGTATTTGCATATTTGTGTGTTTAATCTAGTTTTTTGCGTGATTTAAGTATGTTTTTTTTATTCAAAAAAAAAAAAAAAAAATTTTTTTTTAGGATGTGTTCCTTGAGCATTGTTTTAATTTGATTTGAACTATAATCCATGGTCTATGATAATGGCTTATTTGAAGAGAATCTAACTTATGAGACGTAGACAATTGTTGCTTAGTCTTTGTGCTTATCGTTTATTGGTTATTATTTTGCTTATGCGTCCTTTCACTTTCATGCACTTACCCATGAGTATTAAGCTAGTTGTATACTTAGTGAAGGCTTTTATAACCGAATGCTTGTGGAAAACATCTATAAATTCTAGAACTCGTTTAAACATCACTCGAACCAAGGTGTCCAAATTTATTATGTTTGAATTAATGGTCATGTGGTGAGTTGAGATGGAGCGTAAAACGCACTCACTCATGGACACATGCGTAGGAGAGATAGAGCGTAAAACGCACTCTCTTAGAGTTGTGATTAAAGACAAAAATTGTATATTGCAAATTTTGCATGGGGTTGAGGTTGAGCGTAAAACGCACTCGCCCATATGAGCGTGCTTAAGGATCGAGATGGAGCATAAAATGCACTCACCTAGAGCCCTTGGTTCTCAAAATTTTTGGAATTGTGATTTGTACACCTTTGTATTGAGTGATGTGTTAAGCATGTTGTTTTGGGGTTTATTTTGATTATTTCATAAGGTAATGTGGTTGCATAGTTTCATTCGAGCTTGATTGGTTTAGTGCTATTGGGTACTCACACACACACATATGGAAGAGGCCTTAAGCAAAGTATGACTAGCTAACTGAAATTTTAGACTTGCAACGCTTTGTTTGTTCTCTTGAGTTCTATGTGTTGATGCCTTTGAGACCATTGTCGGCTTATTAATTCATTGCTCAAGTTAGGTTATATTAGAAGTGTTTGAATTGTTTAGTTTAGGTTTGTTTTGCTTGAGGACAAGCAAAGATTTAAGTTTGGGGGTATTTGATGAGTGTATTTTATACACACAATTTGGGTACTTCTGGCCTTGATAATTTGCAAGTCTTTAGGTATTTTATGTGGTTTTTATGTATTTTTATCTTATTTCTACATAAATGAGTTTTTAGTTATTTTTACATGTTTTATGTTGCTTTGATGCATTTTCATTATGTTTGTAGGAATTGAAATAAAGACCGCTCGGATCGTTGTTTGTATTGACTCAATGTCCGTGCCTGGACGTCTGTGCCCGAATGGTAGTATGATGGAAATATGTGCTTGGCGACGCTCGGTGCTTAATTTGATAACATTTGGTAGTTGGGCGTGCACGGCGTCGGAAAGCGTGCACGGCGTGCGGCGTCGGCCAAGCCACGAGGGCAAGCCCGTGCTTAGATATCCGTGCTCGAATGATAACACGGTGAGAAATTATGTTTGGCGATGCTCGGGACCTTATTTGATGACATTTGGAAGTTGGGTGTGCACGGCGTCGGAGTGCGTGCACAGCGTGCGACGTCGACCAAGCCGCGGGCACGGCGTGCGCTGAGCGCTGGGCGCTCGGCAGCCTCGGCGTTGGGCGCACGCGCGCGCGCGGGCGGCATGGGCGGCATGGCTCGGCAGCATCCAGGCGCCAGCGTGCGGGCGCACGCCTGGGGCGCGTGGGCGATCGCGCTTGGCTCGGCAGCCTCGGCAGCAATTGGCTCGGCAGGCAGGTGGGGCGGCATGCAGGCGCCAGCGTGCGGGCGCACGCCTGGGGCGCGCGGGCGCGCGCGCTTGGCTCGGCAGGCAGGTGGGGCGGCATGCAGGCGCCAGCGTGCGGGCGCACGCCTGGGGCGCGCGGGCGCGCGCGCATGGCTCGACAGCCTCGGCAGCGCCATGGGCGGCATGCAGGCGCTTGGGCGCGGGCGCACGCCTGGGCGTGCGGGCGCACGCCGCCGTGCTGAGTGCGATCTGACACAGCCATAGTGCGATCTGAGCTCCATTTTGTCCGATTTTGTCTAGGGTTTCTTGATGAAGACTATATATATTCTCTTCCAAGCTACATATCAGACATCTAGAGAGAGGGAGGCTACAAAATACATCAACCAACAGAGCTCAAGGCTGCAAATCAAGCTGAATCAAGCCAAAAGCCAAGGAACTCAGTCAAGAAGAATTGCAAGGCCAAGGTGGAGAGCTAGAAACCATCAGCAACCAAAGGAACACCAGCTGAATAGCTTCAAAAGTGGTTTCATTTCTAGATTTCCATCTCCTTTGTAATTCGAATTTTACAATGTATCAATTGAAAATGATGTTTATTGTAGCTATCATGAACTAACCTTCTATTCTAAGATTGCAATGGAACCCAACACTTAATTTGAATTGAATTCTCTCTCTATTGATTTTAGTTATGCATTTGTGAGTTGATTGTCATAACCTTTGCTTCTAGATTAATTGCTTGGCCCGTAATTACCGTGGGAACCTATATGAACTTGACGAACGGATTATAGGTTAAGACCTAGTTATGATAACATGCGAAAGTATAGATTGTTGTGGGTTATTAATTAGATTAAGTGACGTGTGTCTTATTAATTATCTGCAATAATAGGTATCTTGATAGTAGTTGGGATAGATATATACCTAATTACCGCATGCAACCTATTGAGAATCTAGTCTTAATGACTTCCGAGGTGAAAGTTGGTAATGGAAGGGAGGATTAATTAGATTTGGTGACACGTGTCTATAAATCATTCCTGAAATTAGTCTCTTGATAGTGTATAGGATAGACATATACCTATGCACCGCTTAGGAAGATTCGTGATTGACCATCGACAGAGGCTCTTACGTAGTTTTGATTTCTCGGTTGTCAATTCGTATGCTATAATTGACTGAAAAGAGAGAGTTAGGAGATTCAAATGACGTGTTGGGGGAAATTGTAATCTTAGACCCTTCTAGCTTGATATTTTACCACATTTTACTCATTATTTGACTTGTGAACTCAACCAATCAACAAATTATCAAATCTTCATTGTTTAAATTAGATCAATTTGATAGACGATTGGTACTTGGTTATTATTTGTCACAATTCCCTGTGGGTTCGACTCATATCTTATCATATATTACTTGTTGACCGTGTATACTTGCACGTGTGTGTTTATCGACCGCTAAATCGACCAACATCAGGTCACTACATTTCTGAGTGAACCAAACCTTTAAGAGAGGAGCTCAAGAAGGAAAAAAAAGAAGGAGTTCTTCAAGAAAGATCAGAAAGCCTTCAAGAAGTTTCACAAGAAGGATAAATGGCTTGTACCTGAAGGTTCTTGAAGTGATAGTGAGAATGACTCAGATTCTAAGTCTAGTAATGATGAAGGACCTCAGATGACCAACCTATGTCTCATGGCAATGGAAATATGGAAGTTGTTGTAGATAACCCCACTGATCATCAAGAGATTGATATGAGTGAGGTATTTGATTTCAACTCCCCTGATATTGATATTTCTGATCTTAGAACTGGTTTATGTAACATTACATTAGAGTTACATAAATACATGAAGTAGTTTAGGGTTCTATCAAAGGATTATTCTCTTCTTCAAAAGGAAAAAAAGAAAGAGTACAACTTGAATTGGAAACAGTTTAAGAAACTACTAATTCAATTTCTAAGCTTGAGGTTGAGAATGAAAAAAATGAGAAAAATCACTGAGTAGTTTGCACAGAGAGAGTTAACTCTAATTTCCAAGATTAAGGAATTAGAGAAGACAATCTCTATGTAGAATAGGTCTTCGTCTTCAATGGACTTCCTGATCACCAGTCAGAGATGCAACTTAGATCGATCAGGATTAGGATTTGGGAACTTGTCCTCAGATCGTAGTGTGGATATAAGTTTAGAGACTAATAACAACAATGCTTTTACTTCCCATAGAGGCATTGTGTTTGTGAAATCTACACAGGTTGTGGAGCCGATTATTTAAAACTCTATAGTTTCTGTTGATTAGATTGTGATCCCTAAGAACAATAGATTACACACTGGTCTAGGATTTGAGAAATCGCAGGGCAAAATCATAGCTACCTTCAAGCCTCAAAGGATCATAGAGTTTGTTCACACTTGCTCTACAAGCCAACCATGCAAGAAACATAGAGTTGATTCTTACCCTACGAACTCTCAAAATCGTAGAACAGTATGGAGGTAGAGAGAGTTTGAGCACAGAAGAAAGGCTGCTGATTCTTTTGTTCCACACATGTCCTCAAAGAGAAGGAATCCATACACACACAAGCATGCATCATATAAAATGCTATAACTACTATCATTATGGTCATATTGCTTCTATTTGTGATTTTAATGATTATACTGTGTATGTGAGGCTAAGAATTAGGCAGGTTTAGGTTCATTAGAATAGTAACCCATTAGGACCTAAACAAGTTTGGGTACTAATGTAAAGTCTAATCTTTCTTGCAGGACAACAGCTCCATTAACTTAACATGGTATCTAGATAGTAGATGCTCAAGACATATGACAGACAACAAAGCTCTACTGTCAAACTTCAAAGAGAAAGATGGCCCTGCAGTTATCTTTGGAGATAATAACTCTGGAAAGACAAAAGGATATGACACAATAGGAAATGGTGCAGTCTCTTTCAGTAAAGTAACATTTGTTGAAGGTTTGAAGCACAACCTTTGAACATTAGCCAATTATGTGACAAAGGGCACTAAGTTATCTTCCTCAATAATCAATGTCAAATAAGAGACCTGGAGATAAACTCAATCAAGCTAACTAGAACTAGAGATGGAAATTTATATGTGGTGAATTTAGCCAAGCTGAGTTCTACAAAAATAACTTGCTTCTTTGCTAAAGCTTTTAAAGATTAAAGCTGGTTATGACACAAAAGATTATCTCATCTGAACTTCAAAAATATGTCCAAGCTAGTTTCTAAAAATTTAGTCTCTGGTTTGCCCAAACTTAACTTAATCAAAGACAAGCCTTGCAAAACATGTCAGCTGAAAAAACAAACCAAAATCTCATTCAAGAACAAGATGGTCAACTCCAACAATAGGCCACTAAAGTTGCTTCACATAGATCTATTTGGTCCTATTCCTACTATCAGCCTTAGAGGAAAGAAATATGTTAGCATAATTGCATATTTTGATTTGATGATGATGAGATTATATAATGTATATTTGTACTAGTAGCTTTTGTAAAGTCCTTAAATGAGATTTTGATGTATAAGGACTTAGAGTAGAAAGATCAAACTTGTTAGGTTGATTTATTGAGCCGAACGAAATGTATATACTATAGATTTTCAAATGATTGTAAAGTTGTGAAATCGATCATATAGTTGATTGAATGATCGTAAAGCTGCTGTGAGAAATAGTAAAGTTTATTGAAGATCGTAGAGTTAGCCAAGCTATCGTAGAGCATTCAGTTCAAGATTGCAGAGTCTGCTAGGAGTTCGTAAAGCTAAATCAAGATTGTAGAGTTTGTAGAAAAATCGTAGAGTCCGCTCTAAAATCGTAAGGCAAAACGAAGATCACAGAGTTTGCTCAAAGATTGTAAGGTGCAGATCGTAGAGCAGATCGTAGAGTACTGATCGTGGAGTCTAATAAGCCAAGTACTCTATGATCTCCATGAAGCTCTACGATCAGACAAAGTCATAGAGTATGTCAGGTCTGACACGGGACTGACACTGAGGAGTCTTGCAGAGTGAAGAACCCGAGATGTTTACCGATTATCCTAAGTTCAAATTGAAGATCAAATCGCGTTGTGTCTAACAGCTAGTTTGGCGATGTGACATCACCCACATGGTTAGTATTGCAGCAGTCAGATGTGACCTATCAGAGCCGAAACTAAGCTGACACATCCTCCCTGAAAGTCAACATCAGAGATGTTTTAGGAGCGAAGCATTAAATGCACAACGGCAACTTCCCAACGGGAAAATCTCGAGGTCGTCTATAAAAGGGCACGAAGATGCAATCAAACAGTATGAATCATCAACATCAAGCTGAATTCCTACTAAATCCTTAAGAACACTTAACTCTACAAAACAAGAACAACTTGTTTTGCTACTAAGTTCTTCAAAAGCCGAGCTTAACGTCACTTAGTGGCACCTCAGAAATCATCTTATCTCCCGTGATTCGTTGGTCTTAGTGACCTCATGTTATTAAGTTTAAGTGACTTGAAGAGTTCTTAGTGAACTAGTCTGAGTGACCTCTGCCTTAGTGACATCTGCCAAGTCTGAGTGACTTAAAGGAATCTCTATGATTCATCATTGTAATAGATCTTAGTGATCACCCCTGCATCCTCAGTGGATTTCCTATTCGTAGAGTAGAAGAGTGGACTAGAAGTTATTTGTACTTTGAACTGATGGTTTGTAATATCCATGAACATACAATCAAATTGCATATAAATAGCAGAAGAATGGTAAAAACAGAATTTAAAATTTTTACAAACCATAACCAGGATCATTCTTTATGCACAATTATCAATTAACGAAAGGAAGATAGAGAACTATAATCATACTCTCGTAGAACCGTGCTTCCTTAGGTATGCGTTTGGTTAAATACACTTTTTCCCACTCTACTCGACCTCGGTTTACAAATGCATCACTGAACTGAAAATTTTTACGGTCAACTCATTGAACTGTAATTTTTTTACAAAAAATTGAAAAACCGTCTATTCCGTTAAAAACTTAACAAAAATTCTATATGGCACCACATGGGCACGCTTACGTGGAATATAAGACCCACCTTAGAATGTTTTTTTTAATAATAATAACAAAATAACTTTAGTCTAATTTTTTTGGTTTTCAAGCTTGGACTCTTTTTTTTAAATAACAAATAATTAAATTAATAAAATAAAATAATAATAAAATATATTAATGTATCATTTTTACAGATGTATTTATATAAAATTAATGAATTTATATTATCTTTTTAATTTTTAAATATTTTAAGTTCACTTTAAAAATATAAAATTATCTAATATTTTGAAATGGATGGATTATTATTATTATTATTATTATTATTATTATTATTCTTATAATAGTAATAATAATAATAATAATAATTATAATAATAATAATAATTATTATTATTATAATTATAATATTTAAAAACAAATTACTACCAAAATAGCCATTATATTTTACAAAACAAATTAATTTATAAATTTAAAACATGTTATGAATAATATTTAAAAACAAATTACTACCAAAATTAGAAAGAAATTAAAATCAAACTAAAAGAACAAATTAAAGAACATATTATCCGATCAAATCAAAACACATGAAGGCAATAGAAACATATCTGGTCAAATAAAAACGGACCAAAATGTAGCCATAAACTACAACAGATCAAAACCAAAAAGAAATCACCAGAATAATCGAAATCAAAGTTAGAAGAAATAACCTAAATCGATACAGAACTGGAACAAAAAAGGAATCAGATGAATCCAGGAATTCAGCTGAACCACTATGAAAACACATCCTAATCTGAACATTAAATAGATAAGCAATGAAAAGACGTAACAACCAGATCGGAAAAGGCACAGATCTCTGCTCCATTTTTCTTCATTCCATTCTTACCGAACACATCCACTATCGGCGCCGGATATCATCACTAAATCCATCTTCCAACCAAATCCAGTGAAATATAGAGAGCTTAGAAAAGAAACAAAGCTAAGATCTGAATGGCTGTGAATGAGAAATCTCAACCTCTCAATTCAATCCTCATAAAACCCAAATGATACCCTTTAATTCGAACTTGATGCCATTCCGAAACCTCCCTTTTTCGATCCTAATCGCGAAACCCATTTCCTCCCAATTAATCTCCATCTCTAATTTTTTTTCATGATTTGGGATTTTGATGTAGTTAGTTTGAGATTATTGATTTAAAAATTTTGGTGTTTCTTTTTTGATGTATGCCACTGATGTTGTGTTCGATTGAAGAAGAAGAAAAAGAAGCTTTCAGTGATTCCGACGGCAAAATTATTGTTGTTAATATATTTTGTTGCAAAATCAATGGCCTAAACTAGATCTGTCCATTATATTTTTTTCTCTTTCCTAGTCAAAAACCATATCAGCTTTCTCTTTCTTCAACAAGTGACCACCTTAGCTTTCTCTCTCCTTCGTGGCGCAGATGTGTATTTTCTGTTAAAAGTCAAACTTTCTTAACGATTTTTGTGACGTTTTGAATAAAAATCAGTTTAGTGAGTCGAATGTAAAAAATATGAAATCAGTGATGCATTTATAAACCGAGGTCGAGTAAAGTGGAGTGATGAGTAGATTTTATATCTATTAATTGGGTATGTTTGACTTGAGTATTTTGCTTTTCTTAAGAGTTTTTAGTAGTATTTTAATGCATTTTAGTAGTTTTTGTGAATAATTGATTTTAGCCTATGATTGTGTAAATAACGGAGATTACTGCAAGTTTAGCTTGGATTTGTTGCTACAAGTGATAATGATCGTTTGGCAAAAGTTAAATGAGTGAACAAGTTTTAGTAGCTGTAATTTATAAGGAAGATTTGCCAAAACAGATGAACAAAGGAGAATTAAAGATGGCCAGGGTTTTGAAGCCGTGACACTCAAAGGTGCAAGCCAAGGCGCACGGATAAATGATCAAGAGCCGTGACGCACTAAACCAAGAGCCGCGACGCATGAAATACAAAGGACCGGAGTCGCGGCGCATGAACTCAAGAGCCGTGGTGCTTACTATGTACCTGGCGAGCGCGCGTATAGCCACACGCCCAATGGATTTGTTTCCTTTGGCTAAAGATTTGGTTTTATTTACACTTATCATGTATAGATTGGGACTTATCAGTAGTTAGTAATAGACTAATAAATAGGCTTTTCATATTATTCATTTAAGAGGACGTAGACGCATACACAGACGCAGGTTTAGGTATTCAGAGATATTATTTCAGTACGTAGATAATAAGGGTTTCATCAGAGCTTTATTCAAGAGAAGAATTGGAGCTTAGGAGGAAGATCAGATTCGACATAGTTTATTTCTTCTCTCTTATTTCTTCATTTTGTAATCTAGAATGGGATCTGATAATCATTTGTGTTCTTTAATTTCATTATGTACTAATTCTTTTAGTTAAGGATTCAATGGAACCCGATGATGATTTTATTTAATATTTATTAATTCTCTTTATTCAAGTTCATTATGGATTGAATTGTTTATTATATCTTGTTTTACTTGTATAATTGCTTGATCAACAATTATTAGATGAACTTAGATGACATTTGACAGTGGAATTTAGGTTAAGATCTGGATATAATAATGTGTGATTAGTAATTCTTTTCAGTAATATAGATTGTTGACTGAATACTAATTTTGTGGACGGGATAAGAATATACCCGAATACCGCAAGCAGCTGTTGGAAAATGAGTCTTAATGAATTTGTTATTATTGTTTCTCATAGGAATATAGAGAAATTGATAATAATAGGTATACTTTATAATTATTCGAATGGTAGTTATAATAATTATTAGTGATTTTCCGTTGATAATTCTGATTAGTTAATTTAATAGAAGAATGATAGTATTATTTAAATGATTCATTGGGGGAAATTGATTCCTTAACCTTTTTATTCATTGATCCAATATTTCAGTAGTTGATTATTTAATTAATTCACTTATTTGATAACTTAAAAATCTAGATTAAATTAATTGTTGCATTATTAGTGTTTAGAACTATTTCGGTTATAATTCACTCCTCGTGGGATCGACAAGTCTAGTTTCACTTTATTACTTGATTGACCGTGTATACTTGCACGTAAAAATTGCTAGTATAGATTTAGCCCATCAAGTTTTTGGCGCCGTTGCCGGGGAGCAATTGTTAGCCTAAAATTTTCTTTTATTTATTTTCATCAGTTAGTTTTAATCTAGATTTTGTTACGGATTTACAAATTTGGTCTCTATTCGCAGGTAGCTTTGTATGCAAATTAGGTCAAAGGAGAATGAATTACTGCCGTTTGAAGACGAGATCGATAGAAAGCTTCGTAGAATACGTCAGTTTTGAAAAGAAACAATTAAGCAACAAGCTATGGCTGAGGAAGAACCACCAAAATCACTAAAGGACTATGCGATGCCGCAAGTCACTGAAATTCATTCGAGCATTAGGAGGCCAACAATTCAGGCCAATATTTTTGAAATCAAACTTGGAACGATTCAGATGGTGCAGAATTCAATTCAATTTGGGGGTATGCCAAATGATGATCCGAACGATCACCTTGTAAGTTTTTTGGAGATATGCGATACATTCAAATACAAGGATGTGACTGATGACACGGTGAGACTTAGGCTCTTTCCTTTCACACTTCGTGACAAGGCAAGGAGTTGGCTACATTCGTTACCAGCGGGGTCAATCACTACTTGGGATGACTTAGCTCAGAAATTTTTAGCTAAATTCTTTCCCCCCAGCAAAGATAACGAAAATGAGAAATGAGATTACATCTTTCACATCACAGAAATGTTAAGCTTGAGAACGATTCAAGGAAATGTTAAGAAGATATCCACATCACGGACTCCCGAAGTGGTTACAAGTACAAACCTTTTACAATGGGTTGTTTAACACAACACGAACTAGTATTGATGCAGCTGCCGGAGGAGCTTTAATGGGTAAGAGTTTTGAAGAAGCATATGAATTATTGGAGACAATGGCCGTGAACAATTATCAGTGGCCAACTGCGCGAATGATTCAACCAAGGACTGGAGGAAAAATTGAGGTAGATGCAGTGACAACTCTTGCTGCACAATTAGCAAATTTGTCAAGAAAATTGGATACAATGGGAACTCAATCAGTGCAACAGATAGCTGCAGTCTGTGAATTGTGTGCAGGAAATCATCATACAAACCAGTGTGCAATCAATACTGAATCAGTGAATTTTATAGGAAATAAGCAAGGTATGTATTCTAACACATACAATCCTGGGTGGAAAAATCATCCAAACTTTTCTTGGAGCAACAATCAGAATCAATCATCAGCTCTAAGACAGTTTCATCCCCCAGGATTCCAAGGCCAAGCTCACCCACAACTAGAAAGGAAGCCTAGTATAGAAGAAATACTCACAAAGTACATCGCTGTGAATGACACGAGGATGAATAGCTTAGAAGGTTCACTTCGAAATTTAGAAACTCAGATGGGACAACTAGCAAGTGCAGTAATAGTCGTCCACATGGTGCTTTACCGAGTGACACTGAAGTCAATCCGAGAAGAGAAAATCATGAGCAGTGCAAGGCTATTATGTTAAGAAGTGGGAAGAGTTTGACGAAAAAGGATACCATACCAGTAAGAAAGATTGACACTGAAAAAGAAGATGGAATTGAAAATGATGTGAAAAGGAGTGAAGAAAAGAAGAATGAAGAATTAGAATTGAAACAGGGCGAGGGTAAGCAAGGAGCAGAGAATCCCATCGAGCCATATCCACAACGGTTAAAGAATCAGAAGTTGGACAGTCAATTTTCAAAATTTTTAGAGGTTTTTAAGAAATTGCAGATCAATATCTCTTTTGTAGAGGCATTAGCGCAGATGCCAAGTTATGTGAAGTTCTTAAAGGAAATTCTTTCAAAGAAAAGAAGGATGGGAGATTGTGAAATTATAGCCTTAACAGAGGAGTGCAGTGCAGTTATTCAACAGAAGCTACCAACTAAAATGCAAGATCCAGGGAGTTTCACAGTTCCGTGCACTATTGGAAAGCAATTCATGGGAAAAGCTCTATGTGATCTTGGCGTGAGCATTAATCTCATGCCTTTATCAATTTATAAGAGGCTTGGTTTGAAAGGAATAAAACCGACGAATATAACTATACAATTGGCTGATTGATCAATCACACGTCCAAAAGGATTTATCGAGGATATGCTAGTGAAAGTGGATGCATTTGTTTTCCCAGTGAATTTTGTCATTCTTGATTATGATGAAGATGAGAAGATACCATTGATTTTAGGACGACCATTCCTAGCCACTGGACGCACTCTGATTGATGTAAAGAATGGAGAACTTACGATGCGGGTTAATGATCAAGAGATCAAGTTTAGCGTGTTTGATACAATAAAAATTCCGAATGAAGTGGAAGAATGTTATGTGGCGGAAGAGATTTTAGAAGATAAGACATGGGAAGACGACCACAACGAAGGAGGAAAAGGAAATGAAAAGCAAAGGAACATAGCAGAGATTGGGCAAGTTAAGCATGACATGGGATCCGCAACCGAAGGCACTCTCGATCATGTTAACGAGCCCGAGTGATTGAAAAAGAAGAAGTCAGGCTAAAGACTTAAAACAAGCGATACTGGGAGGCAACCCACGGGTTTAATGATAGTTAGATTTAAATTTATTTAAATTAGGTTCAAGTGTTTTAGTTTAAATGTTTATCATGAGTTGTGCATAATTAACTAAGTTGAGTTTTGATGCAAATTTGTGGCAAGCGAAAATTGAAAGAATTTGAGTTGCAAGAAAATAGAGGGAATGGCTCATTCTGTGGAAAGCATGCTAGGAAAGGCTAAGGAAATGAAACTTGAAAATTTTGGCCTAGCAAGCTTTCAGCTGCACAAACCAGGGATTAGGGGCCGCGATGCTTAAGGCATGGGCCGCGACATGGATCACGAGCCGCGGCGCCCACTAGCAGGGGCCGCAGCGCTCAAACCTTCAGCAAAAAATTAAAAAAATATGCCGCGCAAGGAAAACTAATCAGAGATTATGCACTGCGGCGCACAAACTCAAGGGCCGCGACGCGCATTCAAGAGCCGCGGCGCACACATCAGGGGCCGCGGCGCACGTGCACGAATCAACAAGTAAAATTGCAGCGCCCGCGCCCATTCTCCCCATTCTCTCCTATTTACTCGACACTCCCTCTCCCATTCAAACACATTTTCACCCAAAACCACCCACCTTCCATATTACCCCAACCAAATCAACTCCTACCATAAATAGAGATTCATTTCCATTCTAACTCCACAATTTAAGCCTAACTCCATCACTTTTAAGGATTACAAGGAGAAAGTAAATGGTTTATTTGAAGAAAACTACACCCATTATTATCTTTCTTCTTCAATAGCACAGGTACTTGATTTAAATAAACTTTCTTCTTCTTCTTTGAGATTATTTCATTGTTTGGGATTGTTGTTGTGTTGTTACTTCAATCGGAGGGATTGCACACATTCAGAGAGCTTTGATTTTGGGCCAAAATTTAGGCGCACACCAAGTGTTTGTTATATTGCTCCAACCACATTTTTCATCAATTTCTTTGGATTTCAAGCCTTGTTAAGCACAGATGGCACCCAAACATCAACGTACATCACAGGCTTCCTCTTCCACCTATGATCATTCAAAATTTGTTAGTGAAGAAGCCTCTGAGCGATTTCACACCTCCTTGGTTAATAAAAAATTGATTCAAAAACGTGGCTTAGTGCCACAAGAGGCCAATGGGCTTGAAATCCAGCGAATGATTCAGGAACGTGGCTGGGGGGCATTGACATCTTAACCTGAAGCCATTGTAGTAATAATTGTAACTGAATTCTATGCTAATGCGGTTGAGGCGGTGAACAAGGTCGCCACGGTTCGAGGCAAGGCGGTACCTTTTGATAGCAAGGCAATCAATGAATACTATGGCCTACCGAACATTGAGGATGATGATTATACGACGTTCGTTCAGGATGGACCAAACTGGGACGAGGTTATTCAAGGCTTATGCAAGCCTGGGACACAATGGATGATTCGAGTAGCTTCAACAGTTTCCTTTCCCCGGAATGTACTGAGTAGATATGGTAAGGCTTGGTTTTATTTTCTTAGTGCTAAATTAATACCTTCCTCTCATGTTTCAGAAGTAACCAAGGCCAGGGCGGCCCTCCTATATGCAATTATAATTGGAAAAAGTATTGATATGGGCAAGGTCATCTATAGCTCCATCCGTCATGCATTACAAGGTGCAACATCTGGCG
The DNA here is from genome assembly GCA_034770075.1 of Aralia elata. NCBI lineage: Eukaryota > Viridiplantae > Streptophyta > Magnoliopsida > Apiales > Araliaceae > Aralia > Aralia elata. Next base: position 1,401,928 of record JAVJAP010000089.1, on the reverse strand, counting down.
GACTTCCACACCAATCTCTCATATGTGGGTTGTGTAAGAATGCCAAAGTTGTTTGGTGAGCAGATGAGATATTTGAACACCCAAAGTCGGTATTAGATAGTAGCACCATAGCCAAATTCAAGGAACCAATCGGCAGCAGAGCCAACATGCAAGGTGGATATGACGTAGATGCTACTACTGCTGCTAGTCAGACAGAAGGTGCGGGTCCAACTCATGGGGCCAGTTCATCTCTGGTGCGAGGTGACCAGGACGTGGTGCTTCGTCTGATGCTACTTTGGAACTAATTCTTGCTAAAGTTCGAGCTATAAGGAGGACCCAAACGAGCTTGGAACGAGGCCAGGACAATCTAATGAGTTTGAATCGTCAGCAAACACGTCGAGTGGATCAAATAGCAGACCGAGTTGACAACTATGTGAACTACACGAACAACATCATAAACACATTTGCAACTCGGTTCAACATCAACAATCCAGATCCCATTCGCTTCCCTCCATCCCTAGTGTTTCCTGATACTGCTTTTGAGATAGAGGAGGAGTCCGATAGCCTTGCTGATGATGAGGATGATGCTGATGATGGTGGTGATGCTGCTGGTGATGCTTGATTTCCAGGGAAGTTTCTGGTATTACATTGAGGGCAATGTAATATTCAAGTTTGGAGGAATGGTTTGATGATACTTTACGTTTTAATTTGCTGGATTTATTGGTTTGTTTAAGACTTATTTAATTATTTGCATGATTAATTTTAGGATTTAATTTTTGCATTTGTTTTTAGGTTTTAATTTAATTATTGCATATTTAGTTGTTAATTTTTGCAAATTTATTTGCGTAAAAAAAATATAATAATAAAATAATAATAATAATAATAAAATAATAAAAATAAAATAAGTAGTGAATCTTTAGAATAACCGATGATAAGAGATGATTAAATGTGTTAGCAAGTTAGAAAATTTTTTGAATCTTGTGTTAAGCTTTTATATCATTTTAAAAGTCGACTTTGCGTAGTTATGGTTCCTATTATCTTGAGCACTTAGATCCCACCGAAATTGTTTGAATCTTAAGGAGACTATAGTTCGAAACCTTGGTAGGAGATATTATCACGAGTTAGGATTATGTCAGGCCTTAATTGAAGTAAGGGTAGTGAATTGTTTAAGTTTAGGGGAAAAATATGGTTCAAATGAAAAGAAAGAAAAAGATGATATGCTTCCTAGAACTTAGAAATATGGTGGAGTGAATTGAGCTTAAAAGTGTACTCCTTGATAATAATTGAGATGAGATGGAGCGTAAAACGTACTCGTCATGCATGTGAAAAGGAGTGTAAAACGCACTAACCTAAAAAAAGAAGAATGGCAATACTCTCGGAGGAAAAGCAGAAAATTGGATTGAACTGAACTCTCTTGATTTGAACGATGAGTATCCTAGCTGAGATTATTGTTGTGATATGTCCTATAGGTCGATGACTTTTTCGTACCATGTGTTCGTGATATAGTCCTTTTAAGATTTGATTGATTAGGTGGAAATTGCACACACACACACACACTATGGGATTGTACCTATTGTGAATTGATGACTGAGTGGTTGATAAGTTTATACAGGTTTAATTATTGTGAGTTATTGTATGATCTTGGAGGCTATGAATTGATTCATGATTATCTTAGGAGTAGGATGCATGTTCTTAATTTTTAGGATTTATTTATTGTTTTGAGTTTTGCTTGAGGACAAGCAAATATTTAAGTTTAGGGGTATTTGATGAGTAGATTTTATATCTATTAATTGGGTATGTTTGACTTGAGTATTTTGCTTTTCTTAAGAGTTTTTAGTAGTATTTTAATACATTTTACTAGATTTTGTAAATAATTGATTTTAGCCTATGATTGTGTAAATAACGAAGATTACTGCAAGTTTAGCTTGGATTTGTTGCTACAGGTGATAATGATCGTTTGGCAAAAGTTAAATGAGTGAACAAGTTTTAGTAGCTGCAATTCATAAGGAAGATTGGCCAAAACAGATGAATAAAGGAGAATTAAATATGGCCAGGGTTATGAAGCCGCGACGCTCAAAGGTGTAAGAAGAGGCGCATGGATAAATGATCAAGAGCCGCGGCGCACTAAACCAAGAGCCGCGACGCATGAAATACAAAGGACCGGAGTCGCAGCATATGAACTCAAGAGCCGCGGCGCTTACTATGTACCTGGCGCGCGCGCGTATAGCCACACGCCCAGTGGATTTGTTTCCTTTGGCTAAAGATTTGGTTTTATTTACACTTATCATGTATGGATTGGGACTTATCAGTAGTTAGTAATAGACTAATAAATAGGCTTTTCATATTATTCATTTAAGAGGACGTAGACGCATACGCAGACGCAGGTTTAGGTATTCAGAGATATTATTTCATTACGTAGATAATAAGGGTTTCATCAGAGCTTTATTCAAGAGAAGAATTGGAGCTTAGGAGGAAGATCAGATTCGACATAATTTATTTCTTCTCTCTTATTTCTTCATTTTGTAATCTAGAATGGGATCTGATAAATCATTTGTGTTCTTTAATTTCATTATGAACTAATTCTTTTAGTTAAGGATTCAATGGAACCCGATGATGATTTTATTTAATATTTATTAATTCTCTTTATTTAAGTTGATTATGGATTGAATTGTTTATTATATCTTGTTTTACTTGTATAATTGCTTGATCAACAATTATTAGATGGACTTGGATGACATTTGACAATGAAATTTAGGTTAAGATCTGGATATAATAACTTGTGATTAGTAATTCTTTTCAGTAATAAGGATTGCTGACTGAATACTAATTTTGTGGACGGGATAGGAATATACCTGAATACCGCAAACAACTGTTGGAAAATGAGTCTTAATGAATTTGTTATTATTGTTTCTCATAGGAATATAGAGAAATTGATAATAATAGGTATACTATATAATTATTCGAAAGGTAGTTATAATAATTATTTGTAATTTTCCATTGACAATTCTGATTAGTCAATTTAATAGAAGAATAATAGTATTATTTAAATGATTCATCGGGAGAAATTGATTCCTTAACCTTTTTATTCATTGGTCCAATATTTCAGTAGTTGATTATTTAATTAATTCACTTATTTGATAACTTAAAAATCTAGATTAAATTAATTGTTGCATTATTAGTGTTTAGAATTATTTCGGTTATAATTCGTTCCTCGTGGGATCGACAACTCTATTTTCACTTTATTACTTGATTGACCGTGTATACTTGCACGTAAAAATTGTTAGTATAGATTTAGCCCATCATGGGGAAAAGTGTATTTAACCCGGTACGAGTTCTACTCCAAATCCTTCGTGTTCTCCTTGAATTCACCGATTAGATTCCTTCCTTTGATCAACGTTGGCCACCCAAGTGTTTGGCCTCTAGAGGTGATCCACCAAGGAATAATATGTATTTAAGAAGATGGTGTCGGCAAAACCCTAGTTTCTATCTCTATAGAATTTATAAGTACTCTCCCAAATCTTATGGAAGCGTATGTAACCTCAATCCATAATAAGACTCCTCTTATTTATAAAAATAGGCACGCCTCCTAAACTATTTAGGAATAGGGTTTTATTTTAATTAAACTCTTTTAATTAAACTCCTAATCCAAATAGGAATTTATGAAAGTACTTTTATTAATTTATTCCCAAACCCTTTTAGGAATTAAATAATAATAATAGTAATAATAATAATAAGACTCTTCTTATTAATTTATGTTTAATATTTCCAAAATATTAAATAATAAATATTAAGCTCTTTAATTTATTCTATCACCATAGATTAAATTAAATATACATAACTTATTATTACGATTATGTCATTTACTTCTTAAATAAATATTTTCTTTTGCGGTGTGACCCTTTAGGTTCTCCATATTAAACTGGTTGTGAATAAATCAATTAGAAAAATTTTAATTTTATTTAAATAAATAAATTAAACTATTTAATGTATTTAATTAAATAATATTTATTCTACAATAAGGGTAAGCCCCCTTAGCGATCAACGACTTTCCAGATAATATAGATTTTAACATTAATCATAAAAGAACTTTTCAGTGAATAGTTACTTTATAATTCAATCCTTCTACCAAATAATGTCCCACTTAAATATAAGACATGAAATTACTGTCAAGTCTTATTTTATTTAATTATATGGATTTCAATTCTTAAATGCAGAACTCTAAATAATGCAAATTAGAAACTACTTTTTAATTTCATTCTACCTTGGACAAGGACTACTGAATTGTCATTTAATGAATCACATAGGACATTCTCTCCTTTTACTAGAAACAGTAGATTCTTTGTTGACCAATCGTTATCTCCATGTACAACTCATTATACCCAAGCATATCTTTTGATATACCCTAAAAGTCTTAAGGAACATGTCAAAGTATAACTCATCATATACAAGATACTATGATGATCTCAAATTCAAGGATCACTTGTACTACTATCACTAAAGGAATTACTATTGACAGATAAGTAAAACTCCATTAGGTATTCCTTTAGCGAGTTACGTTCAATGAACTTATTCTCTAATAAACACCTATATACTTGCTTTAGTGTCTCTACACAAATGATTATGAGACCAATCATCCTCTTTCTAAGAGCAAGCAAAGTATGTACCAATCTATCCGGATTCACCAATCCCCTTTTTAATAATCCAATGATTAAGAACGATTTTTTTAAGCTTTCTAAGAATTTAGATCTCATTAGCGTGATCATCATCATGATTCTAAAAGCATTGCTCAAAACTATGGGTTTATCACATATAAAATAACAGCACCATGTAGATAAAGTAAAACGCCTTTAGTAAATTAATTCTCTTATTAATAAATGAATAAGATTACAAAGTATATGCTACATCATATCAAATATGATTAGCTTGTGTTCATACTACTTTCACGAACCATTTAGAATTTACTGTGTCATTTACTTTCCTGCACTTATATTTCTACATTTATCTTTTATATTTGTTGTGACTTAATTCCACAATTAAACTAAATTCAAAGTTGAGATTTTCATTAAATCTTTTAAGGTTTTTTTTTCAAACTAATATTCTGATGTGCTTAATTAAATTTATTTAATTAATAATCTGGTAATACTTCCTTAAAAAGAAAAAGTTTTTAAAAGATCTATTCAACCCTCCTTCTAGATCTCTTGGTGCCTCTGGGAAATAACAAGTGATATCCGAGCAGATTCTTTTCAACAAAGCTTAAATCGCTTGAGTAGATCAACGACACAAAATAAAGCCAGTTCTGAGCTTGGTAGTGGAAACAAGCCACCCCTTTGCAATAGAGATAAATTTACTAATTGGAAGGTTCATATGTAAGCCTATATGGATGCTATCGACGAGGATTTGTTCTATGCGGTTATCAGTGGTCCTTATGTCCCAACAAGGCTTGCTCCAACAATAGATGATCTGAACAAAGTGGCAATAAAATAGAGAGCAGAGTGGACAGACATAGAGAAAAAGTTGGTGCAGCTAGACAAGAGGGCCAAGAACATCCTGTTCATGGCTCTAGGAGATGAGCTATTCGAGAACGTCGTCAACTGCATAACAACCAAGGAAGTCTAGAAAACCTTACTGGTTATGCACAAAGGCACATAAAAAGTTAGGGAGAACAAGCAGTCCTTGTTAACCCAGCAGTATGAGATGTTCTCTCATGTGCCTGGAGAGAACATAACAGCTAGATATGAAAGATTTAATGTGTTGCTTAACTCTCTAAGAGCTTATGGGAATGTTTACCCAAACAAGGACCTCAACATCAAGTTTATGAGGGTCTTGCCTAGCAAGTGGGATGCTAAAGCCACTGTTATCCGAGAGTCAAAGAATCTACATGAGATGACAGTGCAGAAGCTCTATGGTAATCTCCTTACCTACGAGCTGGAGCTGAACCAGGGAGCAGAAACAACTTCAGAAGGGAAGAAGAAAGAGAGATGGATTGCTCTCAAGACATCAGAAGCAGCCTCCACAGCCCCAGTTGAAGCAAAATCAGATGATGATGATGACAAAGACATTGCGCTGCTGGCCAAAATATTGAGAAAGTTCATGCGGAAAAGCAGAAGCAGCAGGCTAAGAAGGTACTTCAACAACAACAACAAAAGTAGTAGTTGTGACGCCCCCAAATTCGGGTATTTTCAAACCCGTATTTAGTGCTACACGATGCTATTCATTCAACATACTAACATTATCATAAAAGCAATTACTAAATTATTACAATATATTTAACTTGTCAATCCCAGGTTCTCAAACCTTTAAAATCTTCATTACATGATAATAAGATATTATTATAAAACACCTAACTATTACAGATAGCGGTCTTCAACTACTTATCCAACTTCCCCTTTCTTTTGTCTTTGCCAGATCCTTCTATACGTTCGGGTTTCACTGAAAACATTTAATTTCAAGCAAGGGTGAGCATTTAATTGCCCAACAAGTAATAACAAATAAAAATAATATATATTAGGATTAAACATTTTCATTAAAGAATACTTCAACAACGGAACAACAGTTGTGAAGTCATTGAATCAATTCTAAATACAAAACTTTTCGTTTATTATATTTGAAATGACATACTGACTAATCATGCTGAGCGGTCACAAGACCAAGAACTTTGTTTTCATACTTTTGAAAAGGTCTAACAGTAATTCAACTGTAAACCGTCTAACTTACGGGCATGATGGGTGATCAACCCTTTATGCCCTGCGTTGATCAACACTACTTACTTATTCTCACTGCCTTTTGGCATAAATAAAAGTTTTTCCAAATAAGGGATGTTCATCTCAGACTTGAGTCCAAACCAAAACAATTCAGTTGGACAGCTCTATTTATCATCAATAATATTTTAAGACTTGTAATGAAAAATGAAGAATTATTTTACTCTAGTCTAGCCGAAACAATAACATAGACTTGTTTCTTAACAGTTCATGTTTAGTAGGACTGAAAGATATTTCTTATAGCAAAGTTTATCAACAAATACATCAAATATAATTAGAAAATTTAGCATACTTGCATTCAATGTATAAATTGAATGAAGTTAGGATACTTGCCTCTTGCGTTGTTTAAGATACTTGAAGTTAATCGCCTTTTGAGAGTCCTACATATTTAACGCACATAGACATACTAATTAGCCACCAATAGACTATCATGTATTGGTTTGAACTTAATTTGGTTCTTATTTAGTAATGTCCGTATTTCATTAGTTAGTTAATGCGATCTATCTTTACTAACTTTACTCGGCGTTGCGACGTATGGAAACGGCATGACCCATAAACTTTCCTCTCCAATGGTTTACTTTTATAATATGACAATGTTATGGTATAAACATACTAAGTATAGAATATAGTATGTTTAAAAATTTAACTTCTTTATTAAATTAGTGATTTACTATATTTTAAATAATTCCATGCTCAAAATGATTTAAAATAGCTTAAGTAATATCAATACATGAATACATCATGCATTCATACATAATCTTAAGTTTTCATAGCGAATTCTAATTTATTTCATGTATTGAATGTTTTTATAATTTAATATATTATTTTATATATATACGTATTGATTTATTTCCATTTTTCTTGAGCTAACTATCAAATTCAGCAATACTCTTATATAGCTCAACACACACTTGTTCAAGCAACTCACGATTTAAGTTTTGTATTCTCATACTTAAATCATCCATTATTGAATCTAATACATTTACAATCTTTATTTGCAATACTATATATTAATTACATTTAATATACTAATTTATATGCATTTTATTATTTATTTCTACTTGGCATGAGCTAAAAATCAAAACAATTCAAAACAACCACGTCCATACTAGGCCAACTGTTGCAGTGCAGCGCAGCACAGCGCTCGCGCGCTGCTGTTGTTGGTTTGCAGAAACAAGATCAAATCATACAATCTAATTGAAACGTAGCGGAAACATGCAATAAAGCAATTTTAATTTTTTTTTTGCAATCTCAAGAATCACCTTATGCAATATTATTAATTAACCAACAACGAAGAAGAAGGAATTATACCTTTGCAGATTCAACCTTTGAACAACTACAAGTTCACCTCCTTTACTCCTTCGCGTTCTTCTCCAATTTCTTGAATCAAACGTTCGTTACAATAGTGTGCAACGCCCAAGAGGTGATCCACCAAAAGTATATTGATTGAAGAAGATGAGTTTATGTTTTACTAGACCTTGGGTGGCTAACCTTAGTTTTCTCTCCTAACTATTTAGGGTTTTGAGAATACTTGCAAAATAGTATTAGCATTAGTCTATCCCATAATAAGATTTCTCCTATTTATAGACTAACCCTTTTCTAAACCTTTTAGAAATTAGGGTTTTATTTAATTCCCAATCTAATTAAGAATAATAATAATAATAATAATAATAATAATAATAATAATAATAATAATAATAATAATAATAATAAGACTCCTCTTATTTATTTATAATTTAGCATTTCTCCAAATACTTAATTATAAATATTAGTATTTCTCAAAATACTATATTATTATTATTTAGTCAATTTAATAATAATAATAATAATAATAATAATAATAATAAGATGTCTATTCTTATTAATTTATAATTCAGTATTTCTCCAAATACTTAATTATAATTATTAAGCTATTTAATTTATTTCACTATTAAATTAAATACACTTAATTTATTATTATTAAGCCAATCACTTCTAAAATCATATTTCTGTTTTTATGGTGTGACCCTCTAGGTTCAATATTAAGCCGGTAAGTAGAATAAATAAATTAGAACCATTCTAATATTATTTATAATGAATTAAACTCCTTTAATTCAAATATAAATAAATAATATTTATTCTACATCATGAGCGACACCTTATAAATAATATATCATGACTATCCGGATAATATGAATTCAACGTCTAATCATAAAGGATTATCACAAAGAATACAAAGAACCTATTCCGTAAATAGTTACCGTACAATTCAATCCTTCTACCATACAATGTCCCGATTAAACATAAGACATGGAATTACTGACAAGTTTTATTTATTTAATCATATGCATTTCGATTCTAAAATGCACAACTCTGATTAATGTAAATTAGAAACTCCTTTCTAATTCCCATTCCACCTTGGCCAAGGATTTCTGAGTTGTCACTTATCGAATCGCATAGGACATTCTCTCTCTTTACTGGAAGTGGTAGATCCTTTGTTGATCATTCACCTACCTCCATGTACACTTTATTATATCCAAACATACCCTATGACATACTCTAAAGTATTAAGAAATATGATAAAGTATAATTCAGAATACACAAGGTACTTTGATGATCTCAAGTCCAAGGATCACTTGTACAACTATCACTATAGGAACTTCCATTGTCAAACAAGTAAAACTCCATTAGGGTTCCTTTAAGCGAATCACGTTCAGTGAACTTATTCTCTAATAAGCACCTACATACTTGCTTTAGTGTCTCCACACAAATGATCATGAGATCAATCATTCTCTTCAACAGGGCAAGCATAGTATGTACCAATCTATCCGAAATCAGTAACCCTAGTGATCAAATGATTGGGAACATTTTAGTTTTGAGCTATCTTGAATTTTGATCTCATTAGCATGATCAACATCATGATTCTAAAAGTATTGCTCGAAAACTATGGGTTTATCACATTTATTAATTCAACTAATTAACATGGATAAAGAATGTCTTTTATTAAATAAATTCCCTTATTAATAAATGAATAAGATTACAAAGTAAATACTCATCACATCAAATGTGATTGGCTTGAGGGCATACTACTTTCAATCTCCCACTTGCACTAAAGCCAATCGTCCTAGTATTATCTTCTCTAAGTGACGATTGAACTGCTGCTAAGTTAACGCTTTAGTAAATGGATCTGCAATGTTGTTCTGAGAGTATACTCGCTATATAGTGACTTCTCCTCTTTCAATGATTTCTCTAATCAAATGAAAGTGCCGCAACACATGTTTGGATCCCAGATGAGACTTAGGAACTATTCCTAGTTTTGTAATGAACTTTTCATCCAAACAATCAACTTTACAGCTTCATTTACAGCTATATACTTTGTCTTTGTCACTGTATCAACAACTCTTTGTTGTTTGGAACTTTTCCAACTCACTGCACCACCGTTCAAGGTAACCACATATCTTAAAGTGGATTTATTGTCGTCTTGGTCAGTCTGAAAAAACTTGAGTCTGTGTCGCCCTCTAGTTTCTCTTCAGACACACCATAAATCATAAACACATCCTTAGTTCCGGTTAAGTACTTTAGGATGTTTATCACTGTTTTACAGTGATCTTCTCCAGAATATGACTGATCAACATCAGGTCTCGTACATTTCATTGCATACATGATAGTTACTCATGAGATCTCTCCTTTTAGGTGTCTTTGGGGAAAATTTCTTAGAGAGATACACTCCATAGCTCATTAACATGAGACCTCCCTTGGAATTTGCCATGCTAAACCCTTTTAACATCGAATGAATGTACGTTCCTTGGTTCAAGCCAAGCATCCTTATAAATCTATCTATATAGATCTTTATCTCCAATAAATAGGATGCTTCTCCCAAATCATTCATGGAGGAATGTTTAGACAACTTTATCTTTACTGATTGTAGCATAGGTGTCATTCCCTATCAGTTGTATATCAATATATAGTACTAGGAATGTCACTGCGCTCCCACTGACCTTCTTGTACACACAAGGTTCATCCTCATTTTTGATAAAATCAAATTCTTTGATTGTCTCGTCAAAATGGATGTTCCATCTGCGAGAAGCTTGCTTTAATCCATAAATGGATCGTTGTAGTTTACAAACTTGATTTGTTCCCACTTTTGAAATAAATCCCTCTAACTGTATCATGTATACATCCTCTTCTAGTTTCCCATTAAGGAAGGCCGTTTTCACGCCCATTTGACAGATCTCATAGTCATAGTAAGATGCAATCGCAAGCAAAATCCGAATGGACTTGAGCATTGCAACCGGTGTGAAGGTTTCGTCATAGCCAACTCCTTGCCTTTGTTTAAAACCTTTTGCCACCCGTCTGGCCTTATAGGTCTCTACCTTGCCATCTGTTTCAATCTTTCTTTTAAAAACCCATTTACACCCTATAGGCACTATGACTTCCGGTGGAATAACCAAAGTCCATACTCGGTTCTCATACATAGAGTCCATTTCAAATTTCATGGTAGTTTGCCATTTTTTAAGTCTTTCTTACTTATTGCCTCATCGTATCTTACTGGATCATCATCCTCTATGATGCGTACCTCATCATCATCATCTATGATGAATCCATACATTTCAGGTATCTTCGGTACTCTTCCAAATTTACGACTTGGCTGTGGTACAAAAGGTATCTCTACTTGGACAGGTTCATCCACTTGACCTGTAGTGGTTTGTGGTTCTTGAATTTCTTCAAGATTTATTTTTCCTCCTACTAGCCCCTTCAAGGATAAATTTCTTTTCCAAGAAGGTAACGTGTTTCGCAACAAACACTTTTTGCTCAGTAAGATTATAGAAATAGTATCATAAACTTTTTTTAGGATATCCCACAAATCTGCACTTATCAGATCTTGTCCCAAGCTTATCATTCTGAAACCTTTTCACATAAGCTGGACATCCCCAAATCTTAACATGCTTAAGATTGGGTTTCCTCCCTGTCCATAACTCATATGGTGTCTTAGGGACGAATTTTGAGGGGACCTTATTTAGTAGATATGTAGCCGTCTCTAGGGCATAACCCCAGAAGGATATTGTAAAATCGGTAAAACTCATCATGGACCGCACCATGTCCAATAAGGTACGATTTCTCCTTTCAGAGACACCGTTAAGTTGTGGTGTACCAGGAGGCGTCCATTGTGAGAGAATACCGTTATCTTTGAGATGATTAAGAAACTCATTGGTTAAGTATTCACCTCCTTGATCCGATCGAAGAATCTTAATACTCTTGCCAGTTTATTTCTCCACTTCACTTCTGAATTCTTTGAACCTTTCAAATAATTCAGATTTGTATTTTATCAAATACACATATTCGAATCTCGAATGATCATTAGTGAAAGTAATGAAATAAGAATACCCTTCTCGTGTATCTATTGTCATAGGTCCACATTACATCTGTGTGTACCAACTCTAACAATCCTGTAACTATTTCTCCATGTCCACTAAATGGAGATTTAGTCATCTTTCCCATGAGACAAGATTCACAAGTTGGAGTTGATTTAAAATCAAATGGCTCTAAAAGCCCATCTTTATGCAACTTGTTTAGTCTTATTTCATTTATATGACCGAGTCTGTAATGCCATACGAATGTATGATTCACATCATCTCTTTTTTTTATTAGTTTGTTCAATTTGTAAAATATTTTCATGTAAGTCAAGTACGTAAAGACTATCAATTAATCTACTAGTTCCATACAAAATATTGTCATTATAAATAGAACAACTATTGTTCTTTATTATAATATTAAAACCTTCCTTGTCCAACAATGGAATTGAATAATGTTTCTAATAAGAACTGGAACATAATAACAACTTATTAAATTAATTGATTTTTCAGAAGGCAGTGCTAAACAATAAGTTCCCATGGCTAATGCAGCAACCTTTTCTCCATTCCCCACGCGCAGGGTGACTTCTCATTTGTTCAGCTTTCTACTTCTGCTTAGTCCCTGCAAAGAATTGCATATGTGAGACCCACAACTGGTATCCAATACCCAAGTTGAACTTTGACTTACATAAAGATTTATTTCAATCATGAACAAACTTGTATCTGTAGCTGAAACTGAAGCTTCTCCAAGCTTCATTTGCTTCTGCTTTGCAAGATACTCCTTACAATTTCTCTTCCAATGTCCAGGCTTGTTGCAGTGGAAGCAAACTCCTTTGCTATCAACACCAGCCTTTTTCTTGTCCTTAGGTTTCGCCTTTCCTTTTGCCTTATTGGGATTTTTCTTCTTTTTAGAAGACCTTTTGGCCCTCTTCCGCTTCTTGGAAGAATCATCTACAAGTAAGACTTGGTCTTTCTTCATTGAAAAGTGACTCTCAGTAGTTCTCTACATGTTAAGTAATTCAGGCAAGCTGACATCAAGCTTATTCATGTGAAAGTTCACAACAAATTGTGAAAAGGAGTCCGGGAGTGACTGCAAGATCAGAACTTGGCTCAACTCACCATCCATGATAAAACCCAGCTGTCCCAACTATTCAATCAGATTGATCATCTTTAGGACCTGTGTCTACACTATAGTGCCATAAGTCATCCTAGATCGAAAGAGCTCTTTAGATATTTCATATCTAGCTGACCTACTTTGCTCACCATACAAATCCTGAAGGTGTAGCAACATAGTAGGAGCGTCCATTTTCTCATGTTGACGCTGTAACTTGTTACTCATGGATGCTAATATGATGCACTGAGCCACCTGTGCATCATCCTGCCACTTTCTAAAAGTAGCCAGCTCTTGCTCAGAGGCATCTTCTGCAACTGTTGCAGGAACAAGCGAGTTAAGGACATATGCCAGCTTTTCAGTTGTGAGAACTATTCTCAGATTCCTTAACCAATCCGTGTAATTTGGTCCGATTAATTTGTTAGCATCAAGTATGCTTCGCAGTGATAGTGAATTAGCCATTTATAAAATTCTGTAGGTGAAATTTAATTAACAACATTAGCATGCATTCTTTTATTAATCACCAGATTAATTTAGGTCTTTATTAAAATGGTGTCTCCCACTATTTTCTTCAAACTATATAACCCTCTTCATATATAGTTCGACAGATCTTGTATTTGTAACTTTGTAAAATCTGCTTAGCAAGAAAGAATCCAATTGCAATAAATATATAGCCTTGTGTGTACACAACAAACTACATATTTATTCAAAAGGTAGACAACTTTTATCAATTACATCTCCATATAACTCCTTTATATTTTGCCTCTTAGATTATAATGGTCAAGTGTATGCACATCCGAACTAAAATAATCTAAGTTAAGTCAAACTCAGCATTTTCATATAAGTGAAGAGAAAAATACAGTCCTTGTGTGTGCACAACAAAACGGTATTGTTCAATTCCTTATATACATCTAATGTAATAAAGCAACATCTCAAATATTTAATACTTGCCTTGTGTGTGCACAACAAACTCATATTAAATATTCAATACTCTATCGCTTTACCATGCTAGAAGGCTACGTTCGACATTCTCCAATGTCTTTGAACGCAATCAACTTAATATATTATCTTTTGAGGGTTTTGTTATTAATTGTCTCATCTTGTTTAGCGCACATGCAAATATATATATATATATATATATATATATATAGAAATACGCGTCATATTAAACATACATCAATATGTATAATAATATATTTACTATATAATTAGCATGCATTTATAGAATACTATATTCTATCCAGGATGATTATGGACTTAATTCTAATTTGGTTCATTGGAGCCACCATGAACCAAAAGGTCAAACCTAGGGTGCAAGAATAAAATTTGAATATAACTATTATATTCAACCCGGACTTCATTACAAACGGGTCTTCAATGCTCCTGCTCTTCAGCTCCAATTTCTTAAGTAATTCTATAATAATCCTATTACAAACTATTTTTCATAAAACAGAAAACTTGATCAGCAGTCAAGGGGAAGTACATAGGAGAGAGATCAAATTTACATAAGAAAATTAGATAGGCGAGGTACGCAGACCCCATTTATAAAACCACATGCATTCAAGCATCCATTAAAATTAAATCCAATCGCATTGATCAAATGTCCATAATGATCCCCTTTATTATCATACATGTCATCACATGTATTAATAAAAGATTAATCATATATGTCATCACATGTATCAAAATATATTCATCCAATGAAAATAAACATCAATATATATATATTGATATCATTTAATGGGCCATATTAGTTAGCATAAAATCTAATTTTGGATCAAAATAAACTCCTTTATTTTAATCCAAATTAAATCAAAATAAACTATTTATTTTAATTTAACATGGAATCCAAATCCAAATAAAATAACCATCTTTATTTTAGTCCAATTCCAAATCAGAAATAAACTCCTTTATTTTAATTTAGAATTTTTCAAAAATTGCACAAAACGAACTAATCAGGCTTTCATGCGCCGCGGCTCACAAAGAGCGTGCCGCGACTCTCAAAAAGAAACCTAGCGCCGCAACTCAAAGATTGAAGCGACGCGGCCCTCGCTATGCGCCGCGGCTCACATAAACGTGCGTCGCGGCCCACAAGCTTATGTCTGTTCCCCTGGTTTTTCTAGATCGCGATTTTTGTCCTTTGTTCCATAAAACATAATTTTATACTAATAAATATGCCTAAATAAATTGTTCTAAACACATATCAACATATACATCAAATCAAAATAATTAATAATTCGCATAAGGATGGCTCTGATGCCACTGTTGGTTTGCAGAAACAAGATCAAAGCATACAATCTAATTGAAACGCAACGAAAACATGCAATAAAACAATTTAAAATTTTTCTGCAATCCCAGAAATCACCTAGTGCAATATTATTAATTAAACAACAACGAATAAGAAGGAATTATACCTTTGCAGATTCAACCTTTGAACAGCTACAAGTTCACCTCCTTTACTCCTTCACGTTCTTCTCCAATTCCTCGAATCAAACGTTCGTTACAATAGTGTGCAACACCCAAGAGGTGATCCACCAAGAGCATATTGATTGAAGAAGATGAGTTTAGGTTTTACTAGACCTTGGGTGGCTAACCCTAGTTTTCTCTCCTAACTATTTAGGGTTTTGAGAATACTTGCAAAATTGCATTAACATTAGTCTATCCCACAATAAGACATCTTCTATTTATAAACTAACCCTTTTCTAAACCTTTTAGAAATTAGGGTTTTATTTAATTCCCAATCTAATTAGGAATAATAATAATAATAATAAGACTCCTCTTATTCATTTATAATTTAGCATTTCTCCAAATACTTAATTATAAATATTAGTATTTCTCCAAATACTATATTATTATTATTTAGTCAATTTAATAATAATAATAATAATAATAATAATAATTAGATGACTGTTCTTATTAATTTATAATTTAGTATTTCTCCATCTAATTCGGACATTTTAGACAGGCTTAACAAAGCCCCGAAACTGCCCCGTTACAACTGTTTCTTGACTAAGCATGAACATGACTTTTGTTCCAAAATAGTTTTCGAATTCTATTAAACTTACAAAAACCTTTTCATTTACTTAATATAACATATATAAAGAGTCCTTGTTCATTACCTCACCTAAATTGCACTTTTTAAGCTTAAAATCTCTAAGAAAGCAATTTATCAAACATGGTGTCGGCATTAGATTTTAGGATAGATTTCATAAGCATTTGTTCATGATTTAAACCATATTATCCTCTCTTATTACTCCGCACAACAACAACTAAGCTCCTTCTTTTTAATTCAACGATTTCCATTCAATCAATGATAATTAACTATAACATTTTGAATACAAATTATCTAATTTGTTATGTATACATAAAACTAATTATTTACCCTATGATTGCTGAATTCTTAAGCTTATGGGTTAGCTAGAATCCTCCCTTGTTGCTGCCTTACTATTCGAATCAAACCCCAACCCAAATTACACTTGATGCTTGCAGCCGAAAACAAGGAAATTGGACAGAGGTTTGGGAATGGTTGGTTCGACAATTAGAGGGAAAAGGAAAAAGGAAAGGAACGAAAATGGGATTGGGAGGGAAGGAGAATTCTGAGAATTCTTGGCCTGTATTAACTGTTTTCTAGCTTTACTTAGTCACCCTTAGCTTTGCTTCATGTAAGTCTATTAATATAAGAAAATGGCACCTCCTACTTGTTATACGAACTTAGTTTACTAAACTTCAACAGCTCTTGCTTGCTTTCATGACTCAATATTATATTATTTGATTATTTCCCACCTCATGCTTGCTTTAGCACACATATTGCAATAATACATATATTACCTATATTACATATATTAATTAATATATTATAATTGCTTAATTATTCCAATAAAATGAAATTGATACATTAAATAAAATAACTCATTTAATGTAATAAAAATATTATATTAAAATAATTAATATTTTTAATTAATTATTTTAATTCAAATATTTTAATGTATACAACTAATTTGTATAATTAAATATAATCATCTTATTCTCTCCATAAATTGTATTCTTACAATATACAATTTAATATATTCCATACTTTGAAAAATAAATTTAATTTACATCCATTTGGCTTAATATTAATCATTATATTACTATTTATGCTACAAGTAATTATTGTAACATAAATATAACTATCCTTATTAAATAAATAAATTTATTTATTTTATTAAAATAAACATTTTAATCCACAAATTTTTAATTAGTGAATTACCTTTCTTATTTCATCTTGTACCTTATTCAAGGTAACTTATTTATTAATTATTAAATATAATTCTTCAAATAAATGTATATTTTCCACATTTATTATATACATCTAATCCATCACGAAAAATTACAGTATATAAATATTTATGCAGTCAAACACACTTAACATATATTAAAATAAGAAATTTATTTATTATTTTTCTTATTTTAATAATATCTGAATATCCGCATTTTCACAGTAACAGCCGAGATCATATCAAAGACTTGTGCTACAACTGCAAGAAGCCAGGTCATTATATCGCAAAGTGCACCAAGCCACTGCGAGAAGAGCTAAAGAAGGATTCTAAGGGCGACAAGAAATTCCAGAAGAAGGAAAGAGGCCTTGTAGCTGAAGGATCATGGAGTGACTGTTGTCCAATTTGGTTATTGACAAATTACGCGCATGTATATGTGATCGACAAGTATTATAGTAGGAAGTAGAGTGTCGATCCCACGAGGAATATACTAATAATAACTCCAACTACTAATTTTATGTCAATTCAGTTTTATTTAAACAAACGAAAATTGAGTTTATGCAAATATTAATTCAAAACTAAACTAAATTACTAACAAAGATTAAGACCAGATTTAAATGCTAAGATTACAATTTTCCTAATGTTTCGTCTAAATCTCTTCACTCTCTTTTCAATTAATCAGTCATAACTAATCGTTAACCGAGAATTCACAATTATTTATAAAACCTCTTCTGATGGTTAGATAAACATATTTTTTCTAATTAAATCACTATATTCCTATGTGAAATAACTCAGAACAGATTCATTAATATCAAATTCTCATAAAAGTTACATGCGGTATATAGGGACCTATATTCTATCTAATACACAAATCAAGTTATTCAATCCTAAGAAGAATAATCAAGAGACATGCTATCATATTCAGATCTAAACCTATATTTCATCTTCCAATTTCATATAGATTATATCAGATAATTGCTGATCAGACAATCATACAACAAGCCCAAAATATGATAAACGATTCAATTATAATCAATAAGAGAGTAAATCAATTTAAACTAAACATTGGGTTACATTGCAATCTCAATTAAGAATTAGCTCATAACAAAGTTGGAAAACATCATCATGAAATTAAATAGCATCTTAGATTACAAAGATAAAAGGAAAGAATAGAGAAACAAAAACTGTGTCTGCCTTTCATCTTTTATCACCTTCGTGCTCTTTAAGATCTGATGAGAAACCCCAGCTCTAATGGTGTATTTGATGTATATCTTATTATCAGCCTTGGTTGCCAATTTATAACCTCACTCCTCCGCTAAGTAGACTCCACATCCTATTAGACTTCAATATAACCGCCTCACAATCCTAGTGTAACTTAACAAGCCAACGCACATCATAAGTCAAGGTCAGCCGCACAGCCAGCGTCGTTATGCCACCCAGCAGCCCCGTGCGCAAGCAAGCGTGCTGCCTGCAAGCCTTGCGCCCATGTGCGCCAATGCTGTTTCGTCGTGTCATCTGCCCCCGACATGCCAACATTTGTCGCACGCTGTCGACGCCCGATGTACGCTGAGCCCCAAATGATGCATTTCACTACTCATTCATGACTGATAACTTATGATTTGTTGTTTCGCATACCATTCCAATCTCGGCTCCATTTCCTACACAGACACACTAAAACGTATAAAAATGAACCAAAAATACCTAAGAACTCACAATATCATCAAACCAAGAATACCCGAATCTTAGGTATAAAACCCACTAATCAAATACTCCCAAACTTGAATCTTTGTTTGCCCTCAAGCAAAACACTAACATAAAAAACTATGAAAAATTACTTTAATAAGCAACAAACTCGAGCAATGAATTAATATGATTCTAAAATATGGCCTCAAAGATTTCATATAAATGATAACTCAAGCAAAAATTCAAGAATATACAAAGCCTAAAATTTCAACCTATTCACCAGTTCCACATCTACTCATGACCCTTTAAGTGTGTGCATATCCCAAGTGTTCAAACTAATCATGACTCAGATAAGACCATGTAATCAAATACTTTACAAAAGATATTCAATATCAACTCTAGACCCCTACTTGCCACATCAATCTCTGCTAAAGTAACATCACATTCCCTTCCCAAATATTTTTTAAACAATTTTTTTTCTAGTGAGTGCATTTTATACTCCATCTCACTTCCTATTAAACGAGTGCGTTTTATGCTCCATCTCGTGCCTTACATGTGCTTATGGGTGAATGTGTTTTTGTTAGTTTGCAGATTTAAGAATATACATACAATCAACATTGATGTAAAACAGAAGCATAAAATAAATCATATTTTAAATTTTTGCTGCAATCCCATGATCACCTTGATGTGATATTATTAATCGAGGAGAGATAAAATATATACCTTATGAAGATGAATCAACTCTTTGATTTGATCTTCAAGTTCCAATCCTTTGCTCGTCCGTGCTTCTTTGAATCCTCAGTAGCTACTCAACGCGTGCAGCGCTCTAAAGGTGATCCACCAAGAGATTATTGATTGAAGAAGTAAAAATTTAGGTTTCTCCAAACCTAGGGTGACTAGCCCTAATTCTCGCTCCCACTCCTAATTTTTTAAGTTGTAGAGAATTGTTGTTACGTAATATCTCTATACTTATAGTAACCTTCTCCCTTAATCTATCATAAGACCTCTCTTTATATAGACTTTTCTTCCTCCTAAACTATTTAGGATTTAGGGTTTTAATTTAATTCTCAAACTATTTAAGAACTAAATTATTTGTAATAATAATAATAATAATAATGATAATAATAATAATAAGACTCCTCTTATTAATTTATAATTAGTATTTCTCCAAATACTTGTTAGGTTTGTATATTACGCGAGCATGCAATCAAATTACACAAATATAGCGGAAACACTATAAAATCAGATTTTAAAATTTTATACAAACCATCACCATGATCTTTCCTTGTGCTCAATTATCAATTAAACGAAAGAGATAAAGAATAAGAATTATACCCTCGTAGAATCGTGCTACTTCAGGTACAAGTTCAACTCCAAATCTTTTCACGTTCTCCTTGAAATTTACCGGTTAGATTCCTTCCTTTGATCAACGTTAGCCACTTAAGTGTTTGGCCTCTAGAGGTGATCCACTAAGGAATAATATGTATTCAAGAAGATGGGTGTTGACAAAATCCTAGTTTCTATCTCTATAGAAATTCTCAGTACTCTCCAACATTAAAAGTGTGTGTAACCCCAAATTATGATAAAACTCCTCTTATTTATAGATATAGGGAACCCTCCTAAACTATTTAGGATTAGAGTTTTTATTCTAATTAAACTCTTAATCCAATTAGGAATTTATGAGAGTACTTTTATTAATTCCCAAACCCTTTTAGGAATTAAATAATAATAATAGTAATAATAATAATAATAATAAGACTCATCTTATTAATTTATATTTAATATTTTTAAAATATTAAATAATAAATATTAAGCTATTTAATTTATTCTATCTCCATAGATTAAATTAAATACACTTAACTTGTTATTACGATTATGCCATTTACTTCTTAAACAAATATTTTTTCTTTTGCGGTGTGACCCTTTAGGTTTTTCATATTAAACCGGTTGTGAATAAATCAATTAGAACAATTCTAATCTTAGTTAAATAAATAAATTAAACTATTTAATTCATTTAAATAAATAATATTTATTCTACAACAAGGGTAAGCCCCCTTAGCGATCAATAACTTTCCAGATAATATAGATTTCAACATTAATCACAAAAGAACCTTTCTGTGAATAGTTATCGTACAATTCAATCCTTCTACCATACAATGTCACAATCAAATATAAGATATGGAATTACTGTCAAGTCTTATTTTATTTGATTATATGTATTTCGATTCTCAAATGCACAACTCTAAATAATGCAAATTAAAAACTCATTTCTAATTTCATTCTGCTTTGGCTAAAGACTTCTGAGTTGTCAATAATCGAATCATATAGGACATTCTCTCATTTTACTAGAAGTGATAGATTCTTTGTCGACCATTCATCTATCTCCATGTACAACTTATTATACCCAATCATACCCTTTGATATACCCTAAAGGTCTTAAGGGACATGTCAAAGTATAACTCATCATACACAAGATACTATGATGATCTCAAGTCTAAGGATCACTTATACAATTATCACTTAAGGAATTCCTATTGACAAACAAGTAAAACTCCATTAGGTATTCCTTTAGCGAGTCACGTTCAGTGAACTTATTCTCCAATAAGCACCTACATACTTGCTTTAGTGTCTCCACACAAATTATTATGAGATCAATCATCCTCTTTCTAAGAGCAAGCAAAGTATGTACTAATCTATCTGGATTCAATAATCCCCTTTTAGTAATCCAACGATTAGGAACGATTTTAGTTTATGAGCTATGTAGAATTTAGATCTCATTAGCATGATCATCATCATGATTCTAAAAGCATTGCTCAAAACTATGGGTTTATCACATTTAGTATAACAACACCATGTAGATAAAGTAAAATACCTTTAATAAATAAATTCTTTTATTAATAAATGAATAAGATTACAAAGTATATGCTACATCATATTAAATACGATTGGCTTGTGTGCATACTACTTTCAATCTTCCACTTGCACTAAAGTCAATCGCCATGGTATCTAATACCATTCTTCTCTAAGTGACGATCATCCTGCTGTTGGATAAAGCTTTAGTAAATGGATATGCAATATTGTTCTCGAGAGTCCACTATCTCTATAGTGATTTCTCCTCTTTCAATGATTCCTCTAATCAAATGAAAGTGCCACAACACATGTTTGAATCCAAGATGAGACTTAAGAACTATTCCTAGTTCTGTAATGAATGTTTCATCCAAACAATCAACTTGCAGCTTCATTTATAGCTATATACTTTGTCGTTGTCACTAAACCAACAACTCTTTGTTATTTGGAACCTTTCCAATTCACTGCACCACCATTCAAGGTAACGATTTACCCTAAAGTGGATTTGTTATCGTCTTGATCAGTCTGAAAAACTTGAGTCTGTTTAACCTTCTAGTTTTAACTCAGACCTACCATGAATCATGATTACATCCTTCGTACCTGTTAAGTATTTAAAGATGTTTTTCACTGTCTTACACTAATCTTCTTCAGAATATGACTGATCAACATCAGGTCTTGTATATTCATTACATACATGATAGTAACTCATGCGAACTCTCTTTCATTGGGGACAATTTTAGAGAGATTCACTCCATGACTCATCATCATGAGACCTCTCTTGAAGTTTGCCATGCTAAACGCCTTTAGCATCAAATGAATATACGTTCCTTGGGTCAAGCCGAGCATCCTTTTAAATCTATCTATATAGATTTGTATCCCCAATTTATAGGATGCTTCTCCCAAGTCATTCATGGAGGAATGTTTAGACAATTTTATCTTTACTGGTTGTAGCACTGGTATGTCGTTACTTATCAGTAGTATATCAACATATAATACTAGGAATGTCACAATGCTCCCACAGACCTTTTTGTACACACTAGATATCTTAAATTCGCACAGCGGTCATTAGTTCCAGAACGGGGGTTGCAACCAACTGCACAAGATGGCGAGATGGTTTTAATGATTGCTGAGCGTCGATGGGGTTTGTTCACGACACAACCGGATCCAGCAGTTATAGCCGTGGTAAAGGAATTTTATGCGCATGTTAAGGACCGTGATGGGTTTACGGTGCGAGTGCGAGGAAAGACTGTGAATTTTGATTGCTCAGAGATTAATCACATCTATGACTTGGCAGATTTGGGTTCTCATAATGAGTACACAGCTTTTGTGCGTAATGGACCTGACTACGATCGGATAATTCAAGAATTGTGTCAGCCGGGTACAACATGGAAAGCTCGTGGGCGCGGTAGCATGAACTTTGCGCAATCCAGGCTCAGTCAGTATGGCATGGTATGCTTTCTTGTGTGCTAAACTAATGCCGTCTACTCATGTGAGCGATGTGACAAAGGAAAGAGCCGTGCTTTTGTATTGTTTGGTGACTGGGAAGACCATGAACGTTGGCCTTATTATTAGAAAATCCATTATCCGTGCTGCAGAGGGTGGTACCACTGGTGGGTTACCACACCCCTCTCTTATTTGTGCTCTCTGTGCACGGGCGGGGGTCAAATGGAAGGATGATGAGATGATGCAACCGCCTATGCCTGTTCTGGACCACAAGATGATTATACGCTATACTGTTAAATGGACAGGAGGTCAAAGTCATCCGCGTGGGTTAGGATTTATAGTTTCACAGCCAGATCCTGCAGCTCAGCTAGCACCTAACCCTGCATCATCTAGTTCTTATACTGCACCGCCTCGTTTTGAAGTCCCGTTTGAGGTCCAACGTGAAATTGATCGGTGGTTCTACAATATAGAAGCCCAAAATGTTCGTTTGGCTGAGCGACAAGATACCATGTACGAGTATAATGTTTCCTTCAACAATTCCATGGTCAATATGTTTGCTCGGCTGAATCCTTCGGTTGATTCCAGTCAGTTCCCATCTGCACCTGTTTTACCTGTGTTCCCTCCGTCTGATTTGGAGCGCAGTGATGACGAGGACCAGAATGATGAGGAGGTTCCTCCTGCAGAGTAGTTTGTTCAGGGAAGTCCCCCATTCTTCGGTTTTTTTTATGTTTTTTTTCAATGAGGGCATTGCTGTACTTAAGTTTGGGGGTTGTTTTCTGTTGTTTTGTGTTTGAGTTGTTGATAGTTAATGCATTCATTTATGTTTAGTTATATTTATGTTTGCATGACATTGATAGATTAGGATTGCATTTTAGGTTGTGTTTTGCATTTAGCTGCATGAATCGAGCGATATATGATGTGTAGTCCTTTAATTTTGGGCCAATGATGAGAATTGATTGATAATTTGTGATTCACTTAGAGTTGAAAGCTGATGGAGTGATGATGTAACCAGTGAGTTAATTTGGCTAGTTTAATACTCATGTTAGCAATCTTAAAAATTGATGTATTGGTTAATCTAATTTAAGTCCTTACATACTCTATTTCTGGTAAGAACTTTGGGAATAATGTGATGAAATCGGTGAATCTTCTTTGAAGGCTAATGTAAGCAAGGACCTAAGTTTGGGGGAGTCCAAGAAGAAAAAAAAATGGAAAATTTTGAACTTTTCCCGATTAAAGAATGGAACATGTGGTGTAATGAGATGGAGCGTAAAACGCACTCATTCTTAAACACGTGTAACGAGATGGAGCGTAAAACGCACTCATTCAAAAGAAAGTGAGACGGAGCATAAAATGCACTCACTAAAAAGTTGAAAGTTGGGGAAGGGTTGAAAAAAAAAACGATTTAAATGTGGTAATTAAACCTTGGTGACGATCCCGTGCTTAGTAATTGCTTACAGTAGGTAGATTGGTCGTGTTCATTGGTAGAGTTAAGTAAAACTGTAGTTCTTTCTAAGAAATTGATTAAGTTTGTGATTTGAGTTAAGATTGACTGAAGCTGTTGGTTCGCGCGTAGCATGGGTGTTGACAAGTGAGATTTGACTAACTGGTTTTTGTTGGAACTCTTGCATTAGTTGAATACTCTATTTGAATAGTGGTATTATCTTTGAGGCCAAAGTTGAGTATTGCATTATTTGTTGCTTGATTAGGATTCGTATAGTTAGGGTGATTTGCATATTGCATTGCTTGGGGACAAGCAATCGGTTAAGTTTGGGGGTATTTGATGAGTAGGTTTTATACCTACGAATTTAGTGCTTTTGAGCTTAATTTGTTGTTATCTTTGAGTATTTTTATTATCATTTTATTCATTTTTGTGTTTATGTTGTGCATGAGGGAATTGGAAGGGTAACAAGGTCAATTCAGGTGTTTGGGAACTAAACTTGAAGCTAAGGGCGTTTTGGTAATTCTGGACATGGCGCCGGGGCGCTATAAATGAACTGGATATGGCGCCGGGGCGCCAAAGGCAGTTTAGGCGCGACAGATTATCTACTAGAAGCAGAATTGGATACGGAAAAGGACTTAATGCTTATCTTATGTAATTAGGGCAACATTAGAATAGGTGTGGATGATTGATTATTATTCTACTTTTCTTTAGAGAGATCTTAGAGATATTTTTGTGGATTACTTTTGTTCAAGCTCAGGATTTTGATGTGGGTTAAGCTTACTTTGGAATTTATTCACAATTGGGTTTGATAAAATTACTTCTTCTTAATTCAATTAATTGTTTATTTTCCATGGATAGTTTTGATCCCATAATGGCTTTTGGTTCAGTCATGAACTAATCTCCATTATGGGATTCTAACGGATTTTAATATGTAGTTTATTTACAGTCTTGGTTGCTAGATTGATTTACTTATCATAAGGATTTTCTATCATGATTGTTTTGCACGTGTGAATGCTTGATCACCATTCGATTGTAGTACTTGTATGGAATTGAAAAATAACATATAAGTATGGATTATAATCATGATAGCTTGCGAATATGAGGCTTAATTGGATAGCTTAATATTGTGTGGGACAGATAGAAATATACTGTTTCACCGTAAGAGTCGAAATAAGGACTTGTGCTTAAAATCAACATAATTGCAATTTCACATAGAAGTATAGTGATTTTGATTATAGTGGTGATTACATGATGTCTATTGAGTATGGATATTATGTGAGTAGGTCATAATGCATTGACAAATGGTTATGTCTATTTTTGTGTCCTTGGCTACTTTTCTATGATATGTGAACTTACTAGCATGATAGTGGTAACTAGATGAATTATTAAATGAAGTTAGGATCCCATTAATTCCAAGTTTGATATATTTTGTTAGTATTTGCATATTTAGTTATTAATTGATATAAAAATAATTTTGTCACCAAAAGTAAGTCAATAGTTTAGGCAAATAAGTATAGTGATAGGACTGATGCATAGTGAATTAATTTAACCCTGTCTCTGTGGGACGATACTCTACTTGTTCTGTATTACTTGTTGACCACGTATACTTGCGTGAGTTAGTGCTCTTTTATTTAAGACGTAAAAAGAGGCAACAAGATTTTGGCGCCGTTGCCGGGGACAGGCGTTAGATTTTTATTATTATCATCAGTTTAAAGCTATATTGTTTGACTTAGACAACTCTGATCTTTTCTCATTTCTATTTTTATTTTTGTTTTGGTTTCAGATACTTGTAGAATTTTTATGCACACACGCTCATCCAACTCAGAATTAACACCAGCTCAGGATAATATTGACGGAAGAGGTTGGAAAGCAAGAGTGCGTAGGAATTTACAAGCATAGTTAGAAAGAACTATTCCGAAGATGGCGGAGGAACAGAGAATCGAGGAAAGAGAGGAACATAAAGCTTTGAGGGACTATTCTATGCCAAACATCACGGGATTGCAGTCTAGCATAGTCAGACCGGCAATAGCAGCAAATACCTTTGAGATTAAACCAGGAACCATTCAAATGGTGCAGAATTCGGTCCAGTTTGGGGGTGCTGCTACAGACGATCCTAATGAGCATCTTTTGAGTTTCATTGAAATTTGTGATACATTTAGGTACAATGGAGTGACGGAGGATGCTATCCGACTAAGGCTATTCCCATTCTCATTAAGGGATAGAGCAAGAAGTTGGCTCCATTCTTTGCCTGCAGGATCAATTACTACATGGGAGGACCTAGCACAAAAATTTTTAGCCAAGTTTTTCCCAATGGCTAAAACTGCAAAACTAAGGACAACAATTTCTCAATTTGAGCAACAACAGGATGAGTCCTTATACGAGGCTTGGGATAGATACAAGGAGATGCTAAGGAAGTGTCCACACCATGGGATGCTAGATTGGATGGTGATCAACACATTTTATAATGGATTGGGACGGCAGTCTAGGCAGATGGTAGATGCAGCTGCGGGTGGAGCTTTAGGGGCAAAGAGCTATGACGAGGCTTATAACCTTATTGAGACTATGGCAGCAAATGATTTTCAAAATCCTACAGCCAGAACGTCACAGCCCAGAGTTGCAGGTGTGTTGGAAGTGGATGCTATTACCCAGTTGTCAGCACAGATGGCTGCTATGGCAAAGAAAATAGATTCGTTGTCGGAAAGCAAAGCCAAGTCAGTTGCCTTTGTATGTGAGATTTGTGCGGGGTCGCATTCAACAGATCAATGTGCTATCAACTCGTAGTCGGCGCAGTATGTGAACACTTATAAGAAAGACCAAGGTCAGTTTCAGAACACATACCACCCCAACAACCGCAATCATCCAAACTTTAGCTGGTCAAACAACCAAGGAAATCAGCAGCAGCAGTTTCAACAGAACAATCAGTTCCAGCCAGCGCAGCAACAGTATGCTCCACGACCACCTTTTCCACCGGGATATTCTCAACAACAACATCCTACTCCATATGCACCTCCGCAGGAAAAGAAATCAGAAATGGAGGAGATGATGTTAAAGTACATGGCAAATACAGAGGTGATGATCAAAAGCCAGGCAGTGGCTATTAAAAATCTGGAAGCTCAGATGGGGCAAATGGCAACTATGCTTAACAACAGGCCCCAGGGTTCATTACCAAGTAACACAGAGGCAAATCCACGGAGAGAAGGTAAGGAACAGTGTCAGACCATTACACTCAGATCGGGAAAGCAATATTCAGGAAATGAACCAGACTCAACAGCACCGAGTTTACAAGGGGATGACACTGAGATAGAAACTGAGATAAAAATTGGAGATTAACAGAGAGAGAAGAAGGATAACTACGAGTCAGTAGAGAAGGAGAAATCTAGTTCAGATGGGAAGCCCGTGAATACAGTACCGCAAGTTCACCCTCGAGTTCCATATCCGCAAAGATTGAATAAACAGATGGATGATAAACAGTTCAGAAAGTTTTTGGAGGTTTTTAAGAAACTGCAGATCAACATACCTTTCGCGGAGGCATTGGAACAAATGCCAAGTTATGCAAAGTTTATGAAGGGTATACTGTCAAGGAGGAGAAGGTTAGACGAGTTTGAGATAGTGGCCTTGACAGAGGAATGCAGTGCAGTGCTTCAACGTAAATTACCTCCAAAGCTGAAAGATCTGGGAAGTTTCACAATTCCATGCACGATCGGAAAGATGAGCTTCGATAAATGTTTGTGTGATCTTGGGGCAAGTATCAACCTGATGCCGTTGTCAGTATTCAGTCAGTTGGGATTGCCGGAACCAAGACCAACAAATATATCTCTGTAGTTAGCCGATAGATCTATCACATATCCACGGGGGATAGTGGAAGACGTACTGGTGAAAGTGGACAAATTTATCTTTCCGGCGGACTTCATCATTCTGGATTATGAAGAGGACAAAAATATACCAATCATACTAGGGAGACCATTCCTAACCACTGGGAGGACTTTGATAGACGTGCAGAAAGGGGAGCTTACAATGCGTGTACATGACCAGGAGGTGACGTTTAACGTTTTCAAAGCAATGAAACTTCCAACCGATGAAGAAGAATGCTTCAGAGTAGATTTGGTGGATAGTATAGTGCATGATGAAGTTGGAAGTTTGTTGGGATATGAACCACTGCAGCGAGTGATTGCTAAAAATTCAGATTTGGAGGATGAAGAATGTGCTGAACTTGTGCAATATCTGAATACCACCCCCAAATTCGGAAAATTCAGAACACCTATCAAGCCACTTACGAAAGCGGGAGAGACATCAGTAAAGTTGAAACCATCTCTTGAGATGCCTCCTGAACTTGAACTTAAACCACTTCCAGAACATCTCAGGTACTCATTTTTAAATAAAGATTCAAAGCTACCTGTGATTATTTCTTCTGCACTAACATCTTTTCAGGAGGAAAAACTGCTACGAGTGCTTAGAGAGTTTAAATCAGCTATTGGATGGACCATAGCCGATATCAAGGGGATAAGCCCGTCTTTTTGCATGCATAAGATCTTATTGGAAGATGGTAGCAAGCCGACAGTTGAACAACAAAGAAGGCTCAATCCTATAATGAAAGAAGTGGTTAAGAAGGAGATACTGAAATGGCTGGATGCGGGAATAATCTACCCTATCTCGGATAGTGCATGGGTGAGCCCTGTGCAGTGCGTACCAAAGAAGGGTGGAATGACCGTGGTCACCAATGAGAATAACGAGCTGATCCCAACGCGAACCGTAACAGGGTGGAGAATTTGCATGGACTACCGCAAGCTTAACAAAGCTACAAGGAAGGACCATTTTCCACTTCCATTTATCGATCAGATGTTGGACCGACTGGCGGGTCATGAGTACTATTGCCTTCTGGATGGGTATTCAGGATACAATCAGATTACGATAGCTCCAGAAGACCAGGAAAAGACTACGTTTACAAGTCCATACGGCACTTTTGCCTTTAGAAGAATATCTTTCGGGTTGTGTAATGCTCCAACCACTTTTCAGCGATGTATGACAACGATTTTTTCAGATATGGTCGAACAGAATGTTGAGGTATTTATGGATGACTTTTCGGTATTTGGTGATTCTTTCGATCTATGTCTTAAAAATTTGGTAATGGTTTTAAAGAGATGTGTTGAAACAAATTTAGTATTGAATTGGGAGAAGTGCCATTTTATGGTACAAGAAGGAGTCATACTGGGACACAAAGTGTCGAAGAAAGGCATTGAGGTGGATAGGGCAAAGCTGGAAACTATTGAAAATTTACCTCCGCCTACGTCAGTAAAAAGTGTCCGCAGTTTTCTTGGACATGCAGGCTTCTACCGCAGATTCATCAAGGACTTCTCCAAGATAACTAAACCATTGTGCAGTTTATTGGAGAATGATGCACAGTTTAATTTTGATGAGGCTTGCATGCAGGCATTTGAGCATTTGAAGAATAAGTTAACGTCAACACCAGTTATCACAGCACCAGATTGGGAGTTGCCGTTTGAGCTTATGTGTGATGCCAGTGATTACGCAGTAGGGGCTGTTTTGGGGCAAAGAAAGGAAAAGATGTTTCATGTGATATACTATGCCAGCAAGACCCTTACAGATGCACAGTTAAACTACACCACCACAGAGAAAGAGTTATTGGCAGTGGTGTACGCCTTTGATAAATTTAGGTCATATCTGATAGGCACAAAGGTGATAGTGTATACGGATCACTCGGCAATTCGACACCTAGTGGCAAAGAAGGATGCAAAGCCCAGGTTGATCAGGTGGATATTGATTTTGCAAGAATTTGATTTGGAGATCAAGGATAGGAAGGGTACTGAAAACCAAGTGGCAGACCACTTGTCTCGACTAGAGCAGCCAGAAAGGGAGGTAGACAGCAAAGTTGGAATTAATGAATCCTTTCCAGATGAGCAGTTATTTGTGGTGCAAGGGGAAGTGCCATGGTTCGCGGATTATGCAAATTACTTGGTGAGTAAGATGATACCTTCTGACTTGGTGGGACACCAAAAGAAAAAGTTCCTGCATGATGTTAAATGGTATATATGGGATGAGCCGTATTTGTTTAAACAGTGTGCGGATCAAATGATAAGAAGGTGTATCCCGTATAATGAGACCGAAGGGATTTTACATGATTGCCATTCTTCTGTGTATGGAGGACATTATGGCGGAGAGAGAATAACGGCTAGAGTACTTCAAGCAGGATTTTACTGGCCGACAATCTTTAAAGATGCATACAGTTTTGTTCAGCGGTGTGATAGATGTCAGAGAGCAGGTAATATTTCAAAGAGGAATGAAATGCCTTTGAATACAATCCTTGAAGTAGAAGTTTTCGACGTTTGGGGGATTGATTTCATGGGCCCTTTCGTGTCTTCGTGCGGTAATCTCTACATCTTGTTAGCCGTTGACTATGTGTCTAAATGGGTAGAAGTGGCAGCACTCCCGACAAATGATGCCAAGGTAGTCCTAAAGTTTTTGCATCGAAGTATTTTCACTAGATTTGGGACTCCTAGGGCCATTATTAGCGATGAAGGTAGTCATTTCTGCAACAGGCAGTTCACAGCGTTGCTGGCCAAGTATGGGGTAAATCATCGTATTGCTACAGCTTATCACCCCTAGACGAACGGACAGGCTGAAGTATCCAATCGAGAAGTAAAAAGAATCCTCGAAAAAATTGTGAATCCGACGAGGATGGATTGGTCCTTGCAACTGGATGATGTTGTGTGGGCCTATCGGACTGCTTATAAAACTCCGTTGGGCATGTCACCATTTCAGCTTGTTTATGGAAAGGCTTGTCATCTTCCTATGGAGCTCGAGCACAAGGCATATTGGGCAATTCGTAAATTGAACTTTTATTCAATAGCTGCAGGGGAAAAACGATTACTTCAAATCAATAAGTTGGATGAATTTGGATTACGAGCATATGAAAACTCGAAGTTGTACAAGGAGAAGGTGAAGAAATGGCATGATCGTAAGATCATAGATAGAACATTTGAACCGGGTCAAAGGGTTTTACTTTTCAACTCCAGACTCAAACTTTTTCCCGGGAAGCTGAAATCAAGATGGTCAGGACCATTCACGGTGAAGACGGTTTTTCCACATGGCGCGATTGAAGTATACGACAAATTTCCGGATCAATCGTTCAAGGTGAATGGACAGAGGTTGAAGCATTACTTTGGGGATGAGGTGGACAGACAGAAAGTCACCTTAGTCCTTTCTACAACATGATCTTCAGAGAAAGTCAAGCTAATTGACTATAACTTAGCGCTACCTGGGAGGCAACCCAGCGGTTTAATTTTTTTTTCCTTTGTTTAGTTAATTGATTATATTTTTTTTAGGACTAACTTGGGTGTTTGGGCATTTTGTAGCATGTAGAAGCTTGAATTGGACAACATTTGCTTACGTATGGGAAGAAGGTAGTCATCAAGCACAAATCAAGCGCCCCCGCGCCAAAAGTAGAATGGTCTCAAAAGTTATAGCGCCCCGGCTCTATAATACTAAGAAGAATAGCGCCCCGGTGCTAAGGCTCCCTCACTAGTACTGTTTATTGAGCCCCGACGCTATAAAACAAAGGGTATGGCGCCCCGGCGCTATAGCTAATTCCCAGACACTGCTTATGGCGCCCCGGCGCTGAAGGTAAGGCAAAATATGGCACCTCAGCGCTATAATCGGCATTTAAAAAAAAAATAGGGCTTCCAACCCTAAACAGGTACCATAATAGCAGCCTTTGTTCTTGTTTCTTCCCTTTTTCTTCCATTTATCTCAATTTCTCCCAAGAATTTTGTTCCCAAGTAGTACTTGTACACAAGCAATTTTGCTAGCACGGATTTAGGGTCTCGATTAAGCACTCTCTCCCTACTTTTTCTCTCTTTCAACGGTACGTCAAGGTCAGTTATTTTGTTGTTTCAATTGAATTAGTTATGCACGGTATGAGGCGAATTTATCAAAAACTCTTGTTTGTTTGACATGATACCTTGTTTGGGAATGCCTTATCTATGATTGGGGTTCATGTTTGCACTTATTGAAGTATTGCATGTTGAAATTTCCATGTCGCCCACTAGGTGTTTGATAATATGCTTGGGTGAATGTTTTTGGGGATAATGTGCAATTACATGCTTGATGGCTCATGATACCTAGTTAATGTGCCTATGATTAGATTGCCTATGCATTGCCATGCCACATCCGTTTTGGGAAACCATCATGATGTTAGTCTACAATTGGGTTTATAATTGGCATCATGGTATCTGCGCAATATGGTATAATTTTCACTGTTGGGTATTGTCATTGCTTCCTCGTTTGGTTCTTGTAGCAATTATGGGCATGATGACACTTATGTGGCTTGAATCACTATGAAATTGCTATAGACCTTACGTTTGGGGGTTTCCACTATGCACTTATTATATGATCATTGCACTAGTTCTTAGTTGACTATCTTGTTGTGCGAATATGTTATGGTACAATGAACTGAATTACACTATTTCTTGCTTTTAGGTAACTATGGCATCCAAAAGACAACGTGGGGAAGGATCTACTTCTACTCCAACCAAGACCTTTGACAAGAAGCGATTTGCTAGTGCAGAAGCGCAAGATAGATATCTTAAATTCGCACAACGGTCATTAGTTCCAGAACGGGGGTTGCAACCAACTGCACAAGATGGCGAGATGGTTTTAATGATTGCTGAGCGTCGATGGGGTTTGTTCACGACACAACCGGATCCAGCAGTTATAGCCGTGGTAAAGGAATTTTATGCGCATGTTAAGGACCGTGACGGGTTTACGGTGCGAGTGCGAGGAAATACTATGAATTTTGATTTCTCGGAGATTAATCACATCTATGACTTGGCAGATTCGGGTTCTCATAATGAGTACACAGCTTTTGTGCGTAATGGACCTGACTACGATCAGATAATTCAAGAATTGTGTCAGCCGGGTACAACATGGAAAGCTCGTGGGCGCGATAGCATGAACTTTCCGCAATCCAGGCTCAGTCAGTATGGAAAGGCATGGTATGCTTTCTTGTGTGCTAAACTAATGCCGTCTACTCATGTGAGCGATGTGACAAAGGAAAGAGCCGTGCTTTTGTATTGTTTGGTGACTGGGAAGACCATGAACGTTGGCCTTATTATTAGGAAATCCATTATCCGTGCTGCAGAGGGTGGTACCACTGGTGGGTTACCACACCCCTCTCTTATTTGTGCTCTCTGTGCACGGGCGGGGGTCAAATGGAAGGATGATGAGATGATGCAACCGCTTATGCCTGTTCTGGACCACAAGATGATTATACGCTATACTGTTAAATGGACAGGAGGTCAAAGTCATCCGCGTGGGTTAGGATTTATAGTTTCACAGCCAGATCCTGCAGCTCAGCTAGCACCTAACCCTGCATCATCTAGTTCTTATACTGCACCGCCTCGTTTTGAAGTCCCGTTTGAGGTCCGACGTGAAATTGATCGGTGGTTCTACAATATAGAAGCCCAAAATGTTCGTTTGGCTGAGCGACAAGATACCATGTACGAGTATAATGTTTCCTTCAACAATTCCATGGTCAATATGTTTGCTCGGCTGAATCCTTCGATTGATTCCAGTCAGTTCCCATCTGCACCTGTTTTACCTGTGTTCCCTCCGTCTGATTTGGAGCGCAGTGATGATGAGGACCAGAATGATGAGGAGGTTCCTCCTGCAGAGTAGTTTGTTCAGGGAAGTCCCCCATTCTTCATTTTTTTTTATGTTTTTTTTCAATGAGGGCATTGCTGTACTTAAGTTTGGGGGTTGTTTTCTGTTGTTTTGTGTTTGAGTTGTTGATAGTTAATGCATATAGAGTAGGTGCACGTTGTTATTGATGCATTCATTTATGTTTAGTTATATTTATGTTTGCATGACATTGATAGATTAGGATTGCATTTTAGGTTGTGTTTTGCATTTAGCTGCATGAATCGAGCGATATATGATGTGTAGTCCTTTAATTTTGGGCCAATGATGAGAATTGATTGATAATTTGTGATTCACTTAGAGTTGAAAGCTGATGGAAGTGATGATGTAACCAGTGAGTTAATTTGGCTAGTTTAATACTCATGTTAGCAATCTTAAAAATTGATGTATTGGTTAATCTAATTTAAATCCTTACATACTCTATTTCTGGTAAGAACTTTGGGAATAATGTGATGAAATCGGTGAATCTTCTTTGAAGGCTAATGTAAGCAAGGACCTAAGTTTGGGGGAGTCCAAGAAGAAAAAAAATGGAAAATTTTGAACTTTTCCCGATTAAAGAATGGAACATGTGGTGTAATGAGATGGAGCGTAAAACGCACTCATTCTTAAACACGTGTAACGAGATGGAGCGTAAAACGCACTCGTTCAAAAGAAAGTGAGACGGAGCATAAAATGCACTCACTAAAAAGTTGAAAGTTGGGGAAGGGTTGAAAAAAAAACGATTTAAATGTGGTAATTAAACCTTGGTGACGATCCTGTGCTTAGTAATTGCTTACAATAAGTAGATTGGTCGTGTTCACTGGTAGAGTTAAGTAAAACTGGAGTTCTTTCTAAGAAATTGATTAAGTTTGTGATGTGAGTTAAGATTGACTGAAGCTGTTGGTTCGCGCGTAGCATGGGTGTTGACAAGTGAGATTTGGCTAACTGGTTTGTGTCGGAACTCTTGCATTAGTTGAATACTCTATTTGAATAGTGGTATTATCTTTGAGGCCAAAGTTGAGTATTGCATTATTTGTTGCTTGATTAGGATTCGTATAGTTAGGGTGATTTGCATATTGCATTGCTTGGGGACAAGCAATCGGTTAAGTTTGGGGGTATTTGATGAGTAGGTTTTATACCTACGAATTTAGTGCTTTTGAGCTTAATTTGTTGTTATCTTTGAGTATTTTTATTATCATTTTATTCATTTTTGTGTTTATGTTGTGCATGAGGGAATTGGAAGGGTAACAAGGTCAATTCAGGTGTTTGGGAACTAAACTTGAAGCTAAGGGCGTTTTGGTAATTCTGGACATGGCGCCGGGGCGCTATAAATGAACTGGATATGGCACCGGGGCGCCAAAGGCAGTTTAGGCGCGACAGATTATCTACTAGAAGCAGAATTGGATACGGAAAAGGACTTAATGCTTATCTTATGTAATTAGGGCAACATTAGAATAGGTGTGGATGATTGATTATTATTCTACTTTTCTTTAGAGAGATCTTAGAGATATTTTTGTGGATTACTTTTGTTCAAGCTCAGGATTTTGATGTGGGTTAAGCTTACTTTGGAATTTATTCACAATTGGGTTTGATAAAATTACTTCTTCTTAATTCAATTAATTGTTTATTTTCCATGGATAGTTTTGATCCCATAATGGCTTTTGGTTCAGTCATGAACTAATCTCCATTATGGGATTCTAACGGATTTTAATATGTAGTTTATTTACAATCTTGGTTGCTAGATTGATTTACTTATCATAAGGATTTTCTATCATGATTGTTTTGCACGTGTGAATGCTTGATCACCATTCGATTGTAGTACTTGTATGGAATTGAAAAATAACATATAAGTATGGATTGTAATCATGATAGCTTGCGAATATGAGGCTTAATTGGATAGCTTAATATTGTGTGGGACAGATAGAAATATACTGTATCACCGTAAGAGTCGAAATAAGGACTTGTGCTTAAAATCAATATAATTGCAATTTCACATAGAAGTATAGTGATTTTGATTATAGTGGTGATTACATGATGTCTATTGAGTATGGATATTATGTGAGTAGGTCATAATGCATTGACAAATGGTTATGTCTATTTTTGTGTCCTTGGCTACTTTTGTGTGATATGTGAACTTACTAGCATGATAGTGGTAACTAGATGAATTATTAAATGAAGTTAGGATCCCATTAATTCCAAGTTTGATATATTTCGTTAGTATTTGCATATTTAGTTATTAATTGATATAAAAATAATTTTGTCACCAAAAGTAAGTCAATAGTTTAGGCAAATAAGTATAGTGATAGGACTGATGCATAGTGAATTAATTTAACCCTGTCTCTGTGGGACGATACTCTACTTGTTCTATATTACTTGTTGACCACGTATACTTGCGTGAGTTAGTGCTCTTTTATTTAAGACGTAAAAAGAGGCAACAGATTCTGGCCGGGGCGAGGATTTTGTGTAGTAACTTCTCGCCGGGGCGAGAAAGCGGCTGATGGAAATTTTTAAGTTGCTGGCATTCAGTTATTTTGGAAAGGTTGAAGTGATCAAGGACTCTTGTTATTAATCTGATTGAGGGACTCAAGGAGACTATAAATAGAAGATCAAGACTTGGATTAAAACATACACAGACTTATTCAGAGATTGAGCTTTCAGAGCTGAGCAAGGAGATTGGAGGACAAGTCAAGCATCGTGAGAAGTTCAGATTGGAGAGCTAGAGATTATACTGAGTTTTCTTTTAATCTTTATCCTCTGATTTGTAATTAATTATGATGACTTATTTTGGTATTCTAGTTTTAATTGCTAGTATGAACTAAATTCTTAGTTAAGGCTACAATGGAACCAGTTATAATTATGAGTTGATTATCTATTTGATTTCAATTGTTCAATTTGATGGGAGTTGTCTATCTTATTTTATGCTTGTTGATTAATTGTTTGGCCGACAATTAGCGGGTTACCTTAGATGAATTTGGGAGATGAAATCTAGGGTTAGAACTGGATAAGATAGCATGTATTCTTAATTATTTGCATGTGTTGAATAATTAGATTTGTGAAGTGAATAGGGATATCTCTTTGCTGCATGTAACAATTGGAAATTGAAACTTAATGAATTTAATCCTTTAACTTTGCATAGGAATATCGTAGAGTAATTGGAATAGATAGATTTATTTGATCACTTGGAAAAGGGCTTATAAATGCAATTGAATTTCTGTTAACAACTACATTGAAGTGAATAATTGGAAGATATAGATAGATTGGTTTATGATAAATAACTGGGGATATTGTAGTCTTAATCATCTTAAATGTGAATTTCAACCTTTGAATTAATTGTTAGTGTTAGTATTTATTTAATTATTATTAATCAAAAATCCCAATTTGTGATTGTTTAATAGAATAGGCATACTTTAGATTGACAATTGGAAATTAATAACATAGTAATTCCTGTGGGTTCGATACTCTCTCTTATCACATTATTACTTGTTGATCGTGTATACTTGCACGTAATTGTCGATTGTGAAATCGGGCAACAAGTTTTTGGCGCCGTTGCCGGGGATTATTTGTGTTTATAATTTTCAATATCAGTTTAGTTAAGTCTGTTCTAGTTAAGCAAACTTATTTTTCTTTTGTTTCTTGTTCAGGTGTCTTTTGATTCGTTTATGCAAACGCGATCAAAATAACCGGAACTCGTGCAATGTGAGGATAATCTTGAGAACAAGCTTCGTCAGTTGAGAAAATTCTGTCAGGAGACACTTGAGAAAGAGAAAATGGCTAATGAAGAACAGAAATCATTGAGGGAATATGCTATGCCTAAGATAGACGAGATCAAATCGAGCATCACGAGACTAGTCATCACCGCTAATTCTTTCGAAATCAAGCCGGGAACAATTCATATGCTTCAGAATGCGGTACAGTTTGGGGGTTTAGCCAACGATGATCCAAATGAACACTTGGTTAGTTTCCTGGAGATTTGTGATACCTTCAAATATCCCAATATGACAGATGATGCAGTGAGATTACATCTATTTCCGTTCACACTGAGAGATAAAGCAAAGAGCTGGTTGCACTCACTTCCGCCAGGGTCCATCATAACGTGGGATGATCTAGCTCAGAAATTCCTAGCGAAATTTTTCCCGCCAGCTAAGTCGGCTAAGTTGAGAAACGAGATTTCTACATTTTGGCAACAGCATGGAGAGTCACTGTACGAGGCTTGGGAAAGGTTCAAGGAGTTATTAAGAAAATGTCCACATCATGGGCTACCCAAGTGGCTACAAGTTCAGACATTCTACAATGGACTGAATAATGACACTCGAACATGCATTGATGCAGCTGCAGGAGGAGCACTTATGGATAAAAAGTTAATGAAGCTTACACTTTGTTAGAGACTATGGCTACAAATAATTATTAATGGCCGACTTCCGGACTGAATCAACAAAAGGTAGCTGGAGTTTTGGAAGTAGATGCGGTCACGTCACTAACAGCTCAGATGGCAGCCATGTCTAAGCAGATTGAAGCTTTGGCAGAATCGAAAGTCCAGCAAGTAGCCTATGTGTGTGAGCTTTGTGCAGGTGCACATCCGACGGAGTATTATGCCATTAATTCGGAATCGGTACAGTTCGTGGGGAGTTATAACAGACAGCAACAGCCATACCAGAATGCATATAATCCGGGGTGGAAGAATCATTCGGGTTTCTCATGGAGCAATAACACTCAGGTTCAAAATCCAACTCCTAGAACTCAGAATCCCCCAGGTTTTCAGAACCAAGCTCCACAACATGCAGAAAGAAAGCTGAATTTAGAAGAATCGTTGGCAAGGTTTATCACAGCATCTGAGAAAAGAATGAATGATCAAGATAAGTTGCTAACTCAGGTAGATTTGAATGTGAAGAGCCAGGCAGTGTCAATTAGGAACTTGGAAAATCAGCTGGGACAGTTGGCTCACGTCTTGAATACTCGACCACAAGGAGCACTTCCAAGCGATACAGAGGTCAACCCAAGAACGGAAGGAAAGGAACAGTGCAAGGCTGTCACCTTAAGGAGTGGTAAAGAGCTGCCTGATGCAGTTAAAGGAAATTCTAAACCAAAAACAGTTGTGGAGAAAGAGGATGAGGAAGTCCCGGTGAAAAGTAAGGTGAATGAATCAGAAAAGGTGAAGGATACAGGTTTGGAGGTAAAGTCAAAGGAACTCAAGCCAGATAGTGTAGTGCCTTCTGTACCATTCCCTCAAAGATTGTAGAAAGCCAAGCTAGACAAGCAATTTTCCAAATTTTTGGATGTTTTCAAGAAACTACACATTAATATACCATTTGCAGAAGCCCTGAAACAGATGCCCAGTTATGCAAAGTTTATGAAGGATGTTTTGTCAAAGAAAAGGAAATTGGGTGAATTCGAAACGGTGGCACTTACCGAGGAGTGCAGCGCAATTTTGCAAAACAAGTTGCCACCTAAACTAAAGGATCCAGGAAGCTTCACTATCCCTTATGTAATTGGTAACCAGTTCTCTGGAATGGCATTGTGTGACTTAGGAGCTAGTATCAATTTAATGCTGTTATCAGTTTACACTCAGCTTGGGCTAAATGCACCAAAACCGACAAACATCAGCTTGCAGTTGGCAGACAGATCAGTGACATATTTGAGGGGTATTGTGGAAAATATTTTGGTTAAAGTCGATAAATTTATCCTCCCGGCTGATTTCATTGTTTTGGATTACGAAGAGGATAAGGAGATTCCCATCATTCTAGGTCATCCATTCTTAGCAACAGGGAGAACGTTAATAGATGTTCAGAAAGATGAATTGACAATGAGAGTTCAAGATCAGGAAGTCACCTTTAATGTGTTTAAATCGATGAAATTCCCTAAGGAGGGCGAGGAATGCTTACGGATAGACCTGCTTGATGAAATCGTGAATGAACAAACCATGGCAATTATTGTTGAAGATCCATTAGAAGCTGCTCTGGTTGGGATAGATACTTTTGATGATCCAGATGAGTGGGATTATGTCAAGGTTCTAGACTCATTACCTATTCCTCGGAAATTTAGCAGGCAATTTGATGTACTTGACCGGCCGAACGAAGGAGAAAAGAGGTCCAAACCGTCAGTGGAAGAGCCACATGTGCTTGAACTCAAACCCCTTCCATCTCATTTACAGTATGCTTATTTGGGAGACTCGGACACACTACCAGTAATAGTTTTTGTGCATTTGAATGAATCTCAAGAAGAAAAACTATTAAGGGTTTTGCGTGAGTATAAAACAGCAATTGGGTGGACAATAGCATACATCAAGGGAATCAGTCCGTCGTTTTGCATGCATAAAATTCTGCTTGAAGAAGGAGCAAAACCGGTCATTGAGCAACAAAGAAGATTGAATCCGATTATGAAAGACGTGGTGAAGAAGGAAATTATTAAGTGGTTAGACGTCGGTATTATCTATCCAATTTCAGATAGTGCTTGGGTAAGTCCCGTGCAATGTGTGCCTAAAAATGGAGGAATGACAGTGGTTGAGAACGAAAACAATGAACTCATTCCTACAAGAACAGTTACAGGTTGGAGAGTGTGTATGGATTACTGCAAGTTGAATAAAGCTACGCGCAAGGATCACTTTCCTTTGCCATTTATTGATCAGATGTTGGATAGGTTATCCGGTCATCAGTTCTATTGCCTTCTCGATGGATACTCAGGATATAACCAGATAGTGATATCTCCGGAGGATCAAGAGAAAACAACTTTTACATGTCCTTATGGAACGTTTGCATTCCGGAGAATGTCTTTCGGGTTATGTAATGCACCGGCTACATTCCAGCGATGCATGATAGCTATCTTCTCGGATATGGTTGAACAAAATTTGGAGGTATTCATGGATGACTTCTCTATATTCGGTGATAGTTTTGACTTGTGTCTTAATAATCTCATCTTAGTATTCAAGCGTTGTGTGGAGACGAATCTGGTGCTTAATTGGGAAAAGTGCCACTTTATGGTGTGCGAAGGGATTATTATGGGGCACAAAGTATCCGACGCAGGTCTAGAGGTGGATAGGGCAAAGATCAAAACCATTGAAAAGCTACCTCCACCGACATCTGTAAAAGGCATTAGAAGTTTTCTCGGACATGTAGGATTCTACCGTCGATTCATCAAGGATTTCTCAAAAATTTCAAAACCATTGTGTTTACTCCTTGAGAAAGATGTTCCCTTTAAGATGGATCAAGCTTGCATCGAAGCCTTTGAAGTACTGAAAAAGAAGTTAATCATAGCCCCGATCATAGTTGCTCCCGATTGGACTTTGCCTTTTGAGTTGATGTGTGACGCAAGTGATTATGCAGTGGGAGCTGTGTTGGGTCAGCGAAGGGATAAGGTTTTTCACACCATCTACTACTCAAGTAAGACACTCACAGAAGCTCAATTAAATTATACTACTACAGAGAAAGAGTTGCTTGCAGTAGTATTTGCCTTTGACAAGTTTCGAGCATATCTGATTGGAACCAAGGTGATTGTCTACACTGATCATGCAGCTATCAAATACTTGATTGCAAAGAAGGATGCCAAACCTAGGTTGATTCGATGGGTCCTCTTGTTGCAAGAATTTGACTTGGAGATTCGAGATAGGAAAGGTACGGAGAATCAAGTGGTTGATCATCTTTCAAGGTTAGAGAATGCCGACATGCAGAAAAAGAATGATGTGGTAATCAATGAGTCGTTTCCAGATGAACAGTTGTTTGGTATCAACACCTAAGTCCCTTGGTATGCTGATTATGTGAACTTCCTAGTCAGTAATGTTCTTCCGCAAGATTTCACTTCTCAGCAAAGAAAGAAATTTCTCCATGATGTCAAGCAGTACTATTGGGATGAGCCATTCCTCTTCAAAACTTGTGTGGATCAGATGATAAGACGTTATGTGCCACAGGAAGAAATGGAGAGCATATTGACTCATTGCCATTCGTCGGATTATGGAGGCCATTATAGAGGAGAAAGAACTGCAGCAAAGGTGTTACAGTCGGGATTTTTTTGGCCTTCGTTGTTCAAGGACGCCCATCTCTTTGTGCTTAAGTGTGATAGATGTCAACGGGTTGGAAATATCTTGAAGCGGCACGAAATGCCTCTCAACACCATCCTTGAGGTTGAACTATTTGATGTTTGGGGTATTGACTTTATAGGGCCGTTTCCGTCATCATTTAACAATCAATACATACTGTTGGCGGTAGATTACGTGTCAAAATAGGTCGAAGCACTTGCATTACCCACCAATGATGCCAAAGTGGTTCTACGGTTCCTGCACAAGAATATCTTTACTAGATTCGGTACACCAAGAGCCATAATCAGTGACGAAGGTACTCATTTTTGTAACAAGCAGTTCACTAAGTTGGTAGCTAAGTACGGAGTCAAACACCGGATTGCTACGACTTATCATCCCCAAACGAATGGCCAAGCAGAGGTATCGAATCGGGAAATTAAGTAAATTCTGGAGAAAGTGGTAAACCCGACTCGTAAGGACTGGGCAATGAAACCAGACGATGCTTTATGGGCATATCGCACTGCTTATAAGAATCCCATCAGAATGTCGCCGTATTGTATGGTTTATGGGAAAGCATGTCATTTACCGGTCGAACTTGAGCATAAGGCCTATTGGGCAATTCAAAAGTTGAACCTTGATCTTCAAGCCGCTGGTGAGAAAAGGTTGCTCCAATTGAACGAGATGGAGGAGTTTCGTCATCATGCCTATGAGAATGCCAAGCTGTACAAAGAAAAAGTCAAAAGGTGGCATGACAAACGGATATTGGATTGGAAGTTCGAGCCGGGACAAGCTGTGCTATTATTCAACTCCAGACTGCGTTTATTTCCTGGAAAACTGAAGTCTAGATGGTCAGGACCTTTCATTATCACTGCTGTAGGTTCTCACGGGGCAATTGAAGTCGAAGAACCAGATTCAAAGTGCACATTCAAAGTCAATGGTCAGCGACTCAAACATTATTGGGGAGGCGATGTGGATCGACAAATATCAGTGATTCACCTTTTTGCTCCCAATCAAGCTGAAGCCTAATACTGCTGAGAAAGTCGGGCTGACGACTATAAACCAAGCGCTTGATGGGAGGCAACCCGATCATGATATTTTATTGCTTTCATAGAATTAGTATAGTTAATATTTTTTTTATAGGAGTAGTTTTAGTGTTTCTGTTTGAATTTGGTCTTCAATCTTCCGTGTTTAACTCATTTATGTTGTGTTCATTGAAACAGGGATACAGTCTATGGGAATGCTTTAGATGGAGGAAACATGTTCATTGGGATGGTATAAGAGAGGACAAGAGGATCAAGAGGGAAAAGCAGGAAAAAAAATTCAAGTCTGAGGATTCTCGCCCCGGCGAGAAAATTGCACTAAGGTTTCTCGCCCCGGCGAGAACCTCTCTGTTGAAGCGCACCCCGGCCTGGATTTTTCTCGCCCCAGCCCCAACCTCTCTGCCGATTCTCGCCCCGGCGAGGTGCATAAGCTTATTTTCTTGCCCCGGCGAGAATCGCGAAATCAGTTTTTAAAATCCGATTCTAATTTGATTTTTAACATTCCAACTCCCATGCAACTTCTCCAAAACACTATTTCTCCTTCTCTAATACCGACCCAACC
Organism: Aralia elata; assembly: GCA_034770075.1. Taxonomy (NCBI): domain Eukaryota; kingdom Viridiplantae; phylum Streptophyta; class Magnoliopsida; order Apiales; family Araliaceae; genus Aralia; species Aralia elata. Next base: position 1,357,783 of record JAVJAP010000089.1, on the reverse strand, counting down.
CAATTCTATCCAATTTCTCTTCTAATTTCCTTCCAATTTCTCTCCATACTTGGATTCCTACACAAACCCTAAATCACTCCACTTTAAAATCAAACCCTAACTTCAGTTTAAACCATCTCACATTCAAGCGGGGGCATACTCTGTTGTTTTCACAATCTTCATCCGCTTCATCAGTGCATACACAAGTTTTAGGGTTTGCATTTAATTCAAGGAGTAATCAATCAGTTCACCAACGCAACATCACCCAATCGGTTCCATTGTACCGTGCCATTATCAGTTGGGAGTTAGTATAGTTGGAGTTTGGGGGGAGAAGTTGAATTGTATAGCCGATTATTTGTGTGGGTTTGTTTGCTAAGTGATCAATCATGGCTCCAAAGCGGCAACGTGGTGAGGGATCATCGTCTACTCCATCCAGGCACTTTGATCGAAGAAAGTTTATCAGTGCAGAGGCGGCTAATAGGTATGAATCGTATACATCGGGTAAAGCTCTAACTCCCGAGCGCGGTCTCACGCCTGATGAAGTGGTTGATGGTGAGATGATACATCAGATAGTAGAGAGGGGATGGGAGACATTCACTGCCCATCCGGAGCCTGCGTGTATAGCCATAGTCAAAGAGTTTTATGCTAATGCAAAGGACGCGACACCATGTGAGGTTACAATACGGGGCAAGACAGTTTCCTTCAGCGCCCAAACGATCAATGAGTATTACAACTTGAGGCCTGATTTACGTTGCCGATTCACTCGATTCCTTGGGGAGGGGCCCAATGTGGAGAAGGTAGTTACTGACTTATGCAGGCCTGGGACGACATGGATATCTAGAGGGCCACGTGCTGCACCTATGTTCCATAGCAAGGACTTGAGTCGTTATGGGAAGGTCTGGTATGCTTTCCTCTCTGCAAAACTTATGCCGTCGCAACATGTGAGTGATGTACCCAAGGAGAAAGCTTTATTGTTATATGCTATTGTGACGGGGATTGAGATTAATGTGGGTCAGCTGATTGAGGCGTCGATTCACCACACTTTACGGACTTTGCATAGTCAGGGTGGTTTACCACACCCTTCGTTGATATGTGGGTTGTGTCTTCGTGCGGGAGTTCATTGGGGAGCTGAGGAGGCTTTGCAGCACCCCTTACTACTTTTGGATCACCGTTTGATTGCACGCTATAAGGAATGGGAAGGCGGTGAGTCACATCCTCGTGGTATGGGTTACATAGTTCATTCTCCTCCTGCTGAAGAAGCACATGAGTCTGATGATGATGAGGGAGCGGGTCCTTCGGAGGGTCCTTCCACTTCTACTGGGCCAAGGAAAGCCAAGTTCAGCCTCAGTTTCGAGAGTTACAGCGTCTTATTGATTCCCATCATAAGACCATATTGAGGCAGACCCAACGATTGGCGGATCGGCAGGAGCATATGTATGCGTATCAGCAGAGTTGCACCCAAGCCATGGCGAACATGTACTCCAATATGCAGCCGATGATGGATCCTGTTCAGTTTCCCGCAGCCCAGCCATTACCAGTTTTTCCACCACCGTCCCCAAATAATGATGATGAGTTCGAGCCTACTGCTTGAACTGCTAGGGGAGTCCTCTGTTCTTAACTTTCTTTATTCCTTTCACAATGAGGACATTGTTTCATTTGAGTTTGGGGGGTGTAATTGCATATTTGCATGTTTAGTTGCATAACATCTTTAGTTTTAGTTGCATGAGTTTTAGTTTAGCCTAGTTTTTACTCGTTGTTTATTTATTTGAAAAAAAAACCCCAAAAATCCAAAAGTTTAGTAGCATAGGATCATATGATTTTGCATTTAGAGGTATTCAAGCAATGCATTTATGGAAGTCATTTAGGGATGGCCAATGATGAAATTTGATTAGTTCTACTATAGTTTAATGGGATGGATACTTATTGTTAAATCTGGAGTTTAACTGTTTTAGTTGTGGTTATTTGAGACCCTTGGTTTTTACTTGTTCACGAATGTGTATTAAAGTAATTAGGAGTTGGTTTTTCTTTGGTGTATTACATGCTCATATGTAGATATAGACTGTTATCACTTGTTGGATCTAAAAAAAAGAAAATCGAAGAAAAAAAATGAAAAATGAAATTTTTTTTTTGAATAAATACTACTTCGATGTCTGTCTACGTGCAAGAAAACTATGAATTAATGAATATAAACAGATAAGAGCAGGTCTTGACTAAGTTTGTCTTTGTGGCCGGTGTCATTTGAATGAGTATACCCTTAGGAGATGTCTTTACACTCAACGCCCTAAAATCGTCTGGTTTGGAAGTCGTTGGTTGAAAGTTCGCTACACAGGTGGCACTGAATAGCCTAATAAAGATGAACATTGCACTAGTCGGGATATATGACGAGATGGAGCGTAAAACGCACTCGTTAAAGAAAAAGAGAAAAACTGAGAAGACAAGTGAATAGCAAGTTGAGCTTAAAAGTAAAATCTGTGAATTTGTCTCTTTTTGAGCATTGTGATACTTAGAGTTGGATTCATACTCTGATTGGTTTAATATATGTTGCATACTTATGGAAGGGTTGAGAGTGATTCATAATTGCTAATAGTTGGCTCTTGGATAGTGTGAGGTTGAAATTCTGTTGAATTGGTAGTTACTGATTTCTGAGGCCGGATTTTTATGATGTCTGTTAAGTAATTGCTTGAGTATGGTTAGTCATGCATTTGCATTCATGTTGGTAGTTAGTTTAGATGTGATTTTGGTTTGTTTTGTGTTTTGCTTGAGGACAAGCAAAGTTTTGAGTTTGGGGGTATTTGATGAGTAGATTTTTAACCTACGAGTTTGATATGTCTATGGCTTAGTTCTTTACTTGTTTTTAAGTGTTTTTGGTATCTTTTATTTGCTTTCATGTTGCTTTTGTAGGTCATGGCTGGCTGCGGATTGAAAAGAAGAAAATTGGCTGGGTGCAGGGCATTCTCGTCGGGGCGAGAACTCGTGCGTTATATTTCTCACCGGGGCGGAAGCTGGCCGGGGCGAGGATTTTGTGTAGTAACTTCTCGCCGGGGCGAGAAAGCGGCTGATGGAAATTTTTAAGTTGCTGGCATTCAGTTATTTTGGAAAGGTTGAAGTGATCAAGGACTCTTGTTATTAATCTGATTGAGGGACTCAAGGAGACTATAAATAGAAGATCAAAACTTGGATTAAAACATACACAGACTTATTCAGAGATTGAGCTTTCAGAGCTGAGCAAGAAGATTGGAGGACAAGTCAAGCATCGTGAGAAGTTCAGATTGGAGAGCTAGAGATTATACTGAGTTTTCTTTTAATCTTTATCCTCTGATTTGTAATTAATTATGATGACTTATTTTGGTATTCTAGTTTTAATTGCTAGTATGAACTAAATTCTTAGTTAAGGCTACAATGGAACCAGTTATAATTATGAGTTGATTATCTATTTGATTTCAATTGTTCAATTTGATGGGAGTTGTCTATCTTATTTTATGCTTGTTGATTAATTGTTTGGCCGACAATTAGCGGGTTACCTTAGATGAATTCAGAAGATGAAATCTAGGGTTAGAACTGGATAAGATAGCGTGTATTCTTAATTATTTGCATGTGTTGAATAATTAGATTTGTGAAGTGAATAGGGATATCTCTTTGCTGCATGTAACAATTGGAAATTGAAACTTAATGAATTTAATCCTTTAACTTTGCATAGGAATATCGTAGAGTAATTGGAATAGATAGATTTATTTGATCACTTGGAAAAGGGCTTATAAATGCAATTGAATTTCTGTTAACAACTCCATTGAAGTGAATAATTGGAAGATATAGATAGATTAGTTTATGATAAATAACTGGGGATATTGTAGTCTTAATCATCTTAAATGTGAATTTCAACCTTTGAATTAATTGTTAGTGTTAGTATTTATTTAATTATTATTAATCAAAAATCCCAATTTGTGATTGTTTAATAGAATAGGCATACTTTAGATTGACAATTGGAGATTAATAACATAGTAATTCCTGTGGGTTCGATACTCTCTCTTATCACTTTATTAGTTTCAAACAAAACATTATTATTATAAATAGAGCAAAATTTGTTCTTATCCAACAACGAAAGTAATACTATTTCTAAAGAGAACTGGAACATAATAACAACTTATTAACTTAATAGACTTGCCTATATGCAATGTTAAACTATAAGTTCCTACGGCTAATGCAGCAACCATTGCTCCATTCCCCACACGTAAGATTACTTCCTCTTTGTTTAGTTTTCTACTTCTACTTGTTCTCTGCATTGAATTGCATATGTGAGAACTACAGCCAGTATCCAATACCCAAGTAGAAACTTGACTTACAAAAAGATTTATTTCAATCATGAACAAACTTGTATCTGTAACCGAAGCTTCACTAAGCTTCTTTTGGTTAGCCTCTGCAAGATGCTTCTTACAGTTTCTTTTTCAGTGTCCTGATTTATTGCAGTTGAAGCAAACTCCTTTGCTATCTACATCAGTTTTGTTCTTAGTGTCCTTAGTTATTGCCTTTCTTTTTACCTTCTTTAAATCTTCTTCTTTTTAGAAGATCCTTTGGCCCGTTTCCTTTTCTGGGAAGAATAATATACAAGTAAGACTTGGTCTTTCTTGGTTAGAAAGTGACTCTTTGTAGTTTTTAACATTTTAAGCAACTCAGGCAGGCTGACATCTAGCTTGTTCATGTGAAAATTCACAACAAATTATGAGAAAGAGTCCGGAAGTGATTGTAAGATCAAATCTTGGATCAACTCTCCATCCATTACAAAACCCAGTTGTCCCAATTATTCAATCAGATTGATCATTTTTGAGGACATTTGTCTATACTGTAGGGCCATCGGTTATTCTAGATCGAAAGAGCTCCTTAGATATTTAATATCTAATAGTCCTACTTTCCTCACCATGCAACTTCTTGAAGGTGCAGGAGTATAGTAGGAGCATCCATAGTTTCTTGCCGACGCTGAAGCTCGTTACTCATGGATGCGAGCATGATGCATTGAGCCATCTGTGCATCATCTTGTCACTTTCTAAAAGTAGCAATCTCTTCCTCAGAGGTTGTTTCTGCAACAATTGCATGGACAGGCGTATTAAGGACATAAGATAGCTTTTCAGGCCTGAGAACTATTCTCAGATTCCTTAACTAGTCCATGTAATTCAGTCCAGTTAATTAGCATCTAATATGCTCCGCAATGATAGTAACTTCAGATATCTTGAGATTTTGATGTTGACTTTTATATCCATGTGTCAGCCTCCTTTTTGCTTGCCTGTCACATGACTCTACTTTTTCACCTAAAATCATTGAGTTGTCACTACCAGTGAACTAGCTGGTAGACACATCTTCTGATCTTTAATTTCAGCTGAGGATGTTTGGTTAGTCCATTGGGACCTTCAATCAGTAACGCTTCCATGTCAGTATATTTGTCAGACTTGATTCAACTTTACGAATATGGGAGATTGTAGTGTTTGCTCTACGTTCAGAAGATAGCTTTACGATAATATCTGAACTCTACGAATTACCTTTATTACCTTTATCTGATTCTATGATTCTTACTTTTGCTGAACGATCTTTGAGTTACCTTACACTTAGACTTTTACTTTGCGATACTCTGAAGCACTCTACGTTCAGTCTTTGCTTGGTGAGCTTTGCTTGACTTTATGATCCAGTTCACTTTACAAATTTTTCTTTGAGAATTAAAGTGAAGTTTATGATAGATACAAAAGCTCTGCGATCTGTCTGATGCATTACTATCATAAGTTAACTCTGCGATCCTACTTGACATTACAGACTGGCAGATTAACTTTACACTTAACTTGAGCCTATTTAACTATACATCAGATTAACTCAATGAGATCAACCTAACAAGTTTGATCTTTCTATTCTAAGTACTTGTACATTAGATCAACAAATTATTATTAAGGACTGTACAAAACTTACTGGCACAAACATTCATTAATAGCTTTTATCATCAAATCAAATCATAATAATCATGTAAACTCTAACATAAAGGTTCTTAGCAAATTATAACCTTGGTGATTACCCTCCTTTGTGGAATATCCCCACTTTCTGATCACAATCAGATAACAGATTATATTCTTGTCGGACTAAGTTTGTACTTAATATTTGGAGCACTAATAATGATACTGCTAGAAAGGTTATAGTTAGTTAGTTAGTTCATAAAATGAATCCAAACTACAAAGCTGCCCCAACATAAAATTTGTTTGTAAGTTATTATAAGATTGGTTGTGAATTTTTTTGTTAGTAAGATTTAGTTTTGAAATTTTTCGTTCTTTATAGTTTAAAGTTCTTAAAAGGCAGTTTAATATATTATGTTTGTGCTTTTGAAAAGGGTAAGATTTTACTTACCTAGAATTGTGCTTACATCGGCTAATCATTCATAGGCAAGATTAATTTTTTTAGTGTCTTACACTTGCACAAAATTGAAGCTTCAATTTTGATTAGTTACTTATTTCTATAAATTGGTGTGACTAAATTGATTTGTCCTGCCTATCTCTACATAATTTCCTACATAACAGTTCATATGTGACATCTATCCCCCTCGTGCTGTTTTTGTCTTCAATTTTTTTTACCAGTTTCCAAAGAAGCTAACCAGGCAACAAAACAAGGACATGAAAGAACTGGTATGATACCCTTTTACTCTCCAAGAATACAAATCTTAGTGCTCTTTGAAAGGTCTGGTTTGAATTGTTCCCATATCGTGGTGGATGTTTTTGATCCATCCATAGTCGCGATCAAGCGTTGTAAGTCCTCCTCTCAGGTAACTCCATTTTTGTTATAATCATATTATAAAGACATGAGAGTTGTTAGCTGAAAATGAGATAGTTAATCAACTCTGCTTACAAACATGAAGCAAACAAAAACTTCAAATATTTCCTCTGTTTTAATAGCTACAAATTCCTAAAAGCTATATTGAGATGAAACACCAATGCTTCTTTTGGGATTTTCAAGGGACAATAGTTTGATTTTGATTATGAAATTTAAGATGAAAACTAAATAAATTCCATCCATACCTACCCACGGTAACATGGAAGTTTGTTGTCATGGCAATGGTCATGCAGGTATGTCACAAAATCCAGCCACATTATGAAAATCTGCAGTAACATAGAGTAATATGTTACTATATTATCTTAAACTAACAAAAAACCAGAATATAAGTATAAAACAATAGAGAAACTAGACTAAACCAGTAGCGAACACCATAGAGTTTAAGCATTTGAACAGAACTATATCTTTTGTTTTCATATTTATCAGATTTTTATGGCCCTTTGATGTTTTCATTTTAGTTATTAGTTTTTTTTACTAGGTAAATTTGTCTTTTTTTATGTTAACTTTTACAGAATTAAACAATTATCCAACTTCTATATTCGATCATTCTTAAGAATTTGAGTTCTAATATTGATATTGCTAGAAAGCTTATAATTAGTTAGTTCATAAAATGAATCCAAGTTATAGAACTTCCCCAAGGTAATATCTTTCTTTATTGGAGATTTTGAATATTTAGTTTTGATTAATTAATTATTTCTATAAATTGGTTTGACTAAGCTGATTTATTCTGCCTATTTCTAGATATTTTTCTAGATAACAATTCAACTGGTATTAATTACTAAATTGGAAACATCTTAGGAAGATGAAGATGAGTGTATTCAGATGTTTCTTGTAAGACCCCTATAACACCCCCGAAATCCGGGTCTACCTTTAAACCCGGGTCCGATGCATCATGGTACTATTCATTCAACATTCGCATATATCTAACTATATAATCTTAAATGACACGAATGTAATTACTAAGTTATTACATCATATCCGCTCAATCCCATGTTCTAAAACTATAACATCTTCAAAACATCATAATAATAATAATTATTACATAATACTACTTATACTATTACAAGCATCTTCTATTCATTCATCTTTTTCTTCCCTTTGTCCTTACCGGAACCTTCGACCCCCTCGGGCTTAGCTGAAATATTTAATTTAAAAGCAAGGATGAGTATTTAATTACTCAACAAGTATAACAGTTTAATAACAACAAAATCAAGAATCATATCATCGTTGTGGTTCCTCCATAACAACAAAGTTCAAGGCCTCAATTAAATCATCTTAGGCCTCCTACATTACTTCCATTTGGGCTCCCAATATCAAAGCCCAACGGATTAACAATTAATCTTGACTTTCGTTGACTTCTCGGTTGACTTTCGTAATTTGATCGACAAGCCGAAAAATTGCGTTTTTTATTTTTGAATTTTATTAGAGATTACGTCTCGTGACATCATTTAAACGCTATGGCGTCTTTCGAAAAATCAAAAAAACGTAAAAGGCATTTTAGCGTGAATATTATTTTTACGTCTTTTTTCGGAAAAAAATTTATTTCTTTGAACGAAACCCTAATTCGTAAATTTTTAACACGTAAACACATTCTAGGTCATAATATGACCTTTAAACACATAACACAGAATAATATTCATAAATAATCATTGTATTCAATGCTAAGCTCGATTCTCGATCGTTATATTCTCCCCCTATAAGGATTCTGTCCCCAAAATCAAAATACAGGGTTATATAAAAAGATGGGGATAACGAGCTTCAACGTCAGCATGAAACTATGGATGCTCCTACTGTACTCCTACACCTTCAAGGAGTAGAATGGTGAGAAAAGTAAAACTACTATATATTAGATATCTAAGGAGCTCTTCTAATCTATAATAACCAATGGCACTACAGTATAGACAAATATCCTCAAAAATGATCAATCTGATTGAACAATTGGGATAACTGGGTTTTGTAATGGATGGAGAGATGATCCAAGATTTGATCTTGCAATCACTTCCAGACTCTTTCTCACAATTTGTTGTGAATTTCCACATGAATAAGCTATATGGCAGCCTGCCTGAGTTGCTTAAACATGTTGAAAACTGTAGAGAGTCACTTTCCAACCAAGAAAGACCAAGTCTTACTGGTAGATAATTCTTCCATGAAGCGAAAGAGGGCCAAAGGATCTTCTTAAAAGAAGACCAATTCAAAGAAGTTATAAGAAAAGGCAATAACTAAGGACACTAAGAACAAAACTGATGCAGAAAATGAGTTTGCTTTCACTGCAATAAGCCTGGACACTGGAAAGGAAACTATAAGGAGCATCTTGCAGAGGCTAACCAGAAGAAGCTTAGTCAAGCTTCGGTTACAGATATAGGTTTGTTCATCATTCAAATAAATCTTTCTATAAGTCAAGGTTCTACTTGGGTACTGGATACCAGCTATAGTTCTCATTTATGCAATCCAATGTAGAGACTAAGTAGAAGTAAAAAGCTAAACAAAGAGTAAGTAATCTTACATGTGGAGAATGGAGTAATGGTTGCTACATTAGCCGTAGGAACTTATAGTTTAGCGTTACCTACGGGCAAGTCTATTAAGTTAATAAGTTGTTATTATGTTTCAGTTCTCTTTAGAAACATTATTTCTTTCTTTGTTGGACAAGGAAGGTTCTGGTATTATATTTAAGAACAATTGTTGTTCTATTTATAATGATAATGTTTTGTTTCAAACTGGAAGATCACATGATGGACTTTGTAAACTTGACTTACATGAAAAATAATTTTGCAAATTAAACAAACTAGTAAAAGAAAAGGAGATGATCATTCAAAGAGTTGAATATCTGTATTTGATGAAATACAAGTCTGAATCATTTGAAAGGTTCAAAGAATTTAGAAGTGAAACAAATTGACAAAGTATTAAGATTCTTTGATCAGATCGAAGAAGGAATACTTGTACAATGAGTTTCTAGATCATCTTAAAATGGTATTTTCTCATAATGGATGCTTCATGATACGCAATAATTGATTAGTGTATCTAAAAGGAGAAATTGTACCTTGTTAGACATAGTGCGGTCCATAATGATTTTACGGACATTCAATTATCCATCTGGGGTTATGCCCTAGAAACGGCTGCATATCTACAAAATAAGGTAACCTCAAAATTCAGCCCCAAGACTCCATAAAAGTTATGGATAGGGAGGATTCCTAATCTTAAGTATGTTAAGATAAGGGGTTGTCCAATTTATGTGAAAAGGTTTCAAAAGATAAGTTTGGGATAAAATCTGACAAGTGCAGATTTGTGGGATATCCTAAAGAAAGTTTAGGATATTATTACTATAATCCTACACGCTGCCTTCTTGGATAAAGGTGTTTATCATTGAAGGAGTTAGTGGGAGGGTAATAGATCTTAAAAGAGTTCAAAAACTACAAAGCACTGTAAGTCAAACTGAGGAACCTGTAGATAGACCTATTGTACCACAACCGAATCGTAAATCTGGAAGAGTACCGAAGATACCTAGAAGGTATGGATTCATCATAGAGGATGATGATGAGGTACGCATCATATAGGATGATGATCTAGTTGTATACAATGAGGCTATGAGTAGAAGACACTCAGAGAAATGGCAGATGACCATGAAATCCGAAATGAAGTCTATGTATGAGAACCAAGTATAGACTCTGGTTACTCCACCGAAAGGCATAGTGCCTAAAGGGTGTATATGGGTCTTTAAGAGAAAGACTGGGGCAAATGGCAAGGTGGAGACCTATAAGACCAGACCTGTTTAATAGGTTTCAAATAAAGTCAAGGAGTTGACTGTGATAAAATCTTATTACCGGGTAATGCTCAAGTTCATTTGGATTTTGCTTGTGATTGCAGCTTATTACGAAATCTGGCAAATGGATGTGGAGACGTCCTTCCTCAATGAAGACTTGAGGAGAATGTATGTATGATACAGCCAGAGGAATTTGTTTCAAAGGTTGAAGCAAATTATGTATGTAAGCTACAATGATCCATTTATGGATTGAAGCAAGCTTCTCAAAGATGGAACATTCGTTTTGATAAGACAATCAAAAGAGTTTGATTTTATTAAAAATGAGAATGAACCTTGTGTGTACAAAAGGGTCAGTGGGAGCACTGTGACATTCCTAGTATTATATGTTGATATACTACTGATAAGGAATGACACACCAATGCTACAATCAGTAAAGATAAAATTGTCTAAACATTCCTCCATGAATAACTTGGAAAGAGCATCCTATAAATTGGGGATGTAAATCTATATAGATAGATTTAAAAGGATGTTCGGCTTAACCCGATGAATGTATATTCATTCGATGCTAAAGTCGTTTAGCATGGCAAACTCCAAGAGAGGTCTCATGATGATGAGCCATGGAGTATATCTCTCTAAAATTATCCCCAATTGAAAGAGAGATCGCATGAGTTACTATTATGTATGCAATGAATATACAAGGCCTGATGTTGATCAGTCATATTCCGGAGAAGATCACTGTAAGACAGTGATAAACATCTTTAAGTACTTAACTGGTATTAAGGACGTGATCATGATATATGGTGGGTTTGAATTAAAACTAGAGGGCTAAACAAACTTAAGTTTTTCATACTGACTAAGACGATAACTGTGACAAACGAGAATTTTGTAATTTAATTGAAATATTTATTGAATTAAATAAATATTTTTCGATGATTTGATTGTTGAATTAATTAATTGATTGATAAATTTGTGGTAGATTAATTTAATTATATGTGTTACATTAATTAAATTAATGTGGAGAATTTTTATATTTAAAGTATGTGTTTAATTGAATTTATTTGATTAAATACATTATTTAAATAAATATAATGTTATTTCTAATTAATTTAATATTAATTAGAGATTTAATAATTTGTCATTATTAATAAAAGAGAATTTTATTTATGTGACTATGTGATTTAATGTAGAATTATTCTATTTTATTTAATTGATTTAAATTAGATTATTTAATTAATTTAAATATGTGACATGAACTATATTATAAGCTTTTTATTAAAATAAATTAGAAGGGGGAGAATAATTGAGTAGCCAAACATGGCCTTAGTGGGAGTTGGTGCCAGTTATTAAACTAACACCATGTTCTGTCATTTGGTTTTCACGTATTATTATTTCATGCGTTATGGTTCATCAGTTTCCAAAAGTTCATACAGAGAGAAAAGAGAGAGAAATTTGTGAGGGATTAGAGAATTAAGAAGAAATACATTCAATTGTTGCATAGTTAAAGCATTTAATCAGAGGTAATTCTTAAATTTAACCTTTAAATTATGTTTTCTTAATTTTCTCCATGAATACATGTGTTGAGTTCTCTGTAAACTAAGTTCTATGGCTAGATTTCGATAGAATGATGATTAAATGTTAGAAAACATGTATGAGCGTCTTTTATATGATGTATATGTGATTTAGAGTAATTAATTTCATGAAATCATGTTTTAATTGAGTTTTCAAAAGTTACAGAGTATGAAAATTGTATATCTGGCCCTTATGTACAAATTGTATACTTCAAATTATTTATTTAACTTAAAATTGATAATTGGGTATAATTATACATGTTTAAATAAACAATACAGAGTTCAAACAGACTAATTTGGTTAAGAAACGAGTTTACTGCGATTGATTTCGTTAACCGTATCAAAATATAAAAATAATGCATGAACAGTGAATTTTGGCCTTTAAATTTGTTGTTTAGATGGTTTATGTTGTTAAAATCACTATATACATGTTAGTTTTTAGTTTTACATTATGTATGATGTCTGGGTATGCGTAAATTGCCTATTGGGTGTGCTAATTGGAAGAAAATTGGTCTGTCTCTCGTTGTTCGCGAAGAACAGAGGAGTCGAGCTTGATGTCCAGCGCGGTCACGCTGGACAATAGCTTATTTTAGGCGCTGCCGCGCTGCAGCGCGGCCGCGCAAGGTTCCTAGTGTAAAAGTGGCGCGGCCGCGCCGGTTTGCAGAATCACCCAAAAAGTTTTATTTAAATATTCAAGTCCAAGATAGTAATTGTAACCTAATTTAATGAATATGGGAGTGTAATAATCATATAATGAGATGTTAAAACATGTTATTAACATGTCAATGACGAATTTATGTGATTAATTGGTAAGTTAAATGTTGGTATAAACTCGTTATAGGTAGTCTAATAATGTGTTTAAGAGTTATGTTGTAAGTGTGATTAATATAATCAGACGTGGAGTTAAGTCTAGATAAAGGAATTTATTTATGATGCTAGTTATGTTATAATTAATTGGTATCGTGACTTGAAATGATATGTAGGATTAAGTGAGGAACATGAATAGTAAACGTATAATCTACGCACGAGGCAAGTTTCCATACTCTAACTTGATTTCAATTACGCAAATTATACATCTTACCTTTATATTGAAAGCAAGTATCTTATCCTTAATTGATTATTTCTACGCAAGTTCCTGAACTTCATTCTTTTATCATGGAAGCTTTATAATGCTATTACTTACTTGAGCAAGTTCTTAATTCTAGTTCATTCAATTGTATCTTTTGTGAGATTCAGTCTTTGATTCTCGAACATTTATTATATCTTATTGAATCCTTGATTGACTAGCGAACCCTTATTGATTCGACTAGTCCATAGTTGATGAGCGTTCTAAATTCTAGAAACGTCATTGAAGTAAATCCAAACCAAACCTCCTTTGGTGCGGACTCCGATGTCAAACTGAGATGAACAACCCTTATACAGGGGATTTTATTTACGTGTTAGCGTTAAGATGTTGTGCACATACATGGTACAAAGGGCTGATCCCCCTGAGTACGAGAAGTAAGGTCCATATAGTCTTACGACTGTTAAAGGTTTAAAGTAGAAATACTTGATAACCTGGGACATAGTTCGTGGTCTTAAGACCCTCAGACGTTCTATTGAATCTTGTCTTATAATCTTGACTCAAAAGCTGAATCTTCAATTATTCAATATTCGTTGATTGTTTCGCATGTTATTATTTTTGTTGTTGTTGTACTTGCTGGGCAATCATTGCTCACCCTTGCATAATAACATTGCAGCTAAAGTTGAAAGAGTTGATGAGCCATCCACTAGTAAGGGCAAGGGAAAGGCAAACAAGTGTTGAAGACTTGTTTTATTTGTTTAAACAATGTTTATGTAATAGACTTATTTCTGTTTCCGCATTTGATGTTGTATTAAGGTTAGATGACCTGGGATTTATTTACTAATGATGTTGTAACCCTTTAATGGGAGATTTCTACATTATTTAAGAAGTTTTATAAATTTGAATGGGTAGTTAGATGTGATGTGAGGTATATGGATAGTGAACACCAAATCTTGTGGAAACGAAGTACCCGGATTTGAGGGTGTCACAATAACAAATCCACTTTAGGGTAAATCGTTACCTTGAATGGTGGTGCAGTGAATTGGAAAGGTTCCAAACAATAAAGAGTTGTTGGTTTAGTGACAAAGACAAAGTATATAGCTGTAAATAAAGCTACAAGTTGATTGTTTGGATGAAAAGTTCATTACAGAACTAGGAATAGTTCATAAGTCTCTTCTCGGATTCAAACATGTGTTGCAGCACTTTCATTTGATTAGTAGAATCATTGAAAGAGGAGAAGTCACTATAGAGATAGTGGACTCTCAAGAACAATATTGCATATCCATTTACTTAAGCTTTATCCAACAGCAGGATGATCGTCACTTAGAGAAGAAAGGTATTAGATACCATGGCGATTGGCTTTAGTGCAAGTGGGAGATTGATAATAGTATGCATACAAGCCAATCATATTTGATTTGATGTAGCATATACTTTGTAATCTTATTCATTTATTAATAAAAGAATTGATTTTCTTAAAAGGCATTTTATATTATCTACATGATGCTGTTATATTAAATATGATAAACCCATAGTTTTGAGCAATGCTTTTAGAATCATGATGGTGATCATGCTAATGAGATCTAAATTCAAGATAGCTTACAAACTAAAATCGTTCATAATCATTGGATAACTAAAAAGGGAATTAGTGAATCCGGATAGATTAGTACATACGTTGCTTGCTCTTATGAAGAGGATGATTGATCTCATAATCATTTGTGTGGAGACACTAAAGCAAGTATGTAGGTGCTTATTGGAGAATAAGTTCACTGAACGTGACTTGCTAAGAAATACCTAATGGAGTTTTACTCGCCTGTCAATAGGAATTCCTCTAGTGATAGTAGTATAAGTTATCCTTGGACTTGAGCTTATTATAATATCTTGTGTATGATGAGTTATACTTTGACATGTCCCTTAAGACCTTTAGGGTATATCAAAGGGTATGATTGGGTATAATAAGTTGTACATGGAGATTGGTGAATGATCAACAAAGAATCTACCACATCTAGTAAAAGATGTGAATGTCCTATGTGATTCGATAAATGACAACTCAGTAGTCCTTGGCCAATGCAGAATGAAATTAGAAAGGAGTTTCTAATTTGCATTATTTAGAGTTGTGCATTTAAGAATCGAAATACATATAATTAAATAAAATAAGACTTGATAAGAAATTCATGTATTATATTGAATTGGGACATTGTATGGTAGAAGGATTGAATTGTACGGTAACTATGCACTGAAATGTTCTTTTTGTGATTAATATTGAAATTTATATTATCTAGAAAGTCGTTGATCGCTAAGGGGCTTACCCTTATTGTAGAATAAATATTATTTAATTAACTGAATTAAATAGTTTAATTTATTTATTTAAATAAGATTAGAATTGTTTTAATTGATTTATTCACAGCCGGTTTAATATGGAGAACCTAAAGGGTCACACCGCAAAAGGAAAATATTTGTTTAAGAAGTAAATGACATAATTGTAATAATAAGTTAAGTGTATTTAAATTAATCTATGGAGATAGAATAAATTAAATAGCTTAATATTTATTATTTAATATTTTAGAAATATTAAATATAAATTAATAAGAGGAGTCTTATTATTATTATTACTATTACTATTATTTAATTCCTAATAGGGATTGGGAATTGATTAATAGAAGTACTCTCTCCTGAATTCCTAATTAGATTAGGAGTTTAATTTAATTAAAGGAGTTTAATTAGAATAGAAACCCTAATCCTAAATAGTTTAGGGGAGGGTTTTTTTAGATCTATAAATAAGAGAATTCTTATCATAGATTAGGGTTACACACTCTTGCATTAGAATTGTGGAGAGTACTTATAATTTCTATAGAGATAGAAACTAGGATTTTTGCCAATACTCATCTTCTTGAACAAGTATTATTACTTGGTGGATAACCTCTAGTGGCCAAACACTTGGGTGGCTAACGTTGATCATAGG
Source organism: Aralia elata (assembly GCA_034770075.1). Classification (NCBI taxonomy): domain Eukaryota; kingdom Viridiplantae; phylum Streptophyta; class Magnoliopsida; order Apiales; family Araliaceae; genus Aralia; species Aralia elata. The sequence continues at coordinate 1,341,602 of JAVJAP010000089.1, read as the reverse complement.
AAGTAATTTAATCGGTAGAATTCAAGGAGAACACAAAGGAATCGGAGGTGAACTTGTACCTGAGGAAGCTAGAATTCTACAATGGTATAATTCTTATTCTCCATCTCTTTCGTTTAATTAATAATTGTGCATAAAGAAAGATCATGGTGATGGTTTGTATAAAATTTTAAAATCTGATTTTATCGCGCTTCCGCTTTATTTATGTAATTTGATTGCATGTTCGCGTTATATACAAACCTAACAGTGGTATCAAGAGCCAAACTTTATGCGAATTATTAATTGTTTTGATTTTGTATATACATTGATATGTGTTTAGAACAATTTAATTGAGCATAACTGTTTGTGTAAAATTATTTTATTTTAATTTATTTTTATTAAAAAAATTTAAAAAAAAACAAAAAAAAACGTTGGTCAAAGTTAACGGTCAAACATTGACTGGTCAACAGTTGACTGGTCAACTGATGACGTGGCACTGATTGCTGATGTGGCACTGACTGTTCAACTGTTGATTGCTGATGTGGCGCTGACTTGTCAACCTTTAAAAATGAAATAATTAATTTGGGGCTAGAGGGTTTTGAACCCTTGACCTATTAGTCATATTTTGAAAGCCTTACCACTACACCAGAATCACTTTTGATTATGAATCAGAATGTTTAATATTTAAACTATATAATTCTGGGTTTAAAGTTTGACTTAAAGGCTTGTTTGATTATTTCTTTTAAAGGTTTATGATCAAGGGTTGACCTCATTTATTTATTTATTTTTATTTTTTGTAAATTAAAATAAAGGAATTTATTTTGATTTGAAATTTGATTAAAAATAAAGGAGTTTATTTTTATTCAAAATTGGATAAATTAAAATAAAAGAGTTTATTTTGATTTGGATTAGGATTAAAATAGAGAAGTTTATTTTAATTGAAGTTGGATTTCATAATAAATAATTAGAGTTGGAATTGGATTCCATGATAACTAATTGGAGTTGAAATTGGATTTTATACTAACTAATATTGCCCATTAAATGATATCAATGCATATATGGAATGGTTTTATTATTCATGAGATGAATATTATTTATTGATGCATATGGAGATATGTATGATAATAAATAGGGATTGATCATGGAGTATTGACCAATATGTGATTGGATTTATTTTAGAGGATGCTTGAATGAATGAGTTTTTATAAATGGGGTCTACGTACCTCGTCTTCTCTAGTTTTTCTTGATGTAAATTCTATCTTCCTCCTATGTACTTCCCCTTGACTGCTGATCAAGGTTTCTATTTATTTTAAATAGTTTATATAATAGGATTAGTTAGAATTATTTTGAAGAATTGGAGACAAAGGAGCAAGGAGCACTTGAAGACCCGTTTGTAATGGAGCCCGGGTTTAAATGTAATAGTTATATTTAAATTTAATTCTTGCACCCTAGGTTTGACCTTTTGGTTCACTTGGTGGCTCTAGTGAACCAAACTAGAATAAAAGTCTATAATCAATTCGGGTAGAATATAGTATTCTATATGTGCATGATTGCTATATATATATATATATATATATATATATATATATATATATTATATACAACTGCTTTGCATGTTAAATAATATGACGCGTATTTTATATATATATATATATATATATATATATATATATATATATATGTGCATGCGCGCTAAACAAGATGAGACTAATAATAACAAACCCCTTAAAGAAATCATATTAAGTCCTAAGCGTTCAAAGATATTTGGAATATCGAACGTTGCCTTCTAGCATGGTAAAGCGACAAAAGTATTAAATATTTAATATGAGTTTGTTGTGCACACACAAGGCGAGTATTAAATATTTAAGATGTTGTTTTATCACATTTGATGCTTATTAAGGAATTGAACATTACTGCTTTGTTAGGTTGGACTTAACTTAGTTATTTTAGTTTGGATGTGCACACACTTGACCATTATAATCTAAGAGGCAAAATACAAGGAGTTACATAGTGATGTAATTGACAATAGTTGTCTACCTATTTATTTATATATAGTTTGTTGTGCACACACAAAGCTATATACATTTGAAATGGGATCCTTATTCTCACTAGCAAATCTTTAATAAGATTTTCCGAACTATATATTGAGGGTAATATAGTTTGATGAAAATAGTGGGAGATACCAATTTAAATAAAGACCTAATTTATTTTGATAATTAATAAAATAAATTTATGCTAAAATGTTGTTAAATTACAAATTCATTTAACAGAATTTTACAATGTCTAATTCACTATCACTGCGTAGCATATTAGATGCTAATTAACCGGACTGAATTACACGGACTGGTTAAGGAATCTAAGAATAGTTCTCAAGGTTGAAAAGCTATCTTATATCCTTAATACGCCTATACCTGCAATGGTTGCAGATAATACCTTTGAGGAAGAGATTGCTACTTTTAGAAAGTGGCAAGATGATGCACAGTTGGCTCAATGCATCATGCTCGCATCTATGAGTAACGAGCTTCAGCGTTAGCATGAAACTATGGATGCTCCCACTATACTCCTACACCTTCAAGGAATTGAATGGTGAGGAAAGTAGGACTGCTAGATATTAGATATCTAAGGAGCTCTTCCAATCTATAATAACCGATGGCACTACAGTATAGACAAATATCCTCAAAAATGATCAATCTGATTGAACAATTGGGATAACTGGGTTTTGTAATGGATGGAGAGATGATCCAAGATTTGATCTTGCAATCACTTCCAGACTCTTTCTCACAATTTGTTGTGAATTTCCACATGAATAAGCTATATGCCAGCCTGCCTGAGTTGCTTAAACATGTTAAAAACTGTAGAGAGTCACTTTTCAACCAAGAAAGACCAAGTCTTACTGGTAGATAATTCTTCCAGGAAACAGAAGAGGGCCAAAGGATCTTCTTAAAAGAAGAACAATTCAAAGAAGGTATAAGAAAAGGCAATAACTAAGAACACTAAGAACAAAACTGATGCAGATATCAAAGGAGTTTGCTTCCACTGCAATAAGCCTGGACATTGGAAAGGAAACTATAAGGAGCATCTTGCAGAGGCTAACCAGAAGAAGCTTAGTGAACCTTCGGTTACAGATATAGGTTTGTTCATCATTCAAATAAATCTTTCTATAAGTCAAGGTTGTACTTGAGTATTGGATATCGGCTATAGTTCTCACGTATGCAATCCAATGCAGAGACTAAGCAGAAGTAGAAAGCTAAACAAAGAGTAAGTAATCTTACGTGTGGAGAATGGAGCAATGGTTGCTACATTAGCCATAGGAACTTATAGTTTAGCGTTGCCTACGGGCAAGTCTATTAAGTTAATAAGTTGTTATTATGTTCCAGTTCTGTTTAGAAACATTATTACTTCTGTTGTTGGACAAGGAAGGTTCTGGTATTATATTTAAGAACAATTGTTGTTCTATTTATAATGATAATATTTTGTTTGAAACTGGAAGATCATTTGATGGACTTTGTAAACTTGACTTACATAAAAAATAATTTTGTAAATTGAACAAACTAGTAAAAGAAAAGGAGATGATCATTCAAAGAGTTGAATATGTGTATTTTATGAAATACAAGTCTGAATCATTTGAAAGGTTCAAAGAATTTAGAAGTGAAACAAATTGACAAAGTATTAAGATTATTTGATCAGATCGAAGAAGGAATACTTATACAATGAGTTTCTAGATCATCTCAAAATGGTATTTTCTCATAATGGACGCTTCATGATATGCAATAATTGATTAGTGTATCTAAAAGGAGAAATTGTACCTTGTTGGACATGGTGTGGTCCATAATGATTTTACGGACATTCAAGTATCCATCTGGGGTTATGCCCTAGAAACGGTTGCATATCTAATAAGGTAACCGTAAAATCCGGCCCCAAGACTCCATAAAAGTTATGGATAGGGAGGATTCCTAATCTTAAGTATGTTAAGATAAGGGGTTGTCTAATTTATGTGAAAAGGTTTCAAAAGATAAGTTTGGGATAAAATCTGACAAGTGCAGATTTGTGGGATATCCTAAAGAAAGTTTAGGATATTATTACTATAATCCTACACGCTGCCTTCTTAGATAAAGGTGTTTATCATTGAAGGAGCTAGTGGGAGGGTAATAGATCTTAAAGGAGTTCAAAAACTACAAAGCACTATAAGTCAAACCGAGGAACCTGTAGATAGACCTATTGTACCACAACCGAATCATAAATCTGGAAGAGTACCGAAGATACCTAGAATGTATGGATTCATCATAGAGGATGATGATGAGATACGCATTATATAGGGTGATGATCTAGTTATATACAATGAGGCTATGAGTAGAAGACACTCAGACAAATGGCAGATGACCATGAAATCCGAAATGGACTCCATGTATGAGAACCAAGTATAGACTCTGGTTACTCCACCGAAAGGCATAGTGCCTAAAGGGTGTATATGGGTCTTTAAGAGAAAGACTGGGGCAAATGGCATGGTAGAGACTTATAAGACCAGACCTGTTTAATAGGTTTCAAATAAAGTCAAGTAGTTGTGATAAAATCTTATTACCGGGTAATGCTCAAGTCCATTTGGATTTTGCTTGTGATTGCAGCTTATTACGAAATCTGGCAAATGGATGTGAAGACGTCCTTCCTCAATGAAGACTTGAGGAGAATGTATGTATGATACAGCCAGAGGAATTTGTTTCAAAGGTTGAAGCAAATTGTGTATGTAAGCTACAATGATCCATTTATGGATTGAAGCAAGCTTCTCAAAGATGGAACATTCGTTTTGATAAGACAATCAAAAGAGTTTGATTTTATCAAAAACGAGAATGAACCTTATGTGTACAAAAGAGTCAGTGGGAGCATTGTTATGACAAACGAGAATTTTGTAGCTTAATTTAAATATTTATTGATTGAATAAATATTTTTCGATGATTTGATTGTTGAATTAATTGATTAATTGATGAATTTATGGTAGATTAATTTAATTATATGTGTTACATTAGTTAAATTGACGTGAAGAATTTTTATATTTAAAGTATGTGTTTAATTGAATTAATTTGATTAAGCGCATTATTTAAATAAGTATAATGTTATTTCTAATTAATTTAATATTAATTAGAGATTTAATACTTTGTCATTACTAATAAAGGGGAATTTCTATTTATGTGACTATGTGATTTAATGTAGAATTATTCAATTTTATTTAATTGATTTTAGTAAGATTATTCAATTGATTAAATATGTGACATTAACTATATAATAAGTAAGTTATTAAAATAAATTAGAAATGAAGAATAAATGGGTAACCAAACATGGCCTTAGTGGGAGTTTGTGCCAGTTATTAACTGACACGATGTTCTGCCATTTAATTTTCACGTACCGATCATTGTCATCAGTTTCGATGTTGGTGCTCGGCAATCATTGCTCACTCTTGCATAATAACATTGCAGCTAAAGTTGAAAGAGTTGACGAGCCGTCCACTAGTAAGGGCAAAGGAAAAGCAAACAAGTGATGAAGACTTGTTGTATTTGCTTTAATGATGTTTATGTATTAGACTTGATTATGTTTCCGCATTTGATGTTTTATTAAGGTTAGATGACCTGGGATTTATTTATTAAAGATGTTGTAACCCTTTAATGGGAGATTTCTATTTTTTTTAAGAGTTTTCATTTATATTTGAATGGGTAGTTAGATGTGATGTGATTTATTTAGATAGTGAACACTAAATCCTGAGAAAACGAAGTACCCGAATTTAGGGGTGTCACAGGTTGGTATCAGAGTTGTAGGTTATGAACCTTAGGTGGGGAAAACCTTAGGGTAGTAGCCTTTTAAGAGTTAGAAAATATAGTGGTGATAAACTCTTATCGAGTTCTAAGGAATGAATTACGGAATTCATTAAATATAATAAAAGACTTTATGTGCTATGTGCTTATGTGTTAACAACCTATGTGTTGTGACTAGTACCGAGTATTAATTAAAACTTAAACTTTGTTGTCAGGATGTCGGATATTGGAGGATTCAGTCAGCCTAGGGAGATTGAGCCCCGAGTGGCTGGAGAGGAGGAGCCCCGTGATATCTATGTTATCCGGGAACAGTTGTGGGTCGGGAGTATGAGCCTGAGACTGATCCAGAGGAGGATCCTGATGAGGTAGAGGCTGAGGAGGATGATGAGGATTCCGAGGAGGTACCCCTTACCTCTATCGATGCTGAGATGTACGATGCATTGTACGATCGTACTATTGAGTTACAGGATAGAGTCAGAGAATTGGAGGGACAGGCAAATAGACGCCAGACTCTTATAGACCAGAAGAACGAGAAAATTGAGGATCTTTATATACGTCTTGGAGACGTGGAGTGGAAGCTAGTTTAGGCAGAAAGTCAAAAGGAAGACCTTGCAGCTGAGAATGAGAAGATGAAACTTGAGATTCAGAAGTTAAAGGATGACTTGGGTGTGGAGTCAACAGAACGTGCTAAAGCAGAGGATGCTTGGATGAATAACGCTCGACGTGCAAAAATTTCCGAAGAAAGGGAACGGGCAAAGAAGGCTAAGATTGAGGAGACAGACTACACGTTTCAGACAGCGATTGATAGGGCCCAGGATCGAGTTTTTCACTATCCAGTTCAGTTCAAGGATTTGCCATGGTACATGTTGGATCGCAGGACGATGCTCTGTACCATGGAGGAAGAACGTAGGAAGGCAGTTCGACGTCTTAGTAGGCCGTGATAGGAGAAGTTTTGAATTACGTGTAAATATTTATGGTAATTAATGATGTAAATTCTAGCGTGATTATACACAATGGAATATGACTATTTAATCCTAAAGATTGTTTGATCTTGGGGTAGTTGATGTAAATAGCAGTGATGCTATCTTTCTATGTTTAAGACTTTTGAATGAATGAAATATCAATTTTATTTGAAGATGTTATGTGTTAAATGTTTAACACTTAAGAAATTGAGTGATGATCTAATAAGCGCATATTCTTGAACAGAAAATGCCGCCGAGATGCCAACCACGTCAACAAGCTCAGGAGAGCTCTACTAACAACAACGACACCAATGCTAATCCTGTTCAGCAGTTGGTGAACCTTTTGGCTGGAGCACTTGCGAATCAGCCGCAAGCTCCACCAGTGACGTCATTTAAGGATTTTAAAGCGGTAGGATCGCCAGAGTTTAGGGGTTCCCTGAACCCGATCGAAGCCTAAACTTGGGTGATGGAAATGGAGAAAGTATTTGACGTTGCTAGGGTTAGTGAGGACCAACAGACTGTCTTTGCAACGTTCATGCTTAAGTCAGAGGCCAGCTATTGGTGGCAAGCGAATAAGGTTCGAGGAGGTCAGGGTGTAATCGCATGGGATAGATTTAAGGAGATGTTCTTTGAGATGTACTTTTCGACGAGCTCGCGTAACCAGATGGAGATTCAATTTCTAGAGCTGAAACAGGGTATCATGACTGTACCGGAGTACGCGGCGAAATTTAATGAGTTGGCTAGGTTCGCAACTTACCAAGTGAATACGGATGAGAGGAAGGCGAGGAGGTTTGAACAAGGGTTGAAGCCGTGGTTGTATAACAAGGTGTCAATGTTTCAATTTAACACTTTTACTGGAGTGTTGGAAAAGGCAATCATCGCCGAAGGTGGGAGGGATGCTCTGACTAAGTATAACCAGGAGCAGAAGAAAAAGAAAGGTGAGAATGAGAGTAATAAAGCAAGTGGTAGTAACGATGGTGGTCACAACCAGAAGAGGAAGTGGAATGATAATGGATCTGCTAGAAATCAACAGGGAGGTCGGAAGAAGAATGTGGAGATGTGTGTTACCTGCGGGAAGAATCATATAGGGATATGCCTAAAGGGGAAGAGGGTTTGTTACAATTGTGGTCAGGAAGGCCACATAGCACTAAATTGTCCAAATCCAAAGAAGGGCGCTTGTTTCACTTGTGGATCTAAGGATCATCTGGCTAGGTATTGTCCCAAGAAGGCAGCAGGAGGAGTAGTAACAGGAGGCAACAAGGGGAACAGTGGTGGTAATACATTAACCATAACCGGATCAGCACCAACAAACCAACCTACCGCCAGGACTTTCAACATGATCGTGCAAGATGTCGTGCTGTCTCGCAATGTGGTGTCAGGTATCATTCCGATCAATAATATAGATGCTTATGTATTATTTGATTCAGGTACTACTTGTTCATTTATATCCGATGACTTTGCTAAGAACTTAAAATTGCCTAAGGAGGAATTAGATTACCCTTTGAACATAGAAATTGCGAATAGGGAAGTAATTCCTGTTAGGTACGTACAAAAGAACTGTAGAGTGAACATTAAGGGAAACGTGATGACAGTAGATCTGATCCCAATTAAACTTGGAGAATTTGACGTTATTTTGGGAATGGATTGGCTATTCAATTATGGAGCGATAATTGATTGCCAGAAGAAACGTATTAACCTTATGACTCCGTCAAATGTAGTATTTTACGGTAGTAAGTCACCTAGACAAGCGAGTTGTCTGACGATGATGCAGGCCGGGAAGTTGTTGAGACAGGGTTGTGTGGGATACTTAGCATACATAGTTGATACTCGAAAAGAGAGTCTGAAATTAGAAGAGATACCTGTCGTAAGAGACTTTGTAGACGTCTTTCCAGATGATTTGCCAGGACTTTCGCCAGATAGGGAAGTTGAGTTTGTAATCGATTTGGCGCCAAGAATTGTCCCGATATCGAAGGCTCCGTACCGTATGGCCCCAGTAGAGATGAAAGAATTGATGGTACAACTGCAAGAACTTTTAGATAAGAAGTATATTCAGCCGAGCGTATCACCGTGGGGAGCGCCGGTGTTGTTTGTTAAAAAGAAGGATGGATCAATGCGACTTTGCATTGATTACAAAGAGTTGAACAAGGTCACGATTAAGAATAAATACCCGTTACCAAGAATCAACGACTTGTTTGATCAGTTGAAAGGAGCTAGGTATTTCTCAAAGATATATTTGAGGAGTGGTTATCATCAGTTGAAAGTGAGGAAGGAAGATATACCGAAGACAGCGTTCAGGACTCGTTATGGTCACTATGAGTTTCTGGTGATGTCATTTGGTCTAACGAATGCTCCTACAGCATTCATGGACTTAATGAACAGGGTGTTTAAGCCGATTTTGGATAAGTTCGTAGTAGTATTCATTGATGATATTCTAATTTATTCCAAGACCAAGGAAGAGCATACTGAGCATTTAAAGTTGACATTAGAAGCGTTAAGAAGAGAGAAGTTGTACGCTAAATTTTCAAAGTGTGTATTCTGGATAGAGCGAGTGCAATTTCTTGGACATGTGATTGATAAGGATGGGATTTCGGTGGACCCGTCAAAGGTTGAAGCAGTGCTTAACTGGGATCAGCCGAAAACACCATCGGAAGTAAGGAGTTTCCTCGGATTGACAGGTTACTACAGAAGATTCATTCAGGATTTTTCTAAAATCGTGACTCCGTTAACGAATTTGACTAGAAAGACGATGAAGTTCATTTGAACGAAGAAGTGTGAAGAAAGTTTTCTAGAATTAAAGAAGAGGCTGAGTACGGCGCCTGTGTTGTCTTTACCGGATAGCACAGGAAACTTTGTGGTGTATAGTGATGCATCGCATAAAGGACTAGGATGTGTGCTTATGCAGAATGGTAAGGTCATTGCATATGCGTCACGACAATTAAAGGACTACGAGAAGGGGTATCCTACCCATGATTTAGAATTGGCTGCGGTAGTCTTTACTTTGAAGATATGGAGGCACTATCTTTATGGGGAGAAGTGTGAGATATATACGGACCACAAAAGTCTGAAATATATTTTTACATAAAAGGATCTAAACATGCATCAAAGGAGATGGTTGGAATTGATAAAGGATTACGACTGTGAAATTTTATACCATCCGGGTAAAGCGAACGTGGTGGTTGATGCCTTAAGCAGAAAGGGACGGGAGAAATTGTTTATGATTGCCGTTCAAGAGGAGCTAATTACAGTAATGGTGAAACTGGAGTTGGAGGTAAAACTTTCGAAAACGTGTGACGAAAAATTATTTCAGTTGAGAATCGGTTCAACTTTGGTGGATAAGGTTAAGGAAACACAAAATCAGGACGAAGAATGTGAGAGAATCAGGAAAAGAATATCTGGAGGTGATGAAGTGAAATTTAAAGTGGATAGCGATGGAGTAATGAGATTCGAAGGGAGAATTTGGGTTCCGCCAGTACAAGAGGTTAATAACGAAATTTTAAGCGAGGCTCATAATTCAAGATATTCGATTCATCCGGGTAGTACAAAGATGTACCAACATCTCCGACAGCATTTTTGGTGGCCGAATATGAAAAGAGACGTTGCCGATTATGTAGCCAAGTGTTTGACATGTCAAAAAGTTAAAGTCGAACATCAGAGACCAAGTGGGCTATTACAACCGTTAGAAATCCCAGAATGGAAATGGGAGCACATCACCATGGATTCATAGTAGGTCTTTCGATGACTCAGAAAGGTTTCGACGCAGTATAGGTTATCGTAGATCGACTTACGAAATTAGCATATTTTTTACCGATCAAAATCAGATTCAACCTAGATCAGTTGGCGAAGTTGTATGTGAAGGAGATTGTTTCGAGGCACGGTGTTCCAATATCTATTGTCTCAGATAGGGATCCGCGCTTCATATCGATCTTTTGGAAATGACTACAAGAATGCATGGGAACGCAGTTACGTATGAGTACGACATATCATCCATAGACCGACGGACAGAGCGAAAGAATGATTCAAACATTAGAAGACATGTTACGAGCTTGTATTATGGATTTCAAAGGAAATTAGGATGATCATCTACCGTTAGTGGAATTTGCTTACAATAATAGTTACCACGCAAGTATTGGCATGCCGCCTTATGAAGCGTTGTACGGCAGGAAGTGCAGAACTCCATTATCCTGGGATGAAGTTGGCGAACCTCAATTGCTAGGACTAGAACTGGTACAACAGACAGCAGAAATCGTAAAAATAATCAAGGCAAGATTGATAGCAGCTCAGGATAGGCAGAAGAAATAACCAACATCGTAATAATCGAGAGTTTGAGTCTGGTAGCTACGTTTTCTTGAAGGTATCTCCCTGGAAAGGGAAGATTCGTTTTGGTAAGAAGGGAAAGTTGAGCCCAAGCTTCATTGGACCCTTTGAAGTGTTAAGAAGAGCTGGAGAGGTCGCACATGAGGTAGCTTTACCTCCAGCGCTGGAACACATCCACAATGTCTTTCATGTCTCGGTGTTGCGACCATACAAACCTGACTACAAGCATGTCATAGAGTATGAACCCCTGCAAGTTGAGAAAGATTTGTCTTACGAAGAAGAGCCTGTTCAGATAGTTGATAGGAAAGAGCAAGTGCTACGAAATAAAATTATACCTTCTGTTAAGGTGATATGGAGAAACCACAACGCTGAAGAAGCTACGTGGGAACTCGAAGATCAGATTATGAGAAATTACCCACAACTATTTACTTAATCTATGTGTAGCGATTCTGGAGACAGAATCTTTGTAAGGGGGGAGAATGTAACGGGACGAATTAATTGAGTCGTGATTCTGGGGACAGAATCCTTTTAAGGGGGGAAAGATGTGTAACTTAATTTAAATATTTATTGATTGAATAAATATTTTTCGATGATTTGATTGTTGAATTAATTGATTAATTGATGAATTTGTGGTAGATTAATTTAATTATATGTGTTACATTAGTTAAATTGACGTGAAGAATTTTTATATTTAAAGTATGTGTTTAATTGAATTTATTTGATTAAACGCATTATTTAAATAAGTATACTGTTATTTCTAATTAATTTAATATTAATTAGAGATTTAATAATTTGTCATTACTAATAAAGAAGAATTTCTATTTATGTGACTATGTGATTTAATGTAGAATTATTCAATTTTATTTAATTGATTTTAGTAAGATTATTCAATTGATTAAATATGTGACATTAACTATATAATAAGTAAGTTATTAAAATAAATTAGAAATGAAGAATAAATGGGTAACCAAACATGGCCTTAGTGGGAGTTGGTGCCAGTTATTAACTGACATCATGTTCTGCCATTTAATTTTCACGTACTGATCATTGTCATCAGTTTCTAAGAGTTGGGACAAAGAGAAAAAAAAGAGAGAGATTTGAGAGAATTAGATAATTGAGAAGATTTTTATTCATTTGTTGCATAATCTAAACCATTATTCAAGGTAATTCTTCTAATTTAAGTTTTTAATTTATATACTTGAAGTTCTTCCATGAACGTATGTTTTTGAGTTCTATGTAAACTAAATTCTATGGTTAAATTTTTATAGATTGGTGATTAGATGTTTGAAAACATGTATAAACGTATTTTATATGATGTATATGTGATTTAGAGTAATTAAATCCATGAAATCATGTTTTAATTGAAGTTTTGAAAGTTAAAAGTAGTTACATATGAATATAAACTATATGTATGAAATTGATGTCTGTGTTACAAGTTAATCGGTTAAATTGATAATTGATTATGTTTATGCATGTAAAAACGAAGAAAAACAAGAGTTAAACGAATTAATTTGGTTAAGAAACAAGTTCGCAATGATTGATTACGCTATATGTGTTAAGATACGAAAATAATGCATGAACAGTGAATTTTGGCCTTTAAATTTGTTGTTTAGATTGTTTATGTTGTTAAAATCGCTATATACATGCTAGGTTTTAGTTTTATAATATGTATGATGTCCAGGTATGCGTAAATTACCTATTGGGTGAAGTAATTGGGAGAAATTGGTCTGTCTTTCGCTGTTCGCGAAAAACAGAGAAGTTGAGTCTGACATCCAGCGCGGCCGCACTGGACAACAGCTTAATTTGGCCGCGGCCGCGCAGGTTCCTAGTGTAAAAGCGGCGCGGCCGCGCCGGATAGCAGACTGACCAGAATATTTTATTTAAATGTTCAAGCCCAGAGAATGTAATTGTAACCTAATCTAATGAATATGAAAATGTAATAAGCATACATTTTGATGCTAAATGATGTTTCATGAGATTAATGAGTAAGTTGATTGCGTTTTAACTCGTTATTTATAAGGTTTACTAATGTGTTTAATAGTTGATGTTGTAAATGTCATTAATATAATTAGACTTAGAGTTAAGATAAGATAAAATAGAACATACTCATGATACAAATTATGTTATAATTAATTGGTATCGTGACTTGAAATGATATGTAGGATTAAGTGAGAAACGTGAATAGTAAACGTATAATCTACGCACGAGGCAAGTTTCCATACTCTAACTTGATTTCAATTACGCAAATTATATATCCTACCTTTATATTGAAAGTCAGTATCTTATCCTTATTTAATTATTTCTACGCAAGTTTCTGGACTTCATCCTTTTATTATGCAAGTTTTATAATGTTATTATTTACTTGAGCAAGTTCTTAATTCTATTTCATTCAATTGTATCTTTTGTGAGATTCAGTCTTTGATTCTCGAATATCAATTACATTTTTATTGAATCTTGATTGACTAACGAACCCTTATTGATTCGACTAGTCCATAGTTGATGAGCGTTCTAAATTCTAGAAACGTTATTGAAGTAAATCCAAACCAAACATCCTTTGGTGCGGACTCCGATGTCAAACTGAGATGAACAACCCTTATACAGGAGATTTTATTTTACGCGTTAGCGTTTAGATGTTGTGCACATACATGGTACAAAGGGCTAATCCCCCTAAGTATGAGAAGTAAGGTCCATATAGTCTTACGACTATTAAAGGTTTAAAGTAGAAATACTTGATAACCTTGGACATAGTTCGTGGTCTTAAGACCCTCAGACGTTCTTTTGAATCTTGTCATATAATCTTGACTCAAAAGCTGAATCTTTGATTATTCAATATCCATTGATTATTTCGCATGTTATTATTATTGTTGTTGTTGTACTTGCTGGGCAATCATTGCTCACTCTTGCATAATAACATTGCAGCTAAAGTTGAAAGAGTTGACGAGCCATCCACTAGTAAGGGCAAAGGAAAAGCAAACAAGTGATGAAGACTTGTTGTATTTGCTTTAATGATGTTTATGTATTAGACTTGATTATGTTTCCGCATTCGATGTTTTATTAAGGTTAGATGACCTGGGATTTATTTATTAAAGATGTTGTAACCCTTTAATGGGAGATTTCTATTTTATTTAAGAGTTTTCATTTATATTTGAATGGGTAGTTAGATGTGATGTGATTTATTTGGATAGTGAACACTAAATCCTGAGGAAACGAAGTACCCGGATTTGGGGGTATCACAACTGTGACATTCCTAATATTATATATTGATATACTACTGATAAGGAATGACACACCAATGCTACAATCAGTAAAGATAAAATTGTCTAAACATTCCTCCATGAATAACTTGGGAGGAACATCCTATAAATTGGGGATAAATCTATATAGATAGATTTAAAAGGATGTTCGGTTTAACCCAAGGAATGTATATTCATTCGATGCTAAAAGTGTTTAGCATGGCAAACTCCAAGAGAGGTCTCATGATGATGAGCCATGGAGTGTATCTCTCTAAAATTGTCCCCAATTGAAAGAGAGATCACATGAGTTACTATCATGTATGCAATGAATATACAAGGCCTGATGTTGATCAGTCATATTTCGGAGAAGATCACTGTAAGACAGTGATAAACATCTTTAAGTACTTAACTGGTATTGAGGATGTGATCATGATACATGGTGGGTCTGAATTAAAACTAGAGGGATAAACAAACTCAAGTTTTTCAGACTAACCAAGACGATAATTGTGACAACCCGGATTTTCAGTAATTATTTAATAAATAAAATTCTTATTATTAGAAGTGTCGGATTCGAATAAATATATGTGTTATATATTTTTGAAATATGTGATTTGGTGTGAAAAGATTAAATGGAATATAGAAGAGAAATATTTATTTACATTGGGAAAATGAGGTTTAATAGTTTATTAAACCATTAAAGATAATAAATGAAATTGTTACGAAAATGATATTAACTGAATATTATTAAGTTAAAAATTATATTATGCAATAATATAATTTGAATATTAAGCCTTGAACGACAATAGAGATTATGAATTAAGTTTCATAAAAGAGGAGATTAATTCGCTTTATTAAAATAGTGAATTAATGTAAACATATATTTGTTTCAATAAAATGAGAAAGCGAGACGTTACATATATATGTAATATGTTAATGTAATTCGATGACGAATTTCGTAAATAGTTAAAATATTTATCAAATAAAATAAATATTTTAGCTGTGATATTTATTAAATAGAATAAATATTTAAAGAAAATTATTATGGAATAAATTATTTAAGTATGATGATGTTGAGTAAATTAAATGATTTTATAATTGGTGCGTATTTTATTACGCTAATAGAATGGTAATATTGTAATTTAATTAAATAATTAAATTAGAAGATTAATGATTTATTAAATAAAAATTATAATTGTCTAATTAGATATTATAATTTTGTTAGTAAAATTTAATTAGATTTATTAATAAAATAAGTTTAATTAAATAAGGTGTGACAAGTATAACATATAATAAGAAGAATATTAAAATAAAGAGAAAAATAGATTAATATTTTTTTGTTCTAGCCAAACGTGGCCTAGACCTTTGGTATTTTGTAACTGACTAAACCTTAAGTCTTCTAGTAACTGAAGGAGGGATTTTATTCTTACATTCTTTTCCTAAGCCTAAGACTAAGAATACAGAGAAAGGAAAAGAGAGAAAGAAAGAGCGAAAGAAAGAGAGAAAAAAGAGAGAGAAAGAGAGAAATTGAGAGAGATTTCTGTAGAATTGGAAGCGGAAGAAGAATTCTAGGAATCAAAAAGATAAATAATCAAACCTTTCTACGATCTATACAAACTAAGGAAGGAATCAAAGAGGTAATTTTTATATTTTTGGTTCTTCACTATGTTTTCTTAAGTTTTTGTATAAAGTTCATGTTGGTTACATGAATTGATGAGTGATATGAGGTTATATGTATTTGTGTATATATATATATATAATCTATTATGTATCATCTTTACATGATTTGGAGTAATCGAATTTGGGTTTTTGTTTTAAAAGAAGAAGCTGAAGAACAAATTCGCAGAAAATGAGTAACCGACCTGTTTGTTTTGTAAACATCATATAAAATCGAGTTTTAGGACTTAGAGAATGGGCTATATATCAAATTAAAGGTATGGAAGTAAGCTAAATATAGGAATAATAATTGCACAAAAATTCCTTTTGGTTTGTCCGTAGCGACTGATTTAGTGAGGCTGGTTCAGAACATTTACAGTCTGCTGAAGCAGAAAATCTGTTACGGTTTCTGACTTTGTAAAAATTGTATAAATTCGTGTGTTTAGAATTTGAAGAAACTTAAAACCGCAAAGTTGTAGATATTGAAGTTTCCGTGTTGTACTCGCGAGTTTGATCTATTTTCATGCAGTATGCTATTTTTGAGAAATTATTTTGTATGGTTGGTCAGAAAAATTATACTTTATGAGCTAAGTTGAAAAACATAAAAATCTGTTTTAATTGGAAAGGAACCCAAGGCTTGGGACATAGTGATCTAAAAGTACAATTAATAAGGTTTAATTTGACGTAAGGATGGATAAAAATGGATAAGTAACGAATGAGTTAGGATTAAAACAAAAACAGTATAAGATAGAACTTCGGTTAATGTTTATAGATAACCTTGTTTGGGTTGTGGGAGTTTGAGATGTTGAAGAGGAAACATCGCGCTGGCACGCGGTGTTCAAAAAAATATATATATTATTTTTAATTTTAAAATATTTACATGAGGTTTAATAAAAAGAAATGATGTTTTAAAGGTTGTGTTTTAGTAAGTTATATATAACTTAAGCTTGATGTTCGTGAGGTATAATAATGTTGTTTAATTGCTAAGCCATATATTTATGCTATTTAAGGTTCCTAATTGAATTGAATAAGCCTAATATACTTATAATGCAATGTGTATGTAAACTTTAATTACTTAACTAAATGTTAAGTATCGATTAAAATGGAACGTAATGAGAAAGGAGGTTGTTGTTAATAAATCGTATGGTTAATGAGGAGTCCTAATGGGACTTAAACACTAAATATTGTATACCGATTAAAAGAAAAGATTAAGGAATATTGTAATATCCGAGAATTTTCAAACGTCATTATTAATTAAATATAAATTTTAATTTTAATGAGTTAGCTTTGTATGCTCATTTAGAATATTGTGTGATTAATTGGTTATGTGAGTATGTGATTGCGTGTAATTGCTAGAATTAATTAAAGGAAGTCACTAATGTGTTAATTAAGTTAATAGACTAGCCCTAAGGTTTAATATCAGAAGAATTGATAAAGTTGTCTATTATTTAAATATTCAATTTATTTGAATATGGTAGAAGAATTTAAATTGCCTTAATTAATTAATGCGTGCAATATTGATATTATTATGTAGTAGTCTATTTAGTAAATTAATACTAAGTGGTCGAGATTAAGTTATTAATTCCATTTTTATGTAATTATGAATTTGGTATTAAATGTATACTAGATTAATTGGGTTTTTATGATATGATTTATTTAATTAACTGAGTAGCAATAAGTTGGGACAATAATTTTGGGACATATCCCATTTTATTCCAACCGTGATCTGCAAAGAGAGAGAGAGAGAGAAATCAAATTTAATAAAATGCACAGTGGGAGTCCAATCCCCTCTTTTCCTCCTTTTCCCAGCCGCGCCTATTGCTTGTATCAGTTGGTGGCATGATGACTGAGGGAGTGGGGTGAATTGATTAGTTGCCTTGTCCAGCATCTTCTTCTTCCTTCCATTGGTTAACCAAAATGGATAATAGCATTGTGTGTGTAATTAAGTTTCTATAAATTGGAACCAATTCTCCACAATTCCAGTTGATAAATCTTCTGTTAGTTCATATAGAGAGAGGGAGTATTGCTGTGAGTGAGAGAAATCTGAATTAAGCATTTAAGGAGCATCAATTTAACATCAAGAAGGTATACTGCCACTTTAATTCTTAATTTAATGAAGTCTGATGATTCCATGAAGCTTGTTAAAAGTTTGTTTATTGATACCATGATGTTATCTGGGTTGTATATGGCTGTTATAAACCCTTTGGTTGGTCTTGAACCAGTGCAGGAGTGGCGCGGCCGCGCCACTCCCAAGGCTAAAAACTGCGCGGCCCCGCAGGCTGCCAGTTCTTGTTGTTGTGTTCTGATGCTTTGAGCATGTTAGCTTAGTCCATTGATGCATGAAAATAGGGTTGTCATGTTACCTAGTGTCCCTATGAATGCCATGACTTGCGCACGTTGTTCTAGCATATGTTTTCTAAAGGAAACTTAAGAACTTTGGAATGAACTTGTCAAATCCATGTCTTGTATATCTGACCATTTGAGTATATGTACATAGCTTATATATGTGTTCAAATTCATGTGAGTTATGATTTTCAAGTTGTCTTCTGACTCATTATGCCTCTAGACGTGATTGACATGAGCACCATTTAACTAAGCATGATTTTGACATGTGCAACTATGTTGAAGGCATGAGATTCCATGTGGAAGCTATGTATTTAACATGTAAGTGTGTTGTTACACCCGAGCATGCATATCAAGTATTGTTTAGTCTCATTATGTGGTATTATGACCATAATAGCGGATTACTCGTGAGATGGACTTGTTTGGTCTAAAGTGTAGGAATTTCTGACATAAAACCTTATATCTTTCAAATGGATTAGGATGAGCATGCTAGGGTTATAAACCAAGTTAATAACATTATGAACATGTGTATTTGAGTTATATCAGTAGCATGTATGTAAAGAATAAACTAGATTCCGGTGGATGAAAATTTCACTCTGGTTTGGTCAGTGAGTGGCGCGGCCGCGCCACTCCTAAGGCAAAAACCAGCGCGGCCGCGCAGGTCGCCAGTTTTTCCCAGTTGTTTTAAAATTGTAAACAGAGCCTTGCAGTATGTATGTGTGTATGTCTTAAGCTGTATTACATGATTAAACTAATGTGATATGTGTTCAAGCTTTCGTTGATGCTTAGAATTGAGGTATTCTAGACTTGTTAACTCATTTAGCTAAGATGAGAATTAATGAATATGGACTTAGTAATAATGGTTCCATCTACGTGTCTATGTGTTAGGATTACTTGGTGTGTAAGAGTAAACTCATTCTAGTTATACGGTACTAATTGGGAGACCGATTTGTTAACGTTAGGTCGTCTCAACGCAATTTAATTTAAAGCTAGATTATTATAGCTGAGCAAACAAGCAAGTTTCTAAACCTTATGCACTACTTTTATTTTCGTGCAAATAGGTATATGTTAAGCAAGTTCTCTACCCCGAAACCTTAATAGTTGCAAGCTCCTATTTCAAACTGCTTACCTATTGCAAGTTCTTTTTTACCGAAATTTTAATTGTGCAAGTTTTCCCCGAACGCATTCTTGTATTATTCATTGCAAGATATCATTTAAGCTTGAATCTTTAATTCTTCAAGCATGCTCTAAGTGGTTTAATTACTTAACAATTATTCCACATCATTGTTATTAACAGTCGCATATTGTGCAATTGTTTTCGTGCCGATATTGTCGGGCACTTTATTAAAGTTCTAACATAGATGAACTGTCATAGTTAAGTCTAAGCCATTGTCCGGCTAGACATATGTGGTAATAGATTCTAAAAGCTATCCAAACCGATTGATAGTGCGGAAATCTTGGACTTTATGAACACCCCTTCAATATAGGGGAGTATCTTACGTATCGGATATAAGATACAAATAGCAGAATTAAATGTTATGCATACACATAGAGTACGCGAGGCTGATCCCCTCAAGTACATATTCTGTAGCCAGTAACCAAAGGGTCAATTAGCTATTGACTCCCTTGGACGTTTATTGTTCAAAGTCTATTTGACTATCATTCGTTCTAAAAGCAATTATCTTTCTTGCTTCCGATATTCATATTGTTGAATTTCTCTTTATACTCAGTTCATCATGATATATCCTTTATTGCTGTATTTAAACTTGCTGGGCAAACTAGTTGCTCACCCTTGCTATATTATGAACCTTATTGCAGTTAAGTCCGAGACTTCAGGCAAAGACAAGGGCAAGGAAAAGCTGAAGTATTAGACTTCGAGTAGCTGACTTTAGTTTATGCCTAGTTTAATTTACTCTCAATGTAATTCGAACCCTGATTAATATTTAGGGTATGGTTGATGTTATGTATTTGAGGTTATCGAATCTTGGGACTAGTAACACCTTTTGAATGAATAACATATATTTATTATATTCCACATTTAGTCATTTTATGTTGTTTGGAGGTGAATGTTTGCAATGGATCGTGATGACCAAATCCGGGTATTTGAGACCCGAATTTGGGGGCGTCACAGGTTGGTATTAAAGTTTAGGTTATAAACGTTAGGATTGCAAAACCTAGGTTATAACCTTAGTATTAAACTCGTATTGAGTGCGGTAGGAGATAAATCAAGGAGATTTATCATATTTGGTATTATGATGAATTGGGGAATTCATCGAGTCGAGTGGTACCCAATGAAATATAACTTCATTCCTTCAATGAATATATTTTATTGCTATACTAATATTAGTTTTGTGTGTTTGTAGGATGACTGCCGTAGGAGAGACCAGTGGAGTTAGGGAGGAAGAGGTATTCACTGACATACCCGTTGTTACGGAGTAGCTGGTAGGCTATGGTTGCCCCAGTAGTACTATTGAGTGGGTCTGAGCCAGAGGAGGACTACTTGATGGATTTGGTAGAGCCTGTTATGGGCGGAGTGTGGAGATCCAGTAGTCAGGACAGTGAGGACTTGCTCGGGGATTATGCCGATCGCATAATGGAGCAAGAGCAGACTATCGAGCAGCAGAATGCTCGTATTGCACACTTAGAAGAGGAGAATTATGTCCATCAGGAGATGGAAGATCAGTATAAGGCAGAGGCATATTCACTTCAGTTCCAGGTAGCTGAGCTGAAGGCTCAGATTCAGCAGATAGAGAGTGCTACACCCCAGTTGAGCCACACAGTGCAGCGGCTGATGTTGCAAAACAGTCAGCTGAGGCAGACATTAGAGCAGTCGGATGACAAAGAGGTGGAGCTGCAGTCAGCCCTATAGGCTACCAGAGCTGAGAGAGACTTAGAGCAGGCAGACAGGATTTGAGTACATGAGTTCTGGGTTCGTGCAGCCACGAGGGTGGATGTGCTGGAGGGAGAAGTTCGAGATGGATCCGCTAGGATCGATACCTTAGAGTATGCTATATATACAACAGTGGCCAGACTGCAGGACCGAGTTAGAAGATATCCTCGGGAGGAGGGCAGTAGTCGGCGCATGATCAGACGCCGAGTGGTTGATCGATTGGCTCGACAGGCACTCCGTCAGGCAGTTCGTCGTAGCGAGCATTGACTGTTAGTGCAATAACCGTGTGTTTACCTGGTCGTTGTTATGGGTCCCACTTTTGTTTAATAGGGATAGATTTATTATTAGAATTTTGATGCCTTGTCGTATGCTTAGAATGGTAGTCAACTCCAACTTTTGTATTGGATAGAAGGGGTAGGTAGTAGTAAATCCTCACCTTTTGCTTAATAGAGGATAGTTAGCAGTAGGCAGTTTATGCCATTGAGCATTTATAGTAGTATGCCAAATGTTGGGCCAGTCTGTATTAAAACATTGATATATGAATATAAATGCAGTTATTTCTTTTGAATCAAATGTGTTAATAGATGTTTTTACTATTAAATGTTGACTTAATTGGCATAGTGCGAAAAGTGTATCATAATAAGCGAATGTCTAAGACTTGCTCTTTAGAAGATTATAATGCCAAGAGATAGACCCCACAATCAACGTGTCGCCGAGTCAGAAAGTGAGGTTGAAGATCAACCTGACACCATGAGAGTATTCGCTGAATTGCTGGCCGAGGCTATGCATGCTAGACCCCCGCCAGCAGCAGGTCAACCAGCACCCCAACCCGCGCATCACTTGGCCAACTTTAAGGATTTCAAGCTAGTTGGACCACCTGAGTTCAAGGGAACTCTCGACCCAATAGAAGCACAAACTTGGGTTAAAGAGATGGAGAAAATCTTCGAGGTCGCACGAGTGGCCGAGGAGCAGAAGACCGGATTTGCCACCTTCATGATGAAGGGCGAAGCTAACTATTGGTGGAAAGCCAATAAGGGGCAAGCCGGCGAGGGAGTTATCCCTTGGGACAAGTTCAAAGAGCTATTCTTCGAGAATTACTTCTCGGAGAATACACAATAGGAAATGGAGGTTAAGTTCCTGGAATTGAAATAGAGTGGTATGACAGTCGCAGAGTACACGGCAAAATTTAACGAGTTAGCCCGATTCGCTCCACATCAGGTGGACACGGAGGCCAAGAAGGCAAGAAGGTTTGAGTTAGGGTTGAAGTCGTGGGTGCAGAAAACCGTCGCGGTGCTGAAAATTAAGAATTTCTCTGAACTGTTAGAAAGGGTTATCATTGCGGAAGAGGGCAATGAGGCCATAACACGTTTTAAACAGGAAAAGAAGACCGACCAGGAAGGGCCAAAAGGGGGAAGCAGCGGAGGCAGCAACCCCAATAAGTGTAAATGGATGGAGAGTCAATCCTCCGAAGGCAACAAGTCCGGGGGAGAAGCCAAGTCGAGTGGAAAGTGCAGCAGCTACGGAAAGAACCACTCAGGGGAGTGTATGAAAGGAAGAAGCGTTTGTTATCGTTGCGGACAACCGGGGCACCTGGCTCCTCAGTGTCTGAATAGGTAGAAAGGTGGGTGTTTCTCGTGTGGAGCCTCAGACCACCAAATCAAAGACTGCCCGAGGAGGAAGGGCGATGCAGCTAGCGGCAACCACAATAGCAACAACAACAATAACAACAATAGGCTGAGCTTCGGAGGGCCAACCACTCAGGCCAACAGACCAACGGCACGCACGTTCAACATGACCGTCAAGGATACGGTAGAGTCCAAGGACGTATTGTCAGGTATCATCCCAATCAATGATATAAATGCATATGTGTTATTTGATTCAGGTGCTACCCGCTCTTTCGTTTCTGAAGAATTTGCTAGAAGGTTAGACTTACCTCGTGAAAGGTTAGAGCACCCTATGAACATAAAGGTAGCAAACAAAGAGATTATCCCTGTAGAATACATTCATAGGAATTGTTGCGTCAGATTGCGAGGATTTGAGCACGGCGTGGACTTGATTCCAATTTGTTTGGGGGAGTTTGATGTAATCCTTGGGATGAATTGGTTATCAAGTCACGGAGAAGTCATCGACTGTAGGAAGAAAAGTGTGCACCTGCAGACTCCAGATAAGTCGAAGGTGGTATTCTATGGTAGTAAATTGCCAAGACAATCTTGTTGTCTGACGATGATGCAAGCGAGAAAGTTGCTTAGAAAAGGTTGTATAGGTTATTTGGCTCACGTGGTAGACACCCGACGAGTCGAAGGTGAACTGAGCTAGATACCCGTCGTAAGGGAATTTGCTGAAGTCTTCCCAGATGAAATTCCGGGACTGCCGCCAGATAGAGAGATAAAATTTGTGATTGATTTAGTACTCGGGACGACACCGATATCTAAGGCGCCATACCGAATGGCACCAGTAGAGATGAAAGAACTAGTGGTTCAACTGCAAGAACTGCTAGATAAGGGTTATATCAGACCTAGCGTGTCCCCATAGGGAGCGCCAATGCTGTTTGTAAAGAAGAAGGATGGTTCAATGAGGCTTTGTATCGACTATTGTGAGTTGAACAAAGTTACAATTAAGAATAGGTATCCGCTGCCCAGGATTGACAATCTGTTCGATCAGCTTAAGGGAGCGAAATACTTTTTAAAGATTGATTTGAGAACGGGTTATCACCAGTTGAAGGTGAGGTAGGAAGATATCCCGAAGACTGCATTCAGGACTCGTTATGGGCATTTTGAGTTTCTGGTAATGTCATTTGGATTAACGAATGCACCAGCGGCATTCATGGATATGATGAACAGGGTGTTCAAGCAGTACTTGGACAAGTTCGTAGTCGTATTCATCGATGACATTTTGGTGTACTTGGAAACAGAGGAGGAGCACGCTGAACATTTAAGGATTGTATTGGAGGCTCTCAGAAGAGAAAAACTGTACGCGAAGTTTTCTAAGTGTGAGTTTTGGTTGCAGAGGGTGCAGTTTCTAGGACACGTCATTGACAAAGATGGTGTTTCTGTGGACCAAGCAAAAGTAGAAGCCGTTATCAATTGGGAGCAGCCGAAAACGCCTACGGAGATCAGGAGTTTCCTAGGGTTAGCGGGATACTATCGGAGATTCATCCAGGATTTTTCAAAGATAGCATCGCCGTTGACCAATCTCACCAGAAAGACGGTAAAATTCGTTTGGACGAAAAAATGTGAGGAGAGTTTCATGGAGCTAAAGAAGAGACTTAGCCAAGCACCGGTGTTGGCCTTACCGGACAACACTGGAGGTTTTATAGTATACAGCGATGCGTCACACAAGGGCCTTGGTTGTGTGTTAATGCAGCACGACAAGATTATTGCATACGCATCACGTCAGCTAAAGGATTATGAGAAGGGTTACCCGACTCATGACCTGGAGTTGGTCGCGGTAGTTTTCGCCTTGAAAATTTGGAGGCACTACCTATACGCAGAGAAGTACGAGATGTATACGGATCACAAAAGTCTAAAATATATCTTCACTCAAAAGCAGTTGAACATGAGGCAACGCCGATGGTTGGAATTGATCAAAGATTACGACTGTGACATTCTGTACCATCCATGCAAAGCAAATGTAGTGGCCGATGCCTTAAGTAGAAAAGGCAAAGAAAAGTTGCTGAAGCTAACCACTCAAGAAGAGTTGGTAAGGGATTTTGAATGACTCGAGTTGGAGATCGAGTACCTGAGAGAGTCAAATGAATTATGTACAGTAACAGCAAGTCCGACCTTATGGGTAAAATAAAGGAGGCCCAGGAAAAGGATGAAGATTATGGTAGTATCAAGAAGCGTATTTCCGAAGGGGAAGAGCTCAAGTATAAGATTGATAGCACAGGGTTGCTAAGGTTTGAAGGGAGAATCTGGGTACCGTTAAATCCGGAATTAAGAGAAGAGATTCTCCAAGAAACTCACAGTACGAGGTACTCAGTACATCCCGGTAGCACGAAAATGTATCAGGATTTGCGACCATACTTTTGGTGGCCAAATATGAAAAGTGAGGTAGCAGAGTGCGTCAGCAGATGTCTGACATGTCAACGAGTTAAAGTAGAATATCAATGTCCAAGCAGACTACTTCAACCATTAGAGATACCGAAGTGGAAGTGGGAGCACATCACCATGGACTTTGTGGTGGGCTTGCCACCAACACAAAAGGGTTTAGATGCCATCTGGGTGACCGTGGACCGTTTGACCAAGTCGGCTCATTTTCTACCGATCAGGATACAGTACAATTTTGAGCAATTAGCTAAACTCTACGTGAAAGAGATAGTGTCGGGACATGGAGTGCCGATATCAATTGTATCGGACAGAGATCCGCACTTCACGTCAAATTTTTGGAAGAGTCTACAAGAAAGATTGGGAATGCAGTTGAGGTTAAGTACGGCATATCATCCTCAAATTGATGGCCAGAGCAAGCGAACGATTCAAACCTTAGAAGATATGCTTCGAGCAATCGTGATGGATTTAAAGGCCAGCTGGGATGACCATTTGCCACTAGTAGAGTTCGCTTACAATAATAGTTATCGCGCTAGTATCGGAATGCCACCGTGCGAAGCGCTATATGGGAGAAAGTGTCGAACACCGTTATGTTGGGAAGAGGTTGGAGAACGAAGACTACTAGGACCTGAAATGGTGCAACAAACAGCAAATACAGTGAAGCTGATCAGGAATCGCCTGGTAACAGCCTAAGATCGTCAGAAGAAGTACGCTGATCTACATCATCAAAAGTGGGACTTCGACGTGGGTACTTTTGTGTTTCTGAAGGTATCTCCCTGGAAAGGGAAGATTCGTTTTGGTAAGAAGGGCAAGTTATGCCCTACGTTCATAGGACCGTTCGAGATTCTGAGGAGAGTCGGTGAAGTGGCGTATGAGGTAGCGTTACCTCCTAAACTTGAGCACATTCACAATGTGTTTCATGTGTCAGTATTACGGCCATACAAACCGGACTACAAACACGTTATCTCCTATGAACCAATTCAAGTTGAGAGGGACTTATCGTACGAGGAGGTTCCTGTCCAAATACTCGATAGGAAGGAACAAAAACTAATGAATAAGATTATTCATTCCGTTAAAGTTCTCTGGAGGAATCACGCAGTCGAGGAAGCTACGTGGGAACTCGAGGAAAAGATGAGAGCGAATTATCCGCAATTATTTGAGTAACCTTATTTTTTTTACAATTCCGAGGACGGAATTTTTATAAGTGGGGGAGGATGTAATATCCAAGAATTTTCAAACGTCATTATTAATTAAATATAAAATTTGATTTTAATGAGTTAGCTTTGTATGCTCATTTAGAATATTGTGTGATTAATTGGTTATGTGAGTATGTGATTGCGCGTAATTGCTAGAATTAATTAAAGTGAGTCACTAATGGGTTAATTAAATTAGTAGACCAGCCCTAAGGTTTAATATCAGAAGAATTGATAAAGTTGTCTATTATTTAAATATTGAATTTATTTGAATATGGTAAAGGAATTTAAATTACCTTAATTAATTAATATAATTATTAATTAATGCGTGCAATATTGATATTATTATGTAGTAGTCTATTTAGTAAATTAATACTAAGTGGGCTAGATTAAGTTATTAATTCTATTTTTATGTAATTACGAATTTGGTATTAAATGTATACTAGATTAATTGGGTTTTTATGATATGATTTATTTAATTAACTGAGTAGCAATAAGTTGGGGCAATAATTTTGGGACATATCCCATTTTATTCCAACCGTGATCTGCAGAGAGAGAGAGAAATCAAAATTAATAAAATGCACAGTGGGAGTCCAATCCCCTCTTTTCCTCCTTTTCCCAGCCGCGCCTATTGCTTGTATCAGTTGGTGGCATGATGACTGAGGGAGTGGGGTGAATTGATTAGTTGCCTTGTCCAACATCTTCTTCTTCCTTCCATTGGTTAACCAAAATGGATAATAGCATTGTCTGTGTAATTAAGTTTCTATATATTGGAACCAATTCTCCACAATTCTAATTGATAAGTCTTCTGTTAGTTCATATAGAGAGAGGGAGTATTGCTGTGAGTGAGAGCAATCTGAATTAAGCATTTAAGGAGCATCAATTTAACATCAAGAAGGTATACTACCACTTTAATTCTTAATTTGATGAAGTCTGATGATTTCATGAAGCTTGTTAATTAGTTTGTTTATTGATACCATGATGTTATCTGGGTTGTATATGGCTGTTATAAACCTTTTGGTTGGTGTGAATTGAGTTTAGAAAGGTTAGGCCATATTAATTTTCGAGTTCTGCAGAAGCAGAGCCGAACTTGAACCAGTGCAGGAGTGGCGCGGCCACGCCACTCCCAAGGCCAAAAACTGCGCGGCCGTGCAGGCTGCCAGTTCTTGTTGCCGTGTTCTGATGCTTTGAGCATGTTAGCTTAGTCCATTGATGCATGAAAATAGGGTTGCCATGTTACCTAGTGTCCCTATGAATGCCATGACTTGTGCACGTTGTTCTAGCATATGTTTTCTAAAGGAAATTTAAGAACTTTGGAATGAACTTGTCAAATCCATGTCTTGTATATCTAACCATTTGAGTATATGTATATAGCTTATGTATGTGTTCAAATGCATGTGAGTTATGATTTTCAAGTTGTCTTTTGACTCATTATGCCTCTAGACGTGATTGACATGAGCACCATTTAACTAAGCATGATTTTGACATGTGCAAGTATGTTTAAGGCATGAGATTCCATGTGGAAGCTATGTATTTAACATGTAAGAGTGTTGTTACACCCGAGCATGCATATCAAGTATTGTTTAGTCTCACTATGTGGTATTATGACCATAATAGCGGATTACTCGTGAGATGGACTTGTTTGGCCTAAAGTGTAGGAATTTTCGACATAAAACCTTATATCTTTCAAATAGATTAGGATGAGCATGCTAGGGTTATAAACCAAGTTAATAACATTATGAGCATGTGTATTTGAGTTATGTCAGTAGTATGTATGTAAAGAATAAACTAGATTCCAGTGGATGAAAATTTCACTTTGGTCTGGTCAGTGAGTGGCGCGGTCGCGCCACTCCTAAGGCAAAAACCAGCACGGCCGCGCAGGTCGCCAGTTTTGCCCAGTTGTTTTAAAATTGTAAACAGAGCCTTTCAGTATGTATGTGTGTATGTCTTGAGCTGTATTACATGATTAAACTTATGTGATATGTGTTCAAGCTTATGTTAATGCTTATAATCGAGGTATTCTAGACTTGTTAGCTCATTTAGCTAAGATGAGAATTAATGAATATGGACTTAGTAATAATGGTTCCATCTACGTGAGTATGTGTTAGGATTACTTGGTGTGTAAGAGTAAACTAATTCTAGTTATACGGTACTAATTGGGAGACCGACTTGTTAACGTTAGGTCGTCTCAACGCAATTTAATTTAAAGCTAGATTATTGTAGCTGAGCAAACAGGCAAGTTTCTAAACCTTATGCACTACTTTTATTTTCGTGCATATAGGTATATGTTAAGCAAGTTCTCTACCCCGAAACCTTAATAGTTGCAAGCTCCTATTTCAAACTGCTTACCTATTGCAAGTTCTTTTTTACCGAAATTTTAATTGTGCAAGTTTTCCCCGAACGCATTCTTGTATTATTCATTGCAAGATATCATTTAAGCTTGAATCTTTAATTCTTCAAGCATGCTCTAAGTGGTTTAATTACTTAACAATTATTCCACATCATTGTTATTAACAGTCGCATATTGTGCAATTGTTTTCGTGCCGATATTGTCGGGCACTTTATTAAAGTTCTAACATAGATGAACTGTCATAGTTAAGTCTAAGCCATTGTCCGGCTAGACATATGTGGTAATAGATTCTAAAAGCTATCCAAACCGATTGATAGTGCGGAAATCTTGGACTTTATGAACACCCCTTCAATATAGGGGAGTATCTCACGTATCGGATATAAGATACAAATAGCAGAATTAAATGTTATGCATACACATAGAGTACGCGAGGCTGATCCCCTCAAGTACATATTCTGTAGCCAGTAACCAAAGGGTCAATTAGCTATTGACTCCCTTGGACGTTTATTGTTCAAAGTCTATTTGACTATCATTCGTTCTAAAAGCAATTATCTTTCTTGCTTCCGATATTCATATTGTTGAATTTCTCTTTATACTCAGTTCATCATGATATATCCTTTATTGCTGTATTTAAACTTGCTGGGCAAACTAGTTGCTCACCCTTGCTATATTATGAACCTTATTGCAGTTAAGTCCGAGACTTCAGGCAAAGACAAGGGCAAGGAAAAGCTGAAGTATTAGACTTCGAGTAGCTGACTTTAGTTTATGCCTAGTTTAATTTACTATCAATGTAATTCGAACCCTGATTAATATTTAGGGTATGGTTTATGTTATGTATTTGAGGTTATCGAATCTTAGGACTAGTAACACCTTTTGAATGAACAACATATGTTTTTTATATTCCACATTTAGTCATTTTATGTTGTTTGGAGGTGAATGTTTGCATTGGATCGTGATGAACAAATCCGGGTATTTGAGACCCGAATTTGGGGGCGTCACAAATATAGAGTAAAGTTATTTAAACGGTTACTAAACGTTGCTATGTGACTAATAAATGATGTGCATAATTTATATATTGTGTAGGATACGTGAGACGCAGATAGTTATAAGCTGTTTATGGTAATTGGTAATCTACGAGCTAGGCAAATCTTACAGTTCTTAATTGTTATGTGAACTCGATGATTAACTGTTTTAATTTATACTGTAAAAAAACATGATGTATTATTTATGTTGTAAGTACGAAATGTGATGGTCAATTTATGACTACACTGATTGAGTAAAGAATGCTGATTGAATTATGGAATTCAATCTTTATTTGATATATGATGTGCAACATGAAAGTTATGTTTATTCAGATGTATATATTTTATAAGATGAGTATGTTATTTATGTGCTACGTGAAGCATGAAAACTGTTAGATTTCGCTGAGTTGTCGAGCTCATTCTTGCAAATAACTATTTTTGCAGGTTAAGGATCAAGGTAACGTTAAGTACTACCTAAATGACATTGATCAAAATGATGTATGAAGATTAACTATTTTTAGTTGAAGTTATTATTTGTATTATGTTAAGTGTTTGATAAATGTAATTATGTCGAGTTGTAAAGTTTGTATTGAGATGAAAACTTTTATAATAAGTTCGTTAAGGCGAATCCTATTATTAACATGATTCTAAGATATTTAGATGTAAAGGTTACAAGTTTTGGGATTGTAATAGAAATTTTTTTAATTATTCCGTATTTTTATGATTATGTCATCGATTGGTGATATATTAATAGAAGTTTGATGTGTTAATAACGACCGAAGTCGAGGGTTAAATTGTATAAATTTTGGGGTCGTTACAGTTGGTATCAAAGCTGATAGGTTAGAAACCTTAGGTAAGAGTACCTTAGGCTATAACCTTAGAGAATGGAGGTGAAGATGATAAAGAATAAGTTCAGATAGAGTTTGAAGAATAAGGAGTTAAGTATAATTATGGTACAAGCGTACTCTTTAATGGTTGATGTATGGTATCTGGGCTAAACGATTCCTTCAGAGAGCAGAGGTTAATACGAACTAGCAACCGATCTAACTCGTTGTGAAAGACAGTGTAGACGAGACGGATACTAGTTTGTTGGTCGTTTGTGGGAAACCACTCAATGTACTATATTGAACACTGTTAGAGACTCGATGTGTACCGAGTATATAATTATGGATACGTATGATAAAAAGTGATTCTTGTCGACGCCGGGTTTCTCCTCTCTTTGTCCTTTTCCGATTTTAGCCTTTGATTGAATGATTTTTGCAAAAGGTCGGCATTGATGTCGACGGGGTTTTGAAAGATCGTTTTTTTATGATGAGCCAATTAACCAGAGTCGCCAGTTAGTATATTTGAAATGGATGTACCAACTCATCCGAGTTTCATTTTTCCGTA
The DNA here is from genome assembly GCA_034770075.1 of Aralia elata. Taxonomy (NCBI): domain Eukaryota; kingdom Viridiplantae; phylum Streptophyta; class Magnoliopsida; order Apiales; family Araliaceae; genus Aralia; species Aralia elata. The sequence goes on along the minus strand of JAVJAP010000089.1, from coordinate 1,310,430 downwards.
AATCGCTGGCTCATGTGTGACTCCGAATTAATTGGTCTGCGAACCGAGATTCATAGAGTTCGGGGGCTTGTTTAAGCGAGGGGAAGGTGTTAGGCACCCCCCGACTTCCGTGAAACACGGTTACCGCAATCTTGATGCTTTTCCTATCTTTTAATTCTTGAATGTGTGTGTGTATGTGCGCGTGTGTATGTGGGTGCCTATATGAATGTTGTGGTGAGTTTGTATGAAAGAATCATTTGGATTTTTAGGGAAAGTCGTGCTTTAATTTGAGAACGCTTCGGAATGTCTTTTCGGCATACACGAGAAATCTTTATGAAAAAGGTTTGATTTTAATTGTCAAAACTAGGAGATTTTCATTAGGTGTCGTTTTGGCAAAAATAGGAGTTTATTAAGCCTTAGCAAAAATAGGAATCGAGATTTATACGTTGCTTTCATAAATGATGGGCAATTTCTAGGATTTCTTTCGCCCTATACATCAAGGTTTAATAAAACATTTAATTTTTCTTATAAAACCCATTTTCGCGACATTCGAAAACAACTTCTTTTTAGCTTTCTCGTAGAATAAGAATCGACTTTCGTTAGCATTCCCGATTTTTAACCTTGTGATGCTAATATCCTACTTTGATTGATTTTAGAAAAATCTTTATCGTTTAATCTTTTGGAATCATTTTGGTGTCACGAAATCTAATCAAGCATAAACACGCGTCGGGGCTATTCACGGGCATGTAAGCCATCAAAATATCCCCGAACGCCAACAATCACATATTCCACTAATACGGGGCCTTAAACCCGATTCTCGCCTTAGCGTCGTTTTAAGGCCCGACAGTTACATGTTACAAAACAAGCATCTTGAATCTATCACATACATCAAAACGTCCATCATCGGATTTGGACCACGGGGTCGCATTCCTAGGCTCACACGAGATTACTACATGCCCACAAAATGAATACTACATAACTAACCAACCCGGATTTATCTAATACACCATGATATCCGAAAATGACAATCTAAATAAATTACACCCAATGAATCACCATAAACAAGCTAGAAATTTCATCAATTGGATATCCTCGGATTATTAGGAAGAATTTTGTTCCGATGGAACCCTCACTAATAATCCCTAATCCATGATTGTTCAACAAAATACATGAAATTTACATCAAATTTAACCAATCAATATGATATAAATGGCTAGAATAAATAGGAATTTTCACCTTGCAATTGATCTCAAATGGATGTAAACTTGTGTATTTGAATAGGATAAGGAGTGTATTTGATACAATCAAAATCAAAAGAATTAAATTCTCTCTTTTTTTCTCTCTTTTCTTCCTATTTGGTTGCAAAATTTCTCTCTTTTTCCTCTCTATTTCCGTGCTTGTGCTGCTGCTGAATCCTTCTTTCTTCCAAAAACCTTCAACTCTCTCCCCCCTGTATGCTGCACGAAACTGAGCTGAAATAGGCTGGCTAGCCGCCCGCCTTCCACTCGCCTGGTTTCGAGTTCCGTGTTTTCAAAAGGCGCACTATTTGGCGCAGATCAATCCGCGGTTAGACGGTTTGACTTTCTCGTTTTTTGTGCCACGCCTCGATTTTCGTGTCGTAACGTCGATTTTCGCTGGCATGCTCGTATTCTGCAGTCCGGGAATTTCCGGGAGACGTGCCACCTCATTCGGGAATGCCTGCTTCGGACGGCTTTATTGTTACGTCAGCCTTGGTCGCCAAACATTGCGGTGGTATTGGGCGCTCGCACTTGTGCCCATTCCTTCGCTCCCGCAAGCCGGTTCAATTGACGATTTTGCCCTCCTGTCACGGTTAGTACAGGGAACACAAAATTTGGGTGTCTACAGCTGCCCCTCTTTATCATGTTCATGCAATATTTAATGAAATGAATAGGATAAAGAATAGACACTCGATGCATGAATGATAGTGCACAAGGATGACAATGCAACACATATGATTTATGATGCAACGCAAGATGCAATTGATGCAAATCATTCAGAAAAGGGTGTCGAGGCTGATGATCGTCTCGTCGGGGCCGGGTATCGTTGCCGGTCGCCCATCTCGTAACCCCCGGTTATCATCGCCAGTTGGTTATCTTGTCGGAGCCGGTTTTCGTCGTCGGACATCCATCTCTTAATCACCGGTTATCGTCGCCGGTCGATTGTCTCGTCGGGGCCGGGTATCGTCGCCGGTCACCCATCTCGTAACCCCCGGTTATCGTCGCTGGTTGGTTATCTTGTCGGAGCCGGTTTTCGTCGCCGGACATCCATCTCGTAATCGCCGGTTATCGTCGCCGGTCGATTGTCTCGTCGGGGCCGGGTATCGTCGCCGGTCACCCATCTCGTAACCCCCGGTTATCGTCGCCGGTTGGTTATCTTGTCGGAGCCGGTTTTCGTCGCCGGACATCCATCTCGTAATCGCCGGTTATCGTCGCCGGTCGATTGTCTTGTCGGGGCCGGGTATCGTCGCCGGTCACCTATCTCGTAATCCCCGGTTATCGTCGCCGGTTGGTTATTTTGTCGGAGCCGGTTTTTGTCGCCGGACATCCATCTCGTAATCGCCGGTTATCGTCGCCGGTCGATTGTCTTGTCGGGGCCGGGTATCGTCGCCGGTCCCCCATCTCGTAACCCCCGGTTATCGTCGCCGGTTGGTTACTTTGTCGAAGCCAATTTTCGTCGCCGGACATCCATCTCGTAATCGCCGGTTATCGTCGCCGGTCGATTGTCTTGTCGGGGCCGGGTATCGTCGCCGGTCACCCATCTCGTAACCCCCGGTTATCGTCGCCGGTTGGTTACTTTGTCGGAGCCGGTTTTCGTCGCCGGACATCCATCTCGTAATCGCCGGTTATCGTCGCTGGTCGATTGTCTTGTCGGGGCCGGGTATCTTCGCCGGTCACCCATCTCGTAATTCATTTTCACTAGACACATCAAACGGCTGCAAGGGAACCAAGGGGACCCACCAGGGCCAGCCGCAGATGGATCTGCGGCCATCCACAGATTGATCTGCGACCAGCCGCAGATAGATCTGCGGCCAAGATCGGTTTCTTAAGCGGCTCGCCACTTCTAGATCTGTCACTTTCAACCTCGTACCCCACATAGATTCTTGCGATTTTGCTCGTTTGCAAGGACCTCTTGTCGAGTTTTCCAACGTTTCTGCAAAAATCGCTCCGGTAGGATCGATCTACGCGCTACAGGTAACACTTTGACCGTTCACTTTTCAATTTCGTCAATGTTTTGCTATACATTTGGCTATTTACATGTTAGAGATAGAAATGTATGCTTTACAGTGCTATACTATGTATGATCATATATACATGCTATGTATCAACTGTGTGAGTCCTATTTTATGCTCATGATGCGGTCCCACATATCTGTTTTTCCCTTTTTGAAAGAAAATCATGCACTATGGTCCTTTACATGCTGTAATTACACATATGAATGCAATTTTGATCTGTTGTGGCTTGGATTAATGAAAAATATGTTTGGCTTATGCCTGGGATGTCCATTTTACACACGAAACTCTGCCGATTTTTTTTTCTTTTAAACATGCATCATGCTGCACTAATTATATGATGAGGGTAGGAATTTAGAATATTCGTGACATAATTCAAAAGGGAACTTACCTTCCTCTTTGCCTGTTCTGTTCCAGCTATGGATCCCGATGCTCCTAGTAGCTCTTCTGCATCACGGACCTCGGGTGTTCGCCGTCGTAGGGCTGCACCTGCCCCTGTTCCTCCTCGGACCCGTCAGGCTCGCCGCTTGGCGGAGGCTATCATCCGTCCCGATCATCCGGACGTTGAGGAGGCTGTTCCTCCGGAGGTCGCGGCAGAGGGGCCATCCTCTAGCACACCGGCTCCATCTCCTCATCCTGCTCCCTCTGGCGCCCCTGTGCAAATCCCCGACCTATTGGGTCGGGATCTCAGTCGTCACCCCTCAGCATCTCTCGTGGCTAACGAGGTATATTCAATTCCATTATTACTTCATTCTCAATTTCTCAATTCTCCTTTTATCTGGACTGACCCATTGGTGATTGTCCCAGGTGCCCGAGTTTACTCAGCCGAGGGGTAACTGGTTCAACATATATTCCCTCTATACAGCTCTGCACAGTGAGTATCGGGCGGTGGTGGACTCCTAGGGCTTTCGTCACTTCTTCACCATCATTCCCCGCCAGTGCCCCTGGGGTTACATGAGGGCCTTATCTGAGCGCTGGTTCCACCAAACGCAGTCTCTTCACCTTCTGGACTGTGAGGTTGTGTTGACTCCTTGGGACTGGAGGTACATCACGGGCATTGAGTTTACTGGATCTCGCGTCCCTCTGGATCTTGACATCACTCCAGCGGAGGTCCAGGCTTTATTAGGCTTTGCTGCGGATGACCGGGTCTTCAAGGCCCGTAGCATTCGATCCGGTGCCTTGGTTGTCGATGCTGTCAGGGGTCTGTACGCACTGCCTATTCCAGCGGATCAGGGCACCAGGGACATCCTGCTACGACGCCTGTTCCTGACCATTATGAGGGGTTGTTTTCTGGGGAACAACTCCTCCACCATTCATTTCAGCGTCGTAGGAGCGGTTAGAGACGTGGACCGCATCAGTGACTATGACTGGGGGTCATTCACCTTTGCCTATTTCCTCCACGGTATGCGTCTACGCTCGGAGGGCCAGACAGATGCTTGGCTCGGATTTTATCACTTCCTGCTGGTGAGGTTTTCTTCCATTTTCTTATTGTATTTTCCGTCATTTCATTTCTATTTTTTGCTTTTGTTGGTTACTCATGCTCTACCTTATTCTGTTCAACAGTTCTGGGCCTATGAGTGTCTTCCTTGTCTGAGGCCCGTCACCACCCTCGGCTTGGACACCTATCCTCGGGGTCGGCGATGGCATCACAGCACCCTGGAGGAGGTCCCAGTGTCTGGCAGTTTTGCCCATTGCCGCATTCAGCTGGAGCTGATCACTGCTGCAGGGGTCGTCTGGAGGCCTTATCTTTCTGAGCATCTGGATGTGGGGTTTACAGATGGGTATCCTACCGGCCCGGAGTTCGCACTTTCCACCCGTCGCCTCACTTTGCAGAGTGTTGGAGGATGGGTGATGTACCTGGGGGAGCGCGCATTCAGATGCGTTACTGGAGAGATTCGCATCCCGCATTCCCTTCCTTTCACTACCTCCTGGCCGCTGGATTCTCAGCCTTCGGAGATCATGCTTGCAGGGGAGGATGGCCGGATGCTATCCACGGGTCCCAGTACGAGTGATGCTTTCCGTACTTGGTGGGTGCCCCGCACCATCGGTCCTCAGACCCGGGCCACATTCTTCCTCGGGGATATGGTCCCCGGTTCAGTGATGATGACGGACTGGGCAGCCTGCGTCCGGAGCCCTACTCATGCTGAGCAGATCGCCACCTTGACCCGGCAGGTAGACCAGTTGTCTCTATATCTTCGGGTGTTGGGCCGGACTCCAGAGGATGCTTATGCCTACGACCCTGACGGTGCGGGTTATGATGCGGGCCCGAGCTCATCTGATGCCACAACGCAGCCATACATCCCCGACATGAACTTCGGGCCTTCGACTTCGGCGACTCCGGGGGACCAGTTTGAGGATCCCGCTTTCATAGACGAGATTGATTTTATTTAGACCAGGATAGGATAGGGCTTTTGTACCTGTACCTGTTTAGACTTACTTTTCATTTTATGTACTATGTACTGAACTCATTTATTTATTCATGCACAGTATTTCTCTTTTATCTCTATGAACTTCATTTGCTTTATTATTAACTGCATGATGCATGCTTTTCTTATTTATGGATAGAAAATGACCCCTGTACAGTCTCTTTGATACTATTTTTCCACAGATGTCGTCCTCAGATGCCGTGGTACGTTTGGATTTCATTTCTTCCACAGGGTTGGTTGGCAGTTTCCTCCGCTGGTTGGACAGTTTATTGCCAGCCGACAGGGTCATCGCAGATGGTCTTTTGGGCCATTCTTGGTCCTTATTAACCTTTCAGGTGCCAGTGGGCTTTATGGATGGTATTCTGAGCTATTGGGCGCCTGCCCGTCAAGTGTTCAGGTTAGGGACGGTAGAGCTGACCCCCACTCTCGAGGAGTATGCTCGTTTCACCGGGTTGCCTTTGGATAGACCTTGTGCCAGGGTTACAGTTGGTTCCATGCGCCGTCAATTCTTGACTTTCATCGGTTTGCGGAGTGCTGTCTTGTTACCGGTGATCACATCCGACCATATGGTTCCTCTTCAGTTCTTGATTGACCGATTTGGCTCACCTGACAGTTTTCGTCTTTTCCTCGGTGATTTTTCCGTGTCCGAGGAGCGCTGGGATGCCTTGAGAGTGGACGTTCTGATGGCCTGTGTCATCTCAGTTTTGTACTTGCCGGCAGGACCTGATCAGTTGGACATGCGGGTTGTCGCGGTTGTTCGAGCCCTTCAGGAGGATCACACCATTCTTCCCATGATATTGGCGGACACCTATATGTTAGCTTCATACTGTCAATCCTTCCGAGGCAGGGTATTCAGAGGGAGCTCGACCTTATTGTATATGTGGTTCATGAGTCATCTTAGTCCCATCGGCCATTTCCGTCGCCAAGGGTTTTTCTTCAGCCATGACATAACCACGCAGTTTTCGTTTCGTCCCGTGAGCTGTACTGATGTGGCCTCCTGGACATCATTTTTGTCTGTCATTGAGGATCCCTTTCATCTATTGGTCTACTCGGGCTATTGCTCCTTTATGAGCTTCTTGACTCATGTGCCTGACCTGGACTTCATCCCCATTGCTGGATTGAGGGGCGTGACGACTTATCATCCCCTGGCGGTTATGGGGCAGTTTGATCAGACACAGGATTTACACCCTTTCGCGGGTGCAGCCGCCTACCGATTCCTTATATCATCCCGCACAGAGAGGGATCTACTGCGGGTATACGATCTTTGGTCTCGCAGGATCTTTGCCAAATATAGTGAGAGTTGCCACATCCAGACATTTGCTTACGTGCAGTGGTTGCGCGGAGACTCAGCTCCGGCTGGTTTGAGTCAGACTGGGGGCTTTGATGACTCTGGAGTGATTCTCCCAGAAGATACCACAAACCACCCCATCTCAGCTGATTCTGCCCCGAGTCGGGTTACTGAGGATACCCGACTCCGCCTGGCCCTGATTACTGCTGAGGCCGAGAGGGATGTCGCTTTTGTCGAGAGAGATGATGCCATTCGGGCTAGAGACGCTGCCATTGCTGACAGAGAGGCCATTGTATTTCAGACCAGGGCAGTTGTAGATACTCATTTTGGGACTGTCAGCCGAGCCACTACTTTACTGGATCGTATTGATATGATGGGGCAGCAGATTACAGGAGATGCTGATGCTTCAGATCTATCCACCACCTTGTCCATCCTGCTTCAGCTAGTTTCAGATTTATTTTATTTCCTGCATAGACTATGTTAGTTTCATCAGTTATCGAAAGAGAAATCTTGTAATAAAATGACTTATATATATAGACATGCATTTAAATTTAGTCATTTTCCCCTTTTTGTCGTATCATTGCCTTTCATTGGATCCTCATTTTATCCAGTTGACCACGATTTTGACATTTCGCCTTTTTTCTCTTCTCAAGTCTTGATGGAGATTTGACAGATATTGTCGCACACCCTTTGATTTCATCGGATTGAATCTCAGATTTTGGATAACTGTTTGGTTGGGTCAGGGTTATGTCCTTTGGGATGAAGCTGGTTAGGCAGCTGGTTTTGGGAAGGTTTTGAGGGTGTAGAAAATTGGTTTTTGGTTAGGGAAAGGATTATTATTTTTTAAGGGATCGGACCGCGCCATGATGGCTGCCTACGTACCCCCACAAGTTGGGAGATCAGGTCCTACGTAGTTCGCTCTCAAAGAAAAAAAAGAACTGATGATTCAAGCGTAGAATCGCTTCACCGAGTCAGAATTGAGGGGTTGTGGAAATACCTCACCATCCATTTCTTGCAATATGAGGGCTCCCCTGGATAGCATCTTCTTAATCACAAATGGTCCTTCCCATTTCGGGGCGAACTTCCCCTTGGCTTCGTCTTGATAAGGCATGACTCTTTTTAGCACCAAATCATTTTCCTTGAACTTTCGAGGTCTTATCCTTTTGTCGTATGATCGAGAGATCCTTTGTTGATATAACTGACCATGCCAAACCGCGGCTACCCTCCTTTCATCAATTAGGGCCAATTGGTCATATCGACTTTGCATCCAATCCTCCTCGCTTATCTGAGCATCGATCACTATTCTGAGGGACGCCATTTCGATCTCAACTGGCAGAACGGCCTCCATTCCATACACCAAAGCGTAAGGGGTTGCCCTTGTGGAAGTACGCGTTGATGTTCGGTATGCCAGCAGAGTGAGGGGTAACAGATCCGGCCATCCCCGATGATTAGCAGACATTTTTGCCATGATCTTCTTGATGTTCTTATTTGCAGCCTCCACTGCCCCATTCATCTTAGGACGGTAAATGACAGAATTGAGGTGCTTGATCTTGAACTGGTCACACAATCCCTTCATGAGGGCGTTGTTTAAATTCTTGGCATTGTCGGAGACCAAAACCTCAGGTTGCCCGTATCGACAAATGACATTGTTCCTGATGAAACCGACGATGACCTCCTGAGTTACTTTGGGGAAAGAAGCTGCCTCTACCCATTTGGTGAAATAATCGATCATGACGAAAATGAATCGGTGTCCGTTGCTTGCTTTGGGCTCTATCGGTCCGATTACATCCATTCCCCACATTGAAAATGGCCACGGGGAGGTCATACAGTGCAGTTCAGTGGGAGGCGTATGGATCACATTACCGTGCGCCTAGCATTGGTAACACCGTTTGACATGATCATCGCAATCGGCTTTCAGCGTTAACCAATAATGCCCTGTCCTCAAGATCTTTTTGGCCAGCATCGGTCCACTCATATGTGGCCCACACACCCCACCATGTATTTCATTCATAATCCTTCGGGCCTGTGTTTCATCTACGCATTGCAACAGTCCCAAACCAGCATCCCTTTTGTAGAGTGAATCCCCACTCAGATAAAATTTCATCGCCATCTTTTGAATTCTCATCCTCTCAGTTCGACTCGCCTGGTCGGGAATGGATCTATCTCTCAGATATTCCCTTATGTCGTGATACCAGGGCTGCTTTGTCAACACCACCTCGTCGGATAACACTGCCACATGTTCCTCATATGCCGGGGCATTCTGTACGGCTATCTCAATATGTGGACTGTCCCTGTTCTTGATTACGTGGATTAAGGAAGCCAGAGTTGCCAATGCATCGGCAAAGTCATTCCGTCCCCGGGGAATATGGCGAAAAGCGATATCTTCGAACTCTTGCATCAGCTGGGTAACACAACGATGGTATGGAAGTAACCGAAGCTCTTTAGTGTTGTACACCCCGATCGCTTGTCTGATTACCAGCGTATTCAGCGGTGTTTTTCGAATTGCTGAAATGCAGTTTAGTGGCCACGGGGTATTGTTCTCCGGTGATAGAGACCAGGACCGCTCCGGCTCCTGCCCCCTCGGCATTCATGGCACCATCAAAATACAGCTTCCAGAACTGTCCCTCGTCATCACATTTCTTGCGTGATACCCAAAATATATCCTCGCCCGGAAGAGGAGTTTCTAACGGCTCCATCCCTCCTGACGGGGTTTCCGCCAACTGATCTGCAATTCCCTGCCCTTTCATGGCCTTCTGAATCATGTACACCATGTCGAACTGTTGTAAGATTAACTGCCATCTTGACAATCGACAATTCAGCATGGGCCTTTCAAAAATATATTTCAGGGGATCCATTCTTGATATCAGGTACGTCGTATGCCCATGGAGGTAGTGCTGTAATCTCCCTGCAGCCCAGGCCAGAGCACAACAGGTCTTCTCGATGGGAGTGTAATTTTGTTCACATTGGCTAAATCTTTTGCTGAGGTAATAGATGGCCTGCTCTTTACCTGCCTCATTTTTCTGTCCCAACATACATCCCATCGCGATGGCATTGACCGATATATATACATGAACAGAGGGATCCCATCCTTCGGGGGTACCAGCACTGGTGCCTCCGTCAGCTGCTTTTTAATGGTCTGAAAAGCCCTCTGACATTGCTCATTCCACTCTTGGGAAGCCCCATTTCTTAACAGTTTGAAAATGGGCTCACATGTAGTCGTCAAGTGGGATATAAAACGGCTGATGAAGTTTATCCTTCCGAGGAATCCTCTTATCTCCTTCTCTGTGTGAGGCGCCGGCATATCCACAATGGCCTTAATCTTTGCTGGATCCAACTCAATGCCCCGATCACTAACCAAGAATCCCAAGAGCTTACCCGACTGCACTCCGAAAGCACACTTGGCCGGATTGAGTTTCAAATTATACTTTCTGAGCCGATCGAATAGCTTTTTGAGATGGGTGATATGATCAGATTCTATCTTCGATTTCACAATAATGTCATGCACGTAGACTTTTATCTCCTTGTGCATCATATCGTGGAATAGGGCCATCATGGCTCTCTGATAAGTAGCCCCCGCGCTTGTGAGGCCAAAAGCCAATCGTCTATAGCAGAAAGTGCCCCAAGGGGTGATGAATGCGGTCTTTTCCCGATCTTCTTCCGCCACCATTATCTGATGATATCCCGCGAAGCAATCCACAAAAGAGTACATTTCGTACTGGGCTGTGTTATCCACCAGGATGTGTATGAAAGGCACCGGGAAGTTATCCTTGAGACTGGCCTTGTTTAGATCTCTGTAGTCTACACATACCCTCACCTTTCCTCCAGGCTTAGCCACTGGGACTACATTGGATAGCCATTCCGGGTAAGTGGACACCATAATGATTCCCGCCCTGAACTGCTTGATGATCTCTTCTTTTACTTTTAAGCTCCACTCCGGTTTCAACTTTCTTAATTTTTGCTTGACAGGCCTGAAACCCTCCTTGATGGGTAATCGGTGTACCACAATGTCGGTAGACAATCCGATCATATCCTCATGAGACCAGGCAAAGACATCCTCATATTGTTTTAGCAACTCAGTCATTTCAGCTTTTTGGCTGGGGGTAAGGTCCGTCCCTATCTTGAGTTCTTTTGGCTTGTCAGGGGTTCCAATATCAATGGTGACGGTTTGGTCCAAGTTGGGTTTGGGTTTATCCTCGACCCATCCTTTGATCTCGTCAGGCGCGTCGTCGTAATCTGTCTCGTCTTGTTTAATGCCCATTAAATCGAAATCCAGCTCAATGTCAAAATCATAATCATCATTCAAATTCGAAAGACCGTTTGTTAGGCAAGGATTACTCAAATTGGTACACCTGACATGAAACAAATATTTGTCATATATAAATCATTTTCCACGACGATCGCATTTTCAAATAACACGAAGAAACGACATAATTATGCAAAAATAAAATAACAGCAAAAATAAACTTCTTCATTCCCCCGTCCTCTGGGGTCTATCACCCTGACGTCGGGTTTTACCCTTGTTTGGATATTACTGGTTTCATGGTCCAGTTGTCGACGGTCAGGTCAGATGAAATGCGCTGGATAAAAGGGGGCTTCATATCGGACACTTCCCCGATGATCACGGATACGTCGCCTGAGTCCTCCTTCCTGTCCTCTTCGGGAATAATTAGCCCTGCCTAATCGATGACAGGCACAACTTGTTGGGCTCCCGGTGGTGTGATAATATTCGTCCCCTCCCTACTGCTTGTTGATTGTCCGGGGATATAGCACTTGGTTTCAAACTCTTTCGCGACCTCCTGCAGGAAACTTTCCCTTTTGGCTAACCTATCATTCACGGGGGTTAATTCTTCATCCCCAGACTCAATCACGGGCTCGCTAATCCTCCGCTCGTTGTTGACCTTGGTCACCAGACTGCCAGCCAGCCGAATCGGAACCGCACCTTGACGGTGTTTCCGTGCCACGCCCTCGCGATATTCCAACCCTGCTTTACCTATCTGATGAGGTAGTTGAACGGGCTCGGTGATTCCTTGACTACTCCTTCCTAACCCCTGTCCAGGCTAGAAGTTCATTTTTATCATTTCCTTTGCCACGAAGGTAAGTTCTGGAGAGACCCTAGGTTTCACAGCTGGAGCTCCCAGGCATCTATAGTGGGGAGTGCTAATCTCCAGTGCTTGAAAGCTGGCAGGTGCCGCCGACTCATCCACATTGATCACTGGTAGGCCACTCCTAGGAGGAGAAGGGTCATCACATTCGGCCGAGATTGTTACCAGATTCCCATCGATGATTAGCTTGATTTGTTGGTGGAGCGTGGAAGGAACTGCCCCGGCCATGTGTATCCATGGCCTCCCCAATAACATGTTATAACTGGCCGCAATATCTAGGACCTGGAAAGAGATATCAAAAGTACAGGGTCCTATTTCCACTGGCAACTCAATTTCTCCCATCGTATCCCTCCGGGAACCATCGAAAGCTCGCACCACCACATGACTGGCTCATAGGCGCTTGGGGTTGATGTTCATCTTCTGCAAAGTACTGAGGGGACAGATATTCAATGCCGATCCTCCATCAATCAGCACTCCATTCATGATATAACCCGAGGAGATTACCGCAATGTGTAGCGGTTTCCGGTGTCCCCTTCCCTCCTTGGGTATGTCCTCATCCGTAAAGGATATTACATCGTTCTCCAATAGGTGGCCCACCAGCTGGCCGAAACCTTCCTCACTAATTTCCTTGGGCACGTATGCCTCCTCCAGAACCTTCGTCAGGGTTTTGCAATGCTCACTGGATGACAACACCAAGTCCATGACTGATGTTAGGGTTGACTCCTCATTTAAAATCTGGATCCCCCTTGTTTCCGGATGATCCATCCTTTTCAAGAATTCTATGGCCCTTTGAAATCTCTTCATTTTTTCTCTTTTGGCTCTCAAGGACTCACCCGGGAAGATATAAGGGGTTCCCCTTTGCCGTCACAGAAGCACAACTGGCCGCTTCCTCTGGCATTCCCCCATAATTCCAGGGTACAGTCTTTAGACTACTGATAGGGATTTGCGGCCTTGCCGCAAGGATGATGGGCCTCGGAGCCGTCAACTTGACAGGTCCCTCCGTGCTATTCGTACTTACCCCTATCAACCTGATGGGCGTTCCCCGTGCACTCCCATTATCATGTATCACGTTGATCATTTCCTCAATTTTCTGCACATAGTTCAACCTTGGCGGCCCCCCAGCTTCACTTGCTTCCGTCGCATTGACCCCTCCTCCATCATGTCTTGGCAGGGGATTTGCCTTAACATTCGGGGAGTCTGGCTGTTCCACCACAATTTCCCCACTGTCAATCAGGTTTTGGATTCGATGCTTCAACGTCCAACAGTCCTGTGTATCATGGCCAGGGGAACTGGAGTGGTATGCGCATCGCTTGCTCGGGTCAAACCTTCTACCCTTTGGGTCACTCGGGGGTGCCAAACTAACTATCTTCTTTTGGGCTACTAATACCGCTAATACCCGTTCAAGCGGCTCCCCGAGCGGGGTGAATACTCGATTTTGCGAGGCCTCATATTTCCTTCGCCCCTCTGCCCTTTGATCTGTGAAGTTGGGCTGTCGGGATGGCCCTACCCTCTGCACCTGTACCGGAAGATGGCTTTCTGTTTTTCTGGATAACCCCTGCAGGATGAGGGAAACATCCTCCTCCTTCTTTTTTTGGACCCTCCGGGAAGTGTTGCCATAGTTTCCATTCTGTATTTGCTCGGCAGCGGTTTCCAAGGCCGTAAAATCCTAGATTTTGCCAGATTTTAAACCTATATCCACCATCTCTCCATGTTTAATCATTTCAGCAAAGGGTCTTCCAATCCCCGAGATGACTCGTTCATAATACGGTGCCTCTTGAATGTCTACAAAGGTCATAACCATCTCTGATTCGCTCATCGGGGGGTTTACCTGTGCGGCCATGCCCCTCCATCGTTGCGCATATTCCCTGAAGGATTCCCTAGGTTGCTTCTTAACTTTTGTCATTTGGTATCTGTCAGGGGCCATCTGGGCCTGAAAGCTGTATTGGGTTAAGAAGGTATGGGCCAATTCCTCCCAGTTGTGGATTCGGGCGTTGTCAAGGCGGGCATACCAGATTCTTGCCTCCCCCGTTAAGCTTTTCTGGAACAGCTGCATTCTCAACCCTTCGTCCTCGACATAAGACCCGAGTTCTCCAATGTATATTTTCAAGTGTGTGTAGGGGTCCCCCTTCCCATTGTATTTTTCAAACTCGGGGATTTTAAATTTCTCCGGGTATCTGGCTCCGGGGAAGACACATAAATCTGAATAGTTAACCCTGCCGAGGGACCCTATGCCCTTCATAGATTGGATGGTTTCCTCCATTTGTCTCATTTTCTTCCGCAGGTCATCTGTATCTCCCTCTTCCAGGATAGTAATCACTGTTTTGTTTGGTACGGGAATGGCCTTTGGGACGACTGGCTCGCCCTTAAGTTGAGGTGGATCCTCCTTAGGTGGTTCCTGCCTGGGCATCAACTGCTCTCTCAGCATTATGGCCATTTCTAACATCTGTTTCTTAAAGTCATCAAATTCCTCCCTGGATATGGAACCGGAATTGGTAGATGGAATATCAGCCATTTCAGATATAGAATTTTGGGCCCTTTTAGACTGCGAACGGGTTTGAGGAGCAATCCTACAGAAACCAAGGTTCGAAGTTTAGTCTTGGGGAGTAAAAAAAATGTGGATGCATGCTGAAGCTGTAATTTTTGTGTTTTGTGGTTTTTTAATCTTTCCCTGCAAAACAGAAAGTTAGTAGTCCTCTAATGCAATGACAAATGCTAAACATGGCTTTATTATGCTCCTCAGTCGTTCCCTACAAAAGATAGAGGTTAGTAATTTCTTCTTGACGAACAGGGAGGCATATATGAATGAGATCATAACATTTACGCGTGCAATGTAAAAAGGCATGAAGAAACTTTTCCTGCGTAGGGTTAATCTGAGGCTGACCTATCCTAGGGTTACTCTCACGGGCTTTTCGACATGAAGGTCCCCAAATCTTCGCAATCTACTCGTCTGAGCCCTTTCGATTGGAGCAGATTTGGGTGGTGCGTTTCTTGAGCCATCTCCGGGGAGCAGCCCCTTCGAGTCCAGTAATAAGCAACCGACAGGTTCGCCTCAGGATGAGGTACTCTCTCAACATACATTCACATTCATCGTCCTCGCCGTATGCAAATGATTACTTAAAAGTAAAGCAATCCCATTCAAATATTCACTTATTGGACAAAACACACATTCACACAACAAAACGTACAAAAGATCACAATATCGCACACACACACATATTCATGAATTTTAAAGGATAAGATAGCATCAATATTTGAAAGCGGCTTAAGCCCTCTAATATCCCCAGCAGAGTCGCCAGCTGTCGACGCCGGGTTTCTCCTCTCTTTGTCCTTTTCTGATTTTAGCCTTTGATTGAATGATTTTTGGAAAAGGTCGGCATTGATGTCGACGGGGTTTTGAAAGATCGTTTTTTTTATGATGAGCCAATTAACCAGAGTCGCCAGTTGGTATATTTGAAATAGATGTACCAACTTATCCGAGTTTCATTTTTCCGTAAATCGCTGGCTCATGTGTGACTCCGAATTATTTGGTCTGCGAACCGAGATTCATAGAGTTCGGGGGCTTGTTTAAGCGAGGGGAAGGTGTTAGGCACCCCCCGACTTCTGTGAAACACGGTTACCGCAATCTTGATGCTTTTCCTATCTTTTAATTCTTGAATGTGTGTGTGTATGTGCGCATGTGTATGTGGGTGCCTATATGAATGTTGTGGTGAGTTTGTATGAAAGAATCATTTGGATTTTTAGGGAAAGTCGTGCTTTAATTTGAGAACGCTTCGGAATGTCTTTTCGGCATACACGAGAAATCTTTATGAAAAAGGTTTAATTTTAATTGTCAAAACTAGGAGATTTTCATTAGGTGTCGTTTTGGCAAAAATAGGAGTTTATTAAGCCTTAGCAAAAATAGGAATCGAGATTTATACGTTGCTTTCATAAATGATGGGCAATTTCTAGGATCTCTTTCGCCCTATACATCAAGATTTAATAAAACATTTAATTTTTCTTATAAAACCCATTTTCGTGACATTCGAAAACAACTTCTTTTTAGCTTTCTCGTAGAATAAGAATCGACTTTCGTTAGCATTCCCGATTTTTAACCTTGTGATGCTAATATCCTACTTTGATTGATTTTAAAAAAATCTTTATCGTTTAATCTTTTGGAATCATTTTGGTGTCACGAAATCTAATCAAGCATAAACACGCGTCGGGGCTATTCACGGGCATGTAAGCCATCAAAATATCCCCGAACGCCAACAATCACATATTCCACTAATACGGGGCCTTAAACCCGATTCTCGCCTTAGCGTCGTTTTAAGGCCCGACAATTACATGTTACAAAACAAGCATCTTGAATCTATCACATACATCAAAATGTCCATCATCGGATTTGGACCACGGGGTCGCATTCCTAGGCTCACATGAGATTACTACATGCCCACAAAATGAATACTACATAACTAACCAACCCGGATTTATCTAATACACCATGATATCCGAAAATGACAATCTAAATAAATTACACCCAATGAATCACCAAAAACAAGCTAGAAATTTCATCAATTGGATATCCTCGGATTATTAGGAAGAATTTTGTTCCGATGGAACCCTCACTAATAATCCCTAATCCATGATTGTTCAACAAAATACATGAAATTTACATCAAATTTAACCAATCAATATGATATAAATGGCTAGAACAAATAGGAATTTTCACCTTGCAATTGATCTCAAATGGATGTAAACTTGTGTATTTGAATAGGATAAGGAGTGTATTTGATACAATCAAAATCAAAAGAATTAAATTCTCTCTTTTTTTCTCTCTTTTCTTCCTATTTGGTTGCAAAATTTCTCTCTTTTTCCTCTCTATTTCCGTGCTTGTGCTGCTGCTGAATCCTTCTTTCTTCCAAAAACCTTCAACTCTCTCCCCCCTGTATGCTGCATGAAACTGAGCTGAAATAGGCTGGCTGGCCGCCCGCCTTCCACTCGCCTGGTTTCGAGTTCCGTGTTTCGAGTTTCATGTTTTCAAAAGGCGCACTATTTGGCCACAGATCAATCCGCGGCTGGACGGTTTGACTTTCTCGTTTTTCGTGCCACGCCTCGATTTTCGTGTCGTAACGTCGGTTTTCGCTGGCAGGCTCGTATTCTGCAGTCCGGGAATTTCCGGGAGACGTGCCACCTCATTCGGGAATGCCTGCTTCGGACGGCTTTATTGTCACGTCAGCCTTGGTCGCCAAACATTGCGGTGGTGTCGGGCGCTCGCACTTGTGCCCATTCCTTCGCTCCCGCAAGCCGGTTCAATTGACGATTTTGCCCTCCTGTCACGGTTAGTACAGGGAACGCAAAATTTGGGTGTCTACAATTCTTTTTACATAAGTGGATGTATAAGGTGAGTTAAGTCCTAGTAATGTTATAAGAAGAAGATGAGAATGACGAGTAGTAAACTCGAATAAAATATTGAGCAATATGAATGAAGTTAGAGATCCTTAAAGGAAAAATTGATTTATAAACAAGATGATTCAAAGAAGAATCTTGAAGAGTTATAAAAGATAAGAATCAGGAGCTACCAAACTCCCATAATAAAGATGGTGTTAATAAATAGACGATGTCTATAAGATGAAAATGATAGAAATGACAAGAAAGAACTCAAATAGAGTATAATTGATGATAACTTTAGAGAATTCATATGAAACAAGTTATGATAGAATAATTAGGTTCAAAGAAGAACATGAAGATCTAAACGATTAGGGAACACCTGAGTTGATTAATCATAAGACAACGTGATTAAAGAGAACAATAAAGAAGATCGTAGGGTGAGACGATCGTAGGCTAAGGGAGATCGTAATTTAAAATGATTACGAAATAAGATCACGACGTGATCGAATTATAGAATGACAGATGACCCGTAATAATTGAATAGTTATAATTTGATGCTATAAAGAGATTGTACTACGAAATAGTACGAGGTAAACTCACGAGGAGTTATAAATGATGAAATACGAAAATTTCGTAATGAGCAAAGAGCAAGATAGAATTAGGTGGGATTTCAACTAAGGACTCGTGTGATGGCTGAGTTGTACAAACCTTTGTATAGGCAAGGGTTTTGTGCTTACACTTAGTTTATCACATTGATAATCATTGAGATATTGTTGACGCGCTATCGATATACGTATGGTGAGAAGGTGATTCGTTTCTTATATTTATATCTGATAGTTAGATAATATTAAAATTAGGTGCGAGTTCTTAAAACTCATACTTATGGTAAGTTCGTGACTCATAATCGTATGGTATATTTTTGAACCCCTAAACGTATGGACAGTTTCTGATTGTTCTTGAACTACGTATTGTTAGGACAAGTTCCTAAACTCATATTATTGTGGCAAGTTCCTGAACTCATAACCTGTGGTAAGTTCGATGAACTATATTAAGGTATAGAAGAGTTGTAGAACTAAGAATTTTTGGTATAGTGACCTTTGATGGTACTTAAGATTGATAATGATAAGTAATGGAGAAAAGATTGAAGATGATGGAGAAAATTGGATATTCCAAATCTACTAGCTATGCTAGATTTTCGAAATTTATTGACTTCGTGCTAATGTTTGTATTTGTGTTTTAAAAAAAATATATTGGACCAGATTGTGGAACCAATAAGCTTTTTTTTTTTTTTTTAAAAGCTTTATTATTCATATGTCTATGCTAATTGTTTCAGCTAGACAAAAATGATTTGAAATTATCAAATGTATTTTGAGCGATGGAGTCATCAATACAGTCTAACCTAGTGTTGGATGTGATCATAAAATCGTCAACCCACTATGGTATGATGTAGTATGACAAAGTCATAAAATGACGAAATCCTCAACGTACTATTAAGACGGTACAGTATCATGACGTCATAAAAAGAATTTTGGTTTTCTTTTAAACTATGAAAAGATACACCAATTAAGTTGGCTAAAAATATTTTCTTTGATATCCGAATTGTTGTTCAAGGTCTAAGCTAATTGATTCGGCTAGACGACTGTTGAAAGATGTTTATGAAGTTCAAAGCGTTCTTTGAGAATTTATGCCAAACTGGATTGTGCTGGTGTGGAATTTATATTAGTCTGAGATGAACCAACCCTATAATAGGGGCTACGCAACCGCGTTAATATGTATGTGCACAATACATAGTACGAAGGGCTGATCACCTGTAGTACGAGAAAGGATGGTCCATAGTCTTTTGACTGTTAAAGGTTATAGTTGGAATGTCTATTAACTTAGGACAAGGTTCAAGTCTTTACGACTCCTTAGCATAATATTGAAACTTCTTAAGTTACTCATATCACTTCTCAATTATTGATCAATTGTGGACGATTCTTATTATTTTGAAAGGTGAATGTGGTAAGGAGGATATTCCTTAGAAAGAAGTAAGTTGTAGAATACGACAAGTAGTGATGAGTAAATTAAACAAGTAAGAAATGAAATTCTGAAAAGAGAAGGGGGTGAAGTTATCAAGGGAAAAGTAAACACTTAGAGATAAAGGTGTGAAGAATATAACGATTTTAGAAAGATCCTTAGAGAAGAAATTTGATCATGAAACCTAATAAATGAATAAAGATTAATATGAAGTTTATTTTGATATATTGAATGAACGAAGATTAGTAAGTTAAAACTTCGAGTGCGAAATTCTTAGAAGAAGGGGTGAATGTAATATCCCGAGTGTTTATGAATTGAGCCTATGGCGATGATTCTTAGGAAGTTTATGAATTGGTCTATGGCGATGATTCTTAGGAAGAGGTAATGAATGGGTTAAAAAAATGTAATACTTAGTATAGTATCGAGTTCAAATCCAGATTATGAAGTAAAACCTACAAGAATTTATTGAGAAAATGAGTGGTATATAAATTTTAAAACCTATATTAAGGTAATGCGTTGAAGTTATTCAACGATAAAATTTTGAAGGAGATTTAATGAAAATCGAGTAAGGAGGGTTTCGGTGATTCCGGGGACGGAATCCTTATAAGAGGGGAATGATGTAACAACCCGAATTTTCAGTAAGTATTAAATAAGAATTTAATAAATAAAATTCTTATTATTAGAAGTGTCGGATTCGAATAAATATATATGTCTTATATATTTTTGAAATATGTGATTTGGTGTGAAAAGATTAAGTGGAATATAGAAGAGAAATATTTATTTACATTAAAAAAATGAGGTTTAATAGTTTATTAAACCATTGAAGATAATAAATAAAATTGTTACGAAAATGATATTAACTGAATATTATTAAGTTAAAAATTATATTATGCAATAATATAATTTGAATATTAAGCCTTGAACGACAATAGAGATTATGAATTAAGTTTCATAAAAAAGGAGATTAATTCACTTTATTAAAATAGTAAATTAATGTAAACATATATTTGTTTCAATAAAATGAGAAAGCGAGACGTTACATATATATGTAATATGTTAATGTAATTCGATGACGAATTTCGTAAATAGTTAAAATATTTATCATAAATATTTTAGCTGTGATATTTATTAAATAGAATAAATATTTGATGAAAATTATTATGGAATAAATTATTTAAGTATGATGATGTTGAGTAAATTAAATAATTTTATAATTGGTGGGTATTTTATTACGCTAATAGAATGGTAATATTATAATTTAATTAAATAATTAAATTAGAAGATTAATGATTTATTAAATAAAAATTATAATTGTCTAATTAGATATTATAATTTTGTTAGTAAAATTTAATTAGATTTATTAATAAAATAAGTGTAATTAAATAAGGTGTGACAAGTATACCATATAATAAGAAGAATATTAAAATAAAGAGAAAAACAGATTATTATTTTTTTTTGTTCTAGCCAAAGTGGCCTAGACCCTTGGTATTTTGTAACTGACTAAACCTTAAGCCTTCTAGTAACTGAAGGAGGGATTTTATTCTTACCTTCTTTTCCTAAGCCTAAGACTAAGAATACAGAGAAAGGAAAAGAGAGAAAGAAAGAGAAAAAAGAGAGATAAAGAGAGAAATTGAGAGAGATTTCTGTAGAATTGGAAGAGGAAGAAGAATTCTAGGAATCAAGAAGATGAATAATCAAACCTTTTTACCATCTATACAAACTAAGGAAGGAATCAAAGAGGTAATTTTTATATTTTTGGTTCTTCAGTATGTTTTCTTAAGTTTTTGTATAAAGTTCATGTTAGTTACATGAATTGATGAATGATATGAGGTTATATGTGTTTGTATATATATATATATATATATATATATATATATATATATATATATATATATATATATATATATATATATAATCTATTATGTATCATCTTTACATGATTTGGAGTAATCGAATTTGGATTTTTGTTTTAAAAGAAGAAGTTGAAGAACAAATTCGCAGAAAATGAGTAACTAACCCGTTTTTTGTTTTTGTTATAAAAATCATATAAAATCGAGTTTTAGGAGTTAGAGAATGGGCTATATATCAAATTAAAGGTATGGAAGTAAGCTAGACAAAGGAATAAGAATCGCACAAAAATTCCTTTTGGTTTGTCCGTAGCTACTGATTTAGTGAGGCTGGTTCAGAACATTTACAGTCCGATGAAGCAGAAAATCTGTTACGATTTCTGACTTTGTAAAAATCGTATAAATTCGTGTGTTTGGAATTTGAAGAAACTTAAAACTGCAAAGTTGTAGATATTGAAGTTTTCTTGTTGTACTTGTGAGTTTGATCCATTTTCATTCAGTATGCTATGTTTGAGAAATTATTTTGTACGGCTGGTCAGAAAAATTATACTTTCTGACCTAAGTTGAAAAACATGAAAATCTGTTTTAATTGGAAAGGAACCCAAGGTTTGGGCCATGGTGATCTGAAAGTACAATTAATAAGGTTTAATTTGACGTAAGGATGGATAAAAACGGATAAGTAACAAACTAGTTAGGATTAAAACAAAAACAATATAAGATAGAACTTTGGTTAATGTTTATAGATAACCTTGTTTGGGTTGTGGGAGTTTGAGATGTTGTAGAGGAAACATCGCGCTGGGGCGCGGTGTTCAAAAAAAAATATATTATTTTTAATTTTAAAATATTTACATGAGGTTTAATAAAAACAAATGATGTTTTAAAGGTTGTGTTTTAGTAAGTTATATAAAACTTAAGTTTGATGTACGTGAGGTATAATAATATTGTTTAATTGATATATGTTTATGCTATTTAAGGTTCCTAATTGAATTGAATAAGCCTAATATACTTATAATGCAATGTGTATGTAAACTATAATTACTTAACTAAATGTTAAGTATCGATTAAAATGGAACGTAATAAGAAAGGAAGTTGCTGTTAATAAACCGTATGGTTCATGAGGAGTCCTAACGGAACTTAAACACTAAATACTGTGTACCGATTAAAAGGAAAGATTAAGGAATGTAGAGTAAAATTATTTAAACGGTTACTAAACGTTGTTATGTGACTAATAAATGATGTGCATAATTTGTATATTGTGTAGGATACGTGAGACGCAGATAGTTATAAGTTGTTTATGGTAATTGGTAATCTACGAGCCAGACAAGTCTTTCAGTTCTTAATTGTTATGTGAACTCGATGATTAACTGTTTTAATTTATATTGTAAAAAAAACATGATGTATTATTTATGTTGTAAGTACGAAATGTGATGGTCAATTTATGACTACACTGATTGAGTAAAGAATGCTGATTGAATTATGGAATTCAATCTTTATTTGATATATGATGTGCAACATGAAAGTTATGTTTATTCAGATGTTTATATTTTATAAGATGAGTATGTTATTTATGTGCTACGTGAAGCATGAAAACTGTTAGATTTCGCTGAGCTGTCGAGCTCATTCTTGTAAATAACTATTTTTGCAGGTTAAGGATTAAGGTAACGTTAAGTACTACCTAAATGACATTGATCAAAATGATGTATGAAGATTAACTATTTTTAGTTGAAGTTATTATTTGTATTATGTTAAGTGTTTGATAAATGTAATTATGTCGAGTTGTAAAGTTTATATTGAGATGTAAACTTTTATAATAAGTTCGTTAAGGCGAATCCTATTATTAACATGATTCTAAGATATTTAGATGTAAAGGTTACAAGTTTTGGGATTGTAATAGAATTTTTTTTAATTATTCCGCATTTTTATGATTATGTCATCGATTGGTGATATATTAATAGAAGTTTGATGTGTTAATAACGACCGAAGTCGAGGGTTGAATTGTATAAATTTTGGGGTCGTTACAATAACAAATCCACTTTAGGGTAAATCGTTACCTTGAATGGTGGTGCAGTGAATTGGAAAGGTTCCAAATAACAAAGAGCTGTTGGTTTAGTGACAAAGACAAAGTGTATAGCTGTAAATAAAGCTGTAAGTTGATTGTTTGGATGAAAAGTTCATTACAGAACTAGGAATAGTTCCTAAGTCTCATCTTGGATTCAAACATGTGTTGCAGCACTTTCATTTGATTAGTAGAATCATTGAAAGAGGAGAAGTCACTATAGAGATAGTGGACTCTCAAGAACAACATTGCATATCCATTTACTGAAGCTTTATCCAACAACAGGATGATCGTCACTTAGAGAAGAAGGGTATTAGATATCATGGCGATTGGCTTTAGTGCAAGTGGGAGATTGAAAATAGTATGCATACAAGCCAATCATATTTGATATGATGTAGCATATACTTTGTAATCTTATTCATTTATTAATAAAAGAATTGATTTTCTTAAAAGGCATTTTATATTATCTACATGATGCTGTTATATTAAATGTGATAAACCCATAGTTTTGAGCAATGCTTTTAGAATCATGATGGTGATCATGCTAATGAGATCTAAATTCAAGATATCTTACAAACTAAAATCGTTCCTAATCGTTGGATTACCAAAAAGGAAATTAGTGAATCCGGATAGATTAGTACATACGTTGCTTGCTCTTATGAAGAGGATAATTGATCTCATAATCATTTGTATGGAGAGACTAAAGCAAGTATGTAGGTGCTTATTGGAGAATAAGTTCACTAAACGTGACTCGCTAAGGAATACCTAATGGAGTTTTACTCGCCTGTCAAGGAATTCCTCTAGTGATAGTAGTACAAGTGATCCTTGGACTTGAGATCATCATAATATCTTATGTATGATGAGTTATACTTTGACATGTCCCTTAAGACTTTTAGGGTATATCAAAGGATATGATTGGGTATAATAAGTTGTATATGGAGATTGGTGAATGATCAACAAAGAATCTACCACATCTAGTAAAAGATGTGAATGTCCTATGTGATTCGATAAATGACAACTCAGTAGTCTTTGGCTAAGACAGAATGAAATTAGAAAGGAGTTTCTAATTTGCATTATTTAGAGTTGTGCATTTAAGAATCGAAATACATATAATTAAATAAAATAAGACTTGATAGAAAATCCATGTCTTATATTTAATTGGGACATTGTATGGTAGAAGGATTGAATTGTACGGTAACTATGCACTGAAAGGTTCTTTTGTGATTAATGTTGAAATCTATATTATGTGGAAAGTCGTTGATCGCTAAGGGGGCTTACCCTTATTGTAGAATATATATTATTTAATTAAATAAATTAAATCATTTAATTTATTTATTTAAATAAGATTAGAATTGTTCTAATTGATTTATTCACAACCGGTTTTATATGGAGAACCTAAAGGGTCACACCGCAAAAGAAAAATATTTGTTTAAGAAGTAAATGACATAATTGTAATAATAAATTAAGTGTATTTAATTTAATCTATGGAGATAGAATAAATTAAATAGCTTAATATTTATTATTTAATATTTTAAAAATATTAAATATAAATTAATAAGAGGAGTCTTATTATTATTATTACTATTGCTATTATTTAATTCCTAATAGGGATTGAGAATTAATTAATAGAAGTACTCTCTCATGAATTGCTAATTAGATTAGGAGTTTAATTTAATTAAAGGAGTTTAATTAGAATAGAAACCCTAATCCTAAATAGTTTAGGGGAGAGTATTCCTAGATCTATAAATAAGAGAAGTCTTATCATAGATTAGGGTTACAAGTATTATTCCTTGGTGGATCACCTCTAGAGGCCAAACACTTGGGTGGCTAACGTTGATCAAAGGAAGGAATTTAATTGGTGGAATTCAAGGAGAACGCGAAGGAATTGGAGGTGAACTTGTACTTGAGGAAGTTAGAATTCTACAAGGGTATAATTCTTATTCTCCATCTCTTTCGTTTAATTAATAATTGTGCATAAAGAAAGATCATGGTGATGGTTTGTATAAAATTTTTAAAATCTGATTTTATCGCGCTTCCGCTTTATTTATGTAATTTGATTGCATGTTCGCGTTATATACAAGCCTAACAGTGGTATCAAGAGCCAAACTTTATGCGAATTATTAATTGTTTTGATTTTGTATATACATTGATATGTGTTTAGAACAATTTAATTGGGCATAACTGTTTGTGTAAAATTATTTTATTTTTATTTTTTTTATTAAAAAAAAATTTTAAAGAACAAAAAAAAACGTTGGTCAAAGTCAACAGTCAAACGTTGACTGGTTAATTGATGATGTGGCACTGGCTGCTGATGTGGTGCTGACTGTTCAACTGTTAACTGTTGACGTGGCGCTGACTTGTCAACCTTTAAAAATGAAATAATTAATTTGGGGCTAAAGGGTTTTGAACCCTTGACCTATTGGTCATATTTTGAAAGTCTTACCACTACACCAGAATCACTTTTGATTATGAATCAGAATGTTTAATATTTCAACTATATAATTCTGGGTTTGAAGTTTGACTTAAAGGCTTGTTTGATTATTTCTTTTAAAGGTTTATGATCAAGGGTTGACCTCATTTTTTTTATTTTTTTATTTTTTATTTTTTGTAAATTAAAATAAAGGAGTTTATTTTGATTTGGAATTTGATTAAAAATAAAGGAGTTTATTTTTATTCAAAATTGGATAAATTAAAATAAAAGAGTTTATTTTGATTTGGATTAAGATTAAAATAAAGAAGTTTATTTTAATTGGAGTTGGATTTCATGATAAGTTGGAATTGGATTCCATGATAACTAATTGGAGTTGAAATTGGATTTTACACTAACTAATATTACCCATTAAATGATATCAATGCATATATAGAATAGTTTTATTATTCACGAGATGAATATTATTTATAGACGTATATGGAGATATGTGTGATAATAAATAGGGATTGATTATGGAGTATTGACCAATGTGTGATTGGATTTATTTTAGAGGATGCTTGAATGAATGGGTTTTTATAAATGGGGTCTGCATACCTCGTCTTCTCTAGTTTTTCTTGATGTAAATTCTATCTTTCTCCTATGTACTTCCCCTTGACTGTTGATCAAGGTTTCTATTTATTTTAAATAGTTTATATAATAGGATTAGTTAGAATTATTTTGAAAAATTGGAGACAAAGGAGCAAGAAGCGCTTGAAGACCCGTTTGTAATGGAGCCCGGGTTTAAATGTAATAGTTATATTTAAATTTAATTCTTGCACCATAGGTTTGACCTTTTGGTTCACTAGGTGGCTTTAGTGAACCAAACTAGAATAAAAGTCCATAATCAATCCGGGTAGAATATAGTATTCTATATGTGCATGATTGCTATATATATATATATATATATATATTATATACAACATGCTTCTCATGTTAAATAATATGACGCGTATTTTATTTATATATGTGCATGTGCGCTAAACAAGATGAGACTAATAATAACAAACCCCTCAAATAAATCATATTAAGTCCTAAGCGTTCAAAGATATTTGGAATATCGAACGTCGCCTTCTAGCATGGTAAAGCGATAAAAGTATTAAATATTTAATATGAGTTTGTTCTGCACGCACAAGGCGAGTATTAAATATTTAAGATGTTATTTTATCACATTTGATGCTTATTAAGGAATTGAACATTACTGTTTTGTTATGCACACGCAAGGGCAGTCTTTTTCTCTTCGCATATATGGAAGTTTTAGGTTGGACTTAACTTAGATTATTTTAGTTCGGATGTGCACACACTTGACCATTATAATCTAAGAGGCAAAATACAAGGAGTTACATAGTGATGTAATTGACAATAGTTGTCTACCTATTTATTTATATATAGTTTGTTGTGCACACACAAGGCTATATACATTTGAAATGGGATCCTTATTCTCACTAGCACATCTTTAATTAGATTTTCCGAACTATATATTGAGGGTAATATAGTTTGATGAAAATAGTGGGAGATACTAATTTAAATAAAGACCTAATTTATTTTGGTAATTAATAAAATGAATTTATGCTAAAATGTTGTTAAATTACAAATTCATTTAATAGAATTTTACAATGTCTAATTCACTATCACTGTGTAGCATATTAGATGCTAATTAACCGGACCGAATTACACGGACTGGTTAAAAAATCTGATAATAGTTCTCAAGGCTGAAAAGCTATCTTATATCCTTAATACGCCTATCCCTGCAATGGTTGTAGACAATGCCTCTGAGAAGAGATTGCTACTTTTAGAAAGTAGCAAGATGATGCACAGTTGGCTCAATGCATCATGCTCGCATCCATGAGTAACGAGCTTCAGCGTCAGCATGAAACTATGGATGCTCCTACTGTACTTCTGCACCTTCAAGGAGTTGAATGGTGAGGAAAGTAGGACTGCTACATATTAGATATCTAAGGAGCTCTTCTAATCTATAATAACCGATGACACTACAGTATAGACAAATATCCTCAAAAATGATCAATCTGATTGAACAATTGGGATAACTGGGTTTTGTAATGGATGGAGAGATGATCCAAGATTTGATCTTGCAATCACTTCCGGACTCTTTCTCACAATTTGTTGTGAATTTTCATATTAATAAGCTATATGTCAGCCTGCCTGAGTTGCTTAAACATGTTGAAAACTGTAGAGAGTCACTTTTCAACCAAGAAAGACCAAGTCTTACTGGTACATAATTCTTCTAGGAAGTAGAAGAGGGCCAAAGGATCTTCTTAAAAGAAGAACAATTCAAAGAAGGTATAAGAAAAGGCAATAACTAAGGACACTAAGAACAAAACTGATGCAGATAGCAAAGGAGTTTGCTTCCACTGCAATAAGCCTGGACACTGGAAAGGAAACTATAAGAAGCATCTTGTAGAGGCTAACCAGAAGAAGCTTAGTGAAGCTTCGGTTACAGATATAGGTTTGTTCATCATTCAAATAAATCTTTCTGTAAGTCAAGGTTCTTCTTGGGTATTGGATACCGCTATAGTTCTCACGTATGCAATCCAATGCAGAGACTAAGCAGAAGTAAAAAGCTAAACAAAGAGTAAGTAATCTTACGTGTGGAGAATGGAGCAATGGTTGCTACATTAGCCGTAGGAACTTATAGTTTAGCGTTGCCTATGGGCAAGTCTATTAAGTTAATAAGTTATTATTATGTTCCAGTTCTCTTTAGAAACATTATTACTTCCGTTGTTGGACAAGGAAGGTTCTGGTATTATATTTAAGAACAATTGTTGTTCTATTTATAATGATAATGTTTTGTTTGAAACTGGAAGATCACTTGATGGACTTTGTAAACTTGACTTACATGAAAAATAATTTTATAAATTGAACAAACTAGTAAAAGGAAAGGAGATGATCATTCAAAGAGTTGAATATATGTATTTGATGAAATACAAGTCTGAATCATTTGAAAGGTTCAAAGAATTTAGAAGTGAAATAAATTGACAAAGTATTAAGATTCTTTGATCAGATCGAAGAATGAATACTTGTACAATGAGTTTCTAGACCATCTCAAAATGGTATTTTCTCATAATGGACGCTTCATGATACGCAATAATTGATTAGTGTATCTAAAAGGAGAAATTGTACCTTGTTGGACATGGTGCGGTCCATAATGATTTTACGGACATTCCAGTATCCATCTAGGGTTATGCCCTAGAAACGACTGCATATCTACAAAATAAGGTAACCTCAAAATCCGGCCCCAAGACTCCATAAAAGTTATGGATAGGGAGGATTCATAATCTTAAGTATGTTAAGATAAGGGGTTGTCCAATTTATGTGAAAAGGTTTCAAAAGATAAGTTTGGGATAAAATCTGACAAGTGCAGATTTGTAGGACATCTTAAAGAAAGTTTAGGATATTATTACTATAATCCTACACGCTGCCTTCTTGGATAAAGGTGGTTATCATTGAAAGAGCTAGTGGGAGGATAATAGATCTTGAAGGAGTTCAAAAACTACAAAGCACTAAAAGTCAAACTGAGGAACCTGTAGATAGACCTATTGTACCACAACCGAATCGTAAATCTAGAAGAGTACCGAAGATACCTAGAAGGTATAGATTCATCATAGAGGATGATGATGAGGTACGCATCATAGAGGATGATTGTGATATCCCGAATATTTATACGATGCTAAATCAAGATATTTTATGATTACAACGAGTATGATATGCAATGAATGCGTTAAAGGGTTAAAGAGTATATAATAGTCGAAGTGTTCCAAGTTTAAGTGAAGGTGATGAAATAAAACCTACACTAAGGTGATGCGTTAAGTTATTCAACGATAATTGTGAAAGAGATTTAGTGAAAACCGAGTAAGGGAGGTTTCGTTGATTTCGAGGACGGAATCCTTATAAGGAGAGAAGGATGTGACAACCCGGATTTTCAGGAATTATTAAATAAGATTTTAATAAATAAAATTCTTATAACGAGACATTTTGGGTTTGAATATGTGTATATATATATGTTTCATATTGTGAAATATGTAGTTCGGTGTGAAAGAAATTATATATTCATGTAATAGGGAAGAAATGGTTTAATAATTAATTAAACCATTGAAAAGATTAAATGAAATTGTCATGAGAAGGAAATTAGTTGAATAATATTAGTTAATTTAATTAAGTTAAAATTATATTGCGAAATAATATAAGTGGACAGTGGAAATTATTGTGAATTAAATTTCATAATAATATGAGTGATTCACTTAATTAAAATAGTAAATTGATGTGAATATATTTGTGTGTGGTGTGTTGGTGCGTATTTTAGTACGCTAATGTGATGAGAATATTATAATTTAATTAAATAATTAAATTATAGGATTAATGGTTTACTGAATAAAATATTTTATTTAATAAAATTATAGTTTGGCTAATTTGAATTATAATTTGGTCATTAAAGTTTTAATTGAAATTATTAATAAGTTTAATTAGATTTAATTATATAATAAGTTTAATTAAATTAAAGTGTGGCATGTGACTTTATAATAAGAGAATATAAAAAAAATATTTAGTAATTGTTAAGTTGGTTTTACCAAATATGGCCTTGTGGCCTTTGGTTTACTAAACTGACAAAACCTTTTGGTTTTGTTTAACTGATAACCCAAATATCAGTTTTCTTTTTACGTGTTTTATATGGCCAAAACTTGTAACACAGTGTGTTGAGAGTGTTAGGTTTGTATAACGTGAACATGCAATCAAATTACATAAATAAAGCGGAAGGACAATAAAATCAGATTTTAAAAATTTTATACAAACCATCACCATGATCTTTCTTTATGCACAATTATTAATTAAACGAAAGAGATGGAGAATAAGAATTATACCCTTGTAGAATTCTAGCTTCCTCAAGCACAAGTTCACCTCCAATTCCTTCGCGTTCTCCTTGAATTCCACCAATTAAATTCCTTCCTTTGATCAACGTTAGCCACCCAAGTGTTTGGCTTCTAGAGATGATCCACCAAGGAATAATTTCTATTCAAGAAGATGGGTGTTGGCAAAACCCTAGTTTCTATCTCTATAGAAATTGTAAGTACTCTCCACAATTCTTATGCAAGAGTGTGTAACCCTAATCTATGATAAGACTTCTCTTATTTATAGATGTAGAAAAACCCTTCTCTAAACTATTTAGGATTACTGTTTCTATTCTAATTAAACTCCTTTAATTAATTTTGCTCCTAATCTAATTAAGAATTCATGAGAGAGTACTTCTATTAATTAATTCTCAATCCCTATTACGAATTAAATAATAGTAATAATAATAATAAGACTCCTCTTATTAATTTATATTTAATATTTCTAAAATATTAAATAATAAATATTAAGCTATTTAATTTATTCTATCTCCATAGACTAAATTAAATACACATAACTTATTATTACAATTATGACATTTACTTCTTAAATAAATATTTTCCTTTTGCGGTGTGACCTTTAGGTTCTCCATATTAAACCGATTGCGAATAAATCAATTAGAACAATTCTAATCTTATTTAAATAAATAAATTAAACTATTTAATTCATTTAAATAAATAACATTTATTCTACAATAAGGGTATGCCCCCTTAGCGATCAACGACTTTCTAGATAATATAGATTTCAACATTAATCATAAAAGAACTTTTCAGTGAATAGTTATCGTACAATTCAATCCTTCTACCATACAATGTCCCAATTAAATATAAGACATGGATTTACTATCAAGTCTTATTTTATTTAATTATATGTATTTCGATTCTCAAATGCACAACTCTAAATAATGCAAATTAGAAACTCCTTTCTAATTTCATTCTACCTTGGCCAAGGACTACTGAGCTGTGATTTGTCGAATCACATAGGACATTCACATCTTTTACTAGACGTGATAGATTCTTTGTTGATCATTTACCTATCTCCATGCACAGCTTATTATACCCAATTATACCATTTGATATACCCCAAATGTCTTAAGGGACATGTCAAAGTATAACTCATCATACACAAGATACTATAATGATCTCAAGTCTAAGGATCACTTGTACTACTATCACTAGAGGAATTCTTATTGACAGCCGAGTAAAACTCCATTAGGTATTCCTTAGCGAGCCACGTTCAGTGAACTTATTCTCCAATAAGCACCTACATACTTGCTTTAGTGTCTCCACACAAATGATTATGAGATTAATCATATTCTTCCTAAGAGCAAGCAACGTATGTACTAATCTATCCGGATTCACTAATCCCCTTTTTAGTAATCCAACGATTAGGAACGATTTTAGTTTGTGAGCTATCTCGAATTTAGATCACATTAGCATGATCGCCATCATGATTCTAAAAGCATTGCTCAAAACTATGGGTTTATCACATTTAATATAACAGCACCATGTAGATAATATAAAATGCCTTTTATAACTGAATAAGATTACAAAGTATATGCTACATCATATCAAATATGATTGGCTTATGTGCATACTACTTTCAATCTCCCACTTGCACTAAAGCCAATCGTCATGGTATCCAATACCCTTCTTCCCTAAGTGACGATCATCCTGCTATTTGGATAAAGCTTTAGTAAATGGATATGCAATGTTGTTCTTGAGAGTCCACTATCTCTATAGTGACTTTTTCTTCTTTCAATGATTTCTCTAATCAAATGAAAGTGCCGCAACACATATTTGAATCCAAGATGAGACTTAGGAACTATTCCTAGTTCTGTAATAAACTTTTCATCCAAACAATCAACTTGCAGCTTCATTTACAGCTATATACTTTGTCTTTGTCACTAAACTAGCAACTCTTTGCTATTTTGGAACCTTTCCAATTCACTGCACCACCAATCAAGGTAACAATTTACCCTAAAGTGGATTTGTTATCGTCTTGGTCAGTCTGAAAAACTTGAGTCTTTTTAGCCCTCTAGTTTTAATTCAGACCTACCATGAATCATGATCACATCTTCAATACCGGTTAAGTACTTAAGATGTTTATCACTGTCTTACAGTGATCTTCTCCAGAATATGACTGATCAACATCAGACCTTGTATATTCATTGCATACATGATAATAACTCATGTGATCTCTCTTTTATTGGAGATAATTTTAGAGAGATTCACTCTATGGCTCATCATCATGAGACCTATCTTGGAGTTTGCCATGCTAAACGCCTTTAGCATCGAATGATTATACGTTCATTGGGTCAAGCCGAACATCCTTTTAAATCTACCTATATAGATTTATATCCCCAATTTATATGATGCTCCTCCCAAGTTATTCATGGAGAAATGTTTAGACAATTTTATCTTTACTGATTGTAGCATTGGTGTGTCATTCCTTATCAGTAATATATCAACATATAATACTAGGAATGTCACAGTGCTCCCACTGACCTTTTTGTACACACTAGGTTCATTCTCGTTTTTGATAAAATCAAACTCTTTTGATTGTCTCATCAAAATGAATGTTCCATCTTTGAGAAGCTTGCTTCAATCCATAAATGGATCATTGTAGCTTAAAATACGATTTGCTTCAACCTTTGAAATAAATTCCTCTGGCTGTATCATACATACATTCTCCTCAAGTCTTTATTGAGGAAGGACGTCTTCACATCCATTTTGCCAGATTTCGTAATAAGTTGCAATCACAAGCAAAATCTAAATGGACTTGAGCATTATCCGCTAATAAGGTTTTATTACAGTCAACTTCTTGACTTGATTTGAAACCTTTTAAATAGGTCTGGTCTTATAGGTCTCCACCTTGCTATTTGCCCTAGTCTTTCTCTTTAAAGATCCATATACACCCTTTAGGCACTATGCCTTTCGGTGGAGTAGCCAGAGTCTATACTTGGTTCTCATATATGGAGTCCATTTCGAATTTCATGGCCATCTGCCATTTCTCTGAGTGTCTTCTACTCATAGCCTCATCATATATAACTGGATCATCATCCTCTATGATGTGTACCTCATCATCATCCTCTATGATAAATCTATACCTCCTAGGTATCTTTGGTGCTCTTCCAGATTTATGATTCGGTTGTGGTACATTAGGTCTATCTACAGGTTCCTCGGTTTGACTTGTAGTACTTTGTGGTTCTTGAACTCCTTCAAGATCTATTACCCTCCCAGTAGTTCCTTGAATGATAAACACCTTTATCCAAGAAGGCAGCGTGTAGGATTATAGTAATAATACCCTAAACTTTCTTTAGGATATCCCACAACTCTGCACTTGTCAGATTTTGTCCTAAGCTTATCCTTTTGAAACCTTTTCACATAAGCTAGACAACTCCTTATCTTAACATACTTAAGAACTATGAATCCTCCCTATCCATAACTTTTATAGAGTCTTGGGGCCGAATTTTGAGGTTACCTTATTTTGTAGATATGCAGCCGTTTCTAGAGTATAACCCTAGATGGATACTGGAATGTCGGTAAAAATCATTATGGACCGCACCATGTCCAATAAGGTACAATTTCTCCTTTTAGATACACTGGTCAATCATTGTGTATCATGAAGCATCCATTATGAGAAAATACCATTTTGAGATGATCTAGAAACTCATTGTACAAGTATTCCTTCTTCGATCTGATCAAAGGAATCTTAATACTTTGTCAATTTGTTTCACTTTCTGAAGTCTTTGAACCTTTCAAATGATTCAGACTTGTATTTCATCAAATACACATGTTCAACTCTTTGAATGATCATCTCCTTTTCTTTTACTAGTTTGTTCAATTTGCAAAATTATTTTTCATGTAAGTCAAGTTTACAAAGTCCATCAAGTGATCTTCCAGTTTCAAACAAAACATTATCATTATAAATAGAACAACAATTATTCTTAAATATAATACCAGAACCTTCCTTGTCCAACAACGGAAGTAATAATATTTCTAAAGAGAACTGAAATATAATAACAACTTATTAACTTAATAGACTTGCCCGTAGGCAATGCTAAACTATAAGTTCCTACGGCTAATGTAGCAACCATTGCTCCATTCTCCACACGTAAGATTACTTACTCTTTGTTTAGCTTTCTACTTCTGCTTAGTCTCTGCATTGGATTGCATACGTGAGAACTATAGCCGGTATCCAATATCCAAGTAGAACCTTAACTTACAGAAAGATTTATTTCAATGATGAATAAACCTATATCTGTAACCGAAGCTTCACTAAGCTTCTTCTGGTTAGCCTCTGCAAGATGTTCCTTACAGTTTCCTTTCTAGTGTCCAGGCTTATTGCAGTGGAAGCAAACTCATTTGCTATCTGCATCAGTTTTGTTCTTAGTGTCCTTAGTTATTGCCTTTCCATATACCTTCTTTGAATTGTTCTTCCTTTAAGAAGATCCTTTGGCCCTCTTCTGCTTCCTGGAAGATTCGTCTATCAGTAAGACTTGGTCTTTTTTGGTTGAAAAGTGACTCTTTACAGTTTTCAACGTGTTTAAGCAACTCATGCAGGCTGACATATAGCTTGTTCACGTGGAAATTCACAACAAATTGTGAGAAAGAGTCTGGGAGTGATCACAAGATCAAATCTTGGATCAACTCTTCATCCAATACAAAACCCAGTTGTCCCAATTGTTCAATCAGATTAATCATTTTTAGGACATTTGTCTATACTGTAGTGCCATCGGTTATTCTAGATTGGAAGAACTCCTTAGATATCTAATATCTAGCAGTCCTACTTTCCTCACCATTCAACTCCTTGAAGGTGTAGGAGTACAGTAGGAGCATTCATAGTTTAATGCTGACGCTAAAGCTCGTAACTCATGGATGCGAACATGATGCATTGAGCCAATTGTGCATCATCTTGCCACTTTCTAAAAGTAACAATCTCTTTCTCAGAGGCATTGTCTACAACCATTGCAAGGATAGGCATATTAAGGATATAAGACAGAGAACTATTCTCAGATTCCTTAACTAGCCCGTGTTATTTGGTCCAGTTAATTAGCATCTAATATGCTCCGCAGTGATAGTAAATTAGACATTGTAAAATTTTGTAAATGAAATAGACAACATTTTAGCATACATTCATTTAATTAATTACCAAAATAAATTAGGTCTTTATTTTAAATTGTATCTCTCACTTTTTCATCAAACTATATTACCCTCAATATATATAGTTCGGCAAATCTAATTAAAGGTTTGCTAGTGAGAATAAGGATCCCATTTCAAATGTATATAGCCTTGTGTGTGCACAATAAACTATATATAAATAAATAGGTAGACAACTATTGTCAATTAAATTACTATGTAACTCCTTGTATTTTGCCTCTTAGATTATAATGGTCAAGTGTGTGCACATCCGAACTAAAATAATCTAAGTTAAGTCCAACCTAGCACTTTCATATATGTGAAGAGAAAAAGACCGCCCTTGTGTGTGCACAACAAAGCAGTAATGTTCAATTCCTTAATAAGCATCAAATGTGATAAAACAACATTTTAAATATCTAATACTCGCCTTGTGTGACACAACAAACTCATATTAAATATTTAATACTCTATCGCTTTACCATGCTAGATGACGATGTTCGATATTCCAAATATCTTTGAACGCTTAGGACTTAATATAATTTCTTTGAGGGGTTTGTTATTATTAGTCTCATCTTGTTTAGCGTGCATGCACACACACACACACACACATATATATATATATATATATATATATATATATATAAAATACGCGTCATATTATTTAACATTCGAAGCATGTTGGATAATATATAATATATACATAGTAAGCATGTACATATAGAATACTATATTTTACCCGGATTGATTATGAACTTTTATTCTAGTTTGGTTCACTAGAGCCACCAAGTGAACCAAAAGATCAAACCTAGGGTGCAAGAAATAAATTTAAATATAACTATTATATTTAAACCCGGGCTTCATTACAAATGGGTCTTCAAGCGCTCCTTTCTCATTGGTCTCCAATTCTTCAAAATAATTCTAACTAATCCTATTACATGAACTATTTACTATAATAGAAACCTTGATCAGCAGTCAAGGGGAAGATAAAATTTACATCAAGAAAAACTAGAGAAGGGTACACAGACCCCATTTATAAAAACCCATTCATTCAAGCATCCTCTAAAATAAATCCAATCACACATTGGTCAATAGTCCATAATCAATCCCTATTTATTATCATACATATCTCCATATGCATCAATAAATAATATTCATCTCATGAATAATAAAATCATTCCATATATGTATTGATATCATTTAATGGGCAATATTAGTTAGTATAAAATCCAATTTCAACTCCAATTAGTTATCATGGAATCCAATTCCAACTCTAATTAGTTATCATGAAATCTAATTTTAATTAAAATAAACTTCTTTATTTTAATCATATTCCAAATCAAAATAAACTCTTTTACTTTAATTTATCCAATTTTGATTAAAAAATAAACTCCTTTATTTTTTAATCAAATTCCAAATTAAAATAAACTCCTTTATTTTAATTTACAAAAAATAAAAAAAATAAAAAAAATGAGGTCAACCCTTGATCATAAACCTTTAAAAGAAATAATCAAACAAGCCTTTAAGTCAAATTTCAAACCCAGAATTATATAGTTTAAATATTAAACATTCTGATTCATAATCAAAAGTGATTCTGGTGTAGTGGTAAGGCTTCTAACTTATGACTAATAGGTCAAGGGTTCAAAACCTTCTAGCTCCAAATTAATTATTTAAATTTTAAAGGTTGACCAGTTAGTGCCATGTCAGCAGTCAACAGTTGACCAGTCAGCGCCACGTCAGCAGTCAACAGTTGACCAGTCAGTGTCACGTCATCAGTTGACCAGTCAACGTTTTACCGTTGACTTTGACCAACGGATTTTTTTTTGTTTAAAAAAAACTTTTTTTTTATTTATAAAAAACTTTTTTTTAATAAAAAAATAAAATAATTTTACACAAACAGTTATGCCCAATTAAATTGTTCTAAACACATATCAATGTATATATAGAATCAAAACAATTAATAATTCGCATAAAGTTTAGCTCTTGATACCACTGTTAGGTTTGTATAACGCGAACATGCAATCAAATTACATAAATAAAGCGGAAGCGCGATAAAATCAAATTTTAAAAATTTTATACAAACCATCACCATGATCTTTCTTTATGCACAATTATTAATTAAACGAAAGAGATGGAGAATAAGAATTATACCTTTGTAGAATTCTAGCTTCCTCAAGTACAAGTTCACCTCTAATTCCTTCGCGTTCTCCTTGAATTCCACTAATTAAATTCCTTCCTTTGATCAATGTTAGCCACACAAGTGTTTTGCCTCTAGAGGTGATCTACCAAGGAATAATATATATTCAAGAAGATGGGTGTTGGCAAAACCCTAGTTTCTATCTCTATAGAAATTGTAAGTACTCTCCACAATTCTTATGCAAGAGTGTGTAACCATAATCTATGATAAGACTTCTCTTATTTATAGATGTAGGAAAACCCTTCCCTAAACTATTTAGGACTAGGGTTTCTATTCTAATTAAACTCCTTTAATTAATTTTGCTCCTAATCCAATTAGGAATTCATGAGAGAGTACTTCTATTAATTAATTCTCAATCCCTATTAGGAATTAAATAATAGTAATAATAATAATAATAAGACTCCTCTTATTAATTTATATTTAATATTTCCAAAATATTAAATAATAAATATTAAGCTATTTAATTTATTCTATCTCCATAGACAAAATTAAATACACATAACTTATTATTACAATTATGCCATTACTTCCTAAATAAATATTTTCCTTTTGCGGTGTGACCCTTTAGGTTCTCCATATTAAACCGGTTGCGAATAAATCAATTAGAACAATTCTAATCTTATTTAAATAAATAAATTAAACTATTTAATTCATTTAAATAAATAACATTTATTCTACAATAAGGGTATGCCCCCTTAGCGATCAACGACTTTCTAGATAATATAGATTTCAACATTAATCATAAAAGAACTTTTCAGTGAATAGTTACCGTACAATTCAATCCTTCTACCATACAATATCCCAATTAAATATAAGACATGGATTTACTGTCAAGTCTTATTTTATTTCGTTATATGTATTTCGATTCCCAAATGCACAACTCTAAATAATACAAATTAGAAACGCCTTTCTAATTTCATTCTGCCTTGGCCAAGGACTACTGAGCTGTCATTTATCGAATCACATAGGACATTCACATCTTTTACTAGACGTGGTAGATTCTTTGTTGATCATTCACCTATCTCCATGCACAACTTATTATACCCAATCATACCCTTTGATATACCCAAATGTCTTAAGGGACATGTCAAAGTATAACTCATCATACACAAGATACTATGATGATCTCAAGTCTAAGGATTATTTGTACTACTATCACTAGAGGAATTCCTATTGACAGCCGAGTAAAACTCCATTAGGTATTCCTTAGCGAGCCACGTTCAGTGAACTTATTCTCCAATAAGCACCTGCATACTTGCTTTAGTGTCTCCACACAAATGATTATGAGATCAATCATCCTCTTTCTAAGAGCAAGCAACGTATGTACTAATCTATCCGGATTCACTAATCCCCTTTTTAGTAATCCAACGATTAGGAACGATTTTAGTTTGTGAGCTATCTAGAATTTAGATCTCATTAGCATGATCACCATCATGATTCTAAAAGCATTGCTCAAAAGTATGGGTTTATCACATTTAATATAACAGCACCATGTAGATAATATAAAATGACTTTTATAATTGAATAAGATTACAAAGTATATGCTACATCATATCAAATATGATTGGCTTGTGTGCATACTACTTTCAGAGAGAAGAGGAGAAATTCTCTGTGGAAATTGAAAGAAGAAAGGAGGTTCTTAGAGTAATTTCAATCATCTTCTTATCATCCATATAAGCCTAAACAAGGATTTAAGGTAATAATTTAACCCTTTTGCTCTTAACTTTTTGTGTTCTAGAATTTTGTAAAATTAGGGTTTTAATTGATGAATTTGTGAATGATTGTGATATATGTATGTTGAAAGGTGTGACACCCCCAAATCCGGGTAATTCATTTCCTCAGGATTTGGTGTTCACAATCCAAAAACATCACATCACATCTAACTACCCATTCAAATATAAATGAAAATACTTGAATAGAAATAGAAATCTCCCATTAGAGGGTTACAACATCATTCATAAACAAATCCCAGGTCATCTAACCTTAACATAACATCAGTGCGGAAACATAAATTAAGTCTATTACATAACATCGTTAAAATAAGCACAACAAATCTTCATCACTTGTTTGCTTTTCCTTTTCCTTTACTAGTGGATGGCTCATCAGTTCTTTCAACTTTAGCTGCAATGTTATTATGCAAGAGTGAGCAATGATTGCCCAACAAGTATAACAACAACGACAATAATAACATGCGAAATAATAAACGGATATCGAATAATTGAAGATTTAACTTTTGAGTCAAGAATGTAAAACAAGATTCAAAAGAACGTCTGAGGGTCTTAAGACCTCGAACTATGTCCCAGGTTGTCAAGTATTCCTACTTTAAACCTTTAACAGTCGTAAGACTATATGGACCTTGCTTCTCGTACTTAGGGGGATCAGACCTTTGTACCATGTATGTGCACAACATCTTAACGCTAACGCGTAAATAAATCCCCTATATAAGGGTTGTTCATCTCAGTTTGACATCGGAGTCCGCACCAAAGGAAGTTTGGTTTGGATTTACTTCAATAATGTTTCTAGAATTTAGAACGCTCATCAACTATGGACTAGTCGAATCAATAAGGGTTCGCTAGTCAATCAAGGTTTAAAAGGTGTAATTCGAGAATCAAAACTAAATCTCACAAAAGGTACAATTGAATAAGTTCTATATAACTGAAGCATTACAAAGAGGAAATTAAAACGTCTCATTGAATCCATGAAATTGAATGGAATTGAAACAATAACTTGCTCAAGAAGTAATAGCATTATGAAGCTTGTATTCTATGATAATGAAATTTAGAAACTTGCGTAAACGTAAAAGTAAGGATAAGATACTTGCCTCGTGCGTAGACTATAAATTTAAGACTCCCGTTTCTCTATTCAACCTATACATTCCGTTTATAAAACAGTAACAATAATTAGTTACAGTATTATAAACACTTCAGAACTCATTCTCATCTAATTTCATTTTAATAGCTCAGTTGACATCGAACAATCAATGGGCTTATGCTACCACCTTTCACAGTAATTTAACATTCATTTTATACATTAGCCTAAGCTTTAGGTATAACCACGATTTCATACCATGATCACAAAGAAAGAATAAAATTTTTACTCTCGTCTTTTTGCTCTTTTTTTTTTTTTAAATCTCGCCGGGGCGGGAAAACTCATCACAAAAATCTCGCCGGGGCGAGAAATTGCTTCACAAAATTCTCGCCGGGGCGAGAATTACGAATCCCAGTTTCTGCAGTTCGCGAAGAACGCAGAAACAGGCCAAAAATTTCCCATTTTGTTATTCGTACATCAAATTAAACATACCCAGACACTATAATTCATAAATAATTGCTACCCAAGCCTCCTAGCATGATTCTAACCACTTAAATCACATAAATCATGAATCTAAGAATCAAATTTGAGGTTTATTATCATTTTATCAGATTTCTTCAATATTCATGAAATCACACATAACAGGTTCATTATACAACCAAATTAATCCGTTTAAAACTTGATTCCTTCATTTGTACATGTATAATCAAAGTAAGTTATCAATTTAATCAATTAACATACAAAACCAGTATCAATTTTATACATTCAACCCATGTTCATACACTGTATTACTCTGTAACTTTCTGAATTCTCATATAAACATAATTTTACCGATTAAATTACTCTAAATCATATTTAAATCATATAAAACACATAAATTCATGGTTACTAACAACTAACATCAATTTATTTAAAGATTTAGTCATACAATTTGTTTTACAGAGAAATTAGAACATGCATTCATGGAGAAAATTAAGAAACACAATTTAAAGATCAAAACTAAGAATTACTTTTGATAATTATGCTAGATTATGCAAGATGATGACAAGGTTTCTTCTAAATTCTCCAAATTCTCTCCTCTTTCTCTCAAATTTTTCTCTCTGGCTTGAATATGAATTACTGATAATGGAATACGTGAAAAACTTAATAGCAGAACATGGTGTCAGTTTAATAACTAGCACCAACTTCCACTAAGGCTATGTTTGGCTACTCATATATTCCTCACTTCTAATTTATTTTAATAAAAAGCTTATACTATAGATCATGTCACATACTAAATTAATTAAATAATCTTACTAAAATCAAATGAATAAAATAAAATAATTCTACATTAAATCACATAACCATATAAATAAAATTCTCATTTATTAATAATGACAATTTACTAAATCTCTAATTAATAATTAAAATTAATTAGAAATAACATTGTACTTATTTAAATAATGTATTTAATCAAATAAATTCAATTAAACACATACTTTAAATATAAAAATTCTCCACATTAATCTAATTAATGTAACACATATAATTAAATTAATCTACCACAAATTCATCGATTAATCAATTAATTCAACAATCGAATCATCGAAAATATTTATTTAATTCAATAAATATTTAAAATAATTTACAAAAATTCTCGTTTGTCACATCTTTCCCCCCTTAAAAGGATTCTGTCCCCAGAATCACGACTCAATTAACTCGTCCCGTTACATTCTCCCCCCTTACAAAGATTCTGTCCCCAGAATCGCTACACATAGATTAAGCAAATAACTGAGGATAATTTCTCATCATTTGATCTTTGAGTTCCCACGTAGCTTCTTCAGCGTTGTGGTTCCTCCAGATCACCTTAACAGAAGGTATAATTTTATTTCTTAGCAATTGCTCTTTCCTATCAACTATTTGAACAGGCTCTTCTTCGTAAGACAAATCTTTCTCAACTTGCAGGGGTTCGTACTCTATGACATGCTTGTAGTCGGGCTTGTATGGTCGTAACACCGAGACATGAAAGACATTGTGGATGTGTTCCAGCGCTGGAGGTAAAGCTACCTCATAAGCGACCTCACCAACTCTTCTTAACACTTCAAAGGGTCCAATGAACCTCGGGCTCAGTTTTCCCTTTTTACCAAAACGAATCTTCCCTTTCCAGGGAGATACTTTCAAGAATACATAGCTACCAGAGTCAAACTCTCGATCCTTACGATGTTGATCGGCGTACTTCTTCTGTCTATCCTGAGCTGCTATCAATCTTTCCCTGGTCACTTTAACGATTTCTGCGGTCTGTTGTACCAGTTCTGGTCCGAGCAATTGACGTTCGCCAACATCATCCCAGCATAATGGAGTTATGCAGTTTCTGCCGTACAACGCTTCGTAAGGCGGCATGCCAATACTTGCGTGGTAACTGTTGTTGTAAGCAACTTCCACCAATGGTAGATGATCGTCCCAATTTCCTTTGAAGTCCATAATGCAAGCTCGTAACATATCT
The DNA here is from genome assembly GCA_034770075.1 of Aralia elata. Classification (NCBI taxonomy): domain Eukaryota; kingdom Viridiplantae; phylum Streptophyta; class Magnoliopsida; order Apiales; family Araliaceae; genus Aralia; species Aralia elata. The sequence goes on along the minus strand of JAVJAP010000089.1, from coordinate 1,267,102 downwards.
TCCAATGTCTGAATCATTCTTTCGCTCTGTCCATCGGTCTGTGGATGATATGCCGTACTCATACGTAATTGCGTTCCCATGCATTCCTGTAGTCGTTTCCAGAAGTTCGATGTGAAGCGCGGATCCCTATCTGAGACAATAGATATTGGAACACCGTGCCTCGAAACAATCTCCTTGACATACAACTTCGCCAACTGATCTAGGTTGAATCTGATCTTGATCGGTAGAAAATGTGCTGATTTCGTCAGTCAATCCACGATAACCCATACTGCGTCGAAACCTTTCTGAGTCGTCGGAAGACCTACTACAAAATCCATGGTGATGTGCTCCCATTTCCATTCTGGGATTTCTAACGGTTGTAATAGCCCACTTGGTCTCTGATGTTCTGCTTTAACTTTCTGACATGTCAAGCACTTGGCTACACAATCGGCAACGTCTCTCTTCATATTCGGCCACCAAAAATGCTGTCGGAGATCTTGGTACATCTTCGTACTACCTGGATGAATCGAATATCTCGAATTATGAGCCTCGCTCAGAATTTCCTCCTTAACTTCTTGTACTGGCGGAACCCAAATCCTTCCCTCGAATCTCAATACTCCTTCATTATCCACTTTGAATTTCACTTCATCACCTCCAGATATTTTTTTCCTGATTTTCTTACATTCCTCGTCCTGCATTTGTGCTTCCTTAACCTTATCCACCAAAGTTGAACCGATTCTCAATTGAAATAATTTTTCGTTACACTCCCCCGGATATTTCACCTCCAATTCCAATTTTGCCATTGCTGTAACTAACTCCTCCTGAGCGGTTAAACCAAATAGTTTCTCCCCTCCCTTTCTGCTTAAGGCGTCGGCCACCACATTCGCTTTACCCGGATGGTATAAAATTTCGCTGTCGTAATCCTTTATCAATTCCAACCATCTCCTCTAACGCATATTCAGATCCTTCTGTGTAAAAATATATTTCAAACTTTTGTGGTCTGTATATATTTCACACTTCTCCCCGTAAAGATAGTTCCTCCATATCTTCAAAGCAAACACCACCGCGGCCAACTCCAAATCATGGGTAGGATACCCCTTCTCATAGTCCTTTAATTGTCGTGACGCATATGCAATGACCTTACCGTTCTGCATAAGCACACAGCCTAGTCCTTTATGCGACGCATCACTGTACACCACAAAATTTCCCGTGCTATCCGGTAGAGACAACACAGGCGCCGTACTCAATCTCTTCTTTAATTCTTGAAAACTTTCCTCACACTTCTCCGTCCAAACGAACTTCACCGTCTTTCTAGTCAAATTCGTTAACGGAGTCGCGATTTTGGAAAAATCCTGAATGAATCTCCTATAGTAACCCGCTAATCCGAGGAAACTCCTCACTTCCGATGGCGTTCTCGGCTGATCCCAGATAAGCACTGCTTCAACCTTTGACGGATCCACCGAAATCCTATCCTTGTCAATCACATGTCCAAGAAATTGCACTCGTTCTATCCAGAATTCACACTTAGAAAATTTAGCGTACAACTTCTCTCTTCTTAACGCTTCCAATGTCAACTTCAAATGCTCTACATGCTCTTCCTTGGTTTTGGAGTAAATTAGAATATCGTCAATGAATACTACTACAAACTTGTCCAAAAACGGCTTAAACACCCTGTTCATTAAGTCTATGAATGCTGCAGGAGCATTCGTTAGACCAAATGACATCACCAGAAATTCGTAGTGACCGTAACGAGTCCTGAACGCTGTCTTCGGCACATCTTCCTTCCTCACCTTCAACTGATGATAACCACTCCTCAAATCTATCTTTGAGAAATACCTAGCTCCTTTCAATTGATCAAACAAGTCGTCGATTCTTGGCAACAGGTATTTATTTTTAATCGTGACCTTGTTCAATTCCCTGTAATCAATGCAAAGTCGCATCGATCCGTCCTTCTTCTTAACAAACAACACCGACGCTCCCCACGGCGATATGCTCGGCTGAATATACTTCTTATCTAAAAGTTCTTGTAGCTGCACCATCAATTCTTTCATCTCTACTGGGGCCATACGGTACGGAGCTTTCGATATCGGGGCAGTTCCTGGCGCCAAATCGATTACAAACTCAACTTCCCTATCTGGCGGAAGTCCTGGCAACTCGTCTGGAAAGACGTCTACAAAGTCCCTTACGACAGGTATCTCTTCTAATTTCGGACTCTCTTTTCGAGTATCAACTATGTAGGCTAAGTATCCCACACAGCCTTGTCTTAACAACTTCCTGGCCTGCATCATCGTCAGACAACTCGCTTGTCTAGGCGATTTGCTGCCGTAAAATACTACCTTTGACGGAGTCATAAGGTTAATACGTTTTTTCTGGCAATCAATTATCACTCCATAATTGAATAGCCAGTCCATACCCAAAATAACGTCAAATTCCCCAAGTTTGATTGGGATCAGATCTACTGTCATCACGTTTCCCTTAATATTCACTCTACAGTTCTTGTGTACGTACCTAACAGGAATTACCTCCCTATTCGCAATTTCTATGTTCAAAGGGTAGTTTAATTCCTCCTTAGGCAAATCTAAGTTTTTAGCAAAGTCATCGGATATAAATGAACAAGTAGCACCCGAATCAAACAATACATAAGCATCTATATTATTGATCGGAATGATACCTGATACCACATCGCGAGACTGGACGGCATCTTGCACGGTCATGTTGAAAGTCCTTGCAGTAGGTCGGTTTGTTGGCGCTGATCCGGTTATAGCCAACGTACTACCACCACTGTTTCCCTTATTTCCTCCCGATCCTGTTCCTGCTGCTGCTTTCCTGGGGCAATCCCTAGCCAAATGATCCTTCGATCCACATGTGAAACAAGTGCCCTTCTTCGGATTCGGACAATTCGGAGCTATGTGGCCCTCCTGGTTGCAATTGTAGCACACCCTCTTCCCCTTCAGGCAAATACCTATGTGATTCTTCCCACATGTAACACACGCTTCTATCTTCTTCTTCTGACCTCCCTGTTGACTTCCAGCAGATCCGTTATCATTCCACTTCCTCTTGTTGTTGTGACCACCACTGTTACTACCACTTGACTTATTACTCTCATTTTCACCCTTCTTCTTCTTCTTCTGTTCTTGGTTATACTTGGTTAGGGCATCACTCCCACCTTCTGCGATGATCGCCTTTTCCAATACTCCAGCAAAAGTGTTCAATTGGAACATTGACACCTTGCTATACAACCACGGCTTCAACCCTTGTTCAAACCTCCTTGCTTTCCTCTCATTCGTATTTACTTGATAAGTTGCGAACCTAGCCAACTCATTGAACTTCGCCGCGTACTCCGGTACAGTCATGGTACCCTGTTTCAGCTCTAGAAATTGAATCTCCATTTGGTTACGCGAACTCGTCGGAAAGTACATCTCAAAGAACATCTCCTTAAATCTCTCCCATGCTATTACACCCTGACCTCCTCGAACCTTATTCGCTTGCCACCTATAACTAGCTTCTGACTTAAGCATAAACGTTGCGAAGGCAGTCTTTTAGTCTTCACTAACCCTAGCAACGTCAAATACTTTCTCCATTTCATTACCCAAGTTTGGGCTTCGATTGGGTTCAGGGAACCCTTAAACTCAGGGGGACCAACGGCCTTAAAGTCCTTAAAGGTCGTAGCGTGAGCTTGTGGTTGATTGGCAAAAACTCCAGTCAAAAGGTTCACTAGTTGTTGAACCGGGTTAGCATCGGGTGGATTATTGTTATCGTTGTTAGTAGACCCCTCAGGGGGTGGTTGTTGACGGGGTCGTCCAGCTCTTCTTGGCAGCATAATTCTGTTCAAGAATATGCGCTTATTAGATTAACACTCAATTTCTTAAGTGTTCAATATTTAACTAAAACAATTCAGGTTAACATTTATAACATAACATCTTTAAATAAAACTGATATTTCATCAATTCAAAGGTCTTAAACATGAAAAGGTAGTATCACTGCTATTTACATCAACTATCCTAAGATCAAACAATCTTTAGGGTTAAACAGTCATATTCCATTGTGTATAATCACGCAGGAATTTACATCATAAAACATCATATATATTTACACATAACTCAAAACTTCTCCTATCATGGCCTACTAAAGCGTCGAACTGCCTGTCTACGTTCTTCCTCCATGATACGGCACATCGTCCTGCGATCCAACATGTACCATGGTAATTCCTCGAACTGAATCGGATAGTGGAGAACTTGATCCTGGGCCCTATCAATCGCTGTCTGAAATGTGTAGTCCGTCTCCTCAATCTTAGCCCGCTTTGCCCATTCACCTTCTTCGGAAATCTCTGCACGTCGGGCGTTACGCATCCAAGCATCCTTTGCTCTAGCACATTCTGTAGATTCCTCACTCAAATCATCCTTTAACTTCTGAATCTCTAGTTTCATCTTTTCATTCTCAGCTAGCAAGTCTTCTTTTTTGACTCTCTGACTGAACTAACTTCCATTCTACATTTCCAAGACGTATATCCAGGTCCTCAATTTCCTCATCCTTCTGCTCTAGAATAGCCTGACGCTCAGCCACCTGTCCCTCTAACTCCTCCACTCGATCCTACAACTCTATGTTGCGGTCATACACCTGCTCAAATATCTGAAAACCTAAGGAAGATAGTGGTATCTCCTCAAGGTCTTCTTCCTCCTCCTCAACCTCCTCAGGATCCTCCTCGGGATCTGACTCAGGCTCATGCTCTTGACCCTCAACCGTGATCAATGGAGATGGCTCTCTATGCACCAACTGCTCCCTGATAATATGAATATCGTGGGGCTCCTCCTCTCCAGCCACTCGGGGCACAATCTCCCTAGGCTGATTGGATCCTCCAATATCCGACATCCTGACAACAAAGTTTAAGTTTTAATTAATACTCGGTACTAGTCGCAGCACATAGGTTGTTAACACATAAACACATAGCACATAAGGTCTTTTATTATCTTTAATGAATTTCCTTAATTCATTTCCTAGAACTCGATGAGAGTTTATCACCACTATATTTTCTGACTCTAAAAAGGCTACTACCCTAAGGTTTCCCCACCTAAGGTTCATAACCTACAGCTCTGATACCAACCTGTGACACCCCCAAATCCGGGTACTTCATTTCCTCAAGATTTGGTGTTCACAATCCAAAAACATCACATCACATCTAACTACCCATTCAAATATAAATGAAAATACTTGAATAGAAATAGAAATCTCCCATTAGAGGGTTACAACATCATTCATAAACAAATCCCAGGTCATCTAACCTTAACATAACATCAGTGCGGAAACACAAATTAAGTCTATTACATAACATCGTTAAAATAAGCACAACAAATCTTCATCACTTGTTTGCTTTTCCTTTTCCTTTACTAGTGGATGGCTCATCAGTTCTTTCAACTTTAGCTGCAATGTTATTATGCAAGAGTGAGCAATGATTGCCCAACAAGTATAACAACAACGACAAGAATAACATGCGAAATAATGAACGGATATCGAATAATTGAAGATTTAGCTTTTGAGTCAAGAATGTAAAATAAGATTCAAAAGAACGTCTGAGGGTCTTAAGACCTCGAACTATGTCCCAGGTTGTCAAGTATTCCTACTTTAAACCTTTAACAGTCGTAAGACTATATGGACCTTGCTTCTCGTACTCAGGGGGATCAGCCCTTTGTACCATGTATGTGCACAACATCTTAACGCTAACGCGTAAATAAATCTCCTATATAAGGGTTGTTCATCTCAGTTTGACATCGGAGTCCGCACCAAAGGAAGTTTGGTTTGGATTTACTTCAATAATGTTTCTAGAATTTAGAACGCTCATCAACTATGGACTAGTCGAATCAATAAGGGTTCGCTAGTCAATCAAGGTTTAAAAGGTGTAATTCGAGAATCAAAACTAAATCTCACAAAAGGTACAATTGAATAAGTTCTATATAACTGAAGCATTACAAAGAGGAAATTAAAACGTCTCATTGAATCCATGAAATTGAATGGAATTGAAACAATAACTTGCTCAAGAAGTAATAGCATTATGAAGCTTGTATTCTATGATAATGAAATTTAGAAACTTGCGTAAACGTAAAAATAAGGATAAGATACTTGCCTCGTGCGTAGACTATAAATTTAAGACTCCCGTTTCTCTAATCAACCTATACATTCCGTTTATAAAACAGTAACAATAATTAGTTACAGTATTATAAACACTTCAGAACTCATTCTCATCTAATTTCATTTTAATAGCTCAGTTGACATCGAACAATCAATGGGCTTATGCTACCACCTTTCACAGTAATTTAACATTCATTTTATACATTAGCCTAAGCTTTAGGTATAACCACGATTTCATACCATGATCACAAAGAAAGAATAAAATTTTTACTCTCGTCTTTTTGCTCTTTTTTTTTTTTTTTTAAATCTCGCCGGGGCGGGAAAACTCATCACAAAAATCTCGCCGGGGCGAGGAATTGCTTCACAAAATTCTCTCCGGGGCGAGAAATTGCTTCACAAAATTCTCGCCGGGGCGAGAATTACGAATCCCAGTTTCTGCAGTTCGCGAAGAACGCAGAAACAGGCCAAAAATTTCCCATTTTGTTATTCGTACATCAAATTAAACATACCCAGACACTATAATTCATAAATAATTGCTACCCAAGCCTCCTAGCATGATTCTAACCACTTAAATCACATAAATCATGAATCTAAGAATCAAATTTGAGGTTTATTATCATTTTATCAGATTTCTTTCATATTCATGAAATCACACATAACAGGTTCATTATACAACCAAATTAATCCGTTTAAAACTTGATTCCTTCATTTGTACATGCATAATCAAAGTAAGTTATCAATTTAATCAATTAACATACAAAACCAGTATCAATTTTATACATTCAACCCATGTTCATACACTGTATTACTCTGTAACTTTCTGAATTCTCATATAAACGTAATTTTACCGATTAAATTACTCTAAATCATATTTAAATCATATAAAACACATAAATTCATGCTTACTAACAACTAACATCAATTTATTTAAAGATTTAGTCATACAATTTGTTTTACAGAGAACTTAGAACATGCATTCATGGAGAAAATTAAGAAACACAATTTAAAGATCAAAACTAAGAATTACCTTTGATAATTATGCTAGATTATGTAAGATGATGGCAAGGTTTCTTCTAAATTCTCCAAATTCTCTCCTCTTTCTCTCAAATTTTTCTCTCTGGCTTGAATATGAATTACTGATAATGGAATACGTGAAAAACTTAATAGCAGAACATGGTGTCAGTTTAATAACTGGCACCAACTTCCACTAAGGCTATGTTTGGCTACTCATATATTCCTCACTTCTAATTTATTTTAATAAAAAGCTTATACTATAGATCATGTCACATACTAAATTAATTAAATAATCTTACTAAAATCAAATGAATAAAATAAAATAATTCTACATTAAATCACATAACCATATAAATAAAATTCTTATTTATTAATAATGATAATTTACTAAATCTCTAATTAATAATTAAAATTAATTAGAAATAACATTATACTTATTTAAATAATGTATTTAATCAAATAAATTCAATTAAACACATACTTTAAATATAAAAATTCTCCATATTAATCTAATTAATGTAACACATATAATTAAATTAATCTACCACAAATTCATCGATTAATCAATTAATTCAACAATCGAATCATCGAAAATATTTATTTAATTCAATAAATATTTAAAATAATTTACGAAAATTCTCGTTCGTCACAAAAGGTATTTATAATTCATTGTATATAAGTTACAAACGATTTTCAGAAATTAGATTGTTGTAAAATAAGTTTTAAATTGGGAATTTGAGTTCTTGAGGAATATATATGTTTTGGTCTACTTTGGGTTAAAAATTGATGATTCAATCATGTATTTAGCTGTAAATTGATAATGGGTTGTTATGTGTTGAAAAACGAAAACAACGGAAGTTGAACGGACCAAGTTGGTTGAGAAACAAATCCGTAGCGGTTGATTACGCTAAAAGTTGTGAAATATGAAAAAACTAGTATGAATTGTGATTTTTAAGCCTTTAAATTAGTTGTTTAAGATGTTAGAATCATGCTAGAAGGTTTGGGTAATGATCATATATGAGTTATAGTGATTGGATAATTTTAATTTGTTGTTAAAATGAAGAAATTTGGTGTTTTTGGCTTTGGAACTATGTAAATTGCGAACTACAGAAGTCGAGTTTCAGGATCACCGCCCTGGCGGTGAAATTGCACTGAAAGTGTCGCCCCGATGGTCTCGTCGCCCCGACGGTATAATTGTGTTATGTTTACCGCCCCGACAATAGCCTCGCCCCAGCGCTGGTTTGTGAAAGATTCTACCGCCCCGGCGGTGGAACAGGAAATGAAAATTTTTCTTCTTTTCTTGTGCTCATGTTATGTTGTCATGTACATGTTTAAAGCTTAGACTAATGTATTAAATGAATAATAAAATACTATGATGGATGATAAGCAATTACCCATCAATTATTAGATGACAATTGAGATATTAAAATGAGATTGGATGAGAGTGAATCCTGAAGTGACAATAGTATTGTAATAAGCCAAAGATTTACTTATAAATATTATACATCTAATGTAAAGAAAAGTTTAAGACTTAACTAAATGTTAAGTGTCGATTAAAGTGGAACGTAATAAAATGAAGGGTTTTATGAGGAGGACTTAATTTTTAAGTTGAGAATTATAAGCTAATTATGGTAATCGGTAATCTACGAACCAGGCAAGTCTTTTAGTTCCTATTTGTTATGTGAGTTAAATGATTGATTGTTTTAAACCTATGATGCAAAAGCATGATGAATTCTATATGTTATATGTGCGAAACGACAAAGTCAATTTATGACTACGTTCGTTGAGTTAGAATGTTGATTGAGTTATGGAACTCAATTATTACTTGGTAACTGATGTACAACATGTATGATATGCTAGAATTATAATGTTTATGATTGTATTAACTGAGCATGTTGTTTATGTGCTACGTGATGCATGAAAACTGTTAGATTTTGCTGAGCTGTCGAGCTCATTCTTGCAAATAACCACTTTTGCAGGTTAAAGATACAAGGTAATGTTATGTGTTATCCAATGACGTGGATCAAAGTGATACATGAAGATTAAATGTTTTAGTTGAAATTTATTACCTGAATTATGTTAATATTTTGATAAATGTATTTATGTTGAGTTGTAAAGTTTGTATTGAGGTGTAAATTTTTATAATAAGTTCGGCAAGGTGAATCATGATATTAAATGATTCTAAGATATTTAGATGTAAAGGTTGAGAATTTTGGGATCGAGAATGATTTGTAATAGAAAAGTTTAAATTATTCCGCAATTCTATTAAGTTTAACATTGAATAATGTTGTAAAGTCAAAATGAGGATGTATTGCTAACGACCAATGAGAAGAGTTGGATTGTATGAATTTTGGGGTCGTTACAATGATGATCTAGTTATATACGATGAGGCTATGAGTAGAAGACACTTAGTGAAATGGTAGATGACTATGAAATCTGAAATGGACTCCATGTATGAGAACCAAGTATAGACTCTGGTTACTCCAGCAAAAGGCGCAGTGCCTAAAGGGTGTATATGGTCTTTAAGAGAAAGACTGGGGCAAATGGCAAGGTGGAGACCTATAAGACTAGACCTGTTTAATAGGATTCAAATAAAGTCAAGGAGTTGACTGTGATAAAACTTTATTACCGGGTAATGCTCAAGTCTATTTGGATTTTGCTTATGATTGCAGCTTATTATGAAATCTGGCAAATGGATGTGGAGATATCCTTCCTCAATGAAGACTTGAGGAGAATGCATGTATAATACAGCCAGAGGAATTTGTTTCAAAGGTTGAAGCAAATTGTGTATATAAGCTACAATGATCCATTTATGGATTGAAGCAAGCTTCTCAAAGATGGAACATTCGTTTTGATAAGACAATCAAAAGAGTTTGATTTTATCAAAAACGTTGTGTGTATAAAAGGATCAGTAGGAGCACTGTGACATTCTTAGTATTATATGTTGATATACTACTGATAAGGAATGACACACCAATGCTACAATCAGTAATGATAAAATTGTCTAAACATTCCTCCATAAATAACTTGGGAGGAGCATCCTATAAATTGGGGATATAAATCTATATAGATAGATTTAAAAGGATGCTTGGCTTAACCCAAGGAATGTATATTCATTCGATGTTAAAGGCGTTTAGCATGACAAACTCTAAGAAAGGTCTCATGATGATGAGCCATGAAGTGTATCTCTCTAAAATTATCCCCAATTGAAAGAGAGATCGCATGAGTTACTATCATGTATGCAATGAATATACAAGGCCTGATGTTGATCAGTCATATTCCAGAGAAGATCACTGTAAGACAGTGATAAACATCTTTAAGTACTTAACTGGTATTGAGGATGTGATCATGATACATGGTGGGTCTGAATTAAAACTAGAGGGCTAAACAAACTCAAGTTTTTCAGACTGACCAAGACGATAACAAATCCACTTTAGGGTAAATCATTACCTTGAATGGTGGTGCAGTGAATTGGAAAGGTTCCAAACAACAAAGAGTTGTTGGTTTAGTGACAAAGACAAAGTATATAGTTGTAAATAAAGCTGCAAGTTGATTATTTGGATGAAAAGTTCATTACAGAACTAGGAATAGTTCCTAAGTCTCATCTTGGATTCAAACATGTGTTGCAGCACTTTCATTTGATTAGTAGAATCATTGAAAGAGGAGAAGTCACTATAGAGATAGTGGACTCTCAAGAACAACATTGCATATCCATTTATTGAAGCTTTATCCAACAACAAGATGATCGTCACTTAGAGAAGAAGGGTATTAGATACCATGGCGATTGGCTTTAGTGCAAGTGGGAGATTAAAAATAGTATGCATACAAGCCAATCATATTTGATATGATGTGGCATATACTTTATAATCTTATTCATTTATTAATAAAAGAATTGATTTTCTTAAAAAGCATTTTATATTATCTACATGATGCTGTTATATTAAATGTAATAAACCCATAGTTTTGAGCAATGCTTTTAGAATCATGATGGTGATCATGCTAATGAGATCTAAATTCAAGATAGCTCACAAACTAAAATCATTCCTAATCGTTGGATTACTAAAATGGGGATTAGTGAATCCGGATAGATTAGTACATACGTTGCTTGCTCTTAAGAAGAGGATGATTGATCTCATAATCATTTGTGTGGAGACACTAAAACAAGTATATAAGTGCTTATTAGAGAATAAGTTCACTGAACGTGGCTCGCTAAGGAATACCTAATGGAGTTTTACTCGCCTGTCAATAGGAATTCCTCTAGTGATAGTAGTACAAGTGATCCTTGGACTTGAGATCATCATAGTATCTTGTATATGATGAGTTATGCTTTAAAATGTCCCTTAAGACCTTTAGGGTATATCAAATGGTATGATTGGGTATAATAAGTTGTACATGGAGATAGGTGAATAATCAACAAAGAATCTACCACGTCTAGTAAAAGATGTGAATGTCCTATGTGATTCGATAAATGACAACTCAGTAGTCCTTGGCCAAGGCAGAATGAAATTAGAAAGGAGTTTCTAATTTGCATTATTTAGAGTTGTGCATTTAAGAATCGAAATACATATAATTAAATAAAATAATACTTTATAGGAAATCCATGTCTTATATTTAATTGGGACATTGTATGGTAGAAGGATTGAATTGTACGGTAACTATGCACTGAAAGGTTCTTTTGTGATTAATGTTGAAATCTATATTATCTAGAAAGTCGTTGATCGCTAAGGGGGCTTACCCTTATTGTAGAATAAATATTATTTAATTAAATGAATTAAATAATTTTATTTATTTATTTAAATAAGATTAGAATTGTTCTAATTGATTTATTCACAGCCGGTTTAATATGGAGAACCTAAAGGGTCACACCGCAAAAGAAAAATATTTGTTTAAGAAGTAAATGACATAATTGTAATAATAAGTTAAGTGTATTTAATTTAATCTATGGAGATAGAATAAATTAAATAGCTTAATATTTATTATTTAATATGTTGAAAATATTAAATATAAATTTATAAGAGGAGTCTTATTATTATTATTACTATTACTATTACTATTTAATTCCTAATAGGGATTGAGAATTAATTAATAGAAGTACTCTCTCATGAATTGCTAATTAGATTAGGAGTTTAATTTAATTAAAGGAGTTTAATTAGAATAGAAACCCTAATCCTAAATAGTTTAGGGGAGGGTTTTTCTAGATCTATAAATAAGAGAAGTCTTATCATAGATTAGAGTTATACACTCTTGCATTAGAATTGTGGAGAGTACTTATAATTTCTATAGAGATAGAAACTAGGGTTTTTGCCAACACCCATCTTCTTGAACAAGTATTATTCCTTGGTGGATTACCTCTAGAGGCCAAACACTTGGGTGGCTAATGTTGATCAAAGGAAGGAATTTAATCGGTGGAATTCAATGAGAACACGAAGGAATTGGAGGTGAACTTGTACCTAAAGAAGCTAGAATTCTACAAGGGTATAATTCTTATTCTCCATCTCTTTCGTTTAAATAATAATTGTGCATAAAGAAAGATCATGGTGATGGTTTGTATAAAATTTTAAAATCTGATTTTATCGCGCTTCCGCTTTATTTATGTAATTTGATTGCATGTTCGCGTTATATACAAACCTAACTGTTCCCACGTTGCTTCTTCGGCATTGTAGTTCCTCCATATTACCTTTATTGAAGGTATTACCTAATTTCTTAAGACTTGTTTTTTCCTATCAATTATCTGAATCGGAATTTCTTTATATGATAAGTCTTTTTCTACTTGAATAGGTTCATATTCAATTACCTGTTTATAGTCATGCTTATACGGTTACAATACAGACACGTGAAACACATTATGGATGTGCTCCAATTCTGGAGGTAGGACTACTTCGTAAGCCACCTCTCCTACCCTTCTCAATACTTCAAATGGTCCTATAAATCTTGGACTTAGCTTCCCTTTCTTCCCAAATCGTATCTTCCCTTTCCAAAGAGACACCTTCAAAAATATGTACGAATGGACTTCAAAATCTCTTTTTTGGCGATGTTGATCCGCATACTTCTTCTGTCAATCTTGAGCCGTTATTAGTCGTGCGCATATCAACTTAACAATTTTCGCAGTCTACAACACCAATTCTAGTCCCAACAGTCGACGTTTCCCTACCTCGTCCCAGCACAGTGGAGTTCTGCATTTTCTCCTGTATAACTGTTCGTACGGCGGCATGCCTATACTTGCGTGATAGCTATTATTGTAAGCAAATTCTACTAAAGGTAGGTGGTCATCCCAACTCCCCTTAAAATCCATGACGCAGGCCCTCAGCATATCTTCTAGGGTCTGAATCGTCCGTTCGCTTTGCCCATCTGTTTAAGGATGATACGCCGTACTCAACCTCAACTGCGTTCCCATTTGCTCTTGCAAACTTGATGAGGACATCCTTAGCTCAGGAATGCATGACAACCGTGGAGCGGATCCGGTGCAAGTTCTGGTTGGACAAGTGACGAGAGCTCGAGCTAAACGCTTCAAGGAAGGGCTAAACGGGTTAATACAAGAGGTTTGGATGGAGAATGGATTAAAAGGTTGTGTTAAGAAAGAAGATTCGAAGCTTATTAACTTGCTACAAATGATTAGTGCAAGCAACGAGTCAAATTCAAGCTTCAAATTCGAAGAAGGAACGAGACGGGTATTTTCTTTTGACCAGCGCCCCAGTGCTAGTTTTGTACTAGAAACCAGCGCCCCGACACTAAGCTCCAGAACATTTCTGACTTCCAGCGCCCCGACACCTAATCCAGGCCTAAAAGCAGTGCCCCGACGCTAGTACCCTGACACGAAATTCGAGGACGCGTTTTCTACGCATTTTTGCCAGATTTAATGCAAATTTTTTAGGATCTTTTTCAATTCTATTGTAATTAGAAAATCTTTAAGCTAGGATTTGATTCTAAATTGAATGTTAATTAGTAGTTGATTCCTTTTTTGGGATTCTAGGGTTTTATTTTCTAGTATAAATAGTTTGGATGGTTGTAATTCCAAAAACACATCAAATTTTATTCAATACAATTCTTGTGAGATTATTCTCTACTTTTAGTTCTTTAAAGAATTCCTAAGTTAATTTCTTAGTATTCTTTGAGATTCATTCTTTGACTTATCATACAATAATTCATAGTTGTGTGTGGTGTCTTCTATCGCATCAATCGTCGATTGTATCAAGATTACCGCTTACATATAAGTGAGGGGTCAACGTGTCGTTGGTATCCATTCAATGCAGATTTTTGAACGTGAGTAATTGTACCAAGATTACGATCTACATATAGGTGAGGGGTTAAGGTGTTTCGAGCAATTCACCATACAACTTTGCTAGAAACGATCCGGACGACGACCACCTCACACAAGCGTTCCATATAGTCTATCATTTGGTATTAAAGCTAAGCTTTTCTAGCAAGTTACTTATCGTTATTTTCGTGTTGATTTGTTGAGAAAAAAAAATTATTTCCCGTTGTTGCTAATTCTATATTTAGATGCTTATACAAGTGGTACAAGGCGATTAATCCGTAATAGTTGTGGTATTTCAAAGTGTACACACTCTATAATTGTTTCGTGATAAGTTACTTCTGAATTGAATTGAAAAACTGTGTTATTATCTAGTGAATTCAAAAAGAACCTACAAGAGAGAATTTGAGCGGTAAAAGGCACGAGTTGTGAGAATATTAGAGGGTAAAAGCCTAGTTGAGTGCATACACGAGAGATTCATCATTGTTGAGCAAAACACGTAAGGGAGTGGTAAGGAAAATTATTATTTTTCTACTAACCTTTGTTTTGCAACTAATTATGTCTGGTATGAAGGATAAGGGATTGTTTGGAGAGGGATCTTCAACAAAAGGATAAAAGGTAGAATCAGACGTGGACTTGGATGTTCTACTACAACAAGTAATTCGAAAGTTAGATCTCTTTGATGATAGATTTAAGAGGATGGAAAGTATTCAAAGAGAGCAGTCACAGGTGATTATGGGCTCTCAAAAGAAGGAGAAGTTGCAGAAGAATGAGAATAGGGATAACGAGGAGGATTCCTACGAAGAGGAGTTTGATCCAGGTATTGGGAGGCGATTTGAGGCCAGGGATAGGAGATATAGGGATGATAGAGGCAATAAGAGAGTTAGAGAAGATAATAACTTGGATAGCATTAAGATGAAAATTCCAGCTTTCCAAGGTAGGAGTGATCCTGAGGCGTACTTGGAATGGGAGAAGAAGATGGAGAGGATTTTTAACTGTCATCATTACTCGGAACGTAAGAAAATGAAATCTGCCGCTACAGAATTTTCAGGTTATGCAGTTACTTAGTGGGATCAGTTGACAACCAGCAGGATAAGGTGCGGGCAACGTCCAATTGATACGTAGGTAGAGATGAAGGCTATAATAAAGAAAAGATTTGTGTTGGACTACTACCACCGGGAGTTAGTTCATAATTTGCAGAGTCTAAAATAAGGCAGTCGAAGCGTAGTGGACTACTACAAGGGGATGGAGATGCTAATAGTTAGGGCTGATTTAGTCGAGGATAAAGAGGCGACGATGGCTAGGTTTTCAGCAGGTTTGAATTGAGAGATTTCAGATTTGATCGAATGGCAACATTATATGGAATTAGAAGAGAGGTGGCCAACGAGCAAATTCTACTGCAGGCTCATGGAAAACTAATGTTGCAAAGCGAGAGGAGAAGCCGGTTATGAACAAGTCGAAAGTGGAGCTTAAACCGGATGTGACTAATAGGGGAAAGCAAGGTAAAAATGAACAACCGTCTTTTAGTCGAAATCGGGATATTATATATTTTAAATGTCAAGGCAGGGGGCATATTTTGAGTCAATGTCCAAATCAAAGGACTATACTATTACTTGACAATGGGGATGTGGAGACCGAGGAAGAAGAAAGTGACACGGATTCTATGCTACCATTAGAGGAGATAGATGAGGATGCTATACATGGTGAAATTTTAGTCACTAGAAGAGTGCTTAGTACGCAGGTGAAGGAGGAAAGCAATGAACAACAGGAAAACATTTTTCATACTAGGTGCCTTGTGAATGGAAAGATCTATTGTGTAGTTATAGATGAAGGGAGTTGTACAAATGTAGCGAGTACGACCATACTGGAAAAATTAGGATTGTCTACAACCAAGCATCCACAGCCGTATCGATTGCAATGGCTCAATGATAATGCGGACATTAAGGTGACCAAACAAGTGTTAGTGCCATTTACTATTGGTCGATATGTTGATGAGATATTGTACGATGTGGTTCCGATGTAGGCGGGTCATTTGTTATTTAGTAGACCTTGGCAGTTTGATAGGAGAGTAAAGTATGATGGGTTTACTAATGAGTATTCATTTGTTCATGATAAAAGAAAAATTACTTTACATACTATGTCACCATAATAAGTTCATGAAGATCAAATTCACTTGCAAAAAGATCATGTTCAAAAAAAAGAGAGTGAAGAAAAGAAAAATCAAGATGAAAGAAATGTTGAGCGAAAAAATAAGAGAGAAAAAGAAAGAGAGAAAAAAAAGATGATGAGAGAAAAACCAATATCTATGCAAAAAAGAGTGATGTGAGGAGGGCATTGGTTTCTAAATAGCCGATGATTATACTTCGATATAAGGAGGCGCTTTTGAATACTAATGCTAACAATTCTTCTTTTCTTAGTGTTGTTTCATCTATTTTGCAAGATTATGCGGATATATTCCCCGAGGAGCTTCCACAAGGATTACCACCTATTCGGGGGATTGAGCATCAGATTCACTTCGTACCCGGTGCTACCATTCCAAACCGTCCAGCTTATCGGAGTAATCCCGAGGAGACAAAGGAGTTACAACGACAAGTTGGCGAGCTGATGGAGAAAGGGTTCATGAGGGAGAGCATGAGTCCGTGTGCAGTTCCAATGATCCTAGTGCCAAAGAAGGATGGAAAATGGCGGATGTTTATCGATTGTCCTACGGTAAATAATATTACGGTAAAATATCGACATCCCATTCCTCGTTTAGATGATATGCTAGATGAATTGCATGGTTCATATGTGTTTTCTAAAATTAATTTGAAAAGTGGTTATCATCAAATTAGAATGCAAGAGGGTGATGAATGGAAAACTGCTCTCAAAACAAAATATGGGTTATATGAGTGGTTAGTATTACCTTTCGGTCTAACTAATGCTCCCAGTACTTTCATGAGAGTAATGAACCATGTTTTGCGTCCATTCATTGGAAAATTTATGGTAGTTTATTTTGATGATATTTTGATATATAGCAAAAACTTGGGGGAACATGCATTGCATTTAAAATCTGTTTTAGATGTTCTTAGAAAAGAGAAGTTGTTTGCTAACATGGATATATGCACGTTTTGTACGGATAGAATTGTGTTCCTTGGTTTTGTTGTTAGTTCACAGGGAGTACATGTTGATGAAGAGAAGATACGTGCAATCTGTGAATGGCCGTGTTCGACAAATGTGAGTCAAGTTCGTAGCTTTCATGGACTGGCTATTTTCTACCGACATTTCGCGCGAAATTTCAGGGACATAACAACACCACTAACGGAAGTGATCAAAAAGAGTCTAGGTTTTAAATGGGATGATGAACAGGAAAATGCGTTTAATTAAATTAAAGAAAAATTGGCTAACGCTCCTTGTCTTACCTGATTTTACTAAAACCTTTGAGATTGAGTGTGATACTTCAGGTTTAGGAATTGGAGTCGTTTTGATGCAAGAAGGAAAACTGGTGGCGTACTTCAGCGAAAAGTTAAGTGGGGCGGCTTTAAACTACCCTACTTATGACAAGGAGATGTATGCATTGGTTCGAGCATTGGAGACATGACAGCACTACCTTTGGCCTAAAATGTTCGTGATCCACACCGATCATAAATCATTGAAGTACTTGAAAGTTCAACACAAATTGAATAAAAGGCATGCGCGATGGATGGAATTTATCGAGACATTCCCATATGTCATTCGATACAAACAAGGTAAAGAAAATGTCGTTACAGATGCTTTATCTCGTAGGTATGTGTTGGTAAATACTATTGATACGAAATTACTTAGTTTTAAGCGAATCAAAGAATTATATGTTGATGACCATGATTTCTGTGAAGAGTTTAAAACTTGTGAGAAGAATACTATAGGTAAATACTTTAAAGTTGATGGGTTTCTTTTTCGTGAAAATAAATTGTGTATACCTGCATGTTCTTTGCGTGAGTTGTTGGTTAAAGAGTCGCATGTGGGAGGATAAATGGGTCATTTTGGTGTTGACAAAACTTTATCAGTTTTAAAAGAACATTTTTATTGGCCTATTCCTAATGAACCTTGCATTGACTTGTCTATGGACTTTGTGTTAGGTTTGCCTAGGTCTAAGCGTGGTCATGATTCTATATTTGTGGTCGTGGATAGGTTCTCGAAAATGACACATTTTATTCCATGTCACAAAACTGATGATGCATCTCATGTTGCTGATTTATTCTTTAAGGAAATTGTGCGTTTGTATGGCATGCCTAGAACAGTTGTTTTAGATAGAGATACTAAATTTTTGAGCTATTTTTGAAAGACTTTATGGTGTAAATTGGGTACTAAATTGTTATTCTCAACAACTTGTCATCCACAAATTGATGGTCAAACTGAAGTAGTAAATAGGACTTTATCTACATTGTTACGGGCAATCATTAAAAAGAATATTAAGCATTAGGAAGAGTGTTTGCCGCATGTTGAGTTTGCATATAATCGATCTGTTCATTCTACTACTCAATTTTTGCCATTTGAAATTGTATATGGTTTTAATCCTTTGACACCGTTGGATTCATCACCATTACCTGTTTCTGAGTATACTAATATAGATGGAAAGAGAAAGACTGAATTTGTTAAATAGATATATGAGAAGGCAAGACTCAACCTTGAAAGGAGGACGGAGCAATATGCAAAGCAGACCAACAAGGGTCGACGTTAAATGATCTTTGAGCCGGGAGATTGGGTGTGGTTACAAATGCGGAAAGAACTATTTCCAGCTCAAAAACGATCAAAATTGCTTCCAAGAAGATGGACCATTTCAAGTTCTTGAGCGCATTAATGATAATGTCTATAAATTAGATTTACCTGGTGAGTATAATGTTAGTGCAACATTCAATGTTGTAGGTGATGATTTGAGTACAAATCCTTCTCAAGAGGAGAGGAATGATGAGGACATCCTTAGCTCAGGAATGTATGACAATCGTGGAGCGGATCCGGTGCAAGTTTCGGTTGGACCAATGACGAGAGCTCGAGCTAAACGCTTCAAGGAAGGGCTAAACGGGTTAATACAAGAGGTTTGGATGGAGAATGGATTAAAAGGTTGTGTTAAGAAAGAAGATTCGAAGCTTATTAACTTGGTGCAAATGATTGGTGCAAGCAACGAGTCAAATTCAAGCTTCAAATTCGAAGAAAGGACGAGACGAGTCAAATTCAAGTTTCTGACTTCTAGTGCCCCGACGCCTAATCCAGGCCTAAAAGCAGCACCCTAGTGCTAGTACCCTGACATGGAATTCGAGGACGCGTTTTCTACGCATTTTTGCCAGATTTAATGCAATCTTTTAGGATCTTTTTTAATTCTATTGTACTTAGGAAATCTTTAAGCTAGGATTTGATTCTAAATTGAATGTTAATTAGTAGTTGATTCCTTTTTGGGATTCTAGGGTTTTATTTTCTAGTATAAATAGTTTGGATGGTTGTAATTCCAAAAATACATCAAATTTTATTCAATACAATTCTTGTGAGATTATTCTCTACTTTTGGTTCTTTGAAGAATTTCTAAGTTAATTTCTTAGTATTCTTTGAGATTCATTCTTTGACTTATCATACAACAATTCATAGTTGTGTGTGGCATCTTCTACCGCATCAATCGTTGATTGTACCAAGATTACCGCTTTTATATAAGTGAGGGGTCAAGGTGTCGTTGGTGTCCATTCAACGCAAATTTCTGAACGCGAGCAATTGTACCAAGATTACCGTCTACATATAGGCGAAGGGTTAAGGTGTTGCGTGCAATTCACCATACAAATTTGCTAAAAATGATCTGAGCGATGATCACCTCACGCAAGCGTGTCGTGGAGTCTATCAAAACTATTCTAGAAGTTCGACGTAAACCGCGGATCCCGATTCGACACAATCGAAACTGGTACCCCATGTCTTAAAACGATTTCCTTAACATTGAGTTTAGCTAATTGGTCTACATTGAATCTAATATTAATTGGCAAAAAATGTGCCTACTTCATCAGACGATCCACTATAACCCATATAGCGTCGTATCCCTTCTACATCGTTGGAAGTCCTACCACAAAATCCATTGTGATATGCTCCCATTTTCACTCCAAAATTTCTAATGATTGTAACAATCCACTCGGTCTTTAATGTTCGGCCTTGATTTTCTGACATGTCAGGCACCTACTGACGCACTTCGCGATTTCCTTCTTTATGTTTGGCCACCAAAAATATTGTCGGAGGCCTTGATACATCTTGGTGTTACCGGGATGTATCGAGTACCTCGAACAATGGACCTCTTGTAAAATTTCTTCTTTTAGCTCCGGTACTGATCGTACCCAAATTCTTCCTTCAAACCTTATTACTCCTTTGTTGTTGAGTTTATACTTACCCTCTTCCCCGCCTGAAATTCTCTTCCTTATCCCTTCACACTCCTCATCCTTGAGTTGTGCTTCCTTTACTTTATCCAATAATGTTGGACGAGTCTCCATTGAAAATAACTTTTCCCCCAACTCCTTCGGAAACCTAACTTCTATCTCCATCCTAGCCATCTCTGTTATTAGCTCATCTTGAGCCATTAGCATCGACAGCTTTTCTCGACCCATCCTACTTAAGGTGTCGGCCACTACGTTCGCCTTCCCCAGGTGATACAGAATCTCACAATCATAGTCTTTGATCAATTTTAACCATCTCCTTTGTCTCATATTCAACTCCTTCTGTGTGAAGATATATTTCAGACTTTTATGGTCCGTGTATATCTCATATTTCTCTCAGTATAAATAATGCCTCCAAATCTTCAGGGCAAACATTACTGCTACCAACTCGAGATCATGAGTAGGGTATCCACTATTATAATCTTTTAACTACCATGATGCTTATGTAACGACCTTACCATGTTTCATAAACACGCATCCCAGTCCCCTAAGCGACGCATCACTATAAACTACAAAATCACATGTATCATCCGGTAAGGATAATACTGGCGCCTCGCTCAATCTCTTCTTTAGCTCTTGAAAGCTCTCTTCACAGTTCTCTGTCCATACAAACTTTACTGTCTTTCTAGTCAGATTTGTTAATGGGGTAGCTATCTTCGAAAAATCTTCGATAGTATCCCGCTAATCCTAAGAAACTACGCACTTTTATCGGCGTCTTCGGCTGCTCCCAACTAATCATTGCCTCCACCTTCGATGGATCTACGGATATACCATCTTTGTCGATCACGTGGCCCAAAAATTGAACCCTCTCTAGCCAAAATTCACACTTACTGAATTTCACATATAACGTTTCCCTCCTTAGTGTTTCCAACACTATTCTTAGATGTTCCGCATGGTCCTCCTACATCTTTGAATAGAGCAGGATATTATCTATAAACACTACTACAAACTTGTCTAGATACTACTTGAACACCCTGTTCATCAGGTCCATAAATGCTGCTGGCGCATTCGTTAATCCAAACGACATCAATAGGAACTCGTAATGGCCATAACAAGTCCTGAATGTTTTCTTCGGTACGTCCTCTCCTCTTACCTTCAACTGGTGATAACTCGTTCTAAAATCTATCTTAAAAAAGTATTTTGCCCCTTTCAACTGATCAAATAGATCGTTGATCCTAGGCAACGGATACTTATTCTTAATCGTTACTTTGTTCAACTCCCTATAGTAGATACAAAGCCTTAATGACCTGTCCTTCTTTTTAACGAATAACACTAGTGCTCCCCATGGAGACACACTTGGTTGGATATATTTCTTATCTAATAGTTCATGCAATTGTATCATCAATTCCTTCATCTTTACTGGCGCCAACCTATATGGACCTTTCGAAACTGGAGCCGTCTCGGGCATAACGTTTATCACGAACTCGATCTCCCTATCTGGCAGAAGGCCTAGTAGCTCGTCTGGAAATACATCCGTGAATTCTTGCACGATCGGTTTCTATCCCATTTCTACTCCCACTTGTCGGGTATCAATAATGTGGCACAAATAACCCTCGCATCCTTTTCTTAACAGCTTTTGCGCTTGCATCATCGTCAGACAACGAGAATGTCGCTGCGATTTACTATCATAAAATACTACCTTAGACTACTTCAAAGTCTGAAGGTTTACGTTTTTCTTCTAACAATCTATTATCGCCTCGTGGTTATACAACCAATCCATCCCCAATATTACGTCGAATTCTCCCAGTTTGATCAAAATTAAATCTACCGATAACTTATGTCCTCTAATTTTGACGCAATAATTCCTATGAATATGTTCAACCGGGATTACTTATCACAACTTCTATGTTCAAAGGTGACTCTAGTTTCTCTAGAGGTAAGCTTAAACGTCTAGCAA
This sequence comes from Aralia elata, assembly GCA_034770075.1. Classification (NCBI taxonomy): domain Eukaryota; kingdom Viridiplantae; phylum Streptophyta; class Magnoliopsida; order Apiales; family Araliaceae; genus Aralia; species Aralia elata. The sequence continues at coordinate 1,244,421 of JAVJAP010000089.1, read as the reverse complement.
AATCACAGGATATGAACAAATAGGTCGTACCCGAATCAAACAATGCATATGCATTAATATTATTGATTGGGATTATACCTGAGACTACGTCTCCTGATGCCACGGCATCTTGGACCGTCATGTTGAAGGTCCGGGCGATTTGTCTACTCGGTGGGGCTGAACCAGTTATGGTCAACTTACCACTTCTGTTTTCTTTGTTGTCGCTTCCCCCGTCGGCTCCCTTCTTCGGGCAATTTCTTGCCATATGGTCTACCGCTCCGCAGACGAAACATCTAGTGTTCTTCTTTGGGTTAGGGCATTTAGGAGAGATATGTCCCTCTTGCCCGCAGTTGTAGCATACTGATTTCCCCTTCAGACAGACCCCCGAGTGGTTTTTCCCACAGGTCTTGCACGGTTCTCCCTTCTTTTTCGGGTCCCCTTGTTTATTTTCGGTATTCCCATAATTGTTCCACTTTCTCTTTTGACCTCCTCCACTTCCAATGTGAAATTCAGATAAGGCACACTTAGAAGGGGGGTTGAATAAGTGTGGATACAGACTATTACCAATTAAAAATTTATACCAAACTTTTTGAATACAGTCTACTATATAGATGAATGCAGCTTACTGAATGAATATGGTCTACCGAATTACTATGAATGTAGCTTGCTGAATGAATATAGTCTACCGAATTACTATTTTTGTTTAAAAAAAATTATCTTGGTGATTTTATAGATTAATATGACTTAGTGAAAATACTTGGTAATAATGAATTATCTTAAAATAATGCAAATGTTCAAATTTTAATTATTAAGATAATTAACTAACTTTTGAATAATTAAAGTAAAGCAAGTAATAAAATCAACACCAAGATTTTTACGTGGTTCAGCTATTACCCTCTATAATAATAGCCTACTCCACGTCCAATACCAATTAGTATTGGAGACTCACTTTATTTCGTTTAACAATCAATTCCTGTTACAAAACGGATTCTATCAAATCTTGAATTACAATAATTCACTTGAGCACTTTTTCTCCTTGTGCACCGATGCACTCCTTAAGCACCTATACTTCCTTGAACCTGTTTGTAAACAAACCCTAATCCACCTAGATTAAATTCTTTTAGACAAAACTTAGTCTAAAATTTAAGATTACAAAAGTAGAGGTCTAATGATCAAAGCAAATAAATAATTTAACAATGCAAGGCTCAACTAATGAATGCAATGATCAAGTAGAGAAAAAGATATCACCAATATTATGCTCACGGAAATTGCTGATAATAAGTCTGAAATTAATATCACAGCAGCTGGAAATATTGCACCGAAAATAAGTATAAACTTTCTCAAGTATATGGTCGCAATATATTAAATCAAAATATTGTTTGTTCTATCAGTCGGTATCTTCTATTAAAAACACAACTTCCTTTTATAGACAAAAATATTCCTGTTGCCAATTAGAAGATAACAATTAATAATCCCGTTAATGGCTAATGATAAAACCAATTTTATCTACGGTTGTAACAAATATTTGTTTGACACTTTCAAAAAGAACTATCTTCTAATTAGACTTCTCAAACCAACCGCCACCTATATAGCATTGGAATAGGAAACGGATTTAAACCAATTTTGTCAAGATAATGATAGTTTTATATTCCCAAGATGCTTATCCCATTTATTTAGAAAAGTAATCATATCTTATCAAGATACTCCAACCAATTCCAAATTTCCAATATATAAAGTCTTACACGTGGCTCACAGTATTTATCATATCAGTACATCAGTTCAAAGCATCAAGGACTCTAGCCATGCATAAATTAATAATCAATTTTTAAAAAGGACAACCAGCTAGACCTTTTTCCGTATTTAAATATATATATATATATCAACTCATTATACCATCTCAGTAAATACGCATATAGAATTTAGATAGCAGGATGAACATATATTAATGCACAAATATTTTGTCACAAATATTATGTCCTAGAGCCTCGTATTGAAAAATCAAATATTTGTAATGATCTTACATATTTTCCTTAAGACTCAAATCTTCATTGTTTCTTGAAAATAATTCTTTCTTCAATTTCCTGAAATTCCATAATAAACAAATTAGATCATATAATCAAGTCATCATCAAAACAAAAAGGTTTGAATATTATCAAATCAACATTCTCCCCCTTTTTGATGATGACAACACCAAAAATATAACTCCCCCTGAATTCATGCATATAAAAAATTCAAAGCGTAATCCTACAAGAATATGTTAGCTGGAAATTAATAGAACAAGCATAATCAATTATAATATCTAGTACTGGCTCCAGCCATATTGTTCAAAAAACAATCATACCAAAAACACTTAAAACATAACCACCAAATTGTCTTTAAAATAGTTCAAAAATGAAAACTCCAGATAACATTCATCATCTGATCTTTCACCGCAACCATCCAACCATCCTTTGTAGCTTGTCTCCCCCTTTGTCATCACCAAAAAAAATGTTAAACATCAATATCATCGATATGAATTGTTGGTAGAGGACGATTAGTGAAATAAGGACGATGGAGAACATGATGAAGCCTTTCTTCCAGAGAGAAATCATGAGCAAATTTAGGCAGACGAGGAATAAAAGTCTCATTTGGTAAAGGCAAATCCAGAAAATCACCAATATATTCAGCCATCCAATTACACCGAGGCCATTCCGGAACAGGAGAATGCATACAAGTAAAATGTAACTTCTTACCAACGTCATTCAGTCGATGAGCCATGAAATCAGCAAATTCTCCAACTTGATTACTCACAAACTTAAGCTCTTGACTGAGTTGACAAGAATTTCTATTGATCTTTCGATGTAAAGATTCAATCATAGCCATGGTTTGCAATTCGAAACCAGCTTGAAGATCAATGAATTCATCCTCAAATTTTGAAAAATATTTAGATAAATCAGTTGCCCGCATATGCAAATCTCCTTTTTCCAAAACAGAAATCCTTTGTTTGAGATCAACAATGTCAGAACGAATGACTTCTTGATTTTTGAGAATTTGAGATAACATATCAACCACTATGGTAGAGGAGATCGGGGATGGAGGATGTGAGTCAGAATTATCAGTGGGCAAAGCAGAGGAACCATCATTTGGTGAAGGAGGAATAGGATCAGGGGTGAGACGTACAAATGAACCATCAACAAAGGAAATATGAGACTGTTTGAGATTAGCAGAATCAATAAAGTCATTGTGAGATACCACTATCTCATCATCAAGGCAGATTTGAAAATGCTGAAACAGTTTCGTTAAAAACAAACCATAGGGCAAACACTTTTTAGTTTGACGGATACAACTCAGCATGTGAGACAACATCATAAGAGAAAAATTAAAGTTGACTCCTTTTAAAATCATAGCAATAACAACCAAATCTTGATAAGTGAAATTCTCTCCACCACCTATGCGTGGAAATAGATTATATCGAAGAATTTTGTGCAAAACACATGCAAGTGGACAAACATCGACAGTTTTAGGAGTAACTAGAGTTGTTAAAGATGAATCATCCATCACTGTATGAAGTTGTTCAAGAGGAGGAAAGGGGATATTGGCAGCGCCCTTAAGAGTAAATGGATAAGGTCCTGATGAAGAAATATTAAGAATACTCCCAAAATCTATCACTGTGAAAAACAGAGATTTTCCCTTCACAAAGGTTGTATAGCAATCCCCATTACACTCTAAGTTGGTGTAGAATTGTTGTATCAAACGGGGATATGCCTTTGTTGGAGGAAAAAGCATGGCAGAAATTCCACAAGACATGAAAAGTTTTTCCAAAGATGAATTTTTAAAATAAAATAAGTCTAAAAACTTTTCATAAACAAATTGTTTGGTGGCAATGGAATTTTTAAACCGTGCTTCGAAACTATGACCTCGAAAGAAATTATCTGGTAGATCAGAAACAGTAGAAAACGGATTTACCAGGTTTGTCGGTGGATCAGATTGTGAAGGATGAGATTCTGAAGCAGGAGAGGGAGGATCTTTCTGTAGAAAAGAGAAACTGGAATCAGATCCATCAGAAGCAGAGGAAATAGGAACTGAAGTCTGGCTTTTGGACTTCTTTGACGATCGAGAAGTATAAGAAGAACGTGGATGAGTTTTGTTTTTGATTGTGATACCGGATGGACGTGATCGCGTCTTCATACTTGTTGGTGAGAACTAACCCAGATGAGAATCAGAGAGATATCAGAGAGTTGTTTTGAGAGAAGAAGATGAATGCTCTGCTTTTTAATATAAGCGTGTTAGACTCTGAAAAGACTCCTTGAAACAATAAAACCCTTCCTTCAGTCTTTTCAAATTCTAATCTCATTATGATAGATACCGAGAATCGTGCTAGTGCAGATACACCTTCTTCGCCGTTTACATACAGATAATGTTTATCAATAAAAATCAATTTAAAAAAATATGTAGATATTTATGCATGATTTATCGTAATACGTGAGCATATTACACCAAGCACATACCAAGTTCTCTTCTCAGATATAGAAAATCTTTCTTCACTTAATGGTTTAGTAAAAATATCAGCTAATTGTTTCTCTGTAGGAATAAACAACAATTTTATTAAACCTTTTGAAACATTATCCCTTAAAAAATGATGCCTAACTTCTATATGTTTTGTTCATGAATGCAAAACAGGATTTTTTGATATGTCAATAGTGCTAGAGTTATCACAATAAATAGGTACACTATCACATAAAACATCAAAATCATATAGAGTTTGTCTCATCCATAAAATTTGAGAGCAACAACTCCCTGTAGCTAAATATTCTCCCTCAGTAGTTGACAAAGCAACTGAAGTCTGCTTTTTACTATGCCATGTAACCAGACTATGACCTAAAAATGTGCAAGCACCACTGGTACTTTTTCTATGAATTTGGCATCCTGCATAATCAGCATCTGAATAACCCATTAGTTCAAAATGATTACAAATAGGATAAAATAATCCTAAATTAATAGTACCACTCAAATATTTAAAAATCCTTTTAACAGCTTGTAAGTGGGATTCTTTGGGTTTTGCTTGAAATCGAGCACAAAGACATACACTATACATTATATCAGGTCTTGATGCAGTTAAATATAATAAACATCCAATCATACCTCGATATTTTGTTAACTCTACATCTATACCTTTATCATCTGATGTCAGTTTTATTGATGTACTCATTGGTGTAGCCTTTGGGTTGGATCCTTCAAAACCAAATCTTTTGAGGAGCTCTTTTGTGTACTTGGTTTGATGAATATAGATCCCTTCCTTAGTTTGCTTGATTTGAAGTCCCAAAAAGTAATTTAGCTCTCCCATTAAGCTCATATCAAATTCCTTATGCATACATTTTAAAAACCACTCACAAAGAAAATCGTTAGTAGCACCAAATATTATATCATCCACATATATTTGAACAATAATTATATCATTTTTGTCATGCATAATAAATAATGTGGAATCAATTTTACCTCTAGTGAAACCACTAGAGAGAAGATACTTACTTAACATCTCGTACCAAGCCCTTGGAGCTTGCTTGAGACCATAGAGAGCTTTCTTTAGCTTGAAAACATGATTTGGGTATTTCTCATGTTCAAATCCAGGAGGCTGTTTGACATAGACTTCTTCATTAATGTATCCATTTAGGAATGCGCTTTTCAAATCCATTTGATAAAGCTTGAACTTCTTGTAACATGCAAATGCTAATAGAATTCGGATAGACTCTAGTCTTGCAACTGGGGCATAAGTCTCTTCGTAGTCGATTCCTTCTTGTTGATTATATCCTTGAGCCACTAGCCTTGCTTTGTTGCGAGTGATTGTCCCATGTTCATCAAGCTTGTTTTTAAACACCCATTTTGTTCCAATGATAGAAATATCTTTAGGATGAGGCATTAATTCCCAAACTTGACATCGTTCAAATTGTTGAAGTTCCTCTTGCATTGCCATTAGCCAGCTTTTATCGAGAATGGCTTCCTTAGCATTCTTTGGCTCAACTTGTGATAAGAATGCAGAGAATGCACATTGATTTTGTAACCCTCTACGTGTGGTGATTCCTTTGTTTATATCTCCGATAATGTTTTCGGGTGGATGATCCTTGAGATATCTTGCCGTCTTTAGCATTTGAACATTATGTATTACTTCTTCTTGTTGGGGGAAATTTTCTTCAACTTCTTGTGTTGTCCCGTGTTCCACTCCTTGTGAATTTTCTAATTCAGTCTGCTGAATTTGTTCATTTGGCTTACTGAATAGATTTCTCCGGTTTGCCGGATTCACTGAGATCTCCAAATTACCTGCATCCTTTTCTCTTTCTTTTGGAAGATCATTGTTAGTTTCATTAAACGTGATATGAATAGATTCTTCAACACATAATTTATTTATATTGAATATACGATATGCCTTGCTATTTTGTGAATAGCCAATGAAAATACCTTCATAAGATTTGGCATCAAATTTTCCCAAGTTATCACTAGTATTCAATATATAACATCTAGATCCAAATACTTTCAAATAACTAATATTAGGAATTTTGTTATTCAAAAGTTCATAAGGAGTTTTTAAAATAATAGGACGAATAAGAACTCTATTTAACACATAACAAGACGTATTAACGGCCTCTGCCCAAAACTTCTTTGGAAGTTTGCTTTCTTGTAAAAGTGTTTTAGCTGTTTCTTGAAGTGTCCTATTCTTTCTTTCCACTACTCCATTTTGCTGAGGAGTTCTTGGAGCTGAAAACTCATGGCTTATGCCTTTTTGATCACAATATATAATAAAGTCCTTTAGAAATTCAGTACCATGATCACTTCGAATTTTTATGAGTTTGAGACTATACTTAGTCTCTAAACTTCTTATCAATTTCTCAAACTCTTTAAATGCTTCATCTTTGGTTCTTAAAAATAACACCCAAGTAAATCTAGAAAAATCATCAACTATTACAAAAGCATAAAATTTACCATTAATACTAGCATGCCTTTCAGGACTAAATAGATCAAGATGAAGTAGTTGTAGAGGAGAGGAAGTTGATACCATGTTCTTTACTGTAAACGAAGTTCTTACTTGTTTCCCAAGTTGGCAAGGAACACATATTCCTCTCTTTTAATACTTTATCTTTGGCAATCCTTTGACAAGATTCTTTGAGGATAATTTCTTGATTAAATCCATGTGAACATGTCCCATCCTCTTATGCCATAGGTTAGACTCGTCTTGTACAGTTGCTAGACATAATTCTTCATCCTGTTGCTCAAAATCAATAGTATATATATTTCCTTCCCTTTGTGCAACTAAAGTAGTTTTGTTAGTACCATGGGAAATTGTACACTTTTCTTTTTCAAAACTAACTTGATGACCATTATCCATTAATTGACTAACACTTATAAGGTTAAATTCAAGTCCACTAACAAGATGAACATTATCAATATTGACCTTACCATTACCAATTTTACCTTTCCCGATAATCTCACAGGTTCGATTATCTCCAAAAGTAACTGTCCCATTTTTCTTCTTGATTTTTAGTTCCACGAACTTCGATTTATCACCAGTCATGTGACGAGAGCATCCACTATCAAGAATCCATTTTTGAGATGGAACTTTTGCCTTGAAGCATACCTGTCAAGAGAAATTAATTCATCTTTTTGGTACCCATATCTTTTTGGGTCCATTTATGTTAGTAGCACAGATATTTCCCTTCTTAATCCATACCTTTTTAACCTTTTGTTTCTTAGAACAATTTATATCCAAGTGACTTTTAATACCACAAGTTTTGCACGTAGTGTAAGGAGAACAATAATTCAATTTGAAACGAGACTTGGATTTAAGCATTTGCACATTCCCGGTTTTACGAGTGGGATTATAACCTATCCCTTGTCTGTCAAAACTAGGTCTTTGCTTTCCTAACATAATGGTTAGGTTTTCTTCACCTTGGACAAATCTAGCAAGAGATAGTTTTAATGAATCTACTTCCTTTTGAAGTTCATTAGTAGGAACAGATTTACACAGAGATTTATCACTAAATGCATCAATACATATGTCTCGCATTTTTAACTCATTAGTCAATTTCTCAACTTCATTGTTCATGTAGGTCACTTTGTTGAAAAGAATCTTGTTGTAATTTTCAAGATAATCATTTTTTGCAATCAAAACCTTTTCTTCTTTGCAAGATGACTCCTTTTCAATTTCCTTCTTTTCATCTATTAAAGAATCAACTTCACACATCAATGTATTTACTAAATCCTTCAAACATGCATTCTTTTCTTTTAATCTCTCATTTTCTTATTTTAAAAAATTAAACTCATAAGTAGATACCTCATTTGATTCACCTTCTATTCCCATGAAGCATACTTGAGCTATTTCATCCTTGGCTTCAACCTCAACTTCGGACTCCTCTTCATCACTCCAAGTGATAAGAGCTTTGTTTCTTTTATTATCCTTGAAGCTCATTTTTACTTTATTCTTTAGTTGAAAGCAATCCTTCTTAAAGTGCCCTGGGCGTCCACATTCAAAACACGTCTCCTCAACTTGTTTTCCTTTGCTTTTATTTGAGTTGAAGATATTCTTTCGTTTGTTCTTCCTTTGCAGTAGTCCTTTGAGTCTCCTTGACATCATGGCTATCTCTTCATCCGAATCATCATCGAGCTCTTCTTCATTTCCTGCATTAAGAGCTAAAACCTTTCTTCGAGGAGTTTCGTCCTCATCATCATATCTTTTTAACTGATGTTCATATTCTTCAAGTTCACCAAAAAGAGTTAATGTATCCATAGTAGAAATAGTAGAGGAATCTTGAAGAGTAGTAATTTTAGAAGCAAACCTTTTGGGCATAGCCCGAAGTAACTTACGGTTAATCTCACTTTGTGGAATGGTTTTGTCAAGTAGCTTTAAAGAATTCAGAAGTACCAGGAACCTTGCTTGAGCCATCTTTATGGTTTCATCTTTCTCAAGTTTGAACATTTCATAATCATGCATGAGCATACTTAGTTTGACTTCTCGAACCTTTGAAGTTCCTTCGTGACTTACTACTAGAGTATCCCAAATTTCCTTAGCTATGTTGCATGAGGATACTTTGTCAATCTCGGACTGCACCATGCCGCTCAGTAAAGTATTCATAGCTCTTGAATCATAGGAAACCATGAAGGTTTCAGTTGAGTCCATTTCTAGTAGAGTCTTTGGAGTACCGTCATCTTTTCTTGGAATAACTGGTCCATTCTCCACAACCCACCATTCCCAAGGATCCCTTTTAAGATAGATCCTCATTCGAAATTTCCAGAAATTATAATTTTCTGTTCCATACAGCAGAGGAGTCTATTGGTTGATTGACCTTCTTGATTGTTGTTCCCAAACTGTGCCATGTCAGAATCTTTCCCTACAAGTCACCTTTAAGACCAAGTAAGTAGAGCCAAGTTCTGATACCAAATGAAATTCAGATAAGGCGCACTTAGAAGGGGGGGGGTTGAATAAGTGTGGATACAGACTATTACCAATTAAAAATTTATACCAAACTTTTTGAATACAGTCTACTATATAGATGAATGCAGCTTACTGAATGAATATGGTCTACCGAATTACTATGAATGTAGCTTGCTGAATGAATATAGTCTACCGAATTACTATTTTTGTTTAAAAAAAATTATCTTGGCGATTTTATAGATTAATATGACTTAGTGAAAATACTTGGTAATAATGAATTATCTTAAAATAATGCAAATGTTCAAATTTTAATTATTAAGATAATTAACTAACTTTTGAATGATTAAAGTAAAGCAAGTAATAAAATCAACACCAAGATTTTTACGTGGTTCAGCTATTACCCTCTATAATAATAGCCTACTCCACGTCTAATACCAATTAGTATTGGAGACTCACTTTATTTCTTTTAACAATCAATTCCTGTTACAAAACGGATTCTATCAAATCTTGAATTACAATAATTCACTTGAGCACTTTTGCTCCTTGTGCACCGATGCACTCCTTAAGCACCTATGCTTCCTTGAACCTGTTTGTAAACAAACCCTAATCCACCTGGATTAAATTCTTTTAGACAAAACTTAGTCTAAAATTTAAGATTACAAAAGTAGAGGTCTAATGATCAAAGCAAATAAATAATTTAACAATGCAAGGCTCAACTAATGAATGCAATGATCAAGTAGAGAAAAAGATATCACCAATATTATGCTCACGGAAATTGCTGATAATAAGTCTGAAATTAATATCACAGCAGCTGAAAATATTGCACCGAAAATAAGTATAAACTTTCTCAAGTATATGGTCGCAATATATTAAATCAAAATATTGTTTGTTCTATCAGTCGGTATCTTCTATTAAAAACACAACTTCCTTTTATAGACAAAAATATTCCCGTTGCCAATCAGAAGATAACAATTAATAATCCCGTTAATGGCTAATGATAAAACCAATTTTATCTACGGTTGTAACAAATATTTGTTTGACACTTTCAAAAAGAACTATCTTCTAATTAGACTTCTCAAACCAACCGCCACCTATATAACATTGGAATAGGAAACGGATTTGAACCAATTTTGTCAAGATAATGATAGTTTTATATTCCCAAGATGCTTATCCCATTTATTTAGAAAAGTAATCATATCTTATCAAGATACTCCAACCAATTCCAAATTTCCAATATATAAAGTCTTACACGTGGCTCACAGTATTTATCATATCAGTACATCAGTTCAAAGCATCAAGGACTCTAGCCATGCATAATTTAATAATCAATTTTTAATAAGGACAACCAGCTAGACCCTTTTCCGTATTTAAATATATATATATATATATATATATATCAACTCATTATACCATCTCAGTAAATACGCATGTAGAATTTAGATAGCAGGATGAACATATATTAATGCACAAATATTTTGTCACAAATATTATGTCCTAGAGCCTCATATTGAAAAATCAAATATTTGTAATGATCTTACATATTTTCCTTAAGACTCAAATCTTCATTGTTTCTTGAAAATAATTCTTTCTTCAATTTCCTGAAATTCCATAATAAACAAATTAGATCATATAATCAAGTCATCATCAAAACAAAAAGGTTTGAATATTATCAAATCAACACAATGGCTCCTTCAGCCTTACCTCCCCTTTCGTTCTTACTCTTATTCTTTTTTTCCCTATTATAGAGGCTCAAGGCCTCACTCCCTCCTTCGGCTATAATAGCCTTTTCTAAAATTAATTCAAAAGAACCAATCTGCAACGCACTAACCTTATTATAGAGTTAGGGTTTCAGGCCTTGCTCAAATCTCCTCGTCTTACACTCTTCGGTGTCCACTTGGTGTGGAGAAAACCTGGCTAGTTCGTTGAACCTGGTGGCGAATTGGGGAACTGACATTTCCCCCTGCGTCAACTCTAAAAATCGCATTTCCATACGGCTCTGCATGCTTTATGGGAAGTAATTCTCAAAGTACAACTCCTTGAATCTTGCCCACGTGATAACTCCCTCTCCGACCCTATTCTGGGTGGCTTCCCACCAGAAATTGGCCTCACCCTTCAATAGATAAGTAGCAAAAGTAGTCTTTTGCTCTTCCCAAACTCCGACAATAATGAATGCCTTCTCTATTTTCTTTACCCACAATTAAGCCTCTATAGGCTCGGTGGTTCCCCTAAACCCGGGCAGTCCCACACTCTTAAAATCCTTAAAGTTGGCTATACGCGCAACTGGAGGATCTACAAGTGTTCCGGTCGGAGTTCTATTTAAGGCTCCCACTAGTAAGTCTATAAACTGTTGCATCGGGTTTTCTGGACCCCTACCCTCATTTTCATTATGGGATTCTTCCTCTTGATTTCTCTGTCTTCTTCTTGGCGGAATTTTTCTGTTAAATCATAATAAAATTATGTTATTATTAATCCATTATTTACCTTCTAACACATTTTTAATTACTGCTAACACATATTCATCAGAAAGCACATTTAATAAATATTCTTATATAAATATGCTTCCTAGTTCATACAGCTTACTTCATAGAGCTTCAGCTACTTACATATTATCCCTCTATTACATACAAAAGATGGAATTTACATAACTATTCCATAACTTAACTATAGTTGGGACTATACAAAAGATATCCTGCTAGTAATATCAAAAGTTGGGATTCACATCATTACAAATATATATATATATATATATATATATATACATACTTATATATATTTTCTAAACATAGCTTACAGACCCCTATTAACGGCATCTACGCGCTCTTGTCACTATCGTAATCATTCGACCCCTACTCAAAGTGTAACGGGTCTGACCTTCTTCAGTGGGGTAGTAATACACCTTATCCTAAATACGGTCCATGGAAGTTCCGTAGGAGTAATTCATTCGGTCGATCTTCCTCTTCTTCACTCTCACTTCGGCTTATAGATCATCAACCTGATCTTTCGCCCTTACTCTATCCGTAATCTCCGCCTCCCAGTACCCTTCTATCTTGTGCTTCTCCGCCAGGAATCTCGCGATTTATAAATTCATCCTCTGACTCCCCCTCAGTAGGTACAGCCTCAGGTGTTGCACCGTCTAGCTCCTCCTCGTGCTCGGACTCAACTGCTGCACCGACTAACATGCCCGCAGCTGCTAGTCCACCTAACACACTAGTCATACCAGCTGGCATTCCTACACCCTCCTTAGCCTCCGATTGTAAGACCCTGACTTTTATAAAATTATTAACATAATATATTAAAACACATCATTTTATATTTAAATTTTTATTATCAATAAAAGAGGAGAAAAGAGATTTTGGAATGTAATATCCCAGAATTTTTCAAATAATGAAATGAGAATTTTAAATGTTAAGTGAGCAAATAAAAGATAATGAATTAAATTTTTGGAGAGGTGGGCCATGAGGGGGCGGCTAATGCTGATAAATGAGGAGTGCATGCTGAGACTTATTTTCCATATACTTCCAAGTCATTCCTCACAATCCTTACCAACCTTTATTATGATTGGTCAATTAATTCAAATGGGACATGGGATGTTGGTTTGATAATTAGCCTTATACAAGGCATATCAACACTTCACCTCCTCATTTCCTACTCCTTCCGTCTAAATATTTTGCAGAAAAATGAAGAAGAAGAAGGAAGAAGAAACTTAGGAAGGTATACATTTAAACTTTAATTTATACTTTAATTTTCATATATGGTTTAGGTTTTGTGAAATTTATGGAAAGAGGATATGTTATGCTTGTTTGTGATGGATTAAACTTGTATAAATAAGAATCAAACAAGAGAAATCAAGAAATCAAACCAAAGGAACGAAGAAAAGAAAATCTGAAAATTTTAGAAAAGTTAGTTTGTTACCCTATTTTTGTAACATCTATATCTCCTTGTGTATAATGAGTTAAAAGATGATTTTTATATCAAAAGAAAGCTATAAAAGTAAGCTAAACATAGAAATAAGAATCACCTAAGAATTCCTCGTGGATTGTTCGTGGTGACTGTTTGAATGAGACTGGTCCGAAGAACTTATAGTCTGTCAGAATCTGGAAAATCAATTTTCTTAAGGTCTATTGCGTGGGTTATATTTTTTAATCCAACAGTTAGATCGTTATAATTTTTGGATATGTTATACATATATAAACTGAGAATATGTTCATCAATTTTGAACCGTTAAGGATTTCCGTGTGCTTTGTTATGAATTGTAAGAAGTGGCTGGTTTGGGATTTTTCAAACAGATTTTCAGCAATGAGTTTTAATATTTAAAAATGTATAACTTAATAATTTTATATCCAATTTGGATAATTCTTGAGGCTAAATTGGAGTATTTGAAGTCTAGTTTTTGTTAAAATTAGTTAATTTGACTAATAAGTTTTAGATAATGGTGATATGTGTAAATATTTATTTTGCCGAGGAATATTCGTTGTGTCGGCAAATATTCGTTTTGGTAAAAGTACGATGGTACCAAAATAATAAATCATTGGTGAAATTTTTTTACCATTTATTAACTTGTGGGAATAACCTGACTACACGGACTACCGCATGCTTAGTGAATACCCCTTCATATTCATTCCTTATTAGTAACTTGTGGAAATGATCTGTCTACGCGAATTACCGCATGACGGGTGAAGATCCATTTGCAGTTTTGTACATGTATATTTTTATGTGTACAGTAATACTGGTATATACATTAGTGATTGCATACTTTTTGACTAAAGGGATATGTTAATAATATAAATGTTTCTATATTTATATTGTTGTATTTTATCATCGCTTGAGGTGGTGTCATAGTGGTGGAAGCCGGACATAAGTCCCCATTAACGTGGGTTCGAGTCCTGGTAAACTCCTCTATGCTCAAGCGGTCTCACGCCTTGGATTTATTCAGGGGTAAGCTGAGTTGTGCCGATGAAGACACCACTGAGGCCTCCAAAATTTATTTTTGTTCTCATACAATTTTGCCATGCACAATATTTTATCAATAATTGTCACGGCACAGTAAGTTATATTATTTGATATGATATAATTAGATCAGTTGGCAGTATTATGTGTCTATAATAATATTTGTGAATATTCGTTGAAAGATTGAAAATGTGTAAATAATTAATGAATAAAAGGTGTTGATTAAAGATAAGTTTGATAAGTAGATGTTTGTTCAATTTTTTTCTTTTTACAAAAGTAAGTTTGGCAGGACTTACCAACACTCTACTTTTCCTAAAGTAGTTTAGACCACAACTCCATTAACAAACAAATTTTGTTAAAACCATGTACAAGTTAGTTTAATTTCCTCTGTGGGACCACAAATTCCACTACTAGCATTTTTATATAGCTCATTTGGTTATTTTGTCAAAGCGTGTGTGCTAGTTGTCTCTTCAATTTTCAGTATAAATAGATTACTCAGTTATTAATGAAAAACACGCCATCACTATACCAAAAATATAAAATTCTTCTACTACAATATTGTGAGTATTTCTTTTGTGTGTAAGGTTACTCCAAGTGTTAATAAAGAGTATAAACATTGTTCAGGTTGATCAATTTCATAGAAATCATCATCTAGTCACGTGCTAAGGTAAAGGGATATCATTTTATTTTATGCTCGTAAGAGATATCACTTTCTTTTCATATTTCTAAATCTAAACTTATTATGGTAAGTATTGCTTCTATAATGCCTGAAATGATTAGAAATTCCTTTGAGGTTTACGCTTCATCTAGTATCATTTCACTTGAACTTTTTATTTACCTGAACCTCCTTATTAGATTTTAATCGTTATCTTTGAAATATGAATCTTGAATATCATTTTTGAATTTGACTCCACAATTTGGTCATTGTGTTGATGGTTTGGACATTATTAGACTCTAGGTAAATATTTAATTGCAAATCTCTAATGTTTATTCTTTATTTTATTATTCTGATTTTCCTGTCCATTCATTATATCATTATTATAATCATTGTGATAAATTTTCTCTTTGGCCTGAGTGTAAAGAAGAAGTGTTAACTGGGATGATTATGACTAAAGCCTGTAAACTGGTATGATCATGTCCATTGGTGTTACAGTTGAATGTCTTTGGTGTAGGGTGTAAAGACGATATGATGGTTGAATGTCTTTGGTGTAAGGTGTAAAGACGATATGATGGTTGAATGTCTTTGTCGTAGGGTGTAAAGACGATATGATTGCTGAGTGTTTTTAGCCTTTATGGCAAGGACATGAGTGAAAGTTCTATTTAGCCTTTGGGCAAGGATGAACTGTTGATTTACATGATTATGACCAGGAACTATTGATTTGCTTGACTATGAACAGGAACTGTGAATTATTATACTCATGATCTCTGGTGTTACAGACAAAGACAGGTGGTGAAAGTTTTCTTTAAAGAGGAACTGTTGATTGGTGTTACAGGGATAAAATATGGATGGTGAATGTTTCAATTAGAAAAGACAGTAGATATTATGATCTATTTGACTCTTTGAATGGATTGTTCATTCCGCTGCAGATATTTGTTAAAAATTTATATTATCTACCATATGTTCTAAATATCTGATTTATTACTGTTGAAGGCTATTGATAATTTATTTATCTTAGTCATGATATTCTTTACTGGGCTATTTGTGCTCACCCTTTTGCTTCATAATTCCTTTCAAGTAATAAAAGTGTAGTTGGGTCTGGCGCGAAAAACATGGGAATGGAGTGATGAGAGTTTATAGTTATAAAAATCCTCAGTATATTGAAATAGTGTGACAATAATTATATTAAGGACTTAATTTGGGTCTGAATACTGGCATACTATATATGACACAATATTTGTATTGAGAACTTAAAATATGTGTGTTGTTGTATTTTTGCACGACATTATAATAGTTGTAAATAGGGAAGTTCGTATTTGTAGTATGTATTTTGACGACTCAAATTAGGTTGTATTGACCCTAATTTGGGGGCGTCACACCGATAATGTATCGTCAGCCTCATCCTCATATTCAGATGGATCCTCTTTGGGATCCTCTTCTGGGTCACTATCGTTAAGAGCTTCAACCTCGAATATTGGCTCGGGTATTGGCTCGGGTGGAGCGATCAGCTCCTCGTTAACTATATGTATGTCCCTATACTCTAGTTCTTCTCCTGACATCTACAATAAAATTTTAATAGCTTGATTAGCACATAACAGTTAAGTACATTCATTATTATCACATAACAAATATAGTTTATTTTAAGTTTACTTTTATTATTACTTCCGATGAATTCCCTTAATCCATCTCTTAAAAACTCTATTTGAGTTTATCTGCTAACTGACTTCTCTAAGGTCATATTCCTAAGGTTTTTCCCCCCACCTAAGGTTTATAACCTATAGCTTTGATACCAACTTGTGACTCATATCCATAAACGGACAACACCTCACACTAATACCTATTAATTTGCCAGCGTTATTTTCGGCGTCCCCTACGGAAAGTCTAGCTTCGGTGCATCCCCTTTGTGGGAATCACCAGCAAAAGGCTCGGGGCTCTTTCTTTATGGCTCTTATACCAACCTGTAATGCCTCCAAAATCCGGGTATACCTTTAAACCCGGGTCCGATGCGTCACGATACTATTCATTCAATATCCACATATATCTTACTATATAATCTTAAATGACACGAATGTAATTACTAAGTTATTACATCATATCCGCTCAATCCCAAGTTCTAAAACCATAACATCTTCAAAACATCATAATAATAATAATAATATAATATTACTTATACTATTACAAACATCTTCTATTCATTTATCTTTTTCTTCACTTTGTCCTTACCGGAACCTTCGACCCGCTCGGGCTTAGCTGAAACATTGAATTTAAAAGCAAGGATGAGTATTTAATTGCTCAGCAAGTATAACAGTTTAATAATAACAAAATCAAGAATCATATCATCATTATTCAATAACCGAATCAATAGTTGAGAAACATTCTGAATAAACAGGAATAACACTTTACTTTTGTTTGAAATAATTTTCAAAACGACATACTGAGCGGTCATAAGACTTTGAACTTTTATTTTCATTTATAAAAAGGTTTCACAGTAATTCAACTGCAAACCGGTATGTTTACGAGCACTTCTAGGTGATCAGCCTATTGTACTCTATGTTGATCAACACTTTATTTTTGAACGACTAAATGCGTTTGGTTTAGGCGCCTCATGGCCTTGCCGGATTAACCGACTAAAACTGCCCCTAATATTAGGGTTGTTCATCTCATACATGCATTAGAATCCTAACTGAAACAATTCAATTGGATAGCTCTACTTAACATCAATAATATTTCAAAGATTTAATAATTCAATTGATAAAATATTTAACATTTGTCTAGCCGAGTCAAATGGCATCGACAGTCGTTATTTATAAGCAGTTCATGAATAATAGAACTCAAAAGCTTTAACAGTTTATGCATAACATAGCTTGAATAGTTGTACAAATACTAAAAGATTTGCATAAGTATGGAATTCATATAATCATTTAAGTATTATGTAAATTTGAATAACAACACGTTATATGAACTTTACAAGACACAGTCGACTAAAGTTAGAAAACTTACCTTAAGCGTCTTCTAGAAATTTATGCTAATTCGCCCTTCGCATGGCCTACACAATTAAGTTTACATTCACATACCAATTAGCCACATAATTAACGCCAAATATTGGTTTACATTAGCTCTAGTTCACCTTTTATAATGTTCGTTTCATTTCAATTGGAACACTTTTTAAGTCCTTTAATACTTGCCACGTCGTTTCTATGTTCGTACGTCGCACATCCGGCTTACCTTACTTGAACGCTCAAGTGAAACGCCTTTGCTTATGCTTAGCACTCCCATTTCATTCATCTAATACTTATTAGTTATTATTAAGTACTTTACATTTCATAAGGTTCGTCTTTTATAGCTTAGAACAATGTAGCCTAGCGTCGGAAACATTGGACGCCGAATGCGTGAACGCCCGACGCCCCGCAGCCTCAAATCTACCCCAAATTTTCTCCAGACCAGTGCCTAAGCACCCAAATAGGAGCTCAAGCCCTGGAAACCAGCGCCTAGGTGCTCAAGTAGGCTCTCAAACCCTAGTGGCCAGCGCCTAGGCGCTCCACTTCAGCTGCCCAGTTTCGGATTTTCAGTTTGACATGCCTATTTCCGAACGTCATAACGTCTTCATCCGATATCGGACTCAATCCGTTCTTAAGCCATTCTCTAGCCCGTAACATCCTCTAAAACATCATTAGAATAGAATAATTTTTTTGATTCTCTAACAAGCCTAAAAATTGGCTCAAAAATCCTTCGTGAGCTAGTTTTCTCTAAATGACGTTTTGACGTCGAATTTTTCAAATTGTCATAACTTACTCATCCGAAAGCTCGTTCTTGAGCTTATGGCTCACTTTACTATGAACTACAAAACCCCCAAAAAATAATCATTTTTCGAAAATGTGAATTACCCGTAAACTTAATCCGGAAATCGTACCAAGCTAGGGTTTTCATCTTTTAGCGTCTTTTACTAAAATTTTCGCCATAACTTCGTTATAGCATATTTTTATTTCGATCCACTTGGAACATTTTCGTAACTCACATGAGTACATTTTCTTTTTTCTAGTTTTTAAAATTATCTTACAGATAATGAGTTAAGCTAGTCCGATGAACGATAATAATAACGTTTTCATGTTTTTATTGGTTTGGTTCGTTATTAAGTTATCGTTTTCACTTGTCATGCATTTACTCATAATATTAAGTCCACTAATGTTCTCATCCTTATTTCTTTGGATCCTCCATGATCCTCCATAACAACAACAACAACCACCAACAAAGCACTTCAATAATACTTAAGCACTAAAGGAAATGGTTTTAGGGTTTAGGGTTTTAACCTTTTGTTTTTGCTAGAGCTTGATGAAGATGACTAACTTGCTAGCTTTTCCTCTCCTTTTCCTCCTTAATCCGAGCCTTTCTCTCTCTCACAATATTTCTAGAGTTTATTTTCTTGGTTTTGTGAATTGGTTAGTTAATGAAGGAAGAGGCTTCTATTTATAGGATTTGCAAGAATTGGGGTAATGTGGTCATTAAGCAACCTTTACTAGGGTTTGTAAGTATTGCCCTTGACTTAGGTCTTGTGTGGTCATTCCCCTCTAACTCTTCAACTCTTGCTAACTCTTCTATCATCATCCAACTCATAATTAACAATGGTTGAGTTATGATCAACCAAGACTTATAGGGCTTTAAGTGGTTGGGACATTTAATACAAGCTTGCAAGTGGGAGGACTTAATGGCCTAGCTTCCTCGAGAAGCCTTAAGTGGTCGGGTATCCCCTTTGGGATCCCCCACTGGGCTTTGCCCCACCCCATGTTGCCCACCCATTAACCCATATTTGACCTTGCTTGGGCTTGGTTTATTATTGATTTGGGCCATTCTTTGGGTTTTCCTAACCATTTAGCTTGGGCCTTAATTAAATCATCTTGGACCTCCTCCATTACTTCTATTGGGGCTCCCAATATCAAAGCCCAACGAATTACCAATTCATCTTGACTTTCGTTGACTTCTCGGACGACTTTCGTAATTTGATCGACAAGCCGAAAAACTGCATTTTTCGTTTTTGAATTTTATTAGATATTACGTCTCGTGACATCATATAAATGCTATGGCGTCTTTCGAAAAATTAAAAAAACGTAAAAGGCATTTTTAGCGTGAATAGTGTTTTTACGTCTTTTTTTGAAAAAAATTTATTTCTTTGTACGAAACCCTAATTCATAAATTTCTAACACGAAAACATATTCTAGGTCATAATACGACCTTTAAACATATAACACATAATAGTATTCATAAAAACTCATTTTATTCAATAATATTCATAAAACCCTAATTACAAGGCTAAGCTCGATTCTCGATCGTTACAGCCCCGACTTTTATGAAATAAAAATTTAACTTTCTTTACGATTAGTATTCTAAACAGTAAAAATATTACATTGATAAAAGATTAAAGTTAAGGGAGATATGTAAAAATTATAAAAGTATGTCGAGGAATATTCGTTGTGCTGGCGAATATTCGTTCTATCGAGGAATATTCGTTCTGTCGAAAAGTACGACAGCGCTGGAATAACCAATCATTGGTGGGCCCTATAACGACATAATTGTTGGATATTGAAAAGGACAAAAATAACATTTTTACAAAAATTGTAAACGGTACTATCACCTGCAACTATTCAAATATCCGGTAATAAAAGAATAGTAGCACACGTTATTCCACAATAGCATGCGTTATTCCATAGTAGCACGCGGTATTTCACAGTAGCACACGATATTGCATAGTATTTCATATTATTGATTCAATAATTGTTACAGTAGCAATTGCATAAGATTTTAACCCAATAATTGTTACAGTAACATCTGCACAGTATTTCATATTATTAGATCACAACACAGTAACTCATATTATTTGATATCATATTATTAGACTAGTTAACATTATTGACAATGTCTAAAAGTTCTGTCAAGAAAATGGGTTATTTAATTGTCGTCATTTCTACGGAAGACCCCCTCTTTTCTAGGAATGATTTGGTTGTCAGTATTGTGAGTCTATAATATTAATTGGGAATAATTGTTGAAAGATTGAAAAGGAGTAAATATTTATGAATAAAAAGTGTTGATTAAAGATGAGTATAATAAGTGATTTGTGGTAGATAGTTGTTCAATTTTTGTTATAAATAGAGGGGTTTAGTATGAGACACTTGTTGTAAGTTTGGCTTATTTTTTCAGGGACCCATAACTTTGTTTAAATTCTTCTAGGATCCATAATCAAAATTATCCTACAAATTTTCAAACTTGGCGTGCCCAAGTTTCTTTTATCCTGTAAAGTTTTATTATAATATTATATTTGTAACGACCGAGAAATCTGAAATTTCCTTGTAATTCGAATTTTTGAATATTAATGAATATTTTATAATTTATTAATATTATATTTATGTTACGTGTTTAAAGGTTGTGTGACAATCTAGATCATGTGAATGTATGAATTTTATGTGTTATAGTTTTGTTTTAAGTGAATAATTGATTTCGCGTAGCGTCGCTAAATCACTATTCATGGGGCACGTTTCCCGAGGCACTATTCACGCCATAAAATTTTTGTGTCTTTTTCGATGTTAATAAATTTCATAAATACGTGTATGCGTACGAATAATTTTTTTAAGTGTCGGAAATTTTTTTTGAGCTGATACGTGATTTTATCCGTATCCGAAATGTGTTATATGGGTGTTCCGAATAAATGAAAAAATCCCATAATAATTATTTTTATACATCCCAATAATTATGGGAGTACCCATTTTAATTTTGGGTAGAGTTATTTACCAGTTTTGGTACAAAAGTGGGAGTTTTCGGATATATTTTTGTTATTTTCTGGTATTTGATTTGGCTTATTGCTTCAAGTGGGAACCACCAAACCACTTTCAACCAATCAAATGAGAGCTTGGGGAGAGCATTGCTGGCAAGCCTTTGAAAATTGGCCACCTTGAGCCTTACACCCATTTCTCCCACTTCTCCTTAATTTCCTCCACTTCCCCAATAATCATTCATTCAACTCTCAACCCATTCCATTCCATTCCAAGTTGCTCAGCTGATAGAAAGAGTGAGGGAGAACTCGCCGGAAAAAGGAGAAGGAGAAAGAAGTTGCCGGAGCTCGCCGGAAAAAGGAAGAAACTCGTCGGAAAAGAAAGGAGGAAGAAGAAGAAGGCACGGGTGGAGGAACCAAGCAAGGAGAACCCCCAAAACAAAGCCTAGCCGAGCTTCTTAACATCTAGGAAGGATTTACAGAGGTAAACAATCAACCAAATCCTTTCCATTCGATTCCTTGCCAAGTTTTTTTCAAGTTTTCTTAGTTTTGAGCTCCTAAGCTTGTGGGTTGGATTTTTGGCGATTCTTGGTGTTTTTGT
The DNA here is from genome assembly GCA_034770075.1 of Aralia elata. Taxonomy (NCBI): domain Eukaryota; kingdom Viridiplantae; phylum Streptophyta; class Magnoliopsida; order Apiales; family Araliaceae; genus Aralia; species Aralia elata. The sequence goes on along the minus strand of JAVJAP010000089.1, from coordinate 1,222,079 downwards.
TTGTTGTGATTGTTTGTAAATGTTGTTAAGAGACTATGTAAGCCATTAATAACATCAAAGCGGAACAAAAACACAAGAAATCCTTACCTTGGCTTAATGGAGCAAGAACAATAGACTTTGGACATGAACTTGGACATTTGGACTTTTTAGAGGACTGTAAAACTATGATTTTGTGTTTGTTAATTTTATTTGTTGCTATGGTGTTGTAGTTCCATGGGTTATGAAGCAAACCAGTTGGAATGGAGTAAAAAGGAGTTAAAACGAGTTCGTAGTAATGATTCTTGTAAAACATGTCAAGAACTCGAAGAACAGAGTATGAACTTCACACTTTGGCTTAGGATTTGACCATGTTAATGTTAATGGGTAGCTCTGCATTTTTGATATGTTGTAGCCCCATGAGTTAGGAGTCCATAGAGTCCAAAATGGACCAATTTGCTTGTGTGTTGAACGAGATATGGAGGTTGGAGTGGCCGGAGGTCGGAGTCGCGTTTTGGAAACAAACCCAGAATCCGGCTACTACAGAATGGCGCCGCAGCGCCACCCATATGCCCTGCAGCTCACGCTGCAGCGAGGGGCAAGTGGGGAAAAACCGGGGCTCGTGCTGCAGCGTGAGGCCCAAGCTTTAAGGCTCACGCCGCAGCGTGAAGCCCGATCATGGAGAAGACACGGGACTCACGCCGCAGCGTGAAGCCCGGTCATGGAGAAGACACGGGACTCACGCCGCAGCGTGAGGTCCAGTGCTTGAGCTTGGCGCTGCAGCGCCAGCTCCGTGTCCGGTCCAGGTCGGGCAGTCAGGCCGGGTCAAGTCGGGTCGGACCTAATGAATCCTTTTCAAACGGGTCCAACACTTATATCTTTCCTTGTATTAAATGATTAGACAGGTTAACTAAGCATATTTTGTTAAGCCCTAAATGCTTAATTATTTATTAAATGTCAACCAAATTAGTATTGTCTTAAGGCGGAAATTGTATAATCTAATTGCAATTTAGGCTTGGTTTCCAGGGGGCGCTGCCCCCCGACTGGGTAGTCGTAGTGGCAATCAATGTGTTTTAATGATGCAGCGTCCGTTTTGAACCATTATTTGGTATGTGGCTAATTGTTATGTAAATATGTACTTAATTGTGTAGGATATTAAGGAGCGTGTGTTGTAATATTGTAGCTGCGCTTTAGGCAAGTTTCCTAACGCTTGTCTAACCCTTGTGTTGGGCAAGTTTTCCTTAACCTTACTCGAATTATATTTTGAGCAGGTTTTATATTTTATACAGGTTGTATATTGTTGCAAATTTCATGACTCAAATTGAGTTATTACTTTTGAATCATATTAGTGGACTAATTATTGTCAATTACTCCACCTCCAAGATAATTATTGATATTCGCAGCTTATGCATTTGAATTCATTATCTATTGTTGGATTGTGAAACGTTTAAGTTCTTCATTCATGAACTGTTTAAGGAGATAGTCTATGCCATTTGTTTCGGTTAGACATGTACAAGTTATTATTTTAAAAGCTATCCAAACCGATTGTTGGTGCGGATTCTTGGACTGAGAGAGCAACCCTTATTAGGGGATTATAATGTGTCGGCTATTCGATGCAGTCAGAGTTAAATGTTATGCATATACATGGTGTACGAGAGGCTGATCCCCTCGAGTACAACTGACGGGGCCAGGTTTTAAAAGAGTTAGTTGAATGATTGACTCTTTGGCCAAAAGTTCATGGTCGGTTGGACCACTCAGCAGTAAATAATCATTATTCATTGTTTCATTTGGACTTTGATTATGTCATTTCAGCTAATTCATCAATATTCATAAATTGTTGATCTATGCAGTTATTATTCCTATTCATTCATGATATATCCTCACTCTTGCTTTTAAACTTGCTGAGCAAAGTAGTTGCTCACTCTTGCTATATCATGAACCTATTGCAGTTAAGCCGGGGAGTTCCAAAGCGGACAAAGGCAAAGGAAAGCTTAAGGAATAGTTATATATACTATCCCGTTGTGTAATCGTGGAATAGTTTTGTATTATTAATGTATTCTGCGATGTATTTATTTAAGGTTGTAGACCTTGGGACCGTAGTGAACCTTTTGTAATGAACAACATATGTTTATTTTATTCCGCATTAGTTAATTTATGTTGTTTAGAGGTGTATGGATGCATTTTATCGTGAGCACTAAATTCGAGGTATTGGTACCTGAATTTGGGGGTGTCACAATATTATTATAATATAATATTATAATAAATAGTAATAAAATAGAAAACTTTTTATATAAAACAGAAAACTCTATATTATATATTATATAATATATATATATAACGTTAACTTTATTATATTATAAAATATATAAAGTTAACTTTATTATATTATAATATTATGAAGAAAAAAATTGTGAAACGAATTTTCTTCGTTGGCGTTCTCCGACGAAGGATCGTCAAACGTAGTGTGCTAACCATTTTCTTATAAATAGGTTGCTCAGTTGAGCAATGAAGAACATGCTGAAAACACAAAATTCTTCTACTACAATATTGTGAGTATTTCTTTTGAGTATAATGATACTTTGAGTGTTGCTAATAGTATAAGAATTTCTCAAGTTAATCTCCCACATATCAGATAGCATCTAGTCTTCTACTAAGGTAAGGGATATCATTTTCTTTCATACTCCTATATTTATAGTAAGAAATTATTATTCATTTCCACAACCTTATCATTAAATGATAAAAATTCCAGAAATTAGTAGAATATCCTTAATAGTTTGTGTTTCGTCTAATATTTTTACCTGAATCTTACTATTTAGTTTTGATATTTGAAATGTGAACCTTTTATATTATTAAAATTTATATTCATTCAAGAACTCATCTCGATTTTCTGGATATCGTGTTGACAATTTGGACTCTAGATAAATTAAATTAAAAAAATTGCAAATGTTTATTTTTATCTTGTTATTACGATTATTTATGTCCATTCATCATATCATTAATTTGTACTAATTATCAAAACTAAGTTGTTGAGAATGTCTTTGGCCTGGGTGCAAAGACAGTATTATTGTTGAGTATCTTTTGCCTGTGTGGTAAAGACACGTGGTAAAAATTCTCTATAGCCTGGGTGTAAAGAGTAATTGTTGATTGGCATGATCAATGACCATTGGTGTTACAGTTGAATATTTTTGGCCTGGGTGCAAAGATTAATTGTTGATTGGTATGATCATGACCATTGGCTTTATAATTGAATATCTTTGGCCTGGGTGCAAAGATTAATTGATCAACATGATTATGACCAGAATTTATGAATTGGCATGATTATGAATAGGAACTGTGAATTGGTATAATCATGACCTTTGGTGTTCCAAGCAAAGACAAGTGGTGAAAGTTCTCTATGGCCTGGGTGCAAAGAGGAACTGTTGATTGGTGTTACAGGGATAAAATATTAATGGTCAATTTTTCAAATGAGAGAAGATAGTAGACATTATGTTCTACTTGACTCTTTTAATGGATTGTTTGTTCCGCTGTAGTTATCGTTGAAAATTTATTATCTTTAAATCTCTGACTTATTACTGTTGAAGGCTAATGATAATTAATTTATCTTAGTCACGATATTCTTTACTGAGCTATTTGTACTCATCCTTTTGTTTCACAATTCCTTTTAGGTAATAAGAGTGTAACTAGGTCTAGCGCGAAAAACAGGAGAATGGAATGATGGTCCGAGTTGATAGCTATAGTAATCCTCATCCTATTATAAAATAGTATGATAATAATTGTATTGAGGATTTAATTTGGGTGTGAATACTCTCATATCATATACGGCACGATAATTATACTGTGAACTTAAAATATGTGTGTTGTCGTATTTTGCACGACATTATAATAGTTATAAATAGAAAATTTTGTGTTTGTAGTATGTATTTTGGCGACTCAAATGAAAGTAGTATGCACATAAGCCAATCATATTTGATATGACGTAGCATATACTTTGTAATCTTATTCGGTTATTAATAAAAGAATTAATTTATTAAAGGCATTTTAATTATCTACATGATGTTGTTATATTAACTGTGATAAACTCATAGTTTTGAGCAATGCTTTTAGAATCATGATGATGATCATGCTAATGAGATCTAAATTCTAGATAGCTTAAAACTAAAATCGTTTCTAATCGTTGGATTACTAAAAGGGGATTAGTGAATCCGGATAGATTAGTACATACTTTGCTTATTTTTAAGAAGAGAATGATTGATCTCATAATTATTTGTATGGAGACACTAAAGCAAGTATGTAGGTACTTATTAGAGAATAAGTTCACTAAACATAGCTCGCTAAAAGAATACCTAATGGAGTTTTACTTGCCTGTCAATAGGAATTCCTTAAGTGATAGTAGTACAAGTTATCCTTAGACTTGAGATCATCATAGTATCTTGTGTATGATGAGTTATACTTTGGCATGTCCCTTAAGACCTTTAGGGTATATCAAAGGGTATGATTGGGTATAATAAGTTGTACATGGAGATAGGTGAATGGTCGACAAAGAATCTACCACTTCTAGTAAAAGGAGTGAATATCCTATGTGATTCGATAAATGACAACTCAGAAGTCTTTGGCCAAAGCAGAATGAAATTAGAAAGGTATTTCTAATTTGCATTAATCAGAGTTGTGCATTTGAGAATCGAAATGCATATAATTAAATAAAATAAGACTTGACAGTAATTTCATGTCTTATATTTAATTGGGACATTGTATGGTAGAAGAATTGAATTGTACGGTAACTATTCACTGAAAGGTTCTTTTGCGATTATTATTGAAATCTATATTATCTAGAAAGTCGTTGATCGTTAAGGGAGTTTACCCTTATTGTAGAATAAATATTATTTATTTAAATAAATTAAATAGTTTAATTTATTTATTTAAATAAGATTAGAATTGTTCTAATTGATTTATTCACAACCGGTTTAATATGGAGAACGTAAAGGGTTACACCGCAAAAGAAAAATATTTATTTAAGAAGTAAATGGCATAATCGTAATAATAAGTTAAGTGTATTTAATTTAATCTGTGGAGATAGAATAAATTAAATAGCTTAATATTTATTATTTAATATTTTGTAAATATTAAATATAAATTAATAAGAGGAGTCTTATTATTATTATTATTACTACTATTATTATTTAATTCTAAAAGGGTTTAGGAATTAATTAATAAAAGTACTCTCATAAGTTCTTAATTGGATTAGGAGACTAATTAATTCAGAGAGTTTAATTAATTAAATAAAACTCTAATCCTAAATAGTTTAGAAGGGTTGCCTACATCTATAAATAAGAAAAGTCTTATTATGGAAAAGGTTAGACAGTTGGACACACTTCCAATAGTTGGGAGAGTATTTACAATTTCTAAAGAGATAGAAACTAGGGTTTTGCCAACACTCATCTTTTTGAGTACGTATTATTCCTTGGTGGATCACCTCTAGAGGCCAAATACTTGGGTGGCTAATGTTGATCAAAGGAAGGAATCTAAACAGTAAATTTTAAGGAGAACGCGAAAGAATTTGGAGTTGAACTTGTACCCGAGGAAGCACGGTTCTACGAGGGTATAATTCGTATTCTCTATCTTTTTCGTTTAATTGATAATTGAGCACAAGGAAAGATCATGGTGATGGTTTGTATAAAATTTTAAAATCTGATTTTATCGCACTTCCGCTATATTTGTGTAATTTGATTGCATACTCGCGTTATATACAAACCTAACAGTGGTATCAGAGCTAAACCTTGTGCTAATTATCGATTATGATGATTCCATATGCGTATGGATATGCGATTGGATCGATTTTCTAGGCAGCAGAAAAAAATTTCGGAGTCTGCTACGTATCGCGGCTGCGCCGCTTTTAGTTCATTCTGGAACGCGGTCGCGCCCGAACCCAGAAATCGTTTCTGGGGGGGCAGCGCGGCCACGCCGCTCCTAGTTCATTTTAGAGCGCGGCCGCGCCGGTCTGCAGATTTTGAATTTTTTTAATTTTAATTTTATTTATTTTCAATTAAGATAAAAGGTTTATTTTGAATTTGAATATGATTAAAATTAAAAGTTTTATTTAACTTGGAATTAGATTCCACGTTAACTAGAATAAAAGAGTCTATTCTGTTTTAGAATAGGATTCCATGTTTCCTAGAATAAAAGAGTTTATTCAAATATGGAATAAGATTTTATGTTTCCTTAAAAATAAAGATGTTTATTTTGATAAGGAATAGGATTCAACATATTTTATTTTTCCAGCAAATTTAAGTTAAAATAAAGGATTTTATTTTGAACATAAAATTGAATTCCATGTTGATTAAAATAAAGGAGTTTATTTTGAACTTAAAATTGGATTTCATGTTGATTAAAATAAAGGAGTTTATTTTAATTTAGAATTTGATTAAAAATAAAAGAGCTTATTTTTATTCAAAATTGGATAAATTAAAATAAAGAAGTTCATTTTTATTTAGATTTTGATTAAAATAAAAGAGTTATTTTGTTTCAAAACTAGATTTAAGGCAACTTTAAATTGCCCATTAAATGATACTAATGCATATATGGAATGGTTTTCTTATTCATAAGATGAATGTTATTTCTTGATGCATATGGTGATATGTATGATAATAAATGGGATTGATTATGGACTATTAACCAATAGATGATTGGATTTTATTTTATGAGGATGGTTGAATGAATGGATTTTATAAATGGGGTCTGCGTATTAACCAATAAATGTATTATTACTATAATCCTACACGCTGCCTTCTTGGATAAAGATGTTTATCATTGAAAGAGCTAGTGGGAGGGTAATAGATCTTGAAGGATTTCAAGAACCACAAATCACTTTAAGTCAAATCGAGGAACCTGTAGATAGATCTTTTGTACCACAACCAAATCGTAAATCTAGAAGTGTATCGAAGATACCTAAGAGGTATGGATTCATCATAGAGGATGATGATGAGGTACGCATCATAGATGATGATGATCCAGCTAAGTGTGATCGACCAGAAGGCTCTGGCAAAGACAAGGGCAAAGGAAAGCTCCAGGATTAGGTTTCAAGGTGTTATCTGTAATGATTAGTCTTTTGTATTGTGATCATATATATTATGTAACATGTAAAGAATGTAATTAAAGGTTTCCATACCTAGGAAATAGACAACTCTGATATAAATATTAAGTTTGTAATTTATTAAACAGCTCAAAGAAATGGTATCATGATGCACCAAGTACGGGTTTCAAGTACTCGGATTTGGGGGCGCCACAGCTTGGTATCAGACCTATAGGTTAGAAACCTTAGGTGGGGGATTATCTTAGGCTATAACCTTAAGCTAGATCGAAGCATTGAAAAATAAATAACTCGATTGACCCAAATTTAGCAATCCAAGAAAATAAGGGTTTCGCAGTTTAAAGGAGATGAATTAAGGGAATTCATCGTAAAATGAAATAAAAACTAACTTATATAAACTATTGTTTGTTATGTGTATATACTATGTACTAATCAAGACAATTTGTGTATAGATGTCAGGTAAGAAAGGATTAGGAGACTCTCATGTCGTGAATAAGGAGCAAATCACTCCGCCTGAGCCAATATCTAAGCCAATAGCTGAAATGGAGGCTCACCTTGAAAGCAACCTAGATGAGGTAATCATCTTGGAAAATATAGTACCAGAACCAGTAACGATGGTACTAACAGATAGTGATTCAGACACTGAAGTTGGAGCGGACCAAGCATCAACAGAAGTGCAGAATCTAAGGGATATGGTGTTATGTCTGGAAAAGTTATTGGAAATGGAAAGGGTGTTAAATAGTCAAATGTGAAAAGCGTTAATGGAAATAATGGAAGAACAAGATAAGTTGAAAAGCCAAATTGATGTAATGGGAGCTAAATGCAGCAAATCGTCTGCAACTCCAAGCAAGAAAGGAAAAAGAAAGATAAATGACTGTGACATCAGAAATTCTGACCAAGGAAACTTTAAGAAAGTATTAAGGTGTGTAAATTGCAACAGGAAACATGAAGGTATATACATGAAAGGACAGAATGTGTGATATAATTGTGGACGTGAAGGACATGTCTCTTCTCATTGTCCCTATAACGACCGTGAATTTTGTATGGCTTTGTAATATACGCTTATGAATATTATTTAATGAATGGATTTTTATTAATATTATTTTATGTGATATGATTAAAGGTTATGTAATAACCTAGATTATGTGTGTACAATGTTATTAAGTGTTGTTATTTGGTAGGAGTTATTAAAATGATTTCGGAGAAATACCGCTAAAATTCTATTTGCGGGTTACTATTCACGTGGGCACTATTCGCCTCAAAAATATCTTGTTCGTTTATTTTGAATTTCTAATTTTTGTCATAGTGTTAATGTGATTGATTAATAATCCAAGTGTTGGATTTTATTTTAGCCAAGTTGGGATTTAATTAGAAGTTCCAAATTACTTAAGGGTGGCCCAAACCCATAATCCATGACCCGACCCATGACCCATGATCCAACCCATGACCCATATGGGAAATGGGTTATAAAATCTGCAACTGAAAATTAAGGGAGAAGATGAACGGGAGGATGAGAGGGAGAAGAGGTAGGGAACCAAGGGAATAAGAATTTATGGGAGAAGCAAATTCTACATTTGGCAAAGGAAAAGTGATGAAGAATAATTGGGGAGAAGGAGAGGGGAGTTACCCACACCTTGGAGGAGCCAATTCCATCTTCCCATACGTGGGGAGCTAATCATACTAAGCATGCTCAGCCATTCCCTCCTCCAGCTAAGCTCACTTCATCCTCCTATAAGTACCAACCCCTGCTTGCCTTCCATTCCTTTGTTCATTGCTAAGTTAGAGCTGAAAATTGTGAGAGTTGTGAGAGTTATGAGTTGGTGTACGGGTGATTGAAGGAAGAAGAAGAGGTGTTGTAGCAGCTACATTGATTCTCTTAGCATCCTTAGGAGAAGCTCCAAGAGGTATGAAATGATTAACCAAACATATTTCCATAATATTTCCAAGTTTCTAGTTTTGCTTGATTGCTTGTTGGAGTTATGTAACTGTTATTGCCTTGATTGGTTCATGAATATATGTGAATGTTGTTAACTCTATAAAAGCCTTGTTAATAATCAATGAAAGTGGAAGAATGAGTGATAATCAAAGCCTTTGCATAAGGAGCAAGAATGGACTGTTGGACATATATGGACTGATTTGGACAATTCTTCTAGTTTGATGAAAATTTAGTTTATGGTTGGTTGTATGCTTGTTTTTGTATGTCCATTATGTGTTCAGAGGTTGTGGGTAATGATTTCATTTAGAAATCTGGACTAGAACATAATTAAACTCTACTCCAATATGAGTTTCTAATCCATGCCCACAAACCGTTTGATTTAATGTCCAAGAGAAGAATTTCTCTAAGAACTTGAGAACTAGGTGTTGATTAATTGATGAAAGATTGTTATGTTGCTTAACTTAGCAATAGAAGCATGTTTTAAGTCATATTGACTTGTTGCATAATAGCTAAGACACAAGGAGGATCAATGAATTGGCCTAACCTTGAGTTTCGTTGAAAACTAGTATGAACAGTGGCCTTTGATTTAATTCTGGTAATGTTGTGTTATGTGTTTAATTTTAAGCTTCTGGGGTAGTATAGTGCCCTGAGTTAGTAAGCCGTAGGCTTTGGAACGAACGCATTTCGACCTCGGATGAGGGAGTTATGGCGTTTGGGAGAAAAGGTGTCCAATCTGTCCAAAATAGTGAAAACTTAGCCTTGGAGGGATTTTCGGGCCAATTTTATGGCTAGTGAATGAATCTGTAAAATTATGAATCCATGAGGATTTTGTAGTTCATGTTATAAGCTTTCCATAGCCTTCGGAACGGCCTAATTCCGATTTATAACGAAGAAGTTATGAAGGTTTGAAGTTTGTATGTCAAACTGCCAAAACGAGAAGGAAACCAAGTATTGGGGTCAGCGGCACGGGTGCGGGCGCGCTGGGGCATGGTGCGGGCGCGCTGGGCGCGCTGGGGGCTGCTGGGCGCATGGGCGTGACAGCTCTGACATCCTTTACTAAAATGGGCGTAACTTTCTCATACGAACACCAAATTGGATGATTCAAGATGATTCGGAAAGCTAAGAAGTAGAAATACAACTTCCAATATTTAGAACTATAATTTAATGTCTTGATCAATTTCTAAATTGGCCATTTTTAGGACTATTGTGCATTAGGAAGCAAAAAGAGAGCGTCGTACATGCACGTATGTAACGTGTAATGTTTCCAACGCTAAAAGTTATTGTTTTAAGTTCTAGAACTTGTACATTATGGTTTATAATGACCTTTAGCTTTAATCAATGATGAACTAGACAAGTATATGAGCATGCTAAACTTATGCAAATGAGGCGTATCGGGCGTGCGTTGTACAAACGCCGAAACATCGTATCAAGTGTGTGTAACCTTGTTTGATATTATGTTTCTAATTAGAATGTAATATTATAGAGTAATGTAAACCAATATTTGACATCAATTATGTGGCTAATTGGTATGTGGATATGTACTTAAATGTGTAGGACTTTTGAAGGACGATTAACGTCGAGTTATTAGCAAGCGCTTAAGGCAAGTTCTTCTTTAACCCTTGTCTAACCCTTGTGTTGGGCAAGTTCTATTGTGCGAGTTAATTATTTATTGAGCAATCATTCTATGTTATTGCAAGTTCCTCACTCAACTATTTTATTTGAGCAAGTTTTCTAACCCTTGTGTTGGACAAGTTTTCTAACTTCATTCATTCTAAGTATTGAATGCAAGTTTCTTATCTTTCCCAAAAGACGTATATTGTGCAAGTTTTCTAACTCTTGTTTAATTTGATATTGAACGAGGTTTCTATATTATGCAAGTCTTCTAACGTTTGTCTAGTCCTCGTGCTAAACAAGCTTATCAACTTCGTTCGATTATATTCTTATGGATGCTATTTAATGTTCAAAGTTCATATTTACGCAATACATATATGATTGTGTGAACCCCATACTTATGTAAATCCTTAGTATTTGCACAAGTGTTCAAGATACGTTATTGTCGTAAACTGTTAAAGCTTTTGAATTCAAATTATGCATGAACTGTTTATGAAGAGCGTCGATGCCATTTGATTCGGCTAGACCAGTATCCATAATTCAGAAAGCGATCCAAACCAATTTCTTTGGTGCGGACTTTTATATCTGCTGAGATGAACAACCCTCATAGAAGGGGAAATTATATTTTTGTCGGGAGACCAACATGCGCGCAAGTTGAATGTAAGTTGAATGTTTGAGGGTTATGCATAACGCCGGGTATTTTAGGTTGATCACCTATTGTACCTGTTTTTGGGTTATCAGTGTAATGCTGGTGATTCTAGTAAGAGTTCTTGGTCCTTAATGACCACTCAGTTTTGGGTTATCAATGTAATATTGCTAAGTCTAGTCAGATTTTTCGGTCTACAGAGGCCACTCAGTGTTGAATGTTCATTACCTTGAAATCATTGAAATCTTTAGATTTTTCTAATAATCCATCGGTCCATAGTGACTCATCGGTGATAATAGAGAATAGTATTGAAACTTTGTTCACAATCTACATATTTATTCCCTGAGCTATTCAATCTTCGTCATAGCCCTTTGAGATTGTGAAACTTAACTCGTGGTTATTCATTTTTATTGTTATTGTGCTTGCTGGGCAAATTTGTTGCTCACCCTTGCTTTCCTTAAAAATATTTCAGTTGTTACCGAAAGAGGCGAGAGCTTGGAAAAGGATAAAGGCAAAGGCAAAGCTACGGATTAGCCTTGTCCTACTATGTTATATTTCTGTCATGCACTAAGACTTAATTAAGATTATGTATTCTGATGTGTTGTATTAAGACTTAATTATAGTGTGTACTATGTTATGTCAGTTATTTGTATTGGTATCGAGACTTGGGACGAGAGTATTTATGTTATATCAATGTAAATATTTCTATTATTCCGCAATTAGTTATTGATAGAATGCTTTATGAGTTGCACAGTGATGCACTGAATTCGAGGTTAAGGCAACCCGAATTTGGGGGCGTCACAGGTTGGTATTAGAGCTATAGGTTATAAACTTTAGGAAAAAGAGAATCCTTAGGCTATAACCTTAGGGAATGTAGAGGAATAGAAAAGAGATAAAGCTCATGTAGAGTTTTACGTGATATAGACTTCGATTAGAAAGTTAGTAGTGTTGTGAAATATACCTTCATTCCATACAATGAACCTATATTTTACTGTGGGGTACTAATAAAGTTTGTTTGTCTTGTGTTGTGGATGTAGGATGGCAGCTATAGGTGGACCTAGCAGAGTTGGGGAGGAGGGGCCACGTGACATCCATGCGGTATCCGAGACTCCCCTGATAGCTGAGCCTACCACGACAGTGGTCCCAGTTGAGGAGGAGCCTGAGTTAGGGTTTGATCTGGAGAAGGATCCAACAGAAGATTCCAAAGAGGCTCAGATAGAGCCAGGAATAGGTGTAGAAGAGGAGGAAAAAGTCCTCGTGATAGTAGTAGATAATCAAGTGTTAGCGGAGGTGCAGACACTAATTAATAGGGTATCCATCCTAGAAGAATCATGGATAGTAGCGAGAGGGATAATCGATCGATTGGAAGCTGTATTAAAAGAAATGGTAAGAGAACGTGACATGCTGAATGAGCAGGTCAATAAGATGGGAGCTGAATGCAGTGTATTGCAGGAAGCTCCGAGTAAGGAGGGAAAGAGGAAATGGAACGATAGTGATCCAGGAAATTCTGGAAGTAAGCAAAGAGACCTTAAGAAGAGAAAAGAAGAGTGTAAGAATTGTGGGAAGATGCATAGGAGCGTATGTAGGAAAAGGCCTATCATATGCCACAACTGTGGGCAAGAGGGACATATCTCTCCTCATTGCCCCAAACCGAAGAAAGTTCGTGGATGTTTTGCTTGTGGGTCAGCCGAACATCGGGTCAAGGACTGTCCCCAGAAAGGAAACATCAGGGGAAGCGACTACAAAGGAAGAAGCGACAAGCCAGCAACTGGCAGACCTGCTCAGCCTAACCGACCAACCGCCAGGACATTCAACATGACGGCCCAGGATGCCATAGCTTCGAGGGACGTGGTGTCAGGTATTATCCCGATCAATGATATAAATGCTTATGTATTATTTGATTCGGGTGCTACCTATTCGTTTGTATCTGAGGAATATGCTAGTCGATTAAATTTACCCCAAGAGCAACTAGAAAATCCTTTGAGTGTAGAAATTGCTAATGAGGAGGTAATTCCTGTAGAGTTCATATACCGTAATTGTTGGGCTGTAATTAGGGGTCATAACCTAAAGGTAGATTTGATCCCGATTAAATTAGGAGAGTTTGATGTAATACTGGGAATGGATTGGTTGTATAACCATGCAGCAATAATTGACTGTCAAAAGAAAAGTGTGAACCTTCAGACCTCAAACCGGTCGAGGGTAGTATTTAATAGTAGCACATTGCTTAGACGATCGTGTTGTCTTACGATGATGCAGGCCAAGAAGTTACTAAAAAAAGGGGGGGTGTGTAGGCTATTTAGCCTATATTGTAGGCACAAAGAAGGAGGGAGTAGAAATAACAGATATACCTATAGTGAAGGACTTTCCAGACGTGTTTCCAAACGATTTACCCGGTCTACCGCCAGACAGGGAAAGTGAGTTTGCAATAGATTTAGCACCAGGGACGGCACCGATTTCGAAAGCCCCGTATCGCATGGCGCCAGTGGAAATGAAGGAACTATTGATACAACTTCAGGAATTGCTGGATAATGGGTATATTCAGCCCAGTGTGTCTCCATGGGGAGCACCAGTTTTGTTTGTCAAAAAGAAGGACAGAACGATGAGGCTTTGTATCGACTACCGAGAGTTGAACAAGGCAACGATCAAGAACAAGTATCCATTGCCAAGAATCGATGATCTTTTCGATCAATTGCAGGGAGCAAGACATTTCTCGAAGATAGATTTGAGGACTGGATATCACCAGCTAAAGGTGAGAAAGGCGGATGTGCCAAAGACTGCATTTCAAACAAGGTATGGGCACTACGAATTTTTGGTGATGTCTTTCGGTTTGACGAACGTGCCAGCAGCATTTATGGATTTGATGAATCGAATTCTCAAGCCATACTTAGACAAGTTTGTGGTAGTTTTCATCGACGACATCCTAATCTATTCAAAGACCGAAGAGGTGCACGCCGACCATCTGAAGGCAATGCTAGAAACACTGAGGAGAGAGAAGTTGTATGCAAAATTTTCTAAATGTGAATTTTGGATGGAAAGGGTACAATTTCTGGGGCATGTGATAGACAAAGATGGGATCTTAGTGGATCCTGCAAAAGTGGAAGCAGTGAGTAACTAGGATCAACCGAGGACGCCAATAGAGGTGCGAAGTTTCTTAGGGTTAGCTGGGTACTATCGATGATTTATCCAGGACTTTTCTAAGATAGCGACCCCGTTAACAAATCTAACGAGGAAGACTGTGAAGTTTGTGTGGACGGAGAAGTGTGAGGAAAGTTTTACGGAGTTGAAGAAGAGATTGATACAGGAGGTTTTGTAGTGTATAGTGATGCGTCACACCGAGGTCTTGGTTGTGTTCTAATGCAGCATGGCAAGGTCATTGCGTATGCATCATGACAATTGAAGGACTATGAAAAGCGATACCCTACCCACGACTTGGAGTTAGCCGCGGTAGTTTTTGCCCTGAAGATTTGGAGGCACTATCTTTATGGGGAGAAATGTGAGATATATACGGACCACAAAAGTCTGAAGTATATCTTCACGCAGAAAGAGCTCAATATGCGACAAAGGAGGTGGTTGGAATTAATCAAGGATTACGACTGCGAGATTCTTTATCACCCGGGGAAGGCAAACGTAGTAGCTGATGCGTTGAGTAGAAAGGGAAGGGAGAGCTTGTTCAGGCTGACAACACAGGAGGAGCTAGTGAAGGAAATGACGCGACTAGAGATAGAAGTGAAAAGTCCGAGAAGGGCAGCAGAGCGCTTATTCGTAATGGAAGCTCATCCGACGTTGCTAGATAAAGTACAGGAGGCACAGAGAAATGATGAGGAATGTGAGAAGATAAAGGAAAGGGTAGCAGAAAACGATGAAGAAAAGTTCAGATTGGATAAAGATGGTATCTTGCGATTTGAAGAACGTGTGTGGGTGCCAACCGTAACCGAACTAAGAGAAGCAATCTTGCATAAGGCACATAACTCACCATATTCTGTTCACCCAGGAAGCACAAAAATGTACAAGGATCTCCGTCAACATTTTTGGTGGCCAAATTTGAAGCGAGAGGTGGCAGAGTGCGTCAGTAAGTGTCTTACCTGTCAACGGGTCAAGGCAGAGCATCAGAGACCGAGTGGACTACTTCAACCACTTAAGATACCAGAATGGAAATGGGAGCACATTACGATGGATTTCGCGGTGGGACTTCCAAGCACACGGAAGGGCTATGATGTAATCTGGGTTATTGTGGACCGATTGACGAAGTCATCACACTTTCTACCAATAAGGATCCGATTCAATTTAAATCAGTTAGCAAGGTAGTATATAAAGGAAGTTGTTTCAAGACATAGAGTGCCGGTGTCAATCGTTTCCGATCGAGATTCGCGCTTCACGTCAAATTTTTGGAAGAGCTTACAGGAAAGAATGGGAACACAGCTGAGGCTAAGTACTGCTTATCATCCTCAAACTGACGGACAAAGTGAGCGAACAATACAGACGCTGGAAGACATGCTTAGAGCTTGTGTGATGGATTTCAAGGGAAGCTGGGATGACCACTTACCCCTTGTAGAATTCGCTTATAACAATAGCTATCATGCAAGTATCGGTATACCGCTGTATGAGGCCTTCTACGGAAGAAAATGCAGAACACCATTATGTTAGAATGAAGTCGGAGAACGACGACTGTTGGGACCAGAACTAGTTCAGCAAACAGCAGATATTGTTGGGACAATAAGAGCCAGATTGGTAGCAGCCCAAGATCGGCAGAAGAAATACGCAGATTTGCACTGTCAAAGCCGAGAGTTTGAAAGTGATAGTTTTGTGTTTTTGAAGGTATCTCCCTGGAAGGGGAGGATCCGATTCGGTAAGAAAGGGAAGTTGAGTCCGAGGTTCGTAGGACCGTTTGAAGTCTTGAGAAGGGTAGGCGAAGTGGCGTACGAGGTAGCTTTACCTCCCGAGCTGGAGCATATCCACAATGTGTTCCATGTCTCAGTGCTACAACCATATAAACCCGATTACAAGCACGTTATATCCTATGAGCCCGTCCAGATCGAGAAGGATCTTACGTACGAGGAAATTCCTATTCAGATAACTGATAGGAAGGAGCAAGTATTAAGGAATAAAGTCATACCATCAGTGAAGGTAGTTTGGCGAAACCACGATGTCGAGGAGGCTACGTGGGAGTTAGAGGATAAAATGAAGAAGAATTATCCCCACCTTTTTGTTTAGTCGAAATTCTGGGGACAAAATTCTTATAAGGAGGGGAGGATGTAACGACCGTGAATTTTGTATGGCTTTGTAATATACGCTTATGGATATTATTTAATGAATGAATTTTTATTAATATTATTTTATGTGATGTGATTAAAGGTTATGTAATAACCTAGATTATGTGTGTGTAATGTTATCAAGTGTTGTTATTTGGTAGGAGTTATTAAAATGATTTCGGAGAAATACCGCTAAAATTCTATTCGCGGGTTACTATTCGCGTGGGCACTATTCGCCTCAAAAATATCTTGTTCGTTTATTTCGAATTTCTAATTTTTGTCATAGTGTTAATGTGATTGATTAATAATCCAAGTGTTAGATTTTATTTTAGCCAAGCTGGGATTTAATTAGAAGCTCTAAATTACTTAAGGGTGGCCCAAACCCATGATCCATGACCCGACCCATGACCCATGATCCAACCCATGACCCATATGGGAAATGGGTTACAAAATCTGCAGCTGAAAATTAAGGGAGAAGATGAACGGGAGGATGAGAGGGAGAAGAGGTATGGAACCAAGGGAATAAGAATTTATGGGAGAAGCAAATTCTACATTTGGCAAAGGAAAAGTGATGAAGAACAATTGGGGAGAAGGAGAGGGGAGTTACCCACACCTTGGAGGAGCCAATTCCATCTTCCCATACGTGGGGAGATGATCATGCTCAGCCATTCCCTCCTCCAGTTGAGCTCAATTCATCCTCCTATAAGTACCAACCCTTGCTTGCCTTCCATTCCTTTGTTCATTGCTAAGTTAGAGCTGAAAATTGTGAGAGTTGTGAGAGTTGTAAGAATTGAGTTGGTGTACGGGTGATTGAAGGAAGAAGAGGTATTGTAGCAACTACATTGATTCTCTTAGCATCCTTAGGAGAAGCTCTAAGAGGTATGCAATGATTAACCAAACTCATTTCCATAATATTTCCAAGTTTCTAGTTTTGCTTGATTGCTTGTTGGAGTTATGTAACTGTTATTGCCTTGATTGGTTCATGAATATATGTGAATGTTGTTAACTCTATAAAAGCCTTGTTAATAATCAATGAAAGTGGAAGAATGAGTGATAATCAAAGCCTTTGCATAAGGAGCAAGAATGGACTGTTGGACATATATGGACTGATTTGGACAATTCTTCTAGTTTGATGAAAATTTAGTTTATGGTTGGTTGTATGCTTGTTTGTGTATGTCCATTATGTGTTCAGAGGTTGTGGGTAATGATTTCATTTAGAAATCTGGACTAGAACATAATTAAACTCTGCTCCAATATGAGTTTCTAATCCATGCCCACAAACCGTTTGATTTAATGTCCAAGAGAAGAATTTCTCTAAGAACTTGAGAACTAGGTGTTGATTAATTGATAAAAGAATGTTATGTTGCTTATCTTAGCAATAGAAGCATGTTTAAAGTCATATTGACTTGTTGCATAATAGCTAAGACACAAGGAGGATCAATGAATTGGCCTAACCTTGAGTTTCGTTGAAAACTAGTATGAACAGTGGCCTTTGATTTAATTCTGGTCATGTTGTGTTATGTGTTTAATTTTAAGCTTCTAGGGTAGTATAGTTCCCTGAGTTAGTAAGCCGTAGGCTTTGGAACGAACGCATTTCGACCTCGGATGAGGGAGTTATGGCGTTTGGGAGAAAAGGTGTCCAATCTGTCCAAAATAGTGAAAACTTAGCCTTGGAGGAACTTTCGGGCCAATTTTATGGCTAGTTAATGAATCTGTAAAATTATGAATCCATGAGGATTTTGTAGTTCATGTTATAAGCTTTCCATAGCCTCCGGAACGGCCTAATTCCGATTTATAACGAAGAAGTTATGAAGGTTTGAAGTTT
Source organism: Aralia elata (assembly GCA_034770075.1). Classification (NCBI taxonomy): domain Eukaryota; kingdom Viridiplantae; phylum Streptophyta; class Magnoliopsida; order Apiales; family Araliaceae; genus Aralia; species Aralia elata. The sequence continues at coordinate 1,203,752 of JAVJAP010000089.1, read as the reverse complement.
GTATGTCAAACTGCCAAAACGAGAAGGAAACCAAGTGTTGGGGTCAGCGGCACAGGTGCGGGCGCGCTGGGCGCGCTGGGCACGCTGGGGGCTGCTGGGCGCATGGGCGTGACAGCTCTGACATCCTTTACTAAAATGGGCGTAACTTTCTCATACGAACTCCAAATTGGATGATTCAAGATGATTCGGAAAGCTAAGAAGTAGAACTACAACTTTCAATATTTAGAACTATAATTTAATGTCTTGACCAATTTCTAAATTGGCCATTTTTAGGACTATTGTGCATTAGGAAGCAAAAAGAGAGCGTCGTACATGCACGTATGTAACGTGTAATGTTTCCAACGCTAAAAGTTATTGTTTTATGTTCTAGAACTTGTACATTATGGTTTATAATGACCTTTAGCTTTAATCAATGATGAACTAGACAAGTATATAAGCATGCTAAACTTATGCAAATGAGGCGTATCGGGCATGCGTTGTACAAACGCCGAAACATCGTATCAAGTGTGTGTAACCTTGTTTGATATTATGTTTCTAATTAGAATGTAATATTATAGAGTAATGTAAACCAATATTTGACATCAATTATGTGGCTAATTGGTATGTGGATATGTACTTAAATGTGTAGGACTTTTGAAGGACGATTAACGTCGAGTTATTAGCAAGCGCTTAAGGTAAGTTCTTCTTTAACCCTTGTCTAACCCTTGTGTTGGGCAAGTTCTATTGTGCGAGTTAATTATTGATTGAGCAATCATTCTATGTTATTGCAAGTTCATCACTCAACTATTTTATTTGAGCAAGTTTCCTAACCTTTGTCTAACCCTTGTGTTGGACAAGGTTTCTAACTTCATTCATTCTAAGCATTGAAAGCAAGTTTCTTATCTTTCCCAAAAGACGTATATTGTGCAAGTTTTCTAACTCTTGTTTAATTTGATATTGAACGAGGTTTCTATATTATGCAAGTTACCTAACTTCGTTCTTTCTATATATTGAATGCAAGTGTTCTACCTTACTTAAGTTAAATTTGAGTAAGTCTTCTAACGTTTGTCTAGTCCTCGTGCTAAACAAGCTTATCAACTTCGTTCGATTATATTCTTATGGATGCTATTTAATGTTCAAAGTTCATATTTACGCAATACATATATGATTGTGTGAACCCCATACTTATGTAAATCCTTAGTATTTGCACAAGTGTTCAAGATACGTTATTGTCGTAAACTGTTAAAGCTTTTGAATTCAAATTATGCATGAACTGTTTATGAAGAGTGTCGATGCCATTTGATTCGGCTAGACCAGTATCCATAATTCAGAAAGCGATCCAAACCAATTTCTTTGGTGCGGACTTTTATATCTGCTGAGATGAACAACCCTCATAGAAGGGGAAATTATATTTTTGTCGGGGGACCAACATGCGCGCAAGTTGAATGTAAGTTGAATGTTTGAGGGTTATGCATAACGCCGGGTATTTTAGATTGATCACCTATTGTACCTGTTTTTGGGTTATCAGTGTAATGCTGGTGATTCTAGTAAGAGTTCTTGGTCCTTAATGACCACTCAGTTTTGGGTTATCAATGTAATATTGCTAAGTCTAGTCAGATTTTTTGGTCTATAGAGGCCACTTAGTGTTGAATGTTCATTACCTTGAAATCATTGAAATCTTTAGATTTTTCTAATAATCCATCAGTCCATAGTGACTCATCGGTGATAATAATGAATAATATTGAAACTTTGTTCACAATCTACATATTTATTCCCTGAACTATTCAATCTTCGTCATAGCCCTTTGAGATTGTGAAACCTAACTCATGGTTATTCATTTTTATTGTTATTGTGCTTGCTGGGCAAATTTGTTGCTCACCCTTGCTTTCCTTAAAAACATTTCAGTTGTTACCGAAAGAGGCGAGAGCTTGGAAAAGGATAAAGGCAAAGGCAAAGCTACGGATTAGCTTTGTCCTACTATGTTATATTTCTATCATGCACTAAGACTTAATTAAGATTATGTATTCTGATGTGTTGTATTAAGACTTAATTATAGTGTGTACTATGTTATGTCAGTTATTTGTATTGGTATCGAGACTTGGGACGAGAGTATTTATGTTATATCAATGTAAATATTTCTATTATTCCGCAATTAGTTATTGATAGAATACTTTATGAGTTGCACAGTGATGCACTGAATTCGAGGTAAGGCAACCCGAATTTGGGGGCGTCACAGTCCCGAACCAAAGCAATGCGTATGTTTTATATGTGGAATAGTAGGTCACTAGGCAAAGGTTTGCCCAGGATCTAAGAACGGTGTGGGGAATAAATAGGATAAGTATTTTAGGATTATGTATGATATGATGTGTGTGTAATGTACTAATCCCGACTTTTGTTGTTATTAAGGGATAGTAAATGGTTATAACAACATGTTGTGTAATGAAAAGTACTTGGTACTGTTTAAAAGATTATGAATATGAATGAAATGGTATGGTTATATGTTTGTTTTGGTAAATAAACCTTAAGGATTTTGCTAATATGTTGATCAACTGATAAACTTGTAATTCGGCAAGCTGCATTTGGGAATTCAGCAAGCTGAATTGGGTAATTTAGCAAGCTGAATTCATGAATCCAGCAAGCTGAAATGGACAATCCAGCAAGCTGGATTGGGTAATCCGGCAAGCTGAATTTGTCTAAGTTTTGAATTTTGTTTCATAATGTTATGATATTGTATGGCATAAAGGAATATGAAGGATAAGATAATAATTTAAGGTTTTGGTATAACCAGATAATGCCGCCAAGACGTCAAACTCGAAACCAAAGGGTAGAAGAATCTGTTAATAATACAGAAGGTCAGGCAGACCCAATGCAGAATTTTGCGAATATGTTGGCACAAGCAATGCGGAATCAAGCACCAGCAGCAAGAAATCAGCCAAATAACCAGTTGGCGAACTTCAAAGACTTTAAAACAGTAGGACCGCCTGAATTTAAAGGAACGACTGACCCGATAGAAGCCCAAACTTGGGTAAGGGAAATAGAAAAAGCGTTTGTGATTGCTAAGATAGCAAAGGAGCAAAAGACTGCATTTGCTACATATATGATGAAAGGGAAAGCAAACTTCTGGTGGGAGACTAATCAAACAAGGGCCAGAACAGATGTCGTCACCTAGACAAAGTTCAAAGAATTGTTCAACGAGAATTACTTCTCGACCGGGATGCAGGCTAGGATGGAAATTAAATTTCTGGAATTAAAACAGGAAAATATGACTGTCTCTGAATACACGGCAAAGTTTAACGAATTGGCTAGGTTCGCTCCACACCAAGTGGATACTGAAGCAAGAAAAGCACGAAGGTTTGAACAAGGTTTGAAACCATGGATCTATAATAAGGTTGCAGTGTTGCAGATTAGTACGTTTGGATCGCTCTTGGAAAAGGCTATCATAGCTGAAGAAGGAAGTGAGGCCATGAGCCTCTACAACAAGGAAAAGAAGAATAAGGTCAAGGTCGAAGGAAGCAGTGGAAGTGGAAAAAGGAAATGGAACAATGCTGGAAATTTTGGTAATAAACAGGAAGGAATAAAGAAGCAGGTTAAGAAATGTGAAAATTGTGGAAAGAATCACTCAGGAGAGTATTTGAAAGGGAAAGGTGTATGTTATAAGTGAGGGCAGGAGAGACACATCGCTTCAAATTGTCCAAATTTAAGGAAGAACAACGGTTGTTTTATTTGTGGATCAACTGATCACATGACAAGGGAATGTCCGAAAAGAAGGACAGATAGGGAAAGTGTGAACACAGGGAAAAGCGGCGGAAGGCTGGCGATCACTTATCCAACTCCGACCAACAAACCAACTGCAAGGACCTTCAACATGACGGTTCAAGATACGGCAGCAGCCGGGGATGGAGTTCCAGGTATTATTCGAATAATAATTTATTCTTATATATACCGTGGGGTACGTTTACGTTTGAAAATATCGGAACTATAGGAAATGACCTAGATTAATAAATAAATAATACATAATTTAATAATAAATCGTTTTATTAACGTATTTTAAAGGAGGAATTTGAGTTCTATTAGAAATCAATTCCGTATAATCAGATAGACAAGTTTTGTGCTGAATAGTTAAAGATTGATTCGATTGAATCAAATCGTGATCTACTTGTGATATGAATGTGTATCATATTTACCCTCATGGGTGTAAGTGTTGAACGGTGATTCCGGGGACGGAATCCTTGTCGACGCCGGGAGGAATCGCTTACGCGGGGGTTGTAACCCTTTCCAATTTTAGCCTTTTCATTAGATGATTTTTTTAGAAAAGGTCGGCATTAATGTCGACGGGGTTTTTTAAAGATTGTTTTTTTATGATGAGCCAATTTAACCAGAGTCGCCAGTTGGTATATTTGAAATGGATGTACCAACTCATCCGAGTTTTCATTTTTTTAAATCGCTGGCTCATATGTGACTCCGAATTAATTGGTCTGCGAATCGAGATTCATAGAGTTCGGGGGCTTGCTTAAGTGAGGGGAAGGTGTTAGGCACCCCTCGACTTCCGTGAAGCACGGTTACCGCAATCTTGATGCTTTCCTATCCTTTAATTCATGAAATGTGTGTGTGCGCGTGTGTGTGTGTGTGTGTGCCTATGTAAATGTTATGGTGAGTTTGCATAAAAGAATCATTTGGATTTTTTAGGGAAAATTGTGTTTTTCTTTTGAGAATGCCTTAGAATGTCCATCGGCTTAAACGAGAAAGCTTTTATGAAAAAGGATTGATTTTATTTGGCAAAAACTATGAGATTTTCCTTAGGTGTCGTTTTGGCAAAACAAGAGTTTTAAACCTTCGTAAAAATAGGAATCGAAATCTATACGTTGCTTTCATAAAATGATGGGCAACTTCTAGGATATCTTTCACCCTACGCACCAAGATTTAATAAAACGTTGTTTTATTTTTATAAAACCATTTTTGTGACGTTTGAAAACGACTTTCTTTAGCCTTCTCGTTTAATAGAAACCGACATTCATTAACACCTCCAATTTTTTAGCTACGTGATGCTAACCTCCTAGTTTGCTTGATTTTAAGGAAAAACCTTCCTCGTTTAATCTTTGAAATCATTTTTTTCGTGTTCCGAAATCCAATCAAGCATAAACACGCGTCGGGGCTATTCATGGGCATGTAAGCCATCCAAATAACCCCAACGCCCACAATCACATACTTCAATATTACGGGGCCTTAAACCCGATTCTCGCCTTGGCGTCGTTTTAAGGCCCGACGATTACATATTTACAATGACGGATACATCCACCCGATTACATACATTCAAAAATGTCCATCATCGGATTTGGACCACGGGGTCGCGTTCCTAGGCTCACATCCGAACTTATTGCACAAACAACCAAATGGATATAACGAAAATAAACAATAACGGGATGCCTAACACTCTAGGATGTCTTACAATGACGATCGAAATACACTATGAATGATACCATACCATAATAGCTAAGATTTGTACCAAACGGATATCATCGGGCTATTAGGGGGAATTTCATTCCGATGAGACCCTCACTAATAATCCCTAACCCATGGCTTCACAATAACATATAAAAAAAAACTACATTTAAGTTAATTCGGATGACCAAAAGATTAACAAAATGGTATAACAAAATGCTAAGAACAAAGGGTTTTTCACCTTGCAATTAATCCCCACAATATGTATGAATTCGTGTATTGAGTAGAGTAGAGAATATGGAATATAATCTCACAAATTTGGTACAATTCCTCACTCTGTTTCACTCTTTTTCTCTCCTAATTGCTCTTGTTTTGCTGCTGTTTTTTTGTTCCTACCGAGCTGCTGCTGCTGCTGAATGCTTCTCCCCCCCCCCTTTTTTCTTCCTGTATGCGAACTGGCCTAATAAAGCACTGCCAAGGGCAGCCGCAGATCTATCTGCGGTTGGCCGCAGATATATCTACGGCTGGCCCTTGGTTCTCCCCCCAGCCGCGCTCGAGTCCCGTGCGCTTCGAGTCCCGTGCTGCCTCGAGTTCCGTCCTTGGCCGCGAATTGATCTGCGGCTAACTGTGCTGATTTTCTCGTTTTCCGTGCCTCGTCTCGATTTTCGTGTCGTACCGTTGGTTTCCGCTGACGGGTTTGTGCTCGGCAGTCCGGAACCCGTCGGGAAACGTGCCACGTCATCCGGGCAAGCACAGTGATCAGTAACTGACTCTCGACATTCGCTTGTTGTCGTGTCGGCTTCAATATCATCCCGTCGTGGTGGTTTTGAGGGTTCGTCTTTATGTCCACCCTTTATTCTCGTGTGCTGGGTCAATTGACGATTTTGCCCTCCTGTCAGGGTTAGTATAGGAAATGCAAAAATCGGGTGTCTACAGCTGCCCCTCTTTATCATGTTTATGAAATGATAAATGGAATGAACAGGATAAAGAATAGACACTCGATGTATGAATGACAATGCACAAGAATGACAATACATACGTGATGCAACACATATAATTCATGATGCAACACAAGGGGCAAACATTCAAAACATTCGTAAGGGTGTCAATGCCTCACGCCATCGTCTTGTCCGCGTCGGGTTTCGTATCCAGTCGCCCATCCTATAATCACCGGGTATCGTCGCCGGTTGATTGTCTGGATCTCAGCCCTTCCCAGGATGTTAGTGTTTGGATATCAGCCCTTCCCAGGGTGTTAGTTGTTTGGATCTTAGCCCTTCCCAGGGTGTTAGTTTGGATCTCAGCCCTTCCCAGGGTTTTGGTTTGTTTGGATCTTAGCCCTTCCCAGGGTGTTAGTTTGGATCTCAACCCTTCCCAGGGTTTTTGTTTTGGTTGGATGCCTTCCCAGGTTTGCTCACCACTCTGTCGCGGTTTGCTTGGATCTCAGCCCTTCCCAGGGTTTGTTGTTTTTTTGTCTTTTTTCTTTTTGTGGATATCAGCCCTTCCCAGGGTTGCTCACCATCTTGTTGTGTTTCGCGTGGATCTCAGCCCTTCCCAGGGTTTGCTCACCACTCTGTCGCGGTTTGCTTGGATGCCTTCCCAGGTTTTCTCACCACTCTGTCGCGGTTTGCTTGGATCTCAGCCCTTCCCGGGGTTTGTTGTTTTTTATCTTTTTTCTTTTTGTGGATATCAGCCCTTCCCAGGGTTGCTCACCATCTTGTTGTGGTTCACGTGGATCTCAGCCCTTCCCAGGGTTTGCTCACCACTCTGTCGCGGTTTGCTTGGATGCCTTCCCAGGTTTGCTCACCACTCTGTCGCGGTTTGCTTGGATCTCAGCCCTTCCCAGGGTTTGTTGTTTTTGTCTCTTTTTTTTTTTGTGGATACCAGCCCTTCCCAGGGTTGCTCACCATCTTGTTGTGGTTCGCGTGGATCTCAGCCCTTCCCAGGGTTTGCTCACCACTCTGTCGCGGTTTGCTTGGATGCCTTCCCAGGTTTGCTCACCACTCTGTCGCGGTTTGCTTGGATCTCAGCCCTTCCCAGGGTTTGTTGTTTTTTGTCTTTTTTTCTTTTTGTGGATACCAGCCCTTCCCAGGGTTGCTCACCATCTTGTTGTGGTTCGCGTGGATCTCAGCCCTTCCCAGGGTTTTGCTCACCACTCTGTCGCGGTTTGCTTGGATGCCTTCCCAGGTTTGCTCACCACTCTGTCGCGGTTTGCTTGGATCTCAGCCCTTCCCAGGGTTTGTTGTTTTTTGTCTTTTTTTCTTTTTGTGGATACCAGCCCTTCCCAGGGTTGCTCACCATATTGTTGTGGTTCGCGTGGATCTCAGCCCTTCCCAGGGTTTGCTCACCACTCTGTCCCGGTTTGCTTGGATGCCTTCCCAGGTTTCTGTCGGGTCTTGCCTTGATTCGTCGTGTTCGACGTCCGACTTATTCAGAATTTTGTATTTTATTTTCACATAACGAGTCATGTATGATGCATGCTTTTTATTCATGGATAGAGAATGACCCCTGTACAGTCTTTTTGATACTATTTTCCACAGGTGTCGTCGCCAGATGCCGTGGTATGCTTGGATCTCGATCCTCCCACAGGATTGGTCGGTGGCTTCTCCGCTGATTGGACGGTTTGTCGCCGGTGACAGAGATATGGCAGATGATCTTCCGGAAACGTTCCTGATCCTTATTATTCTTTCCGGTGTCGGCGGGCTTTGCGGAGGGTATTCTGAGCCATTAGGTCCCGGTCCATCCGGTGTTCACGCATCTCGATTACTACCGAGGCTGAGAGGTATGCTGCTCTTGTTGAGAGAGATGCTGCTATTCTGGCCAGGGATGTTGTTCATACTGATAGAGACGCCATTGTATTGCAGACTAAGGCAATTATAGATGCTCACTCTGAGACCGTTAGCCGAGCCATTGCTTATTGGATCGCGTCGACATGATGGGGCAACAGATTGCAGGGAATGCCGATGCCTCAGATCTATCCACCACTTAATCCATCCTGCTTTGATTAGTTTCAGATTGGTAGATCATTTTATTTCCTGCATAGACTATGTCAGTTTCATCGGTTATCAAAAAGAGAAACCTTGTAACAAAATGACCTATTTATATAGACAAGTATTTAGATTTAGTCGTTTTCCCCTTTTGTCGTATCGTTGCCTTTCATTGGACCCTCATTTTATCCAGCTAACCATGATTTTGATATTTCGCCTTCTTTCTCTTCTCAAGTCTTGATGGGGACTTGTCAGATATTGCCGCATATCCTGTCGATTTCATCGGCTGAGTCTTAGATTCGGGCTAACTGCTTGGTTGGGTTAGGGTTAGGTTATTTGAGATGAAACTGATCAGGTGGCTGGTTTCGGGAGAGTTTCGAGGGTGTAGGAAGGTTTTCTGGCTGTTGGGAATCGGTTTTGATAGAAGAAAGGGTTATTTGTAAGGAATGGGACCGTGCCACAATGGCTGCCTACGTACCCCCACAAGTCGGGAGATCAGGTCCTACGTAGTTCGTTCTCCAAAACAGGGATATAAACGACGTGTTTTTTTTTTTTTTTTTTTTTTTTTTTTTTTTTTTTATGCATAGAACCGCTTCACCGAGTCAGAATTTAGGGGCTGTGGGAACACCTCCCCGTCCATTTCTTGCAGTATGAGGGCTCCTCCGGACAGCACTTTCTTAATCACAAAAGGCCCCTCCCAGTTCGGGGCAAACTTCCCCTTGGCTTCGTCTTGACAAGGCATTACTCTCTTTAACACTAGGTCATTTTCTTTGAATTTTCGAGGTCTTATCTTCTTGTCGTATGATCGGGAGATCCTTTGCTGATATAACTGACCGTGCAACACAGCGGCCACCCTCCTTTCATCAATTAGGGCCAATTGGTCGTACCGACTTTGCATCCAATCCTCCTCGTTTATCCGAGCATCAATCAAGATTCTGAGGGACGCTGATGAGATCACTGCGATGTGCAGCGGTCTCCGATGCCCCCTTCCCTCTTTCGGGATATCATCATCTGTGAATGATAGCACATTGTTCTCTAGCAGATGGTCCACTAGGCGGCCGAAACTTTCTTGGCTAATTGTCTTGGGAATGTGAGCCTCCCCCAGGATTTTGGCCAAGATTCTGCAGTGGTCGCTGGACGATAACACCAAATCCATGATCGACGTTAGAGTCGATTCCTCGCTCACCGTCCTGATCCCCCTTACTTCCGGATGGTCCATCTTTTCCAAGAACTCCACGGCTTTTTCCTCGGATATCCTCTCGTTCTCTTTTCTCTTACTCTTGAGGACTCTTCCTGGAAGGTACAAGGGATTCCCCTTTGATGTTACGGAAGCACAACTGGCCGCCTCCTCTAATACACCCCCGTAGTTCCACGGTACTGTTTTTAGATTGCAAATAGGGATCTGTGGTCTTGCTGCGATGATGAGAGGTTTTGGAGCCGCTAACTTGATAGGCCCCCCTGTGATACTCCGGCTTGCACCCGTCAACCTAACCGGTGCCCCTTGCATATTCTCCTGAGTACCCGTCATGCCAACCATCTCATCAATCCTTGTCATATAATTTCGCCTTGGCGGTCCTTCGGTTTCGATGGCTTCCACCATATTGACCCCTCCCCCATCATGCTTCGGTAGGGGATTGATTTTAACATTCGGCGGCTCGGGCTGTTCCACCACGATTTCCCCGCTATCAATCAGGTTTTGAATTATGTGTTTCAGCGTCCAACATTCCTGAGTGTCATGACCCGGGGAACCCGAATGATATGCACACTTTTTACTCGGGTCAAATTTTCTTCCCTTCGGGTTACTTGGAGGTGCCAAATCGACAATCTTCCCCTGTGATATCAATATTGCCAAAATCTGCTCAAGAGGCTCCCCAAGCGGGGTGAATACCCGCTTCTGTGTGGTCTCAAACCTCCTTCGTTCGTCCGTTCTGGGATTAGGTTGCCGGGGCGGCACAAATCTCTGTATTTGCACAGGAGGGCTATTCTCCACTTTCCTAGATGTTCCCTGCAGCACGAGAGAGACATCTTCCTCTTTTTCGCTTTTGGGGCCTGCGGGAAGTACTACTGCCATAATTCCCACTTTGGATTTGTTCCGCAGCCGTTTCAAGAGCTGTGAAGTCCCGGATTTTACCAGATTTCAACCCCATATCCACCATTTCTCCATGTTTTATCATTTCGGCGAAAGGTCTTCCAATCCCCGATATGACCCGCTCATAATAAGGTGCTTCCTGTATATCTACGAAGGTCATTACCATCTCTGACTCACTCATTGGAGGATTCACTTGTGCGGCCATACCCCTCCATCGTTGGGCATAGTCCCTGAAGGTTTCCCTTGGTTGCTTCTTGATTTTTGTCATTTGATATCTATCAGGGGCCATCTGTGCCTGAAAGCTATACTGTGTCAAGAAGGTATGGGCCAGCTCCTCCCAATTATGAATCCGGGCATTATCGAGACGGGCATACCAGATCCTCGCCTCCCCCGTCAAGCTTTTCTGGAATAATTGCATCCTTAGTCCTTCGTCTTCCGCATAGGACCCCAGTTCTCCAATATATATTTTCAGGTGAGTGTAAGGATCCCCTTTCCCATTGTATTTCTCGAATTCGGGGATCTTAAATTTCTCTGGATATCTGGTTCCGGGGAAGACACACAAATCTGCATAATTAACCCTACCCAGGGAGCCTATGCCTTTTAGAGATTGGATGGTCTCCTCCATCTGCTTCATTTTCCTGCGAAGGTCATCAGTATCTCCCTCCTCTGGGATCGTGATTACTGTCTTGTTGAGGGCAGGAATGACCTTTGGGAGGATCGGCTCGTCCTTAAGCTGATGTTGGTTATTTTTGAATAGGATTGCATCATCCTTAGGAGGATTCTGGTCACCCCCTGGCGGTGGTACATTGTGCGGTCCCTGGTTTGACGGATCCTGTCTGATTAAGAACTGTTCTTTTAGCATTGTGGCCATTTCCATCATCTGCTTCCTAAAGTCATCAAACTCTTCCCGAGATACAGAACTATGATTGGGGAGATCAGCCATTTCAGAGGTAGAGACCTGGGCCTTTTTAGACTGCAAACGCGTTCGAGGAGCAATCCTACAGGGGAAAACGGTTTAAAGTTTAGTCTAGGAAAATGAGAGATGTGGATGCATGCTCAAACTGTAAATTTTGTGATTTGGGTTTTTTTTTTTTTTTTTTTTTTTTTAATCTTTTTCTGCAAAACAACACGTTAGCGGTTCTTTATTGGAATAATGCATGCTAGATACGATTTATTATGCTTCCCGTGCCGTTCCCTGCAAAACACAGAGGTTAGTATTTTCTCTTGACATAAAGGGGAAGCATATATGAATATGTTGCAATGGGATTATGACATTTATACGCATAAACGTAAAAGGGCATGAAGAGACTTTTCCTGTGTTGGGTTAATCTGGGGCTGACCTATCCTAGGGTTACTCTCACGGGCTTTTCGGCATGAAGGTCCCCAAATCTTCGCAATCTACTCGTCTGAATCCTTTCGATTGGAGCGGATTTGGGTGGTGCGTTTCCTGAGCCATCTCCGGGGAGCAGCCCCTTCGAGTCCAGTAATAAGCAACCGACGGGTTCGCCTCAGGAGGAGGTACTCTCTCAACATACATTCACATTCATCGTCCTCATCGTATGCAAATGATTACTTTGAAGTAAAGAAAAACCCATTCAATCATTCATTCATTGGACAACAACACACATTTACACGACAATAAATAAAAGACGTCAAAAATGTCGTACGCACATACACATTTATAAATCTTAAAGGATAGGATAGCATCAAGATTTGAACGCGGCTTAAGCCCTCTAATGTCCCCAGCAGAGTCGCCAGCTGTCGACGCCGGGAGGAATCGCTTACGCGGGGGTTGTAACCCTTTCCAATTTTAGCCTTTTCATTAGATGATTTTTTTAGAAAAGGTCGGCATTAATGTCGACGGGGTTTTTTAAAGATTGTTTTTTTATGATGAGCCAATTTAACCAGAGTCGCCAGTTGGTATATTTGAAATGGATGTACCAACTCATCCGAGTTTTCATTTTTTTAAATCGCTGGCTCATATGTGACTCCGAATTAATTGGTCTGCGAATCGAGATTCATAGAGTTCGGGGGCTTGCTTAAGTGAGGGGAAGGTGTTAGGCACCCCTCGACTTCCGTGAAGCACGGTTACCGCAATCTTGAGGCTTTCCTATCCTTTAATTCATGAAATGTGTGTGTGCGTGTGTGTGTGTGTGTGTGTGTGTGTGTGTGTGTGCCTATGTAAATGTTGTGGTGAGTTTGCATAAAAGAATCATTTGGATTTTTTAGGGAAAATTGTGTTTTTCTTTTGAGAATGCCTTAGAATGTCTATCGGCTTAAAAGAGAAAGCTTTATGAAAAAGGATTGATTTTATTTGGCAAAAACTATGAGATTTTCCTTAGGTGTCGTTTTTGGCAAAACAAGAGTTTTAAACCTTCGTAAAAATAGGAATCGAAATCTATACGTTGCTTTCATAAAATGATGGGCAACTTCTAGGATATCTTTCACCCTACGCACCAAGATTTAATAAAACGTTGTTTTATTTTTATAAAACCATTTTTGTGACGTTTGAAAACGACTTTCTTTAGCCTTCTCGTTTAATAGAAACCGACATTCATTAACACCTCCAATTTTTTAGCTACGTGATGCTAACCTCCTAGTTTGCTTGATTTTAAGGAAAAACCTTCCTCGTTTAATCTTTGAAATCATTTTTTTCGTGTTCCGAAATCTAATCAAGCATAAACACGCGTCGGGGCTATTCATGGGCATGTAAGCCATCAAAATATCCCCAAACGCCAACAATCACATACTTCAATATTACGGGGCCTTAAACCCGATTCTCGCCTTGGCGTCGTTTTAAGGCCCGACGATTACATATTTACAATGACGGATACATCCACCCGATTACATACATTCAAAAATGTCCATCATCGGATTTGGACCACGGGGTCGCGTTCCTAGGCTCACATCCGAACTTATTGCACAAACAACCAAATGGATATAACGAAAATAAACAATAACGGGATGCCTAACACTCTAGGATGTCTTACAATGACGATCGAAATACACTATGAATGATACCATACCATAATAGCTAAGATTTGCACCAAACGGATATCATCGGGCTATTAGGGGGAATTTCATTCCGATGAGACCCTCACTAATAATCCCTAACCCATGGCTTCACAATAACATATAAAAAAAACTACATTTAAGTTAATTCGGATGACCAAAAGATTAACAAAATGGTATAACAAAATGCTAAGAACAAAGGGTTTTTCACCTTGCAATTAATCCCCACAATATGTATGAATTCGTGTATTGAGTAGAGTAGAGAATATGGAATATAATCTCACAAATTTGGTACAATTCCTCACTCTGTTTCACTCTTTTTCTCTCCTAATTGCTCTTGTTTTGCTGCTGTTTTTTTGTTCCTACCGAGCTGCTGCTGCTGCTGAATGCTTCTCCCCCCCCCCCTTTTTTCTTCCTGTATGCGAACTGGCCTAATAAAGCACTGCCAAGGGCAGCCGCAGATCTATCTGCGGTTGGCCGCAGATATATCTACGGCTGGCCCTTGGTTCTCCCCCCAGCCGCGCTCGAGTCCCGTGCGCTTCGAGTCCCGTGCTGCCTCGAGTTCCGTCCTTGGCCGCGAATTGATCTGCGGCTAACTGTGCTGATTTTCTCGTTTTTCGTGCCTCGTCTCGATTTTCGTGTCGTACCGTTGGTTTCCGCTGACGGGTTTGCGCTCGGCAGTCCGGAACCCGTCGGGAAACGTGCCACGTCATCGGGGCAAGCACAGTGATCAGTAACTGACTCTCGACATTCGCTTGTTGTCGTGTCGGCTTCAATATCATCCCGTCGTGGTGGTTTTGAGGGTTCGTCTTTATGTCCACCCTTTATTCTCGTGTGCTGGGTCAATTGACGATTTTGCCCTCCTGTCAGGGTTAGTATAGGAAATGCAAAAATCGGGTGTCTACAATCCTTATAAGGGAAGGTGAATGTAATAACCCAATATTTTGATATAATTTAAATAAGAAATTTTACGTATAAATTTTTTTTATATATATAATAAAATTATTTTTATTATATATTAAAGCAACTGTGGGAATGCGTGCAAGGAAAGGAATTGTTGATTACTATAAATTATATTCTTATAATAAATTAATTTTGTAGTAAAAATATTTTATTATTTATTTTCCATGAAAATATGATTAATGTATTATTTAAATAATATATGTATATATTCAGAAATGATTCTTAGGATTATGGTAATAATTATTATTTTATTATTTTATCAAGATTAGTTAAGTTAATTATTTTAACTTGACTAAGAATGGTATATGATGTAAAGTGTGATTATAGATCAAAAACATAAATTTGATCTATGGATATGAATTTTAATGACTAATACAATTATTGTTATAATTGTATTTAAAAGGAAAGTATATTTGTATTATGGATAATAATAATTTATTTTCTTAAGGTAATTCGAATATGAAATATAATTGGTAATTATATTTATATTCGAATGTATGTAAGGTATGGATATTAAATTTTAAATATAATTATTGTTATAATAATTATATACGTATTTTTGGATATTAAGAAATTGTTTTAGTAACTTAAATATGAAATGTAGTTATTAATTATATTGTATGCATGTATGTACATTATGTGAATAATGTAAATTAAGTGAGAAACCCTAATTTACAAATTAGGAACCCTAATATATATTTAAAACCCTAATTTTTTTTGAAATTAGTTTATTCTAATTATAATTTTATTAATCCTAAGTTAATTTTCTTAAACCCAATAATTATTGGGTAAGCATTAAGGGTTCAAATCTATTGACTAAACCCTAGATTCAAGTACCATGGACAAGATTACCCTTAAATGTATTAATTAGTTTACTAAACTAACCATTATCATTTGAATTTATTGTTCCACAATTAAAGAGCCCAATAATTTAAACCAAACTAGTGGCCTATAAATGGTGGAAATTAAATATGATTTAAAGTGGCCCAAACTAGTAAATCATTAGCCCAAAAGAATTAATTAAAAGCCCAAAATTTTGACCCACTAAAGAAAAAACTTTTTAGTCATTTAATCAAGTAATCTAGCAAATAAATTAAACCAAAAATGGAATAATAATCCCTTGAGTAGCCGGCTAGGAGGAGAGAGTAAAGGAGAAATAATTATTATTTTTTCTTTTCATGTCTATCCATCTAGCGAGGTGTCAAGATATTAATTACCCACATGTTGGAATTAAATTTTTTATTAACAACAAAAGATAAGGATAGGAAGAGAGAGAGAGAGATGTTGGGAAGAATAGATAGATATATATCTTATATCTATCAATTAAGCAAGTAAACTACAATTAGACATTTTAGTTTCATTCCTTCTATTTTATTTCCTTTGTTCCAAAAAGAAAGCTAGGAGAAAAATAGAGAGATAGAGAGAGAAAGAAGGCCACAGTTGAAGAGAGGAGGAAGAAAAAGATAAACTTCAAGCATCCAAGGATCACATACTTTGGAAGATCAAGGAAAATAGTAATTAAGAAGAGGTATAAGAAATTTTTAAGCTTTAGTTAGAAAGTTAGTAATAATATTGTGATCTATGAAGGTTTTATGTGTATTTAGTTTAAAACTTATGAAAAGTTGGATTGTGAGTTTATATTGTATATTGGGTTTATATATGTGAGAATATGTTGGAGGATGTGGAAAAGGAAAGAAATAAAAGAAATTTCTTTTTGTTCGTTCTAAAAAAAGACTTAGCTCCATGAAAATTTATTTTGAAAATCTAAGTATTGTTTGTGTCTTATTTTTGTTGGTTGTGATAGATGTCTAAGAAAGGAGCAAAATCCCTTTTGAATGTCCAAAAGTTGGATCAAAAGCAAGAAAAGTAAAACTAGTTTTTAAAGGGCTAGAAAATCCTAACTTTTGGTCACTTTATATAGTTACCATTTGAGATCTACAAACTCTTTTTGCGATCCGTCAAAGCGTGGTGCTAGATACATAAGTTAACTATCAAACTCAAGTGGTAGAACTCAAAAATAGTTAGTGCAAAAGTCGTATGGACTGTTTTAGTCAAAACAGTCCGGGTAGTGCATAAAACTGGAATAAGGCTGCTGACTGTTGGGATCCAGGGGTAATTTCGTTAACCTTTTGTGCTCTAAAAATTTTAGAAACTTTTGGAGTGATAATATGGGACATTATGTGAGTCCTGTAAAAATTTGAGGATTTTTGACCATGTAGAATGAAAAGTTATGGATTTTATTGTGAGGGACCCCTGTCAAAAGTATTCTTGAATGACTCTTTGTGGTTAACTCCAACAATTATGAAATAAGTACTGGGAGTATATATATATATATATATATATATATATATATATATATATATATATATATATATATAACAAAAATATACCCCGTAAATTTCAGAATTTTCTAACAAAGTTTCGATTTATAAAAAATGTAGTAAGATTTGGCTATTTTAGGCTATTTAAATATAGTAAATGGATTTTAAAAAATCCAAGAAAAATATATTTTCATAAGGGGACTATATATAGTCTATTTCCAGAAAAGAAATGATTTTGAAGTTGTTTTGCTATTTTTTGGGAAAATGATGAAGTTATGTATAAATGAATTTAATTAATTATGTGATGTTTGTAATGTCCAAAAATTTTAAACCTTGTTACCAAATTATTTTGATATGTGAAATTTGTTTCTATTTAATTTTTTCGGACTTAATTAGATCTATGTGGGGTATTATTATTAAATTATATGACCATATGATCTAATAATTTTCCTTGCATTAAAGGGATTCACTGATAGTTCGAATAAAGTAGTGATTTAACCCTAAGAATTGGTTGGCAAGAAAACTGGGAAAAAAAATTTAAATAAATAATTTCATTTTACTATTATCGGATTAATTAATTCGAATGAGGAATTATTATTAAAACAAATATTTTAAATAATTAATTAATTGAATTAGTTATTTAATTTAAATATTAGAAACATAAGGTTATTAATTTAATTGGGTCACTTTTTCTTTCAATTGGACTGGCCCATTTCCCTCTTAGTTGGCTGGACCCATTTTTCTTTTCCGGATGGACCCAATTTCCTTTTATTTTCCTGTTAGGCCAACCGAGTGGACTGGGTCAAGCTAAATCAATTGGGCTCAGCCCATCCCCTTTTTTTAGTCGGGTTGGATTATGGCAAACGGGTCGGTCCATTGTTAAGAAAATGGGGAAAATCCAATCGGTAGGTTATTTGGGGATAAACCGAGCCTAGCGACCTAAAACTTCCAATCGGACGGAACGTGAGGATGGGCGAAGAAAGGGACTCGACAGCCGACAGGTGATGTGCGGCAGGGGCTGTCTAGTGCAGACGTCGGCGTGTGGGGAGACGGGGGTTCCAGCCTAGCGACCGGTGGTCATTCGAGATCAAGACAGGTAGCTGGTGTAATGGCATGGGCGACCGAGCGCCAACCGTTCGGACCAAGAGGCTAAGACAAGACGCGACTAACCGATGTGATTGGACGGCATGGAGGGGCCTGTGAGGGTCTGCAGGCGGCCATAGGCCCAATTCTTCTACCAATGGTCACTGATTCAACTGATTAGGGAATTACCCAGCAAGTGGGTAAATGTTCCTCTATAAATTGAAGCCCTAAACCCTAACCAGAGCTGCCGAAAGGTTGTAAGTCCAAATTAGAGAGAGAAAAATAAAAGAGAAGAGGGATCAGGGGAGGCTGGTCCGTGGATGTCCGCCGAGTTCATCAATTACTTTGGGAGAAGGAGGAGGATAGCCAACCGGACGGCCTTAAGGTATAACCCAACTACCGTGGTGGCACCTTTTGGTTCGATTCTCTTTTGTCCTTATTTTTTTTCTCTGTTATTGGATTGTGATCGTGTTAGGGTTGTATTTTTCTTTTCTTTTTCTCTGTTATTGGTTGTGTTGTTCTTTGAATTGGGAATTTTGTGTATAAAAGAACCTCAAGGTTCTGGCAGTTGGTTGTGTACTGTGATTAGGCTAGTGTTGTGTTGTAGGATGCACACCAGGTGTTTGCTGTAATGCCCAAACCGGATTTTTGCTTCATTTTGGTATTTAGCATTCTGTCAATAACATTGTTGGTATAAAAATCAATTTTTGGCCATTCACAGAAAACAAGAACCAGTGTTGTTATCTTCCTTACTGTGTTGAGCAATTGCTTTAGTTGGCTTGAAATAAGATTTGCAGAAGCTTGTGTTTATAGCTGCTGATTTCGGCATGCTATGAAGGAACAATACATGATTATTACCATTATTTTTCCAAAGTGGGTCGTCTAATTCATTGTTAGTTATGCAAAGATAATCAACAAGTGAAGTCTAATTGTTGGTTATATAACTATTATCTAATAAAAATCAAATGTACTACTGTTGGCATAATTATTGGTTATTATTTGAACTAATAATGCACTTATAAAATAATTATTTATTTTTTTAACATTAAATAATAAATAAAAATAATAAATATTTAATTATTATTTAATTAATTTAAATAATAATTAAGTATGAATATAGTTAATAAAATAATTATTTATTATTTAACATTAAATAATAAATAAAGACAATAAATATTTAATTATTATTTAATTAATATTAAATAATAATTAAGTATGAATATAGTTAATAAAATAATTATTTATTATCTAACATTAAATAATAAATAAAGACAATAAATATTTAATTAATATTAAATAATAATTAAGTATGAATATAGTTAATAATTATTTAAAAAATAAATAAAGATAATAAATACCTAATGATTATTTAATTAATATTAAATAATAATTAAGCATGTATAGAATTAATTATTTAATTAATGTTGAATAAGGAATAGGGGTAGTAATGACTTAGTTACTCTTACAAGTGAATAGTAGCTAAGTGCAAATAAAATTAAACAACTTATTTATTATTAGTCACTATTAGTTAGTGATACACTAATAAATTTATCTTTATTTTTATAAATAATAAATAAGGATCATTAACCCATACTTAGAGACAGATAGGGGTAGTAATTTGAGTATTCAAATAATAAGTAATCCTGATTAACTGATAATTATTTTTAAGTAATAACTAAGTGCCAGTAATTAATTTATGTTTAGCTAGTGTTAAATAGTAAGTAAGTATCAATAGAGTTAATAAAGTAATGTAAATGAATTAAAACAGTTATAAATAATTGTTAGAAAGTGTTTATCACTTAAGAAAAATGTGGTTAGTAAATAATTTCTCAGTCTACAGATTTATTAAGTATCTTATGGGATTGAGAATGGTCTATTGACTTATATGCTATGTGAATTGTTCATCTGTTAAATAAATAGCATAAGAGGGTGTACCGATATATAACTATGCAATGTTAATTGATGAATCGACTTTATCAAATGTTAGGTCCTTCAAGGCCAAATAATTAAAGCTAGAATTAGTTGTAGCTGAGCAACATGCAAGTTTTCTTTAACCCTACTCAATTTACATTCGAGCAGAATGTGATGTATTATGCCCGTTTCTTAACTCAATTATTTTCGAGCAGGCTACTATTGTTTTGTAGCATGAAATTTTATTTCCAAGAATGCTTAAGTGGTTTAATCAATTTACAATTAATTCACATCGATATTATTGACATTCGCACTCGGTGCATTTGAATTCGTACAGTCTTGGATTCGTACATTATTAAAGTTCTGTAATTCACGAACTATTTCAGATTGAGTCCGGACCTTTGTTCGGTCAGGCAAGTATATGAGAATTTATAAAAGCTATCCGAACCAATCAATGGTATGGATTCTTAGACTAAAATGAACACTCCCTTTTATTATAGGGGAGTACCCCAGGTACCGTATATAAGGTACCAACAGCAGAGTTAAATGTTATGCATACACATAGCGTACGCGAGGCTGATCCCCTCAAGTACTTATTCTGTAGCTAGTAACCAAAGGGTCAACCAGCTATTGACTCATTTGGAAGTTATTGTTCAGAGTCTACTTGACTATCAATTGTCCTAAAAGCAATAATTGTTCTTGCTTCTGATATTGGTATTGTTGAATTCTCTTTCCATATTCCCTTCATCATGATATATCCTTTATTGTTATATTTTAACTTGTTGAGCAACTAATTGTTCACCTTTGCTATATCATGACTTTCATTGCAGCTAAACTCGAGACATCAGGAAAGGGCAAGGGTAAAGAAAAGATGAAGTGATATGCTTCACGTAGCTGGCTTTAGTTTATGTTTAGCGTAATTGTTATTTATGTAATTTAAACCCTGATTATTATTTAGGGTATGTTTTGTGTTATGTATTAAGGTTATTGTATCTTGAGACTAGTAACACCTTTTTAATGAACAACATATGTTTGTTATATTCCGCATTTTAGTCATTGTATGTCGTTGGAGGTGAATGTTGTATTGGATCGTGATGACCGAATCCGGGTAGTTGGAGACCCAAATTTGGGGGCGTCACAGGTTGGTATCAGAGTTGTAGGTTATAAACTTTAGGATCGCTAAACCTAGGTTATGACCTTAGTCTTAAACTCGTATTGAGTACGCTAGGATATGAATCAAGGAGATTCGGATAATGGCCTTGTCTGGGGGTGGATTGTGAAAATCTGCCAAGCCGATTTGTACATGATAAAATATCATTTCATTTTATCAATGAACATATTTTATTATGATATTAACACCTGATTATTTGATGTCTCTGTCTGTGTTTGTAGGATGGCTGTCATAGGAGGGACCAGTGGAGTCCGGGAAGAGGAGGAAGAGGTATTCACCGATATACCTGTTGTTACCGAGTAGTTAGTGGGCTATGCACCTGTTGCCCCAAGAGGACCACTGAGTGGGCCTAACCCAGGGGAGGACTATTTGGAGGATCTAGTAGAGCCTGTCATAGGTAGAGTAATGAGGTCCGGCAGTCAGGACCCGGATGATGGTGAGGAGGACCTAGAGACTAAGGATGATGAGCCACCTGCATACATAGATGGCATGGGCTCTACTGCAGATGATATCATTGAAGGACTGTCGAGTAGGAACGAAGAGCTCGAAAATAGGGTAGCCCATCTGGAGGAACAGAACCAGACCCATCAGTCTATGGAGGATCAATATAGGGAGTTAGCATATCAGCTGGAGAGTGAGTTAGGATTGCTGAAGGTACAACTGCAGGGTTATGAGGCCTCAGCACAACAGATTGGACCACTACTACATCAGATGGTGGCCAGGAATGCTAAGTTGAGAGAGAAGTTGGAACAAAAAGATATGGAGATCGCCCATCTGAAGGCCAAGCATGAGGCTACGAGGTTCGAACTCAGTCTAGAGGTTGCTGAAAATATTCGGGTTAGAGATACCTGGGTCAGAGTAGCAAGGAGAGTTGATCAGCTGGAGGACAGGTTGGAGGCAGGAGCCGTGAGGATAAAGACCTTGGGATTGGCTTTGGATGCAGCCTATAGGAGGCCTCGTACTGAGATGGGAGAGTCTAGTCGCTCAGTTCGTCGCCGAGTCATGGGTGGAGCATTTTCTTCAGGTCAGCAGGCGCGGATTCGTCACGACATGTAGTGACGTGTTAGGATGGATGTCTTGTCTTGTCTTGTCATGTTTATAGGTACAGTAGGTCCCACCTTTTGTTATAGTAGGGACATATGTGTGTTGTAAACCCCTATATTTTGTAGCATGCTTGGAGTAGCAGTTAAACCCCAACTTTTGTTTGTTATGAGGGGTGGGAAGTTATTATTCCCCACTTTTTATCTTAGGGGATGGTCAGTGATTGATAGGGCATGCGGTAGCGCATTTATAGAAGTATGCCACAGGTTTAGTCCGATTGTAACGAAACAGTGGTATATGAATATAAATGCATTTGTTTATTTAAATCAAATGTGTTTGATAGATGTTTTTACCTTTAATTACTGAATTCCATGACATATGATGTGAAACCTAAAACTATAAGTAAAAGTCGGCGGTTTTCTTTTACCAGATCATGCCGCCGAGAGGAAGACCACGTAACCAACGGGTCGAAGAGTCAGAAAGCGAGGTTGGGGATCAACCCAATCCAATGAGAATGTTCGTGGAGATGCTGGCGGAAGCCATGCAATTAAGACCGCTACCTGTAGGGACCCAACCAGCAACCGAGCCAGCGCATCATTTGGCCAATTTTAAAGATTTCAAACTGGTTGGACCACCCAAGTTCAAGGGAACTCTCAACCCAATCGAAGCACAGACTTGGATCGAAGAAATAGAGAAGGTCTTCGAGGTCGCACGGGTGGCCGAGGAACAGAAAACAGGATTTGCCACGTTCATGCTGAAGGGCAAGGCTAACTATTGGTGGAAGGCCAATAAAGGACGAGCAGGTGAGGGAGTCATCTCATGGGACAGATTCAAAGAGCTATTTTTCGAAAATTACTTTTCGGAGAATACAAAGCAGGACATGGAAGTGAAGTTCCTGGAACTGAAACAGGGGAATATGACTGTCGCCGAGTACGCGGCAATGTTCAATGAGTTGGCCCGATTTGCCCCACATCAGGTGGACACCGAGGCCAGGAAGACAAGAAGGTTTGAGTTGGGACTGAAACCATGGGTTTAGAAGTCAGTAGTGATACTGAAAATTAAGAATTTCTCAGAACTGCTGGAGAGAGCTATCATTGCGGAAGGGGACAATGAAGCGGTGGCACGGTTCAACCAAGATAGAAAGAAGAGTCAGGAGGTTGCCAAAGCGGGGAGCAGCAGAGGCAACAACCCCAATAAGCGCAAATGGAATGAAAGCCAATCGTTCGGGAGCAATAAATCCGGAGGAGAGGCTAAGAAAAGTGGGAAATGCAACAACTGCGGGAAGAATCACTCGGGGGAGTGCATGAAGGGGAAAAGTGTTTGTTACCAATGTGGACAACTGGGGCACATGGCTCCTCAGTGTCCAAACAAGCAGAAAGAAAGATGTTTCTCTTGTGGATCACCCGACCACCAAATTAAGGACTGTCCGAAGAGGAAGGGCGACGTCGGGAGTGGCAACAGGAGCAACAACAACAGCGGGACTAACAACCGGCTGAGCTACGGGGCACCAGCCAGTCAAGCCAACAGGCCAACGGCACGCACATTCAACATGACCGTTCAGGATGCAATGGAATCCAGGGACGTGGTGTCAGGTATCATCCCAATCAATGATATAAATGCATATGTGTTATTCGATTCGGGTGCTACCTGCTCTTTTGTTTTAGAAGAATTTGCTAGACAGTTAAATTTAGCTCGTGAAGAGTTAGAACACCCCATGAACGTAGAAGTAGCAAACAAGGAAATTATCCCCGTAGAATACGTTCACAGGAATTGTTGTGCTGAATTGCGAGGATTTAAGCTCAATGTGGATCTGATACCAATTCGGCTGGGAGAATTCGATGTAATCCTGGGAATGGATTGGCTATCAATTCACAGGGTAGTTATTGACTGTAAGGAGATGTGTGTACACCTAAGACTCCTAATAAGTCGAAGGTGATATTCTATGGTAGTAAATCACCAAGACAATCTTGTTGTCTTACTATGATGCAAACCAAGAAATTGCTTAAGAAAGGTTGCATATGTTATTTGGCTCACGTGGTCGATACTCGACAAGTCGAGGGTGAACCGAGTCAAATACCCATCGTGAGGGAATTCGCCGATGTCTTCCCAGATGAGATTCCGGGACTGCCACCGGACAGGGAAATTGAGTTCGTAATCGATTTGGTACCGGGAACCGCACCAATATCAAAGCCGCCGTATCGAATGGCACCTGTAGAATTGAGAGAGTTGATGGTTCAACTACAGGAACTGTTAGACAAGGGTTATATCAGACCGAGCGTGTCCCCATGGGGAGCACCAGTTCTGTTTGTAAAGAAGAAGGATGGTTCGATGAGGCTTTGTATCGACTACCGGGAGTTGAACAAAGTTACAATTACGAATAGGTATCCGCTTCCTAGGATTGAAGATCTATTTGATCAACTTAAGGGAGCGAAATACTTTTCAAAAATCGACCTAAGAACAGGTTATCATCAGCTGAAGGTGAGACAGGAAGATATCCCGAAGACTGCATTCAGAACTCGTTATGGGCACTTCGAGTTTCTGGTAATGTCATTTGGATTGACGAATGCACCAGCAGCATTCATGGATATGATGAACAGAGTATTCAAACAATACTTGGACAAGTTCATAGTCGTATTCATCGATGACATCTTGGTGTATTCAGAGACAGAGGAGGAACATGCTGAACATTTAAAGATTATATTGGAAGCTCTCAGGAGGGAGAAGTTGTATGCGAAGTTTTCTAAGTGTGAGTTTTGGTTGCAGAGGGTGCAATTTCTAGGTCACGTCATCGACAAAAATGGTGTTTCGATGGACCCATCAAAGGTAGAAGCAGTTATCAATTGGCAACAATCGAAGACACCAACAGAGATCAGGAGCTTCTTGGGATTAGCAGGATACTATCGGAGATTCATACAGGACTTTTCAAAGATAGCATCGCCATTAACTAATCTCACCAGAAAAACAGTTAAGTTCATTTGGTCGGAGAAATGTGAGAAGAGTTTTATGGAGCTGAAGAAGAGGCTTAGCCAAGCACTGGTGTTGACCTTACCCGACAACACTGGGGGTTTCGTAGTGTATAGCGATGCATCACACAAAGGTCTTGGCTGTGTGCTGATACAGCACGACAAGGTCGTGGCGTACGCATCACGACAGCTGAAGGACTATGAGAAGGGTTACCCGACTCATGACCTGGAGTTAGCCGCGGTAGTTTTCGCCTTGAAGATTTGGAGGCACTACCTGTATGGGGAGAAGTGCGAGATATATACAGATCACAAAAGTCTAAAATATATCTTCACTCAGAAGGAGCTTAACATGAGGCAGCACCGATGGTTAGAATTGATCAAAGATTACGACCGTGAGATTTTGTACCATCCGGGCAAAGCAAATGTAGTGGCTGATGCCTTAAGCAGGAAAGGCAAAACGAAATTGATGCAACTGACAGTTCAAGAGGAGTTGATAAGGGACTTTGAACATCTGGAACTGGAGGTTAAGTATTCGATGGAGACGGACGAAAAGTTGTTTACCATAACAGCAGGTCTGACTCTATTGGTTAAGATAAAGGAGGCTCAAGAATTTGACGAGGAGTGCATTGACATTAAGAAGCAACTATTGGAGGGAAAAACGTTGAAGTACAAGATTGACAGCACAGGATTGCTGAGGTTAGAGGGAAGGATCTGGATACCATACGTACCAGACTTAAGAGGAGAAATATTGTAGGAGGCCCATAATACGAGATTTTCGGTACATCTGGGTAGCACCAAGATGTATTAAGATCTTCGTCAGAATTATTGGTGGCCGCATTTGAAAGGAGAAGTTGCAGAATACGTCAGCCGGTGTTTAACTTGTCAGAGGGTCAAGGCAGAGCACCAGCGACCGAGCGGAATGTTGCAACCTTTGGAGATTCCAGAGTGGAAGTGGGAGCACATCACAATGGATTTTGTGGTAGGACTTCCAACGACACAGAAGGGTCTAGACGACATTTGGGTGATCGTAGATCGTTTGACCAAGTCTGCTCATTTTCTACCAATCAGGATCAGGTGCAAATTGGAGCAGTTAGCGAAACTCTACGTAAAAGAGATAGTGTCGGGACACGGAGTGCCGGTATTTATTGTATCTGACAGAGATCCGCGCTTCACGTCAAATTTTTGGAGGAGTCTACAAGAAAGAATGGGGACGCAGTTGAGGTTGAGTACAGCGTATCATCCTCAGACTGATGGCCAGAGCGAGCGAACGATTCAGACCTTGAAAGATATGCTTCGAGTAGTCGTGATGGACTTAGGGGGCAGCTGGGACGATCACTTGCCACTGGTAGAGTTCGCTTACAACAACAGTTATCACGCTAGCATCGGTATGCCACCATACGAAGCGTTATATGGAAGAAAGTATCGAACGCCGTTATATTGGGATGAGGTTGGTGAACAGAGATTGTTGGGACCAGAATTGGTACAACAGACCGTGGAAATCATTAAGGTGATAAGACAGCGTTTAATAGCAGCTCAGGATCGTCAGAAGAAGTATGCCGACTTACATCGTCAGAAATACGACTTTGAAGTTGGTAGCTTTGTGTTTTTGAAGGTATCTCCCTGGAAAGGGAAGATCCGTTTTGGAAAGAAGGGCAAATTGAGCCCTAGGTTTATAGGACCTTTTGAAATATTAAGAAAGATAGGCGAAGTGGCGTACGAGGTAGCATTACCTCCTAAACTTGAGCACATTCACAACGTGTTCCACGTATCAGTGTTGCGTCTATATAAGCCAGATTACAAGCATGTTATTTCCTATGAGCCAATTCAAGTCGAGAAGGACTTATCGTACGAGGAGATTCCTGTCCAAATACTGGATAGGAAGGAGCAGAAGCTGAATAAAATCATTTATTCCGTTAAAGTTCTCTGGAGGAATCACACGGTGGAAGAAGCTACGTGGGAACTCGAAGAGAAGATGAGGGCAAATTATCCGCAATTATTTGAGTAATCTTAGATTGAAATTCTGAGGACAGAATTTTTATAAGGGGGAGAGGTTGTACTGTCCAAGAATTTTAAACCTTGTTACCAAATTATTTTGATATGTGAAATTTATTTCTATTTAATTTTTCTAGACTTAATTAGATCTATATGGGGTATTATTATTAAATTCTATGATCATATGATCTAATAATTTTCCTTGCATTAAAGGGATTCACTGATAGTTCGAATAAAGTAGTGATTTAACCCTAAGAATTGGTTGGCAAGAAAATTGGGGAAAAAAAATTTTAAATAAATAATTTCATTTTACTATTATCAGATTAATTAATTCGAATGAGGAATTATTATTAAAACAAATATTTTAAATAATTAATTAATTGAATTAGTTATTTAATTTAAATATTAGAAACATAAGGTTATTAATTTAATTGGGTCACTTTTTCTTTCAATTGGACTGGCCTATTTCCCTCTTAGTCGGCTGGACCCATTTTTCTTTTCCGGATGGACCCAATTTCCTTTTATTTTCCTGTTAGGCCAACCGAGTGGACTGGGTCAAGCTAAATCAATTGGGCTGAGCCCATCCCCTTTTTCCAGTTGGGTTGGATTATGGCAAACGGGTCGTTCCATTGTTAAGAAATTGGAGAAAATCCAATTGGTAGGTTATTTGGGGATAAACCGAGCCTAGCGACCTAAAACTTCCAATCGGACGGAACGTGAGGATGGGCGAAGAAAGGGACTCGACAGCCGACATGTGATGTGCGGCCGGGGCTGTCTAGTGTAGACGTCAGCGTGTGGGGAGACGGGGGTTCCAGCCTAGCGACCGGTGGTCATTCGAGATCAAGACAGGTAGCTGGTGTAACGGCATGGGCGACCGAGCGCCAACCGTTCGGACCAAGAGGCTAAGACAAGACGCGACTAACCGATGCGATTGGGCGGCATGGAGGGGGCTGTGAGGGTCTGCAGGCGGCCATAGGCCCACTTCTTCTACCGATGGTCACTGATTCGACTGATTAGGGCATTACCCAGCAAGTGGGTAAATGTTTCTCTATAAATTGAAGCCCTAAACCCTAACCAGAGCTGTCGAATAGTTGTAAGTCCAAATTAGAGAGAGAAAAATAAAAGAGAAGAGGGATCAGGGGAGGTTGGTCCGTGGATGTCCGCCGAGTTCATCAATTACTTTGGGAGAAGGAGGAGGATAGCCAACCGGACGGCCTTAAGGTATAACCCAACTACCGTGGTGGTACCTTTTGGTTCGATTCTCTTTTGTCCTTATTTTTTTTTCTCTGTTATTGGATTGTGATCGTGTTTGGGTTGTATTTTTCTTTTCTTTTTCTCTGTTATTGGTTGTGTTGTTCTTTGAATTGGGAATTTTGTGTATAAGAGAACCTCAATTTTCTGGCAGTTGGTTGTGTACTGTGATTAGGCTGGTGTTGTGTTGTAGGATGCACACCAGGTGTTTGCTGTAATGCCCAAACCGGATTTTTGCTTCATTTTAGTATTTAGCATTCTCTCAATAACATTGTTGGTATAAAAATCAATTTTTGGCCATTCACAGAAAACAGGAACCAGTGTTGTTATCTTCCTTACTGTGTTGAGCAATTGCTTTAGTTGGCTTGAAATAAGATTTGCAGAAGCTTGTGTGATTTTATAGCTGCTGATTTCGGCATGCTATGAAGGAACAATACATGATTATTACCATTATTTTTCCAAAGTGGGTCGTCTAATTCATTGTTAGTTATGCAAAGATAATCAACAAGTGAAATAGAATAATTATTTATTATTTAACATTAAATAATAAATAAAGATAATAAATATTTAATTATTATTTAATTAATATTAAATAATAATTAAGTATGAATATAGTTAATAAAATAATTATTTATTATCTAACATTAAATAATAAATAAAGACAATAAATATTTAATTATTATTTAATTAATATTAAATAATAATTAAGTATGAATATAGTTAATAAAATAATTATTTATTATCTAACATTAAATAATAAATTAAGACAATAAATATTTAATTATTATTTAATTAATATTAAATAATAATTAAGTATGAATATAGTTAATAATTATTTAAAAAATAAATAAAGATAATAAATACCTAATGATTATTTAATTAATATTAAATAATAATTAAGCATGTGTAGAATTAATTATTTAATTAATGTTGAATAAGGAATAGGGGTAGTAATGACTTAGTTACCCTTACAAGTGAATAGTAGCTAAGTGCAAATAAAATTAAACAACTTATTTATTATTAGTCACTATTAGTTAGTGATACACTAATAAATTTATCTTTATTTTTATAAATAATAAATAAGGATCATTAACCCATACTTAGAGACAGATAGGGGTAGTAATTTGAGTATTCAAAATAAAGTAATCTTGATTAGCTGATAATTATTTTTAAGTAATAACTAAGTGCCAGTAATTAATTTCTGTTTAGCTAGTGTTAAATAGTAATTAAATGTCAATAGAGTTAATAAAGTAATGTAAATGAATTAAAACGGTTATAAATAATTGTTAGAAAGTGTTTATCACTTAAGAAAAAATGTGGTTAGTAAATAATTTCTCAGTCTACAGATTTATTAAGTATCTTATGGGATTGAGAATGGTCTATTGAGTTATATGCTATGTGAATTGTTCATCTGTTAAATAAATAGCATAAGAGGGTGTACCGATATATAACTATGCAATGTTAATTGATGAATCGACTTTATCAAATGTTAGATCCTTCAAGGCCAAATAATTAAAGCTAGAATTAGTTGTAGCTGAGCAACAAGCAAGTTTCCTTTAACCCTACTCAATTTACATTCGAGCAGGATGTGATGTATTATGCCAGTTTCTTAACTTAATTATTTTCGAGCAGGCTACTATTGTTTTGTAGCATGAAATTTTATTTCCAAGAATGCTTAAGTGGTTTAATCAATTTACAATTAATCCACATCGATATTATTGATATTCGCACTTGGTGCATTTGAATTCGTACAGTCTTGGATTCGTACATTATTAAAGTTCTGCAATTCACGAACTATTTCAGATTGAGTCTGGACCTTTGTTCGGTCAGGCAAGTATATGAGAATTTATAATAGCTATCCGAACCAATCAATGGAAATGAACATCCCCTTTTATTATAGGGGAGTACCCCAGGTACCGTATATAAGGTACCAACAACAGAGTTAAATGTTATGCATACACATAGCGTACGCGAGGCTGATCCCCTCAAGTACTTATTCTGTAGCCAGTAACCAAAGGGTCAACCAGCTATTGACTCCTTTGAAAGTTATTGTTCAGAGTCTACTTGACTATCAATTGTCCTAAGAGCAATAATTGTTCTTGCTTCTGATATTGGTATTGTTGAATTCTCTTTCCATATTCCCTTCATCATGATATATCCTTTATTGTTATATTTTAACTTGCTGAGCAACTAGTTGTTCACCCTTGCTATATCATGACTTTCATTGCAGCTAAACCCGAGACATCAGGAAAGGGCAAGGGTAAAAAAAAGATGAAGTGATAGGCTTCACGTAGCTGGCTTTAGTTTATGTTTAGCGTAATTGTTATTTACGTAATTTAAACCCTGATTATTATTTAGAGTATGTTTTGTGTTATGTATTAAGGTTATTGTATATTGGGACTAGTAACACCTTTTTAATGAACAACATATGTTTGTTATATTCCGCATTTTAGTCAATGTATGTCGTTGGAGGTGAATGTTATATTGGATCGTGATGACCGAATCCGGGTAGTTGGAGACCCGAATTTGGTGGCGTCACAATGTTGAAAATTTGGGAAATGGGTTTTTATGACTTGAGAACCCTATATATGGTCTATACAGATTTTTGATATGGGTTTTGATCATTTGTAAGGTGGTATTATGTTTATGGCATTTTAGATTGATTAAATGAATTATTTAATAAAATAGAAAACTGTTTTAATCCAGCTTGCTGAATAGTGTGATCCAGCTTGTTGAATTGAATAGTGTGCATCCAGGTTGCTGGATTATAAGTTAGTTCAAATCTAGTTTACTGTATTGTAGGATAGTTTGAATCCAGGTTGCTGGATTACAAAAATAGTTGGCTGAATTGAATAATTTGAATCCAGGTTACTGGATTGTAATCCAGGTTGGAATCCAGTTTATTGGATTTAGAATCTAGTTTGTTGGATTGTGTAATTAACCTTTAGAATCATAAAGAAAGACTTATATAATGAAAGACTTAGTGTTAATTCATAAAGTAGTGGTATAATCGTACTCTTTAATAGTCGATGTATAGTATCTGGATTAAACAATTCCTTCAGGGAGCGGAGGTATATACAGTTTGTTGGTTGTTTGTGGCAACCGATCTAACTCACTGTGAAAACAGTGTAGACGAGACGAAAACTAGTTTGTTGGTTGTTTGTGGGAAACCACTCAGCATACTATATTGAACACTGTTAAAGACTCGATGTGTGCTAACTTTAAAATTGAATGCGTATGGTATTATGTGTTATCTAATATTTGATTATGTGGTTGAATGTTAGATAATTTACTTGTAAAGAAGTGATATTATAAGGTATAATATGATTGGCTAATTGAGAGATCGATCTTATAAATGATAGGTCTTTCAAAAGAAGTCATATTAAATTGCGTAGCAGTAGTCAACGACCAAGACAAGTTTCTAACTTACACAACTTCTTACATTGTGCAAGTTCCTTAACTCAATCGTTATTGTGCAAGTATCTTAACTCAATCGTTATTGTGCAAGTATCTTAACTCAATCGTTATTGTGCAAGTATCTTAACTCAATCGTTATTGTGCAAGTATCCGAACCTATGCATTTATTTTATGCAATAGATGTATTTATGCAAGTATCCCATCCTTTGCATTTACTTTATGCAATGGATCCGTATGTTATGCAAGTATTCTTAAACTTTATTCAAGCTATCTATTGATTTCAAATATCTCGATATTGTCTCATGTGATGTATTTATAATCAAAATTATTCTATTCGTTGTGCAAGTGTCCTCACTTGTACAAATTGTTATAATTATTATAAATTCGAATTTACTTCGATTCGTTCATTGTTAAAAGTATCTTATTACTGAATTGTTATGACTCATATTGAAAATTTGCATTCTAAGTTTGGTTATGCAAGTGTCCCCACTTGTAGGAACTATTGTACATTATCAATTACCCTTGAATTCGAAATTCGTTGATAAGTTCTGATACATACTATTAAATTTCAGTATGTATACCTAGTTTAAAGATTGTCTAAGCTATTTGTCCCAGCTAGACACGATTTAAAAAGTATTTGTCGAATGTTATTGGTTATGATGAAGTCGTCCAACTTAATTGTTTTAGTTAGGACTCCAGACTGAGTATGAACAACCCGAAATGGGGAAATTTTATACGCTAAAAGCGGTGATGAAAAATTTTATGCGCCAATGGCGGTGATGTATTATATAGTGTTGATCAATACAGGGCACAACGGGACTGATCATCCTCCGTGTCCGTAAGACCAGACGGTTTACAGATGAATTTCTGTTTAAACCTTTTCAAAAATGAAAAATAACAGTTCATGGTCTTTTGGCCACTCAGTATTCAAAAGTCACTCAGTTGTTTCAAAAATCTTAAAATGATTTGATCTGTTGTTAAAAATAGTTTTAAATGACCTCATCACTATTGATTCGTGGTAGAAGTAGTCCTCAAAGAAAATATTTACTTCTTTCAGCGCATTATTATTAATTATTATTACTTGCTGAGCAATTGAATGCTCATTCTTGCTTTAACTTAAATATTTTCAGCTAAGTGTGATCGACCAGAAGGCTCTAGCAATGACAAGGGCAAAAGAAAGCTCCAGGATTAGGTTTCAAGGTGTTATCTGTAATGATTAGTCTTTTGTATTGTGATCATATATATTATGTAACATGTAAAGAATGTAATTAAAGGTTGTCATACCTGGGAAATAGACAACTCTGATATAAATATTAAGTTTGTAATTTATTAAACAGCTCAAACAAATGGTATCGTGATGCACCAAGTACGGGTTTCAAGTACCCGGATTTGGGGGCGCCACAATTTTACTTGTCTGTCAATAGGATTTCCTTAAGTGATAGTAGTACAAGTTATCCTTAGACTTGAGATCATCATAGTATCTTGTGTATGATGAATTATACTTTGACGTGTCCCTTAAGACCTTTAGGGTATATTAAAGGGTATGATTGGGTAAAATAAGTTGTACTTGGAGATAGATGAATGGTCGACAAAGAATCTACCACTTATAGTAAAAGGAGTGAATGTCCTATGTGATTCGATAAATGACAACTCAGAAGTCTTTGGCCAAAGCAAAATGAAATTAGAAAGGTGTTTCTAATTTGCATTAATCAGAGTTGTGCATTTGCGAATCGAAATGCATATAATTAAATAAAATAAGACTTGACAGTAATTTCATGTCTTATATTTAATTGGGACATTATATGGTAGAAGAATTGAATTGTACGGTAACTATTCACTGAAAGGTTCTTTTGCGATTATTGTTGAAATCTATATTATCTGGAAAGTCGTTGATCGTTAAGGGGGTTTACCCTTATTGTAGAATAAATATTATTTATTTAAGTAAATTAAATTGTTTAATTTATTTATTTAAATAAGATTAGAATTGTTATAATTGATTTATTCACAACCGGTTTAATATGGAGAACCTAAAAGGTCACACCGCAAAAGAAAAATATTTATTTAAGAAGTAAATGGCATAATCGTAATAATAAGTTAAGTGTATTTAATTTAATATATGGAGATAGAATAAATTAAATAGCTTAATATTTATTATTTAATACTGTAGAAATATTAAATATAAATTAATAAGAGGAGTCTTATTATTATTATTACAATTATTATTATTTAATTCTAAAAGGGTTTGGGAATTAATTAATAAAAATACTCTCATAAGTTCCGAATTGGATTAGGAGACTAATTAATTAAGAGAGTTTAATTAATTAAATAAAACCCTATTCCTAAATAGTTTAGGAGGGTTGCCTACATCTATAAATAAGAAAAGTCTTATTATGGAAAAGGTTAGACAGTTAGACACACTTGCAATAGTTGGGAGAGTACTTATAATTTCTATAGAAATAGAAACTAGGGTTTTTCCAACACCCATCTTCTTGAGTACGTATTATTCTTTGGTGGATCACCTTTAGAGGCCAAATACTTGGGTGGCTAATGTTGATTAAAGGAAGGAATCTAAACGGTGAATTTCAAGGAGAACGCGAAAGGATTTGGAGTTGAACTTGTACCCGAGGAAGCACGGTTATACGAGGGTATAATTCTTATTCTTTATCTCTTTCGTTTAAATGATAATTGAACACAAAGAGAGATCATGGTAATAGTTTGTATAAAATTTTAAAATCTGATTTTAGCGCGCTTCCGCTATATTTGTGTAATTTGATTACATGCTCGCGTTATATACAAACCTAACATCAAATTGAGTGGTATAGACCCGAATTTGGGGGCGTCAAAGTTGGTATCAGAGCTTAGGGATATGATCTCTGGTGGAGATCTGGGATTAGAACTAGGAGGGAAGAGATGAGTAAAATCTTTCACTAGTGTGTGTCCTATCTAAGTTGAATTTGGTTATTTAATTAGTCAATCTGAATATAGGGACAAGATGTGACATGTCAATTATTTTAATTAACCTTTGTTTTGTAGCAGCATTTAAGAATGACATCTGAAAACCAGGAGATGAGCAATGGAGTATATAAAACGATTGAGATCCCACTAAGTGGTAACCAAGATGCGGGGAATCAAGAGGGCAATAATTCTCCTGTGGCCCTAAGAAATGACAATACTGACCACATAATTAATGATGGATTTTTAAGAGCTTTCTACAATTCATGTTTAGACAGCATATAAACACTTCTTATTACTAAGCACAAATTAATATCTGCTTACACAGCATATTCACACAAATATAAAAGTCTTTGAACTTTTATAAATATCTAATCTTTAATTGTTATCTGCTTATTTTAAGAAGCATCAAATATAAAAGTTATTTAAACTTTTATATATCTGTACTGAATTATATCTGCTTGTTCTAGAACATATCTTTCTCAAAACTTTTGTAAAAAGGGTGTAGACACCCAAATTTTGCACTTCCTATACTAACCCTGACAGGAGGGCAAAATCGTCAATGAACCCAGCCTACGAGAACGAAAGGTGGGCATAAGTACGAATACTCAGAGCCACCGCAACGACGTACGATCAAAGCCGACACGACAACGATCAAAGTGAAATGATATGGCACGTTTCCCAGCAGTTCCCGGACTGTAAAATACAAGTCCTTCAGAAAAAACCAACGGTACGACACGAGAATCAAGGTGCGGCTCGAAAATCGAGAAAATCAGCCCACCCAGTCGCGGATTGATCTGCGGCCAACGATTAAAATAATTGAAGTGCACGGCGGACGGCTGAAGTGCGCGGCGGGCGCGAAGAAACCATGGTCAGCCGCAGATCAATCTGCGGCCAGCCGCAGATCAATCTGCGGCTGCCCTTGGCTAGCCTTTATCAGCTCATTTCTTCATTCGGATACAGGAGGTTGACAGTAGCAGAAAAGAAAGAAGAAAGAAGAGGAAGAACAGCAAAAAACAGCAGCGAGAAAGGAGAGAAAAGAGAGAAAAAAAGTGAAGATTTATACCCTTTGGCTAGATTGTATCACATATATTTTCTACTCTATTCAATATACGAGTTTATACGAATCGTGGTATCATTTGCAAGGTGAAAAGCCCTCTTTTATAGCATTTTTGGTATATCATTTTGTTAAGCTTTTGGTCATTTGGGTTACATTAAATGTAATTTTTCTTGTATATTGTTGAGGATACATGGATTAGGGATTATTAATGAGGGTTCCAACGGAACAAAATTCTTCCTAATGACCCGATGATATCCATTTGGTGATTTTAGCTTGTTTAATTTTGTACTGTCCATTTTGTGGGTGTGTGGAAATTGTGGATGTGAGCTTAGGAACGCGACCCCGTGGTCCAAATCCTATGATGGACATTTTTGGGTGTATGTAATAGGGTCGATATGTCCTTGATTGTAAATTTGTAATCGTCGGGCCTTAAAACGTCATCAAGTGGAAATCGAGTTTAAGGCCCCGTAATAGTGAAATATGCGATTGCGGGCATTTGGGGTTATTTCGATGGCTTACAAGCCCATGAATAGCCCCAATGCATTTTAATGCTTGATTTGATTTACGACACAAAATTGATTTCAAAGCTAAACGATGAAGATTTTCATAAAATCAATCAAATTAAGTTATTAGCATCACGATGATAAGAAATTAGAAGTGCTAATGAATGTCGATTCCTCTTTAAACGAGAAGGCTAAAGAAAATCGTTTTCAAATATCACAAAAAATGGTTTTATAAGAATAAATAACGTTTTATTAAATCTTTGTGCATAGGGTTAAAGAGATCCTAGAAATTGCCCGTCATTCTATTTACGAAAATAACGTATAGGTCTCGATTCCTATTTTGACGAAGGTTTAAAAAAAACTCTTATTTTGCCAAAACGACACCTAATGAAAATCTCATGGCTTTTGACAATTAAAATCAAACCTTTCTCATAATAATAATAAAGCTTTCTCGTATAGGCCGAAAGACATTCTAATGCATTCTCAAAATAAAACACGACTTTTCATAAAAACCCAAATGGTTTCTTCATGCAAACTCACCACAACATTCACATAGGCACACACGCACGTACACACACATTTTAAGAATTAAAGGATAGGAAAAGCATCGAGATTGCTGTAACCGTGTTTCACGGAAGTCGGGGGGGTGCCTTACACATTCCCCTCGCTTCAACAAGCCCCCGAACTCTATGAATCTCGGTTTGCAGACCAATTAATTCGGAGTCACATATGAGCCAGCGATTTATAAAAACGAAACTCGGATGAGTTGGTACATCCATTGCAAATATACCAACTGGCGACTCTGGTCATTTGGCTCATCATAACAAACGATCTTTCGAAACCCCGTCGACACTAGTGCCGACCTTTTCCAAAAAATCATCTAATAAAAAGGCTAAAATTGGAAA
The DNA here is from genome assembly GCA_034770075.1 of Aralia elata. Classification (NCBI taxonomy): domain Eukaryota; kingdom Viridiplantae; phylum Streptophyta; class Magnoliopsida; order Apiales; family Araliaceae; genus Aralia; species Aralia elata. Next base: position 1,166,716 of record JAVJAP010000089.1, on the reverse strand, counting down.
GGGTAACAATCACCACAGAAGTGATTCTTCCCGGCGTCGACAAAGGGAAAAGGGTAGTGTTAGTTTATTTTATGTATCTGTGAGAAAGACGAGTAATTCTTTGACCAAGACTAGAGTCTTAGAGAGGTTAACTGGGAGTTGGATCTCTAGTGCAGTTGCGAGGTGAGGAAGAGATTGTCGTTTCAAGATCAGATCATAGAATAGAACTGAACTCAAAGAAAATGTGCAACTAAGCTTGAGGAAGGAGGTGGGAGCTTGCTGTCCGAGATAGTTAATTATGGATAGTTATAAGTTTGTCTTTAAAACTTTGTAAAGACTTTTCCGCCTATTGAAGGAGTATTTATTACTGGGAGTAATAGGATCTCAAGTCTTGGAAAGGAGCTTGAGACTGGACGTAGCAACATACCCGGGATGTATGTTGTGACCCAAACAAATCTCTGTGCATTGTGTGATTGAATTTTTACTGTCTTGCATATTAATTTCTAACACTGCAAATTAATTAACTAAAAATTCAAAAAGATCTAAGATAAATTTTTAATCGTAATAATCTATTCAACCCCCCTTCTAGATTATTATTGGACTTTTAATTGGTATCAGAGCGGTGCTCTTTAACTTGTTTTTTGAGTAAATACAGGCATATCTAAGAGTAGATCTATCTATGGCCTACAATGTTACTGGTTGCGGAGATGGACTATCAATGTCCAGACCTTCACTATTTGATGGCACAAATTTTGCCACCTGGAATACCAAATTCAACATCTATGCCAAATCATAAGGAATCAAAGTTTGGATGGCAATAGAACGAGGTGTAAAAATTTCCACAAAAATCGAAGGTGAAAAGATCGTTGAGAAGGATGTTGATGAGTTTACCACTAAAGATGAAGAGGCTATGAATATAACTTCTAGAGTCGAACAAGTGTTGACTAGTGCTCTCATTGAAAAAGAGTACAAAAGAGTTAGCAACTGTAAGAATGCTAAAGAAATCTGAGAAAAATTGATTATAACTTATGAAGGAACCAATCATATCAAAGAAACCAAAAAAGATGCTCTAATTCAAGAGTATAAAAGTTTCAAGTTGGAAGAAGGTGAAAAAATCATTGATATGAAAACACGTTTTTCCATAATCATTGATGAATTGGAACAGCTAGGGAAGGCATACACAACTAATGAGAAAACAGAAGAATTCTCAAAGCCTTTCCATACGTATGGAAAATGAAAGTTACAGTTATCAAGGAAATGCAAGATCTAACTGCCTATTCTCTTGATAGCCTCATTGGAAATCTTCGTGCTCGTGAAGTTGACATGTTAGTCAAAAAAGCAGGATCAGATATAGACCTCAAGAAGAAAGGAATTACTTTCAAAGCTCTACTTGTAGACCAAGAAAGCGATGATGAGGAGCTAAATGAAGAACTTATGAGTTTAGATAACAATGACATTGCCTTACTATGAAGACAACTCAGGAGAGTAATCCAAAGTAAAGCCAGAAAATATGGCAAAGGTTTTCTGAAGACAAATAACAATTTCAACAACTTCAAAGGCAAACAAGTCTTCAGGCCAAAAGTACAAGGAGGAAACTTCAAAGCAAATAATAACAGCAACTTCAGAAATGTCAACTCTAATGAAAATTCAAATGCATGTTTTAAATACAACCAGCCTGGACATTTCAAAAAGGACTGTCCAAAACTAGTCAACCACAAAGTACTAGTAGTTGAGGAAGGCTGGGATCTAAGTGATGAAGAAGAAACTGCTGAGCAAACCTGTGATGACCCGGATTTCTAGAAAATATTTAAATAAGAATTTAATAAATAAAATTCTTATTTGGTGATATGTGATATGATATTATATTGCATAAGTGAATACGTGCTATGCAATATGTGATTTTTGTGAATAATAAATATATTATTATATATATTTATTATTTCATGTAAGTAAATTGTAGAATCAATGTATTAAGAAGAAATGAGATGGGTAAAAAATTTATGATGAAGGAGATTATTAAAATAATTTATAATATTAAATTATTTTAATATAGTAAATTGGTTGTATTAAATATATTTAATAACCTCTATTTTATTGAAAGAATTTTGTAATACTATTACATTATTGAGAATAATGTATGCATGTTTGTAATATGGTGAATATATAATTATATTTACTATAATTAAATAAATTGTGAGAAAACAATTTATAGAAAGAAAAAAAAATAATTGAATATACTATTATATATTTGTTTGATTTGAAATAAATTGTGGGAATCAATTTATTTAAAAAGACGAATAGCTTTAAAGATACAAAACTTTTGTATCTATTCATGCGAAAATTAAAATAATTTATAATGTTAAATTATTTTAATAGGAGTATGATGTAAATAAATTATTAGAAGTAATTTATAGATAGAGATTAAATTGAAATTATATTATGAAATAATATAATTTGATTATAAAGTCTTGTAATGAATTCGTTATGAATTAAATTTCATGACCAAGTTAATTAATTCACTTAATTAAATTGGTGAACTAAGGTAATATTTAAATTATGGTTAAATATATTAAAGTAATATATTTAATGAATAGAACTAAATTGTTAAAGACAATTTATGGGAAGAAGAAGATGCTTAAAGTTAATTATACAAAATTTGTTGTGTATATTAAATAAGTAAATTAAAATAATTAATGGAATATTCATTATTTTAATTGGTCTGTTACGTTAAATAAGGTGGATTGAAATAATTTATGATATTAAATTATTTTAATAAAGCAAGTTATTGCATTAAATAAATTATTTCTATTTAATGTATAACTTTCATTTTTATGGAAAAGATTTTTGGTGAAATATAAATGATTATTCATTAATTGAAAATGTATTACGCGATAAGTACGGAAGAGTATGTAATAAGTGAATTAGAATAATTTATGATATTAAATTATTTTAAGAAAGTGGAAATTATTACATGGAAGGAAATAAAGAAATTTAATTTCTAAATTATTGGACTATTTGGGCTAAGAACAAACCCAAGTATTCATATATATACTTATGTATACATGGATTGGTAAGCTACTTGAATAATAATAATTAAGTTAAACTTTGGAAGTATGATAAATACTTGGTCAGCTAAACAAGGCATATGAGTAAGTCGGCAGTAAAGGATAAAGGCATGCAAGTCAGCAAAAAAAATAAGCCACGCTCACCCGTAGCTCTTCCTTGCCAGTAAAGGAAAAACAAAACAAAAGAGGAAAGCAGGAAGTGGAAGTAGGAAGTGGAAAGGAAAAGGAGGAGCTGGGAGAACCGGCGAGAGAAAGCAAAAGTTGGCTGCCTCTCCTGGTATGCATATAAGTATATGTATATTATACATGTACATATATGATGAAAAAAAAAACAAAACCAAGTAAGAAAATAGATTAGAAAGAAGAGCAAACAGTGGGTGGATAGGGGAGGAAGAAGGAAAATGGAGGGTTGACATTCTCAGGTAAAATCTTAATAATTTCTCTCTGTTATCGTTATGGATTTATATGAATTTATATTGAAACGTAGGTGAACTTCAACCATAAAAAGTATGGGTTAATTACTGTACATTGGGTATTGACCATGAAAGTGTAAAGGAAGTGGGCTTATTTTATTTAGTGTTAAAACCCCGTATAACAACTGAAATCAATTCAAAACAATCTAAGAAGATAGTTAAAACAAAACGAAGAGAAGTCGATAGTAAAACAATGAGAAATAATGAATGTTTTCTTCGCCGGAAAATATTTTCGGATGCTTGTTTTATCGTGAAATCTTTAATGGATTTTGAAACTAATTATATGTATGGACTCCTAAGAATGTGTAGATAATTTCTGGGTAGAAAAGCAATCAAAAACTCGCCAGAAAACTGTTTGGGTCGCCGGAGAAAATGCCCGGAAAGTCGCCGCCGGCGAACTTTCCGGCAGAGCCCGTTTGGGCTATTTCCAGCCAGAATTTGGCAAAATTTTGAACTACAAAGTTGTACAGAATTAAATTTCGTATGTAATGGATATAAGATTCGTAATTTTCTGATAAAAGGGCTAATTATTATGAATCTTTAAAGTTTCAACACATTGAAATTATAATTAAATTAATAGAAAAATATTTTAGGCTGAAATATTTTTACTATAATCCTATAATATTATTTCAGAACTTCTATAAATTTTTTTGATGAATTATTGAAGAGCAAAAATATTTATTGTATTTTAAAGCTATTTAAAGTTAGTTTAAAAATTAGTAGAAATTCATAGAAAGTTCTATGAATGGTGGAAAATTATGAAACTTGGTGGAAAATCTTATAATAATATAATATAAATATTGATGTTGTTTTGAGGATATAAAAGTATGTAGAGTTATTATTTCTATTTTGAAGATATTAAACCAAAGTTTTTATAAATAGAAATAATCACAGAAAATTCTCGGATAATCCGAAAAATGTGAAAATTTGTTGGAAAGTCAAGAATAATATTCTAAAGACTTTAGAAGGTTTAATGGACTCATGAAATGTTGGGATGTTACGGATCGTGTATTGACTGGCTAATGAACGTATAATAACCTAATTGTATATATTCAGGTTATACGACGCAGGATGACGTTGGGATTTGTTAAATGACAAGAAAAATTATACCATGGACGTTCGTTGAACATACGACGATAAACGCAAAAACGTATTGACCGGTGGTATTTCATCGCAGAGTAGATAAGCTATAATAGTAGATAACGTGCAAGGCAAGTCTTTCAGTTCTTATATGTTGTTTCAATTTGTTATGTGATCTTCTTGAATATGATGAATTACATGTTATGCTTTATGAAATGTGAAAGTCAAACTATGACTAAGTTGATTGAGTTATGGAACTCGGTCTATATGTGATAAGTGATATCTTAGATATATCAAGCGTATGAAATTGCATGGCTTAGAGTTATGATGTATGTATGTTATACATAGTAGAATGATTATGATGTATCAGCTGAGCATGAAATTATGTGCTACATGAAGCATGAAAACTGCTAGATTTGCTTAGCTGTCGAGCTCAGACTTGCAAAACCCAAATTTTGGAGGATAAAAATGCAGGGCGATATTATCTGCTATCTGGACGATAAAGATTAGAAGTCGTGAAAAGAAATTTTGTTTCTTTAATTAGAACTTGTATTGAATCATGACAATGATTCTTGATATGTGTAACTGACTGGTACGTAAAGTTTGAATTATTCAATAAATAAAGAATATTTGTTTTGAATATATTGGGATGAGTATTATATAAAGAAAATCAATATAGTGATAATACTATATAAGAAAGAATTTGAATGTAGAATTGAATTATATATACTCATATCTACTGCAATGTATAATCGTAAAGGTTGCGATTTTAGGGAATAGAAAGAAAGATATAGAAAATTTTATTTATCCGCATTTTTATTAGTTTTACCATTGAATAATGATGTAAAACTAGTACAAGATAGTATTTAACGCACAAGGTCGGGATTAAGATTAGTCGTAATTATGGATTAAGTTGGTCCCGATTTTGGGGGCGTTACATTTGGTATCAGAGCTATGGGTTATAAACCTTAGGTAAGCGTACCATAGGTTATAACCGTAAACAAAGTAAATGAAAGGAAAAGAAAATGGTAAGTATAAACTCGAATGAGGTTTACATAATCTTAAAATGAATTTAGAAATTCATAAAGAACGCGTTAAGATATTACACAAAGATTCAAAGAAGAATCTTAAAGAGTTTAAGGATTAGGGAATACCTGACTCGAAGTATAGAAAATTCGGAAAGATAATGATGGATAGAAGCATAGAAGTATAGGTAAAAATCATAATAGAACATGATTAAGGAGAAAAGTACGAAGATCGTAAAAACAAAATGATCATAAAGTTGAAAAAAGTCGTAATATAAAACGATTGTAGGATAAGATCACAAAGTGATCTGATTAAGTCACAGAAGGGCAGATGATCAATCGAATGATTGAAAATTTAGCTTAATGCTATAAATAGAAGGTACTATGAGATAGTACGAGTAAAACTCAAAAACAAGTTATAGATGATGAAATACAGATTAAAGAAAATTCGTATTGAGCAAAGAGCAAGATAATATTGGGTGGGATTTCAATTGAGAAATCATGTGATAGCTGAGTTGTACAAACCTTTGTATGGGCAAGGGTTTATGCTTGGTTTAACGACCACTTAGTCTATCATATTGATAATCGTTGAAATGTTGGTGTCACGCTATCAACATATGTATGGTGAGAAGGTGATTCTTTTCTCATATGTATATTTGATAATTAGAGAATACAATTAGGTGCGAGTTCTTAAAATTCATGCTTATGAAAAGTTTGTGACTCATAATTATATGATGTGTTTTGAGCCCCTAAGCGTATGGACAGCCCCTGATTGGTTCTTGGACTATGTATTGCTAGAACAAGTTCTTAAACTCATATTTTTATGGAAAGTTCCTAAACACATAAAGTGTGGTAAGTTTGATGAACCATATGAAGGTATAGGAATATTATAGAATAAGAACTAATTATTTTTGGTATTTTGAGCATTGATGGTACTAGAGATAGATAGAATTGTTTCATAGTGATTTAGTGGAGAAAATTGAAACTGATGGAGGAGAAATGGATATTCCAAATCTTCTAGCTATGCTGGATCTCAGATTTTTGAAATCAAGCTAAATTCGCACTGATGTGTCTTTAGAAACACAAATGAATTTTTGTTATCATCAACGTACGATGACAAGGGTGTGGATGTGGACTTCGAGCCACTAACATATCGTTACCTGTCGCGACATGATAACACCTAACATAATTTTCAATGGTTTTGAACTGTTTAAAGAAGAGTCTATGCTAATTGTTTCGGCTAGACAAAGTTGAAAATATCAAAATGTATTTTAAATAGTCATCAATGCAGCTTAATCTAGTGTTGGATATGATCTAAGGATCGTCATCCCACTATGGTACGATGTAACAATCCAAAATTTTGTATTATTTAAAAATATGCATTGAAGTTGAATAAATATTTTTAATTGATTTTATTGGTTTAGTTAACAAGTGATGGAATTGTTTTATTTAGATGTGTTTAATTAAATTTATGTTGGTGTTTTTTTAACTAAATGAGTTAATTAAATTAGAAGAGTCGTTGGTAATTATAGTGCTAATATTCTAGTTTAATTTAATAATTAAATTAGAAAGGCGATGATTTATTAAATTAGAATAGTAAATTATTTGTTAAATTAATGTGTTATGTTAGTTGAATTATTTAATAAAAGTAAGTGTGACATGTGACTATATAATAAGAGAATATAAAAATAACTTAATAGGTGATTAAATTAGTTTTACCAAACATGGCCTTGTGACCTTTGGTTTATTAAGCTAACAAAAACTTTTTTATTTTTATAACTGATAAAATGAATATACCATCAATTAAGTACGTGGTTTATTTTTAAGCTCAAGTGTGAGGGGTTTTGAGAGAGCAGAAAATACAGAGAAGTTGGAAGAGAAAGTTCTAGGAAAATTGAAAGGAATTGGAGGTTCTGTGAATCAAGAGGGGTTCTTAGAGCAATTCTCATCACCTTCTCATCATCTACACAAGCATAAACAAGGATTTAAGGTAATAATTTAACCCTTTTGCTCTTAGTCTTTTGTACTCTTCAGTTTTTTAAAAATTAGAGTTTTAATTGATGAATTTGTGAATGATTGTTATATATATGATGGAAGGTGTTTATAATTCGTTGTATGTAAGTTACAAACGATTTTCAGAAATTAGATTGTTATAAAACAAGTTTTAAATGGGGAATTTGTGTTCTTGAGGAATATATATGTTATAGTAGTTTTAGAATTAAAAATTGATGATTCAATCATGTATTAATCTGTAAATTGAGAGTTGTTTATGATATTACGTTTAAAAATGAAAACAATGCAAGTGTTATGGATTGATTTGGTTGAAAATTGAGTAAATAGTGAGTTGTTTCACTAAATGTATGAGTTTTTGAAAAAATAGGAAAAATTGGTTTTAAATCCTTTGGGTTTTGTTGTTTTGTTTGTTTTAGGTTGTTATAATTGGTATATGGGTGCTTAGTAATGTTTCTAAGAGGTTTATGATAATTGGGTATGTTTGAATTGGTGTTTGATGCTAAAAAATTCGTGTTTTTGGGCTTGAGCATTCTGTAGTTCACGAACTGCAGAATCTGGGATTCAGGTTTACCACCCCGGTGGTCTCATTACACTAGGTTTACCGCCCCGGCGGCCTTATTGTACTAAGTTTACCGCCCTGGCAGTATCCTCGCCCCGGCGGGCTTATTATGAAGGAAACTCCCGCCCCGGCGGGAAATGCAGAAAATGATATTTTTTTTCTTCTTTCCTTTTGGTCATGTTATGTTATCCTATGCATGTTTAAGGCTTAGACGAATATATTAAATGAATACTAAGATATTGTGATGGATGGTAAGCATATACTTGATGATTATAAAATATAAAGTTGATGAACCTTAACTTAACATTAAGTTTTAGGAATTCTTAAGTGTGATATTGTTATAATTAAACATGCAACTTCTGAAGTGAGTTTGATAATCAGAAAACAATTGAGATATTAAGATGAGGTTGGATGAGAGTGAGTTTTGAAGTGTTGAGAATATTGTAACTAATCATTATTATTACTATATAAACGGAATGTGTAGGTTGTTTAATGTACGTGATTTGTAATTAAGAAAACTACGCACGAGGTAAGTTTCTTACCCTTAACTCTTTTATGTTAAATGAGTTTTTAAACCCTAAGCTTATTTAATGCAAGTTCTTTATTCGAATCTTGTCTACAAATACACAAGTTTCTAAATCCTATTCTTTCTATTAACAAGTTATCATTGCATATCTCACTTATTATAACATAAACTTCTGACTTTTGGACTCTCGTTGTTCAAAGCTCAAGTTAATTGAAATCATTATTCTAATACCTTGAATATACAATATCTATACCATTGTATACCATTGTTGTTGATCTTTGATCATAACTTACGTTGTTTAAATCCTATTTTGTTGAACTGAACTCTTGAATGACAAAACTGAGAAGAACAACCCTAGTATAGGGGAATACTTACGCGAAAGCGCTGAATGGTTGTGCACAATACATTGTGCAACGGGCTGATCACCCTGAGTACGAGATGGTTAGTCCAGTTATAGTTTATTAAACTATTAAAGGTTACAACAAACTTACTTGTTAACCTAGGACATGGTTCGTGGTCTTGCGACCCTCAGTATATCTTGATGTTCTATATTTCATCCTATCGAGCTTACGGATGTTTCCGTTATTGATTATCATCAACAGAGAAATTACACCGTACAGATACATTTATTGTTGAAAATGATTATTATTGTCTTGGTGGGCATTTGTTTTGCTCACCCTTGCATACTAAACTCTTGCAGCTAAAGCTGAGAGGACGGATGGGCCGTCTACTAGCAAAGGAAAAGGAAAAATGAACAAGTGACGATGTTTTGCTATTATATGAAGACTTGTTTACTTTTATTTATGTGGTTGTGTAATTAAGACTTATTAGTTATTTATTTTTTCGCATTTCAAATATGTAATAAATGTTAAAAAACCTAGGACTTATTTTGAACAACTATGTAACCCTTTTATGGAAGATGTTTTTATTATTCGGTTTGCTTTACTTAAATCTTTTTGTTTATGGTTAGATAGTTGAGGTAACCCGGATTTGAGGGTGTCACATATGATGTAGTATGACAAAGTCACAAAATGACGGCATCCTCAACGTACTATTAAAACAGTGCGGTACTATGCGTCATAAACTGATTTTCAGTATTTTAGTAAATAAAGCAGTGTCAAATATGTAATGTCCAGGAAATTTAAACTTTGTATCAAATTATTTTGATATATGAAATTCATTTTTATATAATTTTTCGGACTTAATTGGATCTATGTAAGCATTATTATTTAATTATATAATTATATGGTCCAAGAATTTTCTTTGCATTAAAGGGACTCACTGATAGTTCGAATAAATTAATGAGTTAACCCTAAGAATCGATTTGCAAGAAAATGGGGAAAAATTAATAAATAATTTTATTTACTATTATCGGATTTAAATAATTCGAACGAGAAATTATTGTTGAAACAAATATTTTAAATAATTAATTAATTGAATTAGTTATTTAATTTAAATATTAGAATATAATATTGTTAATTTAATTTGGGTCACCTTTCTTTCATTTGGATTGGCCCATTTCTTTTTATTTATTTCTGATTTGGACCCAAATTCCCTTTTTAATTCCTATTGGGCCGCTTCCTATTCATTCAACCGGCCCAACCCTATTGGGTTGAGCCCAAATCCTTTCTAGCCGGATTAAACCCATTCCTTTTCTTTTTAGCCGGGTTGGATCCGTTCTTTTTGGGGCAAATCTATCGGTGAGCTAATTTGGGGATAACCGAGCAAAGGACTCAAACCCTCGCATCAGATAGAAACGGGAGGAAGGAAGAGGGGTTAAGCCGAGCCATAGGGATCTTAGACCTAGCCTCAATCAATCGAACGGGACGGGTGATGGCGTGAAGAGATCGGCTAGGGTGGCCAAGTGCCGGCGACGGCGTATGGGGAAGCAACCGGCCGTTAGACCGAGAGAGAAGCGCAGCGACCAGTGGGTTATCCAAGGTTTGAGGCGGGCGAAGCAATGAAGGCCATGGGCGATCGGGCACGACCGTTCGGACCAAGGGGTTTAAGGTGACAGGTGATTCGACCGATGGAACACGCGGCTCAAAGGACGACGACTGAACTGCTGACCCCCACTCCCTCCTACCGTTGGTCCTTGATTGAACAATTAAGGTAATACCCAGCTAATTGGGTAAATAATTGGCTATAAATTGGGAACCAAACCCTAGCCAAGCTGTCGATTTTCTTTGAGTCCAAATTAAAGGAATAGAAATCAGAGAGAACAGGGAAAGTTGGCCGTGAATGTCCGGCTCGACCATCTACTTTGGGAGAAGAAGGAGAAGGGCAATCCGATCGACACCAAGGTATAACAATGGAATTACCGAGCTACTGCGTTAGTTCGTTTGGTTTGTTTTTTTTTATTTTTCTTCATTTCTGCGTTTGGGGTACCTTGTTTCTTTGTATTGGATTGAACTGTTCTTTGTATTGTTTGGTTTGTGTTGTCCCCTTATATTGGGTTGTGTTGTTTGGAACTCTGTATACTGGAGAACCATAGGGTTCTGGCAGCTCAATTAGGTACAATAGTTAGGCCAGTGTCGAGTCTCTGTATGCCCACCGAATGTTTGATGTAATGCCTGAATAAGACTGTTCTTCATTTAATATCAATTGTGTAGTCAGCAATATGGTTAAAATCAAGTTTCGGTCTATATGTTTAAGAACCGTTATGGAACTCAGATTCCTTTTTATTATGTGTTTGATTCTTTTTCGCGAACATAGGACCAAGTGTTGATGTGTTTTGCTGTTGAAATACAAGCTTGTCTTGGATCAGTGTTGGGGTGCATAGCGTGCGGGTTGGGGCCGAGCACGGGCAGTGCTGGCCGTGACTCTGGCATGGTCTAACCAACAAAGGGGATGCTTGAACCTTTTCTAATTGGTTAATAACATAACTTAGCAGTTGAAGTACTGTCATTATTATTTTTGTTTTTATAAACACTATGAAATGATTAAATCATGTATAAATGTTTGGTGAAGCTAGCGGTATATTTTCTATTTACCAAAGTGTTATTTAAGTATTAGTTTATGAAATATTAGTATTTTAAAATGCTATGAGTTGGTATTATTATTTGGTAATTAAATCACTAGTAATTAATTGATAGTGATACTTGATGAGTAGGTTTTAACCTACGCGTTTGATATGTCTTTTGGCTTATTCTTTACTTGTTTTTAAGTGTTTGGTAGCTTTTTACTTGTTTTAAATTGGTTTTGTAGGTCATGGTTGGATGCAGGAATGAAAAGAAGAAAATTGGCTGGGTGCAGGGCATTCTCGCCAGGGCGAGAATTTGTGAGTTATGTTTCTTGCCGGGGCGGGAGTTCGCCGGGGCGAGAACTTATGCCTTGAATTTATCGCCGCGGCGAGGAAGCGGCAGATGGAAATCCTGATTTTGCTGGGATGCTGTTATTTTGGATAGATAAAAGTGATCAAGGACTCTTGCTATTAAACTTATTGAGGGACTAAAGGAGACTATAAATAGAAGATCAAGACATGGATTTAGACACACAGAGACTTATTCAGAGATTGACTTCCAGAGCTGAGCAAGGAGATTGGAGGACAAGTCAAGCATCGTGAGAAGTTCATATTGGAGAGCTAGAGATTATACTGAGTTTTCTTTTAATCTTTATCCTCTGATTTGTAATTAATTATGATGACTTATTTTGATATTCTAGTTTTTATTGTCAGTATGAACTAAATTCTTAGTTAAGGCTACAATTGAACCAGTTATAATTATGAGTTGATCATCTATTTGATTTCAATTGTTCAATTTGATGGGAGTTGTCTATCTTATTTTATGCTTGTTGATTAATTGTTTGGCCGACAATTAGCGGGTTACTTTAGATGAATTCGGGAGATGAAATCTAGGGTTAGAACTGGATAAGATAGCGTGTAGTCTCAATTATTGCATGTGTTGAATAATTGGATTTGTGAAGTAAATAGGAATATTGCTTTGTTGCACGTAACAATTGGAAATCGGAACTTAATGAATTTAATCTTTTAACTTTGCATAGGAATATTGTAGGGTTAATTGGATTAGACAGATTTATTTGATCACTTAGAAAAGGGCTTATAAATGTAATTGAATTTCTGTTAATAACTCCATTGAAGTGAATAATTGGAAGACATAGATAGATTGGTTTATGATAAATAACTGGGGATATTGTAGTCTTAATCATCTTAGATCTGAATTTCAACCTTTGAATTAATTGTCAGTGTTAGTATTTATTTAATTATTCTCTATCAAAAATCCCAGATTGTGATTGTTTAATAGAATATGCATAATTTAGATTGACAATTGGAGGTTAAAAATATAGTAATTCATGTGGGTTCGATACTCTCTCTTATCACTTTATTACTTGTTGATCGTGTATACTTGCACGTAATTGCCGATTGTGAAATCGGGCAACAAGTTTTTGGCGCCGTTGCCGGGGATTATTTGTGTTTATAATTTTCAATATCAGTTTAGTTAAGTCTGTTCTAGTTAAGCAAACTTATTTTTCTTTAGTTTCTTGTTCAGGTGTCTTTTGATTCGTTTATGCAAACGCGATCAAAACAGCCGGAACTCGTTCAGTGTGAGGATAATCTCGAGAACAAGCTTCGTCAGTTGAGAAAATTCTGTCAGGAGACACTTGAGAAAAAGAAAATGGCTAACGAAGAACAGAAATCATTAAGGGAATATGTTATGCCTAAGATAGACGAAATCAAATCGAGCATCACGAGACCAGTCATCACCGCTAATTCCTTCGAAATCAAGCCAGGAACAATTCATATGCTTCAGAATGCGGTACAGTTTGGGGGTTTAGCCAACGATGATCCAAATGAACACTTAGTTTCTTAGAGATTTGTGATACCTTCAAATATCCCAATGTGACAAATGATGCAGTGAGATTACGTCTATTTCCGTTCACACTGAGAGATAAAGCAAAGACCTGGTTGCACTCACTTCCGCCAGGGTCCATCACAACGTGGGATGATCTAGCTCAGAAATTCCTAGCGAAATTTTTCCCGCCAGCTAAGTCGGCTAAGTTGAGAAATGAGATTTCTACATTTTGGCAACAGCATGGAGAGTCACTATACGAGGCTTGGGAAAGGTTCAAGGAGTTGTTAAGAAAATGTCCACATCATGGGCTACCCAAGTGGCTACAAGTTTAGACATTCTACAATGGGCTGAATAATGACACTCGAACATGCATTGATGCAGCTGCAGGAGGAGCACTTATGGATAAAAAGTTTGACGAAGCTTACACTTTGTTAGAGACTATGGCTGCAAATAATTATCAATGGCCGACTTCCAGACTGAATCAACAAAAAGTAGCTGGAGTTTTGGAAGTAGATGCGGTCACGGCACTAACAGCTCAGATGGCAGCCATGTCTAAGAAGATTGAAGCTTTGTCTGAATCGAAAGTCCAGCAAGTAGCCTATGTGTGTGAGCTTTGTGCAGGTGCGCATCCGATGGAGTATTGTGCCATTAATCCGGAATCGGTGCAGTTCGTGGGGAGTTATAACAGACAGCAACAACCATACCAGAACGCATATAATCCGGGGTGGAAGAATCATCTGAGTTTCTCATGGAGCAATAATACTCAGGTTCAAAATCCAGCTCCTAGAACTCAGAATCCCCCAGGTTTTCAGAACCAAGCTCCACAACATGAAGAAAGAAAGCCGAATTTAGAAGAATCGTTGGCAAGGTTTTTCACAGCGTCTGAGAAAAGAATGAATGATCAAGATAAGTTGCTAACTCAGGTAGATTTGAATGTGAAGAGCCAGGCAGTGTCAATTAGGAACTTGGAAAATTAGCTGGGACAGTTGGCTCAAGTCTTGAATACTCGACCACAAGGGGCACTTCCAAGCGATACAGAGGTTAACCCAAGAACGGAAGGAAAGGAACATTACAAGGCTGTCACCTTAAGGAGTGGTAAAGAGCTGCCAGATATAGTTAAAGGAAATTCTAAACCAAAAACAGTTGTGGAGAATGAGGATGAGGAAGCCCCGGTGAAAAGTAAGGTGAATGCATCAGAAAAGGTGAAGGATACAGGTTCGGAGGTAAAGTCAAAGGAACTCAAGCCAGATAGTGTAGTGCCTCCCGTACCATTCCCTTAAAGATTGCAGAAAGCCAAGCTAGACGAGCAATTTTCCGGATTTTTGGATGTTTTCAAGAAACTACACATTAATATACCGTTTGCAGAAGCCCTGGAACAGATGCCCAGCTATGCAAAGTTTATGAAGGATGTTTTGTCAAAGAAAAGGAAATTGGGTGAATTCGAAACGGTGGCACTTACCGAAGAGTGCAGTGCAATTTTGCAAAATAAGCTGCCACCTAAACTAAAAGATCCAGGAAGCTTCACTATCCCTTGTGTAATTGGTAACCAATTCTCGAGAATGGCATTGTGTGACTTAGGAGCTAGTATCAACTTAATGCCATTATCAGTTTACACTCAGCTTGGGCTAAAGGCACCAAAACCAACGAACATCAGCTTGCAGTTGGCAGACAGATCAGTGACATATCCGAGGGGTATTGTGGAAGATATTTTGGTTAAAGTCGATAAATTCATCTTCCTGGCTGATTTCATTATTTTGGATTACGAAGAGGATAAGGAGATTCCCATCATTCTAGGTCGTCCATTCTTAGCAACAGGGAGAACGTTGATAGATGTACAAAAAGGTGAATTAACAATGAGAGTTCAAGATCAGGAAGTCACCTTTAATGTATTTAAATCGATGAAATTCCCTAAGGAGGGCGAGGAATGCTTACGGATAGACCTACTCGATGAAATCGTGAATGAACAAACCAGGGCAATTATTATTGAAGATCCATTAGAAGCTGCTCTGGTTGGGATAGACACTTTTGATGATCCAGATGAGTGGGATTATGTCAAGGTTCTAGACTCATTACCTATTCCTCGGAAATTTAGCAGGCAATTTGATGTACTTGACCAGCCGCACGAAGGAGGAAAGAGGTCCAAACCGTCAGTGGAAGAGCCACCTGTGCTTGAGCTTAAACCTCTTCCATCTCATTTACGATATGCTTACTTGGGAGACTCGAACACACTACCAGTAATAGTTTCTGCGCATTTGAATGAATCTCAAGAAGAAAAACTATTAAGGGTTTTGCGTGAGTATAAAACAGCAATTGGGTGGACAATAGCAGACATCAAGGGAATCAGTCCGACGTTTTACATGCATAAAATTCTGCTTGAAGAAGGAGCAAAACCGGTCATTGAGCAACAAAGAAGATTGAATCTGATTATGAAAGACGTGGTGAAGGAGGAAATTATTAAGTGGTTAGACGCCGGTATTATCTATCCAATTTCAGATAGTGCTTGGGTAAGTCCCGTACAATGTGTGCCTAAAAAGGGAGGAATGACAGTGGTTGAGAACGAAAATAATGAACTCATTCCTATAAGAACGGTTACAGTTTGGAGAGTGTGTATGGATTACCGCAAGTTGAACAAAGCTACGCGCAAGGATCACTTTCCTTTGCCATTTATTGATCAGATGTTGGATAGGTTATCCGGTCATCAGTTCTATTGCCTTCTCGATGGATACTCAGGATATAACCAGATAGTGATAGCTCCGGAAGATCAAGAGAAAACAACTTTTACATGTCCTTATGGAACGTTTGCATTCCGGAGAATGTTTTTCGGGTTATGTAATGCACCGGCTACATTCCAGCGATGCATGATGGCTATCTTCTCGGATATGGTTGAACAAAATTTGGAGGTATTCATGGATGACTTCTCTGTATTCGGTGATAGTTTTGACTTGTGTCTTAATAATCTCATCTTAGTACTGAAGCGTTGTGTGGAGACAAATCTGGTGCTTAATTGGGAAAAATGCCACTTTATGGTGCGAGAAGGGATTATTCTGGGGCACAAAGTATCCGACGCAGGTCTAGAGGTGGATAGGGAAAAGATTGAAACCATTGAAAAGCTACCTCCACCGACATCTGTAAAAGGTATTAGAAGTTTTCTCGGACACGCAGGATTCTACCGTCGATTCATCAAGGATTTCTCAAAAATTTCAAAACCATTGTGTTCACTCCTTGAGAAAGATGTTCCCTTTAAGATGGATCAAGCTTGCATCGAAGCCTTTGAAGTGCTGAAAAAGAAGTTAATCACAACCCCGATCATAGTTGCTCCCGATTGGACTTTGCCTTTTGAGTTGATGTGTGACGCAAGTGATTATGCAGTAGGAGCTGTGCTGGGTCAGCGAAGGGATAAGGTTTTTCACACCATCTACTACTCAAGTAAGACACTCACAGAAGCTCAATTGAATTATACTACTACAGAGAAAGAGTTGCTTGCAGTAGTATTTTCCTTTGACAAGTTTCGAGCATATCTGATTGGAACCAAGGTGATTGTCTACACTGATCATGAAGCTATCAAATACTTGATTGCAAAGAAGGATGCCAAACCTAGGTTGATTCGATGGGTCCTCTTGTTGCAAGAATTCGACTTGGAGATTCGAGATAGGAAAGGTACGGAGAATCAAGTGGCTGATCATCTTTCAAGGTTAGAGAATGCCGACATGCAGAAAAAGAATGATGTGGTAATCAATGAGTCATTTCCAGATGAACAATTGTTTGGTATCAACACCGAAGTCCCTTGGTATGCTGACTATGTGAACTTTCTAGTCAGTAATGTTCTTCCGTAAGATTTCACTTCTCAGCAAAGAAAGAAATTTCTCCATGATGTCAAGCAGTACTTTTGGGATGAGCCATTCCTCTTCAAGACTTATGCGGATCAGATGATAAGACATTGTGTGCCACAGGAAGAAATGGAGAGTATATTGACTCATTGTCATTCGTCAGATTATGGAGGCCATTATGGAGGAGAAAGAACTGCAGCAAAGGTGTTACAGTCGGGATTTTTCTGGCCTTCGTTGTTCAAGGACGCCCATCTCTTTGTGCTTAAGTGTGATAGATGTCAACGGGTTGGAAATATCTCAAAGCGGCACGAAATGCCTCTCAACACCATCCTTGAGGTTGAACTATTTGATGTTTGGGGTATTGACTTTATGGGGTCGTTTCCGTCATCATTTAACAATCAATACATACTTTTGGCGGTGGATTACGTGTCAAAATGGGTCGAAGCACTTGCATTACCCACCAATGATGCCAAAGTGGTTCTACGGTTCCTGCACAAGAATATCTTTACTAGATTCGGTACACCAAGAGCCATAATCAGTGACGAAGGTACTCATTTTTGTAACAAGCAGTTCACTAAGTTGTTAGCTAAATACGGAGTCAAACACCGGATTGCTACAACTTATCATTCCCAAACGAATGGCCAAGCAGAGGTATCGAATCGGGAAATTAAGCAAATTCTGGAGAAAGTGGTAAACCCGACTCGTAAGGACTGGGCAATGAAACTAGACGATGCTTTATGGGCGTATCGCACTACTTATAAGAATCCCATCGGAATGTCGCCGTATCGTATGGTTTATGGGAAAGCATGTCATTTACCGGTCGAACTTGAGCATAAGGCCTATTGGGCAATTCAAAAGTTGAACCTTGATCTTCAAGCCGCTGGTGAGAAAAGGTTGCTCCAATTGAACGAGATGGAGGAGTTTAGCCATCATGCCTATGAGAATGCCAAGTTGTACAAAGAAAAAGTCAAAAGGTGGCATAACAAACGGATTGTGGATCGAAAGTTTGAACTGGGACAAGCTGTGCTTTTGTTCAATTCCAGGCTGCGGTTATTTCCTGGGAAGCTGAAGTCTAAATGGTCAGGCCCTTTCATTATTACTATTGTAGGATCTCATGGGGCAATTGAAGTCGAAGAGCCGGATTCAAAGCGCACATTCAAAGTCAACGGGTAGCGTCTCAAACATTATTGGGGAGGCGATGTGGATCGACAAGTATCAGTGATTCACCTTTCTGTCCCCGATCAAGTTGAAGCCTAATACTGCTGAGAAAGTCGGGTTGACGACTATAAACCAAGCGCTTGATGGGAGGCAACCCAATCATGATATTTTATTGCTTTCATAGAATTAGTTTAATTAATATTTTTTTTAGGAGTAGTTTATGTGTTTTTGTTTGAATTTGGTCTTCAATCTTCCGTGTTTAACTCATTTATGTGGTGTTTATTGAAACAGGGATACAATCTATGGGAATGATTTAGAAGGAAGAAACATGTTCATTGGGATGGTACAAGAGAGGACAAGAGGATCAAGAGGAAAAAGCAGAAAAAATTTCAAGTCTGAGGATTCTCGCCCCGGCGAGAAAATTGCACTAAGGTTTCTCGCCCCCGGCGAGAACCTCTCTGTTGAAGCGCGCCCCGACCTGGAATTTTCTCGCCCCAGCCCCAACCTCTCTGCCGATTCTCGCCCCGGCGAGGTTCATAAGCCTATTTTCTCGCCCCGGCGACAATCGCGGAATCAGTTGTTAAAATCCGATTCTAATTTGATTTTTTTTACATTACAACTCCCATGCAACTTCTCCAAAACACTATTTCTCCTTCTCCAATACCAACCCATCCCGAATCCTTCCAATTTCACTTCTAATTTCTTCCCAATTTCTTTCCATACTTGAAATCCTACGCAAACCCTAAATCATACCACTATAAAAACAAACCCTAGCCTCTGTCTAATCCATCTCTCATTCATTAGAAGGAATACTCTGTGGTTTTCAAGGTTTCTATTTGCTTTATTGTTGCACGCAAGTATTCTAGGGTTTACTCCTCAGATCTATTCCATTGGATTGTACTTCTATCACTTCGGAGTTAGAAAAGTTGGAGTTTGGGGGGAATTGTGATTGCATAGCAGATTGTAGTGTTTGGGTTATTTGTCAAAAGATCAATCATGGCTCCAAAGAGGCAACATGGTGAAGGATCATCGTCTACTCCATCCAGGGCCTTTGATCGAAGAAAGTTTGTCAGTGCAGAGGCAGCTATCAGATATGAAACGTATATATCGGGTAAAGCTCTAACTCCCGAGCGCGGTCTCACGCCTGACGAGGTGGTTGATAGGGAGATGATGCATCAGATAGTCGAGAGGGGATGGGAGACATTCACAGCCCATCCGGAGCCTGCATGTATAGCTATAGTCAAGGAGTTTTACGCTAATGCAGAGGACACGGCTACATGCGAGGTTACAGTCCGAGGGAAGACAGTGTCCTTCAGTGCCCAAACGATCAATGAGTATTACAACTTAAGGCCTGATTTACGTTACAGATACACTCGATTCCTTGGGGAGGGGCCCAATGTGGAGAAGGTAGTTACTGACTTATGCAGGCCTGGGACGACATGGATATCTAGAGGGCCACGTGCTGCACCTATGTTTCATAGCAAGGACTTGAGTCGGTATGGTAAGGTCTGGTATGCCTTCCTTTCGGCTAAACTGATGCCATCACAGCACGTGAGTGATGTTCCCAGGGAGAAAGCTTTATTGTTATATGTTATTGTGACGGGGATTGAGATCAATGTGGGTCAGTTGATTGAAGCGTCGATTCGCCGCACTATACGGACTTTGCATAGTCAGGGTGGTTTGCCACACCCTTCGTTGATATGTGGATTGTGTCTTCGTGCGGGAATTCGTTGGGGAACTGAGGAGGCTTTGTAGCAGCCCTTGTTACTCTTGGATCACCGTTTGATTGCACGCTATAAGGAATGGGAAGGCGGTGAGTCCCATCCTCCTGGTATGGGTTACATAGTTCATTCTCCTCCCGCTGAAGAAGCACATGAGTACGATGATGATGAGGGAGCGGGTCCTTCGGCAGGTCCTTCCACTTCTACTGGGCCAAGGAAAGCCAAGTTCAGCCTCCAGTTTCGAGAGTTGCAGCGTCTTATTGATTCCCATCATAAGACCATATTGAGGCAGAACCAGAGATTGGCGGATCGGCAGGAGCATATGTATGCGTACCAGCAGAGTTGCACCCATGCCATGGCACACATGTACTCCAATATGTAGCCGATGATGGATCCTGTTCAGTTTCCCGCAGCCCAGCCATTGCCAGTTTTTCCACCACCGTCCCCAAATGACGATGATGAGTTCGAGCCTACTGCTTGAACTGCTAGGGGAGTCCTCTGTTCTTAACTTTCTTTATGCTTTTCACAATGAGGACATTGTTTTGTTTGAGTTTGGGGGGTGTGATTGCATATTTGCATGTTTAGTTGCATAGCATCTTTAGTTTTAGTTGCATGAGTTTAGTTTAGCCTAGTTTTTATTTGTTGTTTATTTATTTGAAAAAAAAAATAAAAAAAATTAGTAGCATAGGATCATATGATATTGCATTTAGAGGTATTCAAGCAATGTATTGATGGAAGTCATTTAGGGATGGCCAATGATGAAATTTGATTAGTTCTACTATAGTTTAATGGGATGGATACTTATTGCTAAATCTGGAGTTTAATTGTTGTAGTTGTGGTTATTTGAGACCCTTGGTTTTTACTTGTTCCCGAATGTGTATTAAAGTAATTAGGAGTTGGTTCTTCTTTGGTGTATTACATGCTCATATGTAGATATAGACTGTTATCACTTGTTGGCTTTTTTAAAAAAAAAGAGAAAGAAAACTGGAAAAAACTGAAAAAAAAATGAAAAAATTTTGAATAAATACTGCTTCGATGTCTGTCTAAGTGCAAGAAAACGATGAATTAATGAATATAGACAGATAAGATCAGGTCTTGACTAAGTTTGTCTTTGTGGCCGGTGTCATTTGAATAAGTAGACCCTTAGGAGATGTCTTTACACTCAGCGCCCTAAAATCGTCTGGTTTGGGAGTCGTTGGTTGAAAGTTCGCTACACGGGTGGCACTGAATAGCCTAATAAAGATGAACATTGCACTAGTCGGGATATATGACGAGATGGAGCGTAAAACGCACTCGTTAAAGAAAAAGAGGGAAAAAATGAGAAGGCAAGTGAATAGCAGTTGAGCTTAAAAGTAAAATCTGTGAATTCGTCTCTTTTTGAGCATTGTGATACCTAGAGTTGGATTCATACCCTGATTGGTTTAACATATGTTGCATACTTATGGAAGGGTTGAGAGTGATTCATAATTGCTAATAGTTGGCTTTTGGATGGTGTGAGGTTGAAATTCTATTGAATTGGTAGTTACTGATTTCTGAGGCCAGATTTTTATGATGTCTATTGATTAATTGCTTGAGTATGGTTAGTCATGCATGTGCATTCATGTAGTAGCTAGTTTAGTTGTGGTTTTGCTTTGTTTTGTGTTTTGCTTGAGGGCAAGCAAAGTTTTGAGTTTGGGGGTATTTGATGAGTAGGTTTTAACCTACGCGTTGGATATGTCTTTTGGCTTATTCTTTACTTGTTTTTAAGTGTTTGGTAGCTTTTTACTTGTTTTACATTGGTTTTGTAGGTCATGGCTGGATGCAGGAATGAAAAGAAGAAAATTGGCTGGGTGCAGGGCATTCTCGCCGGGGCGAGAATTTGTGAGTTATGTTTCTCGCCGGGGCGGGAGTTCGCCGGGGCGAGAACTTATGCCTTGAATTTCTCGCTGGGGCGAGGAAGCGACAGATGGAAATCCTGATTTTGCTGGGATGCTGTTATTTTGGATAGATAAAAGTGATCAAGGACTCTTGCTATTAAACTTATTGAGGGACTAAAGGAGACTATAAATAGAAGATCAAGACTTGGATTTAGACACACAGAGACTTATTCAGAGATTGACTTCCAGAGCTGAGCAAGGAGATTGGAGGACAAGTCAAGCATCGTGAGAAGTTCAGATTGGAGAGCTAGAGATTATACTGAGTTTTCTTTTAATCTTTATTCTATGATTTGTAATTAAATATGATGACTTATTTGGATATTCTAGTTTTTATTGTCAGTATGAACTAAATTCTTAGTTAAGGCTACAATTGAACCAGTTATAATTATGAGTTGATCATCTATTTGATTTCAATTATTCAATTTGATGGGAGTTGTCTATCTTATTTTATGCTTGTTGATTAATTGTTTGGCCGACAATTAGCGGGTTACTTTAGATGAATTCGGGAGATGAAATCTAGGGTTAGAACTGGATAAGATAGCGTGTAGTCTCAATTATTGCATGTGTTGAATAATTGGATTTGTGAAGTAAATAGGAATATTGCTTTGCTGCACGTAACAATTGGAAATTGGAACTTAATGAATTTAATCTTTTAACTTTGCATAGGAATATTGTAGGGTTAATTGGATTAGAAAGATTTATTTGATCACTTGGAAAAGGGCTTATAAATGCAATTGAATTTCTGTTAACAACTCCATTGAAGTGAATAATTGGAAGACATAGATAGATTGGTTTATGATAAATAACTGGGGATATTGTAGTCTTAATCATCTTAGATCTGAATTTCAACCTTTGAATTAATTGTCAGTGTTAGTATTTATTTAATTATTCTTTATCAAAAATCCCAAATTGTGATTGTTTAATAGAATAGGCATAATTTAGATTGACAATTGGAGGTTAAAAATATAGCAATTCATGTGGGTTCGATACTCTCTCTTATCACTTTATTACTTGTTGATCGTGTATACTTGCACGTAATTGCCGATTGTGAAATCGGGCAACAATACTTAAGGAGAAGAATGTGATTACTATAATTAACAATATTGTAATGATTAAATTATTATGGAAAGGTTTAATAATAATAGTTAACACTTAAAAATATTATTAAAAGAACCCAAGGATATTATCGGGTAATGAAGTTACCTAATGACCCACGTAATAGTGTGAGTAATATTCAAATGGAATGAATAACAAATGAAGTTTAATGGTTTATTATATAACTATTATCTAATAATCAAATATAATACTATTGGCTTAATTATTGGGAATTATTTGAATTAATAATGCACTAATAAAATAATTATTTATTATTTAACATTAAATAATAAATAAAGATAATAAATATTTAATTATTGTTTAATGAATATTAAATAATAATTAAATATGAATATAATTAATAAAGATAATAAATATTTAATTGTTATAATAAAGCTAATAAAGGTAATAATTACTTAATCATTATTAAAATAATGATTAAGTAAGAGTAAAATTAATAAATTAACTATTTATTATTGGACATTAATAAATAAAGGTAATGGTTACTTAATCATTATTAAGTAATAATTAAACACAAGTAGAATTAATAAATTAATTATTTAACTAAGGTTAAATAGGGAATGAGAGATGAGGGGTGATAATTACTTAAATACCCTTAAAAGTGCATAGTAGCTAAGTGCGAATGAGATCAAAACAACTTATTTATTTTTAGTCTCTATTAGTTAGTGATACATTAATAAATTTATTATTTATTTTTATAAGTAATAAATAAGGATTAATAACCCATACTTAGAGACAATTAAAGGTAATAATTTGAGTATTCAAAGGATAAGTAACCATAATTAACTATTAATTGTTTTAAATAATAGCTGGAGGTCATTAATTAATTTCTGTTTAGCTAATGTTAAATAGTAATTACATGTTGATAGAGTTAGTGAGGTAATGTAAATGAATTAAACAGTTATAAGTGACTGGTAGAGGGTGTTATTACCTCATGGAAATATTGATGGTAAATAATTTCTCAGTCTACAGATCAATTAAGTATCTTATGGAATTGAGACTGATCTATTGACTTATATGCTATATGAATTGTTTATTTGCTAAATAAATAGCATAAGTGAGTGCATCGAATTACTGTTATACAATGCTAATGGATAAATCGACTTTACCAAATGATAGGTCATCCAAGGTCAATTAGTTAAAGCTAAAATTTATTGTAGCTGAGCAAACAGGCAAGTTCCCTAACTTCATTCTTTCAGTATATTGAATGCAAGTTCCATCTTACTCAACTTTTACATTGAGCAAGCTCTCTATTCCGAAACTTTAATTGTTGCAAGTTTCTTTTCATTTGAGCAGGCTACTATTGCATTGTAGCTTGAAATTTTATTCCAAGAATGCTTAAGTGGTTTAATTAATTTACAATTATTCCACATCAATATTATTGACACTCGCATTCGGTGCATTTGAATTCGTACATTTATTAAAGATCCGAAATTCACGAACTATTCATGATTAAGTCTGAACCCTTGTTCGGTCAGGCAAGTATGTGAGAATTTGTAAAAGCTATCCGAACCAATCAATGGTAAGGATTCTTAGACTAAATGAACACCCCTTTTATTATAGGGGAATACCCCAGGTACCGTATATAAAGTACAACAGCAGAGTTAAATGTTATGCATACACATGGCGTACGCGAGGCTGATCCCCTCAAGTACTTATTCTGTAGCCAGTAACCAGAGGGTCAACTAGCTATTGACTCCATTGGAAGTTATTGTTCAAAGTCTACTTGACTATCAATTGTTCTAAAAGCAATTATTGTTCTTACTTTTGATAATTATATTGTTGAAATCTCTTTCTATATTCCTTTCATCATGATATATCCTTATTGTTGTACTTTAAACTTGTTGAGCAAACTCGTTGCTCACCCTTGCTATATCATGACTCCATTGCAGCTAAACCCGAGACATCAGGAAAGAGCAAAGGGAAAGAAAAGATGAAGTGATAAGCTACACGTAGCTGATTTTATCATAAGTGTAGTTAATTATTATTAATGTAATTTAAACCCTGATAGTTATTTGGGGTATGGAATTGTGTTAAGTATTTAAGGTTATTGTATCTTGGGACTAGTAACACCTTTCTAATGAACAACATATGTTTGTTATATTCCGCATTTTAGTCAATGTATGTTGTTGGAGGTGAATGTGGTATTGGATCGTGATGACCGGATCCGGGTAGTTGGAGACCCGAATTTGGGGGCGTTACAGGTTGGTATCAGAGCTATAGGTTATAAACTTTAGGAACGTTAAACCTAGGTTATGACCTTAGATTTAAACTCGTATTGAGTATGCTAGGATATGAATCAAGGAGATTCAGATAATGGCCTTATCTGGGGGTGGATTGTGGAAATCTGCCAAGCCGAGATGTACATGATAAAATATCCTTTCATTTTATCGATGAATGTATTTTATTATGATACTGACATTTGTTGTCTCTGTGTGTGTTGTAGGATGGCTGACATAGGAGGGACCAGTAGAGTCCAGGAGGAGGTATTCACAGATATACCTGTGGTCACCGAGCAGTTGGTGGGCTATGCACCTGTTGCCCCAGGAGTACCACTGGATGGGCCCGAACCAGAGGAGGACTATCTGGAGGATCTAGCAGAGCCTGTTATAGGTAGGGTAATGAGGTCCGGCAGTCAGGACCCGAATGATGGTGAGGAGGACCCAGAGACTGACGGTGATGAGCCACCTGCTTATGTTGATGGCATGAACTCTACTGCAGATGATATCATAGAGGGACTGACCAGTAAGAACGAGGAGCTGGAGGACCGGGTAGCTCATCTGGAGGAGCAGAACCAGACCCACCAGATCAGGGAGGATCAGTATAGGGAGCTAGCTTATCAGCTAGAGCATGAGTTGGGAGTGGTGAAGGTACAGCTGCAGGGTTATGAGACCTCAGCGCAGCAGATTGGACCACTACTACATCAGATGGTGGCCAGGAATGCTGAGCTGAGAGAGAGACTGGATCAGAAGGATATGGAGATCGCCCATCTGAAGGCCAAGCAGGAGGCCATGAAGTTCGAGTTTGGGTTGGAGACTGCTGAGAGGATGCGAGTTAGAGATGCTTGGGTCAGAGACGGCAGAAGGGTTGATCAGTTGGAAGACAGTTGGAGGCCGGAGCGGTGAGGATCGAGACCTTGGGATTTGCCTTGGATGCAGCCTATAGGAGGCCTCGGACTGAGATGGGAGAGTCTAGTCGCTCGATTCGTCGCCGAGTCGTGGGTGGAGCATTTTCTTCAGGTCAGCAGGCGCGAATTCGTCACGACATGTAGTGACGTGTTAGGATGGGTGTCTTGTCTTGTCATGTTTATAGGTACAGTTGGTCCCACCTTTTGTTATATTAGGGACATATGTGTGTTGTAAACCCCGTATTTGTAGCATGCTAGGGGTAGTAGTTAAACCCCAACTTTTGGTTGATAGAGGGGTAGAAGGTTATCATTTCCCCACTTTTTGTCTTAAGGGATGTTTAATGTTTAATAGGACATGCCAGGGCGTATTTATAGAAGTATGCTACAGGTTGAGTTCAGTTGTACTTAAACAGTGGTATATAAATATAAATGCGGATGTTTTATTTAAATCAAGTGTGTTTGATAAATGTTTCTACTCCTGTTTGCTGATTTCAATACCCTATTGTGTAAAACGTAAAACTATAGGTAAAAGTCGGCAGTTTTCCTTTATCAGATCATGCCGCCAAGAAGACGACCGCGTAACCAGCAAGTCGAAGAGTCAGAAAACGAGGTGGGGGGCCACCCCAATCCAATGAGGGTGTTCGTAGAAATGCTGGCGGAAGCTATGCAATCAAGACCGCCACATGTAGGGACCCAAGCAGCACCCGGGCCAGCGCATCATTTGGCAAATTTTAAAGATTTCAAATTGGTTGGACCACTCGAGTTCAAAGGAACTCTCAACCCAATCGAAGCACAAACTTGGATCGAAGAAATAGAGAAGGTCTTCGAGGTCGCACGGGTGGCCGAGGAACAGAAAACAGGATTTGCCACTTTCATACTGAAGGGAGAGGCTAACTATTGGTGGAAGGCCAATAAGGGACGAGCAGGTGAGGGAGTCATTTCCTGGGAAAGATTTAAAGAGTTGTTCTTCGAAAATTACTTTCCGCAGAATACACAGCAGGACATGGAAGTTAAGTTCCTAGAACTAAAACAAGGGAATATGACTGTCGCAGAGTACGCGGCAAAATTCAACGAGTTGGCTCGATTTGCCCCATACCAGGTGGACACCGAGGCCAGGAAGGCAAGAAGGTTTGAGCTGGGACTGAAACCATGGGTTCAGAAGTCAGGCGCAATATTGAAAATTAAGAACTTCTCGGAACTGCTGGAGAGAGCTATCATTGCGGAAGGAGGCAATGAAGCAGTGGCACAATTCAATCAGGACAGAAAGAAGAGTCAGGAAGTAGCCAAGGCGGGGAGCAGCGGAGGCAGCAACCCCAATAAGCGCAAATGGAATGAAAGCCAATCGTCCGGGAGCAATAAATCTGGAGGAGAGGCTAAGAAGGGTGGAAGGTGCAGCAGCTGCGGGAAGAATCACTCGGGGGAGTGTATGAAGGGGAAAAGCGTCTATTACCGTTGTGGACAACCGGGGCACATGGCTCCTCAGTGCCCTAACAAACAGAAAGGAGGATGTTTCTCTTGCGGATCACCCGACCACCAGATTAAGGATTGCCCGAAGAGGAAGGGTGACGTCGGGAGTGGCAATAGGAGCAACAACAACAGCGGGAACAACAACCGGCTGAGCTACGGGGTACCAGCCAGTCAAGCCAATAGGCCAACAGCACGCACATTCAACATGACCGTTCAGGATGCAATGGAATCCAAGGACGTGGTGTCAGGTATCATCCCAATCAATGATATAAATGCATATGTGTTATTCGATTCGGGTGCTACCTGCTCTTTTGTTTCCGAAGAATTTGCTAGTCAGTTAAACTTACCTCGTGAAAAATTAGAACACCATATGAACGTAGAAGTAGCAAACAAGAAAATTATCCCCGTAGACTACATTCATAGGAATTGTTGTGCTGAATTGCGAGGATTTAAGCTCAATGTAGATTTGATACTAATTCGGCTGGGAGAGTTTGATGTAATCATGGGAATGGATTGGCTGTCAATTCACGGAGCAGTTATTGATTGTAAGGAAAAGTGTGTACACCTAAAGACTCCTGAAAAGTCGAAGGTGGTATTTTACGGTAGTAAGTCACCAAGACAATCTTGTTGTCTGACTATGATGCAAACCA
Organism: Aralia elata; assembly: GCA_034770075.1. Classification (NCBI taxonomy): domain Eukaryota; kingdom Viridiplantae; phylum Streptophyta; class Magnoliopsida; order Apiales; family Araliaceae; genus Aralia; species Aralia elata. Next base: position 1,138,203 of record JAVJAP010000089.1, on the reverse strand, counting down.
AGAAATTGCTTAAGAAAGGTTGCGTATGTTATTTGGCCCATGTGGTTGATACTCGTCAGGTCGGGGATGAGATGAGTCAAATACCAATCGTGAGGGATTTCGCTGATGTCTTTCCAGATGAACTTCCGGGACTACCGCTGGACAGGGAAATCGAGTTCGTTATCGATTTGGTACCGGGAACCGCACCAATATCGAAGCCGCCGTATCGAATGGCACCTGTGGAAATGAAAGAGTTGATGGTTCAACTGCAGGAACTATTAGACAAGGGTTATATCAGACCGAGTGTGTTCCCATGGGGAGCGCCAGTTCTGTTTATAAAGAAGAAGGATGGTTCTGTGAGGCTTTTGTTGGTATATTTGTATGTATAACAAATAAAACACATACACGCAAGTGCACGCGATCCACAAGTAATATAAAGTAAGTAAAGTATCGATCCCACGAGGAAATGAATTGTATTTATGACTACAAACACCGATTTTGTAATTAGTTTGGTCTCTTTAAACAAGCGGTTTTTAGTGATGAAATAGTCTAATAATTACTAATGAAATAATTAGAACAAATTTAATGGTAAAAATTACAAATTTTATAGGCTTGGGATTATAATTTCACTTAATGCAGATTTAGATTTCCATGCTTCCTATTGTTGCTAGTTGGTTATTATGGAATGTTGGTCGAAAACACGAAAGTAAAATATGGCCATCTCTCGATGCACCATACCCATATCACACTAAATCCACAATTGATAGAATGAATGTGAACACCCTAGATGACTAACGCACTATATTTCTATGTGAATTACAATCAAACGGGTTTAAGAACAAGTTTTCAAATGACCACACATGGTGCTTCGGTATATCTCTATCCTAAGCACGAAACATAATTTCACGAGGAATGTAATAATTATGAACATATGCTAGCATAATGAGATCTTAATTTATACTTCCTTTCTCAATTTCATATAAATTATCACAGTAATTGGTGATCAAACAATTAATCATGGAGTATAGATTATGCTAGACATTCATTTCACAACCAACTAGTAAAAATAAGGAAGCACTTCAATTCTTAATCATGCAAAAGATCCATTATAATCCCAAGAATTAAATTTAGTTCATAATAACAATAATAGAGTTCATCATGCACAATTGATTCATCATCATAATTACAGAATAGGAAAAGTAATCAAAAATAGAAAATATTCAAGCTCCCTGTTCCGTTCTGCAACTTCTGATGATTTTCCAAGTTGTGTAGATAGTTGATTTCTTGCTCCCAATCTCCAATTCAGCATCCATATAGCTCCATTCTTCAGTTCCCAAAAGCAAATTATGCTCAGCTGATGATTTCCAAGTTTGAAGCTAGAATGCAGTAACTATTCTATTTTCGTGTAGGAGCAGAGCTCTCCAAATTGAATTCTCAATTGGCTAATAATACAAGCATAAATTGTCTTCTTTTGACTTATTATTATTCCCACTAATAAAAGCTAAACCCACTGATCCCTCAAAATCTGGCATTGCATGATTTCTGGATAATGCTGCTTCGCTGGATAGAACGTGCTGCATGGGCGGCTGGCGACGGGCGCAGCTGCGCAGGAGAGGCATGGCATGGGCAGGAGGGGCACAGCTGCGCCGGCGCCCTTTGTAAAAGGGGCGCAGCTGCGCCGGGGGCATGGAATGAGCAGGATGGGCGCAGCTGCGCCGGCGCCCTTTGTAAAAGGGGCGCAGCTGCGCCGGGTGCCAGTTTGCTGCAGTGCTGCTATTGCATAATTTCTCAACTGTTATGACCTGCACAAGCAACAAACAATCAAATAGCACCCATCCACAAATGCACAACATCCCGAGCAAAAATTACCAAAAATAATGCAAAAGCCGTATAATGAGGCTAATGAATCAAAAACCGAACGAGATGGGGAAATGCATGAATTTACACTCGATAGCTATTAGAAAAGCATCAAATGAAACCAAATAGTATCCAATAAGTAGGTATGCAACCTACTTATCAGCTTTGTATCGACTATCGGGAGTTGAACAAAGTTACGATTAAGAATAGGTATCCGCTTCCTAGGATTGACGATTTATTTGATCAACTTAAGGGGGTGAAGTACTTTTCAAAAATTGACCTAAGAACAGGCTATCATCAACTGAAGGTGAGGCAGGAAGATATCCCGAAGACTGCATTCAGGACTCGTTACGGGCACTACGAGTTTCTGGTAGTGTCCTTTGGATTAACGAATGCACCAGCAACATTCATGGATATGATGAATAGAGTATTCAAGCAGTACTTGGACAAGTTCGTAGTCGTATTCATCGATGACATTCTGGTGTATTCAGGGTCAGAGGAGGAACATGCTGAACATTTAAAGATTGTATTGGAAGTTCTCAGGAAGGAGAAGTTGTATGCAAAGTTTTCTAAGTGTGAGTTTTGGTTGCAAAGGGTACAATTTCTGGGTCACGTCATCGACAAAAATGGTGTTTCGGTGGACCCAGCAAAAGTAGAAGCGGTTATCAATTGGGAACAGCCGAAGACGCTAACAGAGATCCAGAGTTTCTTGGGATTAGCAGGATACTATCGGCGATTCATACAGGATTTTTCAAAGATAGCATCGCCGTTGACCAATCTCACCAGGAAAACAGTTAAGTTCGTTTGGTCAGAGAAATGCGAGAAGAGTTTCATGGAGCTGAAGAAAAGGCTTAGCCAAGCACCGGTGTTGACCTTACCCGACAACACTGGGGGTTTCGTAGTGTATAGCGATGCGTCACATAAAGATCTCGGCTGTGTGCTGATGCAACACGGCAAGGTTGTTGCGTACGCATCACGTCAGCTAAAGGACTATGAGAAGGGTTACCCGACTCATGACCTGGAGTTAGCCGCGGTAGTTTTCGCCTTGAAGATTTGGAGGCACTATCTATACGGGGAGAAGTGCGAGATATATACAGATCACAAAAGTCTGAAATATATCTTCACTCAGAAAGAGCTGAACATGAGGTAGCGCCGATGGTTAGAATTGATCAAGGATTACGACTGTGAGATTTTGTATCATCCGGGCAAAGCAAATGTAGTGGCTGATGCCTTAAGCAGAAAAGGCAAGGTGAAATTGATGAAGCTGACAGTTCAAGAGGAGTTGATAAAGGACTTTGAACGTCTGGAACTGGAGGTTAAGTATCCGATGGAGACAGACGAAAAATTGTTCACCGTGATAGTAGGTCCGACTCTACTGGATAAAATAAAAGAGGCTCAAGAATTTGATGAAGAGTGCATTGTCATTAAGAAGCAACTATCGGAGGGAAAAATGTTGAAATACAAGGTTGACAGCACAGGATTGCTGAGATTCGAGGGAAGGATCTGGATACCCTACGTACCAGACTTAAGAGAAGAAATATTGCAGGAGGCCCATAATACGAGATTTTCGGTACATCCGGGTAGCACCAAGATGTATCAAGATCTTCGTCAACATTATTAGTGGCCGCATTTGAAGGGGGAAGTTGTAGAATTTGTCAGCCGGTGTTTAACTTGTCAGAGGATCAAGGCAGAGCACCAGCGGCCGAGCGGATTGTTGCAACCTTTGGAAATTCCAGAATGGAAGTGGGAGCACATCACAATGGATTTTGTGGTAGGACTTCCGACAACGCAGAAGGGTCTAGACGCCATCTGGGTGATCGTAGATCTGTTGACCAAGTCTGCCCACTTTCTACTGATCAAGATCAGGTACAAATTGGAGCAGTTAGCGAAACTTTACGTGAAGGAGATAGTATCGCGACAGGGGGTGCCGGTATCTATTGTGTCTGACAGAGATCCGCGCTTCACGTCAAATTTTTGGAGGAGTCTACAGGAAAGAATGGGAACACAGTTGAGAATGAGTACGGCGTATCATCCTCAGACTGATGGTCAGAGCGAGCGAACGATTCAGACCTTGGAAGATATGCTCCGTGCAGTCGTGATGGACTTAGGGGGCAACTGGGATGATCACTTGCCACTGGTAGAGTTCGCTTACAACAACAGTTATCATGATAGCATTGGCATGCCACCGTACGAAGCATTATATGGAAGAAAGTGTCGAACGCCGTTATGTTGGGATGAAGTTGGTGAACGGAGATTGTTGGGACCAGAATTGGTACAGCAGACCGTGGAAATCATTAAAGTAATAAGACAACGGTTAGTAGCAGCTCAGGATCGTCAGAAGAAGTATGCCAACTTACATCGTCAGAAGCGAGACTTTGAAGTTGGCAGGTATCTCCCTGGAAAGGGAAGATCCGTTTTGGGAAGAAGGGCAAATTGAGCCCTAGGTTCATAGGACCTTTTGAAATATTAAGGAGAATAGGCGAAGTGGCGTACGAAGTAGCATTACCTCCTGAACTTGAGCACATTCATAACGTGTTTCATGTATCAGTGCTACGCCCATATGAGCTGGACTACAAGCATGTCATTTCCTATGAGCCAATTCAAGTCGAAAAGGACTTATCGTACGAGGAGATTCCGGTCCAAATACTTGATAGGAAGGAACAGAAGCTGAGGAATAAAATCATTCATTCTGTTAAAGTACTCTGGAGGAATCACGCGGTGGAAGAAGCCACGTGGGAACTCGAAGAAAAGATGAGAGCAAATTACCCCCAGTTATTTGAGTAACCTTAGATTGAAATTCCGAGGACGAAATTTTTATAAGGGGGAGAGGATGTAATGTCCAGGAAATTTAAACTTTGTATCAAATTATTTTGATATATGAAATTCATTTTTATATAATTTTTCGGACTTAATTAGATCTATGTAAGCATTATTATTTAATTATATAATTATATGGTCCAAGAATTTTCTTTGCATTAAAGGGACTCACTGATAGTTCGAATAAATTAATGAGTTAACCCTAAGAATTAATTTGCAAGAAAATGGGGAAAAATTAATAAATAATTTCATTTACTATTATCGGATTTAAATAATTCGAACGAGAAATTATTGTTGAAACAAATATTTTAAATAATTAATTAATTGAATTAGTTATTTAATTTAAATATTATAATATAATATTGTTAATTTAATTTGGGTCACCTTTCTTTCATTTGGATTGGCCCATTTCTTTTTATTTATTTCTGATTTGGACCCAAATTCCCTTTTTAATTCCTATTGGGCCGCTTCTTATTCATTCAGTCGGCCCAACCCTATTGGGTTGAGACCAAATCCTTTCCAGCCGGATTAAACCCATTCCTTTTCTTTTTAGCCGGGTTGGATCCGTTCTCTTTGGGGCAAATCTACCGGTGAGCTAATTTGGGGATAACCGGGCAAAGGACTCAAACTCTCGCATCAAATAGAAACGGGAGGAAGGAAGAGGGGTTAAGCCGAGCCATAGGGGTCCTAGACCTAGCCTCAATCAATCGAACGGGACGGGTGATGGCGTGAAGAGATCGGCCAGGGTGGCCAAGTGCCGGCGACGGCGTATGGGGAAGCGACCGGCCGTTAGACCGAGAGAGAAGCGCAGCGACCAGTGGGTTATCCAAGGTTTGAGGCGGGCGAAGCAATGAAGGCCATGGGCGACCGGGCACGACCGTTCGGACCAAGGGGTTTAAGGCAACCGGTGATTCGACCGATGGAACACGCAGCTCAAGGGACGGCGACTGAACCGCTGACCCCCACTCCCTCCTACCGTTGGTCCTTGATTGAACAATTAAGGTAATACCTAGCTAATTGGGTAAACAATTGGCTATAAATTGGGAACCAAACCCTAGTCAAGCTGTCGATTTTCTTTGAGTCCAAATTAAAGGAATAGAAATCAGAGAGAACAGGGGAAGTTGGCTGTGAATGTCCGGCTCGACCATCTACTTTGGGAGAAGAATGAGAAGGGCAATCCGATCGACACCAAGGTATAACAATGGAATTACCGAGCTACTGCGTTAGTTCGTTTGGTTTGTTTTTTTTATTTTTCTTCCTTTCTGCGTTTGGGGTACCTTGTTTCTTTGTATTGGATTGAACTGTTCTTTGTATTGTTTGGTTTGTGTTGTCCCCTTATATTGGGTTGTGTTGTTTAGAACTCTGTATACTGGAGAACCATAGGGTTCTGGCAGCTCAATTAGGTACAATAGTTAGGCCAGTGTCGAGTCTCTGTATGCCCACCGAATGTTTGATGTAATGCTTGAATAAGACTGTTCTTCATTTGATATCAATTGTGCAGTCAGAAATATGGTTAAAATCAAGTTTCGGTCTATATGTTTAAGAACCGTTATGGAACTCAGATTCCTTTTTATTATGTGTTTGATTCTTTTTCGCGAACATAGGACAAAGTGTTGATGTGTTTTACTGTTGAAATACAAGCTTGTCTTGGATCAGTGTTGGGGTGCATAGCGTGCGGGTTGGGGCCGAGCACGGGCAGTGCTGGCCGTGACTCTGGCATGGTCTAACCAACAAAGGGGATGCTTGAACCTTTTCTATTTGGTTAATAACATGACTTAGCAATTGAAGTACTGTCATTATTATATTTTTTTTATAAATACTATGAAATGATTAAATCATGTATAAATGTTTGGTGAAGCTAGCGGTATATTTTCTATTTACCAAAGTGTTATTTAAGTATTAGTTTATGAAATATTAATATTTTAAAATGCTATGAGTTGGTATTACTATTGGGTGATTAAATCACTAGTAATTAATTGATAGTGATACTTAAGGAGAAGAATGCGATTACTATAATTAACAATATTGTAATGATTAAATTATTATGGAAAGGTTTAATAATAATAGTTAACACTTAAAAATATTATTAAAAGAACCTAAGGATATTATCGGGTAATGAAGTTACCTAATGACCCACGTAATAGTGTGAGTAATATTCAAATGGAATGAATAACAAATGAAGTTTAATGGTTTATTATATAACTATTATCTAATAATCAAATATAATACTATTGGCTTAATTATTGGGAATTATTTGAATTAATAATGCACTAATAAAATAATTATTTATTATTTAATATTAAATAATAAATAAAGATAATAAATATTTAATTATTGTTTAATGAATATTAAATAATAATTAAATATGAATATAATTAATAAAGATAATAAATATTTAATTGTTATAATAAAGCTAATAAAGGTAATAATTACTTAATCATTATTAAAATAATGATTAAGTATGAGTAAAATTAATAAATTAACTATTTATTATTGGACTGTAGACACCCAATTTTTGCGTTCCCTGTACTAACCATGACAGGAGGGCAAAATCGTCAATTGAGCCGGCTTGCGGGAGCGACGGAATGGGCACAAGTGCGCTCGTCCAACCCCATCGCAATGATTGGCGACCAAGGCTGACGTGACAATAAAGCCGTCTGAAGCAGGCATTCCCGTATGAGGTGGCACGTCTCCTGGAAATTCCCGGACTGCAAAATACGAGCCTGTCAGCGAAAACCGACGTTACGGCACGAAAATCGAGGCGTGGCACGAAAAACGAGAAAGTCAAACCGTCCAGCCGCGGATTGATCTGCGGCCAAATAGTGCTCCTTTTGAAAACACGGAACTCGAAACACGGAACTCGAAATCAGGTGAGTGGAAGGCAGGCGGCTGGCTTTGGCCAGCCTATTTCAGCTCAGTTTCGTGCAGCATACAGGCAGTTGAGCAATTTTGGAGAAGAAGGAGAATTCAGCAGCAAGAAGCACGGAAATAGAGAGGATAAAGAGAAAATTTTTGCAATCAAATAGGAAGAAAAGAGAGAAAAAAAGAGAGGATTTATTTCTTTTGATTTTGATTGTATCAAATACACTCCTTATCCTATTCAAATACACAAGTTCACATCCATTTGAGATCATTTTGCAAGGTGAAAATTCGTATTTGTTCTAGCAATTTATATCATATTGATTGGTTAAATTAGATGTAATTTTCATGTATCTTGTTGAACAATCATGGATTAGGGATTATTAGGGAGGTTTCCATCGGAACAAAATTCTTCCTAATAACCCGAGGATATCCAATTGATGAAATCTCTAGCTTGTTTGTGGTGATTCATTGGGTGTAATTTATTTAGATTGTCATTTTCGGATATCATGGCGTATTAGATAAATCCGGGTTGGTTAGTTATGTAGTATTCATTTTGTGGGCATGTAGTAATCCCGTGTGAGCCTAGGAATGCGGCCCCGTGGTCCAAATCCGATGATGGACATTTTGATGTATTTGATAGATTTAAGATGCTCGTTTTGTAATATGTAACCGTCGGGCCTTAAAACGACGCTAAGGTGAGAATCGGGTTTAAGGCCCCGTATTAGTGGAATATGTGATTGTTGGCATTCGGGGATATTTTGATAGCTGACATGCCCATGAATAGCCCCGACGCGTATTTATGCTTGATTAGATTTTGTGACACAAAAATGATTTCAAAGGATTAAATGATAAAGATTTTTCTAAAATCAATCAAAGTAGGATATTAGCATCACGAGGCTAAAAATTGGAAATGCTAACGAAAGTCGATTCCTGTTCTATGAGAAAGCTAAAGAAAAGTTGTTTTCAAATGGCACGAAAAATGGTTTTATAAAAGAACTAAATGTTTTAATTAAACCTTGATATATAGGGCGAAAGGGATCCTAGAAATTGCCTATCATTTATGAAAGCAACGTACAAATCTCGATTCCTATTTTGGCTAAAGGTTTAATAAACTCCTATTTTTGCCAAAACGGCACCTAATGAAAATCTCCTAGTTTTGACAATTAAAATCAAACCTTTTTTTCATAAAGCTTTCTCGTGTATGCCGAAAAGACATTCCAAAGCGTTCCCAAAATTAAAGCACGACTTTCCCTAAAAATCCAAATGATTCTTTCATACAAACTCACCACAACATTCATATAGGTACACACACACACACGCTCACATACACACCTATTTCATGAATTAAAGGATAGGACAGCATCAAGATTGCGGTAACCGTGTTTCATGGAAGTCGAGGGGTGCCTAACACCTTTCCCTCACTTAAGCAAGCCCCCGAACTCTATGAATCTCGATTCGCAGACCAATTAATTCGGAGTCACATATGAGCCAGCGATTTATAAAAAAAATGAAAACTCGGATGAGTTGGTACATCCATTTCAAATATACCAACTGGCGACTTTGGTTAATTGGCTCATCATAAAAAACGATCTTTCAAAACCCCGTCGACATCAATGCCGACCTTTTCCAAACATCATCTAATAACAAAGGCTAAAATCCGAAAAGGACAATATCGCATTAGAGACGAAAAACCGGCGTCGACAGCTGGCGACTCTGCTGGGGAAATTAGAGGGCTTAAGCCGCGTTCAAATCTTGATGCTATCCTATCCTTTTAAAATTCATAAAATGTGTGTGTGTGCGATATTTTGATTTTTTTTACTTTTGTTGTATGAATGTGTGTTTTGCCCAATAAATGAATGATTGAATGGAATTACTTTACTTTTAAGTAATCATTTGCATACGGTGAGGGCGATGAATGTGAATGTATGTTGAGAGAGTACCTCCTCTTGAGGCGAACCTGTCGGTTGCTTATTACTGGACTCGAAGGGGCTGCTCCCCGGAGATGGCACAGGAAACGCACCACCCAAATCTGCTCCAATCGAAAGGGCTCAGACGAATAGATTGCGAAGATTTGGGGACCTTCATGCCGAAAAGCCCGTGAGAGTAACCCTAGGATAGGTCAGCCTCAGATTAACCCTACGCAGGAAAAGTCTCTTCATGCCTTTTTACATTTCACACGTAAATGTCATGATCTCATTCATATATGCCTCCCTTTTTGTCAAGAGAAATTACTAACCTCTATCTTTTGCAGGGAACAACAGGGGGAGCTTAACAAAATCGTGTTTGGCATGTGTTATTGCATTAAAGGACTACTAACTTTCTGTTTTACAAGGAAAGATTAAAAAACCCCAAAAAACACAAAAGTTACAGCTTTAGCATGCATCCACATTTTTTATTCCCCAGGACTAAACTTCGAACCCTGGTTTATGTAGGATTGCTCCTCAAACCCGTTCGCAGTCTAAAAGGGCCCAAAACTCTATATCTGAAATGGCTGATATTCCATCTACCAATTCCGGTTCCATATCTAGGGAGGAATTTGATGACTTTAAGAAGCAGATGTTAGAAATGGCCATAATGCTAAAGGAGCAGTTGATGCCCAGACAGGAACCACCTAAGGAGGATCCACCTCAACTTAAGGGCGAGCCAGTCGTCCCAAAGGCCATTCCCGCACCAAACAAAACAGTAATTACTATCCCGAAAGAGGGAGATACAGATGACCTGCGGAAGAAAATGAGACAAATGGAGGATACCATCCAATATATAAAGGGCATAGGGTCCCTGGGCAGGGTTAACTATTCAGATTTATGTGTCTTCCCCGGAGCCAGATACCCGGAGAAATTTAAAATCCCCGAGTTTGAAAAATACAACGGGAAGGGGGATCCCTACACACACCTGAAAATCTACATCGGGGAGCTTGGATCTTACGCCGAAGATGAGGGTCTAAGGATGTAGCTGTTCCAGAAAAGCTTAACGGGGGAGGCAAGAATCTGGTATGCCCGCCTTGACAACGCCCGAATCCACAACTGGGAGGAATTGGCCCATACCTTCTTAACCCAATACAGCTTTCAGGCCCAGATGGCCCTTGACAGGTACCAAATGACAAAAGTTAAGAAGCAACCTAGGGAATCCTTCAGGGAATATACGCAACGATGGAGGGGCATGGCCGCACAGGTGAACCCCCCGATGAGCAAATCAGAGATGGTGATGACCTTTGTAGACATTCAAGAAGCACCGTATTATGAACGAGTCATCTCGGGGATTAGAAGACCCTTTGCTGAAATGATTAAACATGGAGAGATGGTGGATATGGGGTTGAAATCGGGCAAAATCCGGGATTTTACGGCTTTGGAAACAGCTGCAGAATAAATACAGAACGGAAACTATGGCAGCACTTCCCGGAGGGTCGAAAAGAAGAAGGAAGAGGATGTTTCCCTCATCCTGCAAGGGTCATCCAGAAAAACAGAAAGCCATCTTCCGGTACAGGTGCAGAGGGTAGGGCCATCCCGACAGCCTAACTTCACAGATCAGAGGGCAGAAGGGCGAAGGAGATATGAGGCCTCGCAAAATCGAGTATTCACCCCGCTCGGGGAGCCTCTTGAACAGGTATTAGCGGTATTAGTAGCCCAAAAGAAGATAGTTGGTTTGGCACCCCCGAGTGACCCAAAGGGTAGAAGGTTCGACCCGAGCAAGCGATGTGCATACCACTCCAGTTCCCCTGGTCATGATACACAGGACTGTTGGACGTTGAAGCACAGAATCCAAAACCTGATTAACAGTGGGGAAATTGTGGTGGAACAGCCAGACTCCCCGAATGTTAAGGCAAATCCCCTGCCAAGACATGATGGAGGGGGGGTCAATGCGACGGAGGCGAGTGAAGCTGGGGGGCCGCCAAGGTTGAACTATGTGCAGAAAATTGAGGAAATGATCAACGTGATACATGATCATGGGAGTGCACGGGGAATGCCCATCAGGTTGATAGGGGTAAGTACGAATAGCACGGAGGGACCTGTCAAGTTGACGGCTCCGAGGCTACTCATCCTTGCGGCAAGGCCGCAAATCCCTATCTGTAGTCTAAAGACGGTACCCTGGAATTATGGGGGGATGCCAGAGGAAGCGGCCAGTTGTGCTTCTGTGACGACAAGGGGGAACCCCTTATATTTTCCCGGGCGAGTCCTTGAGAGCCAAAAGAAGAAAATTGAAGAGATTTCCGAGGAAAGGGCCATAGAATTCTTGAAAAGGATGGATCACCCGGAAACAAGAGGGATCCAGATTTTAAATGAGGAGTCAACCATAACATCAGTCATGGACTTGGTGTTGTCATCCAGTGAGCATTGCAAAACCCTGGCGAAGGTTCTGGAGGAGGCATACGTGCCCAAGAAAATTAGTGAGGAAGGTTTTGGCCAGTTGGTGGGCCACCAATTGGAGAACGATGTAATATCCTTTACGGATGAGGACATACCCAAGGAGGGAAGGGGACACCGGAAACCGCTACATATTGCGGTAATCTCCTCGGGTTATATCATGAATGGGGTGCTGATTGATGGAGGATCGGCATTGAATATCTGTCCCCTCAGTACTTTGTAGAAGATGAACATCAATCCCAAGCGCCTACGAGCCAGTCATGTGGTGGTGCGAGCTTTCGATGGTTCCCGGAGGGATACAATGGGAGAAATTGAATTGCCAGTGGAAATAGGACCTTGTACTTTTGATATCTCTTTCCAGGTCCTGGACATTGCGGCCAGCTATAACCTGTTATTGGGGAGGCCGTGGATCCACATGGCCGGGGCAGTTCCTTCCACGCTACACCAACAAATCAAGCTAATCATCGACGGGAATATGGTAACAATCTCGGCAGAATGTGATGACCCTTCTCCTCCCAGAAATGACCTGCCAGTGATTAATGTGGACGAGTCGGCGGCGCCGGCTAGTTTTCAGGCGTTGGAAATCAGCACTCCCCACTATAGATGCCTGGGAGCTCCAGCCATGAAACCTAGGGTCTCTCCAGAACTCACCCTCGTTGCAAAGGAGATGATGAAAATGAATTTCCAGCCTGGACAGGGGTTAGGAAAAATCAGCCAAGGAATCACCGAGCCCGTTCAACTACCTCATCAGATAGGTAAAGCAGGGTTGGGATATCGCGAAGGCGTAGCACGGAGACACCGTCAAGGTGCGGCTCCGATTCGGCTGGCAGGCAGTCTGGTGACCAAGGTCAATAATGAGCAGAGGATTAGCGAGCCTGTGATTGAGTCAGGGGATGAAAAATTAACCCCCACAAGTGATGAATCGGCCAAGAGGGAGAGTTTCCTACAGGAGGTCGCAAAAGAGTTTGAAACCAAGTGTTATATCCCCGGACAATTAACGAGCAGTAGAGAGGGGATGGATGTTGTCATGCCACCGGGAGCCCAACAAGTGGTGCCTGTCATCGATTGGGCAGGGCTAGTTATTCCTGAAGAGGATAAAAAGAGGGACTCAGGCGATATAGCCGTAATCATCGGGGAAGTGTCCGGTGTGAAGCCCCCTCTTATCCAGCGCATTTCATCTGACCTGACCGTCGACAACTGGACCATGAAACCAGTAATATCCAAACAAGGGTAAAACCCGACATCAGGGTGGTAGACCCCATAGGATGGGAGAATGAAGAAGTTTATTTTTGTTTGTTGTTTTATATTTTGCATAATTATGTCGTTTCTTCATGTTATTTGAAAATGTGATCGTCGTGGAAAATAACTTATATATGACAAGTATTTTGTTTCATGTCAGGTGTACCAATTTGAGTAATCCTTGCCTAACAAACGGTCTTTCAAATTTGAATGATGATTATGATTTTGACATTGAGCTGGATTTCGATTTAATGGGCATTGAACAAGACGAGACAGATTACGACGACGCGCCTGACGAGATCAAAGGATGGGTCGAGGATAAACCCAAACCCAACTTGGACCAAACCGTCACCATTGATGTTGGAACCCCGGACAAGCCAAAAGAACTCAAGATAGGGACGGACCTTACCCCCAGCCAAAAAGCTGAAATGACTAAATTACTAAACCAATATGAGGATGTCTTTGCCTGGTCTCATGAGGATATGATCGGATTGTCCACCGATATTGTGGTACATCGATTTCCCATCAAGGAGGGTTTCAGGCCTGTCAAGCAAAAATTAAGAAAGTTGAAACCGGAGTGGAGCTTAAAAGTGAAGGAAGAGATCATCAAGCAGTTTAGGGCGGGAATCATTATGGTGTCCACTTACCCAGAATGGCTGTCCAATGTAGTCCCAGTGGCTAAGCCTGGAGGGAAGGTGAGGGTATGTGTAGATTATAGAGATCTAAACAAGGCCAGTCTCAAAGATAACTTTCCGGTGCCTTTCATACACATCCTGGTGGATAACACAGCCCAGTACGAAATGTATTCTTTTGTCGATTGCTTTGCGGGGTATCATCAGATAATGGTGGCGGAAGAAGATCGGGAAAAGACCGCATTCATCACCCCCTGGGGCACTTTCTGCTATAGACGATTGGCTTTTGGTCTCACGAATGCGGGGGCTACTTATCAGAGAGCCATGATGGCCCTGTTCCACGATATGATGCATAAGGAGATAGAGGTCTACGTGGATGACATTATTGTGAAATCAAGGGTAGAATCTGACCATATAACCCATCTTAAAAAGTTATTCGATCGGCTCAGAAAGTATAATTTAAAGCTCAATCCAGCAAAGTGTGCTTTCGGAGTGCAGTCGGGTAAGCTCTTGGGATTCCTGGTTAGTGATCGAGGCATTGAGTTGGATCCAGCAAAGATTAAGGCCATTGTGGATATGCCGGCACCTCACACAGAGAAAGAGATAAGAGGATTCCTCGGAAGGATAAACTTCATCAGCCGTTTTATATCCCACTTGACGACTACATGTGAGCCAATTTTCAAACTGTTAAGAAAAGGTGATTCCCAAGAATGGAATGAGCAATGTCAGAAGGCTTTTCAGACCATTAAAAAGCAACTGACGGAGGCACCAGTGCTGGTACCCCCGAGGGATGGGATCCCTCTGTTTATGTATATATCGGTCAATGCCATCGCGATGGGATGTATGATGGGGCAGAAGAATGAGGCAGGTCAAGAGCAGGCCATCTATTACCTCAGCAAGAGATTTAGCCAATGTGAACAGAATTACACTCCCATCGAGAAGACCTGTTGTGCTCTGGCCTGGACTGCAGGGAGATTACAGCACTACCTCCATGGGCATACTACATACCTGATATCAAGAATGGATCCCCTGAAATATATTTTTGAAAGGCCCATGCTGAACTGTCGGTTGTCCAGATGGCAGTTAATCTTACAACAGTTCGACATGGTGTACGTAACTCAGAAAGCCATGAAAGGGCAGGGAATTGCAGATCAGTTGGCGGAAACCCCGTCCGGAGGGATGGAGCCGTTAGAAACTCCTCTGCCGGGCGAAGATATATTTTGGGTATCACACGCGAAATATGATGACGAGGGACAGTTCTGGAAGCTGTATTTTGATGGTGCCATGAATGCTGAGGGGGCAGGAGCCGAAGCGGTCCTGGTCTCTATCACTGGAGAGCAGTACCCTGTGGCCACTAAACTGAAATTCAGCAATTCGAACAACACCGCTGAATACGAGGGATGTATCTTGGGACTCCGCTTTGCCCGCGATATAAGAGTGAAGAGACTAGCGGTGTTCGGGGATTCAGAATTGGTAATCAGACAAGCGATCGGGGTATACAACACAAGGGAGCTCCGGTTACTTCCATACTATCGTTGTGTTATCCAGTTGATGCAAGAGTTCGAAGATATCGCTTTCCGACATATCCCCCGGGGACGGAATGATTTTGCCGATGCCTTGGCAACCCTGGCGTCCTTAATCCACGTAATCAAGAACAGGGACATTCCACAGATTGAGATAGCCGTACAGAATGCCCCGGCATATGAGGAACATGTGGCAGTGTTATCAGACGAGGTGGTGTTGACAAGGCAGCCCTGGTATCACGACATAAGGGAATACCTGAGGGACAGATCCATTCCTGATCAGGCAAGCCGAGCTGAGAGGATGAGGATTCAAAAGATGGCGATGAAATTTTATCTAAGTGGGGATTCACTCTACAGGAGGGATGCTGGTTTGGGACTGCTGCAATGCGTAGATGAGACGCAGGCCCAAAGGATTATGAACGAAATACATGGTGGAGTGTGTGGGCCACACATGAGTGGACCGATGCTGGCCAAAAAGATCTTGAGGACAGGGCATTATCGGTTAACGCTGAAAGCCGATTGCGATGATCATGTCAAACGGTGTTACCAATGCCAGGCGCACGGTAATTTGATCCATACGCCTCCCAATGAACTGCACTGTATGACCTCCCCGTTGCCATTTTCAATGTGGGGAATGGATGTAATCGGACCAATAGAGCCCAAAGCAAGCAACGGACACCGATTCATTTTCGTCATGATCGATTACTTCACCAAATGGGTAGAAGCAGCTTCTTTCCCCAAAGTAACTCAGGAGGTCATCGTCGGTTTCATCAGGAATAATGTCATTTGTCGATACGGGCAACCCGAGGTCTTGGTCTCCGACAATGCCAAGAATTTGAACAATGCCCTCATGAAGGGATTATGCGACCAGTTTAGGATCAAGCACCTCAATTCCGTCATTTACCGTCCTAAGATGAATGGGGCAGTGGAGGCTGCAAATAAGAACATCAAGAAGATCATGGCGAAAATGTCTGCTAATCATCGGGGATGGCCGGATTTGTTACCCCTCACCCTGCTGGCATACCGAACATCAACGCGTACTTCTACAGGGGCAACCCCTTACGCTTTGGTGTATGGAATGGAGGCCGTTCTGCCAGTTGAGGTTGAAATGGCGTCCCTCAGAATAGTGATCGATGCTCAGATAAGCGAGGAGGATTGGATGCAAAGTCGATATGACCAATTGGCCCTAATTGATGAAAAGAGGGTAGCCGCGGTTTGGCATGGTCAGTTATATCAACAAAGGATCTCTCGATCATACGACAAAAGGATAAGACCTCGAAAGTTCAAGGAAAATGATTTGGTGCTAAAAAGAGTCATGCCTTGTCAAGACGAAGCCAAGGGGAAGTTCGCCCCGAACTGGGAAGGACCATTTGTGATTAAGAAGGTGCTATCCGGAGGAGCCCTCATATTGCAAGAAATGGATGGTGAGGTATTTCCACAACCCCTCAATTCTGACTCGGTGAAGCGGTTCTATGCTTGAGTCATCAGTTCCTTTTTTTCTTTTGAGAGCGAACTACGTAGGACCTGATCTCCCAACTTGTGGGGGTACGTAGGCAGCCATCATGGCGCGGTCCGACCCCTTAAAAATAATCCTTTCCCTAACCAAAACCAATTTTCGACATCTAGATAAAACCTTCCTACACCCTCAAAACCTTCCCAAAGCCAACGGCCTAACCAGCTTCATCCCAAAGGACATAACCTTGATCCAACCAAACAGTTATCCAAAATTTGAGATTCAATCCAATGAAATCAAAAGGTGTGCGACAATATCTGTCAGATCTCCATCAAAACTTGAGAAGAGAAAGAAGGCGAAATTCAAAATCGTGGTCAACTGGATAAAATGAAGATCCAATGAAAGGCAATGATACGACAAAAAGGAAAAATGACTAAATTTAAATGCATGTCTATATATATAAGTCATTTTGTTACAAGATTTCCCTTTCGATAACCGATGAAACTAACATAGTCTATGCAGGAAATAAAATAATCTACAAATCTGAAACTAGCTGAAGCAAGACGGACAAAGTAGTAGATAGATCTGAAGCATCAGCATCTCCTGCAATCTGCTGCCCCATCATATCAATACGATCCAGTAAAGCAGTGGCTCGGCTGACAGTCCCAAAATGAGCATCTACAACTGCCCTGGTCTGAAATACAATGGCCTCTCTGTCAGCAATGGCAGCGTCTCTAGCCCGAATGACATCATCTCTCTCGACAAGAGCGGCATCCCTTTCGGCCTCAGCAGTAATCAAGGCCAGGCAGAGTCGGGTATCCTCAGTAACCTGACTTGGGGTAGAATCAGCTGCGATGGAGTGGTCTGTGGTATCCTCTAGGAAAATCACTCCAGAGTCATCAAAGGCCCCAGTCTGACTCAAACCAGCCGGATCCAAGTCTCCGCGCAACCACTGCACGTAAGCAAATGTCTGGATGTGACAACTCTCACTATATTCGGCAAAGATCCGGCGGGACCAAAGATCGTATACCTGCAGTAGATCCCTCTCTGTCCGGGATGATATAAGGAATCGGTAGGCGGCTGCACCCGCGAAGAGGTGTAAATCCTCTGTCTGATCAAACTGCCCCATAACCGCCAGGGGATGATAAGTCGTCACGCCCCTCAAGCCAGCAATAGGGATGAAATCCAGGGTGGGCACGTGAGTCAAGAAGCTCATAAAGGAGCAATAGCCCGAATAGACCAAGAGATGAAATGGATCCTCAATGACCGACAAAAATAATGTCCAGGAGGCCACATCAGTACAGCTCACAGGACGAAACGAGAACTGCGCGGCTATGTCGTGGCTGAAGCAAAACCCTTGGCGACGGAAATGGCCGATGGGACTGAGATGACTCATGAACCACACGTATAACAAAGTCAAGCTCCCTCTGAATACCCTGCCTCGGAAAGATTGACAGTATGAAGCTGACATGTAGGTATCCGCCAATATCATGGGAAGAATGGTGTGATCCTCCTGAAGGGCTCGAACGGCCGCGACAACCCGCATGTCCAACTGATCAGGTCCTGCGGGCAAGTACAGAACTGAAATGACACAGGCCATCAAAACATCCACTCTCAAAGCGCCCCAGCGCTCCTCGGACACGGAAAAATCACCGAAGAAAAGACAGAAGCTATCGGGTGAGCCAAATCGGTCAATCAAGAACTGAAGGGGAACCAGGTGGTCTGATGTGATCACCGATAACAGGACAGTCCTCCGCAATCCAGTGAAGGTCAAGAACTGACGGCGCATAGGACCAACTGTAACCCTGGCGCAGGGACCGTCCAAAGGCAAATCAGTAAAGCGGGCATACTCCTCAAGGGTAGGGGTCATCTCCACTGTCCCTAACCTGAACACCTGACGGGCGGGAGTCCAGTGGCTCAGAATACCCTCCACGAAGCCAGCCCGCACCTGAAAGGATAATAAGGACCAAGAATGGCCCAAAAGACCATCTGCAATAACCCTGTCGGCCGGCAATAAACTGTCTAACCAGTGGAGGAGACTACCGGCCAACCCTGTGGGAGGAAGGGAATCCAAACGTACCACGACATCTGAGGACGACATCTGTGGAAAAATAGTATCAAAAAAACTGTACAGGGGTCATTTTCTATCCATGAAAAAAAGCATGCATCATGCAGTTAATAATAAAGCAAATAAATTTCATAGATATAAAAGATAAAAATGAGTAAATGAGTTCAGTACATAGTGCATAAAATGGAAAAAAAAATAAGTCTAAACAGGTACAGGTACAAAAGCCCTATCCTATCCTGATCTAAATAAAATCAATCTCATCTATGAAAGCGGGATCCTCAAACTGATCCCCTGGGGTCGTCGAAGTCGGAGGACCGAAATTCATGTCCGGAATGTAGGGCTGCGCTGTGGCATCAGACGAGCTCGGGCCCGCATCATAACCCGCACCATCAGGATCGTAGGCATAAACATCCTCTGGAGTCCGGCCCAGCACCCGAAGATATAGGGACAGCTGGTCTACCTGACAGGTCAGGGTGGCGATCTGCTCAGCATGGGTAGGGCTCTGAACGCAGGCTGCCCAGTCCGTCATCATCACTGAACCGGGGACCATATCCCCGAGGAAGAATGTGGCCCGGGTCTGAGGACCGATGGTGCGGGGCACCCACCAAGTACGGAAAGCATCACTCGTACTGGGACCCGTAGAAAGCATCCGGTCGTCCTCCCCTGCAAGCATGATCTCTGAAGGCTGAGAATCCAGCGGCCAGGAGGTAGTGAAAGGAAGGGAATGCGGGATGCGGATCTCTCCAGTAACGCATCTGAATGCGCGCTCCCCCAGGTACATCACCCATCCTCCAACACTCTGCAAAGTGAGGCGACGGGTGGAAAGCTCAAACTCCGGGCCAAAAGGATGCCCATCAGCAAAACCCACGGTCAGATGCTCGGAGAGGTAGGGAACCTAGACGACATCAGCAGCCGTGATCAGCTCCAGCTGGATGCGGCAGTGTGCAAAGCTGCCAGATACCGGGACCTCCTCCAAGGTGCTATGATGCCATCTCCGGCCCCGGGGATAAGTGTCCAGGCCAAGAGTGGTGACAGGCCTCAGACATGGGAGACGCTCGTAGGCCCAGAACTGCGAACAGAAACAGTGAAAAGCATGAGTAACCGATAAATGCAGAAAAGGGAAATAAATGAAGGAAAGGGGAAGAGAAGCCTCACCAGCAGAAAATGATAGAATCCCAGCCAAGCATCTGTCTGGCCCTCCGAACGTAGACGCAAACCGTGGAGGAAATAGGCAAAAGTGAAAGACCCCCAATCATAGTCGCTGATCCGGTCCACGTCTCTGACAGCCCCTACGACGCTGAAATGAATGGTGGAGGAGTTGTTCCCTAGGAAACAACCGCTCATAATGGTCAGGAACAAGCGTCATAGCAGAATGTCCCGGGTGCCCCGATCCGCTGGAATAGGCAGTGCATACAGACCCCCGACAGCATCGACAGCCAAAGCACCGGACCGAATACTACGGGCCTTAAAGACCCGGTCCTCAGCGGCGAAGCCCAGTAAAGCTCGGACCTCTACTGGAGTGATGTCAAGATCCAGAGGGACCCGGGATCCGGTGAACTCTATGCCGGTAATATACCTCCAATCCCAGGGGGTCAGCACAACCTCGCAGTCAAGAAGGTGAAGAGACTACGTCTGGTGGAACCAGCGCTCGGACAAGGCCCTCATGTAACCCCAGGGGCACTGGCGGGGAATGATGGTGAAGAAGTGACGAAAGCCCCAGGAGTCCACCACCGCCCGGTACTCGCTGTGCAGAGCTGTATAGAGGGAGTAGATGTTGAACCAGTTGCCCCTCAGCTGAGTAAACTCCGGCACCTGCGGCAATCACCAAAGGATCAGTCCAGGTAGAACGGGAATTGAGAAATTGAAAGTGAAATGAGAATGGAATTGAATATACCTCATTAGCTACAAGAGATGCCGAGGGGTGACGACTGAGATCCCGACCCAAGAGATCGGGTATCTGCACAGGGGCGCCAGAAGGAGCCTGATGAGTAGATGGAGCTGGTATGCTGGAGGATGGTCCCTCTGCCACAACCTCCGGAGGTGCAGCCTCCTCAACGTCCAGATGATCGGGACGGATGACAGCCTCCGCCAAGCGGCGAGCCTGACGGGTCCGAGGAAGAACAGGGGTAGGTGCGGCCCTACGACGGCGAACACCCGATGTCCGAGACGCAGAAGAGCTACTAGGAGCGTCGGGATCCATAGCTGGAATGGAATATCAGGCAAGGAGGAAGGTAAGTTCCCTTTTTTTAAATTAATTATGTCACAAATATTCCAATATTTATCGTAGAATTAATGCAACATTATGCATGTTTATGGCATGTGCATCCAAAAAAAAAAAATCGGCAGAGTTCCGTTTGTAAAATGGACATCCCAGGCATAAGCCAAACATGTTTTCCATCAATCCAAACCTCAAACAGATCAAATTTGCATTTATATGTTTAATTACAGCATGTAAAGGACCATAATGCATGATTTTCTTTCAAAAAAGGAACAACAGATATGTGGGACTGCATCATGAGCATAAAATAGGACTCACACAATTTATACATATCATGTATATATGATAATACATAGCATAGCATTGTAAAGCATACATTTCTATCTCTAGCATGTAAATAGCCAAATGTATAGCAAAATATTGACGAAATTGAAAAGTGAATGGTCAAAGTGTTACCTGTAGCGCGTAGATCGATCCTACCGGAGCGGTTTTTGCAGAAAGGTTGGAAAACTCGATAAAAGGTCCTTGCAAACGAGCAAAATTGCAAGAATCTATGTGGGGTACGAAGTTGAAAGTAACAGATCGGGAAGTGGCGAGCCGCTTAAGAAACCGATCTTGGCCGCAGATCTATCTGCGGCTGGCCGCAGATCAATCTGTGGCTGGCCGCAGATCCATCTGCGGCTGGCCCTGGTGGGTCCCCTTGGTTCCCTTGCAGCCGTTTGATGTGTCTAGTGAAAATGAATTACGAGATGGGTGACCGGCGACGATACCCGGCCCCGACGAGACAATCGACCGGCGACGATAACCGGCAATTACGAGATGGATGTCCGGCGACGAAAACCGGCTCCGACAAGATAACCAACCGGCGACGATAACCGGGGGTTACGAGATGGGTGACCGGCAACGATACCCGACCCCGACGAGACATTCGACCGGCGACGATAACCGGCGATTACGAGATGGATGTCCGGCGACGAAAACCGGCTCCGACAAGATAACCAACCGGCGACGATAACCGGGGGTTACGAGATGGGTGACCGGCGACGATACCCGGCCCCGACGAGATAATCGACCGGCGACGATACCCGGCGATTACGAGATGGATGTCCGGCGACGAAAACTAGCTCCGACAAGATAACCAACCGGCGACGATAACCGGGGGTTACGAGATGGGTGACCGGCGACGATACCCGGCCCCGACGAGACAATCGACCGGCGACGATAACCGGCGATTACGAGATGGATGTCCGGCAACGAAAACCGGCTCCGACAAGATAACCAACCGGCGACGATAACCGGGGGTTACGAGATGGGTGACCGGCGACGATACCCGGCCCCGACGTGACAATCGACCGGCGACGATAACCGGCGATTACGAGATGGATGTCCGGCGACAAAAACCGGCTTCGACAAGATAACCAACCGGCAACAATAACCGGGGGTTACGAGATGGGTGACCGGCGACGATACCCGGCCCCGACGAGACAATCGACCGGCGACGATAACCGGCGATTACGAGATGGATGTTCGGCGACGAAAACCGGCTCCGACAAGATAACCAACCGGCGACGATAACCGGGGGTTACGAGATGGGTGACCGGCGACGATACCCGGCCCCGACGAGACAATTGACCGGCGACGATAACCGGCGATTACGAGATGGATGTCCGGCGACGAAAACCGGCTCCGACAAGATAACCAACCGGCGACGATAACCGGGGGTTACGAGAGGGGTGACCGGCGATGAAACCCGGCCCCGACAAGACGATCATCCGCATTGACACCCTTTTATGAATGTTTTGCATCCATTGCATCCTGCGTTGCATCCTAAATCCTATGTGTTGCATCACGTATGTGTTATCATCCTTGTGCACTGTCATTCATGCATCGAGTGTCTATTCTTTATCCTGTTCATTTCACTAAACATTGCATAAACATGATAAAGATGGGCAGCTGTAGACACCCAATTTTTGCGTTCCCTGTACTAACCATGACAGGAGGGCAAAATCGTCAATTGAGCCGGCTTGCGGGAGCGACGGAATGGGCACAAGTGCGCTCGTCCAACCCCATCGCAATGATTGGCGACCAAGGCTGACGTGACAATAAAGTCGTCCGAAGCAGGCATTCCCGTATGAGGTGGCACGTCTCCTGGAAATTCTCGGACTGCAAAATACGAGCCTGTCAGCGAAAACTGACGTTACGGCACGAAAATCGAGGCATGGCACGAAAAACGAGAAAGTCAAACCGTCCAGCCGCGGATTGATCTGCGGCCAAATAGTGCGCCTTTTGAAAACACGGAACTCGAAACACGGAACTCAAAATCAGGTGAGTGGAAGGCAGGCGGCCAGCCAGCCGCAGATCAATCTGCGGCTGGCTTTGGCCAGCCTATTTCAGCTCAGTTTCGTGCAGCATACAGGCAGTTGAGCAATTTTGGAGAAGAAGGAGAATTCAGCAGCAAGAAGCACGGAAATAGAAAGGATAAAGAGAAAATTTTTGCAATCAAATAGGAAGAAAAGAGAGAAAAAAAGAGAGGATTTATTTCTTTTGATTTTGATTGTATCAAATACACTCCTTATCCTATTCAAATACACAAGTTCACATCCATTTGAGATCATTTTGCAAGGTGAAAATTCGTATTTGTTCTAGCAATTTATATCATATTGATTGGTTAAATTAGATGTAATTTTCATGTATCTTGTTGAACAATCATGGATTAGGGATTATTAGGGAGGTTTCCATCGGAACAAAATTCTTCCTAATAACCCGAGGATATCCAATTGATGAAATCTCTAGCTTGTTTGTGGTGATTCATTGGGTGTAATTTATTTAGATTGTCATTTTCGGATATCATGGCGTATTAGATAAATCCGGGTTGGTTAGTTATGTAGTATTCATTTTGTGGGCATGTAGTAATCCCGTGTGAGCCTAGGAATGCGGCCCCGTGGTCCAAATCCGATGATGGACATTTTGATGTATGTGATAGATTTAAGATGCTCGTTTTGTAATATGTAACCGTCGGGCCTTAAAACGACGCTAAGGTGAGAATCGGGTTTAAGGCCCCATATTAGTGGAATATGTGATTGTTGGCGTTCGGGGATATTTTGATGGCTGACATGCCCATGAATAGACCCGACGCGTGTTTATGCTTGATTAAATTTTGTGACACAAAAATGATTTCAAAGGATTAAACGATAAAGATTTTTCTAAAATCAATCAAAGTAGGATATTAGCATCACGAGGCTAAAAATTGGAAATGCTAACGAAAGTCGATTCCTATTCTATGAGAAAGCTAAAGAAAAGTTGTTTTCAAATGGCACGAAAAATGGTTTTATAAAAGAACTAAACGTTTTAATTAAACCTTGATATATAGGGCGAAAGGGATCCTAGAAATTGCCTATCATTTATGAAAGCAACGTACAAATCTCGATTCCTATTTTGGCTAAAGGTTTAATAAACTCCTATTTTTGCCAAAACGGCACCTAATGAAAATCTCCTAGTTTTGACAATTAAAATCAAACCTTTTTTTCATAAAGCTTTCTCGTGTATGCCGAAAAGACATTCCGAAGCGTTCCCAAAATTAAAGCACGACTTTCCCTAAAAATCCAAATGATTCTTTCATACAAACTCACCACAACATTCATATAGGTACACACACACACGCTCGCATACACACCTATTTCATGAATTAAAGGATAGGACAGCATCAAGATTGCGGTAACCGTGTTTCATGGAAGTCGAGGGGTGCCTAACACCTTCCCCTCACTTAAGCAAGCCCCCGAACTCTATGAATCTCGATTCGCAGACCAATTAATTCGGAGTCACATATGAGCCAGCGATTTATAAAAAAACGAAAACTCGGATGAGTTGGTACATCCATTTCAAATATACCAACTGGCGACTCTGGTTAATTGGCTCATCATAAAAAACGATCTTTCAAAACCCCGTCGACATCAATGCCGACCTTTTCCAAACATCATCTAATAACAAATGCTAAAATCGGAAAAGGACAATATCGCATTAGAGACGAAAAACCGGCGTCGACATGGACATTATTAAATAAAGGTAATGGTTACTTAATCATTATTAAGTAATAATTAAACACAAGTAGAATTAATAAATTAATTATTTAACTAAGGTTAAATAGGGAATGAGAGATGAGGGGTGATAATTACTTAAATACCCTTAAAAGTGCATAGTAGCTAAGTGCGAATGAGATTAAAACAACTTATTTATTTTTAGTCTCTATTAGTTAGTGATACATTAATAAATTTATTATTTATTTTTATAAGTAATAAATAAGGATTAGTAACCCATACTTAGAGACAATTAAAGGTAATAATTTGAGTATTCAAAGGATAAGTAACCATGATTAACTATTAATTGTTTTAAATAATAGCTGGAGGTCATTAATTAATTTCTGTTTAGCTAATGTTAAATAGTAATTACATGTTGATAGAGTTAGTGAGGTAATGTAAATGAATTAAACAGTTATAAGTGACTGTTAGAGGGTGTTATTACCTCATGGAAATATTGATGGTAAATAATTTCTCAGTCTACAGATCAATTAAGTATCTTATAGAATTGAGACTGATCTATTGACTTATATGCTATATGAATTGTTTATTTGCTAAATAAATAGCATAAGTGAGTGCATCGATATACTGTTATACAATGCTAATGGATAAATCGACTTTACCAAATGATAGGTCATCCAAGGTCAATTAGTTAAAGCTAAAATTTATTGTAGCTGAGCAAACAGGCAAGTTCCCTAACTTCATTCTTTTAGTATATTGAATGCAAGTTCCATCTTACTTAACTTTTACATTGAGCAAGCTCTCTATTCCGAAACTTTAATTGTTGCAAGTTTCTTTTCATTTGAGCAGGCTACTATTGCATTGTAGCTTGAAATTTTATTCCAAGAATGCTTAAGTGGTTTAATTAATTTACAATTATTCCACATCAATATTATTGACACTCGCATTCGGTGCATTTGAATTCGTACATTTATTAAAGATCCGAAATTCACGAACTATTCATGATTAAGTCTGAACCCTTGTTCGGTCAGGCAAGTATGTGAGAATTTGTAAAAGCTATCCGAACCAATCAATGGTAAGGATTCTTAGACTGAATGAACACCCCTTTTATTATAGGGGAATACCCCAGGTACCGTATATAAGGTACAACAGCAGAGTTAAATGTTATTCATACACATGGCGTACGCGAGGCTGATCCCCTCAAGTACTTATTCTGTAGCCAGTAACCAGAGGGTCAACTAGCTATTGTCTCCTTTGGAAGTTATTGTTCAAAGTCTACTTGACTATCAATTGTTCTAAAAGCAATTATTGTTCTTGCTTTTGATAATTATATTGTTGAAATCTCTTTCTATATTCCTTTCATCATGATATATCCTTATTGTTGTACTTTAAACTTGCTGAGCAAACTCGTTGCTCACCCTTGCTATATCATGACTCCATTGCAGCTAAACCCGAGACATCAGGAAAGAGCAAAGAGAAAGAAAAGATGAAGTGATAAGGTACACGTAGCTGATTTTATCACAAGTGTAGTTAATTATTATTAATGTAATTTAAACCCTGATAGTTATTTGGGGTATGAAATTGTGTTAAGTATTTAAGGTTATTGTATCTTGGGACTAGTAACACCTTTCTAATGAACAACATATGTTTGTTATATTCCGCATTTTAGTCAATGTATGTTGTTGGAGGTGAATGTGGTATTAGATCGTGATGACCGGATCCGGGTAGTTGGAGACCCGAATTTGGGGGCGTCACAAAATACCACTTGAATCAGCTAGACACGGATTAAAATATTTCATTGCTTTCATATTAAGCCTTTGAAATCTTATTGCTGAATGGATAGAACTGTCCAACTAAATTAATTTGGTTTGGACTCCAGACTAAGAATGAACATCCTTAAATTGGGAAAACTTTTATATTGCGACAGAATAGTGGTGACGAAGAATGCAAATGTCGTTCCTAAACTAGTGTTAATCAACACAAAACATCCCTGAATTGGAAAATTCTGTTTGCGCTGAATAGCGGTGACGATGAACGCAAATGTTGTTCCTGTAGATAGCATCGATCAACACAGGGCATAACAGGCTGGTCACCTACGTGCCCGTAAGCCAGCCGGTTTGCAGATGAATTTCTATTAAAACCTTTTCAAAAATATGAAAAAGAAAATTTGTGGTCTTTATGACCCTTAGCATGATGCAAAAAGCTCTTCCTAAGCGAATCTTTTGAATTCCTGAGTTATTCATATTGCTTCACAATTATTGATCAATTGTGGAGGATTTCTATTCTGGCAGTTGGATATAGAAAGGATAAAGTTCCTTAGAAGAAAGTAGGTCGTAGAATACGACAATTTATAAGCGAATCCTTGAAGAAGGAAAAATGTAGAGTCATGAGAATTGAAAATTGAAAATTTCCTGATCATGAAATTGATGGAAATTTGGAAATTGCATGATAAGAAGGTATGAGCTTCTTAGAAAAAAGCGTGAATGTAAAGGTTAGTATGAAAACCTAGTTATGATGAGTAGAATGTGTACAGATGAGTATGTTATAATTTCGAGGACGATATTCTTAGAAAAAATGGTGAATGTGATATCCCGAATGTTTATGAGTTTAATAAATCACGATTGTGGATACAATGATCCTTAGAAAGGAAGTTTATGGGTTAAAGAAAGGAAATAGGTGATATAAATCCTAAAAGAATAGTAAGTTGAGGTTATTCAACGATAAAGCTGCAAGGTAACATAGACTTAAACCGAGTAGGAAAGGTTCGGTATTGTGATTCCGGGGACGGAATCTTTATAAGGAGAAAGGATGTGATGACCCGGATTTCTAGAAAATATTTAAATAAGAATTTAATAAATAAAATTCTTATTTGGTGATATGTGATGTGATATTATATTGCATAAGTGAATACGTGCTATGCAATATGTGATTTTTGTGAATAATAAATATATTATTATATATATTTATTATTTCATGTATAGAAATTGTAGAATCAATTTATTAAGAAGAAATGAGATGGGTAAAAAATTTATGATGAAGAAAATTATTAAAATAATTTATAATATTAAATTATTTTAATATAGTAAATTGGTTGTATTAAATATATTTAATAACCTCTATTTTATGGAAAGAATTTTGTAATACTATTACATTATTGAGAATAACGTATGCATGTTTGTAATATAGTGAATATATAATTATATTTACTATAATTAAATAAATTGTGAGAAAACAATTTATAGAAAGAAAAGAAAATAATTGAATATACTATTATATATTTGTTTGATTTGAAATAAATTGTGGGAATCAATTTATTTAAAGAGACGAATAGCTTTAAAGATACAAAACTTTTGTATCTATTAATGAGAAAATTAAAATAATTTATAATATTAAATTATTTTAATAGGAGTATGATGTAAACAAATTGTTAGAAGTAATTTATAGATAGAGATTAAATTGAAATTATATTATGAAATAATATAATTTGATTATAAAGTCTTGTAATGAATTCATTATGAATTAAATTTCATGACCAAGTAAATTAATTCACTTAATTAAATTGGTGAATTAAGGTAATATTTAAATTATGGTTAAATACATTAAAGTAATATATTTAATGAATAGAACTAAATTGTTAAAGACAATTTATGGGAAGAAGAAGATGCTTAAAGTTAATTATACAAAATTTGTTATGTATATTAAATAAGTAAATTATAATAATTAATGGAATATTAATTATTTTAATTGGTCCGTTACGTTAAATAAGGTGGATTGAAATAATTTATGATATTAAATTATTTTAATAAAGCAAGTTATTGCATTAAATAAATTATTTCTATTTAATGTATAACTTTCATTTTTATGGAAAAGATTTTTGGTGAAATATAAATGATTATTCATTAATTGAAAATGTATTACGCGATAAATACGGAAGAGTATGTAATAAGTGAATTAAAATAATTTATGATATTAAATTATTTTAAGAAAGTGGAAATTATTACATTGAAGGAAATAAAGAAATTTAATTTTCAAATTATTGGACTATTTGGGCCAAGAACAAACCCAAGTATTCATATATATACTTATGTATACATGGATTGGTAAGCTACTTGAATAATAATAATTAAGTCAAACTTTGAAAGTATGATAAATACTTGGTCAGCTAAACAAGGCATATGAGTAAGTCGGCAGTAAAGGATAAAGGCATGCAAGTCGGCTAAGAAAAAAAAATAAAAAAATAAGCCAAGCTCACCCTTAGCTCTTCCTTGCCAGTAAAGGAAAAACAAAACAAACAAGGAAAGTAGGAAGTGGAAGCAGGACGTGGAAAGGAAAATGTGGAGGTGGGAGAACCGGGGAGAGAAAGCAAAAGTTGGTTGCCTCTCCTGGTATGCATATAAGTATATGTATATTATACATGTACATACATGATGGAAAAAAAAACAAAACCAAGTAAGAAAAATAGAAAGAAAGAAGCGCAAGCAGTGGGTGGATCGGGGAGGAAGAAGGAAAATAGAGGGTTGACATTATCAGGTAAAATCTTAATAATTTCTCTCTGTTATCGTTATGGGTTTATATGAATTTATATTGAAACGTAGGTGAAGTTCAACCATAAAAAGTATGGGTTAATTACCGTACATGGGGTATTGGCCATGAAGTGTAAGGAAGTGGGCTTATTTCATTTAGTGTTAAAACCCCATATAACAACTGAAATCAATTCAAAACAATCTAAGAAGATAGTTAAAACAAAACGAAGAGAAGTCGATAGTAAAATAATAAGGAATAACGAATGTTTTCTTCGCCGGAAAATATTTTCGGATGCTTGTTTTATCGTGAAATCTTTAATGGATTTTAAAACTAATTATATGTATGGACTCCTAAGAATGTGTAGATAATTTCTGGGTGGAAAAGCAATCAAAAACTCGCCAGAAAACTGTTTGGGTCGCCGGAAAAGATAACCGGAAAGTCGCCGCCAGCGAACTTTCCGACAGAGCCCATTTGGGCTATTTCCAGCCAGAATTTGGCAAAATTTTGAACTACAAAGTTGTAGAGAATTAAATTTCGTATAAAATGGATATAAGATTCGTAATTTTCTAATAAAAGGGCTAATTATTATGAATCTTTAAAGTTTCAGCACATTGAAATTATAATTAAATTAATGGAAAAATATTTTGGGCTGAAATATTTTTACTATAATCCTATAATATTATTTCAGAACTTCTGTAAATTTTTTTGATGAATTATTGAAGAGCAGACATGTTTATTGTATTTTTAAGCTATTTAAAGTTAGTTTAAAAATTAGTAAAAATTCATAGAAAGTTCTATGAATGGTGAAAAGTTATGAAACTTGGTGAAAAATCTTATAATAATATAAGATAAATATTGATGGTGTTTTGAGGATATAAAAGTATGTAGAGTTATTATTTCTATTTTGAAGCTATTAAACCATAGTTTTTATAAATAGAAATAATCACAGAAAATTCTCGGATAATCCGAAAAATGTGAAAATTGGTTAAAAAGTCAAGAATAATATTCTAAATACTTTAGAAGGTTTAATGGACTCGTGAGATGTTGGGATGTTACGGATCATGTATTGACTGGCTAATGAACGTATAATAACCTAATTGTATATATTTAGGTTATACGACGCAGGATGACGTTAGGATTTGTTAAATGACAAGAAAAATTATACCATGGACGTTCGTTGAACATACGACGATAAACGCAAAAACGTATTGACCGGTGGCATTTCATCGCAGAGCAGATAAGCTATAATAGTAGATAACGTGCAAGGCAAGTCTTTCAGTTCCTATGTGTTGTTTCAATTTGTTATGTGATCTTTTTGAATATGATGAATTGCATGTTATGCTTTATAAAATGTGAAAGTCAAACTATAACTAAATTGATTGAGTTATGGAACTCGGTCTATATGTGATAAGTGATATCTTAGATATATCAAGCGTATGAAATTGCATGGCTTAGAGTTATGATGTATGTATGTTACGCATAGTAGAATGATTATGATGTATCAGCTGAGCATGAAATTATGTGTTACATGAAGCATGAAAACTGCTAGATTTGTTGAGCTGTCGAGCTCAGACTTGCAAAATCCAAATTTTGCAGGATAAAAAGGCAAGGCGGTATTATCTGCTATCTGGATGATAAAGATTAGAAGTCGTGCAAAAAAAATTCGTTTCTTTAATTAGAACTTGTATTGAATCATGACAATGATTCTTGATATGTGTAACTCACTGGTACGTAAAGTTTGAATTATTCAATAAACAAAGAATATTTGTTTTGAATATATTGGGATGAGTATTATATAAAGAAAATTAATATAGTGATAATACTATATAAGAAAGAATTTGAATCTAGAATTGAGTTATATATACTCATATCTACTGCAATGTATAATCGCAAAGGTTGCGATTTCGGGGAATAGAAAGAAAGATATATAAAATTTTAATTATTCGCATTTTTATTAGTTTAACCATTGAATAATGATGTAAAGTTAGTACAAGATAGTATTTAACGCACAAGGTCGGGATTAAGATTAGTCGTAATTATAGATTAAGTTAGTCCCGATTTTGGGGGCGTTACAAAATCGAAGAAATTGTAAATCTATGTTTAATGGCAGATAATGACTCGTCACCAAGATCTGAGGTAAATTCTGAACACCAATTACCTAGTACTTCATTTGTCACACACACTTTAGATAAAATAAATGAAGAATATCATGAACTACAAGAAGCATATAACTGTTTATATGAAGATAATGAAATTATTAAAGAAGATTTTATTAAATTAAAATTTTCATTAGAAAAATTATTTAGGACTAACAGAAATCTTGAAATAAAAAACTCAAATTTGATTGTAATAAATGAAAGTTTAACAGAAGAAAAAGAGAAACTAGAAAATAATTTTTCAGAAAATTTATTACTAAAGGAAGAATTAGATAGATTAAGAAACACAAACAAAAATCTTGAGATAGAAAATTCAACACTCATTATCTCTATTGAAAATCTTGAAGTTGAAAATTCAACACTTGCTGTTATTAATGAAGATACTCAGATACAAAATCAAGTGTTAAATGAAGATATTAATAATCTCAAGCTTGATAATTTATCTTTAAAGATAGAATTGAAAAAACAAAGTGAAAACTCTTCGTTAATAGAGCAAATTAAAATCTTGACTAAAGAACGTGATGATTTAAGCACTATTGTTATTAAATTCACAAAAGGGAAAGAAAACCTTGATGTGATGCTTAATCAACAAAGATGTGGGTTTAACAAAGAAGGATTAGGATATATTGGAGAATCTAGTAAAATAAAAGATAAAGGACTTTATCATGTTAAGAGTAAAGAAAAAGAAAATCATATCTCCCTTTACTAAATGCACTTACTGTAACCGAAATGATCATTCTATTCACCTGTGCAATGCTCAAAATAGGAACTATAAAGGAAAATGATTTGGGTTCCAAAAAGAACTTACACTGCACCTAGCATTGTGAAGAATACAATAAAAGAATTATATAATTATTAGAAAAATGAAAGATCTTATAAAAACTATCATCAAAAATTTTCAAGATATAAAAATAGAGTAAATCATACATTTTACAGACCTGTCACTCATAGAATGCTTATGTCTACTAAGACTGATTATCATGTACCCAGTTTTGTAAAGAAAAACACAAATGTTCCTTATACAAAATGGAGAACTCACCCAAAGGACTCTTCATATTAAAGGGTATCAGTTCGTGAAAGTTGTATATGTTGCAGGTATGTCTTGCAGCTGATACTAGTAAAAATAAATGGTATCTTGATAGCGGTTGTTCAAGACATATGACGGGAGACAAATCAAAATTGAACAACTTACAAGCTACAGACTGTGGTGAGGTAATCTCTGGAGATAGAAACAAAGGTAAAGTAATTAGAATTGGAAGTGTTGGTAATAAGCACATAACAATTTTCAATGTATAGTTAGTCACGGGACTCCGGTATAATCTTCTATCTATTAGCCAACTATGTGATAGTGGTTTTAAAATATCTTTTAGTCCTCATAATTGTTCAATATTTGATCAATCTGGTAAATTGGTTTTGTTATGTCCTAAAAATCAGAATGTGTACACGTGTGACCTAAATGCATATTCTCACCTAGACAATGTTTGTCTTATGTCTGCAAATGATGATCCATAGCTTTGGCATCGCAGATTAGGACACTTCAACATGAAACTGATCAATAACATTTCTTCTAAAGAACATGTTTGTGGTCTTCCAAAACTGAAGTTTTTAAAAGATCATATTTATGAAGCCTGTGAATTAGGAAAACAAATTCATGCATCTCATAAACCTAAACCCACAGTGTCAACCTCTCGACCTTTAGAACTCTTGCATATGGACCTAATAGCACATATTCCTAAACATAGCATGGGTGGTATTGTATATATTCTGGTTTTGGTTAATGACTACTCTCGATTTACATGGGTTGACTTTCTGAAAATTTAAAAATGAAGCTATAAATTCTTTTTCTGCTTTATGTAAGAAAATTCAGAATCAAGAGGGAAGTCCTATTGTTTATATTCGATCTGATCAAAGCTTTCATCAGTTGAAAGTTGTCAATTTTCAAGAAAAGAAAAGCTTACTTTTTCCTTGCGTACATACTCTCTCTAAAAATCTTTCTCTCTCTTCTACAAGTTCTGATCTTTTGAAGAGAAAAATTGGTCAAAGTATTTTGAGGTAAGTTATTGAATTAATTTATTTATCTTATCTCATACCGGTTTATATTTATAGATATCAAATATAAATTGTTATACACATTTATATATATCTATATTTCATCTATTCTTATCAATTAAAAGATCAATTATAGATACCGTTATTTAAGGGTATTCCTTAAATAAGAATATCATTCAAACGGTGTTTGAAGTTCTAAGTGATCGTTTATTGATATAACTTATTTATATAAATATTGTAAATTAGATCAACACTTAAATACTGAAACAATTCAGAAATCTTTCCGACCGATATTTAAAATCATAAGTGATCTATCGAAGATATTTATATAAATATCAATTGTAAAACTTTAAATTCGGTCAGTTTTAGATACCGCTATTTGGAGGTATTTCTTAAATAAGAATATCATTCGAACGGTGTTTGAAGTTCTAAGTAACCTTATTTAATATTCACATAATAGATCAAATATATTATTATATATATTTTTGAGCAAACAGATTTATTTGTTATATCAAATATTATTTGATTGATTAATATGTTATTCTTGATATTCAAGTATTTGTTTAGTTTTAAATACTTGTTTCATACTATAAAAAATGATTCAAATTAAAAGTATATCTATGCTACATAGAAACACATTCTTTATTATAGACCTTTATATATCTGCACTCAATAGTTATATCTCTGCTTACTCAGAAGCATTTCTTACTCAAATATAAAAGTTGTATAAGCTTTTATAACTGTGCATAAATTCACATATTTGCTTATTTAGAAGCACTTCTTATTACTAAGCATAAATTAATATCTACTTACACAACATATTCACACAAATATAAAAGTCTTCGAACGTTTATAAATATATGATCTTTAATTGTTATCTGCTTATTTTAAGAAGCAACAAATATAAAAGTTATTTAAACTTTTATATATATGTACTTAATTATATCTGCTTGTTCTAGAAGCATATCTTTCTCAAAACTTTTGTAAAAAGGGAAAAGGGTAGAGTTAGTTTATTTTATGTATCTGTGAGAAAGACGAGTAATTCTTTGACCAAGACCAGAGTCTTAGAGAGGTCAGCTAGCCGTTGGATCTTTAGTGCACTTGTGAGGTGAGGAAGAGGCTGTCGTTTCAAGATCAGATCATAGAATATATAACTGAACTCAAAGGAAAGGTGCAACTAAGCTTGAGGAATGAGCTGGGAACTTGTTGTCCGAGATAGTTAGTTGTGGATAGTTATAAGGTTGTCTTTAAAACTTTGTAAAGGCTTCTCCGCCTATTAAAGGAGTATTTATTACTGAGAGTAATAGGATCTCAAGTCCTAGAGAGGAGTTTGAGACTGGACGTAACAACATACCCGGAATATATGTTGTGAACCAGACAAATCTCTGTGCATTGTGTGATTGAATTTTTACTGTCTTACATATTAATTTCTAATACTGCAAATTAATTAACTAAAAATTCAAAAAGGCCTAAGATAAATTTTTAATCAGTAATAATCTATTCAACCCCCCTTCTAGATTATTATTGAACTTTCAACGAAAAATTTATAGTTTATGCCTCTCGACAACTCAAGAAATATGAGAAGAATTACCCTACTCGTGATCTAGAGTTGGCAGTGGTTATTTTCGCATTGAAGATCTGGAGACACTACTTGTATAGGGAAAAGGTGGAGATCTAAACAAACCATAAAAGCCCCAAATATTTCTTCACTCAGAAGGAACTCAATATGCGACAACGGCGTTGGCTTGAGCTATTGAAAGATTATGACCATACCATTTAGTGTCACCCTAAAAAGGCGAACGTGGTAGCCGACGCATTAAGCAGAAGATCATATGCGAGTACAAGTGCAATATTGATAACACAAGGGCGCATTCTGTCTAACTTACAGAAGATGAAGATAGAAATAAAGCCACCAGGGACCCATATGAAGATTGCACATGTACGAGTAGAACCAGCTTTAATTGATAAAATTAAGGCTTCTCAAGCTACTGATCCTGCATTGGTGAGTATGATGAAGAAGGTACAAGAAGGTGTTATTCCGGAAGCAAGAATCGACGAAGAAGGGATACTACGAGTCAACTCTTGACTCTGTGTTCCTAACGATCCTGAATTGAAATATAAAATAATGATGGAGGCACACAATACGCCATTTGCAATCCATCCTGAAAGTACCAAAATGTATCGTGATCTTCAACTTACGTTTTGGTGGAGCAATATGAAGAAGGAGATCGCGGAATTCATCTCAAGGTGTTTATCATGTCAACGCGTCAAGGCAGAACATCAAGTACCCAAGGGTCCATTGCAACCACTTGAGGTTCCAGAATGGAAGTGGGAGCATATCACTAAGGATTTCGTGACAGGTCTTCCCAAAGTTTCTCAAAGCTTGGACGTAATTTGGATCATTGTAGATAGATTGAGCAAGTTCGCTCATTTCTTACCTATACGAGAAAACTATTCACTTAAGCGTCTTGCCAATATGTACATTAGTGAAATTGTGAGACTACATGGCATGTCAGTATCCATAGTTTCTGATCGGGATCCGAAATTCACTTCACGATTTTGGATCAGCTTGCAAAAAGCTATGGGCACTGAACTACGATTCAGTTCTGCATACCATCCTCAGACGAACGGGCAGTCAGAAAGGACAATCCAGACTCTCGAAGATCTATTGAGACTTTGCATACTAGACTTTAAGGGAAGCTGGGACAAGTACTTACCCCTAGTTGAATTCTCCTACAACAACAGTTATCAAACAAGTATAGGCATAGCTCCATTCGAGGCTTTGTATGGACGAAAGTGTCGCTCTCTAGTATGCTGGGACGAAGTAGGAGAAGCAAAATTGTTGGGCCCAGAGTTGGTACGCATAACTATCGAAAAGATCCAAATAATCTGACAACGAATACAAACAGCGCAAGGATGATAAAAGAGTTATGTTGATCTTCATCGAAAGAATGAAGAATTCAATACCGGAGACCATGTATTTCTGCGTGTTGCTCTATATAAGGGAGTTACGAGATTCAGAAAGAGAGAAAATCTCAACCCTAGATTTATTGGCCTATTCAAAATTCTTGACCGAGTAAGAACTGTAGCTTACAGATTAGCGTTACCGCCAAGCATATCCCGTGTTCATAACGTTTTTCACATATCCATGTTACGTAAATATGTGAAGGACCCAAATCACATCATTGAATTGGAACCAGATATGATAGCGGAGGATCTAACATATGAGAAGATACCTATCAAGATCTTGGATAAGAAGGAACAGATTTTACGCTCAAATGTTATAGCTCAAGTCAAAGTTCTATGGAGAAACCACGATATAGAGGAAATGACCTGGGAGTTAGAATCAGAAATGAGAGCGAGGTAACTCTTCAAAATACCAGGTACGTACGTCAATTTCCAGGATGAAATTTCATAAGCAAGGGAGGGTGTAAGACCCCGACATTTATGAAATAGAAATTTAATTTCCTTTATGATATTATTCTAAACAGTAAAATGTTAAATTAATAAAAGGTTAAAGTTAAGGGTGATATATGAAAATTATAAAAGTATGCCGAGGAATATTCGTTGTGTCGGCGAATATTCGTTCTGTTGAGAAATATTCGTTATGTCGGAAAGTACAATGGCGCCGGAACAACCAATCATTGGTGGACCCCATAATGACATAATTGTCAGATATTGAAAACGATAGAAATAATATTTTTATAAAAATTATCAACGGTACTATCACCTATAACTGTTAAAATACCCGGTAATAAAAGAATAGTAGCACGCGTTATTCCACAGTAGCACGCGGTATTCCACAGTAGCACACGGTATTGCATAGTATTTCATATTATTAATTCAATAATTGTTACAGTAGCAATTGCATAGTATTTTAACTCAATAATTGTTACAGTAATATCTGCACAATATTTCATATTATTAGATCAC
Source organism: Aralia elata (assembly GCA_034770075.1). Lineage (NCBI taxonomy): Eukaryota > Viridiplantae > Streptophyta > Magnoliopsida > Apiales > Araliaceae > Aralia > Aralia elata. The sequence continues at coordinate 1,100,498 of JAVJAP010000089.1, read as the reverse complement.
AATACAATAACTCATATTATTTGACATGATATTATTAGACCAGTTAGCATTATTGACAATGTCTAGAAGTTCTGTCAAGGAATTGGGTTATTTAATTTGCACGTCGTTTCTACGGAAGGCCCCCTCTTTCCTGGGAATGATCTAGTTATCAGTATTATGAGTCTATAATATTAATTGGAAATAATTATTGAAAGATTGAAAAGGTGTAAATATTGATGAATAAAAGGTGTTGATTAAAGATGAGCATAATAAGTGATGTGTGGTAGATAGTTATTCAATTTTTGTTATAAATAGAGGGGTTTAGTATGAGACGTTTGTTATAAGTTTGACTTATTTTTTTATAGAACCCACAACTTATTTAAATTCTTCTGGGATCCACAATCAAAATTATTCTACAAATTTTCAAACTTGGCGTGCCCAAGTTTCTTTTATCCTACAAAGTTTTATTATAATGTTATATTATTATAATATAATATTATAATAATAGGAATAAAAAAGAAAACTTTTTATATAAAACAGAAAACTTTATATTATATATTATAATATATATAAAGTTAACTTTATTATATTATAAAAATATATAAAGTTAACTTTATTATATTATAATATTATAAAAAAATTCTACGAAATGAATTTTCTTCGTTGGCGTTCTCCGACGAAGGATTGTCAAACGTGGTGTGCTAACCATTTTTCTATAAATAAGTTACTCAGTTGAGCAATGAAGAACACACCGAAAACACGAAATTCTTCTATTACAATATTGTGAGTATTTCTTTTGAGTATAAGGATACTTTGAGTGTTGCTAATAGTGCAAGAATTTCTTAAGTTAATCTCCTACATATTAGACAGTATCTAGTCTTCTACTAAGGTATGGAATATCATTTTCTTTCATACTCCTCCATTTATGGTAAGAAATTATTATTCGTTTCTACAACCTTATCATTAAATGATAAAAATTTCTGAAATTAGTAGAATATCCTTAATAGTTTGTGTTTCGTCTAATATTTTTACCTGAATCTTATTATTAAATTTTTATATTTGAAATGTGAACCTTTTATATTATTGAAATTTATATTCATTCAAGAACTCAACTCGATTTTCTGGATATCTTGTTGACAATTTAGACTCTAGATAAATTAAATTAAAAATCGCTAATGTTTATTTTTATCTTGTTATTATGATTATTTTTGTCCATTTATCATATCATTGATTTGTACTAATTATCAAAACTAAGTTGTTGAGAATGTCTTTGGCCTAGGTGCAAAGACAGTATTATTGTTGAGTGTCTTTTGCCTGTGTGGTAAAGACACGTGGTGAAAATTCTCTTTGGCCTTGGTGCAAAGAGTAATTGTTGATTGGCATAATCAATGACCATTGGTGTTACAATTGAATATCTTTGGCCTGGGTGCAAAGATGAATTGATCGACATGATTATGACCAGAATTTGTGAATTGGCATGATTATGAGCAGAAACTGTGAATTGGTATAATCACGACTTTTGGTGTTACAGGCAAAGACAGGTGGTGAATGTTCTCTTTGGCCTGGGTGCAAAGAGGAACTATTAATTGGTGTTACAGGGATAAAATATTGATGGTGAATTTTTCAAATAGGAGAAGATAGTAGATATTATGTTCTACTTGACTCTTCTAATGGATTGTTTGTTCCGCTGTAGTTATCGTTGAAAATTTATTTGTGCTCACCCTTTTGCTTCACAATTTTTTTCAGGTAATAAAAGTGTAGCTGGGTCTAGCGGAGAAAACAGGGGAATGGAGTGATGGTCCGAGTTGATAGCTGTAGTAATCCTTATCCTATTATAAAATAGTGTGACAATAATTATATTGAGAATTTAATTTGGGTGTGAATACTGTCGTACCATAATTACGACACGATAATTGTACTGTGAACTTAAAATATGTGTGTTGTCATATTTTGCACGACATTATAATAGTTGTAAATAAGAAAATTTGTGTTTGTAGTATGTATTTTGACGACTCAAATTGGGTGGTGTAGACCCGAATTTGGAGGTGTCACGTTTATCTATGTTGGTTTTGTAAAGCCAATTCTAAAACCTTGATTACCAAATATCTTAGAAAATAATGATGTTGAAATCTCAATATTCTGGTGATTTATAGAATACCATTCGTAGTCTTTAGTCTTCACATATTGTTTCTTTGCATATTGGAGTCATAAGTACAATCTGAAAGTAATATGCCCTCAAGCCAATCACATTTGATGTGATAAGCATTTATTTTGTAATCTTATTCAATTATTAATAAATAAATTAAAGGCATATTTATCCATGTTGATTGGTTGAATTAATAAATGTGATAAACCCATAGTTTTAGAGCAATGCTTTTAGAATCATGATGAGATCATGCTAATGAGATCTAAATTCAAGATAGCTCAAAACTAAAATGTTCCTAATCGTTGGATCACTAATTTGGGATTACTAATTCCGGATAGATTAGTACATACTATGCTTAATCTTTTGAAGATGATAATTGATCTCATAATCATTTGTGTGTAGACACTAAAGCAAGTATGTTGGTGCTTATTGGAGAATAAGTTCACTGAACGTGACTCGCTTAAAGAACCCTAATGGAGTTTTATTCACCTGTCAATAGGAGTTCTTAAAGTGATAGTAGTACAAGTGGTCCTTGGACTTGAGATCATCATAGTACCTTGTGTATTCTGAGTTATACTTTGTCATATTCCTTAATACCTTAGAGTATGTTATAGGGTATGTTCGGGTATAATAAAGTATACATGGAGGTAGGTGAATGATCAACAAAGGATCTACCACTTCTGATAAAGGGAGAGAATGTCCTATGCGATTTGATAAATGACAGCTCAGAAATTCCTGGCCAGGGTTGAATGAAAATTAGAAAGGAGTTTCTAATTTACATTAATCAGAGTTGTGCATTCTTAAATCGAAATGCATATGATTAAATAAATAAGATTTGTCAGTAATTTCATGCCTTATTTTTAATCGGGACATTGCATGGTAGAAGGATTAAATTGTACGGTAGCTACTGCTGAATATGTTCTATGTGATTAAACGTTGATTTCATATTATACGGATAGTCATGATACATTATCGTGAGGTGTCACTCATAATGTAGAATAAATATTATTTATTTATATATGAATTAAAGGAGTTTAATTCATTGTAAATAATATTAAAATGGTTCTAATTTATTTATTCTACTACCGGCATAATATTGAACCAAAAGAGTCACACCGCAAAAGAAAGATATTATTTTAGAAATGATTGGTTAAATGATAATAAATTAAGTATTTAATTTATTAGTGGAATAAATTGAATAGCTTAATATTTATAATTTTGTATTTGGAGAATTATTAAATTATAAATTAATAAGAGAAATCATATTATTATTGTTATTTAATTCCTAATTAGATTGGAAATTGAATTAATGCATGAATTCCTAAAGAGTTTAGAAATAATAATTAGTCTTTTAATAAGAGAAGTCTTATTAATACAAATGCAAATGAAATGCAAAGAGCAAGTGAAATGCAAATGAAAATGCAAGTTTAATGCAAATGCAAATGAAATGCAATTTGGTGACTAATGTAATTTTCTTGCTTAATGTTGATTAAACAAGAAACATGTGTTAAGTGAGAAATGAAGTATTCATTTTAATCTTAATGGTTAGGAGAATATGAATACTTGCAAGTATCATTTGATGAAGGAATTGAATTTGTAAGTTTACGGGTGTTCTTGCAATCTTAAGAGTTAGGAAGAAAAAGAACATTGGATTAGCCATCCTTGATTTTTAGAAAATCAAAATTTGTTTCTTCAATAATCATTTTCTTGGTGGATCACCTTTAGAGTGCTACCTACACTTTGTAGCTTATGTTTGATCCTTGAATTTGGAGACATTGGAGGAGCTTGAAGAAATCAAAGAGTTGAATTTTCAAAGACATTGAAGGAGCTTGAAGAAATTAAGGAATTGATCTTGTAGCGGTTCAAGAGTTGAATCTTCAAAGGTATAATTTCTTGTTATTCTTCTACAATTAATAGTTATGCATAAGGTGATTCATGAGAAGTTGCAGAAAAATTTTAATTCCATTTTTCGCTGCGTTTTACAATTTGATTGTATCTTTGATTGTGTTTCTGCATACTTACACAATCAACATTGTTTGCTTCATTCATGGAAATATTCCAGTCATAATAACTTAACATTTCGATTTTTTATTTTTTGGTTACACTTGGGAAAAAAAATGATTTTCAGTAAATTTCCTTTTATATATAATTTTATGGATTTGTTAGTCTTGACATCTTGATGCGGTTGATGAGCAAGCATGTCAGTTTATGGAAAGATTTGATAAGATTTGATAAATTATGGAAAGATTTGATCTAGTGGCAATTTGGTAATTTCTGTCAAGTTTGGAGTATCGAATTTTGACGTTTCCGGAGCCTAATTTCATTGGAAACGGGCCAACGGTCAAAAGTCACCAGCGCTTCGCTCGTGAGCTGTAGGGTTTTATGGTCAAATTCTATTTAGGCCTTCAAAATTATATTTTATTGTTTTCGGGTTATTTTTGTAATTTTCTTTATTAGTTTTCCTTTTCCGTTTGGGTTTCTACTATTAGGGTTTTGCTATTTAAGTGTTTGTTATGATGGGATTGAGCAGTTTTTGATGAATAATAAAATTTCTTTATTTACCCAAAATTCTCTGAATTAGAATTTTGTTGCCTATTTCCTGGAATTCGTAGAATCAACAGGTTGTAGAAGGTTATCATTGGTAATCGTGCGCGATTCAACAATTGGTAACGATTTTCGTTTACTTCCGCTACGTCAGTTGGTATCAGAGCCAGAACCATATTCACCATGTCGCCCCGTAGAGTGCAACGTATGGATGAAGTTTATGGGCGTGAGGATCTGCAGCGCCTTGAGCAGCGGTTCGAGCAGCAAATCGGAGAATTAATGGAACAGGGGATGAACACTATGATGGATCGACTGACACTACGGATGGGTGAGTTGTTGGCCAACCAAAATAGGGCAATTCCAAATCAGGAGAGGAACCCTACTTATGATGATCGAAGGAATCCTTTCGCAGCAGAGAATGATGACGGCGATGACTTTGATGTTGATTATGAGGAGGCACCTCGTGGGCGTCGTCGACCATATGCAGTGGAGGATGATAGGAGACGTTGGGAGACTGGTATGAGGACTGAGATTCCTGAATTTCGTGGTACCCTCCAGCCTGAAGAATTCATTGACTGGCTGGCCACGGTAGAAGAGATCCTGGAATTTAAGGGTGTCCCTGATGATAAACGAGTACCCTTGGTTGCTACCAGACTCAGAGATAGAGCGATGGCGTGGTGGCAGCAACTCAAGCAAACGAGGGTTCGATTGGGGAAATCAAAAATTACAAACTGGGAGAAGATGAAGAAACAGTTGCGGGCGGCGTTTCTACCTTATAATTATCAGCGATTAATGTAACAGCGGTTGCAGAATTTAAAACAAGGAGGTCGTACAGTTGATGAATACACAACTGAATTCTATCAATTGATTGCTCGGAACGAGGTGCATGAGACAGAAGACCAGTTGGTAGCCCGTTATATTGGGGGATTACGAGAACAAATTAAAGAGACAATCAACATGTTTGATCCGATGTCTGTTTCTGTCGCACATCAGCGGGCTGTGCAGGTTGAGAAGAGGCGTCTTGGTGGTTTTGGACAATATTCTGGTATTGGGAATTCAGGAGGCGGTGTTAATAGTGGCCGTTCAGGCGAGGTTGCTGCCGCGGGGACAATAGCCAAAACGGGAGCAGCAACAAATAATAACAGGAGGATTGGTCCAGTAAGTGGTATCAAGTGTTTTGCATGTGTGAACCGAGGCACAGGCAAGCTGATTGCAAGAAGACCGGAAAAAGGGCAATGTTTGCTGAAACAGATGAGGGTGATGCTATCGATGATGAAGCCATGTTGACTAGTGAACCGATTTTTGATTCAGAAGGCCTGGATGAGGAGCTGGTGACTGGTGATGTTGGGACTGCATTAGTGGTGAGAAGGTCCTGCCTTACACCTAGGGCTGTTGATGATGATTGGCTGCGAAACAATATTTTTCAGTCAACCTGTACTGTAAAATGGAAGGTATGTAAGTTTATGATTGACGCGGGCAGTTGTGAAAATATAATTTCAGCAGAGGCAGTTCGAAAGTTAGAACTAACAACTGAAAAGCACCCAAAGCCATATAAGTTAGCCTGGTTGAAACAAGGGGGCGAGATGACTGTCTCAAAACGTGAACTGGTACCCTTTTCTGTGGGGACAAAGTACAAGGACGAGGTTTGGTGTGATGTAGTCACTATTGATGCGTGCCACCTACTGTTGGGACGACCTTGGCAATTTGATAGAGAGGTGGTTCATAATGGTAAAACAAATACATATAGCTTTATGTTTGAGGGGGTAAAGATTGTGTTAGTGCCCAAGCGGGAAGAAAATAAAGGTAGTGCTAGTTTATTGACTTTGGCACAGTTTGAGGAGGCGGTGCAGGAGACAGAAATAGTGTATGCCTTAATCGGGAGAATGGTTGACAAGGATGTAGAGGTTCCTGATGTAGTCAAACCAATTCTAGATGAGTTCAGTGATGTATTTCCAGAGGAACTTCCTGAAGGATTACCCCCAATGCGTGACATACAACATCATATTGATTTGGAGCCCGGGGCATCATTACCCAATCGCCCTCATTACAAGATGAGTCTTGGAGAGCATGAAGAATTAAGGAAACAGGTGGAAGAGTTACTGGCCAAGGGCTACATCCGGGAAAGCTTGAGTCCCTGCGCGGTACCAGCCCTTCTGACTCCAAAGAAAGATGGTACTTGGCGGATGTGTATCAACAGTAGAGCCATCAACAAAATAACGGTCAGGTATCATTTTCCTATTCCACGCTTGGATGACCTGCTGGATCAGCTTAGTGGGGCTACTGTTTTTACTAAATTAGATTTAAAGAGTGGGTACCATCAACTCCGAATTCGAGCTGGCGATGAATGGAAGACCACTTTTAAGACTAGGGAGGGATTGTACGAGTGGATGGTCATACCGTTTGGATTGTCCAATGCACCTAGCACCTTTATGCGTGTTATGAACCAGGTTTTGAGGCCTTTCATTGGTAAGTGTGTTGTCGTGTATTTCGATGACATTCTAATATACAGTGCTAATCCGAGCGAGCATCTTAGTCAGTTGCGAGAAGTTCTTCATATGCTGCGTCGGGAGAAATTGTATGCTGCAGCTAAAAAGTGTGTCTTTTTGACACCTAAGGTACTATTTCTTGGATATATAGTGTCTGATGTAGGGCTGCAGGTAGATGAGTCCAAAGTCGAGGCTGTGAAGCATTGGCCACGACCTAGTACCGTGACTGAAGTTAGGAGCTTCCATGGGTTGGCATCCTTTTATCGGCGTTTTATTCCACACTTTAGTAGCATTATGGCTCCTATTACTGATTGTATGAAGCAGGATGGGAAATTTGCTTGGACTGGCAAAGCAGATGAGGCGTTTGAGCTGATTAAACACCGCCTTACAACAGCTCCTATTTTAGTCTTACCGGATTTCCATCAACCTTTTGAGTTGCACTCTGATGCTTCCAAGGTGGGAATTGGGGCTATTTTGAGTCAAAATAACAGACCAGTGGCATATTGTAGTGAAAAGCTGTCGGGTGCCAAGTTGCGTTATAGCACTTATGATGTTGAGTTTTATGTTGTGGTTCAGGCTATCAAGCATTGGCGCCATTATTTGTTTCAGCGGGAGTTTATTTTGTATACTGATCATGAGGCTTTAAAACATTTGCACAGTCAAGATAAAGTTTCTGCTAGACATGCGAGCTAGGTTGCCTACCTCCAAAGGTTCACTTTCGTGGTGAAACACAAGTTCGGCGTTACCAATAGAGTGGCTGATGCTTTGAGCAGGCACAAGGGGCTGTTAACTCAACTTTCTGGGGAGGTACTTGGGTTTGATTCATTTGCTGAATTATTTGAAACCGATCCGTATTTTTCTGGTATTTTGGCAAAGGTTCGGGCCAGGGAGAGGACAGATTTCCATTTACATGATGGATTTTTATTTAAAAATAATCAACTATGTGTTCCAGATTGTAGTTTGCGGTTAAAGATTCTTAAGGAGCTGCATGGCGAGGGACATGTATGGAGAGACAGGACCTTGCAGTTAGTACAGTCTACTTACTTTTGGCCTACTATTCGGAAGGAGGTTGAAAAACTGGTGCAACGTTGTCGGGTTTGCCAAGTTGCTAAGGGAACAACAACTAATGCCGGTTTATATATGCCTCTACCAGGTCCATCTCAGCCATGGGTTGACATCAGTATGGATTTTGTGCTTGGCTTACCACGTACACAGCGGGGTAACGATTCTATTTATGTGGTAGTTGATCGTTTTTCCAAGATGGTGCACTTTATTCCATGTAAGACCACAGATGCTGTTCGTGTTGCTCAATTGTTCTTTAGGGAGATTTATAGGTTGCACGGTTTACCAGTGTCTATTGTGTCTGACCGTGATACTCGGTTTCTTAGCCATTTTTGGCGTAGTTTGTGGAAGATGGTGAACACACAGTTGAATTTTAGTAGTGCCTACCACCCGCAGACGGATGGGCAGATTGAAGTGGTGAATCGATCTTTAGGCAATTTGCTGAGGTGTTTGGTTGGTGAACATGTGAAAGGTTGGGATCTGAAGCTATGTCAGGCTGAGTTTGCCCATAATCATGCAGTTAACAGGAGTACTGGCCTTAGTCCCTTTGCAGTAGTGTATTCTGTTACTCCTAGGGGACCACTTGATTTGCTGCCCTTACCAGCAAAGACGCGAATTCATGGGACCGCAGAGACTTTTGTGACTGGATTGCAGGAGGTGCACAGGGCTGTCCATGACAATCTGTTGCAGGCTGCGCGCAAGTATAAGCATGCTGCTGATAAGAAACGGCGTCATGTTTAGTTCGACGTGGGCGATTTTGTGTGGGCTGTTCTTACTAAGGATAGATTTTCTGCAGGTGACTATAATAAGTTGTCTGCCAAGAAGATTGGGCCGGTGGAAATCATTGAGAAGATCAATCCTAATGCATATCATTTACGATTGCCCAGTCATATTCGTACCGCGCCTGTTTTTAATGTCAAACATTTGATTCCTTACACCGGTGATTCTTCTGATGATGACAATTCGAGGGCGAATTCTGTCCACCCTGGGGAGAATGATGCGGTTGATGAGCAAGCATGTCAGTTTATAGAAAGATTTGATAAGATTTGATAAATTATGGAAAGATTTGATCTAGTGGCAATTTGGTAATTTCTGTCAAGTTTGGAGTATCGAATTTTGACGTTTCCGGAGCCTAGTTTCATTGGAAACGGGCCAACGGTCAAAAGTCACCAGCGCTTCGCTCGTGAGCTGTAGGGTTTTTTGGTCAAATTCCATTTAGGCCTTCAAAATTGCATTTTATTGTTTTCGGGTTATTTTTGTAATTTTCTTTATTAGTTTTCCTTTTCCGTTTGGGTTTCTGCTATTAGGGTTTTGCTATTTAAGTGTTTGTTATGATGGGATTGAGCAATTTTTGATGAATAATAAAATTTCTTTATTTATCCAAAATTCTCTGAATTAGAATTTTGTTGCCTATTTCCTGGAATTCGTAGAATCAACAGGTTGTAGAAGGTTATCGTTGGTAATCGTGCGCGATTCAACAATTGGTAACGATTTTCGTTTACTTCCACTACGTCACATCTTCAATCCCCCCAAAAAAAGAATGCGAAAAAAATGTCAGTATGTACGCGCGCGCGCACTCGCATAATAAAAAATTGTCAAGTGTTGAACTAAGTATTAGTAATCTTGCCACATATGGTAGATATTCATATGATTGGTACATAATAAATTAGACTTCGTTTGTAGATGGTAGCTTGTTTTGTAGTAATCTAGAATAATGGATGAACACCTTGGTGTATCAGCACCAATATTTTTTGTGCACCAAGTAACCCAAAAGCATCGTGGGATACATTCTATGAGAGTTTATCCAAAGATTTCAGTTGTGATGAGAAGGATAAGGAAAAAAACCTTATACAACACAAAAGCGTTGCCCATTTTCTTGAATCAATGGGAAGAAAAATATCTGATTACGATATACCTCTCATATTGATCCAAAGGATTTGATTCACCAAAAACTACAGAAAGAATTCATCGAAGAAAGAAATATACATATTCCACCCGAGGATCTACTTGGACCAAATCAATTAAATGTCGGTCAACGTCATGCCTACAATATAATTCTACACTATATCAACAAGCAAAATTCCGGTGCATTCTTTGTTGATGGCCTAGGAGGTACTGGAAAGACATATTTATATAGAGCACTCTTTGCAACGATACGTTATCAGTCTTATCGCACTAGCAGTTGCCACCTCAGGTATTGCAACTTCCATTTTACCTGGAGGTCGAACAGCTCATTCACGATTCAAAATTCCTTTAGAGAGTGACGACATATTACATGTAATGTAGGGAAGCAATCAGCTATTGCTACGCTAATAAGACAAGCATGCCTTATTATATGGGATGAAGCATCTATGGCAAGAAAACAAAGTGTTGAAGCTTTTGAAACTATGTTACGAGATATTTGTTCAACTGAAATCCCTTTTGAAGGAAAGGTTGTCGTTTTGGGGGGAGATTTTCGACAGGTATTACCTGTAACTCCAAAATGTACGAAACATGAAGCTATAAACAATATCTTGGCAGCGTCATACCTATGGGAGTGCTTATAGAAACTTTATTTAATTGAAAACATGCGGGCCTTATACGATCCTCAATTTTCTACCTTTTTACTAGATGTTGGTGAAGGAAGAAAATATTGCATCGATCGACAATGACCTCATTGAGATTCCAAAAAATATGATAATTCCGTTTGGTATCCGTGATGAATTAACAAATGTGATCTTTCCTAATATGGAAGATCATATTTGCGATTCCTCATATTTCTTACAAGTCGAGCAATTCTAACTCCAAGAAATGAATATGTTGACGAGATAAACTTACGGTTAATCCAAAAATTCCCTAGAGAAACATATACATACCATAGCTTTTATCGTGCTATCGATGATATAAAACCAACATTACCAAGAGGAATTTTTACATACATTAATGCCTAATGGTCTACCTCCTCTTCAACTTTCACTCAAAGAAAACAGTCCAATAATGTTGCTACGAAATCTCGACCCATATTCTGGCCTATGCAATGGAACAAGACTTATATGTAAAAAATTCCACAAAATCGTGGTGGTTGCAGAAATTGCATCTGGCCACCATCAAGCAAAAATTGTTTTCATTCCACGCATTCCTTTACGACCTGCTACCACAGAGAATTACCCTTTTCAGTTTGAACGTAAACAATTCCCAGTCGGACTATGCTTCGCAATGACAATAAACAAAGCTCAAGGCCAGACTTTAAATAAAGTTGGAGTTTATTTGCCAGAGCCCGTCTTCTCACACGGTCAATTAGATGTGGCTCTTTCTAGAGCAAAAAGAAGTTCAGATGTGAAAATCCTTATAAAGCCTGCCCTCTACGAGAATCTTTATCATTATCAAACAATAAATGTTGTGTATAGAAAGTTGCTTGCTAGAACTACCCCGTACTTACAAGCTTAAGGAAATTTTATCACCTCAAATTTAGTGTATATACATATTTCATATTCTAATAGTACCATCAATGTTTCTCCTTAAACTTGTTAGGATACCTATATATCTTGCGTAATCAGCTTATCTTTCAATGGATGACAAAATTTAGATTTCTATTAATATTTTTAATGTTTTCACAAATGACTGTTAAATATAAATTCTAAATATGTACATGATAACGTGTAAATGTTAAAAAACAATTAAAAAAAAAATCTTATTAGTTAACATAATAACTAAAAAGAATAATAACGTTGAGAAATGCATAAAATGTTAGAATATCATTTGTAAGTACTCATTTATGAAGCACTGCATGACACTTGGTTTCATTTTAACTTACATATTGCAAAATGCAGCTTATCTAAATTTCTTTTCAATTTAATGAATTTCACACTACTCTAAATATAATTACACATTATTACTTAATTTCAGGCGGATATCAATGGCAGCAGAACAACTCATGTTACGCCAGCTCAATGAACGAATAAGATTCTGGAAATGCAAACTTCAAGCACTTGAGAAAAGACACATTTCGAACTTCTATATCTGGTGTTACAAAGTACCAGCATTACATCTTCTGTAATCAAGAGTTTAGCTTTAAAAATACAGATACTAAGAAATTTTCATAAGCTTTATATAATTTTCAAACTTAAAAAATCTACATGACAAGGTACAAGAATTCAAGTAACTTCTTTTGACGATGATACACTTCTATTTGACACTACACATCATATCGACAAGTTTTATACCTTTTCTAATGGTACTGTTGGTATGCATTTACACGGGCCCGCCGGATATGGTGGGCTATGGGCAACGTGTGGGGATGTTTCCATGTAAGGTTCTGTTTGGTTGGATGGAGATTATCATAGAGTTCCAGTTGTATTTAGTTTCCAACTCTTACGGAAACTGTCAGAATTATATCCGACTTCCTTTATTTAAGGAGATTGTGTTCTATCCAATCATAGGTAATTACCATGATTAAGATTCCTATTACAGTTGGGGAACAGGGCGAAAAAGGTGGTGTGATTATCTATAAATACAAGGTTAAACCCTAAATTTATAGGTAATGACTTTTTGCTCACTAAAGTGCTAAACCTCCATTGTTAATACCTTGAACAGCCTGTATTTATTCTCACACCGGAGCTATCCCCCGGCGGCGAAAGTCGTCAGCTCTCTAAGTGAGGTTTTGTTTCTATGCAGGATTTAGTGTGTATTTCGGTGATTGGACGCGCGGTGAAATCTTGGTGTTAACATTGGCGCTAGAAGGAGGGCCTAGTGCAGCATAATACACAATCACTCAGTTGTATTTGATCAGAAATCATGGTGTCAAATAAAGGAAAAACGGTATCGGCATACGGAGAATCTACGGCTGACCGGTCTCAACCCAGAGGTTCGGTAAAGGATAGATTGGGGCCGTCGAAAAGCATCTCGGATAGGCTTGGACCACGAAGCTGCTCGGTGGGCCAACCCGACCCTCGGATGGCAATTGTCAAAAGGAAACTGTTCTCCACCACACGGAGGACTGGCAGTCATAACGATGGTACCGATGACCAGAACTCTAGACCGGACCAAGATCGAGACAAGAGGGAGTTGATCTTGGCCAGGAAGATGCAGCAGAACAAAGATGCTATGGAGGCCATGCGCCTTCAGCAAATAAAGTTGGATAAGCAGTTGGCTTCTTTGTTACACGGAGAAGAAGTCTCCTCCAGTCATCATCGGCGTCAAGAAGATTCGTCAGGAGACCAATCCAGGACACACCGTCCGAACGGTTCCCGTCGAGAAAACAGCAGGTCGAAGAGCCGCACCCCTGTCCGCAGCAGGCACCGAAGCCACTCGCAGGACGACAGCAGGCCGAAGAGCCGCACCCCAGTCCGCAGCAGGCACCGAAGCCGTTCGCAGGACCGGAGCAGGCCGAGGAGCCGCTCCCCGATCCGCAACAGGCACCAAAGCCCCTCGCAGGACTTGAGCAGGCCCAGAAGCCGCTCTCCGATCCGCAGGAGGCATAATAGCCACTCGCAGGACAATAGCAGGTCAATGAGCTGCACACCGGACCGAGGCAGGCGTCGGAGCCGCCCTAGGGATAATTCAAGAGTCAGGCCTGAGCTGACCCTTCGGGAGAATGGGACCGATGCCCTAGCGAAAAGGTTGAAAGAGGTGGAGCAGAGGCTAGCGGCAGTTGACCAGTCAGTAGAATTGCTGAACAACGCCAGGTCGCCTTTTACCCCGGAGATCAAGCGGGTGAAGGCTGATAAGTCCAAAAAGATGTCGCCATTGGAGACGTACGACGGCACTGGGGATCCATATGACCACACACATGCATATAATTAAATTATAGATTATTACAACCATCCTGACACCACCAAATGCCACATGTTCGTTACTACGCTGAAGAATGGGACTCGGGAATGGATGGCGTCTCTCAGTCCAAACTCGATTAGTTCATGGAAACAGCTATGTGACAAATTTCATGCTCGGTTCGGGAGCAACAAGCGAAGGGGAAGGCTGACAACGTCTTTGATGCAAGTTAAACAGCGTTTTGATAAAAGCCTCGGCCAATATGTGAAGTGGTTTAGGGAAGCGGTTGGCACAGTGACCGACTTGAATGTGCAGCAGGCTGTAGGGTTCTTCACCACTGGATTAGACATTGCGAAATCTAAGAAGCTGGTTAAAGACCTCATTCTTAATCCCCCCGGAGACTTGTTAGAGGCTTATAGTAGGGTTGATGGGTTTATCACCCTAGAGGAGGCTATTAGGAGCCTGAAGTCGCAGGCACGTTCGAAAGATAGACCAAAGGACCGGGATCGGAATAATACACCCAGGTCAGATAATCAGCCGAGGCGAGGCTTTAATGGAAAGGGTTCAGGAGGAGGTAGATCGCCCTTTCCCAACAAAAGCATTAATAAAGTCTATACCCCCCCTAAATACCGATCGGGCGAAGATATTGGAGGAGATACGGAACAAGTCTGGCTTCGAACCTTGCCAGACAAGCACCAAATCCTATAGGGGAAATCACAACCGATATTGCAACTACCACCAGACTTCGAGACATTCTATAGAGGATTGTTACAATTTGAAAGACCTGATCAAGAAGAAGGTGCAGAGCGAGGAGTTAGTTCAGTATGTCGCAGGCCGAGGGGCTTTGGAAAGAACAACAACCAATAACAATGCTCAGCAGAACTCAAAGTCTCAATCTGATCCGGTCCCGATGGTTCGAGAAGTCGTAGATGTAATAACGGGCAGATCGATTAGGAAGGTACTCGGAAAGAAAAGGCGGGGTATGTTGGATTCAGTCATGACGGTATCTAAACAACCAGTCTGGAAGGAGCGACCTTATCCGGGCACGGTGATATCATTCACCAATGAGGATTACCCCTCGGAGTCGATTGAGCCGCATGAGGGAGCTCTGGCTATTACTGCCCAAGTTGGGACCATGGATATGAGGCAAATCATGATCGATAATGGCTCTTCGGTAGACATATTGTATGCTCATGCTTATCAAAGGCTAGACTTGGGAGGAAGGAAAATGGAAGTCGGGCAGGAGCCAATGCTGTACGGGTTCGACAATGATCTAGTTCAGGTGACAGGGACTATCGAGTTGCCAGTCATCTTCGGGACGGCTCCTCGGCAGGTGGAGGTCAATGTCAGGTTCTTTGTGGTTCATGTGGATTCGGCCTATAACGCTATTTTACGAAGACTGACATTAATGGCGCTGCAGGCGGTAACCTCAATCCCTCACTTCAAGATAAAGTTCCCTACGACGAATGGGATTGGTGAAGTGAAGGGTGATTTGGATTTGGCTCAAAGGTGTTATAGGACTTCATTGATATCTTCGGTAGTAGGAAGGTGCAGACAGAAGCAGACAATGGCGATTGAGGTTGAACCCTTTACCGAAGGGAGCACAGAGCCGCTCGCCTTGCCAGCCGAAGAGACCGAAGATATTGAGTTGGTTCCAGGAAAAAGGGAAAAGACAATAAAAATCGGTTCTGGTATGCAGGAGCCCTTCAGGATGGGGCTGATTGACTTGCTTCGGGTCTGCGCCGATATCTTTGCCTGGAAACCCAGTGATATGTCAGGGATTGACGAGTCTGTTGCAGTTCACAAACTGTGTCTAGACCCGATGAAGAAGTCGATTTGCCAAAAACGGAGGATTTTTGCCCCAGAAAGACAGAAAATTATTGACGAAGAGATAACAAAATTGCTGGATGCGGATTTTATTTTTGAAATTGATTATCCAGAGTGGCTAGCAAATGTGGTGCTTGTTTAGAAGCAAAACGGCAAGTGGAGGGTATGCATCGATTACACTGATTTGAACAAAGCATGTCCGAAGGATTTTTATCCTCTGCCATATATTGATCAGCTGATCAATGTAACTTCGGGGTTCGCGATGCTAAGCTTTATGGATGCCTTTTCGGGGTATCATCAGATCTCGATGTGCAAGGAGGATATCCCAAAAACGACTTTCATCACCCATCGGGCGATCTATGCATATAAGAAGATGACTTTTGGGTTGCTTAATGATGGGGCCACGTATCAACGGATGATGAACTATTTCTTCAGAAAGCAAATAGGGAGGAATATGAAAGTTTACGTAGATGATATGATCGTCAAAAGCTCTTCTGTGCGAGACCACTTGGATGATCTTGAAGATTGTTTTCAAATCGTTAAAGAGCATAATATTCATCTGAACCCTACCAAATGTACCTTTGGCCTCGGGTCAGGGAAGTTTTTGGGATATATGGTTAACAAGAGAGGAATTGAAGCAAATCCCAAAAAGATCAAGGCTATTATGGACATGAAGTCTCTGAAGACGTTCAAGGATGTGCAGAGATTGACAAGCAGGATCGCAGCGCTTCGGAGGTTCATGTCAAAATCGGAGAAAAGGTGTCTTCCCTTCTTCAACACTCTGAAAGGACCAAAGAACGAGAAGACTTTCAGTGGAATTCCGAGTGCGAAGATGCGTTCCAAGGGATCAAAAAGTACTTATCCTTTGCTCCGTTGCTGATGAAGTCGATCCCTTCGGAACCTTTGTACCTGTATTTGGCCGCTAGCTCGTTAGCGGTCAGGGCGGTTTTGATTCGGGAAACAGGGGGAAAATAGTTCCTCGTTTATTATGTTAGTCATGCCCTTCGGGATGCAGAGATAAGATATCCGAATCTGGAAAAATTTGTCTATGCGTTGATCATTACCAGCAAGAAGCTTAGGCATTATTTCCAGGGTCGGTTGTTAGTGATGTATACAGATCAGCCTCTGAAGAAGGTGTTGCATAAACCAGACGTCTCAGGTCGGCTTGTCGCGTGGGCTATGGAGTTGACCCTGTTTCATTTGGAGTATCATCCTCGGACGGCGATAAAAGGTCAGGCTTTAGCCAACTTTGTGGTGGAGTGTTCATTTTTCGAAGATGATTTAGTTGTTCAACCAGAGGTAGTGGGTTCTGTCTCTGACATTCGGCCGACTCAGACTTCTTGGACATTATATGTGGACGGATCTTCAACTTCAGATTCCAGTGGAGCAGGGGTGATTTCAACAAGTCCTGAGAGATTCAGAGTTCAGCAGGTCATTCGCTTTGTGTTTAAG
Organism: Aralia elata; assembly: GCA_034770075.1. Classification (NCBI taxonomy): domain Eukaryota; kingdom Viridiplantae; phylum Streptophyta; class Magnoliopsida; order Apiales; family Araliaceae; genus Aralia; species Aralia elata. Next base: position 1,083,254 of record JAVJAP010000089.1, on the reverse strand, counting down.
GCGACCAACAACGAGACTGGGTATGAAGTGATTCTGGTAAGGCTTCGGTTGGCAAGGAGTCTAGAGGTACAGAGATTGATTATTTTTAGCGACTCAATTGGTTGTTAAGCAAATATCGGGAGAATATGAAGCTCGGGGGGCAAGGATGTCCAAATATTTGGCAGAGGTTAAGGATCAATTGCATTACTTTAGTTCGTTTATTTTCCAAGGGGTAGATCGGTCCAATAATACGATTATTGATGTATTGTCCAAGTTGGCTGCTTCGGATACAGGTAATTTCAGTGGATCAGTCTATTTGAAAGTTTTGGAGTCTCCAAGCATTCAGATGTCAGAGGTGTTGGTTGTGGAATGTTCAGATTGTTGGATGACCCCGTATATAAGCTATTTGGCTGATGGCGAGTTGCCTTCGGATCGATTACTAGCGAAAAAAATAAAGTACAGGAGTTCGAATTTTGTGTTGATCGATGGTGACTTGTATAGGTGTGCGTATTCTTCTCCTTTATTGAAGTGTTTGGTCCCCTCCGAAGCGGAATATGTACTTCAGAAAATTCACGAAGGGATCTGTGGCGATCATATGGGAGCCAAGTTACTGGCTTACAAGGTTCTTCGGCAGGGTTATTATTAGTCTACCATTTTCAAAGAAGCTAAGAAGTATGTTCAGAAGTGTGTTAAGTGTCAGCTAAACAGTCTGGTTCCTCATCGGCCGCCCGAAGAACTCTTCTCTGTTCTGTCCCCGATTCCATTTGCGATTTGGGAGGTTGATATCTTAGGTCCGTTGCCGAGGGTGAAGGATCAAGTCAGCTTTGTGATAGTTGCTATTGATTACATGACTAAGTGGGTAGAGGCTAAACCTTTTCGGGCGATCACAAAGCAAGAATATCTCAAATTTATTAAAGAGTTTGTGGTGTTTCGCTTTGGGATTCCCATGGTTGTGGTATCAGATAACAGTCGGTAGTTTGTGGGATCGAAATTTGAAGAATTCCTTAAGGATTTGGAGGTCCGACATAGAAAGACTTCGGTTGCTCACCCTCAGTCTAATGGTCAGGTCGAAGTTACTAATCGCACGATGCTCAATGGTATTAAAAGAAGGTTAGACGAAGCCAAAGGGAGATGGCCTGAAGAGTTACTCAGCGTTTTGTGGGCGTATCGGACTACTCCTAGAACTACAACCGGTGATTCGTCGTTCAGATTGGCTTATGGTACTGATGCTCTTGTTCTAGTCGAGATCGGGTCTCCTTCACTTAGGGTCAGTTAGTATAAAAAGCTTTATAACAATAAAGGCCTTCGGGTTAATCTGGATTTGTTATATGAGGTTCGGGAGTCAGCTTTGGTGAGGTTAGCAGTCTACCAGCGAAGAACGGCTCGACATTTCAATAAAGGGGTGAAAGTGCAGAGGTTCGAAGTTGGAGATCTTGTACTTCGGGAGGTTGAGGCATTTACCCCTCAGGATTCAGGTAAGCTTATGCCAAACTGGGAGGGTCCTTATGAAATTATTGAAGTACTGAAGTCAGGTACTTATAGGCTTCGGACTATGGACGGGTCGGAAATAAAAAATACTTGGCATGTTGGGAGGCTTTGAAAGTACTTTCAATAAGTTATATATATTTCGATATTGGCAATGATGTAATTTTATCTAATAAAATAGAACGATTTAATTTTGCTTAATAATATTTGCATTAATGATCGAACGTACATAAGGCAGTGGTTATATAATGTATTGTTGCGAAGTAATTTATTAACTAAGTAGAAGATGTTTGGCTGGAAGCTTCGGCTGCGGTTTCATCGTCCGAAGTGTCCAGGATTGTTGCGTTGAAATGATATGTTGCAATTTTTTCCTTATCTTTATCCTGAGCACTTTGGTAGTCGAGATTGAACTGTTGTATTACTTCTTTGGTCAGCTCGGTGGAATTTCGATACTCTTGCCGAATTTGTTGTTTGATCTCTTCGGTCAGTGGGGGTGCTATTGCTTTGTAATCAGCAAAGTCTTTTTGCAAGCTATCACGTTTTTCTATAGTCATCTTAAGCTTCACCTCCACGCTCTCGATTTTTCTGTGTACAGAATGGTTTTCAGCTATTAGATGGCTGCACTCTTTCTTCAAGTTGTCACATTCTTTCTTCAGTTCGTCGCAGCCTTCCGAGAGTGTTCTTCGGCGAAGTTCATTTTCGATGGCTTCTTCCTTGAGTTTTTCCACTTCGACCTGAAGCTCTTCACAATGATTGGAAGTTTGGGCACGAAGTTCTTCTTCCTTTTTCAAGTTAGTTGTCACAGCATGCAGCATTGACTTCAGGCGGGCAACTTCGGCCTTTTATTCTTCTTCTTTTTCTTCAGTTTGGTTAAGATGCCGAAGGAGTCGACCAGTGATAGCGGTGGCCTTGAGAAGAAAGGAAGAAGAGTTGGTTAATGAGTTTAATATGATTAATTTAAAGGCAAAGAAGGTCAGAGATGTTTACCTGACTTAGATTTAAAGCGTTAGAGTTCACAAGTTCCCGTAGACTAATTGAATTTTGGTTGGTCAATGAGTTACTCAAACTAAGTTAATAAATTATTATTCATTGAACTTGTATTAATAAATTGTTTATTGAACTTTTATTTTTCATTCCATTCACTTTCTCTCACTACCATATTAATTACTTCTCTTCCTTTTTCCTTTCTTATTAGGTAGCAAAATTCAAAATTAATTTTAACAACTTTCAACTTCATTAATATGTAACATCACAACTTTAATAGTATAAATTGAATAAAGAAAATATTTAATTATTCACATTTTTAAATTTATGTAAGTGCATATTTTTCTCTATACTAATACATATTCACTACAAAAAAATACATATAATTAATAATATTACTCCCTCCGTCCCGAATTATCTGTTGTTCTAGTAGAAATTTTTTGTCCCACAATATCTGCTTTTTTTAAGATTTCAATGCATTTTTCCTTTGTTTTCTAAGTTTGCCCCTCTACCCTAACAACTGCAGTTTAGAGAGAAAAGTTGGCAACGCATTAGATGTATTCGTATCATACTTATATTATTATTATAAAGTCATGTGTGATATTTATAACAATATTATATGGTAGAGTCCTTGCTTTTTGGCAACTGCAATTTATTTCTCTCTCCAAAATTTCTGGTTTTTGATTGGCTGTTTCATTTATTATATGGTGGGGTCCTTGCTTTTTGGTGATGGTTCTTGCTAAAATACGCATAGATGAGTATTGATTGTATTTTTCACCTCGAATCTGCCGCGCTCCAATAACATAGCCTATGAGTGAAAATATGTCAGTGTCACGGTGGTCCATTCTAATGAAATTAAAGTCAGCACATAAAGGTATTTTAGTATTTTTATCACACATATTGGTATCCGTGTGGGACTCTAGAACAGCAGATATTTCGGGACGGAGGGAGTACTTATCAATATACTCACACGAACATGTTATATATATAATGGATAAGAGATATAAGTACTCATTCACTTTCCTTAATTCTTTTCTTTTCGTAAAATTAATTTGTCATTGCGATGTAGCTTAGCACCACCACTTTGTATGTATAAGATGAAATTCTTCAGAAATAATCAATATAAATTCTTCACTTCTTTTTTTATTAATTTTTTTAATACTTACGAGTTTAATTTCTTTAATTTTTGAGAAATGTAGTTGACATATAGCATATAGGATTAACAAAAATACCTCTAAAATTTTGACATTTCATAGTTCGTGGCTCGCACGGGTCGTAAGCTTGTTTCACTTAAAATTCAAACACAACAATTTCCTAATTACACATATTTATGTTAATTATTTATTTATCAATTACAGCTTAGAATCCACTCAAATTACTACTTTGGATGAATTTGTATCGCATGAATGCGCTCAAATAGATGCCATAATTGACGACCTTCTTGTTATTATCGCAACCAATGTTAAAGCGACGCGCTACAACAGTATAAATGACTATATTTTCTTAGTGAATAAGATTATATTTATATTTACATTTTTTTACCTTTTTGGTCATTACAGATTTCTCTCTCTCATCAACACCTTCAACTAGATTTTTACTAGGAGAAGCTACTAATCGCACTGATGCCTTAAGAGAGTGGTACACTCTTAACCACACTAATTTTTTTTACAGTAACCATCATATTATTACTGTATATAACACTTATCTACTATTAACAATATTTCTTGCAGGAAGGCAAAACACATGTCTGAATTACGCATGCACGTTGTTGCATTCCATAAAAAGCATGACTCCAGCATCAACCTCAGCCAACACATCACTTCTCAATGTAATCCCAATAGGAGAACTCCACAACTGTCAGGTATATGAATTAAAACCTTAAGATGTACAAATACCAAGAGAGGACCCAGTGACGGAACCAGGACATTTTAGAAGGGGGCAAAATACATCAATAAAAAAAAATTTATTTATTGACGCTTGAATTGCTTCTTTCGGTTGTACGACTAAGAGAAGGCAATTGTATCCTGCGAGTCTACATAGTTTGAAAACGTCTTAATATTTGTTCGTTTTCAATTGTTGAAAAAATATATTTCTCAATATAAACTGTCAGACTGTCATTCATCCACTCGTCTCCCATTTTATTACGCAAGTCAGTCTTGACAATTTTCATCGCAGAGAATACTCTTTCAACAGTAGCAGTCGCAACTGGTAAAACCAAAGCCAACTCGATCAATCGATATACCAATGTAAAAGTCATATTTCTTCTTGTTTCAATCAGCTTCTTAGCAAGACTTCCCAAACCCAAATCTCCGATCCCAAAAAATTGACTATCGCATCGCATATTATAAATCTAATTTTCAAGTTGATCCCCAAGTATCATGCGATCAGTCAATGAGAAGTCTTCTGGATAAAGCTCAGCAAGATGGAGTAACTTCTTTTGTCAAATTTAGAGAACGAATCCCTTGGATCAAGGCATGATATGCATAAAAGTAACTCTGTGCTTGCTTCTGAAAAACGATTGTTCATCTCTTGAACAATTGAATCAACAACCTACGTACATTGTAATAATGAAAAATCGACAAAAAAGATAAATTCTTGGATAGGAATAATAAAAAAAGATATATAGAGATTATACCTGACAAAAAATCTCAACACGATAATGATGAAAATTAGTAATAATATATTTATCCATTGCGCCTGCTATGACCACGGGATCTCATGTTGTCTTCCATATTAATTACTGGGATCATCTTCTTCTCGCAAAAAATATTGACTTCCTTCAAAAAATTCTCCCATTCCGCCTCCCTAAAGTCTTGTAGTCGAGCTTTCATTACCCCAATCAATCTCACAGCATGTACAATGTTTTGATCTTTTTGTTGTAAGGCAAGTGACAAATCATTTGTGATTCCCAATAAATATTTCATCAAATGCATCACAAATACAAATTCATAATTCTCCATCTTATCAATCAAACTTATGGCTATACCGCTATTATCATCAGAAGCATCATCATCATGCACATTTTCAAGCACTTGTAATACGGAAGTCCACATAGACATAAGACGGATTATTGTTATGTAATGTGACCCTCAACGAGTATCTCCTGGCCGTCTTAAACTGATTTCTTGATTTTTTTTCCTTTACCACTAACTATCTCTCCTTTTTCCAAACACTCTACAATCCTATCATGTTCAAGCTGTCGTTTATCTTTCCTTTTACATGATGCTCCAGCCACATTCACAATTATAGTAACATATTGAAAAAAATCACTCACAATACGGCTGCTCTTGGCAACAGTAACAACAATTAATTGGAGTTGGTGAGAAAAACAATGGACATACCTTGCATATGGGTTTTCTTTTAAAATAAGAGCCTTCAATCCATTGAAATCGCCTCGCATATTTGAAGCCCCATCATATCCTTGACCTCTCAATCTCGATAATGACAATTTATGTTTTGCAAACAATTCATTAATAGCATTCTTCAAAGAAATAGATGAATTGTCGGCACATGTACCACAGCAAGAAACCTTTCAATCACATCTCCATGGTTGTTTACATATCTCAAAACAACTCCCATTTGCTCCTTTATTGAAACATCTCGAGACTCATCAACCATAATAGAAAAGATGTTGTCCCCAATATCATTGATGATGGCAAGTGTAGTTTTCACAGCACGAGCACTTGCTAGTTCTTTTTGAATTTTTAGAGAAGTCATTTGATTGTTTCTAGGAGCATTCTCATTAACTACCTTGCCTACCTCTTCATTTAGTAGGTTGTACCACTCAAAAAACTCAAGAAAATTTCCCTTATTTGATGAAGTCGATGACTCATCATGTCCACAAAAAGGCAAACCTTGCTTCAAAAGAAGGCGTGTGATATCCAAAGCCGCCGTTAAACGGGTGCGATAAGCAACCTCCATCTCTTGCCCTTTTGCTAGTAGTATATGTGACACACTCTGCCTTTGATTTTGAAAACCTTCAAGTTGTATTCTAGCATTATTATGAGCACTATTTGAAGCACCCACATGTTCTTGAAATTTTTCAATTGCCTTTTTCTAGTTGTTGAACCCTTTGTTTTTAAAAGCATCTACTCTGTTTGAATTGCTAAATAGATAGCAGTAAAAGCAAAAGGTCGCATCCTTTGAAATGCTATACTCCAACCATTCAAAATTTTTAAACCAATCAGGCCGAAAGCTTCTCTTCATATTAGAAAAGTTTTTTTTGGGGGATAATTATAGGTAATTGGTTGACATGGACCTCTAGTCAAATACTTTCTTCGAACTTGATCTCTAATCACAATATCAAAGTCTTCAATTGATTTACGTAATCCCGGATCACTAACAATATCATTCGGATTGAACTCCACACGTGAATTATTTATACCACCACTTGCTTCGGAACTTAGTAATTGATTATTAGAAGAATCAACAGTTCTTGGTCGCTTAATGAAGTATTTATCCATAATTTAGAATAAATAAAAACATCAATTGCTAATCAATAATTTTATCAATTTAAACATTTCATAATAATTTCATCATTCATCAATTCAATTATTCAAACATTTCATCATAATTTCATCAACTAACCAAATTCAATAATTTTAATTATTTCACAAACAATATATCATAAATATACCATAAATTGATAAATATGCAGTATTAATTCAAATATTCAATGAAAATAAGTAAATAACACATAATCTCTAATTCATGTGTTAACAAACTCTAAATCTCTAATTTAATGGCAAAATTAAGCACAAAATTCCTTATTTGTAGACACATATAGAGATTAACTCATTAACATATATGAAAAAGAAACACAGAAGGGCCTAGACGGACTGACCTCAACGGCTCAACCTGGAGACTGGAGAGAGAAAGGGAGAAGCAATTAAATTGATGAATGATAACAGCCTAGCAGGTCAGTGGAACTGTGGAAGGGATTAAGGGAAAGGATAGCACTATAGCAGGTCGGCGGCCGCGAAAGGAAAAATAAGAAGAAGGTTGTTCTGTTGTTCATCTATTATCTGTATAAGAAAAGAAAAGGGTTTTTTTTAAAAAAACTTACTAAATGAAACGACGTCGTTTTATTTAGTAAGTTTAAAAAAAAAACCTAACTGTTCACTCATCACTATTGGCTCATGGTTGTTCTGCAGAAGAAGGCGTGAGGGTGAGGCCATGAGGCGGCAGGTCGCTGGTCAGCAGGGGCAGGGCAGCATCAGGAGGCAAATCTATAGGGGTAGGAGTCGCCGGAATACCAGCCTACCAAGGTCATATGCCCCCCTCGCCCCCCTAGTTCCGCCTATGAGAGGACCAATACCCTTGAATCCATAAATACCACCAGAGAACTAGTAGACCACTTCACTCTATACATTTGTAACCATCAAATTTGCAAAAGTCACTAAACTATTATTGAAACTTGCTTCAACATGATTAACCACTACATTTGCACTTAAATACTTTTCTGCTACTTCAAACAAAATAACTATTCCATAAAATGCCATCACATTTACTCTTTTTGCTTTATTACTTAGATTTCTCTTTTTCATATTTCTTTTTCCGTAAACTATACTTTATGCCATAGCTTATGCAATTACAATATATTTCTAAATTTAGTCCATCCAAAATTATATTGATATATCATTACTGATATATATATATATATACACACACACACACATACCATTGACAAATTTTTATTTCTTGTTATTTATAGTTACAAAATATATAGAGTTGTAATTATATATCTTTTTTTAGCATAAACTATGCATTTCATATTTATTCCTCCCACCATATCTAATATCTCTTAAAAAATTCCAAATTCAAATTTATGTTTTCTCTACTAAATCTAACCTCCACTTAACACTAGGAAAATACTATTTGGGTCAAAGTTTTCATTAAAGTAGCTCCACTTTCTCATAAAATGCATTACATAGCATGCAATATATGCAACCGAGGCTCTGCAGAATCTGTTGGAACACATCGCTCTTGCCCAAACTGCCACAACAGCATCAACGTAGCCATGCCAAGGTAAATGCTCATAACTTCTACACATAAAATATATCTTATAAACTCATGACAAATAATTCATTGGTTGCTCAATTACAATTCTCATAGGTTGATTTTACGCGTTTTTCTCATAGACAACACTGACACCATTCAAACTACTCTTTTCGGAGATTGATGAGTGGGTAATATACCCATGAATTAGGTATTTTTAGGCTTGATATATTGTTTATTTTTGAGTATTTTAGGACATTTTTAGTTGTTTAGTTGTTATTTTGCAGGTTAGGGTAAAGCGGGGGTAAATCAGGACTTTTGGCATCATTAAGGACAGAGTAGTAATTTCTAGCAGCACTACAGCGTCGGGGCGCTCTTAGCTAGTTCAAACCCAGCGCCGGGGCACTGGGGTCAGGGAAAGCTGGTCGAGTCTTTGCTTAGCTGGGAATTCTAATGTTAAATTTTGGATTCTAATAGAAGCTGACTTGGAGGAGATTTAAATCTATAAAAAGGAAGGAGGCTCTTCATAACAATACACATAGAGAATAAAATAAATCAAATAGCTGAACTTAGATATTGGAGATTGCAGAGAAGCATCACAAGGAATTCAAATTGGAGACTTAAAGATTGAAGAACTTTTACTGAGTTTCTCTATTCTTCTATCTCAGATTTCTAATTTAATTGTGGTGACTTATTTGGGATTTATGGTTTTTATTTTCAGCACGAACTAAACTTCTAATTAATACTGCAATTAAACCATTTATGTTTATGGATTAATTATCTATTTAATTTCAATTATTTATTCATATTGAGTTATCTATCATATTTTGTGTTTATTAATTAATTGTCTGTCCAACAATTAGCGGGATACCCTAGGTGAATTCGGGAGATGAATCTAGGGTTTGATCTGAATATGATAGCATGTATTATTAGTTATTTACATAGGATGAATAACTAGGGTTGTGAATTGAATAGGGATATCTTTTTTCGCTGCATGTAACTTTTAGGAATTGATACTTAATGAGTTTGATTCTTTTGTTTTGCATAGGAATATAGCAAGATTAATTGAATTGAATATTTTTATTTGATCACTTGGGAAAGGGCTTATAAATAACTTTGAATTCCTATTAACAACTATATTGGACTCAATAATTGGATGACGTGGATAAATTAATTTATATTACATAATTGGGGATATTGTAGTCTTAAGCCTTTAAATATCTGAATTTCAACCTTTGTGCTAGATTTTATTCTTAGTTTAGTTTTAATTATTTTCAATCATTATTCACAAATTGCGATTGTTTAAATAAAATTGAATTGATACAGTACTAGTAGTTGGGAATTATTAAACGGATATTTCTTGTGGATTTGACACTCGTATTTATCACTTTATTACTTGATTGACCATGTATACTTGCACGAATTTGTCATTATATAAATCGGACAACAAGTTTTTGGCGTCGTTGCTGGGGAAAGTTAAACTTTGATCTACAAGCATCCGGCGAGAAAAGGTTGCTTTAATTGAATGAGATGGAGGAATTCCGGCATCAAGCGTACGAGAATACCAAACTCTACAAAGAGAAAGTAAAGAAATGGCATGACAAACGAATCATTGATCGGAAGTTCGAACCAGGTCAAGCAGTATTGCTATTCAATTCCAGATTGCGACTCTTTCCCGGAAAATTGAAGTGAAGATGGTTAGGACCATTTGTGGTTACATCTATAGCTCCGCACAGAGCCATTGAGGTTGAAGAACCTAATTCAAAGCGTACATTCAAGGTCAATGGACAAAGACTGAAACATTGTTAGGAAGGTGACATTGATCGCCAAGCGACCTCAATCGATCTGGCTTCGATCAATCTGACGGACACATGAGAAAAGCAGTAAAGTCGGGCTGACGACTATGAACTAAGCGCTATTGGGAGGCAGCGAAAAGTTTATTTCAATTTAGTCAATTTTAGTTTTAATTTCCTTGAATTTATAGGATAGATTAGTTAGAGTTTTAGAATTTTTCTTGTTAGCATTTTAACTTGCGTTTTAATCTCTGCAAGTTCATAAGAAGGGATTTATAGGAAGAGGAGGAGATTACTTTGTTTTATTTTTACAAGATGAGTTACAGCGCCCCGGCACCCCAATTACATGTAATTCCAGCGCCTTGGTGCTGGGATCCAGGGATTTCAATTCACAACAGCGCCCCGGCGCTCCATTTGCAAGCAATTATAGAGCCCCGACTCTATCATCCAGGGAACTCAAAGGCCACAGCGCCCCGGCGCTCTTTACAGTGTAAGCCCCAGCGCCCCAGCGCTTGGTTCAGGTATTTGAAAAAAAATAAGGGCATTCACCCGTATCAGGTAAATTCCCCCCACTTCTCCTATTCCTTCTCAAAATCTATTTCCCCCAACTTCTCCACTCATTCTCCACGTCTACTCCAAGCCCTAAGTCTCTCTTACTTTAATTAACCTCTGAATTCCCCCAAAACAACCGAGCAATCTACAGATTCTAAAAGGGAACTTGAATAACAACAATTAGTTTTCTCTCTCCACTGTTTCTTCTCTTCTCTAACAAAGGTATGATGAAGTTCGTTTTTCTTTGCTATTGGGTTATACATGCAAGGTATGGTGTTCATATGTTAATGATTTATCAATTGCTTGTTATATTGACTAATTGGATGTGATTATGCTAAATGTTGGGGGTATTGCACAAGTAAACTAGTTTAACTTTGTGGCTTTTAACTAATGCCTATAAGGTGTTTGATTAAATGTTTGTGAAAGATTTACTTGGCAATTTGGTGCATTTTGATTCTAATTTTCCCAAGATACCCTGTAATTATGTATTTATGCTTAGGTGTGAGCCCAATTTGGTATAATTGCTTATGGGAGTGAATTAAATCTCACGTTTGGGGGTGTATGTCAAGTAGTCACGGCTAGGGGTATGTGCTTATGGTTATGGTAATTTAGTTGCATTGCTTGCATTATTTAACATCTTGGGTGTGTCATTGATAACTATTGGGGGGCTTACTTGAGACTAGTTGCCTATACTACGTCATAGATAGGTAGGTACATTCACTTAAAGTTACACCATTTTGGCTTAATAGGATTGGCACTTATATGTACAATTGACACCATGTGAGTTGAGCTTGCACTAAATTTCAAGTTTGGGGGTAATATGCACAATATTCGTATGTGGTGGTGTTTATTCATCATTCATTGAATATTACTATTTAGGATGAGTCTATATACTATGAGTGACTGACATTGGTTTGCTTTTCATCAAGGTTGTATCAATGGCGTCAAAGAGACAAAGAGGTGAAGGCCCATCCTCTTCCACAACCAAACCATTTGACAAAAAGAGGTTTATCAGTGTCGAGGCTCAAAAGAGATACAATAAGATGGCACAGAAAACTTTGATTCCGAAGAGGGGACTACAGCCAAATCCAAACTAAGATGGAGAGATCGCAATGATGATAGTTGAACGAGGTTGGTTTGATCTTACCGCTCAACCTGATCCAGTAGTATAGCAGTGGTGAAGGAGTTCTATGCAAACGCTAAAGAGCATTACCTCTTCGGGGTTCAAGTACGATGAAAGACGGTTTTGTTTGCAAACACCGACATTAACAAGTATTATAACTTACCAGAAAGGATTCCAATCAACCAATATACATCTTTCGTAAGTCAATGACCAAATTATGACTAAATCATTCAGGAATTATGTCAGTCAGGCACGATATGGAAGAATCATGAACGCGGGGGCATGACATTCTAGCAGTCCAAACTCAGTCACTATGGTAAGGCATGGTATGCCTTTATATGCGAAAAATTAATGTCGTGCACCCATGTTAGTGATGTGACCAAGGACCGGGCAGTGCTTCTTTACTGTCTGGTGACGAAAAGCGAATGGATGTTGGTAAGATCATTAGAAATTCAATCCTGCGTGTGTTGGAGGGTGGTACCACAAGTGGGTTGCCCCACCCTTCCCTCATCTGTGCTTTGTGTAATCAGGCAGGGGTAAAATGGAAGACCGATGAACTTGTCGTGCAGCCAATGCCACTGCTGGACCACAATATGATCATGCAGTACAAAGTAATTAGGGGGTGGTGAATCGCACGCAAGGGGATTAGGCTTTATTATTGCACAATCTGAGCCTCAGCAAGGTTCGACTCCAATGGCCGTAGATTCTTCTTACCACGTTGTTCCCCGCCGTGTTGTTTCTGAAGAGGTTGAACGTGAAGTTAATAGATAGATGTATCGCCTTAAAGAACAGAATGTTCGCCTTGTTGAACGCCTAGACTCAATCTTCTCTCATAATGTCAGCTTCAACAATGCATTGGTAGATATGATGGCACGGATGAATCCGACTTTGGCCCCTAGCCAGTTCCCTGTAGCGCCCACGTTGCCTGTGTTTCCCCCGTCTGATCAAGAAGAAGAGAGCAATGAGGAGGTCGATCACGGCGATTGACTAAATCAGGGAAGTCCTCAGTTTGCTAAATTCTTTATTTTTCGCATGAGGACATTGCTCTGTTTAAGTTTGGGGGTGTTTTTGTTCATAGTAGTTTGCATAGTAGAATATTTAGTCATTTATGTTGTGTTTGCATCTAGTTTACATTTAGTATTGTTTATTGTTAGTTTTGCATGATTTGGTGTTTTATACATTACATTTAGGATAACTTGAGCATGCTGAGATGTTGAAACCGTGATGATGGCCAATGATAAGAAAGAGTGAATTAAGTAATAACTCGGGTGAATGGGATAGTGAAGGCTTTGTTAGCTTTTGAATATTGTCAGTTGCTTTGTGAAAGAAAAACCCATTGGTTTAATTTGCACATGTCAGTATATTGATCTAGTTCTGGGTTTAATTGAACTTAATGAATGCAGGGCTTAAGAAAGATAAGAACAACCTCTATAGCTTAGTTTATCTAGTATTTCAGAAATTATTTATTCAAAAATAAGAAAAAAATCTAAAAAAAAGATCTAGAATAAACTTGACTAGTTGTCTTTGTGGCCTCTGTTACTTGAACAAGTAAGCCCTTAGGAGTGTCTCTACACTCAACGTCCTAAAATCAACTGGTTTAGGAGTCGTTGGTCAAAAGTTCGCTACATGGGTAACTTTGAAAAGGCTAATAAAGATTAACATTGCACAAGTCAAGAAGAAAAAAAATAGGAAAAAAATGAGATGGAGCGTAGAATGCACTCGTTATGAAAAAAATAATAAAGATTTTCGGAATAAGGGGTATCTGAGTTATAGAGGTGTAGCATAGTTCTTATATCTGGAGAATCTTTCTTTGAGCCTTGCATTTATTGAGTTTGTTTTACCTATGACTGGATTTATATATTGAAGCACACACACATTGTGGGTTGGAAATGAAGTAGTTGATGATATGCCAAGTCTTAACTAGTGCTTGATCTTGAACATTCATTTGAGTTGTATAAGGATCTTTGAGGCTGTCTAAGGATTTCAATGTGGATTCATGCTTGAGTTGGTAGATTCATGTTAGTTAATTGCATTCATTTTGTTCATTTGCATTGTTTGAGGACAAGTAATTGTTTAAGTTTGGGGGTATTTGATGAGTGGGTAATATACCCATGAATTAGGTATTTTTAGGCTTGATATATTGTTTGTTTTTGAGTATTTTAGGACATTTTTATTTGTTTAGTTGTTATGTTGCATGTTAGGGTAAAGCAGGGGTAAATCAGGACTTTTGGCATCATTAAGGGCAGAGTAGTAATTTCCAGCAGTACTACAGCGCCGGGGCGCTCTTAGCTAGTTCAAACCCAGCGCCGGGACACTGGGGGTTAGGGAAAGCTAGTCGAGTCTTTGCTTAACTGGGAATTATAATGCTATTTTCCTATCAAATTTTGGATTCTAATAGAAGTTGACTTGGAGGAGATTTAAATCTATAAAAAGGAAGGAGGCTCTTCATAACAATACACACAGAGATTAAAGCAGATAGTTGAACTTGGAGATTGGAGATTGTAGAGAAGCATCACAAGGAATTCAGATTGGAGACTTAAACATTGAAGAACTTTTACTGAGTTTCTCTATTCTTCTATCTCAGATTTGTAATTTAATTGTGATGACTTATTTGGGATTTATGGTTTTTATTTTCAGCATGAACTAAACTTCTAATTAAGACTGTAACTGAACCATTTATATTTATGGATTAATTATTTATTTAATTCCAATTATTTATTCATATTGAGTTGTCTATCATATTTTGTGTTTATTGATTAATTGTCTGGTCATCAATTAGCGGGATACTCTAGATGAATTCGGGAGATGAAATCTAGGGTTAGATCTGAATATGATAGCATGTATTATTAGTTATTTGCATGGGATGAATAACTAGGGTTCTGAATTGAATAGGAGTATCTCTTTTCGCTGCATGTAACTTTTGGAAATTGATACTTAATGAGTTTGATTCTTTTGTTTTGCATAGGAATATAGCAAGATTAATTGAATTGAATATTTTTATTTGATCACTTGGGAAAGGGCTTATAAATAACTTTGAATTCCTATTAACAATTCTATTGGACTCAATAATTGGATGATGTAGATAAATTAATTCATATTACATAATTGGGGATATTGTAGTCTTAAGCCTTTAAATATCTGAATTTTAACCTTTGTGCTAGATTTTATTCTTAGTTTAGTTTTAATTATTTTCAATTATTATTCACAAATTGCGATTGTTTAAATAAAATTGAATTGATACAGTACTAGTAGTTGGGAATTATTAAACGGAGATTTCTTGTAGGTTCAACACTCGTATTTATCACTTTATTACTTGATTGACCGTGTATACTTGCTCGCGGACAACAGAGATGATGGAAAAAAGTCATAACACATGAACTATCAGAAATCGTAGATATGACTACATAGGTAGTTAAATGATTATAAATGAACCAAATATTTTAATACTCATTCTCTCACTACAGAGTCGATCTGAAATCCTCGCAACCACAAACTTGAAAATTGCACATAAATCTTTTTTTTGTTCCTCTTAGTCGTTCTACAAATTTGCAGACAAAGTGGAGTGCAAAGGAGATGCAAGATGTGTGATCAACAATAAATTTTGCAAAAATCCGATCACATTTTGCAAATACTGTAGTTTGGTGGTTTTTGGAACGTATATAAACTATACACCATTACTAAATAGATGTGTAATAGGAGTGCAGACTATGTTTTCTTTAGAGAAGATGAATGTTTGTAAATAAAACTTTTCTAACCTCTTTTTTTTTATTTGTGTACATAGTACTCCTACGAGTGGGCATGTTAACCATTATTTGAAAAATTTTAGCCTGTATCAAAATCTTCAAGATTTGCACTAATGTAAAACTACGTTGTTTTGTTTGCATTTCTTGCTACATAATTATTATGCAGAGTAAATGCAGAAGGTGCATAATTTTTACCAATATTTACTGATCCTTCTATGCCTCTCAGCCACCGAGGTTTATTATTTCCCATAGAAGACATTGCAGTAATGACAATTTAGAAATTATTGCTACATCTGCTTAATTTCAAAAATGAGCGGTTACACCATAATGTCTTTCACTTTTAATGGTTATACTCTGTCTATAAGGATTTTTCTTTGCCTAGATGGATTGGTTGAGCATGGAGTATTCAAGTGTGATCATTTGGAGCTTATATATACTTTAGACTTGTACCTTTTTTGGGGGGGGGGCAATTTTGAGAGCTCAAGTAGCATTTAGCTTTACAGCGAGTCCTTTTATAGTATTTTAGCTGGTAGCATGTCTGTTGCGGGACTACATGTATGATTGTTATGAATATTCTTTTTTTTGTGAATTTGATTACATATAGATTGATAGTTTCATATTATTGTATTGTCCGCATTCGGATGATTTTAGGAATATGTTCCTCCCTGCACTCTGTTTCCCAAGAGTCCCATTTTTCAATTCTTTTTGTTCCAAAAATAGTTCTCTTTTTATTAATAGTAGTATAAAATGACATAATATCCTCAAGTTTACCATCATATTTTTATTACCATGTTAATACTACTGAATTAATATTTATTATATTAAGAGTTAAATGGAAAAGAAATACATAATGGTTGCAAATTATGCAAATGAGACTCTTTTTGTGGAATAAAGGAGTATTAGTTATGTAAGTACTACAAAAACACCCATGGCTTTCTTGGGATATTGCTAATAGCTAAACCTCATATGTAAATTTTAAAAAAAATGGACACACAACAGTATCATTGGTCAAAATGGTTTATTGAAGAATTCAAATTTAGATTAAATGTTTATAATCTTGACCGCTGTAATGTAATGTTATTACCAATAGTGTTTTCTTTCTATGTTTCTATTGGAATGATTCCTAGAATATGACTTCGCATGTGTAATGAGATATTGTTCCTATTATGGGGAAAAATTCGACCTTGAGCCGGGTAAGTGCTGGAAGACGGATGGAAAAAAGTGGATCTGCTCCAAAGATGCCTATCCAGACTCCAAATATTGTGAGCACCGTGATTGCAACCGTTGAAGAAAGCGTGTGGAATCTCAACCTACTTCTCAGTCCTTGTCGACTATGATGTCCCACATACCTATTGGGAGCAGCAGTGGTGGGGGAAGCTTTCAGAGTAGTGGCAGTGGAAGCTTCCAAAATCTGCCCTATTCGATATGACATTTCAATATTTCTTAAATTAACAACTTTACACTTTTGCTTAAATTTATTTATATTAAAAACACATCGCACTTCATTTTATATGTATAACAGATACAACCACGGTACTTACTAACTATTACACGTATATAACAAGCCACATCATAAACCTGCTACACAAATATACAGACACTAAACCCACCATAAACAACCTTAACACCAACAAATCACACCATATAAGCTGCTAAAAAAACAAAACTGAAGAGATACTTAATAATGCTTCCAAGCAAATCATTGTTCGGAAATTATTATCTGAATTTTGGCAACATATTAAAATAAACCTCAACCTTTCTTCAACAGTTTCTTATCCACATATCCTTTCAGTACAACCATTTTTCAACCTTACTGTTTCCGTAATAAAACTTGGAGAAGCAATCACACCCAATTTCACCAACTCATAAACTCCCACTGAACCAACCCCAACTATCTCCTTATTAATTTGGGCTCAAACTTGTTGAAGTATTTAACATATTCGGCCCAACCAAAGTCAGCCAGCTGATGAAAAAGTTCCAAACGCACAGCTGCTCTTTTTAATTATTTTCGACTTAAGGAGCCCTTGGTATCATGACCCATCACTCTAACTTCCCTACTAATGTCAGCTCCTGCTTCTTGCATTCGATTTGATTTCATGTTTACCATCCTCAAATTATTCAGATTAGTGGCCATAGTAATCCCTTTGGTACCATGACTCATCACTATACCTTCCCTACTACTGCCACCTCCTACTTCTTCCATTTGAGTAATGTCGTGGTTACCATCCTGAAATTATTCACATGCTCCGACCCAACGTCTTCAGACAGGCCCTCCTCCACAGTATCATTACCAATATTTTTTGGCAAGTTGCGATTATCATCTCCATCACCATCATTCCCATCATTTTACGGCAGTGAATTCATAATATTATGCTCCTCAGGTTATGGTTGCGGTAGAGAGAACAATAAGTCCTCTTCATCACCAAAAGGATATCTAAAAAGCCTAAAACAATCATGAGAGTACACCAATTCAGCTCCCTCTTGCCCATATTTTATCTCAAAGTGACTATTCCGATTTAAATCGGAATTCGGAAAAGCTCTTAATGATGCTGAAAAAAGAGCATGCATGACGCCCCAAATTCAGGTACCTCTACCTTCAATTTGGTGTTCACGATTTAAAAAACACATCGCTACTAAATCTCAACTCATCGCGGAATCATATAAATAAGTACATAAGCTTAATATTACATAAATACAACTGTCTTAGGTTTATGCAACCTTCACTGATACATACATAACTTAGTTCATAAATCAACATGAGTCTAGACACAAAAGTTCATCATACATTTGATAAATAAATTATTACTCTGCGACCTTCTCTTTTCCCTTGTCTTTTTCGGATTCACCGATTTTCTCGGTCTTAGCTGTAACATTTAATGAAAAGCAAGAATGAGCAACAAGTTTGTTCAGCAAGTATAAAGCTAACAATAATCAAATAATCATGCTTAAGATTTAATAATTTCGGAAGCTATGACAATTTAAGAATAATTCATGAACTAAATTGAGTGAACTGATTGTAGTAATTCTTAACAGTTTTAGAGTCTTAGTACTATCATTACTAAGAGGTCACTATGGACCATGAACACTTAGAAGGATTGACAGTATTTCACTACAAACCTTCAAAAACAGGCACATGAGGTGATCAGCCCTGTCGTACCTTACATTATGCATAATGTTTAGTCATATTGCGTGAGTCAGTTTCCCAACATAAAATAATAATAATACCCCTTCTATGAGGGTTGTTCATCTCATCATATCATAGGAGTCCGCACCAAAACAATTGGTTTGGATAGCTTTCTCAAAGAAATGTCATTGATTAGGAATTTATCTTATCGTTGGTCTAGCCGAATCAAATGGCATAGACGTATTTCTCAGAATAATCTCATGCACAATTTAACTTCCAATGTTAACGGATCGATGTTTCGAAAGGATTCTCAAAGACGTTCAATTAAGGTCTATTAAGGCTTCCACGCTTAATAATTTGATCTAGGAATATTCTTCAATAATATATATGCATGAACAAGCATATTCAATACAAGTTATCTTTTATAAGATATAACATTTAAATACTTGTACGAACAATTAATAACAGTGTACAAGTTAAAGGAACTAGCCTGCTTTGTCTGCTATATTTAACTCTATGCTAATGTCTTTCGGATGACCTATATATGTTGTAATTCGGCCTACCGATTAGTCTTTATCAGACCACATATAAATTCCTAAATCGATTTATGACATACAATTGACTCATAATTGAATTCTCCCTAATTGATTACCCATAAGTATTTTATCTATTCTCCACAAATAGTACTTCATTATTATTTTATTTATTTAATTGACTACACACATATTTGTGGTTCACCAACTTTTCTTATCACCATTTTATAGTAGTTCTCATCTTCACGTTCCACAAATAAGATAATCTTCATTGATATTTTATTTGTTTAGCAATTACCTTCATGCTTCAATTCACAATTAATATTTATTATTTAATCTCCACAAATAAAGTATTCATTATTACTTTATTTGTTTAATTATTTTTTATTATCATTCCTTATTTAACAGTCACATAAATAATTTTATGTCCTCTTAACATAACATGAACATGAAAATGACCATAATATCCTTAATAGGTCTTATTTATCCGTTTTTATCACATACTTGATGGTAAAATCAAATTACATCACTTTTCGATTTCTCTTTAATTATTTTCCTTAATTTTCTTAACTCAAATTTATTTATTAAAAATACTTAAATACCTTATTATTTTTATTCCTTCTGGAAACACTTAGTTAACATTATTTCACACTCAATTTTTTTTCAGCATTATTTACTATTTTTAAAAGGGTCGTATAAGCTAAAAACTTCAATATTTTTCATAATTCGAGATTTTATTTTTCGTTTGTTCCACTTGGGTTGGTTAGAGAACTCATATATATATATATATATATATATATATATATATATATATAACACCCAAAACTTACGGATCGTAAAAACGATAAAATCACAGTGAGTTATGCCCCTTCAAACTTTCTGTTTTATTTTAGGGTTTTTCCGGTAAAACGTTTATATTATTATTTCTTTTCTGCTTTGAGTTCTTACACATTTTAACACATAATATCATATAATCTCCATCAAACCATCTTATATCTTCGGAATCCACCATAATCCCCACACACAAGATCCTCCCACAACCAAGCATGCATAATCAACTACAAACTAAATTATACTAGCTTAACTTTGAGAATTTAGGATTAGGGGAGGTCATACCTTCTTGTAACTTTCTTCCTTCTTACTAGGAAATGATCTAAGTTATCCACCTTTTAAGCTCCTCCACCACAAAGCCTTCCTCTTTCTTTGAGACTTAAGAGGGCAAGAGCTTCCTTAGTATTTTCTTATTTTCTCTTGACTCTCATTTTTCCCTCTAGCTCTCTCTCTCTACATAATTCTCTACACTCTCTAGCTCGCAACACTTAGCAAACTTAGCAAAATGACAACTTCTTCCAAATAGCTTGGGGCCTCCTATTTATAGGAGAATTCTCTATACATATACATGTCTAATTATACTACTAAGTAGATATTAACCAATAGACTATTAGGGTTAGGTTAAAAGTATTTACCAACTCCCCATCAATCAAGGAAAAGTAAATTTGGTTTGATAAAAATCATGATAACCTTCACATGGCTCCTACACATTTATTTATTATTATTATGTTTATTTATTTATTTATTATATATATTTCCAAGTTCCCTTCATTAGCCCATCTCACTTGTGCTTAATTTAATTAATCTTTAGACTTGAGCTTGGACTTAAATAAATTCCCTACAACTTAAAACATGGCTACTAATGTTGGGTCAATTAATCACATATTATATGAATATGCATTGGGTTAGTCTTAATGGCTTCCACAACATTTATAAGCATTCTATTTGGGCTCACATTAATTTTTCTTTGGATCTAAGGTTGCTAGCATTTTCATATGGGTCCTTTACATTAGTATACAACAATTAGAAAGTAATTACAACATTAGTGCATCCACAAAATAATTACAAAAATAAAACAATAAATTCAAACCATTCAATTTCACATTAATAAATAACCCTAAAATCAAGGAGAAAATAAATGCCATAATTAATAATTTAAATTCAAATATTTGGGATCTAACAACAAAAACAAATCCACAATTCAAAATTCAAATCAAAAGGAGGAAAAACAAAAAAATATATTTTCTCGTCATCTTCCTCCGTCACCGCCGCGATCTACACCGCCGCCGTCGCTGCGATCTACACCAGAATCTTATTGGTCCATTGGTTACCTTGATATGCAGGTTTGGTTACTAACTGCACTATGAAGGTAACCTAATAAAACTGAATTGGTTACTTTAGTATGAAAGTTTGGCTACCAACTGCATCACATTCAAAATAAATTGGTAACCTAATAAAAATGAATTGGTTACCTTGGTATGAAGGTTTGATTACCTTAGTATGAATGTTTGGTTACCTTTGTATGAATGTTTGGTTACCAACTGCACTATGAACAAACTGCAGGTGCGGAGGTGGATTGGTTACTTTGGTATGAAGGTTTGGTTACCTTGGTATGAATGTTTGGTTACCAACTGCACTATGAAAAAACTGCAGTTGTAGAGGTGGATTGGTTACCTTGGTATGAAGGTTTGGTTACCTTGGTATGAAGGATTGGTTACCTTGATATGTGAAGACTCCATTGACGCCACCATGAGCTTGAAGACTCCATTGACGCCACCATGGCGGGGGAGGGAGGCGGTGGAGGGAGGGGGAAGGAAGGCGAGAGGAAGGAGGGAGGCGGGGGAGGGAGGAGGCGGTGGGGGAAGGAGGAGGGAGGCGGTGGGGGAAGGAGGAGGGAGGCGGTGGGGGAAGGAGGGAGGGGGAGACAAGATCTCAAATTGAAAAATTAGGGTTTTCAAATGAAAGAGAGAGAAACGGTAAATGATTTGGTATCCCTTTAATCATGGTAACAGTTATCATAATTAAAACTGATTTGTAAATAAAATATTGAAGATGCACAAATTTTGTAAATTAAAAATTAAAGATGCACTAATTTTGTAATTATTTTATCTATGCACTGTTGTTGTAATTATTTCTAAAAATGTACTATAATATGTAAATGTCCCTTTTCATAATACATTGGGCCACAATACAATTAATCTCATTATATCCAAATATTCCTATTAGGATTATTATAATTATCCTCTTTGGCTAGTCACATAATTAATTACTTACACTTCCCATAAGGATTAATTTATAATTTAACTTGACATCTCATATTACCACACAAGGCTAACATTCAAGCTTGATTAATTCATAACACAAGCTATTATCCTCTTGATTAGTTAATTGGCTAATCCTTCACTTCATTTCTCATGTATATATATTACATATATATTTCACACATAATTGAGTAAGCCATTTACATAAAGAAAATTTTAATTCATATTATCTCACTGATAATTATATTATATGATTTTCTTGATTATTACAACATGTCCACCCACTACACATTCCAAGCTTTTGTAGACGATCATTATACTCCTCCAACACCTTCGCATAAGATTTAAAATAATTAAATTCCAAGTGACCCAAACACCCACAACGATAGCATACACGAAAGACCCTTTCATATCTACAACCAACCCAAACCATATTACCATTTTGCAGCCGCAAGAAAACTCCCGACACAAGAGGCTCAGTTATTCGAATACGAACTTTGACATGCATGTAATCTTGATTAGGAAAACGTGTTGAGGTGTGATCCACCTCCAGTACTACCCCTGCTAGCATTGCCAATTGATTCATCACTTCCGACACGTAATACAGCGAAGGAACACCATGGAATTGCACCCATAAAGTAATCGACGGGAAAGACGCCGCCATAACCACCCTTTCTTCTGACCACCTTTTTAGGAACAACAACCCACCTTCTAAATTCCATGGACTTTGAGTACACCCAAGATGACAATCCACTGATTCTTCAAAATGAAATGTAAAAACCTCACCTATTTTGACTACTTTCACTTGTCCCAAACTTTTGCAACACACGTCAACAATTCCTTGGATCACGTGTTCATCAAATATTCGATTATCAATACTAACACATGCTCCCAGTCAGATCGTTCCTCAAGATTCATTGAAGGGTTTACTACCACTTCCCTGTAGGATAAATTTTTCGAAAATAAGTTTTAATTTTTTTTAAATAAAACCAGGATCATCTTTATGGTTTTATACGAAACAACAAATATATATACTATGTATTTAAAGTACGAATTTGTTATCTAGTGCTTGGTTGGATTAACACGTTTTTAATATCCGTACAGTCTCTTGTATCCTTAAGATCTTCCCTCTTATGACCTTATGCTGAACCTGGAGTGTGGTCTCCAAAGTACCCTTATGGAAAAAACCCTAACTTTGTTTTTCGTAGGCTGAAAGAGAGAATCCGAAATTTTGTATTTTCTTCTGATAGAAAAGTCACCAAATACGTTTGTGATCAATAATATATATAATAACATTGATCCTTATCATATCTTAAGAATTTGGTCCATATTACGCTAGGAAGGGGATTCTAAGGGATTTCTCTTCTGACTCCAATACTTATCTAGATATTATTATCCAATAATAATATTCAAAATAAATATTAATTACAATTAACTCCACTAAATAATTATAATTGCACTTCTGTCCAGGAATTAATTAAATAAATTATTTACTAATAAACTGTAAATATTTTCTCTATAAATATACATAAATATTTCATAATCAATTAATATAATTTCGATACATTTAAACTAATTTCATAAGTCCATAATTTATCTCTATTTGATCATAAATTGATTTAACAATTAAATCAATTCTTTTAATAATAAATATTAAAAGACTCGACCAAGATTCTATGATCAATGATAAATTATCTTATGAAAAATCTTATAGATGTTTTGACAATAATAATGTTCTTAATATTAATTAAATATATTAATCAACATTCTGAGGTATTAATTAATACGATCCATTCTCATTCATTGGAACATAAAATTAATATATATAACAATATTAAGTTCACTATTATTTCAAAATTAAGAAATTTTACAAATTAGCATTTATGTGAAAATATTTTATAAATAAAATATTTTCACATGATCCGTTTAATGCACACCGTTAATGCACTAGTACTTTAATTAGAAGTCCAACCTCCATGATCAAGATAAATCATCTCTATTAAAGTACTATAACCTACAAGATAATATCTTCAAATCATCCTAGGTTATAAACCATTATTTCTTTATTTATATATTATATATGATTTATATCTTATGTGTATAATATTTATTTATACACATAAACCATAACATATATAATATAAAGATATATATAAACAAACTAAACGATCATTTAATGAATGATGAATGATGTACTTTTATTAATAAATCAATGTCCAACAAAAATAAATAAATATTAAATAAATAGATAAATAGGATTTTTATAGCAAAAATCCAACATTCCCATCCCCTACGCTGCACATGATTAGCCAAACCCGTCTCAGATGAGTAGCTAGAAGAGGAATCCATAAAACACCAACTTAAGATAAACTAACCTGCTGGAAGAGTTGAAAGAAAAATAAAATACCAACTTAAGATAAACTAACCTGCAGGAAGAGTTGAAAGAAAAGAAGTAGAACAAAGCACACTATTCTTTCGGTTCTTATCTTAGTAAAAGTGGTAAAGATTGGATAATGTTAACACAAATCTTCTTTCAAATATATACCAAAGTTTCTTTTACTTCTCACGTACTCTTTTGGTTATTTAGAATTACTATATTCAACTTATTCTTCACCAATTTAATCTTTCATTTTGTAAAATTATTTATTGTTTTCATACTTAAAAAATGTGTTAATTTTGAATTTTTCACAATATAAAAAAATAATTTAAAAATTTTGTATTTAAAATAACTACAAAATATTTCTAATTATAATATTTATTATTTTCAAAAAATCAAATAAAGTATTTTAAATTTTAAGATTTTTTATTTAACAAAAATTCAAAATTATTTCTCAAATGTTGAAATTAATTATATATTTTAAAATGAAAATGATAACTTATACTAATTTAATAATTATGAAATCCCACGCGCGAGCGCGTGGGATCTGCCTAGTAAGTTATAAACAGTGGATTCTTGTGATTCCCTTTTTTCTAAGAAGCGTATCCAAACAAGCCCTTGTTTCACAACAAACACGAGGTTTATCTATCTGATTTATACCAGAAAATTATAGTGGAAAAACTAGAGATGGCTCTTCTTCTTCCAGCAGTTCGTTGTCTGATCACCCATTTGCACTCCATTTCAAAACCCACACCAAACATACCCTCCTCCGCAATCTTTTCCAATAGAATGTCTCTCCTCTTTCTTGTTTCCCATAAACCCACCCAAATCGCCAATACCCTTAAACCCCGGCTCTCTTCAAATGGTAAATCTCTTCACTTTCTGTATCTATATTTGCGTACATATATTGAAATTTAGTTTCAAAATATAGATCATTATTGTTTTTTTTTTTAAAATTAATTTGAGATATTTTTAAACTCAAAATTGGCATAGATTAATTTAATCTTAGTCAATTTAATGATGAATATTGTATAGAATCTAAAAAGTACTAATAATTATAAGCTTATTGTTTTGTAATTGTTAATGAATTTTATCAGTTTTGATTTTAAAAATATCTTAGAAGAAGTGAATAATGATCTTAAAATTTGGAAATTTAGGGAGCATATAATTTTTTCCCTTTTTTCTAGCTGCAGAGAGAACAGTAGTACTCAATAAAGATGAGAGGGTGTGTTTTGGAGCTGTAAACACCGACCCGGTTGCAAATTCAAGCACGATTGCAGCCATTGTTACTTCATTAGGTGGACCTCCGGGTGCGGTGGGGATTGTCCGGTTGTCTGGTCCCTCAGCGGTGGCCATTGCTTCGCGGGTATTCCGCCAGAGAAAGCGGAAGAAGAGGAGAGAGAATTTTATTTGGAAGCCAACTAGTCATGTTGTGGAATATGGTGTGGTCTTGGACCCTGATGGGAATGTTGTTGATGAGGTATAATTGCTGCTTTATAAATTCATAGAAGCTGAAAAATTGATTTTTTAGTACATTTTCGATATTTTTATTTACGTTTGTTAGTTCTTGAATTATATGTATTGGGTAGCATTTATCATTATTGAATGTTGTTCATTGAGAACTATTGCTATCTTTTTTTTTGTCTCCTACTTTTATTTTGTGTAGGGCAAAAATTTAGTTTAAAGATGTTGTACCCTGGTTTTGTGTAGTGCCCCTTAATCGGGGCACCACCAGGGATTTGTATCGCGGGCTGCCAAATGCTAATATATCTATGTTTTGGGTTAGTTTGCATAAGTTCTTACAGTTCATAATTACCCAGTAAGAAAATAGTATCCATAGCCAATTTTGATCTAATTATAATTTGTTACGGTTTTATGAAAGCAAATCGAGCAGTAGGAAATGTACCCCAACTAGGAATTGTGAAACACCAAATTATATTAGTCATGCATCTAGGCAAACACTTTGATGAATAGTATATATTTGATCACAAATGCTGCCAAAGTTGATTATTCATCATTATCCATATGGAGATCGAACTGCTGAGAACGAATGCGTCATTTAATTGTGCACCTAACTGTTTGGCGGACGACAAACAGTTGGGTGGACTGTTGTAGTTACTGTCTTGCCCCTGTTATGTTTACATACTCATAAAACTTTCTCTTAGATTAAACTTTTTGCTAGTCCTCCCAACTATTGATAGGACTGGCAAAAGTTTAGCAGAACCTTATGTCTTTTCACACAATTTTTTTGGAGAGTTTAAATTATTTAAAGTTTAGCACTTAATTTTTCCCTTATGTTGGACAACATTTTTTCATTTCACTCATTTTTTAAAGATAATGTACTTAACTCAAATAACAAGTAATGTTATCAAGTACTACATTGTTAAGAATACATCAATAAAAACATAAGTTAATGTGCTTCATCATTCCAAGTATTGACATCGGAATGAAGTAATTTAACTTATAGTTTTCCAATATGTGAGACCATTAGTCGTTATTTTAGTTAAGTATTTTAACTTAAAATTAAAATGGAAAAATATTGCCCAACAAAGAAGAAAAATGAAGTGTTGAAGTTTTATAATTTACACTCCAAAAAACCAAGTGTTAAAAGGCCTAAGGTTTTGTTATACTTTTTACCAAAACTCCCAACAGTTAGGCGGATTGGTAAAAAGTTTACCCCAGTAGAAAGCTTTTTGGGTATGTAAACAAAACAGGGGGCAAGATGGTAATTATAGCAGTTCGCCCAACTATTTGCACCGTCCACCAAACTGTTGGATGGACGCTTAAACGACGTATTCTTTCTCAGCTGCTCGATCTTCATGTGGAGGGTGCTAGATGGGTTGTAAGGATAATAGCTAACTTTGGCTATAGATCATTCTCCATATGTATGTATATATATGCATCTGTGCATATATATAATATTTATATGCACATACGCTCACACAAAACATTTAAAAGGGGTTGTTTGAAATTTTGGGTGGGGCCAAGGCCCCTATCTGACAGTATATAACTTCGCTAATGTGCTTATTGCTTAACACTAGTTGGAGTATATATGTGAATGACTAGTGAGGATTTTGTTTTTTGTAGGTTTTGGCTGTACCCATGTTGGCCCCAAAATCTTACACTCGAGAAGATGTAATTGAGCTTCAGTGTCATGGCAGCGAGGTGTGTCTGCACCGTGTATTGAGATCCTGTCTAGAAGCTGGGGCAAGGCTTGCAGAACCAGGTTAGCTTCTTACTTTTTCCTTATATTCATTCAAGTTTGGACTTTGGCGTCAGGTAATATATGTGCGTTATACAAGGAAATTGAATGAAAATGGTGTCAGCTTCTCTCTTGGTACAATGCGCGGGTGGTGATATATTATTCATTTGATCAAATAATGGATTTTAAGGGATTTGGGTGTTTGGTTGAACTACCCCTCACTGTACGGATCTCAAGGTTGCTTCGGACCCCAAAATGCTAGGGGTAGGAATGATTTAAGGCATGATTATCGAAACCTTAATTGATAAGCAAAAGCCAGATTCTTCTGCCTGCAAATTAGCTTACACTTGATCACATGCCATTTAAACCAAAATATTCTCCTCGGGTGTGTCTCCTCGCCGCGTGCTTATTTATGATGTGCTGTGTCTTCTATATAGATTCCAGAGGCATAAATTTCTTTGGTTAGGCTAACTTGGTGCTCATTGTCTTGCACATAATGCTGATCACATTTCAGATTTTGAAACTTGAATAGAATAAGCTCCAGGCTTTTCTATTCCCACTATCCAAGCTGATCTACCCCTTATTAATTAATTCTATCCCAAATTTATCAAGAAGAAGAACCCTTTGAGAGTGTTATAGAGGAGAGGAATACATATTGCAGCCAATCTCTCGTGTCTCGGAGTTTCAAGAAATCCTAGTAGAAAGTCCTTGCAAAATGTTTCATTTGGAATTCCTAATTTTAGGTCAAGACAAGGTATGACTATTTAGACAGCATTTGATGATTGTATTATCATGATGTCTGGTGCAACTGAAGTTTTAATAAAATTCTAAAATTGAGGTGTATGTTTTCATGCATGTAACATCGCATTTTGTTGCCTTTGAACACTAGCTACCATGACCTATCACGATGTGAAGTTCTTTGGGTAGTGCTATTGAGGCTTCTGATCGGTCCACTCAGGCTACACTACACTCCATTTTAGAGTTGGTTCCACCTGAATACTCTAGATGATTGAGCTTTTCCAATTTGAATTCCTTGTACCTCTTCTAAGAAACATAGTTCTTCAACTTTGACAAAGAGTCACAATAATTTTGTTATGATTTTTACAATGATGCAGAAAACACATCCACACCCTAGCTGCTTGTTAAATCTGATTTGTTTTTTGTTTTCACCAGGTGAGTTTACCCTTCGTGCTTTCCTGAACGGTCGGTTAGACCTTTCTCAAGCTGAAAGTGTGAGTACACTTGTTTCGGCCAAGTCTGTGGCTGCTGCAGATGCTGCATTGGCAGGAATTCAGGAATGTATTGTGTTAGCATTAAAATTATTTTTAACTTACAGCTGTTAAAGTATTATATCAACTTACTAAAATCTTCTTATATGAATTGTGAAAGCTTTTGACACGTGATATTAATCCTTACATTTCGGAGTAACATGTTTATGGCAGGGTGGTTTTTCTTCTTTGGTAAAATCAGTAAGAATGCAGTGCATTGAGTTACTTACCGAGATTGAAGCTCGTTTAGATTTTGATGATGAGATGCCACCATTAGATGCGGATCTAGCTATGACTAAGATACATGCCATGTCTCACAATGTGGAGAATGCCCTTGAAACTGCCAATTATGACAAGCTTCTGCAATCTGGATTGCAGGTATTATATGGACCTTTGATTTCTAACAGAAAACTTCTTGCATGTATAAAATAACCTATGACTGAGCCCTTTTGGAAGAAACTGGCTCTGCTTGCCTCGCAAATGTATCATGTAGATTCTCTCTTTACATAGTTATGTCATCAATATTCCATCCTATTTCATAGTTTAAATGTTAGTAATGTGGCTATATTAGACTAACTAGACTGATTCCTTTTACATAAATCTTCACAGCCTCCATTATTTTTAAACATTTTTTTTTTCTTATTCCTGCAAAAGGATTATGTTCAGCATGAAGAATTTGCTAAAGCACACTCCACGGAGACTAACCTCCAGACACAAGTACAAAGCAGAATTAGTTGCTTCATAAACAGAAACAAGCACAAAGGATACTAAAGTACATCATAAATACAATATAGTCGTAGATCTTGGTAGAAGAAAGATAAAAGAGTATAAAATTTTCAAGTGGTAGATATATACTCAACAGCAATACGGTTGCCTTGACATACCAAGCCATTATATTGGTACTATATCTTTGCGATTTATATGAACAATGAAGAAATACATGCCATCATCATTTCTTTCTTAGCTATGCAAATTTACTTTCAACCACCAATTCCCCATTATTAAAACTCCTGCAGATAGCAATTGTTGGCAGGCCAAATGTTGGGAAATCTAGCCTTCTTAATGCGTGGAGCAAGGTATGTTCTGAGAAGTTATTTTTTGCCTAATTCTGGTGTGCTTTATAGTTTATATTTGTTTAATAACTGAAGGAGTTTCACATGAATGTTTATATAGTTAATTGTACAATCACTATTTTGCAACTGTCGTAAGATATTATTCCTGCCCAATTTGTAATGTCTCACAAGAATCTGCTTCAGAAAAGAAATTTTGTCAATAGTAGATTCTGTTATAGTCTTTTGGAATCCATTATCAAAAGAAGTATCATTAGGTCATCCTGCATTTGATTAAAACACAAATTATGTTAATATTTTTTAATATTCACACTGAAAGAGAATAATATCAAGTGCATATAATTTATTGTCCTCCTAATTCTTTTGGGATAGAAAAGAATATTATATTAGAAGGGGGAGATTACAAAATGACATGCGGAAGTTTGAGAAATCTTCCTAAAGAAAAATAGAAAATTACAAAGCCCTTAGAAAAGATTGCCCTCCAATCCCTCTTTAAAATTGAACACGAAATCCCACCAAAAACACCCATCGCTGAAGAGCACAAAGAACTAAACTAACCTTGTTCCAAAGGAGGTGCTATGCGTAGCATCATTACTACTGACCTTGTCCGGAGATGCTATGCATAGCATGGTTACAAAAAAAATGCTAAATTGGTAGCGAATTGAGTTTTGGACTTTTTGGTATGAATGTTCCAAAACATGGCATACTTTCGTTTTTAATATCAAATGTAGCGATCCAATTTTTTTTCCCTATATCTTAAACTTCTATTGCACAAGAATGATTACAACCTTACTTTATGATTTATAAACGAACTCATTATCCCGTGCGAAACATGGGTCTTATGGTAGAACTATTATATTATTGATAATTTGATTTTTTCTATTAGAGAGTAATTAATTTTAATTTTTAAATTTTATAATTAAATCATATAGCTGGTGATTGTATATTATTATGCAGAAATATTAATCTATAATAACAACAGATTAATATTGTCTACGATGATCTTTATAAGAAAATTAATTTATTCTAATATACATTATTTACCTAAATACTCCATCGGTTCCAAATTATAAGATCACTATTGACTTATGAAAGTCAATTTGAGTTATTTTCAAACTCAAAATTTAGATAATTTAGTAAAAATTATGAAACAATAAATCTTTCAATTAATAATACTTTTTGAATAGTTTACGAGTAGATGATTTTTTTGTGCTTCAATTGAGAAGAGAGGCATGAGCTAGAAGCACGGAACAAGGCTTTCGGATCCCACACGCGTGGTCTCCTCACTCCTTTCAGATTTTGTTGGTATTGCATAAGTGTTCACCGAACCTTCTAGCTGTTCTTCATCATGTTAGTATCTCGGTGAGTCGATCAACAAGACTTGGAGGAGTGAGAGAATAGCAAGCAGGGTCACTTCTGGGTCTAGTTTTCCTTTCACCTGGAATATTCATCATTGAATTGGTTAAAATTAAAGGAATTCATGTCAATTTTGAGTTTGAAAATTTCTTAATTTGATTTTAAAAAGTCAATAATGATCTTATATTTTGGAACTAAAGTAGTATATAATTAATTACTAATGAAAAACTAAATAAATAAATTTAAAAGTCCTACAATAATAATTCATCTACTCATATAATTAAAATAATAGAATATAGATAGAATATAGAAGATTTATCTTTAATTAATATTCATCTATTTGTATATTCATATATATGACTATTTATATTATTATAAAATCTAATTTAATCTTAAATAGCTATACTTATATATTTTAATAATTACAAAATGATTGCATAATTAAATATTATTTATATTAAGAATATGAATTGTAATAAAAACTAACTAAATCTAAGAATATATGAAAATATGAGATGATGGTAAGGAGATAATTATGATTGTAAGAATATGAATGAAAAAATTTTGAAAGTCGAATAAAGGATGGAAAAATAGCGGAGTGATTCTTTTTTCATAACAAAACATCATTCTTTTTTGTGATTATAATTATATGATAGTAAGAAAACCATATGAAATTTTTTGGAAGTTGAATGAAGGATGAAAATTTTTTATTCATAGCAAAACATAATATTTTTTTATATTTTAATTATAAAATTGATTATTTTATTAAAATATCGATTTGAAGAACTAAAAAGTTTTTTTTTGTGCTTATATATACTAGCACGATTGCCCGTGCAAAGCAGGGGTTGTGCACAAAGAAAGAAGGGAGAAGGCTCTTATTATTCATATCATACAATGTATAGTAGAGAGCTTTTATACAGGCTTAGAGTTGCAGTACATTTGGAAAGTAAATCATTATCCCTAATCATGCAATCCCCCTAATTATGTAATCCCCAAACCATACCTTTAGAATAATATCTAGAATCCTCTAGAATATCTACTAACACTCCCCCTCAAGCTGGAGCATGTATATCAGTCATGCCCAACTTTTTACAAATATATGTAATTCTATTAGCTTCCAAGGCTTTGGTAAACACATCAGCAAGTTGTTCGCCAGTCTTAACATGACTTGTGGATATAATTCCTTCTTGGATCTTTTCACGAACAAAGTGGCAATCAACTTCTATGTGTTTAGTCCTTTCATGAAACACTGGATTAGAAGCAATGTGAAGAGCTGCCTCATTATCACACCAAAGGTGCATAGGTACCAACTTGTTGAATCCTAGTTCGGTTAACAAATGCTTCATCCAAATCAATTCACACGAAACATGAGCCATTGCTCTATATTCCGATTCCGCACTGGATCTAGAAACAACATTCTGCTTCTTACTTTTCCAAGCTACGAGATTTCCTTCAACAAATACGCAATACCCTGTAGTAGACCTCTTATCTGATGGAGCCCCTGCCCAATCTGCATCCAAGAATCCTTCTACTCTATTATGTTTATGATCACGAAAAACCAATCCACGCCCTGGAGCACCCTTAAGATACTTCAATATCCTCATAACCGCATCCTAATGTGAGGACCTCAGAGAGGATAAAAACTGACTTGCCACACTGACAGGGAAGACAATGTCTGGTCGTGTGACCGTAAGGTAATTGAGTTTTCCCCACAAGTCTCCTATACCTTTCTGGATTTTCCAAGAGGTCTCCTCCGTCTGTTGTTAACTTTTGACTAATATCCATGGGTGTGTTAGCTGGTTTACATCCAAATATGCCAGTCTCCTCCAAAAGATCTAAAATATATTTTCTTTGGGACAAGAATATACCCCTGCTTGATCGAGCCACTTCAATTCCCAAAAAATATCGCAACTTTCCCAAATCCTTAGTGTCAAACTTTTGCATCAAGAAGGACTTTAAGGCAATATTACCTTCTTTGTCATCCCCCGTAATTACGATATCATCTACATACACAACTAATAAAATTTGCCCTGCTGAAGTCTCTCGATGAAACATCGAATGATCACTATCACATCTGGATAAACCAAACTCAAGAACCACCTCTGTAAATCTGCCAAACCATGCCCGTGGAGATTGTTTCAATCCATACAAAGATTTCTTTAGTTTACATACCAAACCAGACTCCCCCTGAGCAACAAACCCTGGAGGTTGTTTCGTGTACACAACCTCATGTAAATCACCATGGAGAAATGCATTTTTAACATCTAACTGATGTAACGGCCAGTGATAAGAAGCTGCCAGAGAAATCAACAAACGCACATAAGCCATTTTTGCAACAGGAGAGAATGTCTCGGAATAATCAACACCATAAATCTGAGCATATCCTTTGGCAACCAGTCGAGCTTTTAAGCGTGCAAGAGATCCATCAGGATTCACTTTGACTGTGTAAACCCATTTGCAGCCAACTATGGATGCGTGAGGAGGTGGCACAACTAAATCCCAAGTACCATTTTTCTCCAAAGCCATCATTTCTTCCACCATTGTCGCCTTCCAACCAGGATGAGATAATGCTTCTGAGACAATCTTAGGGATAAAATGAGATGAAATAGTAGATAAACAAGTAAGATAGGAAGAAGATAAGCCAGAATAGGACAAGGATACTTTGCTTCCTATCACAAACGACGTAACAAAAATGCAAGCTCAACGGGAGCAATTGGTGGTCATGGGGTTTCTTAGTGCTCTAGGTCCAGAATTTGAATCGGTTCGTTCACAACTCTTGAGTAGTTCTAAAATGCCCTCGCTCACTGATGCTTTTGCAAGGGTTCTACGGATATCTCGTGAAGGATCTACTCCTCATGTGTCTTCCGAGAAGGCTGCACTTGTTACTACTCATGGAAGAGGCATTGGAGGCGGTACTTCCTCTGTTTTTCGAGGAGGAGGTCGTAGTGGTGGTCGGTGGAGTGGTCATGGGCGTGGTACCACTAATGGAGGCCGAGGAAGTAGCAGGGGTCAGAGTTCTGACAATTCTGGATTCGGTCATATTGTTTGTTTTCATTGTGGTGAGCCTGGTCATATTCAGCGATATTGTCGACATTTACAAGGTCGATCCCTTCAGGGGCAACCCCGATATGCTAATATTGTTACTGGGTCGGATACTGGAGTACAACCAGGGGTTTTCCAAAGTACTGAGGAGAAAATGAGTGCTCACGAATATGCACAATATACTCAGTACCAAGCTTTTCATCAACCACCATCTTCCACTGCTACTTTTGTCCAGACAGGTAATGCTAGTGCTTGCCTTAGTACTTCTCGTCCCTGGGTAATTGATTCTGGGGCTTCTGATCATATGACAGGTAATTCTAATAATCTTTCTTCTTTTCAAAAAGTATCAACCCATGCTGGTGTTACTCTAGGCGTTGAGTGGAACACCAACGACACCCTAAACCCCGTGTTTATAATGAAACAGAAACTTCGGTACAATCGACGATTGATGCGGTAGAAGACGCCACACACAACTATGTATTGTTGTATGATAAGTCAATAATTGAATCTCAAAGAATTAAACTAAGAAATCACTTGGGAATTCTTCAAAGAACCAAAAGAAGAGAATAATCTCACAATTGTATTAATAAATCCAATGTGTAGCAATTAATTTGGAATCCAAACTATTTATACTAGAAAAGAAAAACCCTAGAATCCAATAAGGAATCAACTATGAAGTAGCAATTAATTTGGAATCAAAATCTAGCTAACAAGCATCCTACTTATATTAGAATTGGAATAAATCTAACAAATCCCTAAAAATATGGAAAAAATCTGAGTAAAAACGCGTCCAAAACCCTGTTGCCCTGGCGCGGGGCGCGCCAGCCTAAGCCTAGCAACAGCGTGGGGCGCGCTGCTCCTGCAGAACTTCTGACCCCCCGGCACGGGGCGTGCTGCTCCCAGTACGTTCCTGGCGCACGCCGCTCGACCAGAAAACTCCCTTGGCTATTTTTCCCTTCTTGGCTTGGGTTAAACATTTGTATCAAATTCATGAGCTTGGAATCCATCTTAATAACCTTTGAACTCGATCCAACTTCGTCCCAAACTTCTCGAATCAAACCAACAAGTTCCTCTTTGAAGCGTTTAGCATGTGCCCTTGTCATGGGTCCAACCGGAATGCGAACCGAATCAGCTCCATGGTTGCCATGCATTCCTGAGCTAAGGATGTCCTCATCATTTCTCTCTTGAGAAGGATTTGTCCTCAAATCATCACCTACATCAAACGGACTTAGATCAGTAACATTGAATGTTGCACTAACATTATACTCACCAGGTAAATCCAATTTGTAGGCATTATCATTAATGCGCTCAAGAATTTGAAATGGACTATCCCCCTTAGGAAGCAATTTTGACCGTTTTTGAGTCGAAAATCTCTCTTTCCGCATATGTAACCACACCCAATCTTCTGGTTCAAAGATAACTTGACGTCGACCCTTGTTGGCCTGTTTTGCATATTGCTCCGTCCTCCTTTCAATGTTGAGCCGTGCCTTCTCATGTATCTGCTTAACAAATTCAGCCTTTTTCTTTCCATCCATATTAGTATACTTAGAAACAGGCAATGGTGATAAATCCAACGGTGTTAAAGGATTAAAACCATATACAATTTCAAATGGCGAAAAATGAGTAGCAGAATGAACAGATCTATTATATGCAAACTCAACATGCGGTAAACACTCCTCCCAATGCTTAATATTCTTTTTAATGATAGCCCGTAACAATGCAGATAAAGTCCTATTTACTACTTCAGTTTGACCATCAGTTTGTGGATGACAAGTAGTTGAAAATAACAGCTTAGTACCCAACTTACACCACAATGTCTTCCAAAAATAACTCAAAAATTTAGAATCTCTATCTGAAACAATTATTCTAGGCATGCCATGAAAACACACAATTTCTTTAAAGAATAAATCAGCTACATGGGATGCATCATCAGTTTTGTGACATGGAATAAAATGAGCCATTTTAGGAAACCTATCTACGACCACAAATATAGAATCATTACAATGCTTAGACCTGGCAAACCCAATACAAAATCCATAGACAAATCAATCCAAGGTTCATTAGAAATAGGCAATGGTATATACAATCTATGGGGTTGAACACGAGATTTAGTTTGACGACACGTAATGCATCTATCATAAATTCTTTCCACATCTCGTTTCATATGAGGCCAATAAAAATGTTCTTTTAAAACAGATAAAGTTTTGTCAACACCAAAATGACCCATCAAACCTCCCCCATGCGATTCTTTAACCAACAACTCACATAAAGAACATGCAGGTATACACAACTTATTTTCACGAAATAAAAATCCATCAGCTTTGAAGTATTTACCTATAACATTCTTTTCACAAGTTTTAAACTCTTCACAGTAATCATGGTCATCAACATATAATTCTTTAATTCGTTCAAAACCAAACAATTTCGTATCAAGAGTATTTAATAACACATACCTACGAGATAAAGCATCATCACCAATATTTTCTTTACCTTGTTTGTATCGAATGACATATGGAAACGTCTTGATAAATTCCATCCATCGTGCATGCCTTTTGTTCAACTTATGCTGACCCTTCAAATACTTCAATGATTCATGATCAGTGTGAATCACGAAGCACTGCCTTTAGGCCAAAGGTAGTGCTGCCACGTCTCCAACACTCGCACCAATACGTACATCTCCTTGTCATAAGTAGGATAGTTTAAAGCTGCTCCACTTAAATTTTCGCTGAAGTACGCCACTGGCTTTCCTTCTTGCATCAAAACAGCTCCAATTCCTAAACCTGAAGCATCACACTCAATTTCAAAGGTTTTAGTAAAATTTTGGTAAGACAAGTAAAGGAGCGTTAGTCAATTTATCTTTAATCAAATTAAACGCCTTTTCCTGTTCATCACCCCATTTAAATCCTACACTATTCTTGATCACTTCTGTTAGCGGTGCTGTGATGTCGCTGAAGTTCCTCACGAAACGTCGGTAAAAACTAGCCAGTCCATGAAAGTTTCGAACCTGACTTACATTGGTTGGACTCGGCCATTCTCGAATTGCATGTATTTTCTCCTCATCAACTTGAACTCCCTGTGAACTCACAACAAAGCCAAGAAACACAATTCTATCCGTGCAAAATGTACACTTATCCATGTTAGCAAACAACTTTTCCTTACGTAGTACATCTAAAACAGATTTTAAATGCAATGCATGTTCTCCCAAGTTTTTGCTATATATCAAAATATACTACAACAAATTTTCCAATGAATGGACACAAAACATGATTCATTAGACGCATAAAAGTACTAGGTGCATTAGTTAAACCGAAAGGTAACACTAACTACTCATACAAACCATATTTTGATTTAAATGCAGTTTTCATTCATCGCCCTCTTGCATTCTTATTTGATGATAACCACTTTTTAAATCAATTTTTGAAAATATACATGACCCATGCAATTCATCTAACATGTCATCTAAACGAGGAATGAGATATCGATATTTTACCGTAATATTATTTACCGCTCGACAATCGATGCACATGCGCCATTTCCCATCCTTTTTAGGCACTAAGATCTTTGGAACTGCACATGGACTCATGCTCTCCCTCACGAACCCTTTCTCCATAAGCTCGCCAACTTGCTTTTGCAACTTCTTCGTCTCCTCGGGATTGTTCCTATAAGCTGGACGGTTCGGAATGGTAGCACCGGGTACGAAATCAATTCGATGTTCAATTCCCCGAATCGGTGGTAATCCTTGAGGAAGTTCCTCGGGAAACACATCCGCCTAATCCTGCAAAAGAGATGAAACAACACTAGGCAAAGACAAATTGTTAGCGTTAGTATTCAAAAGCGCCTCCTTATACCGAAGTACAATCATCGGCTGTTTAGACACCAATGCTCTTCTCACATCACTCTTTTTTGCATAGATATTTATTTTTTCTCTCATCATCTCTCTTTTTCTCTCTTATTTTTCCTCTCATTATTTTTTCCCTCTTGATTTTTCTTTTCTTCACTCTCTTTTTTTGGTACAAAATCTTTTTGCAAATGTAATTGGTCCTCATGCACTTGTTTTGGTGACATAGGACAAAGAGTAACCTTCCGTTGATTGTGTACAAAAGAATATTCATTTGTAAAGCCATCATGCTTCACATGCCTATCAAATTGCTATGGCCTCCCAAGTAATAAATGACCTGCTTACATCGGAACCACATCACACAATACTTCATCCACATAACAACCAATAGTAAACGGCACCAACACCTGCTTTGTCACCCTCACATCTCCACTGTCATTGAGCCATTGCAACCGGTACGACTGAGGATGTTTGGATGTAGTCAATCCCAACTTTTCAACCATGATAGTACTCACCACATTTATGCAACTACCTCCATCTATCACTGCACAACAAATCTTTCCATTCACAAGACACCTAGTATGGAAAAGATTCTCCCGCTGTTCACTACTTTCTTCTTTCACCTGCGTACTAAGGGCTCTCCTTGTGACTAGAACCTCACCATGTACAACAATCTCCCTATCATCCACCTCCTCTAGTGGCGTTATAGAATCAATATCACTCTCTTCCCCTTCGGTTTCCACCTCTCCATTGTCAAGCAATAACATAGTTCTTTGATTTGGACTTTGACTAGAAATATGTCCCCTGCCTTGACATTTAAAACACACAATATCTCGACTAAAAGAAGGTTTTTCATTTTTACCTTGTATTCCCCGATTAGTCGTTCCCTGTTTTGGCTTCACTTTAGGCTTGCTCACAGCTGGTTTTTCCTCGCGCTTCACAACATTAGATTTCCATGACGAACTTGCATTAGGATTCGATCTTTGATCACCTCTACTCTTAAGCTGCTTCTCAATTTTGATGGCCATGTGTACCATATCCTCCAATGCCACATAATGTTGTCGCTCCACCAAATCAGCTATATCTCAATTTAACCTTGCTGAAAATTGAGTCATTGTCGCCTCGCTATCTTCATCTATGTTAGCCCTAGCCATTAGCATCTCCATCTCCTTGAAGTAGTCCTCCACGCTCTTACTTCCTTGTTTCAAATTCTGCAAACTTCGGAACAAGTCTCTGTGGTAGTGACTTGGTACAAATCTCTTTTTCATAACTGTCTTCATCTCCGCCCATGTTTCAATTGGACGTTCACTACACCTCCTTCGGCTAGTCATCAACTGATCCCCCACCAAGTAACTGCATAATCTGAAAATTCGGTAGCGGCCAATTTGACTTTCTTGAGATCTGAATAGTTATGCAAATCAAATATCCATTCCATCTTCTTTTCCCACTCTAAATATGCCTCTGGATCGCTCCTCCCTTGGAAAACTGGAATCTTCATTTTAATGCTATCCAAGTTGTTGTCCACCTGATTTCTATCACCTCTATCTCTAGCACCTCTTTGCCTCCAATGGATGAAGTCAGACTCTCGATCTTCCTCTTCACTTAAACCCACCATCAAAGTAAGTATCCTCCGTTCTAGCTTCCCTTTGCTTAGTCCTTCCCTTTGGACGTCCACTAGGGGGGTTTTGAGATTGTTCCCCTCGGGTGTCGCTTATCTGATCGATGCGCTCGTGCACCTGCTCCATTGCCACGCCCAACTGTCTGGAAAATTCTTTCATCATAGCCTCCATCATAAACTTTGGATCAAAATTGGATGTACTATTCAAAAATAGCTTTATCCTTTGAGTTAGACATGATTCACTGCAAAACAAGGGTTAGTAGAAAACAAATTTCCTCACCGCTCCCTTACGTGTTTCGCTCGAATTAATGTATCGCTCGTGTATGCACTCAATAGGCTTTTACCCTCAAATATTCTCACCACTCTTGCCTTTTATTTTACCACTCCAATTCCCTCTTATAGGTTCTTTTTGAATTCACTAAATAATATCATAGTTTTCAAATCAATTCAAAAATAACTTATCACGAAACAATTATGCTGTGTAAATTTCGGAATACCACAATTATTACAGATTAATCGTCTTGTACCCCTCTTATAAACCTGTTAATATATGATTAGCAACAATTGAAATAAAACTGAAAAATAATTTTCTTTATTCTTTTTTTTTTCCTCAACAATTTCAAACACGAAAATAAAGATAAGTAACTCGCTAGAAAACGTAGCTCTGATACCAAATGATAGACTCCACGGCATGCTTGCGTGAGGTGGTCGTCGCCCGGATTGTTTCTAGCAAGCTATTTGGGTGGAACTCTCTCGACACCGCAACCCAACGTCTATAAAGAGACGAGAACCTTGGTACAATCGATCAAGCAATGAAGCTGCGTTGAATGGAACACCAACGACACCTAAACCCCGTGTTTATAATGAAACATGAATCTCGGTACAATCGACGATTGATGCGGTAGAAGACGTCACACACAACTATGTATTGTTGTATGATAAGTCAATAATTGAATCTCAAAGAATTAAACTAAGAAATCACCTAGGAATTCTTCAAAGAACTAAAACAAGATAATAATCTGACAATTGTATTAATAAATCTGATGTGTTTTTGGAATTACAACCATCCAAACTATTTATACTAGAAAAGAAAAACCCTAGAATCCAATAAGGAATCAACTATGAAGTAGCAATTAATTTGGAATCAAAATCTAGCTAACAAGCATCTACTTATATTAGAATTGGAATAAATCTAACAAATCCCTAAAAACATGGAAAATCTGAGCAAAAACGCGTCCTCGAAAAACGCGTCCAAAACCCTGTCGCCCTGGCGCGGGGCGCGCCGGCCAAGCCTAGCAACGGCGCGGGGCGCGCTGCTCCTGGAGAACTTCTGACCCCCCGACGCGGGGCGCGCTACTTCCAGTGCGTTCCTGGCGCGGGGCGCGCCGCTCGACCAAAAATCTCCCTTGGCTATTTTCCCCTTCTTGGCTTGGGTTAAACATTTGTATCAAATTCATGAGCTTGGAATCTATCCTAATAACCTTTGAACTCGATCCAACTTCGTCCCAAACTTCTCGAATCAAACCAACAAGTCCCTCTTTGAAGCGTTTAGCATGTGCCCTTGTCACGGGTCCAACCGGAACGCGAACCGAATCCGCTCCATGGTTGCCATGCATTCCTGAGCTAAGGATGTCCTCATCAACAATCGACTATATGCAATCATCCTTTAAAATATCATGATATTTACAAAGTATTATAATCACACGAGTAAATTTAGAACACTATTAGAAAACCTAATATATAAAAGAAGATTGTAGGGAATGCAAACTAATGTTGACGAATGACCTAATATGTAAAAGAAGATTCTAGAGAATGCAAACTAATGTAGCTAAATGAGCGCCTTGTGGGTGTCAAGTAAGCGATGACATTGTGTAATCTCAGAAAATGCTCTTGGTGTGACATTGTGCTTAAAACAAATCAACTAGTTTTAGTTGTATCATTTTAGAAAGCTATTCGCGGCGTACCACGTTCTGAATAAATGTGTTTTGTACCGACTAACGGTTAAGAGACCTACCCGTACCACGAAAAGTGACATTTTCCGTTTTCATTCCATGTATCGCATTGAACCAGGATTTTTAGGTAACATTGTGCCATAGAACCTTACCATTTCTCTTTCTATCAAAGCACCAAAACCTGATAAGAAGCAGCTCTTCAACTTCCACTAGCAACTCTTCACCATATACCTTAAATAACGAAATCCACAACTTCCATGCAACAGTATTGGAGAAACAAATGACAACTTCCACTAGCAACTCTTCATCATACACCTTAAATAATGAAATCCACAACTTCCATGCAACAGTATTGGAGAAACAAATGAGAGCTAACCTCATTTGCCTGCATACACATCACAAATGCCCCAAGGACAAAGCTTTATATTGCTTAGGTCGTTGAAGCATATAATTAGTTTCCAACCTTACATGAACCAAAGACCGAATAAAAACTTTTATTTTAGAGGGAGCTTTTACTTTCCGGGTATTATTGAATGAAAGAAACTTCGTTGGAGTAAGACCAACAAAAATAAGAGAAAATTATGGTCAAACAAATCGTGTTGTACGAGCATTATGGAGATTCGAGAGATAATATAATCGAGGAAAGACAACCAACAAGGGAATATCCCCCTGCGAAATGATTTTAGAAAAAGGATTAGTTTTGTCATCTCCTACTCAAACAAAAGGGAGAAAAGATTCATAACCTTGTGATAAATTTTCACGGACTTGAGTGAGTAAACACAGAGGGGCACAAATTAATAGTCCACTCATTTCGATAGAAAACAAACTTGCTCTTTATCACTTTATGTCAGAAAGAAGCAGTTTCTAAAGGAACCGCCACAACCACTTACCTAGTAAAGATATGCTCGCCTAAACCCAACTCATCCCTTGGTTGATACACCTTTATGATATTGGCAAAAGATTCTACCAATCCTATCCCGCCCCAGACCAAAGGAGACAACACATAATTTACTCCAGGGAGTTTGCAACTCTAATTGGAAATTAGAAAGAGAGAGAAAATATGGTGAGATGCTAGATAGACAGGCCTGAATAAAAAATAATCCTAATTCCAAGAGAGAAAAATGCTCATTTCAAAGAATCCAACCTCTTAAGCACGAACAAAAACTGAAGTCCAAAAGGCAGATGACCAAGGATTTTACCATAAATTAATCTCAGGATATGTTTTCAAAAGTGATTGCACTGCACAATCAATCAAGGAGACATACATGTCTTAGGAGTGAATATGCATATTCTCGGGTAAACTAC
The DNA here is from genome assembly GCA_034770075.1 of Aralia elata. Taxonomy (NCBI): domain Eukaryota; kingdom Viridiplantae; phylum Streptophyta; class Magnoliopsida; order Apiales; family Araliaceae; genus Aralia; species Aralia elata. The sequence continues at coordinate 1,039,821 of JAVJAP010000089.1, read as the reverse complement.
ACTTAGCTAACTTGATTTTAACCCCAGAGACGCTTGTCACAAACAGGGGATCACATACCTGTAAAGATAGTTAAATTTCCCTAGTGATGAATGTTGTTCACAATACATGAATATTAAATTCAACTATAAAATTAAGAAAAATAGATTAAACTTATCTGCTTTGCAAAAGAAATTTAGTGAGTAGAGGCATGCAATGCACTGTCCTTAAGTAGAAATTTCGCCCTTCGGAGAAATCTTTTCTCGGTGCTAAAATCATTGACGAAAATCTACTCTAGGATTCAACGGTTCTTCACCCCAACTAACCAGCACCGGAAATAATAGGATGACCCAGGAACAACTTCAACTTTTCTTTACTCGAACTCAAAATTGTACACACACACACACAGACACACATATATATATATAGATCTATATATAATTATTTATGTATATGATATATTTATACAGAACGAAGATGCTGAATATATATATATATATATATATATATATATATATATATATATATATATATATATATACACACACACACACACACATATATGGAAGCACGAGTACAAGAATTTATATTTATGTGGGCAGCAGCTTTATGATGGTGAAGTATTGCAAGTTGAGATTGTGGCAGTATGAAAAGATACGTTTCTGTAATTGTGTAAAAATTATACTAACTAAGAGAGCTCAGCCTGATTTATAGAAAAAGGATTGCAACGGTAATATCACATGATTTGCCTAACAAATCAGAAAAACTTTTCCCAAGAATAGGTCTATTAGTTTTATTTGGAACGGATATAATATCTCCATGTGTAGATTAATTTTGACTCAGTCAACCTACACACCACAACTCTTTTAACAGGTAAACCAAGTCTAAATAAATTAATATGTATAAAATATTTTTTGTAACATTTAACTTTGTAATATTTTATTTGCATAAAATACAACAATCCCCCACATATTACAAAGTTAAAGAAAATAAACAGTATATATACACAATTGAGCAAGGAATACGAGAATGTAGAGCATAAACATTGGTGTCTTTTGGACTTGAACCAATGTATAGAGTAAATATAAATGAACCACAGGAATTTGGTGAAATTAAATTTCTTGAACCTCCTCCCTTTCTTGTGGAATAGTGTCACATCACTCACACTACAACCTCTAGACAAAGCTGTTCAACACGATTTGGCACGTTTTGGCCTTGCGCCATACCTGGATTTCATGAGTGCTCTAGAGATACTTGCCTAGTTCTTATAGGGGTGGCCTCACCCCACACCCATATAGGTGATTCCATCAAGTGTGCACTATAGTTAAAAACACATCACCCAATAAGGCTATGGAATACATTAAGAGTAAAGATATATAACTCAACCTTAATCACTATAGTTTATGCACTATCCTACACCTACACCATAGGGATGGACTCACAAAGTAAGATGGATAGTGCCTCAACAGATCTTCCAGTGACTTGTTATTACCCATTGAACGTACTTTATGGGATTACCAATCACATAGGTTGGGTTACTATTACTGTCGACCCCTGTAGTAGGCAGAAGTCCCATCCCCCTCGATGTACTGCACACTAGCATCCTGCTAAGTGGCTTGGTCAGCGGATCCGCAAGATTTAATTCTGACCTCACAAAATTAAGGGATATAACCCCATCAGATAACAGTTGTCTCACAATATTATGTCTTAGGTGTATATGCCTACTCGTGCCATTGTAGGTTTTATTCCTAGCTCTGCCTATAGCAGCCTGACAATCACAATGTAAAGACACAGATGGAACTGGTCTTGAACACAAAGGGATATTTTCCAAAAAATTTCGAAGCCACTTTGCTTCAGAACCTGCCTTCTCTAAGGCAATAAACTCAGACTGCTTAGTAGAGTGAGTTGCACAAGTTTGTTTAATTTGGAAGACTTTCACAAAATCTCTCCAACTCCCAAAGTGAATTCGGTCTCATCAGAGATCCAGTTGGCATTAGTATAGCCCTTAAGTACACTAGATGTACCACGGAAAATGAAGATCATAATCCATGGTGCTCCTCAAATACTTTATAACTCTATTTAAGATTTCCCAGTGATCTTTATTTGAATTTTCTGTGTACCCGTTGAGCTTGTTTTCTGCATAGGTTATATGTCATGTATCCTGCCATTCATCATATTCATGAATTACAAAAACATTGCACATACTGGGCTGAAATACATCAAACTCTTATGTTTCTTAATGTGTAAGTTCGGATCATAAGGTTTGCGCACAATCTTTATGACAAAGATCATCAAAGATATTTCACATTATGGTTCAAAGGAAAGAATATTTTTCAATCACTTTGTACCACCTAAAAAAAAATTATGAAATTTTTTATTAGACATAACTATGAACTCATGAACAATTTTACATAATCACATCTTGCAGTTGATGCAAGTAAACACCTTTGTACAAGTCTTCTTCATGCTTCAAATCATAATACAAGTAAAACTCTAAATCATTTTCAGCCAGTATTAGCTCATCACAAATATAAGATGTAATATTCTCATTTGTACCAATATCTCATATGTACAAAGATTAACCCCCACAGTCATGCTATATATTTGTACCAATATCTCATATGTACAAAGATTAACCCCCACAGTCATGCTATATAAAGGTTATGTGGAACCACCACAAAAATTTGTTGTAATATACAAAGTTTAAATTCATGATTAAACTCGCAATTAAAATTAATAAACTACATAACCTCCACATTTTAGAGCAATTTTAAAATATTATAATAAAATATTCACATGAATGTAACTTTTACTAACCACTTTTACATCATTTCCAAAAATATAATATATTCCCAATATCAAATAAGATCAAAAATCATTCGGACATTATTTATAGTCACTGCATTCAGGGTGCACAAGTGGTGATATGATCTCACCCATTAAACTCAAAATATTACTTAAGAAACTCAAAATATTACTTAATTTTATATGAGGGCCTGGCAAAACAAAATCTTATTTTTCCATAAACCATGCATAATATATTTTCAGTTATAGTTTAACAAATACTAAGTGCAAGCACATTATTACAAGTATTTATTAGATAAAAACAAATAGTAATTTATATTCAATGAGTGGTTAACTCATAATGACCGCTTAAGATCCTCATGATAACTCTCTGGAACATGAATCATCAAGATAAACCATAACTATTATCAAATGTAAAATAACCAATTACCACTTAATTAAGCCTATACCCCCAACATCAACTCTCATTAAATGATGTTCAGAATCATAAATCTTCCATCCACAAATATTAACATTTATCCATCATCCAAATTAATAACAGTGGTAAAAGGTTTACTATATAAATCAGGCAAAATGCTATTCCCAAATTAGGAACTCGTTATAACTGTTCTCAACAAATATATCACGAAATTAACATTTAAGGGGATACTTCTAAACTTTTACATAAACCCATAATATTTTTTTAAAAAAAAAGGCAGTTGAACGTAGAGGAAAAGGCACAAAGATTTTCCAATTTCGATATGGCTCTTGACTTTTCAAATCAATAATTTTCTTCCTTGTCATAAACATAACAAGACCTATGAAAGTGATTCATTCAAAAGTTTGTTATACGGTTGTTCATATGAAGACACACTAATAGACCAAAGTTCACAAAAGTAAACTCAGAAATATTTGGCCACCAAACAAATTCAGCGATAAAAATTATATTCCATTTGCATCTAAATTTCAGTTGAAGGGAAATATCATAATACAGAGATGAATAAATTTTATTCAAAACAGAAAGTTTTCGTAAATAATATAATTAGTGTTACTCCGTACTTTTAAAAGCCTTCTTGTCAGGTTGTAATATTCACTAACTAATAACTTTCAATGCAAACCATATAACAAAGGGGATAATTAAACTTTTAGTACCTGTACTGGGACCCGACTTACAAGTTGGTACCCAAACTGAAAAAACTTACAAACTGGTGCTTGTACTAGAAAAAACTTACAAACTGGTGCTTGTACTTGAATATTTATGTTAAATCGTTAAATTTGACTAACGGGCACGACGGAAAAGTCTGATTGACTAACAGAATCTACGTGATTAAACTTTTGGTACCTATACTAGAACTCGACTTACAAGTTGGTACTCAAACTGGTGGTTGATATGTATTTTTATTTTCAATTGGTTTTATAATTGTAATTAATACATTTTTATTATAGGACTATAAAGTGACATGATATTTTGAATTTATTTTTATCATTTTTTTTACCACCACTACTAATTTTTTAGCTAATATTAAATATATATTTAAAAATTAAAATTATTCTTAAAAAATTTCGTATTATAAAAATATTTTAATTAAAATTATTCTTAAAAAACTATTCTTAAAATTATTCGTACTAATTTTTTAGCTAATATTAAATATATATGATGGAAGAAAGTATATAAACTATTTTTTGAAAGTTTTCAATAGCATCATATATATCTATCTAACTCATGGTATCTTACTTTATTTATTTTTTTGTGAAGAATTTTCTCATTTTAGGCAAAAGTAAAAATTTGCTTGAATTAAAGAAATATTGCACATGCATGTGCATATAATACTATAAATAAACAAACACTAAAACACAAGCCGAATGGAATCCTAATAATTAAACGGAAAATAATTGCAACAAGCACTAAAACACACATTTATGAGCAAATTAAAAGAAACTAGCAAATATGGAATCATAATAATTAAACGGAACCTTAAAATTTAACGGATTGTAAGTTTTTACGAGTACAAGCACTATATTGTAACTTTTTTTCAGTTTGGGTACCAACTTATAAGTTAGGAACCCTAATAATTAAACGGAACCCTAAAATTTAACGGATTGTAAGTTTTTTCTAGTACAAGTGCCAATTTGTAAGTTTTTTCAGTTTGGGTACCAACTTGTAAGTCGGGCCCTACTACAAGTACTAAAAGTTTAATTATCCCAGAACTGCTAAGGTTGTATTTTCACTAACTAATAACTTTTGATGCAAACCATATAACAAAGAACTGCTATATATAAAGTATATATGTCTCAAATAGCCAATTAAAAAGTACAATAAGAGGATCAAGTCTCAATTTATGCATGGTATGAGATATACACAGTCAAAGAATGTTACTGCGTGTGTGAAAGTGAATCAGAACCTTTACCAACTATAAGTCTCAAAATTTAAATGCATTATGCAAATAATTATAAATTTGTTATTGTAGGGAACCTACTTTACCCAAATTATTATCAGTATACCCTTTAGGTATTTATGATCTACAAACACAACAAACCAATTTGGTGTACATAAAAACAGGATTACCAGTAAGGAATATATACATCGAGAAAATTTCTACTTAAGATTGTTGTTCACAATACATGAATATTAAATTCAACTATAAAATTAAGAAAAATAGATTAAACTTATCTGGTTTGCAAAAGAAATTTAGTGCGCAGAGGTGTGCAATGCACTGTCCTTAAGTAGAAATTTCGCCCCTCGGAGAAATCTTTTCTCGGTGCTAAGGTCACTAACGAAAATCTACTCCAAGATTCAACGCCTCTTCACCCCAACTAAGCAGCAGTGCAGCACTGGAAATAGTAGGATGACCCAAGAACAGCTTCGACTTTTCTTGTTGGTAGGATAAGGATAATAGTCATTTGGTTATTGGTTAGTAGAATAAGGATAACAGTTACCTAGTTGTTAGTAGACAAGGATAGTATCTAGTTAGTAGAGTATTGCTAGTAGTTATCTTTTAGTTAATTGGCTGGTTATATAAGGGAGTCCAAGGTGCTGAGAATGTTATGATGAATGTAATTGAAACTTCTTTCTATTAATCATATCTCTGTTCCTCTCTATCTCTATCTCTATCCTTTTCCTAGATCTACTTTCTCTCTCTTCTTCCTCCTCTACTCTAATGAACTATTTTCTCTCTCTTATTCTTCTTTAATTTCTTCTCAAATCAGTTAGTTCTAACCAATGGTCAACTAAAACTATGACAATTGGTATCAGAGCTACCTATTCTACTTCCTGTGAGTGGTTATTCCACCCAAGTTCCCTCCTTCCTGCCCCCTTCTTTTTCTTCAAGTTATCTCTAATTCTTATTTTCTGTCCTAAAATCCATAAACCAAGTGTTTGCTGGATTGTTCCAGTCACTATATATTCAGTTAATCTTCTCAATTCTCAAATCAATTCTCTCACCCCCAAACTTCTTTAATCAGCTTCTTCTACTCACACACCTTTTATAAAAAAACTAGAAAAGAAAATCCAGAAGATCAAAGAAAGCAAGCCAAAAACAACATAAAACTGGAGAAAGAAAATAGTCTGTTTTTTCAGTCCACCTGTAACTACTGATAATTAGGTCAATCCTTGATCATTAGAGGTATTTATAATTCTTAATTTCTTAGGCCATTGTTGCAAGAGGACTTCCTAAACTTTAGGCAGTTTGCTATAAAAAGGTGGTTGTATCTTGAGAATAAGATGGATAGGCTTTTGACTGATTCTCCTAGAGTGATTCAAGCTTCCAACAGTTCCCACAGAAAAGAACCTGAGCCTAAGCAACAATTTTACCAAACAAGACTCCAATTTCAGAGGTCCTCACCTACAATCCTATGATAAACCAGAAAATGATACAGGCCCGATCTTTGGTGAAGATGACTATGAGAGTAGTCCAACCTATGATGAAGAGTCCTGGAGTGATGAAGCACAAAATTATGATGCACAATTCGTGTTTGTTGAAGAAGAAAAACTGATGTATAAGGCTAAACTGGGGGGTGATAATTATGAAAAAAAAGATGCTAAACAAGCAGAAAATAAAGTTTTGAAGGCTAAATTCCCTTTGTTTAAGGAGGTAAATGAGGAAGAGTATTATATAGCTCCTACATATGATGAAGAGCCAATGTATGAGGTAAGACATTTGCTCAATGAAGTGGTTGGAGTAAATAAGGATGATCATCAATTAGGTAGAACAATTGGTGGTACAAGGAACTTTGGTAATTCCAAAGCAAGGAAAAGAGCTTGGACACTTGAAGCTCTCATGTCCAGAACTTAAAGAAAATTATGAAGAGCCTGATGTGCATTTTGTGTGCTGTCAAAGGGAGCGAGAGACCCTAGAAGAACAGGAGGCATTGACACGTCCAAATTGGCTGAGAATTGGTTCAAAGGCATGTGACGTAGTGCAGCAGTTACTTACTAGTGTTGCAAACCAGTCAAGAAGCAGGGCAAGAACAACCTCATCCCATCCACATAGTTGGCCCAAAGCTTGGCAGCCAAAACCTTAGGAGGAACATGCAACATTATGGGATTGTTTTATAGTGCACTCTATTTAGTCATGATTCATGAAAGATTTGCTAAATTTGGAACCCTGGTGGGATAAACTGGACTTGGAATTGCAGCAACTATGCTTAAGAAGACTGCAGAACCAATATTCTTACCCTATGTTTGGCCTACAGAAGCTGAAGTTACTAGAGGTTTCCTTACAACAGGCAACACTACACAGTGAAAAGGGGATCAATGTGGTATGCAACTAAAGAGGAAGCTCTGGTTCAGACCCTAGCAGCTATAGAAATTCTTATGAGATCTTCACCCAGTGAAGAGGAAGTAAGGGCTGAGATAAAGTGTACCTTTTCAGTCCAAGATCACCAATCAGCATACTCAATTTCAAATCATATCACGAGTAGCAAAAGACACGAATACTGAAGTTTCAAGCTCAGTAATGTGGAAGGACTTGGTATGAAAAGGTTTTGGTGTTTAAATACGTAAGTTTTACCTTCAACCCCGACAGTTGCTATATTGACACTAGCTTCAAAGTATAAACCCTGGAGGACAAGGATCATCTCAAAGGGGGAGAGAGAATGTCACAAACAGGGTATCAAAACCCTGTAAAGTTAGTTAAATTTCCCTAGTGATGAGATGGCAGCAGTTGATCCAGCTTTCACATGCTATTTCCAGTATTCTGTTGGATTTCTTGTTGGCAGGTAAGGATAATAGTCTTATGGTTATTAGTTAGTAGAATAAGGATAACAATTATCTAAATGTTAGTAGATGAGGATAGTAGTTATCTAGTTAGTAGAGTATTGATTAGTAGTTATCCTTTGTTTAGTTAGCTGGTTATATAAGGGAGTCCAAGGATTTGAGAATGTTATGATGAATGTAATTGAAACTTCTATCTGTTAATCATATTTATGTTTCTCTCCATCCCTGTCTTTATCCTTTTCCTAGTTTTACTTTCTCTCTCTTCTTCCCCCTACTCCATAAAGAACTCCAACCAATGGTCAATTGAAATCATGGCAACACTCTAAACAATTTGCAGTACAGACATTACATTCTAAATGCCTTGGACCTCCTCAGACAAGAAAAAGATTGTGTCTAGGCCTGTCCATGGATCGGGTGACCTGTCCATGGTTACCAAAATTTTATATTGATAGCAAATTGCGTTTTGGTACAAACCTTCCAAAACATAGTACACTTTTGTTCTAGAATATCATATGTGATGATCCAAATTTTTTTTTTCTTTCTATTTTCTTAAACTTTTGTTGCACAAGAATGTTTGCTACTTTTTTTAATGCTTTATAAATGAGGAGCATCCTTTTATATAGCACTTGGGTGGCTACGATCAAAATCTAATGGAATGCTAGGATTGACTTCTAGAATTAACTTCTACAATATTAATGATATTTACAAAGTATAAAAATCACATGAGTAAATTTATAACACTCTATTAGAGACCTTAATATATAAAAGAAGATTCTAGGAAATGCCAACTAATGTAGCCAAAGTGCCTTGTGAGTGTGAAGTAAGCGATGTAAATCTCATTGAAAATGCTCTTATTGTGACACTACGTTTAGAAGTTTTAACGATATCTTTTTAAAAAGCTATGCGCACGTATTTTGTATGAACTAAGCGATTCGAAGAAACCTACCCTTACCCTACTCCGTAACATGAAAAGTGACGTTTTCCGTTCTCAATTTTGTTCCACGTACCGCATTGAACCACGATTTAGGTAACATTTGGCCTGTTGAGCCTGCCCAGCTCAGCCTTATTAATACAGGGTTGGGTTAAAAACTTAAGTCTATAGAGCTAAGCTGGGTTGAATTTTGAGGTCAAAGCAAAATAAGGCTTGGATTGGCTTACATAAATATAACTTGGCCCAGTTCGGTCTGTCCCGAACTGTTGGAATTCAATTAAATTTTTATTATATATACATCGAATTTGTTTTTTACATTCTAATATAATAAGTACAACACAAAATATAATTTGTAAGCCTTAAACAGTAAATGCAACCGGTTAAACCGTACTTTTGCTCTCCTCCTTTTTGCTTTATGCCAACCTAATTTGCAGAAGTTTTTGAAATGCCCCGTGGCTTTGATTTTTTTTGTGTTCTTGTACAAAATGGAATTGAATAAATATATATTGATTAACAAAATATTAAGGGTGGGCTTGGGATTGCACAGAGAAATTAAGTCCGAGGAGGGGCCAGACTGAGCTTGGGTTCACCATACAACCCTCAGTATGTAGTTCGAACCTACTTGAGCGTAACCTAGCTCGGCCCATGGACAGGCTTAATCGTATCATTAACAAACTGGAGATGAGATACCAAACACAGCCCGTCTCCCCTCTTGCTCTTCAAACGGTTGATCGATTTTATCACTGGACTCCTTAGCAATCATGGAATACTCCAATCCTTTAAATATAGGTCTCTTTCCTTATACTTTTCCTTGAACAAAGATCTATAAAAACTAGTAACAACTCGTAGCAATGTCTGCGATACGCCCACTGCTCCTCAGAGCTCTCCTTAATCTCCCTCAATCTTTTTTTAATAAATATCATCCTCCTATCACTATCCACCTTATGAAACAACTTAGAGTTGCAATCTCCCACTCTAACCCACTTGAACTGCACCTTCTGCATCCAGCTGACATCCTCCTTCATAATCAACTTCTTATAGTCCTTAATGGAACAGATGTATTAACCAACTCTATAAAAGAGCACCACCTCCTCCAGCCTAAATTAGTTATTAATTCGGCACTTATTGGATGCTTACTCAATTGGTTGACCAAGTGAGACATCATCTTTCAATTAAATCTGATTGAGTGCCTTATATTATTCCATAATATCAGTGTTGGAAAATCTAAAACACCCTCTAATCCTTTTTGGTGTATACTATGTTGGATGGTGGTATTTAGCATTGAATTCTAAAGTAAATGTGATCTTAATTATTATTGTCGTTGACTTGATATTGTCTTTATTAGCAATTGTAATACGATACAGCCTCGCCTCTTCATCCGCTTTTGTTTCATTTTTGTTTTTCTTGACCCAATAAGAATTCCATGAAGGACTTTGGGCTTTGGCTGGGACCACCTATCTTACAATTGAGTCCTCGATTTGTCATTTATTGGCTTTTACACTTCTCATGACATTTCCTCTTATTGCATGCCATATTTACCTTTTAGTATGCAGAGTGAGAGGGCAATTGTTACGAATGTTGCTGGAACCACAAGGGATGTTGTAGAAGCTAGTATTACTGTTCGGGGTATACCAGTCACTCTCCTTGATACGGCAGGTATAAGGGAAACTGAAGACATTGTTGAAAAGATTGGTAAGCCTTTTTTATGGGGAGCATCTTTATGGAATAAATTATGTTAGCAATTTATATTTAGAAAAAGTATTGAAGCAACCACTATGAGGTTCCAGTTTTTGTTGCCAGTCTTGGCCTTAGCAGTTTATGCATCTTGTTGTCACAGGTGTAGAGAGATCTAAAGCAGTTGCTATGGGTGCTGATGTCATTATAATGACAGTAAGTGCGCTCGATGGTTGGACTTTGGAAGACAGGAAACTTATTGAAAGAATTAACTGCAATAAGGTCCTCGCCTACCTATCTGCGTGTTTCTCTCGTTTTTTTTAACATGTCAACTATGGTTACTTATTATTCCTATAAGATGTAGGTTGCAAGTTATAATCCTGTTCAGGGGTGTGGAGGATAATTTTTGAGAAAAGAAATAAGACCAGCATGTGGATTTGATTTAGTTAGGGAGAATCATACAAGTCTTTAGAGACCGTAATTGAACTGGAGCAGAAAAGAATGAATTCTATCTAGAGACATTTATATGATTAGAGATAATAATGTATATAATACATATACATATATATACACATATTCACAGAGAGAGAGAGAGAGAGATAATTGGATATGTTAATTGATCTAGACATGTATAATGGACCTGTAATTATCTTCAGAGGTATGGCAGACTGGGAGTAGAGGGAAGTAAATATCAGAAGACTTGCATCAACAAACAACATGTGATGTACTGTCTATTATACCTTGTGTAAGTTTAGAACCAAGTTGTTCTTATCTAGTAGTTTATATAATTTTGTTTCCTTTCCCATTTACAGGGCACATCTGAATCTTCTTCTCCAGTGATCCTTGTAATCAATAAAATAGACTGTGTTCCAAATACTTGCTCCCAATGGGTCAATACTAATGGCTTTTCTTTCAACAAGCAAATTTTTACGTGTGCTGTTACTGGTCAAGGAATACAAGATCTTGAGACAGCAATTCTGGAGATTGTTGGTCTTGACAGGATTCCTGCAGGGGGGCGCAAATGGGTGGTGAACCAGGTTAGATACTAATCAATTTAATTCAGTTTTCTTGCTTAATATGCTTTGTTCTTTACAATTGGTTACTATTTTATTTTATTGCTTAAATGATATAATAAGTTGCTGAATGATTGGAAATGACTAGATTGTGGAATCCTTGTGAAGGCAGCTTTTCTTGGGTAAGCCGTAGCTGATAATTGTCACAGTTGAACTTCTATAATGGCCTTTGGTCTGACCTTTTTGTTGTCATTGCCATTGATAAAGCTATAGTATGTTGGGATTTATGTCTCTGACATGGTTATTGACTCCTGTCGAGAAGCCAACTCACAGACCAATGTGTATGTTCAGGCTTTGGATTGAACTTTTGTAGTTCTGTTTCTTCTGCCTTTGTGTACACATTATTGACGATTATCTGAGCCCTACAATGACTCAACTTGGGTGTAACTAGCATATTATAACGTAGGCATGTGTAATAAAATATATTGAGCTTAGATCAGTAATCCTTAGAATACATTGTTTAAGGATCTGAGTTTACCCAACTTCTTGTGAATTAGAGTTACTAGATACTCTTATTAACCTAGCGAACTACGTATTAGTTCTTGTGTTCCCAAACATGGTACTCTGATGTCCCTAAAATCTAGATTTGGTGTCCCAAAATATTTCTTTGTTTTCTGCCTCTCATTGCACAAATATCAATATTTTAACTTAGGTGTTGTTTGATAAAACTACATAATTAAGATCTGTATAATTTAAAGGTCTGTATAAAAAGTGTCTGTTCGAAATAGAGACAAAATGAACAAAGTTGTCTGATAATTGAACTTTCTAAAACATCTTAATAACAATATTTTACCAATTTAACCTTGTATATTGTTTTGAATAATTCAAACATTTTTATGAGAAAAATTATGATATACATCCACTATCAAAATGTCAATTTTATGCAAAAATATTTATTACTCCCTCGGTCCTCAAAAGGATGACTAAATATATAAATATTTTGTCTCCAAAAGGATGAGATAAAGTACATAAAGTGAATGGTAACTTGGTCATTTAGTATAAAAAAATAAAAGTACTCGTCACTTTATATAATCTTGTGGGGTTACTAATTATAAATTTAGAACTTTTTTACTCTCTTTTCTCTACTTTTACTTTTCTTAATATGCGTGCAAATTGTACTTTGCTCATTTTTTTGAGGATGGAGGGCATTGTTATTAAGGCGTGAGGGTGCAAAGGTCTTCCCAGGGCCTAGGCGCGAGGCGAAGGATACACCTTATCGAAGTGAGGCACACAGACTAAAAAATATTACAAAATATATATATACAAGTATATAATTATGTCAATTAATTATTTAAACTTATAATCAAGTTTAACAAGTTCAAGAAGCCATTTTGTTGCTGCTGTCTAATGCAAAGCAGATATTAGTTATAAAAAGTCTAAATTATACATGAAATATTGCTTGGGAAAAACATTACTCTACTTAGATTTAAAATGATAATTGTAGTGAAAATATATGATTACATATTAAAAGGTGGAATATACTGAAAAATAAAATATAGCCTACTCATTGGTAAAATATTAAGACAATATATAGATTGCCATATGTATTTACTTAATAATAATGATTATATAAGATATTGTAAGATAGTATAATATAGCAAATTAAATATAATATTTATTACATTAGCGGATCACATGATCTCATTCAGTAGTAGGTTGAGTGTGGTCTCAATAATAAGTTAGTGGACACGTGTGGTCTCAGTAATAAGTTAGTGGACACGTGATATCAGTAATAAGTTAGTGCAGTAGTGGACACATGGGTCATTCACTGATATATGGACACATGTCCACATTCCGTAAATCATCCACATATTAGTTAAATAGAAGAATAAAATTTCTTTAAGAACACAGAAGGCTGTATACGCCTACTACGCTTATTAAAAATTGCCGATTGGGAGGAATAATCGAACACTTGTTCCTATGTTTATACTTTCAAAATTAGGAGAAAGAATCACTAAATCAAAGGTTTGTTGCTGATTCAGTTTGCTTTTGATAAACCATGTAGAAGATCAACGGTTGAGATGGAGTTTAAGTTAAAAAGCTAACATATGAGATTTCGTAGCATAGCTTTGATGAGCCGGCGCCCTGCGCGCCTTTGGTGCACGCCTCATTGAAGACGATGCGCCTCAGCCCAACCTCTCCCGTCTCGCTGCGCCTCACGCCTAGGCGCGCCTTTAATAACACTGACGAAGGGAGTATATAATTAAAGATTAAAATCTAATTTTGAAATTTTATATTTAAATGAACTTTATACAAACTTTAATATATATAAAAACATTTTAAACTAGTTATATTCGTATATATGAAATAGATTCTACTTTGAGAGATGGTATTTGATATATGATTTATATAATATTTTCTTTATCATAAATACAAGATAACTATCCATCTAAAATAACCCAATTGCACATATTATTCATAAACACCACAAAAATTCATAGCTACAGAACTAAGACAAGAAACATGCTGTATTGCCATCTGCAATTATGAATGAACAGAGGATCTAGAAAAATCAATTTCTTCTATAACCAATTTATGGGAATCAACAGCGGGGAATCTGATATTTATTGTCAACAAGCTTGATGCTTATAGAAGAGATGTGAGGCTCGAGGAAGAAGGGGATCTCGCTGGAACTTTTGTTGGAACAGCAAAGAAGAAAGACGTTGATGGTCTCGCTGTATGAAATTGGAGAAGAAGAAATCAACTACAAATATGGAAAGTAATTTCTTTAAATCTATGAGGGTACTCGTGTAATTAGGAATTCAAATGTTCCTCTTCGATACAGACATGATTCCATGTATTTCCGAAATAAAGGCTCAATTTTTGACAAAACAAGTTTTTAGAGGCAATAAGGTGTAATCAAACACCACCTTAGCGTTGAATGCTCAAACATCACATTTGTACTAATTGGTTATAGAATAATCAATTTATTTGATGCAAGTAAGAAAAATTTATGAAATTTTGCTTCATGACATGTAGATTCTAGTAGAATTTCTATAAGCATCCATGTAAAGCTACCCTTAGCATACCGCGTTTTAGCCTATGTAGCGTACCTCCATCGCGTATCGTTTCTATAAACCGAAACAATCCGCGCACCAAGTAACATTGCTTGAGATAATAATAATATTGGAATACCAACAGATTCTTCCGATAAATCTTTTAGGGTTAAAAAGGATTATAGGTTTCAATTAAACCCCCTTCCTTCATTTTCACTCTCTTTCAATTGGTAAAACTCGATGCTTTTGCACTTTTTTGTTTTTGAAGCTTAAAGTGATTCAATTTTGAAATTGTGGTTTAAAACTGTAATGTTGATCTTTTATTTCTAATGGAGTTTATAGTTGCTACTTTTTTTTCCCGGAGTTCATATTGATTTCTCATCTTGTTTAATTGAAATAGCTTGCATAAAATTTAGTGCTGCTAAAATTCCGTGTTCAAATTATTAAGTCTGCTAGTTTTACTTGTTGAACAAAAAGTTAAATTTGATCTTTTTTAACTTCTTACTATTTCGTTTTGTTATTTGTTTTTTGAACTGGTAGATTTTTGTGGTTTTATTTTTTATTTTTTTTTTCAAAATTTTGGAGGGGGATTACAAATCAAATTTTCATTTTGTTTATATCATAAATGATGGCTCGGGTCTTCACTCGCTTCAAAGTGCCACCACTAACTAGTGCTTGAGTGGTATCCCATTAAATCAACGTCACAGATTGATTAACTAGAAGCAGGGGTGCGGATGATAGGCTGTGCGCCGGCCCCTTGATTAATGATCTGCATCACTCCAAGATAATTAATGATAGGGAAATGATTTATATGTCGACAAATTTATGACGAAATTGAATTGCGACTAATTGGAACTCTAAGTGATGAGATAGAATAAATTATGGTGAGGCCATTTTTTAATTCCTGCCTATCCAATTTATGCACATTTGTCGGTATTTATAATCGACATAAATTTGTGGGCATATGTAGCACGACTCTTAATGATATGGCTTTAATCAGCTACATCGTTCCGAGATCCATGCTTGTTGGGAAAATAAACAAAGAAGAGTGAAGGGGTTTCACTTTATATATACTTGTGAGGTCCCCGAATCCCGGTTCACCTTCAACCCGGGTCCGGTACGTCACGATACATCATATTTACAACTACTGCGGAAGATATAAACATAAATTGTTTATACATTAAACTTTGCTACATATCCCAAGGTCTATAACCTTAACTTAATACATATTTACCTTTAAATTCACAAAAGGTTTACAACATATCATTTACATCAGATAATTAAATAGTTATCGTGCATAACCATCTAATCTTGTCCTTTGCTTTTGTACTGTCTTTTCTCGAACATTCGCCTTAAATCTGAAATTTGTTATCATGATATAGTAAGGGTGAGCAACTACTTTGCTAAGCAAGTTTAAATACAATAAAGATATATCATGATTGAAAGAATGAATAAGCTTTTGAGTTTTCAACAATATAATAATTGTGAAAGAGTATGAATCAGAATTTCAATAATTGAATGATTGAATTCAATAATACAGGGTGTCAATAATGACCATGAACAAATTTAATTGAAGCTTAAGGTAATGAAGGTGATCAACCTTTCATACCAGATAAACATATGCAACATGCACTAAGTGCGAATCAATAATCATAGATGTAGAATAATCAACAATAATTATCAACTAACATGCTTGAAAGGTAATAACTCGAGTGTGAGTTAGAGAAACTTGCCTGTACCGTCGATTACTGCTACGTAATTTAACTTAATCTCTTATGAAAGACCTATCAGTTATAAGATTGATCTTTCAATTAGCATATCAAATATCACCTTATAATATCACTTCTAATATTTAAGCACATAAGCAAATATTAGATATCACCTTAGCACCATACGCATTCAAAATTCTAAAGCTGGTACACATCGAGTCTTTAACAGTGTTCAATATAGTATGCTGAGTGGTTTCCCACAAACAACCAACAAACTAGTTTCCGTCTCGTCTACACTGTTTTCACAGTGAGTTAGATCGGTTGCTTGTTCGTATATACCTCCGCTCCCTGAAGGAATTGTTTAGCCCAGCTACTATACATCAACTATTAAAGAACACGACTGTACTACTACTTTATCATAAACCTTATGACTTAACACTAAGTCTTTCATTTTATAAGTTCTATTTATAATCCATTAAGCCTGAATACCTAATTCAGCAAGTTGGATTATCTAAACATGCCAATCCAGTAACCTGGATTCAAACTAGCATCCAATCCAGCACCCTGGATTCATTAATTCAACAAACTGTTTTCTAATCCAGCACATTGGATTCGAACTATCCTACAATCCAGCACCCTGGATTCACTAATTCAGTAAACCATATTCATTAATTCAGTAAACCATATTCATTAATGCAGTAAACCATATTCACCAATTCAGCAAGCTGAATACTACAATCCAGCAAGCTGGATTCAACTGTAAATTCCTATTTTAATCGACACTTAACAGTCGGTTAAATGTTTAAAGCTTGACTTGACTACGTATTGAGAGCCTCTCATTCCATATAATTGATTAAGGTTAATTATGTAACTTTTTATATCAAGTCCCTTTATAACTGTCTTCGATTGATACTTAACATTTAGTTAAGTCTTAAATCTTATCTTTACACCACGTTGGATGTATAATTATCGTTAACATTATTAAGGTTAACGTTCGTCTTATCCTTCTTTAAAGTTCTCTTTTGATCGACACTTTAACGTTTGGTTAAGTAGTCTTAGTCTAAAGTTACATTATATCAATGTATTATCTTCATTAAAGTTAATTAAATAACTCTCCCATCTTGCCTTTAGGCAACTTCTTTTTAATGTTTACTTAACACTTTAGCTAAGTTCTTACACTCTTTTATTAACATCCTTTACATGTTTATTAGGTTAATAGAATAATTACATCGACATTCAAGTCATCATTTAACTTCATATTATACCCTCAAAATATTTCTTTCAATTAATACTTAACATGTAGTTAAGTCCTTATCAAATGTCTCCACATCGTTTTGGATGTATATTAGATTAATAAAAGAAAATCTTTAATCATGCCTTCGCTTAACTTCTCCCATTTATACTTAATATATAGTTAAGTATTTAAACTTTTAAAATATAACCCATTATAGTTAACCCTTACCTTACTATTCAAGATTTACACTTTATAATACTTAGAACGGTAATTAGTAGGTTCGGAACGCTTTACGGTTCATGGAACGCAAGCCCGACACCTTTCATCCGCATCCGGTTGAGCAACATATTCAAAATGCCCATTTTGACCTTTTTTTCTCAAAATCTCAAATTTTAGTTTTTATTATCTAAAATTGTAGTACTATCTTTAAGTTTTCCAAAACATTTTGAATTATCAAATTTTGACTTCGTATACAAAAGTTATGATAGTTTTAGTTTTGGATGTCAAAATCACCTAGCACAGCCGAGGTCAGCTCGGCAGCCACGCGCCCGTGCGCGCCGCGCGCGTGCCCTGCACCCCCATGGCAGTCAACGCCCCAAGCAGCAAAAGCCCAGTTCGCGATTTTCAGACCAAACCTCGCTTAAACAGTCATAACTTTTTCGTTATTTATAATTTTTAGGTGATTCCAGCGGCCACGCGAAGCTAACTTCCGTATCTACAATTTTGTCCTACTGAAATTTTTCCAGTTCCCAACACAACAATACGGAAATCGCACGTAAAGGGGGCTGACCCCGAATTTCGCTGGACAGTTTTGCCTATTACTTAGATTGGTCATAACTTTTTGCTCCGAAGTCGGAATTAGTCCGTTCCAGAGTCTATGGAAAGCTTATTCAGTGTACAATAACATACCAAAAGCCCAGAATTTTTAGAGCAATCTAGCTAGCCCTTAATTTTCTAATTTTGGGCAGCAGCTCCCTCGTTCTTTCTCTTCTCTCCGTTTGATTTTCGTATCTTGAGTTTTACACAACCAAATCAAATGATTTCAAGTTCTATGAACTCGTAACTCATAATATTACAACATATTAAATCTATACAATTTTTCATCCATACCCACTATGCGGATCTAAGGATCAAAGAGGAAAATGGGAGTTTTAGAGTTTTAAGAAATTATTTCTTAAATCCAAGCTTAATAACCAATCAAACCTCTAGATCCAACCATGAATCATCATAGATCATGTAGATCTATGATTATCTAGTCCAATAACAACCCAATACTAGATCTAAGTTAAAATACAATAAAGTAGCTAGAGTTTTGGGTTTTACCTTTGTGTTCTTCATTTTCTTTTCTTTCTCTTTCCTTCCATGGCTTCCTTCCTTGCTTTCTTCTTCCTCCATGGTCGAATTTTCTCTCTCTCTCTCTCCCTCTTTCTTCCTCCCGGTCGGATTTCTCTCTCTCCTTTCTTTCTTTTGTTTTTTGCCGAGAATGAGAGAAATGAGAGTGATTGAGATATATATATATATATATATATATATTCCACAAAATTTGGAATTTAAAATAACTATTCACTTACATTTATTTATATAACTCAATTAAATTCTTCCTTAATTAAGTTAAAATAAATAATAACTGAGATATATTAAAATAAGTCTCTCTCACATTACTTTTACTAGTACACCTCAATCGCCATAATTAATCCTCATACTTAACATATAAAGATTAATTTACAATACTTCATGTTATTTGTTTATTATATAATAAACAATTATATATACAATCTCATAAGATTGCTATTCATTTATCTCTCATATTTATTCTATATATACCTCAACATAATTTAATATGTTGAGACATACCATATAAACCACATAGATCAAACACTATGCTTTTCCAATAGCTATAACCCTTCGGTTATTCAATTTTTCATTCGTCATATAGTTCTTTTATTACACTCTACACCGTCGATAAATATACATATTCACAATATATATATTCGCTTTATCATCAAATAATTAATATTTTCTATATAATAGGCTTGACATTTATTTAACCTCATGTCTTATCAAAAATCTATTTTTTTACTATTTGCTAAGCTCCACAAGCCTTTATTATATGGCTTGCCATATACAGTTCACTTATCATGATCTTAATCCCTTCTTGGATTTTTATTAAATTTCCAATACTTGACTACTAGGTTAAACTCATTTATTTAAAACCACCACACTTGGTTTATCTCTTCCCAATTTAATATCTTTGTGTTCTCTGAAACTACCATTCAGGCTCAGTTTCCATTAATCTGTATGATCAATTTAATTAAACTTTCTAAGTATAGGTATATATATAATTATACATATACTCATTCTCTTGTTCCTTATTATAACAAGCTAACATCGCTAATATAGCAAACTGCTTTTCTAATTCAGCAAACCGAATACACTAATTCAGCAAACCGAATACACTAATTCAGCAAACCGAATACACTAATTCAGCAAACCGTTTCTTTTTCCATATGTATCTTTACATAATCTCTTTCCTTAATTCACGTAAGGTTAAAGGTAACATAATACCTTGTTCTTAACTACATTCACGTATAGTTCCATTCGGGGTTTTGAATTTTGTAACCCTTATTCTCTCAATTCTCTTTCAAATAGTAAACCATATAGGTTTTTCTTAGAAATTTTTAATAAATCCACAAATTCCTATCGAGGTTTTATTCTTTAACCTTTAATACTCATTCAAGATTTTATTAATAAATCTTGTAAATTCTCGGGTCGTCACAATACTAGTATCCTGACACACACCACATGTGTGTAGAATGAATGAGAAAATGTTGGAGAGATAATAGGGATAATAAAGGAGTGGGGAGAGAGAAACGGGAAGTTTTTGAGTTTTAAAAAGTAACTAATATTACTCAGAGAGAAGAAAACGTGAGTAAAAGGATTTATGTTTCTGTTTTTTTTAATTTTTAAGGGTAAAAAGAGAAAGTAAAAAAGCTTTACTTTTTTGTTTACACAAACTTTGCTCCCGCTTTAAAGATTTGACAAACTGTTGTACCTCGTGTCGGGCTCCAGTATACCAGTATCCTTCCTAGAATTTTTATAAACTTCAATTTATTCCCGTAGATAACTAATATGCCTTTGGAAGCATGTCCCTTTGTTAATATCATATGAAGTCTACTCAGATACTCTTATAATCATTATGAATTGTTTATCTTCAAATATCATACTATACAAATTAGTTCAGTTCAGTTCAGTTTTTTTTTTTTTTTCTAATTTAAACTTCTTGATTGAGGTCTCATTTGTTTGCTTGTGATTTACTGAATATCAGAGGCACTGTGAGCAGCTTCTTCGGACCAAGGAGGCTCTTGTAAGGTTGAAGTTGTCAATAGAGGAGGAATTGCCTTTAGACTTTTGGACGATTGATTTAAGGGAAGCTGCCATGGCTCTTGGGCAAATAAGTGGAGAAGATATATCTGAAGAAGTATTGTCTAGCATTTTTAGCAAATTTTGTATTGGTAAATAGTTTTAGTAACCAAACTATTTAACAGAACATAAATACCAAGATTTTGTTTCCTGTTACAATTTATGTAATTAGACTGTTGATTTTAGCAATAGAATAAATCTTGGGCGACCGGCGCCCGGCGACATTCTGGCGACCGGTCGGAAATTTTGTTTTTTTTTTTGTTTTTTTTTTTTTGGTTTTGACTCCAAAATAATTTATATGATTTATTGGTACAAAAATTTGTATAAAAAAAAGTGATTTAGGTGTGTTTTGGATACATATACAAAACAGTATCAATAAATCATATAAATTATTTTGGAGTCAAAACAAAAAAAAAACAAAATTTCCGACCGGTCGCCAGAATGTCGCTGGGCGCCGGTCGCTGTAGAAGGGCTGTTTAGCAATATGGTTTTAGGCTAAATCTAGATTATTTCAGAGTTCTTTTTGCTGAGTTCTGCAAATATTTACATGTGGACCATGTGGTACGATCTATATAATTAAATTGTTAATTTTATCAAGTGATGTTGGCTAACTCTAGATTTCAACAGTGGCATCCTTTCTGTTTGAGTTCTGCAAATATTCTGATGAGGTAAACATTGGTAGTTCATGCCTGATCACATTGACAAACTACATTTACCGGAAGAACGAATTTCAAAATTTAGGGCTTGTTTGTTAACTGTTTCTACTTTCATGTTTTTACTTTCTTTTTATGTTTTCATATGTTTCTACGTTCATTTGATTTCACTACTGGAAATATATAGGGACAATTACATTTAACATTGTTCGTTGACTATGTTAAAATTTTACTTTTATCTTATTTTATAAAGAAATAAAGTTCAAAATTTTCTTGTTGATAAGATTCGATGTCTGGGCTTCAATAAATAATGCTCTATTTGTTGCCAAAATTGAATAAACAAGTTTTTAATAATTTCACTTTTTTGTTGCCTAAACAGTTTTTGTTCTTACTTTTTCTGAAACTAAAGCAGTTAACAAACAACGTTTTAGGCTACTGATTTCAAAAGTAGTAGAAGCATAAATTAAAAATTGGAAGTAGAAAAAGTTATCAAACGAGCTTTTAGATTTTCATTGATTTTGAAAGATTGAACAATTCGAGTTCAAAAAGAATAAATAATTTTTACCTTGGAAACAAATAACAAACAAAGAATTCAACAGAAGGAACAAATAAATGAAAGAATACATTTAGTTCAACAAATGAAGAATGTAGTTCTTTTTTGCATATTTTGCTTGAGCCCTCATTCTGCTCGCCCAACTTCCCTGTTTTTCCCCTGTTCCCTCGTGTGATCGCCTGTTAAGTTCAGAAACCTGGTTTTTCCAGTTATCCCTCGACGTTCCCTCTCCATTTCTCCTCTCTATTTTCCCTACGTTCAAGCTACATACGATACTTGAGGTTTGATCAATTAGGGTTCTATAAGCTTCGTGCAACTCGACAAACATACGCGTTGATTCTTCTTTTTTGGAAGGATCACAAACATCAGGATGATAAACAATAGACATGTTTCTGTAAGCTTTCTGGATCTCATCAATGCCTGCATTTGCATCAAGAGAGAGCACTTTATGGTGGTTTTTAGTCGCTCTGCAACAGATGACATTGGATTTGGTATGCCCCCGGAGGGTGTTGGGGCGAGGAGGGACAGAGATTTTGGGACTGGTTAATTTGCAGCTCAGCGAAATGGCCATAATATTGTGGTTTGAGTTTCAGAAAGAATGTATAGTTTTTATCAAAGAAAGGTATAGGGCTCCAATATGATTCAACTTATGCCCTTATATATATATGAGCATAATAAACAAAAAATATTGCCAACTTGATTGACTTGGCTTGATTTGAGGAAGGTAACACCAAAGCAAAGTTTGTCTGATTTGAACAGTTCTGATTTACTCTGTGTTTCACAAAGAGAGTTTATCCATCTTTTTAGACAGTGAAATATGTTTCTTTTTATATGTAGTTTGTAATTAAAAGAAAGAATTAATTACTCAATTTCTCATACTATCCTTAATAATGAAACACTAATTTATTTCTTTTTCATATTTTTAATGAATTTTACAAGGGTAATTATATTTTTTTTCTTTATCATATATTCTGAAGTTTATTGTATCACGCTATCATTGCTAAGCTAGTAACTTATTATATTTTAGGCGTAAACAAATAAATAAAAATACATCCTTAATATTTATAAATTTTATAAATTAGACTATTTTCATGAGAGCCGCTCGTGTGCTCCAACACTGTCCTTTACGCGTCCATTTGCATGTTGACTGCTAAAAGAAACTTATGTTTGCCATGACAAATTTCTTGCCGGATACTGCCGTTTGGAATCAATAATTCATGAGTTGTCCTAATTTCATTGTTAAAAAAATCATACCTCGGACTTGTATAGTCGTGACTGCAGACTGCATTTATGCAAATGGAAGTTGGTCCGATGTTGTGTAATAGCCGGCCAGTTGACGCTTTTAAACACTTGGTCTTGGGCATTTTGCTAGAAAATTTGTCTACAAAATTGGGCGTTGAAGTCTTCTGAATTAAAAGGTTGCCCTATCTGCATTATTATCATAATTTAGATTATAAATTGACATAAAAAAATATAACATCTCGGTACTTTTAATCAAGTAATATTGTGTCATTACTAGAGTACACTTTTAACTAATGTTAAGGATAAGTTTGATTTTTTATTTTTACTTTTATTTTTAAAATGGTTGTTTTGCGAATGAATTTCTAGTTTAGAACGGAGAAAGCACAAATTAATTCCCGTTTCTTCTAAGAAGTTTGATCTAAATCCAGTCAAAGATAATGATGAAGCTAACTAATATTATGACAAATATTTTCTTTTTCTTCCATTTTTAGTGCATTAATGTTTAATGTTCTCGCCTTCACTTTTCATATATATGACATACCTGTTGGATTTTTACTATAAATATCCTATTTATCTATTTATTTAATGTTTATTTATTTATGTTAGACATTTATTTATTAATAAAAACACATCATTCATCATTTATTAAATGGTCATTTAATTTGTTTATATAAATCTCCATATTATAGTTTATATATATAAATAAATGTTATACACAGAAAATATAAATCATATGTAATGTATTAATAAAGAAATAATAGTTTATAAACTAAGATAATTTTGAGATATTATCCTATAGGTTATAGTACTTTAACAGAGATAATTTATCTTGATCATGGAAGTTGGACTTCTAATTAAAGTACTAGAACATTAACGATGTGCATTAAACGAATCAGTGATAATATTTTATTTATAAAATATTTTCACATAAATACTAATTTGTTAAATTTCTTAATTTTGAAATAATAATGTACTTAATATTATTATATATATTAATTTGATGTTTCAATGAGTACGATTACATTGTGTTAATTAATAGCATCGATTAATATATTTAATTAATATTAGGAACATTATTATTGTCAAAATATCTATAAGGATTTTTATAAGATAATTTATCATTGATCATAGAATCTTGGTCAAGTCTTTTAATATTTATTATTAAAAGGATTGACTTAATTGTTAAATCAATTTATGATCAAATAAAGATAAATTATGAACTTATGAAGTTAGTTTAAATGTATCGGGATTATATTAATTCTAAAATATTTATGTATATCTATAAAGAAAATATTTACAATTTATTAATAAAGGGTTTATTTAATTAATTCATAGACTGAACTGCAATTACAATTATTTAGTAGAATTAATTGTAATTAATATTTATTTTGAATATTATTATTAGGTAATAATATCTACATTAGTATTGGAGTCAGAAGAGGAATCCATTAGGATCCCCTTCATAGCCTAATATGGACCAGATTTATAAGAAAGGGTAAGGATCAATGTTATTATATATATATATAATTGATCAGAAACATATTTTGGACTTTTCCTATTAGAAAAAAATACCAAATTTCGTATTCTCTCTTTCAGCCTAGGAAAAACACAGCTAAGACTTTTTTTTTCTTTTCAAAAGAGTACTTTGGAGGTCACACTCCAAGTTCAACATAAGGTCATAGAAGAGAATATCTTGAAGATACTAGAGGTTGTACGGATTTTTAACACGTGCTAATCCAACCAAGCACTAGGTAATAAATTCATACTCTAGATATATGACATATATATATATATATATTTGTTTTTTCGCATAAAATCATAAAGATGATCTTGGTTTTATTATTTTTTTTAAAACCTATTTTCGGAATATTTTTCCAACAATACTCTCATGCACAATTCTTATGGAGATTTTATATTGATAAAGATCTTTTAATAAATTATTGTTAATGTGTGAATTTTTGGTAGTGTATACTTGCCCAAGTTAAATATAAAAATTACTACATAAAAGAGGAGTAAAATACAAATGTGGACCTTGAACTTTAAGTGCTTTTAGGTATTGAGCCCCTTTTTATTAGTCAACTCGAAACGAGCCCATTTCTATTCAAAAATTTGGATACTGAATTCTCGGTGTCGCATATGCATTGACTTGCCTATGTGGCACATGTGGCATCGCTGACGTTTGAGGTGTTGGTCATGAGACCACCCGAGCACCACAGACCTAACTGTTTAGATTACCCAATAAATAACTTATATACTAAACCAATTGATTCCCCCGATACAATATTAAAAGACAAAGATACTTTTCTCTTTCACTTATCACTTTACTTTTTATCAATCACTTTCTCTCATCCTCTCATTTCACGCACAGACAATTAGGTTTGATAAGTAATTTGGGGATTTGTATGGGTCCGATTTGAAGCGACAGTTGAAGGATTTGAAAGAATATTTAGAGATGGTGTAAGTGTCTCGAAATTCTCTTTCTTCTTCTTTGTTTATTTAATATTCTACATATGTCACCCCTTTCTTTATCTGTTTGTTTTTTTATTTATTTTCTTTGTTTATTATAAGGTCCCATGTGGTCCTAGTGTTGTCTAGATATTTATTATTATATTGTATTTGTTGTCTTTTGCTTTCATAGTTAGGCATATTTAGTCTTTATATATGTTATAATAATAATAAAAAATTAATATTTTTTAATACATGTTTTTTTTATTATTGTAAATTCTTGGTAGTTGAACTCCACCATGGGGGTTTCTTTGGGTTACATCTTGTTTTGCATTATGATGGAGGTAAAATAGATAGGTTTAAAACCCCTTATTCTTGGTACTATTTTTTGTGGGCATTATGAAAATCTTGCAACTGATGAGGACCTTAATATACTGATAAATGATGTCGTATGTGACGCCCCCAAATTCGGGTACTCGTACCTCGAATTCAGTGCTCACGATCCATCACATCCATATACCTCTAAACAACATATAATAACTAATGCGGAAATAATAAACATATGTTGTTCATTACAAAAGGGTAACTATGTCCCAAGGTCTACAAGCTTAAATCACAATACATCACGAAGTTCAAAAATAACTATTAGGGTTCGTGTTACATTAATTGGTAACTAAACAAAACATTAAAGCAGATAAATCGGCTAATGAAAATTAATTAAATATTTAATTAAATTATCTCATCAATTTATTGATATCATTATCCTTAGGTTAGTCCACTAATGTAATTAATCTATTAGTGGGACTCCCCTTAATTTAATTTGACATTTAATCACATAATTCTACCAAACGCATGTTGGTTTAAATAATTCACACAATAATTCACTAAATTCAAAATTAAATTACTAATTTTTTATATATAATAAAGTTAAAAATTCGTGGTCATTACATCGTAGATCATAAATATGTTGAGATATATATTGAACATGATTGTGAAGGGGATAAACAGGCTAAAAAAGTTAGTTTAGATAAGGATAATGGTCATGATGGTTGTGTGGTGAAAGAAAATAGGGATCATAACTCAAATTCTTCTGATGGTAGTAACTTGATGAGGAGGAATGAGGAGGAAAAAGAAATGTATTTAACTGATGATGAAGTAATTGAGGTAAAAAAAATATTAGAGAATATAAAGGGCTGAAGAAGAAAATAAGACTTTCAAGAATTGCCATTCCAGAAAAACCAAATAATGAGGAACCAAATATTAAGAAACATCAAAATAAAAATAACCAGGAATCAGAAAGTGTTGAGGTAGAACAAGAAGGTGCTGAGACTGAGGGTAGTGATGATGATGGTACTGATGATAGTGAAAAAGATGGTGATAATATTGATAATTATGACTCTGATCAAGTAGAAAATGACAGCCCCTGAGGAAGCTGACTCTGAGGATGATACTCTTGTAAGGAGGGAAAATCCTTTTGCAGTTTATAACTCCAACACTGATATCATGGGGATGAAGCTAGAGTTAGGAATGCTATTTGCAAATAAGAAAGAATTCAAGACTACAATTATTAATTGGTTATTAACAAAAGGTTTCGATTTAAAATTTGTGAAAAGTGAAAAAAAAAATAGGGTCAAAGAGAGGTGTATGAATAGCTCAAGATGTCCTGTTAAATTGTGGGGAGGTAAAGTTCAGTTTGAACCAACTTTTTAACTTAGAACAATGAATAGCTCAAGATGTCCTGTTAATTCTTACTCATATCCCACACCCACAATATTTTAGGATGAAATTCCACTGACTCCAGTAGATATTGAACCGTCCCCAACCTTTAAGTTGCTACTTCCTTTAGGTAGCTTAGGTAGCTTACCCTTTTCCATTATGAAAAATAATTTTACCTAATTCGTCATAGATTTATGAGATGATGGCTTTTATATGCAAAAGATGGTGATGCTGATAGTTTTCTTAGATGATCAAGATACCACAATTTGGAATATTCTCCTCAATTTTACATAATTTTTACTCTCAATTTAGCAAGTCCTAAATTATAACGATCTAAAAATACTGAAAGCGAGAAGAGAGATGACCATGGAGATGTAGGAACCAGACATGGGTACATTTGTCTTTTAATATTCTGCTAGGGGAATCAATTGATTTAGTATGTAAGTTATTTATTGGGTAATCTAAACAGTTAGTGTGACGCCCCCAAAATAGGTCCACACAACCCATTTTGAGTCGCCAATAACATTCTACAAAAATACAAATACAAATACGAATTTTCCCATTTACAACTAATATTTGTCGTGCAAAATACGACAACACACATACTGTGACTTTCCATACAAATATCGTACCGTATGGTACCACAGTATCCAAACCCAAATTATTACAATACCGTAAAAAGACGGCAACACATGTTTTAAGTCTCCAGTACAATTATTATTAAACTATGCTATAACTTGATGAGGACAACCAATAACTCGGACCATTACTCCACTCCCCGGCTAGTCCCAACTACATTTTCCTTTCCTGAGAAGAACAATGGGACAAAACTGAAAAGGGTGAGCTCAAATAGCCCAGTAAGAAATATCATCACTAAGATAATGAAGAATAAAAATTATCTTTAGTCTTCAACAATAATAAATCAGAGATTTAAAGATATTATATTTGTTTAACAACAATAACTGCAGCGGGACGAACAATCCATTAGAAGAGTCAAGTAGATTATAATGTCTACCATCTTCTATAAGTTAAAGGATCACCACCAATATTTTATCCATGTAACACCAATCAACAATTCCTGTTTATGAACAACCAAATCAACAATTTATTATTCAACAACCTCTCTTTGCACTACGTGCCAAATATATTTATTTGTAACATCACCGGTCATGATCATGCCAAACGCCAGTTCATCTTTGCACTACGGGCCAAAGAGAACTTTCACCATACGCCTTTGTTTGTAACACCAAAAGTCATGATTATACCAATACACAGTTTGGTCAAAATCATGTCACGCCAGTTCATCTTTGCACTACGGCCCAAAGAGAACTAATACCACAATTTAAGTATGAGGATGGGGATGATGACAATGATACAGTGAGATTAAGGATAAGAAAAGCTCTATAATTTAATCAGTATCAAAGATTGACCAAATTGCCAACACGATGACCAAATTGTGGAGTCAAATTCAAGAATGATATTCAAGAAATTATTTCATGCTTCAACTATACCGTATAAAATAAAATAGAAAGATTTAAGTGAAAAGATATTAGATGAAGTACAAACTATTAAGGATATTCTACTAGTTTTCAGGAATTTTCTCCATTTAAAAATAAGGGTTTGGAAACAAACAAAGATTTCTTATCATAAATGGAGAAATGTGAAAGAAAAAGATATCCCTTAAAGAGTACGAAAGAAATGATACGTTATACGAGTATAACAGAATATATGAAACTGCAAATGGATTTTCACCCGTCATGCGATAATTCACGTAGACAGGTTATTTCCACAAAAGATTAATAAGTAATGAATACGACGGGTTATTCACCAGGCATGCGTCAATCCGCACGGACAGGTTATACCCACAGATTAATAAGGAATGAATACAAAAGGTTATTCACCAGGTACGACACTCGTACATACAGGTTATCCCTACAGAATAATAAGGAATGAATATAAAAGGATATTCACCAGGTACGACACTCGTACATACAGGTTATCTCCACAGAATAATAAGGAATGAATATAAAAGGATATTCACCAGGCATGCATCATACCGCACGGACAGGTTATCTCCACAAATTAATACAGAATGAATAACAACCTTTATGAGTATAATATCACTTACGTACATGAAAGCAAATGATATTATATATGAGTATGAAAGAAATGATATTCCCTACCTTCGTTAATAAAATACTGGATGTTACTTTCTATGAAGTTTATTAACTTTGGATAATACTAGTATTCTCACAAATACTCACAATAGCCTAGCACACTAAGAGAACTTGAGAAATTTAGAGAGAGAAATGAAGTATAAGCAAGTAAGGAAGTTATGATTTTTCTTATACTAAACCCCCTATTTATAGTAAAATGTAATCAATATCTACCACACATTAATTATCACACTCTTTTTATATCTTCCATCCATTTTTTCTTCAATTTATATCATCCATCCATTTTTTCTTTAATCTATATCATCCATCCATTTTTTATTTAATCTATATCATCCATCCATTTTTTCTTTAATCAATATCATCCATCCATTTATTCAAAAAGATTAATCCATTATCAAAAGATAACTCCATTATCAAAAAGATAAAACTATTATAAAAAATAACTCCATTATCACAATAAATCCCCTTTTCTGTATTATTGTGTTAAATGTATTAATATCACCGATAGCATATACTCGTAATACTGGCAACCAGATTATTCCCAAGAAAGAGGGGCCTTCCATAAAAATAGCGCGTAATTAAATAACTCATTTTCTTGACAGAATTTCTAGACATTGTCAATAATGCTAAAATATCCTATCAAATAATATGAGTTACAATGTCGTGACAAATAATAAGAAATATTATGCAGATGCTACTGTAACAATTATTGAATCAAGATATTGTGCAATTGTTAATTTATCAATTATTGAATCAATAATATAAAACACTGTAGAACACCGTGTGCTACTGTGGAATACCGTGTGCTACTGTGGAATAACGCGTTTTACTGTTTTTTTTATCACTAGGTATTTCAACAGTAATCGGTTAAAGTTTTGCCGCCAATTTCTATCACTTTCTATATTCGACAGTTAACCCGTTGTGGGCCCCACTATCATTGACAATATTGTCATTTCGGCGCCGTCGTACGGTACCGAATATAATATTCTCCGACATAAAGAATATTCCCTGACAAAAGGAATATTTTCTGACATACTGTTTTGCATATAACACCCTTAACTATAACATTATATCATTTAAGCACTTCACTATTTAGAAAAAAAAAATAATCATAAAGAAAATAATAAATTTTTATTTCATAAAGTCGGGATCTTACAATCTCCCCTCCTTATGAAATTTCGTCCTCGAAATTGACGTACGTACCTGGTATTTCGAAAAGGTGAGGATACCTTACTCTCATTTCAGATTCTAACTCCCAGGTCATATCCTCTATATCATGGTTTTTCCATAAAACTTTGACTTGAGGTATAATCTTTGAGCGTAGAATCTGTTCCTTCTTATCTAAGACCTTGACAGGTATCTCTTCATACGTTAAATCCTCTGCTATCTCGTCTGGTTCTAATTCAATAACGTGGTTTGGATCTTTCACATATTTACGTAGCATGGATATGTGAAAAATATTATGAACACGAGACATGCTCGGCGGTAAGGCGAGTCTGTAGGCCACAGTTCTTACTCGGTCGAGGATTTCAAATAGACCGATAAATCGAGGGTTAAGGTTTCCTCTCTTTTCGAATCGCGTAATACCTTTCCACGGAGAAACACGTAAAAATACATGATCTCCGACATTAAATTCCTCGTCTCTTCGATGAAGATCAGCATAACTCTTTTGACGATCTTGTGCTGCTTATATACGTTGTCATCTTCACGTGGGTTCGTGGAGTCTTTAACTCTATATTCATCCTTTGCAAGTCATCCAAAATGGGTATTTACGTCGTTAGCATCGTACTCGTATTTGTATACGTTCCTCTACGCAATGCGTCAGCTTCTAGGTTCACCTTTCCAAGATGGTATTGAATGGTATGGTCGTAATCCTTCAACAGCTCGAGCCACGTCGTTGTCACATGTTGAGTTCCTTTTAGGTGAAGAAATGTTTGAGGCTTTTATGATCTGCATAGATTTCTATTTACTCCCGTCTTTCTTCTTTACGAATAAAATAGGAGCACCCCAAGGCGATGTATTAGAACATATGAAATCGGTATCTAACAACTCCAGAAGTTTAATAGGAGCCAAAAGTATGGGGTCTTGGAAATGGATTTTGTATTGGGTTCAAAGTCGATACAAAATTCGATTTTGCGGTCTAGGGTAGGCCAAGAAGTTCTTCGGAAAATACTTTAGGAAACTTAATAACAATAGAAATATCATTCAAATCTGACGTATTTTTGTTTAAATCAGATACATGGGCTAAGGAAGCTTGACATCCGTTTTTCAATAAACGAATGATTTTGTGACAAGAAATAACGGTTATTGATTCCAACGGTTTGGTTGCTTGAATTCACATAATAGGTTGATTAAGAAAATGAAAACTAATGACCGAATTGAATCGAACAAGATTTATAAATAGTGGATGTAATGAAGGTTCCTCTAACGGAGTTTCAACAGATGAGTCAAAATCCAATTTCTTAGGGGTCAAGTTTAAATGTTGAGCACAAGCAGATGAACTAAAAGAGTAGGTAGAACCAATATCTAATAAGGTATAGATTCGCAAGAGTTTACGATTAGCTCACCGGTTATGACGTTATCTGGTTGTAGTATTTCTTTCTCCCGCTCCACTAATTGAGCCCTATCCATGACATCCGAATATAGACAAATTTTATGAGAAACGAGATACTTACGAATTTTTGGTTTCAAACCTCGTAGAAACATTCGTGTCATCCGTTCCTCAGTGTCCACCAATTGGGATGCAAAATGCGACAACTCAGCAAACTTGGCTTCGTGCCGTGACACCGTCATGTTGTTCTGTTCCATTTTGATGAATTCCACCTCCTTCATATGGCGAATACTTTCCGAGAAATACTTCTCGTTAAATAATTCTTGGAATTCGACCCAAGACATCTCGAGTGCCGAGTGACGGGTACGTTTCACGGATTCCCACTAATGATCCGCTTCTCCTCGTAGCATAAAAGTGGTGAAAGGAACCTTTTGTTCATTAGTGCAATGCAGTATATCGAATATCTTTGTCAATTGTTTCAGCCACGCCTCTGCCTTGAGTGGGTCCGGCTTGCTGAAAAATTTAAGTGGTCCTAACTCTTTGAACTGTTTGGCAGTGACCATTTGTACGTTACTAGCATTTCCACCAGTATTATAGACAGGAGCTCTTCTCGCCTGGTTCTGCATGTATTGCATGAAGTTCCTAAAAAATTCATCATTCATCCGGTTGTTAGCATCATGATTAGCATCATGATGTTCTGAGTTTGCACCTGTATTATTTGTGGCTTCCTGATTTTTAGCCACAATAGTCTCATAGTGAATCTCTTGGTTTTCAGATGCCATTCTGAAATGAGATCATAAAATAAATATAGTTAAAGAAATAGACATGCAACATCTTATCCCTATAATCAAACCAATTACTAAAAAAAACAAAATAGCTTAGGTAGGACACACTAGCGAAGGATTTTACTCGTCTCTCCCCTCCTAGTTCTAATCCCAGATCTCTACCAGAGATCATATCCCTAAGCTCTGATACCAACTGTGACGCCCCCAAAATAGGTCCACACAACCCATTTTGAGTCGCCAATAACATTCTACAAAAATACAAATACAAATACGAATTTTCCCATTTACAACTAATATTTGTCGTGCAAAATACGACAACACACATACTGTGACTTTCCATACAAATATCGTACCGTATGGTACCACAGTATCCAAACCCAAATTATTACAATACCGTAAAAAGACGGCAACACATGTTTTAAGTCTCCAGTACAATTATTATTAAACTATGCTATAACTTGATGAGGACAACCAATAACTCGGACCATTACTCCACTCCCCGGCTAGTCCCAACTACATTTTCCTTTCCTGAGAAGAACAATGGGACAAAACTGAAAAGGGTGAGCTCAAATAGCCCAGTAAGAAATATCATCACTAAGATAATGAAGAATAAAAATTATCTTTAGTCTTCAACAATAATAAATCAGAGATTTAAAGATATTATATTTGTTTAACAACAACAACTGCAGCGGGACGAATAATCCATTAGAAGAGTCAAGTAGATTATAATATCTACCATCTTCTATAAGTTAAAGGATCACTACCAATATTTTATCCCTGTAACACCAATCAACAATTCCTGTTTATGAACAATCAAATCAACAATTTATTATTCAACAGCCTCTCTTTGCACTACGTGCCAAAGATATTTATTTGTAACATCACCGGTCATGATCATGCCAAACGCCAGTTCATCTTTGCACTACGGGCCAAAGAGAACTTTCACCATACGCCTTTGTTTGTAACACCAAAAGTCATGATTATACCAATACACAGTTTGGTCAAAATCATGTCACGCCAGTTCATCTTTGCACTACGGCCCAAAGAGAACTAATACCACAATTTAAGTATGAGGATGAGGATGATGACAATGATATAGTGAGATTAAGGATAAGAAAAGCTCTATAAGTTAATCAGTATCAAAGATTGACCAAATTGCCAACACGATGACCAAATTGTGGAGTCAAATTCAAGAATGATATTCAAGAAATTATTTCATGCTTCAACTATACCGTATAAAATGAAATAGAAAGATTCAAGTGAAAAGATATTAGATGAAGCACAAACTATTAAGGATATTCTACTAGTTTTCAGGAATTTTCTCCATTTAAAAATAAGGGTTTGAAAACAAACAAAGATTTCTTATCATAAATGGAGAAATGTGAAAGAAAAAGATATCCCTTAAAGAGTACGAAAGAAATGATACGTTATACGAGTATAACAGAATATATGAAACTGCAAATGGATTTTCACCCGTCATGCGATAATTCACGTAAACAGGTTATTTCCACAAAATATTAATAAGTAATGAATACGACGGGTTATTCACCAGGCATGCGTCAATCCGCACGGACAGGTTATACCCACAGATTAATAAGGAATGAATACAAAAGGTTATTCACCAGGTACGACACTCGTACATACAGGTTATCCCTACAGAATAATAAGGAATGAATATAAAAGGATATTCACCAGGTACGACACTCGTACATACAGGTTATCTCCACAGAATAATAAGGAATGGATATAAAAGGATATTCATCAGGCATGCGTCATACCGCACGGACAGGTTATCTCCACAAATTAATACAGAATGAATAACTACCTTTATGAGTATAATATCACTTACGAACATGAAAGCAAATGATATTATATATGAGTATGAAAGAAATGATATTCCATACCTTCGTTAATAAAATATTGGATGTTACTTTCTATGAAGTTTACTAACTTTGGATAATACTAGTATTCTCACAAATACTTACTGTTAGGTTTGTACATAGCGCGAATATGCAATCAAATTACATAAATAGTGCGGAAGCGCGATAAAACGGATTTTAAAATTTTTTATACAAACCATCACCATGATCATCCATGTGCTCAATTATCAATTAAACGAAAGAGATAGAGATTAAGAAATTATACCCTCGTAGAACCGTGCTTCCTCAGGTACAAGTTCACCTCCAATTCCTTCGCGTTCTCCTTGAATTTCACCAATGAGATTCCTTCCTTTGATCAACGTTAGCCACCCAAGTGTTTGGCCTCTAGAGGTGATCCACCAAGGAATAATAGTTATTCAAGAAGATGGGTGTTGGCAAAACCCTAGTTTCTATCTCTATAGAAATTACAAGTACTCTCTCTCTCTCCAATTCTCATGAAAGAGTGTGTAAATTGTCTAACCCTAAATCATGATAAGACTCCTCTTATTTATAGATATAGGGAACCCTCCTAAACTATTTAGGATTAAGGTTTTTATTTTAATTAAACTCCTTTAATTAATTGAACTCCTAATCCAATTAGGAATTTATGAGAGAGTACTTCTATTAATTAATTCCCAATCCCTATTAGGAATTAAATAATAGTAATAGTAATAATAATAATAAGACTCCTCTTATTAATTTATATTTAATATTTCCAAAATATTAAATAATAAATATTAAGCTATTTAATTTATTCTATCTCCATAGATTAAATTAAATACACTTAACTTATTATTACAATTATGTCATTTACTTCTTAAATAAATATTTTCCTTTTGCGGTGTGACCCTTTAGGTTCTCCATATTAAACCGGTTGTGAATAAATCAATTAGAACAATTCTAATTTTATTTAAATAAATAAATTAAACTATTTAATTCATTTAAATAAATAATATTTATTCTACAATAAGGGTAAGCCCCCTTAGCGATCAACGACTTTCCAGATAATATAGATTTCAACATTAATCACAAAAGAACCTTTCAGTGAATAGTTACCGTACAATTCAATCCTTCTACCATACAATGTCCCAATTAAATATAAGACATGGAATTACTGTCAAGTCTTATTTTATTTAATTATATGTATTTCGATTCTCAAATGCACAACTCTGATAATGCAAATTAGAAACTCATTTCTAATTTCATTCTGCTTTGGCCAAAGACTTCTGAGTCGTCATTTATCGAATCACATAGGACATTCTCTCCTTTTACTAGAAATGGTAGATTCTTTGTTGATCATTCACCTATCTCCATGTATAACTTATTATACCCAATCATACCCTTTGATATACCCTCAGGGTCTTAAGGGACATGTCAAAGTATAACTCATCATACACAAGATACTATGATGATCTCAAGTCCAAGGATCACTTGTACTACTATCACTAGAGGAATTCCTATTGACAGGCGAGTAAAACTCCATTAGGTATTCCTTAGCGAGCCACGTTCAGTGAACTTATTCTCTAATAAGCACCTACATACTTGCTTTAGTGTCTCCACACAAATGATTATGAGATCAATCATCATCTTCATAAGAGCAAGCAACGTATGTACTAATCTATCCGGATTCACTAATCCCCTTTTTAGTAATCCATCGATTAGGAACGATTTTAGTTTGTGAGCTATCTAGAATTTAGATCTCATTAGCATGATCACCATCATGATTCTAAAAGCATTGCTCAAAACTATGGGTTTATCACATTTAATATAACAACACTATGTTGATAAAGTAAAATGCCTTTAATAATCGAATAAGATTACAAAGTATATGCAACATCATATCAAATATGATTGGCTTGCGTGCATACTACTTTCAATCTCCCACTTGCACTAAAGCCAATTGCCATGGTATCTAATACCCTTCTTCTCTAAGTGACGATCATCCTGCTGTTGGAGAAAGCTTCAGTAGATGGATATGCAATGTTGTTCTCCAGAGTCCACTATCTCTATAGTGACTTTTCCTCTTTCAATGATTCCACTAATCAAATGAAAGTGCCGCAACACATGTTTGAATCCAAGATGAGACTTAGGAACTATTCCTAGTTCTGTGATGAACTTTTCATCCAAACAATCAACTTGCAGCTTCATTTACAGCTATATACTTTGTCTTTGTCACTAAACCAACAACTCTTTGCTGTTTGGAACTTTTCCAATTCACTGCACCACCTTTCAAGGTAACAATTTACCATAAAGTGGATTTGTTATCGTCTTGGTCAGTCTGAAAAACTTGAGTCTGTTTAGCTCTCTAGTTTTACTTCAGACCCACCATGAATCATGATCACATCTTCAGTACCGGTTAAGTACTTAAAGGTGTTTATCACTGTCTTACAGTGATCTTCTCCAGAATATGACTGATCAACATCAAGCCTTGTATATTCATTGCATACATGATAGTAACTCATGCGATCTCTCTTTCAATTGGGGACAATTTTAGAGAGATACACTCCATGGCTCATCATCATGAGACCTCTCTTGGAGTTTGCCATGCTAAACACCTTTAGCATCAAATGAATATGCGTTCCTTGGGTCAAGCCAAACATCCTTTTAAATCTATCTATATAGACTTATATCCCCAATTTATAGGATGCTCCTCCCAAGTCATTCATGGAGGAATGTTTAGACAATTTTATCTTTACTGATTGTAGCATTGGTGTGTCATTCCTTATCAGTAGTATATCAACATATAATACTAGGAATATCACAGTGCTCCCACTGACCCTTTTGTACACACTAGGTTCATTCTCGTTTTCGAAACAATCAAACTCTTTTGATTGTCTCATCAAAACGAATGTTCCATCTTTGAGAAGCTTGCTTCAATCCATCAATGGATCATTGTAGCTTAAAACACGATTTGTTTCAACCTTTGAAACAAATTTCTCTGGCTGTATCATACATACATTCTCCTCAAGTCTTCATTGAGGAAGGGTGTCTCCACATCCATTTTGCCAGATTTCGTAATAAGCTGCAATCACAAGCAAAATCCAAATGGACTTGAGCATTACCCGGTAATAAGGTTTTATCACAGTCAACTCCTTGACTTGAAAAACCTTTTAAACAGGTCTGGTCTTATAGGTCTCCACCTTGCCATTTGCCCCAGTCTTTCTCTTAAAGACCCATATACACCAGAGTCAATACTTGGTTCTCATACATAGAGTCCATTTTGGATTTCATGGTCATCTGCCATTTCTCTGAGTGTCTACTACTCATAGCCTCATCGTATATCACTGGATCATCATCTTCTATGATGCGTACCTCATCATCATCCTCTATGATGAATCCATACCTCCCAGGTATCTTCGGTACTCTTCCAGATTTACGATTCGGTTGTGGTACAATAGGTCTATCTACAGGTTCCTCGGTTCGACTTAAAGTGCTTTGTGGTTCTTGAACTCCTTCAAGATCTATTACCCTCCCACTAACTCCTTCAATGATAAACACCTTTATCTAAGAAGGCAGCGTGTAGGATTATAGTAATAATACCCTAAACTTTCTTTAGGATATCCCACAAGTCTACACTTGTCAGATTTTGTCCCAAACTTATCTTTGAAACCTTTTCACATAAGCTGGACAACCCCTTATCTTAACATACTTAAGAATAGGAATCCTTCCTATCCATAACCTTTATGGAGTCTTAGGGCCAGATTTTTGAGGTTACCTTATTTTGTAGATATGCAGCCGTTTCTAGGGTATAACCCCAGATGGATACTAGAATGTCGGTAAAAATCATTATGGACTGCACCATGTCCAACAAGGTGCAATTTCTCCTTTTAGATACACCAATCAATTATTGCGTATCAGGAGGTTTCCATTATGAGAAAATACCATTTTGAGATGATCTTGAAACTCATTGCATAAGTATTCTTTCTTCGATCTGATCAAAGAATCTTAATACTTTGTTAATTTGTTTCACTTCTGAATACTTTGAACATTTCAAATGATTCAGACACACATTCAACTCTTTGAATAACCATCTCTTTTTTCCTTTTACTAGTTTGTTCAATTTGCAAAATTATTTTTTATGTAAGTCAAGTATACAAAGTCTATCAAGTATTCTTCCAATTTCAAACAAAACATTATTATAAATAGAACAACAATTGTTCTTAAATATAATACCAGAATCTTCCTTGTCCAACAATGAAAGTTCTAATGTTTCTAATGAAAACTGGAAGATAATAACAATTTATTAACTTAATAGACTTGCCCGTAGGCAACGCTAAACTATAAGTTCCTACGGTTAATGTAGCAACCATTGCTCTATTCTCCACACGTAAGATTACTTACTCTTTGTTTAGCTTTCTACTTCTGCTTAGTCTCTGCATTGGATTGCATATGTGAGAACTACAGCCGGTATCCAATACCCAAGTAGAACCTTGACTTACAGAAAGATTTATTTTAATCATGAACAAACCTATTCTGTAATCGAAGCTTCACTAAGCTTCTTCTGGTTAGCCTCTGTAAGATTCTCCTTACAGTTTTCCTTTCCAGTATCCAGGCTTATTGCAGTGGAAGCAAACTCCTTTGCTATCTGCATCAGTCTTGTTCTTATTATCCTTTGTTTTTGCCTTTCCATTTACCTTCTTGAATTGTTCTTCTTTTAAGAAGATCCTTTGGCCCTCTTCCGCTTCGTGGAAGAAACATCTACCAGTAAGACTTGGTCTTTCTTGGTTGGAAAGTGACTCTTTACAGTTTTCAACATGTTTAAGCAACTCAGGCAGGCTGACATATAGCTTGTTCATGTGAAAATTCACAACAATTTGTGAGAAAGAGTCTGGAAGTGATTGCAAGATCAAATCTTGGATCATCTCTCTATCCATTAAAACCCAGTTGTCCCAATTGTTCAATCAGATTGATCATTTTAGGACATATGTCTGTACTGTAGTGCCATCAGTCATTCTAGATCGGAAGAGCTCCTTAGATATCTGATATCTAATAGTCCTACTTTCCTCACCCTTCAACTTCTTGAAGGTGCAGGAGTATAGTAGGAGCATCCATAGTTTCATGCTGACGCTGAAGCTCGTTACTCATGGACGCGAGCATGATGCATTGAGCCAACTTTGCATCATCTTGCCACTTTCTAAAAGTAGCAATCTCTTCCTCTGAGGCATTGTCTGCAACCATTGCAGGGATAGGCATATTAAGGACATAAGATAACTTTTC
This sequence comes from Aralia elata, assembly GCA_034770075.1. Taxonomy (NCBI): domain Eukaryota; kingdom Viridiplantae; phylum Streptophyta; class Magnoliopsida; order Apiales; family Araliaceae; genus Aralia; species Aralia elata. The sequence goes on along the minus strand of JAVJAP010000089.1, from coordinate 999,550 downwards.
AGCCTTGAGAACTATTCTCAAATTCTTTAACCAGTCCTTTTAATTTGGTCCGGTTAATGAGCATTTAATATGCTCCGCAGTGATAGTAAATTAGACATTGTAAAATTCTGTAAATGAATTTGTAATTTAACAACATTTAGCATATATTCATTTTTAATTAATTACCAAAATAAATTAGGTCTTTATTTAATTGGTATCTCCCACTATTTTTATCAAACTATATTACCCTCAATATATATAATTCGACAATTCTAATTAAAGATTTGCTAGTGAGAATAAGGATCCCATTTCAAATGTATATAGCCTTGTGGTGACACAACAAACGATATATAAATAAATAGGTAGACAACTATTGTCAATTACATCACTATGTAACTCCTTGTATTTTGCCTCTTAGATTATTTTGATCAAGTGGTGACACATCCGAATCAAAATTATCCAAGTTAAGTCCATCCTAGCACTTCCATATATTCGAAAGAAAAACACTGTCCTTGTGGTGACACAACAAAACAGCATCGTTCAGTCTATGCATAAGCATCAAATGTGATAAAGCAACATCTTAAATATTTTAATACTTGCCTTGTGGTGACACAACAAACTCATATTAAATATTTAATACTTTATCGCTTTACCATGCTAGAAGGCGACGTTCGATATTCCAAATATCTTTGAACGCTTAGGACTTAATATAATTTCTTTGAGGGGTTTGTTATTATTTATCTCATCTTGTTTAGCGCGCATGCACACACATATATATATATATATAAAATACGCATCATATTATTTAACATGCGAAGCATGTTGTATAATATATAATATATACATAGTAAGCATGCACATATAGAATACTATATTCTACCCGGATTGATTATGGACTTTTATTCTAGTTTGGTTCACTAGAGCCACCAAGTGAACCAAAAGGTCAAACCTAGGGTGCAAGAACAAAATTTAAATATAACTATTACATTTAACCTCGGGCTCCATTACAAACGGGTCTTCAAGCGCTCCTTGCTCCTTTGTCTCCAATTCTTCAAGTAATTCTAAGTAAAATTATTACATAAACTATTTACAATAAATAGAAACCTTGATCAGCAGTCAATGGGAGGTACATAGGAGGAAGATAGAATTTACATCAAGAAAAACTAGAGAAGACGAGGTACGCAGACCCCATTTATAAAAACCCATTCATTCAAGCATCCACTAAAATAAATCCAATCACACATTGGTCAGTAGTCCATAATCAATCCCTATTTATTATCATACATATCTCATATGTATCAATAAATAACATTCATCTCATGAATAATAAAACCATTCCATATATGCATTGATATCATTTAATGGGCAATTAAAAGTTTACTAGAAATTCAATTTTGAAACAAAAATAAACTCCTTTATTTTAATCAAAATTTAAATCATAATAAACTTTTTTTATTTTATTTTATCCAATTTTTGAATAAAAATAAACTCCTTTATTTTTAATCAAATTCCAAATCAAAATAAACTCTTTTATTTTAATTAACATGAAAACCAATTTCAAGTTCAAAATAAACTCCTTTATTTTTAACTTAAAATTGCCTAAAAAAATAAAATATGTTAAATCCTATTCCTTATCAAAATAAACATCTTTATTTTTAAGGAAACATGGAATCCTATTCCATATGTGAATAAACTCCTTTATTCTAGGAATATGGAATCCTATTCCAAATGTGAATAAACTCCTTTATTCTAGTTAACTTAGAATCCAATTCCAAGTTCAAATAAAACTTTTAATTTTAATCATATTCCAATTAAAATAAACCTTTTATCTTAATTGAAAATAAATAAAATCAAAATAAATTTTTTTTCAAATCCTGCAGACCGGCGCGGCCGCGCTCCAAAATGAACTAGGAGCGGCGCGGCCGCGCTACACCCCAGAAACATTTTCTGGGTTCAGGCGCGGCCGTGCTCCAGAATGAACTGGAAGCGGCGCGGCCGCGCCGCGTAGTAGAGTTCGAAAATTGTTTTCTTTGCCCAGAAAATCGATCCAATCGCATACCCATACATACATGAAATTATAATAATCGATAATTAGCACAAGGTTAGGCTCTGATACCATTGTTAGGTTTGTACATAGCGCGAATATGCAATCAAATTACATAAATAGTGCGGAAGCGCGATAAAACGAATTTTAAAATTTTTCATACAAACCATCACCATGATCATCCATGTGCTCAATTATCAATTAAACGAAAGAGATAGAGATTAAGAAATTATACCCTCGTAGAACCGTGCTTCCTCAGGTACAAGTTCACCTCCAATTCCTTCGCGTTCTCCTTGAATTTCACCAATGAGATTCCTTCCTTTGATCAACGTTAGCCACCCAAGTGTTTGGCCTCTAGAGGTGATCCACCAAGGAATAATAGTTATTCAAGAAGATGGGTGTTGGCAAAACCCTAGTTTCTATCTCTATAGAAATTGCAAGTACTCTCTCTCTCCAATTCTCATGGAAGAGTGTGTAAATTGTCTAACCCTAAATCATGATAAGACTCCTCTTATTTATAGATATAGGGAACCCTCCTAAACTATTTAGGATTAGGGTTTTTATTTTAATTAAACTCCTTTAATTAATTGAACTCCTAATCCAATTAGGAATTCATGAGAGAGTACTTCTATTAATTAATTCCCAATCCCTATTAGGAATTAAATAATAGTAATAGTAATAATAATAATAAGACTCCTCTTATTAATTTATATTTAATATTTCCAAAATATTAAATAATAAATATTAAGCTATTTAATTTATTCTATCTCCATAGATTAAATTAAATACACTTAACTTATTATTACAATTATGCCATTTACTTCTTAAATAAATATTTTCCTTTTGCGGTGTGACCTTTTAGGTTCTCCATATTAAACCGGTTGTGAATAAATCAATTAGAACAATTCTAATTTTATTTAAATAAATAAATTAAACTATTTAATTCATTTAAATAAATAATATTTATTCTACAATAAGGGTAAGCCCCCTTAGCGATCAACGACTTTCCAGATAATATAGATTTCAACATTAATCACAAAAGAACCTTTTAGTGAATAGTTACCGTACAATTCAATCCTTCTACCATACAATGTCCCAATTAAATATAAGACATGGAATTACTGTCAAGTCTTATTTTATTTAATTATATGTATTTCGATTCTCAAATGCACAACTCTGATAATGCAAATTAGAAACTCATTTCTAATTTCATTCTGCTTTGGCCAAAGACTTCTGAGTCGTCATTTATCGAATCACATAGGACATTCTCTCCTTTTACTAGAAGTGGTAGATTCTTTGTTGATCATTCACCTATCTCCATGTATAACTTATTATACCCAATCATACCCTTTGATATACCCTCAGGGTCTTAAGGGGACATGTCAAAGTATAACTCATCATACACAAGATACTATGATGATCTCAAGTCCAAGGATCACTTGTACTACTATCACTAGAGGAATTCCTATTGACAGGCGAGTAAAACTCCATTAGGTATTCCTTAGCGAGCCACGTTCAGTGAACTTATTCTCTAATAAGCACCTACATACTTGCTTTAGTGTCTCCACACAAATGATTATGAGATCAATCACCATCTTCATAAGAGCAAGCAACGTATGTACTAATCTATCCGGATTCACTAATCCCCTTTTTAGTAATCCATCGATTAGGAACGATTTTAGTTTGTGAGCTATCTAGAATTTAGATCTCATTAGCATGATCACCATCATGATTCTAAAAGCATTGCTCAAAACTATGGGTTTATCACATTTAATATAACAGTACTATGTTGATAAAGTAAAATGCCTTTAATAATCGAATAAGATTACAAAGTATATGCAACATCATATCAAATATGATTGGCTTGCGTGCATACTACTTTCACTTACAATAGCCTAGCACACTAAGAGAACTTGAGAAATTTAGAGAGAGAAATGAAGTATAAGCAAGTAAGGAAGTTATGATTTTTCTTATACTAAACCCCCCTATTTATAGTAAAATGTAATCAATATCTACCACACATTAATTATCACACTCTTTTTATATCTTCCATCCATTTTTTCTTCCATTATCATCCATCCATTTATTCAAAACGATTAATCCATTATCAAAAGATAACTCCAGTATCAAAAAGATAAAACCATTATAAAAAATAACTCCATTATCACAATAAATCCCCTTTTCTGTATTATTGTGTTAAATGTATTAATATCACCGATAGCATATACTCGCAATACTGGCAACCAGATTATTCCCAAGAAAGAGGGGTCTTCCATAAAAATAGCGCGCAATTAAATTACCCCTTTTCTTGACAGAATTTCTAGACATTGTCAATAATGCTAAAATATCCTATCAAATAATATGAGTTACAGTGTCGTGACAAATAATAAAAAATATTATGCAGATGCTACTGTAACAATTATTGAATCAAGATATTGTGCAATTATTAATTTATCAATTATTGAATCAATAATATAAAACACTATGGAACACCGTGTGCTACTGTGGAATACCGTGTGCTACTGTTTTTTTTATCACTGGGTATTTCAACAGTTATCGGTTAAAGTTTTGCCGCCAATTTCTATCACTTTCTATATTCGACAGTTAACCCGTTGTGGGGCCCACTATCATTGACAATATTATCATTTCGGCGCCGTCGTACGGTACCGAATATAATATTCTCCGACAGAAAGAATATTCCCTGACAAAAGAAATATTTTCCGACATACTGTTTTGCATATAACACCCTTAACTATAACATTATATCATTTAAGCACTTCACTATTTAGAAAAAAAAATAATCATAAAGAAAATAATAAATTTTTATTTCATAAAGTCGGGATCTTACAGTTAGGCCCATGATGCTTAGGTGGTTTTATGGCCAACACCTCAAACGTGAGGTTTTGGGATCAAATCCGTAGAAGAACAATTTTTTTGCCAAAATTGAGTTTAAGTCCACATCAGCGATGCCACGCGTGCCACGTAGGAAAGTCAATGTACATATGGCACCTGAGGGTTCAATATCCAAATTTTTAAATAGAAAGGGGCTCATTTCGCATTGACTAATAGAAAGGGGCACAATACTCAAAAACACCTAAAGTTTAAGCACTTTGTATTTTACTCAATAGGAGTAAAACGGGAAGTCAAAGTCATAAAAATGATTAGAACTTTAAATTCCAATTGGTTTATCTTTTGAACTTTGTACACTTTATACTGACAAAAGTTTGAGTTATAACAAGAAGATAATATGATTACATGTTTTGATTATTATTTTTGTGAATTCAGATTCTTAGATTACTGTTATCTATTTTTAGTCTTTGTAGATACCCAAAATTTGCACATATTTTTTCTAACAGTAGCAGGAGGGCAAAAACGTCATTTTACCTCAAGGCCAAGACGTCTAAACAAAGATTACGAGGCTTAGAACGAGTATTCAGAGTCCCCACAATGACCCCCCGAGTGACAAGCTACAGAAAAGAGGAACGAATAGTCAACGTTTACAGAAGGATGGTTTTTACTCGTTTTCTCTGTTTTTTCGAATTCAAAATTGAACAAACTTGATGCCATTGTATAGCTCTTGGAAAGAACTTTTCGGATTGGTATAACACGTTTCCTAAATCTTCCTGGTTTGAAAGTTATGGACATTTCAACACACAACACGAAAAACCAAGGCAGGTAGGCCCCGCCCTAGGGCTGCCGTAGGTGGACCTGCGGCAGGCCTAGGGTGGTGCCTATATAAGGCGGTTTTTGTTCATTTTTTGGAAGAAGAAGGCATTTTAGAGAGAGAAAATGTGTTATCTAGAGAGAGAGATATAGAGAAAGGAAAAGAAAAACCTATCTAAATCCAATCTAGATCTAATTTTTCTCATCAAATCTCTTACCAATCTAGAATTAAACCATCCATACAAAGCTTAAGAAGGAAGAAACTATCATTCCTAAAGTTAAAGTTCTCATCTTTATACTAGATCTGGCCTAGATCTAGCTTAGATCTAGTTTATTTTGTGAATTATTGTGATTGAGCTTTATTTATTTATAGCTAACTCATTTGAGGCTCTCCTAGCATCCTAGATCATATCTAGAGGTACTTGGATCTTATTTTTGAGATTATAGATGGTTAGAGAGGATTTCTCACGGATAGAATCGCCTCATAACTACCCGAGGATATCCTTTTAGTAATTTATTAATTTTTACTTCGATTCGACTCATTTTTACCGATTATTTTAACTTGAGAGTTGTTTTGTGTTGATTTCTAGGTCACCCAAATATCCTAGATTCATATCTAGTGGTAAGAGGATCCCACCTTTTGGCCAACGATTAATTCTCATGAGTAGAAACTCCTTATAGTCATTCTGGGATATATTTCCAATTAGATCTCGATTATGTTGGTTTATAGAACTATAAAATCTTAGATCTACGGGTTTCATCCCCTAGATTCTAAGTTCCTTTAATAGATCTCGTCAATACGTGATAGACCCTTGCAATTTCGATATAGTTAAGCGATAATTGTGATAGTATTTATTTATTGTGTGATCTATGGATTTAGGGTTTATGGAAGTCCTTCCTAAACTCTAAACTCCGTATACAGGTTTTGATGCATTATTGGGTATGATTACGAATCATGTGAGCCTAGGAATGAATTCAAGACCCTTAAACATCATGTTTAATGAGAATTGAAGGATATTCCCACAATGGACATAGTTAACAATTGTAATTTTGGCAATTCGATCATTGTAAATATAATTCGGGCCTTAAAATGATATCAAGGGTTCTATCCCACAAAAATTGGATTTAAAGCCTCTTGATAGTGGATTTTATTATTGCGAGGTGCTTGGAGTTATTTAGATGGCTTACATGTTCGCAGGTAGCTCCAACCCTATTGTTGATGCTTGATTTTATCTTTTGACATACAAAAATAATTTTTGAACGAAATTGCAAAGATGTTTTAAAATTGAATCAAACAAGGTTATTAGATTAATTCTAGACTAAAATTTGAAGTAATAAAGAGCATCAATTCCTATTTGATAAAGGGTTTGTAAAACAATGTTTTTCCTAAAACGACACCAAAAAGTTCTTGTCAAATGAAAGCTAAAACAAAATTTTTCCTTCAAAACAAATCATTCGTGTATAGGTTCAAAGAGGCTCAAAATTGCTTCCAAGATAATGCACCCACCAAGACCTTGACGATTCTAGGAGACGACACCCTAGATTCTATGACTTGACCTTAAGGAGATGACCCCTAGGTTATTATATTTCACAACTTGACTTTAGAGATGATACCCTAGATTTTGACTTTAACGACATAGGAGACGACACCTTATGCTTCACAATTCGATTCAAATCAACTATAGGAGACAATACCTTGGTTTTTCCCTAAACGACACAATTCATATAGGCACAAAACACAAACACACACACTTCACGTTTCTAAAGGTATTTTATATTAATTTTTTAAGAAAAACATTAGAAAAGCGATTACCGCTTTCACGGAAGTCGGGGGGTGCCTAACACCTTCCCCTCACTTAAGTAAGCCCCCGAACTCTATGAATCTCGGTTGCAGACCAATTTTACTGAGTCACACGATGAGCCATCTAGATTATCAAAACTTAAAAATATGAACGAGTTAGTACATCCATTTAAATCTTTACCAACTGGTGACTCTATCTAATTAGCCCCCAATAAAATCAAACTTTCAAACCTCGTCGATATTTATGTCAGTTTTTTCAAAATCACCCTTAAAATTCGTGATCTCTAGAAAATAAAATAAGAGAATAAAATAAAAGGAAAAACTTCCGGCGTTAACAAATGGCGACTCTGCTGGTGACATTTTTAAGAGGCCTTAAGTCACGTTCAATCTTGATGTTTTCTTTTCATAATCTATGTATTGTGTGAATAATTTGATTATATGTCGTGATGAATGCCTTATATTATTCTTTTATGCGTTATTAAAGTGCTTCGCACAATGTCATCATATGCATATGGTGAGGAACGATGAATGTGAATGTATGTGAATGTATGTCGTATGATTCCTCCATCAAGAGGCGAACCCGTCAGATGTTCATTACTAGACTCAAATGGGCGTTCCCCAGCGAGGCTTAGGAAATGCATCCACTTAGATCCGCCCTAATAAAAAATAGGATTTATTCCCATCAAGTAAATTGCGAAGATCTAGGAACCTTCATATTGAAAAGCCTACGAGAGTAATCCTAAGATAGGTTATCTTTCCATATTGTCATAATCCTGTCGTAGTCCTGTCATAATAAACAAATGTGACCCCATGTTGCTGGAAAAAATTAAAAAAAATTCATGAAAATATACATTTTGCATTGGCATGCATCCGTTTTCTGCATTTTTAAAAATTGAACTTTGTCAATGTATGTGTAGATTGGTCCCAAAACCTGATCGCGAGCCCGAAAAGTCAGAACTCCGCCTATCAAAATGTTCGCATCAGAAATTCTGATTTTGAACCCTATTCCCATTTCCCTAGAAGAGTTTGAAAGTTTCAAAAAATAAATAGCTAAAATGGCTAATCTAATGAGAGAACAATGTAAAATGAGCCAAGAACCAAGACCCATCGCACAACTTGAATCATCCACACAAGGAGGGAACTAAATCTCCGCCAAGACCAACAACATGCAAATTCCCACTGCTGTGTTTTAGTTTGGTAGTAAGGCAGCAGAGGGTGTTCCAAATAAAGCTCAGATAAGAGAAGTGATCAATGTCCCTGAGGATAGCGAAAACTAGAGAAATTAAGAAGAAGATGAAACAAATGGAAAAAACTTTATGCTCTATGAAAGGTGGAGGATCATATGACAGTGTTAATTACTCAGACCTTTGCATATTCTCAGGTGTCACATATCCAAACAAGTTTCAACTACCAGATTTTGAAAAGTATAACAGGTCAGGAGATCTATATACCCATTTGAAAGTCTACATCGGAGAGTTAAGTTCCTATGCCGAGGATAAAAGTTTGAGAATGCAGTTATTTCAGAAGAGCCTAACTGGAGAGGCAAAAACTTGGTATGCCAGGCTAGACAATGCTAAGATCCATAATTAGGAGGATTTGGCCCATGCCTTCTTGACCAAGTACATTTTACAGTCCCATATGGCTCCAGATCGTTACCAAATGTCCAGAATCAAGAAATAACCTAACGAATCTTTCTGAGATTATGCTCAAAGGTAGAGAAAGATGGTAATTTTGATATTCCAGACCTTGATAAGATTCGTATATGTAAATTATGTGATTATTAAATGAAATTTCTTACTCCGACTCTGTGTTATGTGATTGTATACTCTAATGAACGACTGTTCAGGTAATCTTTGAAAACCTAATACGATTCAAAAAGCGCTATCGTATACGTTTAGAATTAGAGCGTATAATCAGGGGCTGTCATTTTCTCTTACTGTATTGGAAGTTATTACAGAGCACATCCAATCCGACAATTATAGGAATGCGCCCAAGAGGGGCCACAAGAAGAAGGAAGAAGATGTCTCCCTAGTGCTGCAGGGGCAATCCTAAAGGAATAACAACACTCTGCCCATTCGAATGCAAGGTAATCATCCTCAGCTGCAACAACCGACATTTTATTAAGCTCAAACCCAACAGAAAACCGTTGAAAATAGACGTAATCGTGAATTTAATCCTCTCGGGGATTCCCTTGAAAATATATTGGCTTTGCTGTTAGCTCAAAAGAAGATCACCGAACTTGTTCCACCAGCTGATCCCAAGGGAAAGAGGTATGATCCCAGCAAGAGATGCGCGTACCATTATGGGTCCTCTGGTCATGACACTCAAGACTGCTGGTCTTTAAAACATAAGATCCAAAACCTGATAGAAAGCGGAGAAATTGTGGTTAAACCACCAAAGCAGCCCAACGTCCACACTAACCCGCTCCCTTAGCACAATACGGAAGGGGTTAATATGATTAGCGTTGGGAGCATGGGAAACCACAAACATCTGAGGAAAGTTGAAGAATACCCTCAGCAATCCAGGGCAAAGACTTTAGGAGGGGAGTATTTAGAAAGCAGCCATGCAGTGGAACATGAATTAACGATGGTTAAAATGCAGACAAGACAATTGGCTGAATTGATTTTGTATCAACACCAACTCAAGCGACAAATGATCAGTCAAATCTCAAAGTTCAAATCATCTGCAGTGACTCCCAAAGTCGTCCCCTTCCCCAAAGAGGATCAGGCCAGGCTCTAAGAACAAGAGAGATGGGCAGATAAGATAGCCAAAGAGGCCAGACTATTGAGCAAGAAAAAGGTTAATCACAAATTGGCTATGAATAGAAAATTTATGCCTTTGGGACAGCCGAAGGAAGAAATATTGCTGTCGACGCCGGGAAAATCGCTTCTTGTGCTAATTATTACCCTTCCAATTTTAGCCTTTTTATTAGATGATTTTTTGGAAAAGGTCAGCATAAATGTCGACGGGGTTTTGAACGATCGTTTTTTATGATGAGCCAATTTGACCAGAGTCGCCAGCTGGTATATTTAAAAGGGATGTACCAACTCATCCGAGTTTCGTTTTCGTAAATCGCTGGCTCATGTATGACTCCGAATTAATTGGTCTGCAAACCGAGATTCATAGAGTTCGGGGGCTTGCTTAAGCGAGGGGAAGGTATTAGGCACCCCCCGACTTCCATGAAACACGGTTATCGCAATCTTGATGCTTTTCCTATCCTTTAATTCTTAAAATGTGTGTGTGCGCGTGTGTGTGCTTATGTGAAGGTTGTGGTGAGTTTGCATGAAGAAACCATTTGGCTTTTTTTATGAAGAGTCGTGTTTTAATTTGAGAATGCTTTAGAATGTCTTTTGGCCTATACGAGAAAGCTTTATTTTTTATGAGAAAGGTTTGATTTTAATTGTCAAAAGCTGTGAGATTTTCATTAGGTGTCGTTTTGGCAAAACAAGAGTTCTTTTAAACCTTCGTCAAAATAGGAATCGGGACCTATACGTTGCTTTCATAACTAAAATGACGGGCAACTTCTAGGATCTCTTTAACCCTATGCACAACGGTTTAATAAAACGTCATTTTATTTTCATAAAACCATTTTTGTGATGTTTGAACACGATCTTTCTTTAGCCTTCCCGTTTAAATAGGAATCGACATTCATTAGAATTTCCAATTTTAAGCCTCGTGGTGCTAATAACCTAATTTGATTGATTTTATGAAAATCTTCATCATTTAGCTTTGAAATCAATTTTTTTGTGTCGTAAATCAAATCAAGCATTAAAATGCATTGGGGCTATTCATAGGCATGTGAGCCATCAAAATAACCCCGAACGCCCACAACCACATATTTCACTATTACGGGGCCTTAAACCCGATTTTCAACTTGATATCGTTTTAAGGCCCGATAATTACAATTTACAATAAAGGGTACATCGCCCCTAAGACATACACCCAAAAATGTCCATCATCGGATTTGGACCACGAGGTCGCGCTCCTAGGTTCACATCCGAAATTTCTACACACCCACAAAATGGATACTACACAAATGAACAACACCGGGTTGCCTAACACACCACAATATCCTAAAATAGCAATCTAAATACACTACGCATAATAAATCATCATAACGAGCTAAAAGTTCACCAAAGGGATATCATCGGGCTATTAAGAAGAATTCCGTTCCGTTGGAACCCTCACTAATAGTCCTTAATCCATGGATCCTCAATAACATACAAGAAAACTACATTTAATGTAGCCCAAATGACAAAATTTTTTAACAAAATGATATAACAAAAATGCTGTAAAAAAAAGCTTCTCACCTTGCAAATGACACCACGATGCGTATAAACTCGTATATTGAATAGAGTAAAAAGTGTGTGTGATACAATCTAACAAAGGGATATAAATCCTCACTTTTTTCTCTCTTTTCTCTCCTTTCCCGCTGCCCTTTTCTGCTATTTCTTCTCCTTTTCTTTTTTCTTCAACTCCCTGTATGCTCTCTCTTCTGATGAAAAAATGAAGAACTGCATTGATAAAGGCTGCCAGAGGCAGCCGCAGATTGATCCGCGGCTGGCCGCCGATTGATCTGCGACTAGCCTCGGTTTCTCCGCGCCCGCCGCGCACTTCAGTCCCATTATTGGTCGCAGATCAATCCGCGGCTGGCTGGGCTGATTTTCTCGATTTTTGTACCGCACCTCGATTCTCGTGTCGTACTGTTGGTTTTCGCTGAAAGGCTTGTATTCTGCAGTCCGGGAACCGCTGGGAAACGTGCCATGTCATTCAGGAATGCCCGTTTCGAATGGCTGCGACATGACACAAGATTTGTATTTGGAGCTTGGTTTCCAGGGGGCGCTGCCCCCCCGACCCCACTAGCTCGCCGGCGAGCAGGTAAGCGTATTAGCCATTAGTCGATTCCTAATATCCGTTCCTTGTCGTGTCGGCTTTGATCGCAAGTCGTTGTGGTGGCTTTGAGTGTTCGTACTTATGTCCACCTTCCGTTCTCGTAGGCTGGGTTAATTGATGATTTTGCCCTCCTGTCAGGATCAATATACAAAGTGCAAAATTTGGGTGTCTACAGCTGCCCCTCTTTATCATGTTTATGAAATGTTAAATGAAATAAACATGATAAAGAAATAGACACCCGATGCATGAATGACAGTGCATAAGAATGACAATACATATATGATGCAACACATATAGCTTATGATGCAACACAAGAGGTAAGGCATGCAAAACATTCATAAAGGTGTCAGTGCATCATGCAATCGTAAATTTATTGTGATCATCGATCTCAACAGGACTCAATCGCTGATCGCATTGTTGCTGTCGGGTTCCGTCTCTAACTGGTCGTTGCTATAATCGTTATCGCAGATGTCGTGCTCCGTCTCGTAATCGTCATCGTCTTGGATTCGTAGTCATCTTATAACTATCGGGTCTCGTATCCGATCAGTCGTCTCGTAGATATAAGGTCTAGTCTTCGATTGATCGTCTTGCCTGTATCAGTTCTCGCCTCCGATTGGTCGACTCGTCTGCACCGGGTTTCGTTTCCGGTTGGTCGACTCGTCTGTATCGGTCTTATTTCGGGTTGATCGTCTGGTCAGCACTGGGTCTCGTTTCCGGTTGATCGTCTCGTTAGCACCGGGTCTCGCTTCCGGTTGATCGTCTCGTTGGCACCGGGTCTCGTTTCCGGTTGATCGTCTCGTTGGCACCGGGTCTCGTCTCCGGTTGATCGCCTCGTTGGCACCGGGTCTCGTTTTCGGTTGATCGTCTCGTCAGCACCGGGTCTCGTCTCCGGTTGATCGTCTCGTTGGCACCGGGTTTCGTTTCCGGTTGATCGCCTCGTTGGCACCGGGTCTCGTCTCCGGTTGACCGTCCCGTCGGCACCGGGTCTCGTCTCCGGTTGACCGTCCCGTCGGCACCGGGTCTCGTCTCCGGTTGATCGCCTCGTTCCTGCCAGGTCCAGCCCCGACAACTCGATTCGTCGTGCTCCATACCCGATCTCGTATTTTATTCTCACATAACAAGTCAAATGGATTTTTAAATTTGATCAATTTTGCAAATGAGCAAAAAAGGAGGGAAACCGGACCCAACCGCAGATGGATCTGCGGGCAGCCGCAGATTGATCTGCGGCCAAGATCGGATCTTTTAAGCGGTTCGCCCCTTCCCAGATCTGTCGTTTTCAACCCTTACCCGTTGTTGCTTTTCGCGATTTTGCACCTTCATACGTCCCTTTTGCTGATTTTTTCAACCTTCTCGCAAAAACCGCTCTGGTTAGATCAATCTACACGCTACGGGTAACATTTTGACCGATTGTTTTCTTATTTCGTCAATGTTTCGCTATACATTTGGCTATTTTGCATGTTTAGAGATAGAAATGCATGCTTTGAAATGCTATGCCATGTGTCATTACATGTATATGTTATGTCTCAACTATGCGAGTCATATTCTATGTTCATGATGCGGGTCATACATACTTGTCATTCTTTGAAAGAGAGCATGCATTATGGTCATCTTGATGTTGTAATTAACCATATAAAATGCAATTTTGATCTGCTGTGGCTTGGGTTAATTGAAAACATGCCCGGCTGTGCATGGGATGCTCATTTTATAGACGAAACTCTGCCGAAATTTTTTTTAATTATTTTTTTTTTAAAACTGGAGTCCCACTAAAATCTAATTTATGCATATATAGTAACCATGCATCATGCTGCATTAATTCTATGATGAAGATAGGCAAATAAAATATTTGTGATATAATTCGAAATATAATGTACCTCCCTTTTCTACTGTGTCGTTCCAGCTATGGATCCTGACGCTCCCAGCAGCTCCACTGCACCTCGTGCTTCAGGTGTTCGCCGCCGTAGGGCTGCACCTGCCCCGGTTTTGCCTCGGACTCGCTAGGCTCGTCGACTGGCAGAGGCTGTCGTCCGGCCTGACCATCCTAGGGTTGACGAGGCCGTTCTTCCAGACATTGAGGCAGAGGGGCCGCCCTCCGATACACCAGCTCCCTCTACTCGCCGCGCTCTGCCCGGTGCCTCTGTCCAGGTGCCCGATCTGTTGGGTCGAGATCTCAGCCGTCACCCCTCAGCATTTCTCGTCGCTAATGAGGTATACTCATTACTCCTCTGAATTCATTTCCAATCTCTGTCCGTATCTGGACTGATCCATTAGTGATTGCCACAGGTGCCCGAGTTCACTCAGCCGAGGGGCAACTAGTTTAACATCTATTCCCTCTACATAGCACTGCACGTCGATTACCGCACGGTGGTGGACTCCTGGGGTTTCCATTCTTTCTTCACCATCATTCCCCGTCAGTGCCCATGGGGTTATATGAGGGCTTTGTCTGAGCGATGGTTCCACCAGACCCAGTCCCTTCATCTTTTGGACTGCGAGGTTGTGCTGACTCCTTGGGATTGGAGGTACATTACCGGTATCGAGTTCACCGGGGTCCGTGTTCCTCTAAATCTCGATATTACTCCAGCGGAGGTCCGATCTCTATTGGGTTTCGCCGCCGAGGACCGAGTCTTCAAGGCCCGCAGCATTCGATCCGGAGCATTGGCTGTTGATGTTGTTGGAGGTATCTATGCGACGCCCTTCCCTGCAGACCGAGCTACTCGTGACATTCTGCTCCGGCGTCTGTTCCTGACTATTATGAGGGGTTGTTTCCTTGGGAACAACTCTTCTACCATTCATTTCAGCGTTGTTGGAGCCATCAGGGATGTGGATCGGATCGGTGATTATGATTGGGGATCCTTCACTTTCGCCTATTTCTTCCATGGTCTCCGTCTTCGCTCAGAGGGACAGACAGACGCTTGGCTTGGGTTTTACCCCTTCCTGCTAGTAAGCCTTCTTTTCTTACTGCACTTCCTATCATTTCATTTTCCTTCTCTACATTTGCCAGTTACTCATGTCGTTTCTTGTCTCTGTTCACAGTTCTGGGCGTCCGAGCGACTCCCATGCCTGAGGCCTGTCACGACTCTCGGTCTGGATACCTACCCCAGGGGTCGGCGGTGGCACCACAGTACTTTGGAGGAGGTCCCGGTGTCTGGCAGCTTCGCCCACTGCCGTATTCAGTTGGAGTTGATCACCGCTGCTGAGGTCGTTTGGACTCCTTATCTCTCTGAGCATCTGATTGTGGGGTTTACCGATGGATATCCCTCCGGCCCAGAGTTCGCACTTTCCACCCGTCGCCTTACCTTGTAGAGTGTTGGAGGATGGGTGATGTATTTGGGAGAGCGCGCATTCAGATGCGTGACTGGAGAGATCTGTATTCCGCACTCCCTCCCCCTTACTACATCCTGGCCGGTGGACTCTCAGCCCTCAGAGATTATGCTGGAGGGAGAGGATGGCCGGACACTTTCTACGGGTCCCAGCACGAGTGAGGCCTTCCGTACCTGGTGGGTGCCCCGCACTATTGGTCCTCAGACTCGGGCCATATTCTTCCTCGGGGATATGGTCCCTGGATCGGTGATGATAACTGATTGGGCTACCTGTGTTCGGGCTCCTACACATGCTGAGTAGATTGCTACTCTGACCCGCCAGGTGGACCAGCTATCCTTATATCTTCGGGTGTTAGGCCAGACCCTAGAGGATGCTTATGCGTATGACCCTGACAGTGCGGGTTTCCATACAGGCCCGAGCTCATCTGATGCCCCAGTGCCCCCATATATCCCAGATATTAACTTCGGGGCTTTGACTTCGACTTCTACTCCAGGGGATCATTTTGAGGATCCCGACTTCATAGACGATATTACTTTTGATTAGATCATGATAGGATAAGGCCTTTTTTGTATTTGAACCTGTTCAATTTCTTTTTTTTTTTCATTTCATGCACTATGTATTGGATTCCTTTATTTATTTATGCACAGTTTTATCATTCTGATAATTCGATTGCCCTATTATTAACTGTATGATGCATGCTTTTTATTCATGGATAGAGAATGACCCCTGCATGGTCTTTTTGACACTATTTTTCACAGATGTCGTCATCAGACGCCGTGGTACGTTTGGATTTCAGTCCTCCCACAGGGTTGGCTGGCAGGCTTTTCCGCTGGTTGGACAGTTTGTCGCCAGGCGACAGGGTTATTGTAGATGGTTTTCTGGAACATTCCTGGTCCTTATTATCCCTTCCGGTGCTGGCGGGCTTTATGGTGGGTATTCTGAGCTATTGGGCCCCTGCCCGTCAGGTGTTCAGATTAGGGACAGTGGAGCTGACCCCTACTCTCGAGGAGTATTCCCGCTTTACCGGCTTGTCTTTGGATGGTCCTTGTGCCAGGGTCATAGCTGGTCCCATGCGCCGTCAGTTCTTGACTTTTACAGGGTTGCGGAGGACAGTTCTGTTATCGGTGATCACATCAGACCATCTAATTCCCCTTTATTTCCTGGTTGACCGATTCGGCTCACCCGACAGTTTTCATCTATTCTCTGGTGATTTTTCCGTATCTGCGGAGCGCTGGGGCGCTTTGAGAGTAGATGTCTTGATGGCTTGTGTTATCTCAGTTTTGTATCTGCCAGCTGGATCCGATCTGTTGGATATGCGAGTTATTGTGGCCACTAGAGCCCTTCAGGAGGATCACACCATTATTCCCATGATACTAGCAGACACCTACATGTCAGCCTTATAGTGTCAGTCCTTCCGAGGCAGAGTATTCAGAGGGAGCTCTGTTTTGTTGTATGTATGGTTTATGAGCCATCTCAGCCCCATCGGTCGTTTCCGTCGCCATGGGTTTTGCTTCAGCCACGACATAGCCATGTAATTTTTGTTCCGTCCCGTGAGCTGTATTGATGCGGCTTCCTGGATAGGATTCTTATCGACTATTGAGGAGCCCTTTCATCTCTTGATCTATTCGGGTTATTGCTCCTTCATGAGCTTCTCGACTCATGTGCCCACCTTGGATTTCATCCCTATTTCTGGCTTGAGGGGCGTGACGACTTATCATCCCTTGGCGGTTATGGGGCAATTTGATCAGATACAGGATTTTCACCCTTTCACGGGCGCAGCCGACTACCGATTCCTCATATCACCCCAGACAGAGAGAGATCTACTGCGGGTATACGATCTTTGGTCTCGCAGGATCTTTGCCGAGTATAGTGAGAGCTGCCCCATTCAGACATCTGCTTATGTGCAATGGTTGCACGGAGACTCCGATATGGTGGGTTTGAGTCAAACTGGAGTATTTGATGACTCTCGATTGATTTTCACAGATGATACCACCCCAGAAGTATTTATCCCTCCCGAGTCTATAGAGACGATATCCAGATGTGATTTTGAAGGCTTCTCCACCCCCGCCCATATTCCTCATTCCATCTCAGCTGATTCTGCCCCTGGTCGGGTTACTGAGGACAGCCGGATCCGACTGGCCTTGATTACTACTAAGGCTGAGAGGGACGCTGCTCTTGTTGAGAGAGATGCTGCCCTCACTGACAGAGACGCCATTGTATTGCAGATTAGGGCAGTTATAGATGCTCACCCTGAGACTGTTAGCCGAGCCACTACTTTATTGGATCGCATCGCCACGATGGGGCAGCAGATTGCAGGGGACGCCGATGCTTCAGATCTATCCACCACCCTATCCATCCTGCTTCAGTTAGTTTCAGATTTGTAGATCATTTTATTTCCTGCATAGACTATGTCAGTTTCATCGGTTATCGAAAGAGAAATCTTGCAACAAAATGACTTATATATATAGACATGCATTTAAATTTAGTCATTTTCCCTTTTTTTGTCGTATCGTTGCCTTTCATTGGATCCTCATTTTATCCAGCTAACCGCGATTTTGATATTTCGCCTTCTTTCTCTTCTCAAGTCTTGATGGAGATTTGACAGATATTGTCGCACACCCTGTTGATTTCATCGGACTGAGTCTTAGATTTTGGCTAACTGTTTGGTTGGGTTAGGGTTATGTCACTTGAGATGAAGCTGATTAGGTGGCTGGTTTCGGGAAGGTTTCGAGGGTATAGGAAGGTTTTTCTGGCTATTGGGAATCGGTTTTGGTTAGAGAAAGTATTATTTTGTAAAGAAATGGATCGTGCCACGATGGCTGCCTACGTACTCCCACAAGTCGGGAAATCAGGTCCTACGTAGTTCGTTCTTCAAAGAAGAAGGAGAAAATGATGATTCAAGCGTAGAACCGTTTCACCGAGTCGGAATTGATGGGCTGTGGAAACACCTCACCATCCATCTCTTGCAATATGAGGGCTCCTCCGGATAGCACTTTCTTAATCACAAAAGGTCCTTCCCAGTTTGGGGCAAACTTCCATTTGGCTTCGTCTTGACAAGGCATGACTCTCTTTAGCACTAGGTCATTTTCGTTGAACTTCCGAGGTCTTATCTTTTTGTCGTACGATCAAGATATTCTTTGCTGATATAACTGACCGTGCAAAACAGTAGCCACCCTCCTTTCATCAATTAGGGCCAATTGGTCGTATCGACCTTGCATCCAATCCTCCTCTTTTATCTGAGCATCAATCAAGATTCTGAGGGACGCCATCTCAACCTCAACCGGCAGAACCGCCTCCATTCTGTATACCAAAGCGTAAGGGGTTGCCCCTATAGAAGTACGCACCGACGTTCTATACGCCAGCAGGGTGAGAGGTAGCAGATCCGACCATCCCCGATGATTGGCGGACATTCTCGCCATGATCTTCTTGATATTCTTATTTGCAGCCTCCACTGCCCCATTCATCTTAGGACGGTAAATGACAGAATTGAGGTGTTTGATCTTAAACTGGTCACATAATTCCTTCATGAGGGCATTATTCAAATTCTTGGCATTGTCGGAGATTAAGATCTCAAGTTGCCTGTATCGGCAAATGACATTATTCCTGATGAAACGGACGATGATCTCCTGAGTTACTTTGGGGAAAGACGCTGCTTCTACCCATTTAGTGAAGTAATCGATCATGACGAAGATAAATCGGTGTCCGTTGCTTGCTTTGGGCTCCACTGGTCTGATTACATCCATACCCCACATTGAGAATGGCCAAGGGGAGGTCATACAATGCAGTTCATTGGGAGGCGCATGGATTACATTGTCGTGCGCCTGTCATTGGTAATATCGTTTGACATGATCATCGCAGTCGGCCTTCAGTGTTAACCAATAATGCCCCGTTCTCAAGATCTTTTTGGCCAGCATCGGTCCACTCATGTGTGGCCCACACACTCCCCCGTGTATTTCGTCCATAATCTTTTGGGCCTGCGTTTCATCTACACATCGCAACAATCCCAAACCAGCATCCCTCTTGTATAGTGAATCCCCGCTTAGATAAAACTTCATCGCCATCTTTTGGATTCTCAACCTCTCAACTCGGCTTGCCTGGTCGGGAAGGGATCTATCCCTCAGATACTCCCTTATGTTGTGATACCAAGGCTGCTTTGGTAGAACCGCCTCCTCCGATAATACTGCCACATGCTCCTCGTACGTTGGGGCATTCTTTACCGCTATTTCAATCTGTGGAACGTCCCTGCTTTTGATTATGTGAATTAAGGAAGCCAGAGTTACCAATGCATCGGCAAAATCATTTCGTCCCCGGGGGATATGTCGGAAAGCGATATTTTCAAACTCTCGTATCAATTGGATAACACATCGGTGGTATGGAAGTAACCGGAGCTCCTTAGTGCTATATACCCCGATCGCCTGTCTGATTACCAGTTCTGAATCCCCGAACACCGCTAGTCTCTTCACTCCCATATCGCGGGCAAAACGGAGTCCCAATATACATCCCTCGTACTCAGCTGTGTTGTTCGAGTTACTGAACTGTAATTTAGTGGCCACGGGGTATTGCTCTCCGGTGATAGAGACCAGGACTGCTCCGGCTCCTGCCCCTTCAGCATTCATGGAACCATCAAAATACAACTTCCAAAACTGCCCCTCGTCATCACATCTCGTGTGTAAGACCCAGAATACATCTTCGCCCGGCAAAGGAGTTTCTAAAGGCTCCATCCCCCCTACTGGCATTTCTGACAACTGATCTACAATTCCCTGCCCTTTCATGGCTTTCTGAGTTACGTATACGATGTCGAACTGCTGTAAGATTAACTGCCACCTTGACAATCGATAGTTCAACATGGGCCTTTCAAAGATATACTTCAGGGGGTCCACTCTCGATATCAGGTACGTAGTGTGCCCATGGAGATAGTGCTGTAATCTCACTGCAGCCCACGCCAAAGCACAACAGGTCTTTTCGATGGGGGTGTAATTCTGTTCACATCGGCTAAATCTCTTGCTGAGGTAATAGATGGCCTGCTCTTTGCCTGATTCATTCTTCTGTCCCAGCATACATCCCATCGCAATGGCATTGACCGATATATACATAAACAGAGGGATCCCATCCTTCGGGGGTACCAGCACCGGTGCTTATGTCAATTGCCTCTTAATGGTCTGGAAGGCTTTCTGGCATTGCTTATTCCACTCTTGGGAGATATCTTTCCTTAACAGTTTAAAAAATGGCTCGCATGTAGTTGTCAAGTGGGATATGAAGCGGCTGATGAAGTTTATTCTTCCTAGAAATCCTCTTATCTCCTTCTCTATGCGAGGTGCCGGCATATCCATAATGGCTATAATCTTCGCCGGATCTAACTCAATGCCCCGATTACTAACCAGGAATCCCAAGAGCTTGCCCGACTGCACTCTAAAAGCACACTCTGCCGGATTTAGCTTCAAATTATATTTTCTGAGCCGATCGAATAGCTTTTTGAGATGGATTATATGATCAGATTCTACCCTCGATTTCACGATAATGTCATCCACGTAGAACTCTATCTCCTTGTGCATCATGTCGTGGAATAGGGCCATCATGGCTCTCTGATAAGTAGCCCCCGCATTTGTGAGGCCGAAGGCCAATCATCTGTAGTAGAAAGTGCCCCAAGGGGTGATGAAAGCGGTCTTTTCCCGGTCTTCCTCCGCCACCATTATTTGACGGTACGCCGCAAAGCAATCAACAAAAGAGTACATCTCGTATTGGGCTGTGTTATCCACCAAGATGTGTATAAAAGGCACCAGGAAGTTGTCCTTGAGACTGGCCTTGTTCAGATCTCTATAGTCGACACATACCCTCACCTTCCCTCCAGGCTTAGCCACTGGGACTATATTGGACAGCCATTCCGGGTAAGTAGACACCATAATGATTCCAGCCTTGAACTGTTTGACAATTTCTTCCTTCACCTTCAAGCTCCACTCCGGTTTTAGCTTTCTTAGTTTCTGCTTGACAGGCTTGAAAACCCTCCTTGATGGGCAACCGGTGTACCACAATGTCGGTGGACAATCCGATCATGTCCTCATGAGACCAGGCAAAAACATCCTCATACTGGCTTAGCAACTCGGTTATTTCTGTTTTCTGGCTAGGGATCAGGTTTGTCCCTATCTTGAGCTCTTTGGGTTTGCCAGGGGTTCTGATATTTATGGTGATGGTTTGGTCTAAGTTGGGTTTGGGTTTATCTTCGACCCATCCTTTGATCTCATTAGGCGTGTCGTCATTATCTGTCTCATCCTGCTCAATGCCCATTAAATCGAAATCCAGCTCAATATCAAAATCATAGTCATCTTTCGAATTTGAAAAATCGTTTGTTAGGCAAGAAATACTCAAATTGGTACACCTGACATGAAACAAAAATATTTGTCATATATATAAGTCATTTCCCACAATGATCATCTTCAAAATAACATGACAAAATAACATAACTATGCAAAATTTAAAATAAGGGACAAAAACCAGTATCTATTCATCCCCCACCATCTGGGGTCTACCCCCCTGAAGCCATATTTTACCCTCGTTTGGATATTACTGGCTCCATCGTCCAGTTGTCGGTGGTCAGATCGGCCGGAATGCGACAGATGAAAGGCGGCTTCGCATCGGAAACTTCCTCGATGACTACAGCTACATCGCGTTGGTCCTTCTTTATAACCTCTTCAGGAATATTCAGCCTCGCCCAATTGATGATAGGCACACTCTGTTGGGCTCCTGATGGCGTGGCAACATCATTCCCTTTTCCACTGCTTACTGATTGTCTAGGGATATAACACTGGGTTTCAAACTGTTGCATGACCTCCTGCAGGAAACTCTCCTTTTTGGCCGACTCATCATTCGTGGTGGTCAATTTTTCACCTCCTGTCTCAGACATAGGCTTGCCAGTACTTTGTTCATTGTTGACTTTCGGCATCAGACTTTCGGCCCGTCGAGTTGGGTCCCCCCTTGAGACTGTTTTTGTGCTATGCCTCCATAATACCCCAAACCTGCCTTGCCTATCTGATTGGGCAGTTGAATAGGCTCAGTAATTCCTTGACTGTTCTTTCCCAACCCTTGCCCAGGTCGAAACTTCATCTTCATCATTTCTCTAGCAACAAAGGCAAGTTCAGGAGAGACCTTATGTTTCACGGCTGGAGCCCCCAGACATCTGTAGTGGGGAGTATTGATTTCCAGTGCCTGAAAACTGGCCGGTACCACCGTCTCGTCCAAATTAATCACCGACAGGTCATTCCTGTAAGGAGAAGGGTCATTATGCTCCACATAGACCGTCATCAGGTTCCCGTCGATGATAAACTTAATTTGCTGGTGTAGCGTAAAGGGAACTGCCCCGGTCATGTGTATCCACGGCCTTCCCAATAACATGTTATAACTTGCCGCGATATCCAGGACTTGGAATGAAATATCGAAAGTACAAGGCCCTATTTCCACAGGCAATTCTATTTCCCCTATTGTATCCTTCCGGGATCCGTCAAAGGCTCGCACCACCACATAACTGGCCCGCAGGCGCTTGGGATTGACGTTCATTTTTTCCAATGTACTGAATGGACAAATATTTAATGCTGATCCCCCATCAATTAACACCCCATTCATAACATATCCTGATGAGATTACCGCAATATGCAGCGGTTTCCGATGCCCCCTTCCCTCTTTGGGGATATCATCATCTGTGAATGATGTTACATTGCTTTCTAACAGATGGTCCACTAGATGGCCGAAACCTTCTTTGCTAATCATCTTGGGAATGTGTGCCTCTTCCAGGACTTTGGCTAGAATCCTGCAATGATCGTCGGATGATAATACCAAATCCATGATCGATGTCAAAGTCGATTCCTCGCTCAATACCTTGATCCCCCTCGCTTCTGGATGATTCATCTTCCTTAAGAATTCCATAGCTTTCTCCTCGGATATCTTTTCGTTCTTCTTCCCTTTGCTCTCAAGGACTCGCCTTGGAAGATATAAAGGATTCCCCTTTGATGTTACAGAAGCACAACTGGCCGCCTCCTCTGATACTCCCCCGTAATTCCACGGTACTGTTTTCAGATTGCTAATGGGAATTTGTGGTCTTGCTACAATGGTGAGAGGTTTCGGAGCCGTTAACCTGATAGGCGCCTCTGTGATACCCCTGCTCAGACCTGCCAACCTAATCGATGTCCCTCGTATATTCTCCTGATCACTTGTCATGCAAATCATCTCATCGATTTTCTTTATATAATTCAGCCTTGGTGGTCCTCCGGCTTCGCTGGCTTCCACCACATTGACCCCTTCCCCATCATGCTTAGGCAGGGGATTGACTTTAACATTTGGTGACTCTGGCTGTTCTACCACGATCTCCCCGCTATCGATCATGTTCTGAATCTTATGCTTCAGCGCCCAGCAGTCTTGAGTATTATGACCAGGGGAACCCGAATGGTATGCACACTTCTTACTCGGGTCAAATCTTCTCCCTTTCGGGTCAATTAGGGGTGCCAAATCTTTCTCTGTGCTAATAATATAGCCAAAATCAGTTCAAGAGGATCCCCAAACGGGGTGAATACCCGATCTCTGGTGGTCTCAAATTTTCTTCGTCCGTCCATCCTTTGATTATCGAAATTAGGTTGTCGGGGTGGCACAATTCTCTGTATTTGCACTGGAGGGCTATTCTCCACCTTCCTAGACGATCCCTGCAGGATGAGGGAAACATCTTCCTCCTTTCTCTTTTGGGTCCTGTGGGAAGCATTGCCATAATTTCCACTCTGGATTTGCTCCGCAACTGTTTCTAGAGCTGTGAAGTCCCGGATCTTGCCAGACTTTAACCCCATGTCAAGCATTTCTCCATGCTTTATCATTTCGACAAAAGGTCTTCCAACCCCCGCTATCACTCGCTCATAATAGGGCGCATCCTGAATGTCCACAAAGGTCATTACCATCTCTGCCTCGCTCATTGGGGGATTCACCTGTGCAGCCATACCCCTCCACCGCTGTGCATAGTCCCTAAAAGATTCTTTTGGTTACTTCTTGATCTTTGTCATCTGATATCTGTCAGGGGCCATCTGTGCCTGGAAGCTGTATTGTGTCAAGAAAGTATGGGCCAACTCCTCCCAGTTGTGGATCCGAGCATTATCAAGGCGGGCATACCAAGTTCTTGCTTCTCCCGTTAGGCTTTTTTGGAATAACTGCATCTTTAGTCCTTCGTCCTCTGCATATGACCCAAGTTCCCCAATGTATATCTTCAGATGTGTATAAGGGTCTCCCTTCCCATTATATTTCTCAAATTTGGGGATCTTGAACTTCTCCGGATACCTGGTTCCTGGAAAGACACACAGATCTGAATAATTTACCCTACCCAGGGAACCTATGCCTTTCAGAGATTGGATAGTCTCCTCCATCTGCTTCATTTTCTTTCGAAGATCATCAGTGTCTCCCTCATCTGGAATAGTGATTACTGTCCTGTTAGGTGTAGGAATGGCATTGGGGATGACTGGCTCGCCCTTAGGCTGGGGTTGATCATCCTTAGGCGGATCCTTGTTTGGCGGATCCTGTTTAAGTAGAAACTGCTCTTTCAGCATCGTGGCCATTTCCAACATCTGTTTTTTAAAATCATCGAATTCCTCCCGAGATATGGAACCAGGATTAAGAGGTGGAAGTTCAGCCATTTCAGATGTAGAATCCTGGGCCCTCTTAGATTGCAAACGCATTTGAGGAGCAATCCTACAGGGGAAAATGGTTTGCAGTTTAGTTTTGGGAAATGAAAGATGTGGATGCATGCTAAAACTGTAACTTTTGTGTTTTTGGGTTTTTTAATCCTCCCCTGTAAAACAAAATGTTAGCAGTCCCTTATTGCAATAATAAATGCTAGACACGAATTATTATACTTTTCCAGCTATTCCCTGCAAAACATAGAGGTCAGTACTTTCTTTTGACAATAGGGAAGGTATATGTAAAAATATTGAATGGGACTATGATACTTATACGTGTGAACGTAAAAGGGCATGAAGAGACTTTCCCTACGTTGGGTTAATCTGAGGCTGACCTATCCTAAGGTTACTCTCGCGGCTTTTCGGCATGAAGGTCCCCAAATCTTCGCAATCTACTCGTTTGAATCCTTTCGATTGGAGCGGATCTGGGTGGTGTGTTTCCTGAGCCATCTCCGAGAAGCAGCCCCTTCGAGTCCAGTAATAAGCAACCGGCAGGTTTGCCTCAGGAGGAGGTACATTCTCAACATACATTCACATTCATCGTCCTCACCGTATGCAAATGATTACTTTAAAGTAAAACAATTCCATTCAATCATTCATTCATTGGACAAAACACACATTCACACAACAACAAGTAAAACATGTCAAAATATCGCACGTACATACACATTCATAAATTTTTAAAGGATAGGACAACATCAAGATTTGAACGTGGCTTAAGCCCTCTAATATCCCCAGCAGAGTCGCCAGCTGTCGACGCCAGGAAAATTGCTTCTTGTGCTAATTATTACCCTTCCAATTTTAGCCTTTTTATTAGATGATTTTTTGGAAAAGGTCGGCATAAATGTCGACGGGGTTTTGAACGATCGTTTTTTATGATGAGCCAATTTGACTAGAGTCGCCAGCTGGTATATTTGAAAGGGATGTACCAACTCATCCGAGTTTCATTTTCGTAAATCGCTGGCTCATCTATGACTCCAAATTAATTGGTCTGCAAACCGAGATTCATAGAGTTCGGGGTCTTGCTTAAGCGAGGGGAAGGTATTAGGCACCCCCCGACTTTCGTGAAACACGGTTACCGCAATCTTGATGCTTTTCCTATCCTTTAATTCTTAAAATGCGTGTGTGCGCACGTGTGTGCTTATGTGAATGTTGTGGTGAGTTTTCATGAAGAAACCATTTGGGTTTTTTATGAAGAGTCGCGTTTTAATTTGAGAATGCTTTAGAATGTCTTTTGGCCTATACGAGAAAGCTTTATTTTTTATGAGAAAGATTTGATTTTAATTGTCAAAAGCTGTGAGATTTTCATTAGGTGTCGTTTTGGCAAAACAAGAGTTCTTTTAAACCTTCGTCAAAATAGGAATCGGGACCTATACGTTGCTTTCATAACTAAAATGACGGGCAACTTCTAGGATCTCTTTAACCCTATGCACAACGGTTTAATAAAACGTCATTTTATTTTCATAAAACCATTTTTGTGATGTTTGAACACGATCTTTCTTTAGCCTTCTCGTTTAAATAGGAATCGACATTCATTAGCATTTCCAATTTTAAGCCTCGTGGTGCTAATAACCTAATTTGATTGATTTTATGAAAATCTTCATCATTTAGCTTTGAAATCAATTTTTTTTGTGTCGTAAATCAAATCAAGCATTAAAATGCGTTGGGGCTATTCATGGGTATGTGAGCCATCAAAATAACCCCGAACGCCCACAACCACATATTTCACTATTACGGAGCCTTAAACCCGATTTTCAACTTGATATCGTTTTAAGGCCCAATAATTACAATTTACAATAAAGGGTACATCGCCCCTAACACATACACCCAAAAATGTCCATCATCGGATTTGGACCACGAGGTCGCGCTCCTAGGCTCACATCCGAAATTTTTACACACCCACAAAATGGATACTACACAAATGAACAACACCGGGTTGCCTAACACACCACAATATCCTAAAATAGCAATCTAAATACACTACGCATAATACATCATCATAACGAGCTAAAAGTTCACCAAAGGGATATCATCGGGCTATTAGGAAGAATTCCGTTCCGTTGGAACCCTCATTAATAGTCCTTAATCCATGGATCCTCAATAACATACAAGAAAACTACATTTAATATAGCCCAAATGACAAATTTTTTTAACAAAATGATATAACAAAAATACTGTAAAAAAAAGCTTTTCACCTTGCAAATGACACCACGATGCGTATAAACTCGTATATTGAATAGAGTAAAAAGTGTGTGTGATACAATCTAACAAAGGGATATAAATCCTCACTTTTTTCTCTCTTTTCTCTCCTTTCCCGCTGCCCTTTTCTGCTATTTCTTCTCCTTTTTTTTTTCTTCAACTCCCTGTATGCTCTCTCTTCTGATGAAAAAAATGAAGAACTGCATTGATAAAGGCTGCCAGAGGCAGCCACAGATTGATCCGCGGCTGGCCGCAGATTGATCTGCGACTAGCCTTGGTTTCTCCGCGTCCGCCGCGCACTTCAGTCTCATTATTGGCCGCAGATCAATCCGCGGCTGGCTGGGCTGATTTTCTCGATTTTTATACCGCACCTCGATTCTCGTGTTGTACTATTAGTTTTCGCTGAAAGGCTTGTATTCTGCAGTCCAGGAACCGCTGGGAAACGTGCCATGTCAATCAGGAATGCTCGTTTCGAATGGCTGTGACATAACACATGATTTGTATTTGGAGCTTGGTTTCCAGGGGGCGCTGCCCCCCCCCCCCCCCGGGACCCCATTAGCTCGCCGGTTAGCAGGTAAGCGTATTGGCCATTAGTCGATTCCTGATATCCGTTCCTTGTCGTGTCGGCTTTGATCGCAAGTCGTTGTGGTGGCTTTGAGTGTTCGTACTTATGTCCACCTTCCGTTCTCGTAGGCTAGGTTAATTGACGATTTTGCCCTCCTATCACGGTCAGTATACGAAGTGCAAAATTTGGGTGTCTACAATTGCATCAGCTAATAAGCAAAGAAAATGATACAGAACTGCTGCCACCCACAAACCCTAGATCGAAGAGGTATGATCCCACGAAGATTTGCCTGTATCATTCAAATTCGCCTGGCCATTCTATAGAAGAGTGTTGGGCTCTCCAACACAAGATTCAAAATTTCATTGAAACTGGGGAGCTAAGAATAGCAAGCAATATCGAGGTCATTACTGTTGAGGAAAACACCATAAAAATGAAGGGGTTTGTTATACCCCTTAGAAGTAGAAGGTTCAGACAAAGTTGTTGCCCTGATCATATATCTTGAAGGTACACAGACCAGACCCGTTGAAATTCGGGGAGTGGCGAAGATTCCTGCAGAAGTAACAGTCGTTCAACCCCTGATATTAACCTTGAGACTGCAGTATCCAATCACTAGCTTAAAGTTAGTCCCCTGAATTTATGGGAAAGAAATGGGGGAGACATCCGAATGCATAGCCGTTTTGCCCAAACACAATCCTTTGTATCTGCCAAAACGAGTTGGAAGATCGGTAATGAAACCTGTTAAGGGAGTATCCGAAGAAAAAGGTAGATGAATTCCTCGTCAAAATGGGACATAATGAGGTGAAAATCGTGAAAAAACTTGAAGAAGCACCAACCCAGATTTTCATCCTTGACTTAGCGCTGACATCTGAAGATCATCGGAAGATATTAATCAAAGTTTTCGAGGAAGGGCATCTCCCTAAAACTATAGATACGGAGAAATTCAGCCACTTGATTGGCCATATCCTCGATAGTAATGTAATCTCTTTCACCGATGATGATATATCGGCCGAAGGAACTAGGCATTGTAAACCCCTACACATCGCGGTGACTTCCTCAAGATATATATTGAGGGGTGTTTTGATTGATGGAGGATCAACCCTGAATATCTGTCCTTACGATACCTTGGAAAGGATGAAGATTAACCCCAACCGAATCCGAAGAAGCCACGTAGTGGTCAGAGCATTCGACGGATCAAGGAGAGATAACGTTGGAGAGATTGAGCTCCCCAGGGAAATAAGTCCATATACATTCAACATTTCTTTCCAAGTATTGAACATCACTACATGATATAATCTGTTGCTAGGACAGCCATGGATCTATATGGCCAGGGCAGTTCCATCCACTTTTCACCAGCAATTGAAATACGTCATCAACGGGAATCTAGTGACCATCTTAGCAGAACCTGAGTACCCTTCTCATCTCAAAGGAGATATTCCCCTAATTGGTTTGGACGAAGGGGTCGAACCTGTTAGTTTTCAGGTTTTTAAAGTAAGTACTACCCAATATAGTTCCATAGGATCTCCGGCTTTAAAACCAAGGGTATCCCCTGAAAAATATCAGTAGCTCGAGAGATGATCACCAGTCAATTTCAACTAGGCCAGCGATTATTAAGAAATGGCTAAGGAATTAAAGATCTAACAGACAAATGTATCAATGAATACAGAACCCAAGTCACATCAGCAGCAGTAATCAACTCTAGCAAAAGGTGGCAATGAACGAAATTATCAGAAACAGGGACCTCCTCCAAGGTAATTTGATGCCACCGACGACCCTGTGGATAAGTATCCAAGCCTAGAGTGGTAATAGGCCGAAGGCAGGGAAGCCTCTCATAATCCCAGAACTGAGAAACAAACAACAACTACATCAGAAAAATGACAAAGACAAGCAAAGTGAAAGAATAAAATGAATCGGAAAGAAGACTTACCAAGAGGAATAGAAAGAAGCCGAGCCAAGCATCGGTCTGACCCTCTGAGTGAAGATGCATGCCATGTAAGAAATAGGCGAATGTAAATGACCCCCAATATTAATCCCCGATGCGATAAACATCTTAGATGGCTCTAACTATGCTAAAATGAACGGTAGATGAGTTGTTCACCAAGAAATAACTCCTCATTATAATCAAAAAAGGACATCGTAGACGTTGATCGCTCTCAACAAGGTCGTTAGGAAATGGCTCTGATAACGCCCTTCTGATGGCATCAAATATCAAAGCACCGGAATGAATGTTGCGGGCCTTGAAGGCCTGATCGTGTGGAGGAAATCCCAGTAATGCGCGAACAACAGCGGGCGATATGTCAAACTCCAAAGGAATTCGCTGACCAGTGAACTTAATACCTGTAATATAACGCCAGTCCAAAGGCGTCATCATCACCTCACAATCTAGCAGATGAAGAGACTGGCTCTGATAAAACCATCTCTCAGACAAAGCGTGAAGATAACCCCATGGGCACCAGTGTGGAGTTATGGTAAAGAACTGCTCCAAGCCCCAAGAATCGACTCGTGCTCGGTAGTCAGCATGAAGGGCCTAATAAAGTGAGTAAACACTAAACTAGTTATCCCGAGGCTGTGTAAACTCTAGGACCTATAATACGAAGAATTAAGACAACTATGACTTGGGACAAAAAGATCAAGGGGGAAGAAAACATCTCAAATTTTTATACCTCATTAGCGCATAAGTACACTGATGGATGACGACTCAAATCAAAGCCCAAGAGATCGGGAATGGCCAATCGAGCTCCGGGGAATGTGCGACCACGAACAAGTGAACTTATTCTCCAATAAGCACCTAAGCCACGTTCTCCAATAAGCCACGTTCAGTGAAATTATTCTCTAATAAGCACCTACATACTTACTTTAGTGTCTCCACACAAATGATTATGAGATCAATCATCCTCTTCCTAAGAGCAAATAAAGTATGTACTAATCTATCTGGATTCACTAATCCCTTTTTAGTAATCCAACGATTAAGAACAATTTTAGTTTGTGAGCTATCTAGAATTTAGATTTCATTAACATGATCATCATCATGATTCTAAAAGCATTGCTCAAAACTATGGGTTTATCACATTTAATATAACAGCAACATGTAGATAAAGTAAAATGCCTTTAATAAACAAATAAGATTACAAAGTATATGTTACATCATACCAAATATGATTGGCTTGTGTGCATATTACTTTCAATGATACCGAACGAAGGCATTAGAGACGATACCCGGTGATGTGTCTGTTGGAGACGAGACCTAGCAAAGGCATCAGAGACGATACCCGGTGATGTGTCCGTTGGAGATGAGACTCAGCGAAGGCATCAGAGAAGATACTCGATGATGTGTCTGTTGGAGACGAGACCCAGCAAAGGCATCAGAGACGATTCCCGATGATGTATCCATTAGAGATGATACCCAGCGAAGGCATCATAGACAATACCCAATGATGAGTCCGTTGGAGTTGATACCCAGCGAAGGCATCAGGGACGATACCCGGTGTTGGCCATAGAAACAACATTTATCCCTAGCAGAGTAACCCAAGAATAGGTTCATACTTCTCTGGATACTTTATTTTTACATTGTGTTTTAAAAGATCTTGCATCATCATACATCTTAACATGCACCATCTTTATATATTGTCATGCATTGGGTGTCTATATCTTTGTCATGTTTATTTCACTACATTGCATAAACATGACAAAGAGGGGCATCAGTAGACACCCGAAATTTGGCATTCTGTTATCTAACCTTGACATAAGGGCAAAAGCATCATTTCACCCTGTCTACAATGATTTCAAATAGAGGATTACAAGGCTCAAAAGGAATGCATAGAGCTATCATAACGACCACCAAGTGACAAACTACGTGAAGCATGACGGTTGACTAGTCGACATCTATGGGAAGATCCATTTCTACAGTTTGCTCTATCTTCTCGGACCCGAAATTGGTCAAACTTTATGTTATTGTGTAGCTCTCGGAAAGAGCTTTTCCGAAACGGTATGACACGTCTCCCAACTCTTCTCGGATTGAAAGTTAATAACATTTTAGCGAACAAAACAAAAAGTCGACTGCACGACACAAAAATCGAGGTAGGTGGGCCCCACCCGGGCCAGCCACAGGTGCACCTGCGGCAAAGCTCGGAGCCTGTATAAGGCAATTTTTAGCAGATTTGTATAGAGATAGAGTAAATTTTGTAAAAAAAAGGAGAGAATTTAAAGAATTCTTAGAGAGAGAAAAACTAGAATCAATCTAGAACTATTAAATCTCATCATATTCATAGCTAGATTTTTATAGGATCTCTCAATTCAAAGCTCAAGGAGGCATTTTTCTCTCACACCAAGGTGAAAGTTTCAATCTTTTTTTTATGTTTGTAGCATAGATTTGGCTTAGATCTAATATATTTGTATACATCTTATGATTTGAATCCATTTGTATTGTAAAAATTCAATCTTTGAGATCTTCATAGTCTATTAAAGTTTGATCTTTGGACTAGGGTGGCTAGAAGGGATATCTCTCGAATGCAATTTCCCCTTAGTCATCCGGTGATGTCCCTTTGTAATTTATTATGTTTATTTTGAGATTGACTCTCTTATTTCGATTTGTTTATTGAGAGTTGATTATTTTTACTATGGTTTACCCCGTGCAATCCTAGATCCATGTCTAGTGATGAGGAGGTCCCACCTACCCGCTGTCAAGGGATTATAATAAACTGAATCACCTGATAGTCAGTTTGTGATATATGTTATCGATTAAATCCCGCCTATGTCATCAACGGATCTATAGGAATCTAAATCTTTGGACTTCGTTTTCCTAGACCTTAGATCCTTCTGGGATAGACCTCGATGATGCATAGTTGTCTCTCGATATGTTAGTTTCGATTGTTCGATTAAAAGATTAGGGTCCTTGGGAGCCCTTTTCTTACATCATCATTGTCGATTGTATATCTTTATTTTGTCTTGTTGGGACTTTACATATGTGAGCCTAGGAATGGAGTCATGGCCTTAAACCTTGTGTTTAACGCATCTTGACGTAATTCCCATGATGGACGTTGTTTTTCGATTGTAATATTGAGATGCGATCTTGTTGTATATGTAATTTGGGGCCTTAAAATGGTATCGAGGGTTCCATCCCATGAAAAAGCAAATCTAAGGCCTCGTAATAGTGAAAATTGTGATTGCGGGTTTTTGGGGTTATTGAGATGGCTTTCATGCCCCCGAATGCCCCGACTGTAATATCCCAAATATTTCAAATGTGATCTGACAAGATCTAATAAAGGTTGTCAATTTAAAACCTAAGAATGATTGCTCAAGTATACGTTGAGCTATCTAAAAGACTAAAAACAATTCGTAGATACGATCGTATACGATTAGAGGTTAGAACTATAACCTAAGCTATGTGTTATATAAATAAATAAGCTTGAATTGAGCTTCAAATGTGTTATATGATTTTTGCTATGTGTAGGATTTTGTGTTTTGGTTTAAGTAGTTAACCTTAACACTTATTAAAATTAAGAAGTTAATTTAAGGCTAAAACCTAAATTGGGAAAAGGTTAAAACCTAAACCCTAAGGGTTAAAACCTAGAAATCAGATATGCCCGTGAAATTCGTCTTACATCCTTTTGGGACTTTTCACATTACACGAAATAGTGTTTATATGAGTCATAGAACCCAGGGAGCCAATAAAAGTTTTCGAGAAAAAGACAAAAAGCGTATAAACACTATTTCGTGTAATGTGAAAAGTCCCAAAAGGAAGCAAGACGGATCTCACGGGCATATCTGATTTCTAGGTTTTAACCCTTAGGGTTTAAGTTTTAATCTTTTTTCCAATTTAGGTTTTAGCCTTAAATTAACTTCTTGATTTTAATAAGTGTTAAGGTTAACTACTTAAACCAAAACACAAAATCTTACACATAACAAAAATCATATAACACATTAGAAGCTCAATTCAAGCTTATTTATTCATATAACACATAGCTTAGGTTATAGTTCTAACCTCTAATTGTATACGATCGTATCTACGAATCGTTTTTAGTCTTTTAGATAGCTCAACTTATACTTGAGAATCGTTTTTAGGTTTTAAATTGACAACCTTTATTAGATCTTGTTAGATCACATTTAAAATATTTGTGATATTACATTCAACCCAACTTATAAGAATTTCGTCCTCGAAATTAACTTTACAAATAACTTTAGTCATTCAATATCATATTTATATGTTCTATAAATATTCAGGATATTACATTCTCTTCTCCTTATAAGAATTTCGTCCTCGAAATTATAGTATAATCAACTCTATTCTTTTCTCCACTAAGTATGAATTTTAATTAATATAACTTAACTCATTACGAGTTTCTCTCATTATATGAAATTTCAAAATTCAGAAGACAGTTCCCGAATGAATAGTGTTTTTCGTCTTATTGATCTGTTCTTTTCGTCGTTTCGACTTGTTATATTTCACGACATAGTAATTATTCGTGGTTTAGAGAACAATGAACCAATAATATTTTTCCTATGAAAAAGACGAAAAACACTATTCATTCGGGAACTGTCTTCCGAATTTTCAAATTTTAGATTTCTGAATAGCATTTTTATGGACAACCGATATATTTTCACAAATAAAATTTTTACCGAAAAATGACTGTGGGGTTTATTAATTATTAATACGGGACGAATATGGAACGAATGCGGAGCAAATACGAAAAGAATACGAAGAATATTGTAAGTATAATGTACAGTATAATACGATAATTATACTAAAGATTTTATGAGATTGATATAAGATTAATATGAGGTATAATACGAGTAGATTACGAATATTATACGATGTATATATGAAAGAAATGCGTATAAATACTTAAGTATTATACTAGTTAGTTGAAATCAAACTAGTATGTAACTGGGAATCCAAGTGATTTGCTTTCGACCAATCACGATCAAATATGGCTATCCATGTGAAATAGTATAGACCAATTAGAGCTAAGCTAGACAATACCAAGTTAGTGTAACCAAACTAGGGAAAGAAAACCTAGTTAGACTAACTAAGTAATAACTAAATCCAAGAAAACTGAAATAGACCAATCAAAACTAGGGAAAGTTAACTGGTGATCCAAGTGAATTATTTTTGACCAATCGTAGCGAAGGATGATGTAAGCATGATGTGGCATGAAATAAGGCTCAAAGAAGCACAAAGATGATGTCATCATGATGTCATGATGATGTTACTTGGTGGAAGATATTTTAAGGCCTATAAATAGCAACCTCCATCCTTCATTATTTGCATTAGTTTTCAAGCAATTCAAGAGCAAAAATACTTTATATTTATATTCTGAGAGATATTGTGAGATAAAAAAAATTACTTTCGAAGCATCGAAGCACTACGTGATTGGAAGTAAAGCTAGCAACTACAAGAGGTATACTCTAGTGGTTATAATTTTTATTTTTATGTATGTATTAGTAAAAATATACTTTTACAAGCAGTTATAATTCCCAAATTAATTTATGTATATAGTACAAAAGTTCTATTTGCAAGCAGTTATAATGTTCGATTTATTTCTCTTATAAAGTTGAAAATATACTTTTATAAACAGTTACTATGTCCGAATTATTTTACATATAATAGCCAAATATTCATTTTATAAACAGTTATAATGCTCAATTTATTTTAAATATAGTTGATGAATATTCATTTTATATGCAGTTATAATGCTGAAATTATTTCATATATAGTAGAAAGAGTCTTATTTATAAATGGTTATAATACCCGAAATAAAACTTAAAAGATTTAATCGTTAAACGCTTATTTGTCTACATGAACTTATAATCGTGTAGGATTTACGATGAACGTTTTGACCGTTATATTTATCTTTAAAAGGTATACGAAGCAAGTCTTCTAACTCTTATTTGATTATGTGAGCCAATATTCTATCCTAAACTTATGTGCAACTATTTCAAAGCTTGTTCATATGTGATAGTTGATATGTGAAAATATATGTATGAAAGCCTTATGTGATGTTAAGTAGGATATGATGATTAAATATTAAGTGTTTAATGATATGTTATGCCATATATGATTATGTTATATCATTAAGCATGAGTTAACATAATCGTTAACTGAAAGTTATGTTAAGTCAAGCATGTTAAAGTTTATATGAAAGCATAAACTGTTTATGTGTTATTAGATAGACTTGCTGATTCGTAGTGCTCATTCTTGCGAATAAAACTTTAATTGCAGTTATGAAGAATGATAAGAAGATCATGAATGTAAAGAAGAATGCGTAGACTAGTTTACAATTTGTTTATGTATTTAGGTATAATGACTGGTGTAATACGAACAAACAAACCTTGTAATCGAAGATTATATTAATAATATCATATTATTATCAGGATGTTGTTATATCTTTACTTTGATATAACTTAGAATTGTTAAAAAACTATAAATCTGAGTGAGGGTATTGGTAATATGGACTGATCATGTTATGCCGATACTCTGAACTTCAGATAGATAGTAAAACATTAATACAATGTTGATAAAAAACTATAAATCTGAATGAGGATATTGAATAACATTGTGAGTACTGTAAGACCAGAGATCTAGCACCGATGAAGTAACCAAATTCATTGCAAGGTTCCTCTGTTCCAAGTACAAGTGTGTTATTAATATTGTGAAATTCAGATAAATAGGAAATATCGATATCAAGAGATATATCTATAAGGATATATGTCTAAGTGAGGGTATTGAATGATATTGGAAGTTCTGTAAACACTGAGGTTACACTAATGAGCGCCGGTAAGATGCCAAAATTACCGGAATGCGCCCCTCTATTGCCTAGAATGATCTTATCATTAATGTTGTGAAACTTGATATATTGAAGTATAGAATGTTTAAATCATAAGGTTAAAATTATTTTAAATATAATAGCCAAATATTTATTTTATAAACAGTTATAATGCTCAATTTATTTTAAATATAGTTGATGAATATTCATTTTATATGTAGTTATAATGCTGAAATTATTTCATATATAGTAGAAAGAGTCTTATTTATAAATGGTTATAATACCCGAAATAAAACTTAAAAGATTTAATCGTTAAACGCTTATTTGTCTACATGAACTTATAATCGTGTAGGATTTACGATGAACGTTTTGACCGTTATATTTATCTTTAAAAGGTATACGAAGCAAGTCTTCTAACTCTTATTTGATTATGTGAGCCAATATTCTATCTTAAACTTATGTGCAACTATTTCTAAGCTTGTTCATATGTGATAGTTGATATGTGAAAATATATGTATGAAAGCCTTATGTGATGTTAAGTAGGATATGATGATTAAATGTTAAGTGTTTAATGATATGTTATGACATATATGATTATGTTATATCATTAAGCATGAGTTAAAATAATCGTTAACTGAAAGTTATGTTAAGTCAAGCATGTTAAAGTTTATATGAAAGCATAAACTGTTTATGTGTTATTAGATAGACTTGCTGATTCGTAGTGCTCATTCTTGCGAATAAAACTTTAATTGCAGTTATGAAGAATGATAAGAAGATCATGAATGTAAAGAAGAATGTGTAGACTAGTTTACAATTTGTTTATGTATTTAGGTATAATGACTGGTGTAATACGAACAAACAAACCTTGTAATCGAAGATTATATTAATAATATCATATTATTATCAGGATGTTGTTATGTCTTTACTTTGATATAACTTAGAATTGTTAAAGAACTATAAATCTGAGTGAGGGTATTGGTAATATGGACTGATCATGTTATGCCGATACTCTGGACTTCAGATAGATAGTAAAACATTAATACAATGTTGATAAAGAACTATAAATCTGAATGAGGATATTGAATAACATTGTGAGTACTGTAAGACCAGAGATCTAGCACCGATGAAGTAACCAAATTCATCGCAAGGTTCCTCTGTTCCAAGTACAAGTGTGTTATTAATATTGTGAAATTCAGATAAATAGGAAATATCGATATCAAGAGATATATCTATAAGGATATATGTCTAAGTGAGGGTATTGAATGATATTGGAAGTTCTGTAAGCACTGAGGTTACACTAATGAGCATCGGTAAGATGCCAAAATTACCGGAATGCGCCCCTCTGTTGCCTAGAATGATCTTATCATTAATGATGTGAAACTTGATATATTGAAGTATAGAATGTTTAAATCATAAAGTTAAAATTTTGACCGATATATATATATATATATATGGTGCTATCTATATATACGAATGAACTACAAGTTGATACTTGTAGAAAGAATGAGATCGAGATCAAGTTAAGATCCAAGGATGAAGTTAAGAAAATTTATAATTTTATAGTCTGTAATATACTAATTCAACTAATATGATTATGGGATCATTGGTTAAGTTATGAAAGATGTTGAGTTAACGTCGACTCTTATTCAGGCGGCGATCGTCCGAAGTCGGGGGCGTTACACCGACCCCTTTCGAGGTTAATTTTTTAGTTTATCGTTAAAAACAATTTTTAAATCAAAACGATAAAGATCTTCTAAAATTAAATCGCTCCGGGTAGTAAGACGACTTTAGAATAAAATTGCACGTAACGAAGAATCTCGATTCTTATTTGGTGAAGAGTTTTAAAACCGTACTTCCAAAATGTCACCCCAAAAGGCCTTACTCCAATATAAAGAGCTAAAATGGACCTTTTTCTCGAATCAAATCCTTTGTACATAGGCTCAAAGAGGTTTTAAGTTGCTTTCAAAATAACGTACTTTCCACAATTTCGACTCAAAGCTAGACACACCTCACACTTCGGAAGACATCAAGATGCGGTAACCGTGTTTTCACAGAAGTCGGGGGGTGCCTAATACCTTCCCCTCGCTTAAGCAAGTTCCCGAACTCTATGAATCTCGGTTTCGAGATCAGTTTTACGGAGTCACATTTAGGGCCTCTATTTCAATTGCGAAAAATCTAAAAATTCGGATGAGTTGGTACATCCATTTAAATATTTACCAACTGGCGACTTCGTCTAGTTGGCCCTTCCTTAAAATTAACCTTTCAAAATCCCGTCGGCATTTATGTCTATTGTTTTCCTAAATATCAACCTCTAAATAAAGAATAAATCAAAATATTTAAAAAGGGTAGATACACCAAAATTAGGAAAGATTCTCTCTCTCCCGACGTCGATAGTTATAATAAGATGTTTAAAAGATGAGTTGTATCAAACGCACCAGATCCTAGGTCTGTAGATAGACTGGAGTTTGGGGGCATTACAGAAGCCATGTGACTTGTTAACCTTTCCACTAATGTTGCAGATTGTTATTTTCCTAGTGGGTTCCGTGGTGAATTGAAAAGAAGGAAATTAATGAGCCAACAACAGTTTTGAAAAAGGAAGAGAATTAGGAATTTTGTTGTAGTAGTTTATTAAAATTAGGATACTGTGTATGTAATTTTAATTAGGATTTTAATTCTATTAGGGTTAAAAAAAATAAAACTCCTATAAATATTTTTATTTTGGGATTGTAGAAGGATGTTGGAAAAAAGCCAATGAACACCATGGGAGGCTAATTCTCTACCAAGTTCAAGAGCAAGCAAGATATCATCAACGATGGAGGTCAGAGATTGAAGAAGGATAGGTGAGGTAGCCTATGAGGTAGCCCTACCTCTTGAGTTAGACCATATCCATAACGTGTTTCATGTGTCCGTGTTACGACCGTATAAATCCGATTATAAACACGTTATAGATCATGAGCCTATTCAGATCAAGAAAAATTTGTCATATGAAGAAGTTCCTATTGAAATAATAGATAGCAACGAACAAATTCTACGCAATAAAATGATACCTTCAGTCAAGGTAATTTGGAAAAATCAAAACATAGAGAAAGCTACGTGGGAGCTCAAGAGTAAAATGCGTGACAACTACCCACATTTATTTCTGTAACATGTACTGTAATTTCGAGGAAGAAATTCTTATTAGAGGGAGTGAATGTGATATTCCAGACCTTGATAAGATTCGTATATGTAAATTATGTGATTATTAAATGAAATTTCTTATTCCGACTCTATGTTATGTGATTGTATACTCTAATGAACGACTATTCAGGTAATCTTTGAAAACCTAATACGATTCAAAAATGCTATTGTATACATTTAGAATTAGAGCATATAACCTAAAACTAGGTATCAAGAAGTTTAAAACCTTAAGCCCTAATGAGATTCGAATTTTGTAACATATGTGCTTAATAAAGATTGAAATGATATTTCGAACCAGGTGTTTTGTGATTATATTATGTCAACGATGAATTAGGTCAAATAAAAATTTTTTTGTCAAGCTACTTAGTTGTGCTTACATTGACAAAATGATTTGTCATGCTTTCCACGATTTTGCCAAGAAGTATCCTGACAAATTATTTTTGACAAGTTGCTGTGTTGTGCTTGAGAATGACAAAGTGATTTATCGTGCTTACGGTAACAAGTTGCATTGTCGAGCTTGGAAGATATTTTCATTGAGGAGCTTAGAAGATAGGTTCAATTGCAAGCTGCATTGTCGAGCTTGGAAGATATTTTCATTGAGGAGCTTAGATTGCAAGCTGCATTGTCGAGCTTGGAAGATATTTTCATTGAGGATCTTAGAAGATAGGTTCAATTGCAAGCGGCATTATCGAGCTTAGAAGATATTTTCATTGAGGAGCTTAGATTGCAAGCTGCATTATCGAGCTTGGAAGATATTTTCATTAAGGAGCTTAGAAGAATATTCTAAGAATATGCTAGGGTGCAAAGTGTAATAAGCCGAGCTCCTAACGTGCAATTAGCGAAACTATGTTTTCCTATAAATAGCAAGCTAAGTTCATTCATTCCTTACTATTTTTCAAGAGCAGTTCAAGAGCAAAAACACTCTATATTTATATTCTGAGAGATATTGTGAGATAAAAATTACTTTCTAAGCATCGAAGCACTACGCGATTGGAAGTAAAGCGAGCAACTACAAGAGGTATTACTCTAGTGGTTATTATTTTCATTCTTCTTTATATATTTAGTAAAAATATATTTTTATAAGCAGTTATAATGCCCAAATTATTTTAAGTATATAGTACAAAAGTCCTATTTACAAGCAGTTATAATGTCCGATTTATTTCTCTTATATATTAGAAAATATACTTTTATAAGCAGTTACTATGTCCGACTTTCTTCAAGTATTTAGTAAAAATATTCTTTTTACAAGCAGTTATAATGCTGAAATTATCTCAAATATAATAGCCAAATATTCATTTTATAAGCAGTTATAATGCCCGATTTATTTCAAACATAGTAAACGAATATTCATTTTGCAAGCAGTTATAATGCTCAAGTTATTTTAAATATAGTTGATGAATATTCATTTTATAAGCAATTATAATGCTGAAATTATTTGATGTATAGTAGAAGGAGTCTTAATTATAAGCGATTATAATAACCGAAATAAAAACTTAAAATAGTTATTTGTTAAACGTTTAACTAGTTATGTACGCCGATAATCGTATAGGATTTAAGACCAACGTTTAGACGTTATATCAACTGTAAAAGATATACAAGGCAAGTCTCCAAACCTTGTTACCTTTATGCAAGTATTATACATCTTGCTATCAATTGTTGTGAAGTTATTGCTTCTTGATTCAGCATAACTTAAGAAATGAATTATTATTCATATTTTATTTATTCGAGCATGAATTGTTGTGTCAAGCCAAATTGTTTGGTACAACATCTTATAACTGAGTATACAAACACCCTATATGGGTTGTTATTGTCAATAATATATTGACGTTTAGTGCATGTTGGGCACGATTAGGATGATATGCATACTCTTAGGATATCTCGATTAGGTTGATCCCCTATAAGATATCTGAACAAAGCTGTTCTAAGTCATTGAACGCTGATAGAACTGGTTGAAACACATGGTTCATATACTGAACCCTCAGTTGGCAAAAGCTTTTGAACTTCTTTCAAATCAAATATATTGTGATTATATTTTTGAAATAAACTTGCTGAGCATTCTGTAGCTCATCCTTGCATAAAACTTTCCTTTGCAGTTTTAGATGGTAATCCCGGAACTTCAGGGACGGACAAGGGAAAAGGTCATGGTAATTAGTTTTATCTTACTGTTTTGAATAAATTCAAGTCTTATAAGACTTTGTTATAATAAAGAACATAGTACTGAGAATGTTGTAATCAAACTTAAAGTTATAAAATCTATTATCATCTTTTGTTATATCGATTGCGTTCTATTTACATTCTTAGTTAAGTTAGAAAGTAGTATTGGTTTAGTACAGTATCTATATAAACTATACATCTGAATGAGGGTATTTAAATGATACTGTAGTTCTGTAAGCGCTGAGGTTACACTTAATGAGCGCCGGTAAGGTGCCACCTTTACCGGAATGCGCCCCTCAGTTCCAAGAACAATCTTATCATTGATACTGTGAATGTCAGATAGATAGGAAATATCGATATGGAAGAAATATCCATAAGATATGAATCTATACATCCAAATAAGGGTATCCAAACATAGTTAACGTTCTGACGAGAACTATTATTTGTTATGAAATACTGTGAACCTTGGATAGATAGAAGTTATATATTATGGAATATTGATAGTTAAATAGTTTCACGTGAGCACCAAATCTGCTACAGGGAGTGTAGAGAATTTGGGGGCTTCACAGTAACCCAAGTAAATCCTCCTATGTATGAAAACGAAATGGTGATGACGTTTATTGACATCTAAGAAGCACCTTATTACGAGAGGGTGTTGGCAGGTATCAGCAAGCTATTCTCGAAAATGATCAAGCATGGAGATATTGCTGAAATGTGTTTAAGGTCTGGAAAAATCAAGGACTTCATAGCTTTAGAAGATATAGCTGGACACCTCTAGGCAGGGAATTATAGAAGTGCTGCTAAGAGAAATCAGAAGAAGAAAGAGGAAGATGTGTCCCTCATTCTGTAGGGGCAATCTAGGAGATCAAACAATAATCCTCTAATTCGAATGCAAGAGAACAATCTGCAACAACAGCAACCACGAAACGTTTCCTTCAAATCGAATCATTCGTGCATAGGTTCAAAAGGCTTAAAAGTTTCTTTCAAGATAATGCAACCACCAAGACTTTGATGATTCTAGGAGACAACACCCTAGATTGCATGACTAGACCTTAGGAGACGACCCCTAGGTTATTTATATTTCACGATCTGATTCTAGGAGACGACACCATAGATTCCACGACTTGACCTTAGGAGACGGCCCCTAGGCTATTTACATTTCATGACTTGAGTTTAGGAGACGATACCATAGATTTCAACTTAAAAGACATAGGAGACGATACCTTATGTTTTACGATTCAACTCAATTCTAGGAAATGATACGCTAGCTTTCAACTTAGATGGCATAGGAGACGACACCTTATGTTTTATGATTTATCCTTTTTCCTTGATCATATTTGTAATACCACTGTCTTGGATTTCATGTGGTATAATACTGTTGTCCGATTTATATAATGACAAATACGCGCAAGTATACGTGGTCAACAAGTAATAAAGTGTAAGTAGAGTATCGATCCCACGAGGAATTATTACTAATATTTTCCAAGTACTAACCTTTTATCCTCTCAATCTTATTTAAACTATTGATTAATATTTTTGTTGTTTTACACTAATGAAGATAACAAATAATCAAAAAACTATGGAAAGCTTTTAAGATAATGAAAATCTAATATTAACAAGTCTAAGATCACAATTTCCCCCAACACATCACTTGAATATCCTAACTCTCTCATTTCAACTAGTTAAATCACAAGAATTATCATCCGAGAAATCACAATTACATAAAAGCCTCTCTCGATGGTCAATTATGAATCTTCCTAATGCGGCATGTAGGTATATGTCTATCATACACACTATCAAGAAACCAATATCAAGAATAATTAACAAGACACATGTCACGGGAAAATCTTGTTAACTACTCCTTTAATTACCAACTTTCGCATAGGAAGTCATTAAGGATAGATTCTCAATTGGGTGCATACGGTATTTAGGTATATCTCTATCCTAAATACTATCAAATTATCTATTCTTGAGGATAATAAACAAGACACAAGCCACATAATCTTGTAGATTACCCACAAGAATCTCTAATTTTCACATGATATCATAACAAGGTCTTAACACTATATTCCATTTCTCAATTTTATATAGGTTCCCAAGGTAATTACTAGCTAGGTAATTAATATATGAAGCACAAATTATGATATCCAATTCACAAATGATAACTAATATCCAAGAGAGAGCATTCAATTCAAACTAATTATTGGGTTCCATTGAAATCTTAGAATAAAAGTTCTAGTTCATGGTAACTATAAATAACATCATAATCAATTTGTACATCATGATGGATTACAAAATAGAAGGGAAACTAGAGATAAAACCACTTTTGAAGATATTTCTTGGTTGCTTATTGGGTTGATGATGAACACTAGCTTCTCCTCCTTGATTTTATAATCTTTGACGCTTTAGCTCCTTGGCCTTGCTTGATGTAGCTTGATTTTAGCAATTTGGCCCTCTAATTTGATGTATTGTGTAGTCTTTCTCTCCCTAGAATTGCTGATTTTCGAGCCCCCAAAGAG
The DNA here is from genome assembly GCA_034770075.1 of Aralia elata. Taxonomy (NCBI): domain Eukaryota; kingdom Viridiplantae; phylum Streptophyta; class Magnoliopsida; order Apiales; family Araliaceae; genus Aralia; species Aralia elata. Next base: position 954,781 of record JAVJAP010000089.1, on the reverse strand, counting down.
ATGTATATATCCATGTATGGAAAACCTAGCTTAGCCCACCAAATTGGACCAAAATCGCACATTCTGCATGTCGACGCCGGTTTTTGTCTTTTCCAATTTTAGCCTTTTGATTGAATGATTTTTTGGAAAAGGTCGGCATTGATGTCGACGGGGTTTTGACAGATCGTTTTTTATGATGAGCCAATTAACCAGAGTCGCCAGTTGGTATATTTGAAATGGATGTACCAACTCATCCGAGTTTTCGTTTTTTATAAATCGATGGCTCATATGTGACTCCGAATTAATTGGTCTGCGAACCGAGATTCATAGAGTTCGGGGGCTTGCTTAAGCGAGGGGAAGGTGTTAGGCACCCCCCGACTTCCGTGAAACATGGTTACCGCAATCTTGATACTTTCCTATCCTTTAATTCATAAGATGTGTATACGTGCGTGTGTGTGTGTGCGCTTATGTGAATGTTGTGGTGAGTTCTTTCATGAGAGATGAAATATTTGGCCTTTTATTGAGAAATCGTGTTTTATTTTGGTACTGTTTTAGAACGTCGTTTCCGTTAGTACGAGAGAGCTCCTTTATTCATGCGAAAGCTTTGGTTTTACTTGTCAAAAACTATGAGATCTCTATTAGGCGTCGTTTTGGCAAAACAAGAATCTTTTAAACCTTCGTCAAAATAGGAATCGAAATCTATACATTGCTTTCATAAAATGATGGGCAACTTCTAGGATATCTTTAACCCTAGGCACAAAGGTTTAATAAAACGTTTCGTTTATTCATAAAAGCCATTTTTTGGTGATGTTTGAAAATGATTTTCTTTGGCCTTCTCGTTTAATGGGAATCGACATTTATTAACACTTCCAATTTTTAGCCTCGTGATTCTAATAACCTAGTTTGCTTAATTTTAATAAAAAAAACCTTCATCGTTTAATCTTTGAAATCATTTTTTCGTGTCACAAAATCTAATCAAGCATAAACACGCGTCGGGGCTATTCATGGGCATGTAAGCCATCAAAATATCCCCGAACACCAACAATCACATATTTCACTACTACGGGGCCTTAAACCCGATTCTCGCCTTAGCGTCGTTTTAAGGCCCGACGATTACATGTTACAAAAACGAGCACCTTGAATCTATTACATACATCAAAACATCCATCATCGGATTTGGACCACGGGGTCGCGTTCCTAGGCTCACACCCGGTATTGCTACATGCCCACAAAATGAATACTACAAAACTAACCAACACGGATTTGCCTAATACACCATGATATCCGAAAATGATAATCTAAATAAATTACACCCAATAAATCATCATAAACAAGTTAGAAATTTCGCCACTTGGATATCCTCGGGCTATTAGGAAGAATTTTGTTCCAATGGAACCCTCACTAATAATCCATAATCCATGATTGTTCAATAATATACATGAAAATTACATTCAACTTAACCAAATAATATGATATAAATTGCTATAACAAAGGGAATTTTCACCTTGCAAATGATCTTAAATGGATGTAAACTTGTGTATTTGAATAGGATAATAAGTATATTTGATACAATCAAAATCAAAAGAGTATAAATCCTCTCTTTTTTCTCTCTTTTCTTCCTATTTTGTGGCAAAATTTAGCTATTTCTCTCTCAAAATCCGTGCTGCTGCTGTGCTGAATTCTTCTTCCTCCAAATCTGCTCAACCTCCTGTATGCTGAAACGAAAATGAGCTGAAATAGGCTGGCTGGCCGCCTGCCTTCCACTCACCTGGTTTCGAGTTCTGTGTTTTCAAAAGGCGCACTTATTGGCCGCAAATCAATCTGCGGCTGGACGGTTTGACTTTCTCGATTTTCATGCCACGCCTCGATTTTTGTGCCGTAACGTCAGTTTTCGCTGACAGGCTTGTATTTTGCAGTCCGGGAATTTCCGGGAGACGTGCTACCTCATTCGGGAATGCCCGTTTCGGACGGCCTTATTGTCACGTCAGCTTTGGTCGCCAATCATCGCGGTGTTATTGAACGTTCGCACTTGTGCCCATTCCTTCGCTCCTGCAAGCCGGTTCAATTGACGATTTTGCCCTCCTGTCACGGTTAGTATAGGGAACGCAAAAATTGGGTGTCTACACTGCATAGTTCCAGACGAGCCGACCCTGACGCCAAAAATGAACTCAAAATTGGCGCCCCGGCGCGGACACTTTTGGACTTGGCCCCGACGCGAAAAAATGAACTACAAATTCGCGCCCCGGCGCGGTCACCTGTTGCTGCCCAAACCAGCTTCGACGTCTATTGGGAAAATGACCATAACTTCTTCGTCTGAACTCGGATTTAGGCGATTCACGAGGCTACGGAAAGCTATGAAGTAGATATACAATTTTCATTTTTTGAGTTCGGACAGATGCTGGCCGGAGTTAGGCTCACATTGGCATCATAGCAGCTGCTGTGTAAAATGCATGCCCAATCCGATGGTAAAATGACCATAACTCTCTCATACGAACTTCAATTGGGATGATTCAAGATATTCCAGAAAGCTGAGGAGAATATCTACAACTTTCGTTCTTTGAGTTTTGAGAGATACGAATTGGATCAAGGTTGAAATTGGGAAACAAGCGGCTGCTGTGCCAAATTCAAGTCGAAAACGCGAAAGTGATAACTTTAAACATTGATCCAAGGAGCTTTTATTTCAATTCCTACAAAACAAAGTTAAAACACATAATAGCAATACAAAACCACACAATTCAACAATAAGGAAAAAATACATAAAACCAAACGAAATAGCTTAAGATTTACAAATTATCAAACTCAAAAGTACTTAATTTGTGTATATAAACACACTCATCAAATACCTCCAAATTTAAATATTTGCTTATCCTCAAGCAAAACAAACACAAACTAACAATAAAATGCTTCTAATAAAACCTAACTTGAGCAATGAGTTAATAAGTTTAAACAACGGCCTCAAAGATGCTAAAACATGAAACTCTAGAAAAACTTTCAAAAGATCGCAAGTCGAGAATTTCAAATAGTTAGTCATATTTTGCTTTAGAGCCTTTCCGTGTGTGTGTGAGTACCCAATATCACTAAATCAATTATAGCTTGGATGAGGTTATGCAACCACATTACCTTATGAAAGAGATCAAAATAAACTACAAAAACTACATGTTTAACACATCACTCACCACAAATGTTTACAAATCATAATTTCTAAAAATTTGAAATCAAAGGACTCTAGGTAAGTGCATTTTATGCTCCATCTTATCCTAAGTCCACTCTTGTGGGTGAGTGCGTTTTACGCTACATCTCAACTCAACACAAAATTTGATATAAATTACTATCTTACTTTTATCTTCATTTCATAGGAGAGTGCATTTTATGCTCTATCTCCCCTAATCATGTGCTTATGAGTGAGTGCGTTTTACGCTCCATCTCGACTCACTATATGACCAACAAATCAAACTTGGATACATTGCTTCGAGTGATGTTTAAACGAGTTCTAGAGCTTAATGATAACTCCCACAAGCATTCGGTTATAAAAGCCATCCAAAAACAACTAGCTCATTACACATGGGTAAGTGCATAAAAGTGCAATGATTCATAAGCAAATCAATAACTAACAATTACGTTAAGCACATAGACTAAGCAACCTTTGTCCATTTTTCATGAGTTAGAAACTATTCAATCAGGTTCTTATCATTGACCATAGATTATAGTTCAAATCAAATTAAAACAATGCTCAAGAGACACATCCTAAAAATAAATAAATTTATTTATTTATTTTTTAAAATAGCAAACAAACATTAATATGCACAAATAACTAACACATACTATGTAACAATGATGCCAATGCTATATGATCCACCCCCAAACTCAAAGTGAACAATGTCCTCATTGTTTATAAGATAAAGAAATGAAAACTGAGAACTTCCCTGATTGGTCAAGCGTCATGCTCGACCATAACCTTCTAAACATCTGAGTCTGATGGTGGATAAACTGGTTATGGTTGTGGCTTAGGAACATGCACTGGGCGGTACTTGGATAATAACTAAGTAATTCCTTACCAAACAATGCTCAATCAAGCCAACTTCTTTTAGAAAATTCGTTGAATACGTGGTGTGCGCTAACTGAAATTCTTCTACAAATACCTCCCCCAAACTCAGTTTCAACAGAAATTGCCATGTTATTGCAATATTCAATCAAATCATAGCAATGAATAACCCCAAAATCCTTCAATTGAGCCAACAAAAACTCAATTGGGCAACCAATTTAAATTTATCCAAATTTGATAGTGTATGATTATCTAATGCAAATCCAAGTATAACAGTTTAACTAACCAAGAATACCCATCATAATTGACAAATTTATTTTACTTGTATGCAATAATTGGAGTGAGTACCTTGCTTTTTGTTGGCAAAAAAAGTTGTTTGTTAGTACCTTCAATTTGGAGATGAATCCTTTTGAATGCTCAGTGGGTTGAAGATGAATCCGTGTGGGAGAGGGGAAGAATGAGTTTAGAAGTGTTAAGGAATGACAATCCAATCTAGCTTACGAGAAAAAAAAATCAGGAAACCGGGGCGCGAGATTCTGCATAATTCCAGACGACCCGACCCCGGCGCCAAAAATGGACTCAAAATTGGCGCCCCGACGCGGACTCTTTTGGACTTGGCCCCGGCACAGAAAAATGAACTAGAAATTCGCGCCCCGACGCGGTCACCTATTGCTGCCCGAATCAACTTCAACGTCTACTGGGAAAATGACCATAACTTCTTCGTCTGAACTCGGATTTAGGCGATTCAAGAGGCTACGAAAAGCTATGAAGTAGATCTACAATTTTTATTCTTTGAGTTCGGACAGATACTGGCCGGAGCTAGGCTCAAATTTGAAAGTAGTATGTACACAAGCCAATCATATTTGATATGATGTAGCATATACTTTGTAATCTTATTCGGTTATTAAAGGCATTTTATATTATCTACATAGTGCTGTTATATTAAATGTGATAAATGTAATATTCCGAACCCTAATAAGATTTATAAATATAAACTATGTGTTTAATAAATGAAATTTCATGATATGACTTTGTATTATATGGTTATGTATATTATTAAACAATTGGGTCAAATAAAAATTTTTCGTCAAGCAGTTGTGTCGTGCTTAATCGGACAAAATGATTTGTCGTGCTTCCGGCGAATCCACCGAGAAGCGTTTCGGCAAATTATTTTTGTAAGCTGCTGTGTCGTGCTTGGAATTGACGAAGTGCTTTGTCGTGCTTCAACATTAATATGATATTATATTAATTGACAAAATTCTAGAAATAAGTTAATTAGGGTTAGAATGTTAAACGGAAATAGAAACCCTAAATTTCAAAACCCTAATTGATAAAATTTATTCGAATTGTTTAATCGAAACCCTAATTATTGTATAAGAATTTTAATTGATATACTTAGATTCTAAATAATGAATCATGATATTAATTATGAATTACTGAGGTTAAATTAAACCCTAAACAAAAGATTAAAACCCTAATTATAGGATTGAAAACCCTAAACCCTAATTCAGAACCCTAAAACCCTAATTTGGTTCAATAACTCTAATTTATGAAATGTAAAACCTTAATTATGATATATAACATTAATTAAGGTATTACTAAACTTAAATTAACATCCTAATCATGATTAACAAAAATCTAGATTTAATTAGTAAGTAAATAAGTGAAAAATAAATTCCTAGCCAATAAAAATTAAGCTAGGAGTGTGCAAGCTTGTGCTTGACACACTCCAGCACAAGCATGATAAGCTAGGATCAGATTTGAGCAGCACAAGTTAAGGAGTTAGATATTTGTGGAGGCAAGAATGTGAGAAATGACCTAAAAACCCTAAATTGGAAGTTGCTATAAATAGAACATCAAGCTGGTCATTTAACCTACGAATTTACAAACCCTAAACACCTATATTACCAGCCATAACAAGCCTCTGCAATCACAAGATCAGTAGCCAAGATTAGAAATCAAATTTTAAAGAAAAAGGTGCACAAAACCCTAATTTATGTTTGATCTTCAAGCCTGCAAAATTTTTGTATTTTAGATGTTTAGGAATACTTGTTAATATGTTATTTAGTGATCTGGGCGGTTAAAACATGTTTACATAACATTTAGATATGAAAATCAAGCCAAAAACTCAAACTGTTCTTGGCAGTCAAGAACAGTCTGACAGGCAAGATTGTCAGGTCTTTTGATCGTCTTGGAGTAGCTGTTTGATCTGTTTCTATGCATGTATGTGTAGCCTGCCATGTTATCTTTAAAGCCCGACGTGTGGCATAGCAAACAAATAACTAGGATGAAAGATATGATCGGTCAAAAGTGTCTTGACCGTTCGGATTTTCATTTCTGGGTAACCCAGAATTCCCTTGAAGGTGTCTGACAAGGTTTGTCAGACTTTCATGCAACCCAGAATCGGTCTATATGATATGTGTTATGTGATTTATTTGTGTAGACTTGTTCTATGCTATGTAGAGTACAATCTGGTAACATAAAAACACACTAACATTAACTAATCTAGCCAGAAATTGCAGTCAAAGTACCTTGACCGCAACTGACTTATGAATTTCTGGGTAACCCAGAAATTCATAAGAACAGTTGGTCCCTGCTAGTTTGACCAAATTTAGATGGCATCAAATGATGTTGTTTGATCTCAAACAACACATGTCGTTACTCTCTACCATATAGGCTATAACCAGCAACAAGAATCAAACACAACCATTAAAACATCAAAGAGAAATTTGAGATCAAAGTAGGCTGCAACGCGTTGACCAAGTGTTCTTCATGAAGAACACCTTTAGCGACGAAATTCATCCCCAAACCCAGAAACCTTTAAATGCATGCAGACCGTCGTTAAAGCCCTTTAGCGACGGATATTTAATAAAAATAAAATAAATTAATTAAATAAATTAATTAAATAAATTATAAAATAATAAATAAATATTAAATAATTATTAATAATTAATAAATAAATACGAAAATTCACTTTTAAATTATAAAAATTTATTTTTAATATTTTTATAATTTCTGAATTATTATTTAATTTAATTAAATAATAAATAATAATTATGATAAATCATTTAATAATTGTTTTAATTATTTAAAAATAATATTAAATTATTAAATAATTATATTAATTATTTAAAAATGATATTAAGGTAAGTAAAATTATTATATATAATAATTAAATAAAATATTAAATATTTAAATATTATTAATGATAAATAAATCATTTAAATAATATATTAAGTATTTAAAAATTACTTTAAATGATAATTAAATCATTTAAATATTAAATTAAGTTTTAAAAATTATTATAAGTAATAAATAAATTATTTTAATGATAAAATAAAGTCTAAGAATATTATTAATGATAAAATAAATCATTTATATAATATTTTGTCTTTCTAAAAATATTATAAATGATAAATAAATCATTTAAATAATATTTTAAATATCTAAAAATATTTTAAATGATAAATAAATTATTTAAATAACATATTAAATGTTTTAAAATTATTCTAAATGATAATTAAATCATTTAAAAATATTCCTAAGCTTGTAAAATTATTTAAAAATAATTCCAAGCTTCTAAAAATGTTAGAAATAATAATTAAATTATTTAGACTAATAATTCGACTTCCAAATGAAGTTTTATCGAACAATCTATGTGTTTAGCCATTAAGGATGCGACCGAGATACCGAATCAACGTCGAACCTTAATGAAACTTGTTTAGATTAGCGTAATACATGTTTATATTCGTGCTAACGTTTATTATTGGTATACGTAGATTACGTGCGTTGACCGATTGTACTAAATTATAGTGAGCTACGCTAAGGCAAGTGTCCTAACCTTTCTCAATTTATATTAAGCAAGTCTCCCAACTTTGTTATATTTAAGCAAGTATTATACATCTTGCTATCAATTATTGTGAAGTTATTGCTTCTTGTTCAGCATAACTTAAGAAATGAATTATTATTCATATATTGCTTGTTCGAGCTTAAATTGTTGTGTGTCAAGCCAAATTGTTTGGTACGACATCTTACACTGAGAAATGGAACACCTTGATGTAAGGTGAACTAGAAATTTTCCCTTAAAATAAGGTGACGAAATTCCCTTAATATAAGGTGACGAACAGTTGATAATATATCAACATAAAATGGTAGGATGATATGCATGCTCCTAGGATATTGGTGAGGCTGATCACCTACCAGATATCCAAAACTCAAATGGTTCTAAGTCATTAAAGACTGATAGAACTAAATGAAATATATGGTTCATGTACAGAACCCTCAGTATACATCATTGACATCTTTCAAATCAAACACATAGTGTTTACATATTCAAATGAACTTGCTGAGCATTTGTAGCTCATTCTTGCGCATATCTTCTTTTGCAGCTTTAAATGATATCCCTTGCACGTCTGGGACCAAAAAGGGGAAAAAAGCCCAATGATTATTAAATTTTATTTCTGTTGTTGAATATTGTAAGCCTTTTTACAGACTTGTTGTAATAACTTAGTATAACGAATGATGTAACCGAACCAAATGATATGTAATATATTATGATCCTTTATGTTATCGAATGCGTTATACTCTGATCTTTAAATTCTTTAGAATAGTTGTACTAAGTTAAATACAGTGTCTATACGAACTATACATCTGAATGAGGGTATTTAAATGATGTTGAGAGTCCTATAAGCTCTGGGGTTACACTTAATGAGCGCCGGTAAGGTGCCATCTTTACCGGAATGCGCCCCTCAGTTCTATGGACAATCTTATCATTAATATTGTGAATGTCAGATAGATAGGGAATATTGATATGAAAGAGATATCCACAAGATATGAATCTGTACATCCAAGTGAGGGTATCCAAACACGGATAACGTTCTGACGAGAACTATTATCTGTTATGGGATACTGTGAACCTTGGATAGATAGAAGTCATATTTTATTGAATATTTATAGTTGTATAGTTCCACGTGAGCACCAGATCTGCTACAGGGGAGTGTAGAGATTTGGGGGCGTCACAAGATGGTATCAGAGCTGTAGATTATAGCTCTAAGGTAGTTAGGAAATACCTTAGAATATAGTCTTTGAGTCCGTAAAATACTTAATGATACATAAAATAATCTTAAAAGCTTTATCTTATGTGTAAATTTGTTTCCCCCTAAATACTAAATAAATTAAAATTCTTTTGTAGGATGGCAGGAGTAAACCAACACATAGGATGGTTATCCGACAGTGAGCCCGATGAGGTGCCTGATTACGAGCCTGCTACCCCTGAACTAGATTTAGAGGATGAAGACCCAGAGGAAGAGGAGCTTATTCATGATGAGGAGATCTTAGAGGCAGAGGAGGCAAAGAACCCGGTAGATGGGCAGTTAGTAGACCCTGATTCTGAGGAGGATATTGGAGCAGGCCAGATGATGAGTGTCGAAAGACACGAAGAGATAGTCATTGAGTTGGTACAGCAGTCGACAGCAGAGTTAGAAGTTGCTAACTCTCGTGCAAACATAGCGACAGGATTATTGGAGAGTGAGCGAGATACAACTCGGCGTTTGAGGATACTCCTTCAGAACACACAGAGGGAGAAACAGGAGGCACAGATGCAGGCATACAGAGCCGATGGGAAGAGTAAGGCGGCATTTGATGGCCTAGAGCGACGAGTGTTTAGGTATCCGGTGGAAGAGGAGAAGGAGGACTATATGATTGATAGAGCAGTAGTCGGTCACATGATACGAGATGCTGATAAGGGGATGCGTAATAGCGCAGTTTAGTAGTGTCTAAGTTTATGTGTCGTACTTAGTACGATATCAAAATTTTGAGTTGTAAAATAGGAAATCCTTGTAATAACTAGTAGTAGTATAACTACTAGTCGGTTATGTAATCGTTGTTGCATGTTATATATACAAGTTGTGTTTATATAATCAAATTGTTAGTTCTATGTAAGTATATCTTTGTATTTATACTTGCTTTTCTTTATTTTAGAACCATGGCATCAGGACGAAGAACCCAAGCCCGAACTGAGACCACCGAACCAAATCCCACACAACAATTAGTAAATATCCTCTTAGAAACCTTACAAAATCGTCCACCACCTCAACCTACCCCAGTTAATCCAAAGGGTACAATATTCAAGGACTTTAAACTTGTTGGACCACCAGAATTTAAGGGAGCTGCGGAACCAATTGAGGCGCAAACATGGGTTACCGAGATAGAAAAGTTTTTCAGGGTAACTAATGTTGGCGAAGATCAAAAGACGATCTTTGCCACCTTTTTCCTCAAGGGTGAGGCAAACCATTGGTGGGAAAATACAAAAATTCGTGCAGGTGAGGATATAATTCCTTGGACCAGGTTTAAGGAATTATTCTTCAAAAATTATTTTCCCCAATCAATGAAGGATCGTATGGAGGTACGATTCTTAGAATTGAAACAAGGAGAGCTTACTGTATCCAGTATACGGCTAAGTTTAATGAATTAGCCAGGTTTGCCCCACATCAGGTTGATACAGAGGCAAGAAAGACTAGGAGATACGAAGAGGGATTAAAACCCCAAATTCGTAGCAAATTGTCAGTATTTCAAGTGAAAACTTTTCCAGAAATTCTCGAGAAAGCTATTATAGCTGAAAACGAGAATGAAGCTTTAATAAAATTTCATAAGGAAAAGAGAAGTTTGAGTGAAGGAGGGAAGTTGAAAGGAGAAGTTAGTACAGGAGGTACTAATAATAACAAAAGGAAGTGGGATGCCACTGTTCCTACAAACTTTGTTAGAAGGGGTAACAATTATAATAACAACAACAACAACAGAAACCATAACAATAACAATAAGGTGGGTCGTTGTACCACATGTGGAAAGAATCACCTAGGGTTATGTCGCCAGAAAGTGGTTACTTGTTACCATTGTGGGCAAGAGGGACATTATTCCTCTTATTGTCCTAAAAAGAGTAATGATAATACTCGTCAGAGTAACCCGAATGTTACCTGCTATACTTGTGGTGCAACTGGGAATGTGTCTAGGAGTTGCCCGAGGAGTAGGAACCAATCTGGGGGAGGAAACCAAGTCCCAAACAATAACCCCAAACCGGCAGTAGCAGGAGCTGGAGGTCCAAGTCGTCCAACCGCAAGAACGTTTAATATGGCGACAAGGGATGTTGTTGCTGCACCAGACGTGGTAACAGGTATCATCCCTATCGACACTTTAAATGCATATGTGTTGTTCGACTCTGGTGCTACTTGTTCATTTGTGTCTAATAGCTTTGCTAAGAAATTATCAATGCCATGCGAAGACTTAGACATACCTTTTAGTGTGGAAATCGCAAACAATGAAATAATTCCCGTCAAAACCATCTATAAGAATTGTGCTATAGAGATTAAGGGACACAAGTTTCTTGTGAACCTCATTCCCATACAGCTAGGGGAATTTGATATAATCTTAGGCATGGATTGGCTGGTAAATTATAATGCAATAATTGACTACCAGCAGAAGCGGGTGAATTTAGTGACTGCTTCAGAGTCAAAAGTAGTGTTCAAAGGTGGTTGTTCACCTAAACGATCTCACTATCTGACAGTAATGCAGGCAGAGAGATTGCTTAGGAAAGGTTGTACAGGCTATTTGGCATATATAGTAGATACTCGAAAAGAAGGAGTAAAGCTAGAACAAATACCTGTAGTTAGAGAATTTCCGGATGTGTTTCCAGATGACTTACCCGGTTTACCTCCGGACAGAGAGATCGAATTTGTTATTGATCTAGCGCCAGGTACGACACCAGTTTCCAATGCACCGTACAGAATGGCACCTGTAGAGTTGAAGGAGTTACTTGTGCAGCTACAAGAACTCTTAGACAAAAAGTACATACAACCGAGTGTTTCACCTTGGGGAGCACCGGTGTTGTTTGTAAAGAAGAAGGATGGAACGTTAAGGTTATGCATTGATTATAGAGAACTAAATAAGTTAACAATAAAGAACAAATATCCTTTACCACGAATTGATGATCTGTTTGACCAGTTGAAAGGGGCCGAATACTTTTTGAAGATCGACCTACGATCGGGTTATCATCAATTAAAGGTAAGAAAAGAAGATGTGCCGAAGACAGCGTTTAGGACACGCTACGGACATTATGAGTTTCTTGTGATGTCTTTTGGATTAACAAATGCGCCGGCAGCATTCATGGACTTAATGAACAGAGTGTTTAAACCATGCTTGGACAAATTTGTCGTAGTGTTCATCGATGATATTTTAGTATACTCGAGAACAAAAGAGGAGCATGTTGAACACTTAAGAAGCGTATTGGAGATATTACGCAAGGAACAACTTTATGCAAAGTTTTCCAAGTGTGAATTCTGGTTGGAACGAGTCCAGTTCTTGGGTCATGTAATTGACAAGAATGGAATAGCGATAGATCCAGCCAAGATAGAAGCGGTTGTAAATTGGGAACAACCAACAACTCCAACAGAAGTAAGAAGTTTTCTCGGGTTAGCAGGGTATTATCGGCGTTTTATACAAGATTTTTCAAAGATAGCGACCCCGCTAACCAATTTGACTCGAAAGACGGTAAAGTACGTCTGGACAGACAAATGTGAAGAAAGCTTCCAAGAGTTGAAGAAGTGGTTAAGTATGGCACCAGTGTTATCTTTACCAGATGATACACACTACAAAAAAATGGGGCTTCAGCAACAACCGATTTTCGTTGCTAAAGGTGTCAAATTTCGTTGCAAAAGGGTTTTGGCAACGACTTTACTGTCGTTGCGTCTTTCGTTGCGCAATGAGCGTTGCTAATTGTTCCGCAACGAACGTATTTTTTTCGTTGCCAATAGTAATACATTTTGCAACGAAATTTGGCTTTCGTACAGAGACATCGATCCTTTAGCAACAAAATGTATTGTTGCAGAATAATTAAACGTTCGTTGCTAAAAACCCCACTTCGTTGCAAAAGCCTGCTAATTGGCAACAAAATGAACTTTTTTTTTTGGCAACGCCATGCATTTTCGTTGCAATTGACACCATTTTGCAACGACATTTTTCGTTGCAGTAAATTATGAAAATTGTTGCCTAAGCTTGCTTTCGTTGCGGAATGTAAACTTTTTAGCAACGATTTTCGTTGCTGATTATATTATTCGACGACATTATGCTAAATCAGCAACAAAAATGTTTGTTGCTAGTTATTTTTCAATAGCAACGAAAGTCGTCGATTAGCAACGACATTATATGTTGTCGTTTCTTTATATGTGCAACGAAAGTTGATATGATTTGCAACGATAAAAAATGTTACCTTTTATTTTTGTATTAGCAACAATATCCTCTCCGTTGTTATTAGGTTAATTTTTCGTTGCCAAATATTATATTTTTAATGCCATTAGCAACGAAAATTTGTTGCTAAATGTATAAAAAATTGTTGCTATATTAAAACTTGTTCAATGCTTTGGTAACGAATTATATTGTTGCCAAATCAAAATTTGACATTCTTTTTGTGTACCTGGCTGGCTCAATGTCCCCATTGCAAATAATGGCAAAAATACAAACAAAAAACTAAAAAACCATCCACTACATAATCATTCATTATCTTTACAATTAACCATCTAAAGCTACCACAGTTCTTCAATCAAAGTATATATCTAGTATATACTTGATACCCAGTATTGTAAGCTACCATAGTTCTTCCGTAAACGTAGCACGAAAATTTGATACCCAGTATTGTAAGGCAGGTCGTAGAAGCAGTCTTCTTGCATATATTTAAAAATAATAACAAGTTAGGAAAATGAAGCAAATAGGTCACCAGAGGCACTTAATGTCAAAATCAAAGACAATAGAGTTGCTACGTGGTACTAATGTACACCGTATTGCTCATAAGCAGAAAAAGACAAATAGGCAATCACAATATCTTTTGCTACAAATCCAAATAGAAAAAGAACCTAAATTGAATTGAATTCCAATCATTAAAAAAAGAGAAAAATAAGAAACATATAAAAAAGATAGCTCGTGTCTCATACGAGTTCTAAATTTGTATAATATAATGAATCAACCTTATAATTTTATCAAATCTCACGTATTAATTTATGTTACAATATCTTAAGTGCAAAAAATACAATGAATAATATATGAAAAAGCACATGCGACATTCAACTGCCAGTATTTGACTATTGAGATTAAACCGCAAATGTCACTTTCCTTCAATTCACATGACTCTTTTTACGCCAACCTTTATGCCTTGTCCTCTCTAAAAATAACATGTATTCTTTGACTTTTATTTGTCGAAGTCTTGAAGATAAGATAGTAAGTGAGACCCTTAATTTGTGCCATTGAATTTGAAAAATGCAGCAGCACACAACAACTGAGAACGTGGACAGTTAATGCATTAATGTTTATCACGGAATACTTGTACATTTAATGGGGAGGGAGATTATCAAAATATTTCGCAGAGTTGAAAGCCATGAATCTACTTTTTATTTTTACACAAATCATCTCTTTCTTCCTACTGCAGAGTAGCAGAAAAACAACAAAACCAGACGCACATTCCAGCCGTGATACCATATGCAACTTCTTTTGTTAACAATTTGTAACATGGTCATATTGTTTGAACATCAAATACCATCAGTGTGTATTCCAAGAAAATTGTTTTCTTTATATGCTCATATGCATAATGAATGATTGAAATTAAGTTGAACAAGCAAGGATTCTTCACTCACAGTAACATCATCATGCTCAAAATTTTACCTTCAATAAGGTCTCTCTTCTTCAAAACATCCACCATCATTGCCAATAGAGCGTGGTGTTTGGAAACACTAAGCTTTTCGATTAAATACTTCATCAAGTAAAAGTATTTTTCGGTCATGTATCTGGAGCCTTTCTCTTCAGATTTGATGTAGAGGAAACGGCTTGTGGTTGACCAAAAGCTGACCTGCATTCCAATTGGTAACAACTGATACATTAGAGACTTTTTAATGAATGAACACTTTTTAAAAAACATCACTTTTTGGTTAGTTCACGGAGAAACTGGATGGACTATTTTACAAAACCTTACACTAGATGACTTGCTACTGAAAAGGATTTGTCTCTGCCTCTCTCTCTCTCTCATTCCTCTCTAAAAGATCATGCAATAATGTCGAGCAACAAGGATTCACACTGCAACATTTCATCTTAGTTGCGTGATAAACATTAATAGTCAAGTATTCCGTGATAAACAATGGGGAGGGAGAAAATAAGAAGAAAAAAAATAATTATGCAAACCTTTGCCCAGGAACTGGACATTCAGGAATTGGGGCATCCTTTCCAATATTTGTAGTAATGTCATTTGGATGTATACGTTTTTTCAATTTTCCCATATGAAATAAAAACAAAACCCATCAGCGAATTCCAAATCACAAGTTCATAAAAACTAGAAAAGTACTGACATGGTAAAAGTAAATCTGTCACTACACTTCTCTATTCGACAGGTAAACATGCATGAACTTATAACAAGATATGACCAATCGAGATCTCAAACCAAGATAAATAACTCAGAGTAGGTAACCTTTTCTTTCACACCATCAACAATGGCCCACATATACTTCTCTTGTTTCATCTTCTCTTCTTTCAATGCTTTCTTTTCCTGCAAAAAGAAACTTATATCAGTGAATTTGAATATTAAGTACGGTGAACTCTGCTCTGTATTGACAAAATAATACAAAATTGCCAGCAGTTATCATATGAAACTTCCTTCAAAAGAAAATCTTTGGTCTGCCTATGTGATTACATATAACGAACCATCTATATTGAGACATAACTTGTGTTCCGTGCACTAGTAACACAACAATATGCATCTTTAAAGATAATCTCTATAGATTAGACTTATTCCATATTCGCACATCTTCATTGGAAGGAAGCTCTTATTAATAAAAAAAAAATACAGATACAAGCACTTAAAATATATATTTTATGATGTGATTAAATATTAACAGGCAAACTGTACTACTGTAGGTACACACAGTATCAAGACTTTCATCTTTGGTTTCTCTAATCTCAATATTCAAACAGTGCGCCATCCTTTCCAAACAAAAAAAAGATGACAAACCTTAAACAACATTGTCAAGCAAGTCCAAGCCTTAATATGAACCTTAATAAATACATTATACATCACTTTTTTATGGACAACCATCAATGATCAACATAAGTAGCAACATAGGTAGGCACCAACAAGTTTAATATTTTTAAAAAAGAAACACCAACACACAAAAAATAAAATAAAAACAAGTAAACAACCAAACAAAATTAAATGGTATGAAACTGACTACATCAAGAATAGCTCCAAACACTATATGTGCCTCCACACATACTAGAGTGTGTTCTTTCTTTCATTAAATTTTTTCATACAGGAAAGTAGACCCAAGTGATTTGTGGTGCAAACCAACATATACAGGTGAAAAAAAGTTCTAATCAAGATAGTTCTTAGTAACAAATGATATACTCTCACATATATAATTAGTAGGTAAGCTTGTGATGGTTCTTCAAAACTGGAAATTATTCAGACGTAATATTTATGACCACAAGCTTCAAATCCTGATTTGGTCAATTAGGTAATTTGAATGAGAGAATTGATAAGCTATACACACGAGACCTAGAAATTTTATATATTAATTAACGATAATTACCTACTCAAATAGTTTCAATATGCAGAATTGCTTTAAGGGTTCCAATTTTGAGCGGGACAAAGGGATGGAGTGAGACGAGAGAGATATGTATGGAGTTTTAGCATCCACTCAAAATAAATACTTCTGTATGATAGAATACATGATGATATTATTATGTATACAAATCTGGACATTTCAATTCAACACAGCGACATGAACAACTTGTATAATTATGAATTATGATGGTCCCCCAAAAATTAATTGAATAATCAGTTGCATGTCTATATCATCTCACTATAAAAATTGGGCGTCTATTGAAAGGTAATACCTGATAGAATGATTAAGAATCAAGAGAGAGCTTCTCAAGATCCCAGATTCCCTGACTAGAAGCTTTCTTCATTTCAAGAGCTCTCTTATAAGGTGGAGCAATCGGTGGCTGTACAGGATCCAAGCTCTGGTAAGTTCCGTCTGGGCCTTTAGGAAGTGGATAAGAACGGTCAGAATCATACCCACTGAGGTCCCCGCAAGCCAAAAACGGAATATACACCTTATTTGGTCCTTCCAACCATCCACTACATTCCCACCGGCCTCCGACTCGGAGGTAGAGGCTCCGCCGTCGAGGCCTGCACATTCACACTCGGTAGGGCAGTACTCTTAGGCGGCGTTGCCGGTCAAGAAGGCGGCGACAGTAGAGAACTTGGGTGGAGATGGTGCAGATCTAGATCTAGATGTAGATGGAAGGGTTTGTTTGGTGCAGATCTAGATGGAACTCGTCATGTCCGTTTTTTTTTGTGTTTGGCAGATGATTATGGAGAGTTGGGACACGTCATATCTCCTTATCCCTATAATTTATCATATAAACCTATTTTTTCTCAGTATCTTAATACTCTCTCCGTCCCGAATTAATTGCTCAATTTTGACCATTTTAAGTTAAATTGACTTTTTTTAGAACTAATCTTTTTATTATTTTTGTTAAAATATAGGTGAAGAGATTATAACCAAAAGAAAGTATATACAATTTATTACTAACTCCAATTTTTATAATTTTAGAAATATATTTATACATGCTTAATTATTAATTTTAAAAATAGTCAATTTGACTTAAAAAAGTCCTAAAAAAGTAATTAATTTGGGACGGAGGGAGTAATATTTAAATTGTACTCCCTTCGTCCCAAATTAATTGCTCAATTTTGGCTTTTTTAAGTCAAATTGACTATTTTTAGAATTAATAATTAAGCATATATAAATATATTTCTAAAATTATAAAAATTGAGGTTAGTAATAAATTGTATATACTTTCTTTTGGTTATAATTTCTTCACCTATATTTTAGCAAAAATAATAAAAATATTAGTTTTAAAAATGATTAATTTGACTTTAAAAGGTCAAAATTAAGCAATTAACTTGGGACGGAGGGAGTATTTTATTATTAATTATATTAAATTATATATATATATATATATATATATATATATATATATAAATAAGTTTTCATCATTGTTCAGAAGTAGATAAGGATAATCAAGGTAATAAAGTCATTTAAAGTGAAGGTCAAAGTCATTTATTATTCATCATTCGTAGAAAGTATGTATATATCTATATTATAAAGTCGACCACTTTTTAGACGGTTACTTTTAGTGTTAATAATTAATTTGTGTACCTCTGTCACAAAAAAAAATGCTTAATAACTCCATCAATAATATTGATATTACTTATCCAAATACTTAAATTATATCATTCAGTTATTCGTAAACGTATGATTTGTATATCTATATAATTCTAAAAATATTTATGTATATATGTATACCAAATATAGTTTATAATTTTAAACTTTAGTTAATGTAATTAAAATGATTAACATGTACCTTTAATAGAATATATACTTAAAATTTTAAAATTTATTTTATATTAATTTAATATCTATTTTTAAAATTAGAAATATTTTTGTGAAAATATATCATTGATTCTCTAAGATTTACTTCAAGCAAAGTATTGAAGAATTTTTCCCTAATAACATTTTATCGATCCATAAAATTAAAACAAAAGATTATAACAACTTTCATTAAATTAGTTACTAATTTATTAAAGAAAAATCAAACGCAATCAGTACATAACAAAATTTGGCTGAGAAAATGCAAATAGTCTGAAATGACCTATTATTTTGGCAGTGTACCTACAAAAATAAAAATAAAAATTAGTGTTTATCATAATTTGTTTCTTCATTATTTGTTGTTGTGATAATATAATACACTTTTTGGTCACTGTACTAGGGTCCGATTTTCATCGTGGTTACCGAAACTTTTTTTGTTACAATCGAATAATTGTACTCTCAAAAATTATAAAATGGTCATTATTTTTAATTTTCGTCCGAAAAAACGGACGGAATGCTGATTGTGCATGTTTTTGCTGACGTGGAGCTGGGCTTGCCATGCTTAAAAATTAATTAAAAAAAATGTTGCTCATAAGTGTTGAACTCTAGACACTAGAAACCTTATATTCCAACAAAGCCACTGAACCAACATCGTTTCTATGCATGTGAAAAT
This sequence comes from Aralia elata, assembly GCA_034770075.1. NCBI lineage: Eukaryota > Viridiplantae > Streptophyta > Magnoliopsida > Apiales > Araliaceae > Aralia > Aralia elata. The sequence goes on along the minus strand of JAVJAP010000089.1, from coordinate 935,625 downwards.
GAGATAATACACTTTTTGCCCACTGTACTAGGAATTGTAATAATAATAATAATAATAATTGTAATAATTATTATTGTAATAATAATAATAAATTTTAAATACTTAAAATGATAATAATAATAATAATAATTAAAATAATAATAATAATTAAAATACCTTAAAATAATATAAAGCAGTTACAAATTAAATACCCAAAATATAAAATTACATTCAAAGTTTTTTAACCACTTAATCAAAATTTATTTTGTTTTTCTTTTTATTGTTATAGGACTCGAACAAATTAAATTTAAATTTAAAAAAACCCATGGGTAAGTATAAGAATCGATCTAATAAATTACAAAGATGAGTACATTGGCGAATAACAAATATTTATAATAGAAAGATTTGTCAGAGTTCAATAATACTAATAATTGTAATAATAATAATACTTGTAGTAATTAAAATAATAATAATAATAATTATTATTATTATTATTATAATTAAAATAATAATAATAATTATTATTTTATTATTTAAAATTTTAATTATCACATTGGTTTACACTTTTGTCTTGTGAACACTTTTTAGTTTCTAACATTGGTAAATGCAGGCATGCAGTAGCATGACTTATTTCATGGCTGCCAAATCTATGTTGAAATTTATGCTTAAAAATTATTAAAAAATAAAAAAAATGTAGCTCATGAGTTTTGAACTCCAAACCCCTAGACACTAGAAACCTTATATTCCAACAATAGCCACTGTACCAACTACCTATCATGTTAAAATTTATGTAACACTAATATTTAAACCACTTAGCATCGTTTCTATGTATGTGAAAATGAGATAATACACTTTTTGGCCACTGTACTAGGAACTGTAATAATAATAATAATAATAATAATAATAATAATAATAATAATAATTGTAATAATTATTATTGTAATAATAATTATTGTAATAATAATAATAAATTTTAAATAATTAAAATGATAATAATAATTAAAATAGTAATAATAATTAAAATACCTTAAAATAATATAAAGCAATTACAAATTAAATACCCTAAATATAAAATTACATTCAAAGGTTTTTTAACCACTGAATCAATTTTTTTTTGTACTAGTCACGTGGGTATCAATGTTTTTCGAGTAAAATTTATAATTTGGACAAATTTTTCTTTTTATTGTTATAGGACTCGAACAAATTAAATTTAAATTTAAAAAAACCCATGGGTAAGTATAAGAATCGATCTAATAAATTACAAAGATGAGTACATTAGCGAATAACAAATATTTATAATAGAAAGATTTGCCAGAGTTCAATAATACTAATAATTGTAATAATAATAATACTTGTAATAATTAAAATAATAATAATAATAATTATTATTATTATAATAATTAAAATAATAATAATAATAATAATTAAAATAATTATTATTATTATTATTATTATTATTATTATTATTATTATTATTTTATTATTTAAAATTTATACAGCTTATATGTACAATTTATATCAGTAAATTTTAATTGATTTTTGTGATCAATTATGAATGATGATGTATTTGACATGTCTCCCATTTATGATATGTATTTTTACAACTTTAAATAGTTGTGATTTGTTAGTAATTGGTCAATATTTTTTTTTATTTTTTATAAATAAATTGAATAAATTGTTTATTAGGTGATTGACATTCGAATTCGGATATTTGAATAATTTGCTTATTCGAATAAAAAATAGAAACGAATATTTTTCGCAATTGGACATAATTTTTAAATACTAAATACGAATATTTTTTGACAATTCTCCGAATACAGAATATGGTCTTACAAAAACATGCTTATTGGGATTATCTTAATTTAAGGCAACATTTTAATAGTCGTTGCAAAAAGTTATATAAAATATGCAACGAAAATAAAAATTGTTGCCAATGAATGTGGTCCATATTAGGCAACGAAATATAACAACAAAAAAACTTTCGTTCCCCACGATGAGGAGAAATCAACTGGTTAGAAATTTTGCAACGAATTTCTAACGACTTTTGTTTCCAAATTTTGGCAACGACTTATAAATTTCGTTGCAAAAAGTGAAAGTCTGACACAATCTACAACGAAGGACAAGTTTCGTTGCTAAACATACACGTTTAGCAACGACTTATAACGTCGTTGCCTGCAAAATTGTTGCTAAAGCCCCATTTTTAGCAACAAAAAAATTTTTGTTGCCCACGATGACGGGAAATCAAGTGGCCGAAAATTTTGCAACGAATTTCTAACGAAAACTTTTCCCGCCAATGAATTAGCAACGAAATTTTGCAACGACTTATGAATGTCGTTGCAAAAAGTGAAAGCCTGACACAATCTGCAACGCAGGACACATTTCGTTGCTAAACATATACTTTTAGCAACGACTTATAAAGTCGTTGCCCGAAAAATCGTTGCTAAAGGCCCATTTTTTTGTAGTGACAGGAGGTCTCGTTGTTTATAGTGATGCATCACACAAAGGGTTAGGGTGTGTGTTAATGCAACACGGAAAGGTGATTGCATATGCATCAAGACAACTCAAAGATTATGAGAAGAGGTATCCTACGCATGATCTTGAGTTAGCCGCCGTAGTATTCGCCTTGAAAATTTGGAGGCATTACTTGTACGGGGAGAAGTGTGAGATATACACAGATCACAAGAGTCTGAAATATATTTTCACACAGAAGGAGTTAAATATGAGACAAAGGAGATGGCTAGAGTTGATAAAAGATTTTGATTGTGAAATCTTATATCATCCAGGGAAAGCCAATGTCGTAGCAGACGCATTAAGTAGGAAGAACCAGGAGAAATTGAACGTGATGACTAATAACGAGATACTGATAAAAGAGTTTGACAAACTTGAGATTGAGGTAAGAGTTCCAGTTAACTCTACCCAGAAGTTATTTGTCATCGAGGGTAGTTCGACTTTATTGGACAGAGTCAAAGAATTACAGGAGACTGATGCAGAATGTCAGAAGTATAAGGCAGAAATGACTCATAAAAAGCATGTTAAGTTTAGAATGGATAAGGATGGAGTACTGAGATACGAAAATAGAATTTGGGTACCTTCAGTACAAGAATTAAAAGACGAAATACTGAATGAAGCCCATAATTCTAAATTCGTTGTACATCCAGGGAGTACAAAAATGTATAAAGACCTGAGCCAACATTTTTGGTGGTCTAACATGAAAAGAGAGATAGCGGAATGGGTAAGTAAATGTTTAACGTGTCAAAGGGTTAAAGCTGAACATCAGAAACCAAGTGGATTATTACAGCCCTTAGAAATTCCTGAGTGGAAATGGGAGCATATTACCATGGATTTTGTAGTTGGTCTCCCAAATACTCAGAAAGGTCATAATGCCATTTGGGAAATTGTAGATCGTCTTACCAAGTTAGCTCATTTTCTTAATCATCAAAATCAACTTCAGTCTAGACCAGTTAGCCGAACTGTACATCAATGGAATTATTTTTAGACATGGAGTCCCTGTTTATATAGTATCAGACCAAAATCCCTAATTTACTCCGAACTTTTAGACAAGTTTCCAGAAACACTTAGGAACCTAGTTGGGATTAAGCACAATTTGTCACTACAAACAAACGGTCAGAGTGAGAGAACGATTTAAACACTAGAGGACATGTTGCAAACTCGCAACATGGATTTCAAGGAAAGTTGGCAAGATCAATTACCTTTAGTAGTATTTGCCTATAATAATAGTTACCATGCCAGCATAGGAATGCCACCTTTTGAAGCCTTGTATGGAAGAAAATGTAGAACGCCTTTATATTGGGACGAAGTTGGGGAAACAGCAAATGCTAGGACCCGAAATAGTGCAACAAACCACGAAGGTAGTTCGAATTATACGGGGAAGATTACAAGCGTCACAAGATCGACAGAAGAAATATGCAGATCAACACAGGAAGTTACAAGATTTCGAAGTCGGTAGTCACGTGTTCTTAAAAGTATCTCCGTGGAAGGGAAAAATACGTTTCGGTAAGAAAGGCAAATTGAGTCCGAGATTTATTGAGCCATTTCAAATATTGAGGAGGATAGGTGAGGTAGCCTATGAGGTAGCCCTACCTCCTGAACTAGAACATATTCATAACGTGATTCATGTGTCCGTATTACGACCGTACAAACCTGATTATAAACACGTTATCGATTATGAGCCCATTCAAATCGAGAAGGATTTATCGTATGAGGAAGTTCCTATTAAAATTGTGGATAGGAAAGAACAAAATTTGCGAAATAAAAAGATACCTTCGGTTAAGGTTATCTGAAGAAATCAGAATATCGAGGAAGCTACGTGGGAGCTCGAGAGTAAAATGCGAGATAACTACCCACATTTATTTTCATAGACTGCACTGTAAATTTCGAGGACGAAATTCTTATTAGTAGGGGTGAATGTAATATTCCGAACCCTAATAAGATTTATAAATATAAACTATGTGTTTAATAAATGAAATTTCATGATATGACTTTGTATTATATGGTTATGTATATTATTAAACAATTGGGTCAAATAAAAAATTTTCGCCAAGCAGCTGTGTCGTGCTTAATCGGACAAAATGATTTGTCGTGCTTCCGGCGAATCCACCGAGAAGCGTTTCGGCAAATTATTTTTGTAAGCTGCTGTGTCGTGCTTTAACATTAATATGATATTATATTAATTGACAAAATTCTAGAAATAAGTTGATTAGGGTTAGAATGTTAAACGGAAATAGAAACCCTAAATTTCAAAACCCTAATTGATAAAATTTATTCGAATTGTTTAATCGAAACCCTAATTATTGTATAAGAATTTTAATTGATATACTTAGATTCTAAATAATGAATCATGATATTAATTATGAATTACTGAGGTTAAATTAAACCCTAAACGAAAGATTAAAACCCTAATTATAGGATTGAAAACCCTAAACCCTAATTCAGAACCCTAAAACCCTAATTTGGTTCAATAACTCTAATTTATGAAATGTAAAACCTTAATTATGATATATAACATTAATTAAGGTATTACTAAACTTAAATTAACATCCTAATCATGATTAACAAAAATCTAGATTTAATTAGTAAGTAAATAAGTGAAAAATAAATTCCTAGCCAATAAAAATTAAGCTAGGAGTGTGCAAGCTTGTGCTTGACACACTCCAGCACAAGCATGATAAGCTAGGATCAGATTTGAGCAGCACAAGTTAAGGAGTTAGATATTTGTGGAGGCAAGAATGTGAGAAATGACCTAAAAACCCTAAATTGGAAGTTGCTATAAATAGAACATCAAGCTGGTCATTTAACCTACGAATTTACAAACCCTAAACACCTATATTACCAGCCATAACAAGCCTCTGCAATCACAAGATCAGTAGCCAAGATTAGAAATCAAATTTTAAAGAAAAAGGTGCACAAAACCCTAATTTATGTTTGATCTTCAAGCCTGCAAAATTTTTGTATTTTAGATGTTTAGGAATACTTGTTAATATGTTATTTAGTGATCTGGGCGGTTAAAACATGTTTACATAACATTTAGATATGAAAATCAAGCCAAAAACTCAAACTGTTCTTGGCAGTCAAGAATAGTCTGACAGGCAAGATTGTCAGGTCTTTTGATCGTCTTGGAGTAGCTGTTTGATCTGTTTCTATGCATGTATGTGTAGCCTGCCATGTTATCTTTAAAGCCCGACGTGTGGCATAGCAAACAAATAACTAGGATAAAAGATATGATCGGTCAAAAGTGCCTTGACCGTTCGGATTTTCATTTCTGGATAACCCAGAATTCCCTTGAAGGTGTCTGACAAGGTTTGTCAGACTTTCATGCAACCCAGAATCGGTCTATATGATATGTGTTATGTGATTTATTTGTTTAGACTTGTTCTATGCTATGTAGAGTACAATCTGGTAACATAAAAACACACTAACATTAACTAATCTAGCCAGAAATTGCAGTCAAAGTACCTTGACCGCAACTGACTTATGAATTTCTGGGTAACCCAGAAATTCATAAGAACAGTTGGTCCCTGCTAGTTTGACCAAATTTAGATGGCATCAAATGATGTTGTTTGATCTCAAACAACACATGTCGTTACTCTCTACCATATAGGCTATAACCAGCAACAAGAATCAAACACAACCATTAAAACATCAAAGAGAAATTTGAGATCAAAGTAGGCTGCAACGCGTTGACCAAGTGTTCTTCATGAAGAACACCTTTAGCGACGAAATTCATTCCCAAACCCAGAAACCTTTAAATGCATGCAGACCGTCGTTAAAGCCCTTTAGCGACGGATATTTAATAAAAATAAAATAAATTAATTAAATAAATTATAAAATAATAAATAAATATTAAATAATTATTAATAATTAATAAATAAATACGAAAATTCACTTTTAAATTATAAAAATTTATTTTTAATATTTTTATATATTCTGAATTATTATTTAATTTAATTAAATAATAAATAATAATTATGATAAATCATTTAATAATTGTTTTAATTATTTAAAAATGATATTAAATTATTAAATAATTATATTAATTATTTAAAAATGATATTAAGGTAAGTAAAATTATTATATATAATAATTAAATAAAATATTAAATATTTAAATATTATTAATGATAAATAAATCATTTAAATAATATATTAAGTATTTAAAAATTACTTTAAATGATAATTAAATCATTTAAATATTAAATTAAGTTTTGAAAATTATTATAAGTAATAAATAAATTATTTTAATGATAAAATAAAGTCTAAGAATATTATTAATGATAAAATAAATCATTTATATAATATTTTGTCTTTCTAAAAATATTATAAATGATAAATAAATCATTTAAATAATATTTTAAATATCTAAAAATATTTTAAATGATAAATAAATTATTTAAATAACATATTAAATGTTTTAAAATTATTCTAAATGATAATTAAATCATTTAAAAATATTCCTAAGCCTGTAAAATTATTTAAAAATAATTCCAAGCTTCTAAAAATGTTAGAAATAATAATTAAATTATTTAGACTAATAATTCGACTTCCAAATGAAGTTTTATCGAACAATCTATGTGTTTAGCCATTAAGGATGCGACCGAGATACCGAATCAACGTCGAACCTTAATGAAACTTGTTTAGATTAGCGTAATACATGTTTATATTCGTGCTAACGTTTATTATTGGTATACGTAGATTACGTGCGTTGACCGATTGTACTAAATTATAGTGAGCTACGCTAAGGCAAGTGTCCTAACCTTTCTCAATTTATATTAAGCAAGTCTCCCAACTTTGTTATATTTAAGCAAGTATTATACATCTTGCTATCAATTATTGTGAAGTTATTGCTTCTTGTTCAGCATAACTTAAGAAATGAATTATTATTCATATATTGCTTGTTCGAGCTTAAATTGTTGTGTCAAGCCAAATTGTTTGGTACGACATCTTACACTGAGAAATGGAACACCTTGATGTAAGGTGAACTAGAAATTTTCCCTTAAAATAAGGTGACGAAATTCCCTTAATATAAGGTGACGAACAGTTGATAATATATCAACATAAAATGGTAGGATGATATGCATGCTCCTAGGATATTGGTGAGGCTGATCACCTACCAGATATCCAAAACTCAAATGGTTCTAAGTCATTAAAGACTGATAGAACTAAATGAAATATATGGTTCATGTACAGAACCCTCAGTATACATCATTGACATCTTTCAAATCAAACACATAGTGTTTACATATTCAAATGAACTTGCTGAGCATTTGTAGCTCATTCTTGCGCATATCTTCTTTTGCAGCTTTAAATGATATCCCTTGCACGTCTGGGACCAAAAAGGGGAAAAGCCATGATTATTAAATTTTATTTCTGTTGTTGAATATTGTAAGCCTTTTTACAGACTTGTTGTAATAACTTAGTATAACGAATGATGTAACCGAACCAAATGATATGTAATATATTATGATCCTTTATGTTATCGAATGCGTTATACTCTGATCTTTAAATTCTTTAGAATAGTTGTACTAAGTTAAATACAGTGTCTATACGAACTATACATCTGAATGAGGGTATTTAAATGATGTTGAGAGTCCTATAAGCTCTGGGGTTACACTTAATGAGCGCCGGTAAGGTGCCATCTTTACCGGAATGCGCCCCTCAGTTCTATGGACAATCTTATCATTAATACTGTGAATGTCAGATAGATAGGGAATATTGATATGAAAGAGATATCTACAAGATATGAATCTGTACATCCAAGTGAGGGTATCCAAACACGGATAACGTTCTGACGAGAATTATTATCTGTTATGGGATACTGTGAACCTTGGATAGATAGAAGTCATGTTTTATTGAATATTTATAGTTGTATAGTTCCACGTGAGCACCAGATCTGCTACAGGGGAGTGTAGAGATTTGGGGGCGTCACAATAAACCCATAGTTTTGAGCAATGCTTTTAGAATCATGATGGTGACCACGCTAATGAGATCTAAATTCTAGATAGCTCACAAACTAAAATCGTTCCTAATCGTTGGATTACTAAAAAGGGGATTAGTGAATCCGGATAGATTAGTACATACGTTGCTTGCTCTTAAGAAGAGGATGATTGATCTCATAATCATTTGTGTGGAGACACTAAAGCAAGTATGTAGGTGCTTATTGGAGAATAAGTTCACTGAACGTGGCTCGCTAAGGAATACCTAATGGAGTTTTACTCGCCTGTCAATAGAAATTCCTCTAGTGATAGTAGTACAAGTGATCCTTGGACTTGAGATCATCATAGTATCTTGTGTATGATGAGTTATACTTTGACATGTCCCTTAAGACCTTTAGGGTATAACAAAGGGTATGATTGGGTATAATAAGTTATACATGGAGATAGGTGAATGATCAACAAAGAATCTACCACGTCTAGTAAAAGATGTGAATGTCCTATGTGATTCGATAAATGACAACTCAGTAGTCCTTGGCCAAGGCAAAATGAAATTAAAAAAGAGTTTCTAATTTGCATTATTTAGAGTTGTGCATTTGAGAATCGAAATACATATAATTAAATAAAATAAGACTTGACAGTAATTCTATGTCTTATATTTAATTGGGACATTATATGGTAGAAGGATTGAATTGTACGGTAACTATGCACTGAAAGGTTCTTTTATGATTAATGTTAAAATCTATATTATCTGAAAAGTCGTTGATCGCTAAGGGGGCTTACCCTTATTGTAGAATAAATATTATTTATTTAAATGAATTAAATAGTTTAATTTATTTATTTAAATAAGATTAGAATTGTTCTAATTGATTTATTCATAACCGGTTTAATATGGAGAACCTAAAGGGTCACACCGCAAAAGAAAAATATTTATTTAAGAAGTAAATGGCATAATTGTAATAATAAGTTAAGTGTATTTAATTTAGTCTATGGAGATAGAATAAATTAAATAGCTTAATATTTATTATTTAATATTTTAGAAATATTAAATATAAATTAATAAGAGGAGTCTTATTATTATTATTAGTATTACTATTATTTAATTCCTAATAGGGATTGAGAATTAATTAATAGAAGTACTCTCACATGAATTCCTAATTGGATTAGGAGTTTAATTTAATTAAAAGAGTTTAATTAGAATAGAAACCCTAATCCTAAATAGTTTAGGGAAGGGTTTTCCTACATCTATAAATAAGAGAAGTCTTATCATAGATTAGGGTTACACACTCTTGTATAAGAATTGTGGAGAGTACTTACAATTTTTATAGAGATAGAAACTATGGTTTTGCCAACACCCATCTTCTTGAACAAGTATTATTCCTTGGTGGATCACCTCTAGAGGCCAAACACTTGGGTGGCTAACGTTGATCAAAGGAAGGAATTTAATCGGTGGAATTCAAGGAGAACGCAAAGGAATTGGAGGTGAACTTGTACCTGAGGAAGCTAGAATTCTACAAGGGTATAATTCTTATTCTCCATCTCTTTCGTTTAATTAATAATTGTGCATAAAGAAAGATCATGGTGATGGTTTGTATAAAATTTTAAAATCTGATTTTATCGCGCTTCCGCTTTATTTATGTAATTTGATTGCATTTTCGCGTTATATAAACCTAACAGTGGTATCAGAGACAAACTTTATGCGAATTATTAATTATTTTGATTTTGTATATACATTGATATGTGTTTAGAACAATTTAATTGGGCATAATTATTTGTGTAAAATTATTTTATTTATTTTATTTATTTTTTTTTTGTAAATTAAAATAAAGGAGTTTATTTTGATTTGGAATTTGATTAAAAATAAAGGAGTTTATTTTTATTCAAAAAAATTGGATAAATTAAAATAAAGAAGTTTATTTTGATTTGGAATTTGATTAAAAATAAAGGAGTTTATTTTATTCAAAATTGGATAAATTAAAATAAAAGAGTTTATTTTGATTTGGAATATGATTAAAATAAAGAAGTTTATTTTAATTGAAATTGGATTTCATGATAACTAATTAGAGTTGGAATTGGATTCCATGATAACTAATTAGAGTTGGAATTAGATTCCATGATAACTAATTGGAGTTGAAATTGGATTTTATACTAACTAATATTGCCCATTAAATGATATCAATGCATATATGGAATGGTTTTATTATTTATGGGATGAATGTTATTTATTGATACATATAGAGATATGTATGATAATAAATATGGATTGATTATGGACTATTGACCAATGTGTGATTGGATTTATTTTAGTGGATGCTTGAATGTATGGGTTTTTATAAATGGGGTCTGCGTACCTCGTCTTCTCTAATTTTTTTCTTAATGTAAATTCTATCTCCCTCCTATGTACTTCCCCTTGACTGCTGATCAAGGTTTCTATTTATTGTAAGTAGTTTTTGTAATAGGAATAGTTAGAATTAATTTTGAAGAATTGGAGACAAAGGAGCAAGGAGGGCTTGAAGACCCGTTTGTAATGGAGCCCGGGTTTAAATGTAATAGTTATATTTAAATTTAATTCTTGCACCCTAGGTTTGACCTTTTGGTTCACTTGGTGGCTCTAGTGAACCAAACTAGAATAAAAGTCCATAATCAATCCGGGTAGAATATAGTATTCTATATGTGTATGCTTACTATATATATTATATATTATCCAACATGCTTCGCATGTAAAATAATATGATGCGTATTTTATATATATATGTGCATGCGCGCTAAACAAGATGAGACTAATAATAATAAATCCCTCAAGAAATTATATTAAGTCCTAAGCGTTCAAAGATATTTGGAATATCGAACGTCGCCTTCTAGCATGGTAAAACAATAGAGTATTAAATATTTAATATGAGTTTGTTGTGTCACCACAAGGCAAGTATTAAATATTTAAGATGTTGTCTTACCACATTTGATGCTTATAAATAGACTGAACGATGCTGTTTTGTTGTGTCACCACAAGGACAGTGTTTTTCTTTCGAATATATGGAAGTGCTAGGATGGACTTAACTTGGATAATTTTGATTCGGATGTGTCACCACTTGATCAAAATAATCTAAGAGGCAAAATACAAGGAATTACATAGAGATGTAATTGACAATAGTTGTCTACCTATTTATTTATATATCGTTTATTGTGGCACCACAAGGCTATATACATTTGAAATGGGATCCTTATTCTCACTAGCAGACCTTTAATTAGATTTGTCGAACTATATATTGAGGGTAATATAGTTTGATGAAAATAGTGGGAGATACCAATTTAAAATAAAGACCTAATTTATTTTGATAATTAATTAAAATGAATGTATGCTAAAATGTTGTTAAATTACAAATTCATTTAATAGAATTTTATAATGTCTAATTCACTATCACTACGTAGCATATTAGATGCTAATTAACCGGACCGAATTACACGGACTGGTTAAGGAATCTGAGAATAGTTCTCAAGGCTGAAAAGCTATCTTATATCCTTAATACGCATATCCCTGCAATGGTTGCAGACAATGCCTCTGAGGAAGAGATTGCTACTTTTAGAAAGTGGCAAGATGATGCATAGTTAGCTCAATGCGTCATGCTCGCATCCATGAGTAACGAGCTTCAGCGTCAGCATGAAACTATGGATGCTCTTACTATACTCTTGCACCTTCAAGGAGTTGAATGGTGAGGAAAGTAGGACTGCTAGATATTAGATATCTAAGAAGCTCTTCCAATCTAGAATAACCGATGGCACTACAGTATAGACAAATATCCTCAAAAATGATCAATCTGATTGAACAATTGGGATAACTGGGTTTTGTATTGGATGAAGAGTTGATCCAAGATTTGATCTTGCAATCACTCCCGGACTCTTTCTCACAATTTATTGTGAATTTCCACGTGAACAAGCTATATGTCAGCCTGCATGAGTTGCTTAAACACGTTGAAAACTGTAAAGAGTCACTTTTCAACCAAGAAAGACCAAGTCTTACTGATAGACGAATCTTCTAGGAAGCGGAAGAGGGCCAAAGGATCTTCTTAAAAGAAGAACAATTCAAAGAAGGTATAAGGAAAGGCAATAACTAAGGACACTAAGAACAAAACTGATGCAGATAGCAAAGGAGTTTGCTTCCACTGCAATAAGCCTGGATATTGGAAAGGAAACTGTAAGGAGCATCTTGCAGAGGCTAACCAGAAGAAGCTTAGTGAAGCTTCGGTTACAGATATAGGTTTGTTCATCATTGAAATAAATCTTTCTGTAAGTCAAGGTTCTACTTGGGTATTGGATACCGGCTATAGTTCTCACATATGCAATCCAATACAGAGACTAAGCAGAAGTAGAAAGCTAAACAAAGAGTAAGTAATCTTATGTGCGGAGAATGGAGTAATGGTTGTTACATTAGCCGTAGGAACTTATAGTTTAGCGTTGCCTACGAGCAAGTCTGTTAAGTTAATAAGTTGTTATTATGTTCCAGTTCTCTTAAGAAATATTATTACTTCCGTTGTTGAACAAGGAAGGTTCTGGTATTATATTTAAGAACAATTGTTGTTCTATTTATAATGATAATGTTTTGTTTGAAACTGGAAGATCATTTGATGGACTTTGTAAACTTGACTTACATGAAAAATAATTTTGCAAATTGAACAAACTAGTAAAAGAAAAGGAAATGATCATTCAAAGAGTTGAATATATGTATTTGATGTTATACAAGTCTGAATCATTTGAAAGGTTTAAAGAATTCAGAAGTGAAACAAATTAACAAAGTATTAAGATTCTTTGATCAGATCGAGGAAAGAATACTTGTGCAATAAGTTTCTAGATCATCTCAAAATGGTATTTTTCTCATAATGGACGTTTCATGATACGCAATAATTGATTGGTGTATCTAAAAAGGAAAAATTGTACCATGTAGAATATGGTGCGGTCCATAATGATTTTTACCGACATTCCAGTATCCTTCTAGGGTTATGCCCTAAAAACGGCTGCATATCTACAAAATAAGGTAACCTCAAAATTCGGCCCCAAGACTCTATAAAAGTTATGGATAGGGAGGATTCCTAATCTTAAGTATGTTAAGATAAGGGGTTATTCAACTTATGTGAAAAAGTTTCAAAAGATAAGTTTGGGACAAAATCTGACAAGTGCAGAGTTGTGGGATATCCTAAAGAAAGTTTAGGGTATTATTACTATAATCCTACACGCTGCCTTCTTGGATAAAGGTGTTTATCATTGAAGGAGCTAGTGGGAGGGTAATAGATCTTAAAAGAGTTCAAGAACCACAAAGCACTTTTAGTCAAACCGAGGGACCTGTAGATAGACCTATTGTACCACAACCGAATCGTAAATCTGGAAGAGCACCGAAGATACCTAGGAGGTATGGATTCATCATAGAGGATGATGATGAGGTACGCATCATAGAGGATGATGATCCAGTTATATACGATGAGGCTATGAGTAGAAGATACTCAGAGAAATGGTAGATGGCCATAATATCCAAAATGGACTCCATGTATGAGAACCAAGTATAGACTCTGGTTACTCCACCGAAAGGCATAGTGTCTAGAGGGTGTAAATGGATTTTTAAAGAGAAAGACTAGGGCAAATGGCAAGGTGGAGACCTATAAGACCATACCTGTTTAAAAGGTTTCAAATAAAGTCAAGGAGTTGACTGTAATAAACCTTATTACCGAGTAATGCTCAAGTCTATTTGGATTTTGCTTGTGATTGCAACTTATTACGAAATTTGGCAAAATGGATGTGGAGACGTCCTTCCTCAATGAAGACTTGAGGAGAATGTATGTATGATACAGCCAGAGGAATTTGTTTCAAAGGTTGAAGCAAATCGTGTTTTAAGGTACGATGATCCATTTATGGATTGAAGCAAGCTTCTCAAAGATGGAACATTCGTTTTGATGAAACAATCAAAAGAGTTTGATTTTATCAAAAACGAGAATGAACCTAGTGTGTACAAAAAGGTCAGTGGAAGCATTGTGACATTCCTAGTATTATATGTTGATATATTACTGATAAGGAATGAAACACCAATGCTACAATCAGTAAAGATAAAATGGTCTAAACATTCCTCCATGAATAACTTGGGAGGAGCATCCTATAAATTGGGGATATAAATCTATATAGATAGATTTAAAAGGATGTTCGGCTTGACCCAATGAACGTATATTCATTCGATGCTAAAGGCGTTTAGCATAGCAAACTCCAAGAGAGGTCTCATGATGATGAGCCATGGAGTGAATCTCTATAAAATTGTCTCCAATTTAAAGAGAGATCGCATGAGTTACTATTATGTATGCAATGAATATACAAGGCCTGATGTTGTTCAGTCATATTCTGGAGAAGATCACTATAAGACAGTGATAAACATCTTAAGTACTTAACCGGTATTGAAGATGTGATCATGATTCATGGTAGGTCTGAATTAAAACTAGAAGGCTAAACAGACTCAAGTTTTTCAGACTGACCAAGACGATAAAAAATCCACTTTAGGGTAAATTATTACCTTGAATGGTGGTGCAATGAATTGGAAAGGTTCCAAAATAGCAAAAAGTTGTTGATTTAGTGATAAAGACAAAGTATATAGCTGTAAGTGAAGTTGCAAGTTGATTGTTTGGATGAAAAGTTCATCACAGAACTAGGAATAGTTCCTAAGTCTCATCTTAGATTCAAACATGTGTTGCGGCACTTTCATTTGATTAGAGGAATCATTGAAAGAAGAAAAGTCACTATGGAGATAGTGGACTCTCAAGAACAACATTGCATATCCATTTACTGAAGCTTTATCCAAACGGCAGGATGATCGTCACTTAGAGAAGAAGGGTATTAGATACCATGACGATTGGCTTTAGTGCAAGTGGGAGATTGAAAGTAGTATGCACACAAGCCAATCATATTTGATATGATGTAGCATATACTTTGTAATCTTATTCGGTTATTAAAGGCATTTTATATTATCTACATAGTGTTGTTATATTAAATGTGATAAACCCATAGTTTTGAGCAATGCTTTTAGAATCATGATGGTGATCATGCTAATGAGATCTAAATTCTAGATAGCTCACAAACTAAAATCGTTCCTAATCGTTGGATTACTAAAAAGGGGATTAGTGAATCCGGATAGATTAGTACATACGTTGCTTGCTCTTAAGAAGAGGATGATTGATCTCATAATCATTTGTGTGGAGACACTAAAGCAAGTATGTAGGTGTTTATTGGAGAATAAGTTCACTGAACGTGGCTCGCTAAGGAATACCTAATGGAGTTTTACTCGCCTGTCAATAGAAATTCCTCTAGTGATAGTAGTACAAGTGATCCTTGGACTTGAGATCATCATAGTATCTTATGTATGATGAGTTCTACTTTGACATGTCCCTTAAGACCTTTAGGGTATAACAAAGGGTATGATTGGGTATAATAAGTTGTACATGGAGATAGGTGAATGATCAACAAAGAATCTACCACGTCTAGTAAAAGATGTGAATGTCCTATGTGATTCGATAAATGACAACTCAGTAGTCCTTGGCCAAGGCAGAATGAAATTAAAAAAGAGTTTCTAATTTGCATTATTTAGAGTTGTGCATTTGAGAATCGAAATACATATAATTAAATAAAATAAGACTTGACAGTAATTCCATGTCTTATATTGAATTGGGACATTGTATGGTAGAAGGATTGAATTGTACGGTAACTATACACTGAAAGGTTCTTTTATGATTAATGTTGAAATCTATATTATCTGAAAAGTCGTTGATCGCTAAGGGGGCTTACCCTTATTATAGAATAAATATTATTTATTTAAATGA
Source organism: Aralia elata (assembly GCA_034770075.1). Lineage (NCBI taxonomy): Eukaryota > Viridiplantae > Streptophyta > Magnoliopsida > Apiales > Araliaceae > Aralia > Aralia elata. The sequence continues at coordinate 919,359 of JAVJAP010000089.1, read as the reverse complement.
ATTAAATAGTTTAATTTATTTATTTAAATAAGATTAGAATTGTTCTAATTGATTTATTCACAACCGGTTTAATATGGAGAACCTAAAGGGTCACACCGCAAAAGAAAAATATTTATTTAAGAAGTAGATGGCATAATTGTAATAATAAGTTAAGTGTATTTAATTTAGTCTATGGAGATAGAATAAATTAAATAGCTTAATATTTATTATTTAATATTTTAGAAATATTAAATATAAATTTATAAGAGGAGTCTTATTATTATTACTATTACTATTATTTAATTCCTAATAGGGATTGAGAATTAATTAATAGAAGTACTCTCACATGAATTCCTAATTGGATTAGGAGTTTAATTTAATTAAAGGAGTTTAATTAGAATAGAAACCCTAATCCTAAATAGTTTAGGGAAAGGTTTTCCTACATCTATAAATAAGAGAAGTCTTATCATAGATTAGGGTTACACACTCTTGTATAAGAATTGTGGAGAGTACTTACAATTTCTATAGAGATAGAAACTATGGTTTTGCCAACACCCATCTTCTTGAACAAGTATTATTCCTTGGTGGATCACCTCTAGAGGCCAAACACTTGGGTGGCTAATGTTGATCAAAGGAAGGAATTTAATCGGTGGAATTCAAGGAGAACGCGAAGGAATTGGAGGTGAACTTGTACCTGAGGAAGCTAGAATTCTACAAGGGTATAATTCTTATTCTCCATCTCTTTCGTTTAATTAATAATTGTGCATAAAGAAAGATCATGGTGATGGTTTGTATAAAATTTTAAAATCTGATTTTATCGCGCTTCCGCTTTATTTATGTAATTTGATTGCATTTTCGCGTTATACAAACCTAACAAAATTGGCATCGAAGCAGCTGTTGTGTAAAATGCATGCACAATCCGATGTAAAATGACTATAAGTCTCTCATACGAACTTCAATTGGGATGATTCAAGATGTTCCGGAAAGCTGAGGAGAATATCTACAACTTTCGTTCTTTGAGTTTTGAGAGATATGGATTGGATCAGGGTTGAAATTAGGAAACAAACGACTGTTATGCCAAATTCAAGTCGAAAACGCGAAAGTGGCAACTCTAAACATTGATCCAAGGAGCTTTTATTTCAATTCCTATAAAACAAAGTAAAAACACATAAAGGCATACAAAAACATATAATAGCAATACAAAACCACACAATTCAACAATAAGGAAAAAATACATAAAACCAAACGAAATAGCTTAAGATTTACAAATTATCAAATTCAAAAGTACTTAATTTGTGTATATAAACACACTCATCATATACCCCCAAACTTAAATCTTTGTTTGTCCTCAAGCAAAACAAACATAAACTAACAATAAAATTCTTCTAATAAAACCTAACTTGAGCAATGAGTTAATAAATTTAAATAACGGCCTCAAAGATGCTAAAACATGAAACTCTAGAAAAACTTTCAAAAGATCGCAAGTCGAGAATTTCAAATAGTTAGTCATATCTTGCTTTAAAACCTTTTCGTGTGTGTGTGAGTACCCAATATCACTAAATCAATTATAGCTTGGATGAGCTTATGCAACCACATTACCTTATGAAAGAGATCAAAATAAACTACAAAAACTACATGCTTAACACATCACTCACCACAAATGTATACAAATCATAATTTTCAAAAATTTGAAATCAAAGGACTCTAGGTAAGTGCATTTTATGCTCCATCTTATCCAAAGTCCACTCTTGTGGGTGAGTGCGTTTTACGCTACATCTCAACTCAACACAAGATTTGATATAAATTACTATCTTACTTTTATCTTCATTTCATAGGAGAGTGCATTTTACGCTCTATCTCCCCTAATCATGTGTTTGTGAGTGAGTGAGTTTTACGCTCCATCTCGACTCACCACATGACCAACAAATCAAACTTGGATACATTGTTTCGAGTGATGTTTAAACGAGTTCTAGAGCTTAATGATAACTCCCACAAGTATTTGGTTATAAAATCCATCCAAATTAAACAACTAGCTCATTACACATGGGTAAGTGCATAAAAGTGCAAGGATTCATAAGCAAATCAATAACTAACAATTATGTTAAGCACATAGACTAAGCAACCTTTGTCCATTTTTCATGAGTTAGAAACTATTTAATCAAGTTCTTATCATTGACCATGGATTATAATTCAAATCAAATTAAAACAATGCTCAAAAGACACATCCTAAAAATAAATAAATTTTTAATTTATTTTTTTTTAAAATAGCAAATAAACATTAATATGCACAAATAACTAACACATACTATGTAACAATGATGCCAATGCTATATGATCCACCCCCAAACTCAAATGTATGAATTTAAAAGATATGCATGTTTGAATCAAGTAGGGTAAAGTTTGCAAAAGCTGAAAATTTTGGTTTAAAGCAGACACCTTAATAGAACGAGTTATGCTGTATGAATTTATAGACGTCACTTACAGTAGGTTTTGTTCATAAGCAGACACCCAAGCAGACGGGTGACGTACTGTCTGAATTATAAAGAAAAACCTAGTCTAAAGCATACGACTAAGTAGACAGGTCTTAACTGTCTAGATGATAACCAAAGAAGAACTAGTCTAAAGCAGACACCAAAGTAGATAAGTCCTAACTGTCTGGATGACTTCGATAACAGATATTAAACAAAGTTAAGAATGTTAAGTCATGTTATAACTAATAGTATATCGATCTCATAAATTATGTAGGTTGTGCGAAAGACGAGAAATTAACATAAGCATAGAAGACGCTATCATACAAGTTCTTTCAGTATTATGTGTAAATCTTCATGTGCAAGTTCTAACTCTTATTTGATTGGCGTATTTGTGCAAGTTTGTCTGACTATGTGCAAATCTTTATGTGCAACGATGTACTATAAAACTGTTTTTAATTTCAGTTGTGTGAAGATTAATTGTGATATGTGAATTACTTGTATAACTTGAGGACTGTGAACTCTATAACTTGGGCAGTGTGAACCCTATAACTTGGGTGGTGTGAACCCTATAACTTGCACAGTGTGAACCCTATAGATTGAGTAGTGTGAACTCTATTATCTGTGTAACTTGAGTAATGTGAACTCGATTACCTGTATAAATTTGTGAAGAGATATATGTGATATCTGTTAGACTTGTTGAGTATTTGTGCTCATTCTTACGAATAAAATCTTATTTGCAGTTAAGGAAGAATTACCAGCAGAATCTGGCAGTAAAGAGAAAGTGAAAGAAGAATAATTAGGTCAATAAAGATTATTATTATTGTCTCCTTTTGATATAATAGAAAGAAAATTGTAATGACTTTGGAAGATGAATAAAGAGAGGTTTTATAGAAATGTATTGTTGGTGTACCAAGCTAGTAAATGTAGAAGTCATTTAACTGTGCTAGATTAACATTATTAGCAATGTCTAGAAAGTTATGTCGAGAAAAGGGGTTGTCTAATTGAGCACCGCTTTAACGGAAAGCTCCCTCTTTCCTGGGAAGTGACTGGTTGCTAATATTGAAAGTCTAGGATAGATAATGGTGTTGAAGTTGAGAAGAAGGGTTTAATACTGGATTGGAATCTATGAAATACGTAGAAGAATGTAGTTGTAATAGAAGATTGTAAAGTTTATGATTCTGGAATAAAGATTATGTTATAAGTTTTAAATAAATGAGTTTTTACCAAGTATATTGTTGGTGAATATTATGGAAGATGTTGGATCATCAGCACCAGATCCGCTGGGGAAAGCACTCGAATTTGGGAGCGTGACAATTTGGTATCAAAGCAGTAGGTTATAGCTCTAGGGTAAGAGTACCTTAGGATATAATCTTGAGAGATCAAAGCGGCAGGTTATAGCTCTAGGGTAAGAGTACCTTAAGATATAGTCTTTAGAGAATTAGTAAAAACAAAGAGAAATGGACTCGTGAAGAGTTCTTAAGTACAGAAAAGATGGATTAAGAAATATGTTATGATTATTTCTAATTCGATGTGATATATGTATATGTGTAGTAGTATTTATGTATTGTTTTCTTTTAAATATAGAAAATGGCGCCAAGAAGAAGATCATAGTCAGAGATAGATAGTGAGGGGGAACAAAGTGAAGTTAACCCAATGCAACAGTTTGTAAAATTACTATTAGGGGCATTACAGAGTCGTCCCTTAGAAAATCAGAACCTGATCCCAGTGCGAAGTGTAACGTTTAAAGATTTCAAGAGTGTAGGTCCTCCCAAATTTAAAGGAACCTCTGAGCCAATAGAGGCTCAAGGTTGGATAAAGGAAATAGAAAAAAGCATTTAAAATTGTTGGAGTTAGAGAAGACCAGAAGACGGTCTTTGCTACCTACTTTTTGAAAGGCGAGGCAAACTTCTAGTGGGAAGCTAACCAAGCCAGGGCTGGGAGGGAGTAGTTTTATGGGATAGGTTCAAGGAGATATTCTTCGAGAACTACTTCCCAAGAAGCATGCATAATAGGGTGGAAGTACAGTTTCTAGATTTGAAACAAGGGGACTTAACAGTACCCTAATATGCAACCAAATTCAATGAATTGGCCAGATTTGCTACGCATCAGGTTGATACGGAAGAGAGGAAGACAAGGAGGTTCGAACAGGGTTTAAAACCCTGGATTTGTAACAATTTGTCTATACTGCAGCTAGAAGCCTTGGCGCAGATTCTGGAGAAGGCCATAATTGCCGAAGGCAAAAATGAAGCCTTAATTAAGTTTGATAAAGAGAAAAAGAATAATTGTGAGGGAGGAAATGATAAAATAGAAACTAATAACGGGGGAAATGGTAATAAAAGGAAGCAGGATAATAAAGAAGAAGAAGAAACATGTAAAATATGTGGTAAGAATCACGTAGGAACTTGTTGGAGAAGCGAAAATGTGTGTTATTGATGTGGGCAAAAGGGGCATTACTCTACCAACTGTCCAAATCCTAAGAAGAACAGGTGTTTTAGCTATGGGGACCTAGACCATCATGTGAGAAATTGCCCAAAGAAAGAAGCGAAATGATTATGAGGAATTAAGAAGCTACGTGGGAGCTTGAAGAGAAAATGAAAGAAAATACCCGCATTTTATTTACTTAGTATGTACTTAATTTCGGGGACGAAATTCTTATAAGGAGGGGTGAATGTAATATTCTGAATCCTTATAAGATTTGTAACGTAACCTTATATGAGTAATAACGGATGTTTTGGTGATTGAAATTATGTGTTATGTGATTGTATGTGTGTTTATATGTATGATTATAGAAACTTTTTGCAAAACTTAACTAGGAAATCACTATTCACTAATACGGTAATAATACGAATATTATACGGTCTAAATATGAAAAGTCAAAGTCAACAATTTCATCTAAGTAACTAGTTAGAGTAACCAAACTAAGTGGAATCCGATCAGGGTGTAGAGAAAGTATGGACATTTTGGCCATTATGAAAATATGAAATACTTACAAACTTGTAAGTATTGATACTTGCTTGGATGAGTTAGTCATTAAATTGAGTTTTTCTAGCTTCTTAGTATGTGTCAAACAAAAAAAGGTGAGATGTGGCCTCTTATGAGCAAGTCTTTGTTGCAAGGACCACTTGGTAGGCCATGGCCTTGTTGGCCACTCTTGAATGGTTTAGCCTGTAGCTTGTTAATTTAATTGCTTTAGTGTTGTCAAGCAATGGGAGGGGAGATGTGGCTTTGTTGCAAGTAGTCAAACATTGGTGATGGATGGCCTTGTTGGCCACTTTGGTTGATTGTGGTGGATGACCTTTATACCCTAGGTCTTGCTTGCCTATAAATAGAGCCCTTATGCTATGTTAATTATCCTTCACCAAATCACAAAGAAATTCTAAGAGAGAGCATAGTATGTATACTTATAATTGAAAGGAAGAAATCAAGTCTTGCTAATTCAAGATAAATCGTAAAGCTTGCAACTTTAAGAGGTAAACCTAGAATTCGTTTATTTCGTATGTTATGTCGTTCATAGTTTTTTATGTTAAAACTTATGAACATATGCATGTTAGGGTTATGATTATGTATTATAATGTTATGAGTCATAAAGCATGAAAAACTAACCAAGTAATGGCTTAGACAACTAATTGAATCAAGTTGTAACAAGTTAATGCATGAACTGTGAAACCTTATTTTTAGTCGTTTTTGCAAGAGGTATGCAGCCTCATATGTATGGATTTGGTCATGAAATTATATCCAAATTGTAGAGGGGGAAGTTACGAACGCGTAGGAAACAGAATTGCTCAAAAATACCTTATAGATCAAAAGATATGCATGTTTCAATCAAGTAGGGTAAAGTTTGTAAAAGCTGAAAATTTTGGTCTAAAGCCGACACCTAAACAAAACGAGTTATGCTGCCTGAATTTAATGACGTCACTTGCAGTAGGTTTTGTTCATAAGTAGACACCTAAGTAGACGGGTAACGTACTGTCTGAATTATAAAGAAAAACCTAGTCTAAAGCATACGACTAAGCAGATATGTCTTAATTGTCTGGATGATAATTAAAGAAGAACTAGATATTAAAGAAAGTTAAGAATCTTAAGTTATGTTATAACTAATAGCATATCGATCTCATAAATTATGTAGATTGTGCGAAAGACGAGAAATTAGCATAAGCATAGAAGACGCTATCAGGCAAGTTCTTTCAGTACTATGTGTAAATCTTTATGTGCAAGTTCTAACTCTTAATTGATTGGTGTATTTGTGCAAGTTTGTCGGACTATGTGCAAATCTTTATGTGCAACGATGTTGTGACGTCCCCAAATCCGGGTCCCTTGAACCTCAGATTCGGTGGTCACGATACATCATATATATCACATCCATCTACCCATTCCTTATGAATTACATCATTCATTCCATTAACTTAATACAAAATATATAATCATCCCAGGTCTTATTAACCTTAATATTACATACCTAATAATAAAAACGGTTTACGTCAAAATATAACATAATATTCATTACATAAGTGACACTATTCGATCGCCTTCGCTTTGCCTTTATCCTTCTAGACCCTTCGGCTACCTCGGCTTTAGCTGAAAAGTTTTATTTTAAGCAAGGGTGAGCAACTAATTTGCTCAGCAAGTTAAAGTGTACAATAAAGGATATATCATGAACAGAAGAGTTTAACTTTCTGAAATTTCAACAATGTTTCAAAGATTATGAAGTAGCTGAGCAATAATTCATTTCAAGTAACAAGAATTTTCTTGAATTTCATGCTGAATAATACATCAAGAATGAAAGAGTTAAAATTCGTTCGAAGATTCAATAATATTCAATTGATCATGAAGGATTAGCAATACTGCAATAATAGTCAATAAAGTGGGATTATACCTAGATTTCATGCTGAGTGATCACAATGGATCGTGAACTACTAGAGGAATCATCAACTAATAATACTGAATACCTCTAGAGTATAAGTTAATCGTATAGACTAAATATACTCTTCTGCAAGTACGTGAAGGGATCAGCTTCATTGTACCCGTGATTATGCATAATACTGAAACATAGCGCGTGGGTCGGGTTTCCGACAATAAAATTTCTCCTGATTTATTTTTTCAGGGTTGTTCATCTCAGTATTACATCATGAGTCCATACCACAACAATATGGTTTGGATTGCTTTCAAAGAAATACTACGATTTCAACACATAACATCAATATTGGTCTAGCCGAAATCAATGGCATAAATCTTTCAATAACAAATCAGTTCATAATTAATAGAACGTTTCATGCGATATCAATTTAATATTTAGTCTAGCCGAAACAACTAGTTGAGACATGGCTCATAAACAGTTTATGAATAAAGAACTCTAATTATTTCACAGTTCAAATAATAGAACAAAAAATCAATTGCACAAAGTGCGAATGCCAATAATCATTATAGATGTGGAATAATCAACAATAATTATCCACTAACATGTTTGAAAAATAATAACTCAAGTTTGAGTTAGGAAAACTTGCCTTGTCCGTCGATTAATGCTACGCAATCTAATTTATTCTCTTATGAAAGACCTATCATTTATAAGATTGATCTTTCAATCAGCATAATATATTATAGCTCATTTAGTCACATAAATCAAATATTAGATACTACAATAAATCATTAGTAATATTATCATCCTTTGATAATATTTTATCACATAATCATCATCTTCAACTCCCTTTTAATATCAAATAATATTTCATCACTTCTTAACATTATTAATCACATAATAATATTTTATTCCTTTTTCAATATTATTAACTACTTAATAATATTTTATTCATTCACAAGTATTATTAATCATTTAATAACATCTTACTCATCTCATAATATTATTAATCATTTAATAATATTTTAATAACTCTTTAGTAATATCTTAATCATTTACAAATATTATTAACCATTTAATAATATTTTAATCATTTACTAATATTATTAATCCTTAACTAATATTATTAATCATTTAATAATATTTTAATCCTTAACTCATATTATTCATTATTTAATAATATTTTAATCACTTATTAATATTATTAATCATTTAATAATATTTTAATTACTTATAAATAATTTAATCTAATTGTTTATCCCTTACTATTGAATTTATTTAATAAACATAATATACCATAAATATAATATTTTATTAAAAATGACCAAAATACCATTACATAATCTGATCATATCATATTAAGGTCTTTATGCAATAAAATCACATTTTCACCATTTTTAACATTACATTACTTATTTTATCCATTTATTCATAACTCAATCATTCACATGAAAAATACCAAAACAACTCAAAAAATAATTTTCTTTTCAGAAAAATATCAGAATATGATATCCTCATGAACATATAATTGTTCTGGAATTTTCTGATTTCATTTACTATTTTTAAATGGTCTAAAACAGTCCAAAAGTGTTACAATTATCATAAATTATCTTTTTGTTCAAAAATTATAAACTTTATATGGTAGTCTTCTGTTATCAAAACCTAGCTCTTGTAAAAATTTTACATTTTTCTGAGTTGTATTTTAGGAGTTATTACAGTTTACTTTTAAAACCGCACTTTCTTATAAAAGTCATAACTCTCATTCTATACATCAACAAATTACCATCTTTGGACATGACCTAGTTAACTTGATATATACAATACCACAAAATATTAGAATTTTTAAAGCAACCAAAGTAGCCGAAACAGCCCTTTTGCAAAACTGGCCTAAACAGTTTTATTTTCCCTTTTTTCCTTTAACTGGACTGTTTTCATCAAAACAGTTGTCATTTCTTGCACAATTAATATATTTGAGTTCTACCACTTGAGTTTATTAGTTAACTTACATATCTAACACCTCTCTTTGACGGATCACAAAAAAAAGGTGTGGATTTCAAATGGTACCCATTTAAATTAAAAAAACGTTAGGGTTTTCTAACTTTAGAAAACTAGTTTTTCTTTTCTTTTGTTTTTCAAATAAATCAACACCCAATATGTCATGATCTAAACATAATACACTCTTTAATATGTAGATCTAAGATTTTAGAGTTTTGAAACATTAAATCTTTATTTCATCAAACCACCAAAATAAAATACATAAACTAAATGTTTAGGGTTTGATTTTTATACCTTGTTCTTATTGCTCTACTTCTTCTCCTCCCACAATATATTACCAAGCTAAATGGCATGAGAAAATTTTCTTCCCTCTTTCCTCCTTGTAGCTGCCGAACCCTCTTTCTTTCTCTATCTCTCTTTTATTTTTGTTTTTAGCTTTTTGGAAGGAAATAAAAGAGAATGAAGTAAAGATTTACTTTGCAAAATAGATGGGATTATTTATAGTAAGTGAGATGGTGTGTGTGTATATATATATATATACACACACACACACCTTGTATGTATATGTAATCTCCTAACATATCTCTTCTAATCTTCTTATTTCTCTTTCCTATCTCTACTAAATCTTCCATATCTTCATCTTCTCTCTCTAATATCTTGCAAATCTTGCAAATCCAAGAAAATTTCAAAGGCTAGTAATATAGGAAAACACATAAACTATTAGTTAGACTTTAAAAAAAATAATTCTCATGTGTTAAATCTCTTTCACATTTTCGCCCATCTCCTCTATTATTGCCCAAATTTTGATTTTTTTTTATTTGCTTTATTTGTGTGTTTTATCTTCTAGAAAGTCCAATACAACATGGGTTAAAGGTTTGGGTCATTTCCTTTAATCATTTGGGCTCTTTAATTTAATTGCTTAGACCATGTAATAAACATAGATCTAACTCATGAATTTTACATTACCCTAATTATTTAATTTGGATTTCTATTCCACTCATTTTGAGAATTTAAATAATTACTAACATAGATTTAATTTTATAACCTAATTAGACTTGCTATAAATAGGGTATAAAATAAATAATTAAATTGAGATAATAAAATTAATCTCTTAAGTTAGTATATATTTTAAATACTAAAATCCTTCAATACTATTACCCTTAGGTTATTAAATTCTCATTCCTAATATATATATATATATATATATATATATTTAGTCTCATACATATTCCACATGAGTCATAATATATTTATCATCATTGATAAATATTTAATACATTCATTTATCCACATATCCATTCAATGTAAGTCACAAAGTGTTCAATACACTAATAAATAATTTAATATATTTATTTTCTTGGCTTTTCTTTTTGTTCCATTAATTCATTAACTTAATTAGCCCTAATTGGCTTAATCAGTTATTACACATTCATATAATCACTTTATATTAGTAATAATAATTAATCATTTAAAGATTATAAATCTTTTTATTTACCATTCAAGGTTAACATTCAAGCTATGCTAATTTTTAGCATAAGCTTGTCTTACTTTCCTTCCATCAATTTAATTAGTTAATCATCTTTGCCTCATTTATATTTCTTAGTCAACTTAAAATAAATAAATTGACTAACTTGCTTAATTCATATCACATATACTCAAAGTAATAATAATAATAATAATAATAATAATAATAATAAAATATTTTATTCGCAAAAATATACATACATAATCATATAAAATTCTCGGTCCTTACAGATGTACTATAAAACTATTTTGAATTTCAGTTGTGTGAAGATTAATTGTGATATGTGAATTAGTTGTATAACTTGAGTACTGTGAACTCTATAACTTGGGCAGTGTGAACCCTATAACTTGGGTAGTTTGAACCCTATAACTTGGGCAATGTGAACCATATAGATTGAGTAATGTGAACTCTATTATCTGTGTAACTTGAGTAATGTGAACTCGATTACCTGTATAAATTTATGAAGTGATATATGTGATATCTGTTAGACTTGCTGAGCATTTGTACTCATTCTTGCGAATAAAATCTTATTTGCAGTTAAGGAAGAATTACCAGCAGAATCTGGCAATAAAGAGAAAGTGAAAGAAGAATAGTTAGGTCAATAGAGATTATTATTGTTGTCTCCTTTTGATGTAATAGAAAGAAAATTGTAATGACTTTGGAAGATGAATAAAGAGAGGTTTTATAAAAATGTATTGTTGGTGTACTTTACATTCAAGCTAGTAGATGTAGAAGTCATTTAATTGTGCTATATTAACATTATTGACAATGTCTAGAAAGTTCTGTCGAGGAAAGGGGTTGTCTAGTTGAGCACCGCTTTAACGGAAAGCCCCCTCTTTCCTGGGAACTGACAAGTTACTAATATTGAAAGTCTAGGATAGATAATGGTGTTGAAGTTGGGAAGAAGGGTTTAGTGTTGGATTGGAATCTATGAAATACTTAGAAGAATGTAGTTGTAATAGAAGATTGTAAAGTTTACGATTCTGGAATAAAGATTTTGTTATAAGTTTTAAATAAACGAGTTTTTACCAAGTATATTGTTGGTGAATGTTATGGAAGATGTTGGATCATCAGTACCAGATCCGTTGTGGAAAGCACTCGAATTTGGGGGCGTGACAAACAACCCCTGTTTAGTCTTGTTGATATTGCTTTTACAGATATCTTCATCATCGGTCGTTCATTTAAATCATGCTCCAGCTGTTACTGTAGTCCATAGACTACAAGGGTGGTTTGAGGACTTGCCAGCCTTTGACCGCATCATGGTAGAACGACTTTTGGGCTATTCTGTGTCGTATTTGTCATTTTAGGTCCTAGATGGTTTTTTTGATGGGACATTATCCTGTTGGGTGCCAAAGCAGCATGTTTTCATATTTGGATCACGGGAATTGACCCCTACTCTGGGAGAGTATACACGAATTTCAGGTTTACCTCCTTCTAGTCCTTATGCTTGAATGGTTGTTGGTCACATGCGTAGGTATTTTCTTTCGGCCACGGGATTGACCTGGGTAGCTTTGTTGTCGGAGTGACCAGTGGGCATATAGTGTCCTTGAGCTTCATGATCGACAAATTCGGTTCACAAGGGAGTTATGCTACTTTTAGGGATGACTTTAGTATTTCGGAGGATAGATTACGAGTGGTGCGTGTAGACGCATTGATGATGTACATTATCTCCTCTTTGTACATGTCCATCTATATGGATCATATGAACATCAGAGTGGTTATGGTTGTTCGGGCTCTTCATGAGGATCATGCCATCCTTCCCATGATCTTGGCTAAGACTTACATTTCTGTATCCTACTGTTATTCATTCAGAGATTGAGAGTTTCGAGGCAGTTATGTTTTACTATATGTCTGGTGCATGACTCACATTAGCCCTATTAGAAGTTTCAGACGACATGCCTTTTATTTTGGACATAACATTACTTCTCAATTCGCCTTCCATCTAGTCTCCTATGTAGATGGACCCTCTTGGTCAGACTTCTTTTCATCTATTGAGGACTCATTCTCCCTACTGTTATACTCCAGTTATTGCTCTTTTTTGAGCTTTCTGACACATGTTGGGGGTTTAATTTTATTCCTATTATCGATTTTCGTGGTGCCACAATTTATCATCCTTTAGCGATGATGGGTCAGTTCTATCAGACTCAGGGTCTTCATTCCTTTACTAGGGCTGCTTATTATTGCTTCCCTATTCTTGCCTCCATAGAGTTTGAGTTGTTGAGGGTGAGCATCGTGTATTAACTTAGTTTAAGGATGGCCATCCTAGTCGGGCCCATGAGTACCATAGTTGGCTAGATGAGAAGTTGAGGGTTATTGTAGAGGGCCCGATGGATGAGGTGGTCGATGCATCGGAGGATTTGCCCATGGAGGTTCTGAAAAGGAGCATGTTGGTTTGTCGGAGGACGAGCTTTACACTGGCCTGATTGAAGCCCTAGCCAAGTGTGTAGTTCTTGTCAGCCCTGCTCCTTCTACTGCTTCGATAGCTGATCTAGAGAGTCGCACACAATTCCTCACCTTTGAGAGGAACCAGGACCGAGCTTTAATGCAGACAACCCTAGCAGGCAGGGATGCTGCTTTTGCTGTAAGGGATGCCGCTGTCTCCGATCGGGATGCTCATCGGGCGTACGCTGATGAGGTGGTAGCTTAGACTCGTCGTATATTTAGAGGGCCAAGAGAGGACAGTGCATATGGCGACGACCCTACAAGATCGTATTGATGCGATAAAGCGTCGCTTAGGGTAGGTCCACAGACTTTTGAGGTTATCCTTTTCAAGCCTTATTTCTTCTTCTCCAAAAATTCTCACAAACACTCCTCTCCACAATTATTCCATTCATATAGGCTTCGATCTCCACTTGTATCACATGGAATCAAGGAGGAAAATGCATTCAACTTCTTCAACCCGAACCAAGTTCAAGTTTCCCAATCCTCCGATGTTCTCGGAATACACCCCAGACATAGCAGACAAGGAGGACGATGAAGATGACAACTGACATATTCTCAGGGAAGTCTTCTGCTTTTATTTTTTATATTACATACATTGAGGACAATGTCTATTTTAACTTTGGGGGTATTCGTGTTTTTATTTTTGTTTTGATATGCATTTAGGTAGTGTGTTTTCGTTTTTTAGTATTACGTGGGCAATGATTTGATTTGAATAGGACTACGACCAATGATAAGAGCATGATTAATTAGTTAATGACTCGTGGACAATTGATGAATACTGCTTAATCTATGTTTTAACTTTATGTTAGTTATTACATTGCTTATGATCCTTTACACTGATAAGCACATCTATTTGTTTGAGCTAGTTGTATACTTAGAGAAAGTTTATCTGGCTAAATGCTTGTGGAAGATATCGGTAAAACTCTAGAACTTATTTGAACATGACTCAAAGCGAAATCCTAGGTGGCATATAACTTGGGGGAAATGATTTAGATAATTTTTCTTGGATTGTTTGATAAAATTGAGTCTTCCCGAGTTGAAATAGCGAATCATGTGGTGGGTTGAGGTAGAGCGTAAAACGAACTCACTCATAAATACATGCAAGAAGTGAGATGGAACGTAAAACGCACTCACTTATAAGCACAAGTGAGATGGAGCATAAAATGCACTCACTTACGAAAAAAAATAGTTTAGTGATATACTTGAGAAGGGGTGTAGAGAATACTAATAATGATCCTAGTGGGCTTGACATGTTTAAAAATTCCTTTTGATCCTCTAATATATGTTTTGCCTTCATTAATGGAGGGTGGTGTGAAAAGTAAGCTTATAGAGTTATCGTTAGAAATCTTTTATGAAGCATTTGGTTGCATGAGCTTATCCGAGTTATGACTGGTTTGAAATATATGGGCACACTTATGCACACTTAAAGGGTCAAGAGCGAAGTTAAACTGACAAATATGTTGAAATTTTAGACATAACATTGCTTTGAAATTTTTTCAGAGTTATCATTTGGAGAAATCTTTGAGGCCATTTTTAGATTTCAGATTGATTCATTGCCTGAGTTGGTTGATTGTTAGAGTCTAATTTTTATAGTTGTTATCAGTGTTTTGCTTGAGGACAAGTAAAAATTCAAGTTTGGGGGTATTTGATGAGTGAGTTTAATACCTACGAATTGAGTATTTTTAGCTTGATGATTTGTGAATTCTAAAGTATTTTCTGTTACTTTTTATATGTTTTATTGTTTTTGTGTAGGAAAAAGAAGCGGGAATAAGGAGTGTAGTCTGGAAACAAACTAGCTGAATTTTAGTCAAAGTCAAGCTTAGCAGCGTCTAGGCACTGGGAAGCAACGATGTGGCGCTCGACAAGCAGGAAGTAAGTGCTGACACGCAGAGCACTGAGGCGCTAGTTGGTAGGCGTTGTAGCGTTGTTGATGGGGCGCCGCGACGCTGGTTTGTCAGAAGGTTTATCAAGTTTGGGATGTTGTGTGTGGAGTTTGAGTTTGAAGCTACATCTGCTGGGTCACGTGGAGAGGTCCTATAAATACACACCTTATGGTTGTGGTGATATACTGGAACAAGAATTGCTGATTAAAATTCAAGGAACGGAAGGGAGAGCACGCAAAGGAGAGCAAGGATTGAAGGCAAAGTTTTGGAGATCGAGGACTGTGTTATTACAGTTTTTATTCTCTAATCCTTTACTTTTATTTTTGTAATCCAAGAATGTTGATTAAATTTTGGATGATGTTTTCTTATTTCGTTATGAACTAAATTATACTTTAAGATTACAATGGAATCCAACGTGTAATTTGAATTAATTTACTCTCTTTTTGATTGTTGTTAGTCATATGCGAATTGTTTATCATATTATGTGCTTCACATTTTGATTGCCTGGCTAGCGATTATCTTGGCAACCTATATAAAATTGGAAAGTGGATTATAGTATTTAGACCTGAATATGATAACATGCATCTAGTTTATTTTTCTTAAAATTGAATAACGTAATTTGTGTATAGGATAGGAATAAACCTATATGCTGCATGTAACTGTTAGGAGAATCTGAGTTTAATGAATCTTATTCTAATTTATTTCACATCGAAATATAGTGATTTAATTAGAAGGGATACTTTTATCTGACCATCGGAAAAGGCTTATAAATAATTTTGAATTCTCAGTTAACGATTTGTTATGGTTATTTAATTAAAAGGAGAGTGAAGAGATTTAGATGAGGCGTTGGGGGAAATTGTAGTCTTAACATCTTAATCTGATATTGATCTTTGTTCAGTAATTTAATTTTTAGTTTAAATAATTTTTATTTTATATTTCATAATCTTAATTCATTTGTTTAAATAAGATTGGTTTAATACAATTTTGGTAATTGGTAATCATTAGTAATAATTCCTCGTGGGATCGACAACCTTCTTATCATTATATTACTTATAAGTCGTGTATACTTGCACGTAATTGATCATTACGAAATTGGACAACACATATAGTGTTGCAATCTAATTGCAGCCCAAGCCAAGGCACAGGTCTTCTCTATCAAAGTGTAATTCTGCTCACAAGTGTTAAATCTCTTGCTGAGGTAATACACTACTCGTTCTTTACCCATTTCGTCTTTCTACCCCAGCATACATCCCATTGTTTTAGTGTTAACAGATATATACATGAATAGGGGAACCCTGTGAAAGTAGTATGCACAAAAGCCAATCATATTTGATACGATGTAGCATATACTTTGTAATCTTATTCGATTATTAATAAAAGAATTAATTTATTAAAGGTATTTTCATTATCTACATGATGTTGTTATATTAAGTGTGATAAACCCATAGTTTTGAGTAATGCTTTTAGAATCATGATGATGATCATGCTAATGAGATCTAAATTCAAGAAAGCTTAAAACTAAAATCGTTCCTAATCGTTGGATTACTAAAAGGGGATTAGTGAATCCGGATAGATTAGTACATACTTTGCTTGCTCTTAAGAAGAGGATGATTGATCTCATAATTATTTATGTGGAGACATTAAAGCAAGTATGTAGGTGCTTATTGGAGAATAAGTTCACTGAGCGTGGCTCGCTAAAGGAATACCTAATAGAGTTTTACTTGTCTGTCAATAGGAATTCCTTAAGCGATAGCAGTACAAGTGATCCTTTGACTTGAGATCATTATAGTATCTTGTGTATGATGAGTTATACTTTGACATGTCCCTTAAGACCTTTAGGGTATATCAAAGGATATGATTGGGTATAATAAGTTGTACATGGAGATAGGTGAATGGTCAACAAAGAATCTACCACTTCTAGTAAAAGGAGAGAATATCCTATGTGATTCGATAAATGATAACTCAGAAGTCTTTGTCCAAAGCAAAATGAAATTAGGAAGGTGTTTCTAATTTGCATTATTCAGAGTTGTGCATTTGAAAATCGAAATACATATAATCAAATAAACTAAGACTTGACAGCAATTCCATGTCTTATATTTGATTGGGACATTGTATGGTAGAATGATTGAATTGTACGGTAACTATTCACTGAAAGGTTCTTTTATGATTAATGTTCAAATCTATATTATCTGGAAAGTCGTTGATTGCTAAGAGGGCTTACCCTTATTGTAGAATAAATATTATTTATTTAAATGAATTAAATAGTTTAATTTATTTATTTAAATAAGATTAGAATTGTTCTAATTGATTTATTCACAACCAGTTTAATATGGAGAACCTAAAGGGTCACACCACAAAAGAAAAATATTTATTTAAGAAGTAAATGGCATAATCGTAATAATATGTTAAGTATATTTAATTTATGCAATGGTGATAGAATAAATTAAATAGCTTAATATTTATTATTTAATATTTTGAAAATATTAAATATAAATTAATAAGAGGAGTCTTATTAATATTATTACTATTATTATTATTTAATTTCTAAATGGTTTAGGAATTAATTAATAAAAGTACTCTCATAAATTCCTAATTGGATTAGGAGTTTAATTAATTAAAAGAGTTTAATTAAAATAAAACCCTATTCCTAAACAGTTTAGGAGGGTTGCCTATATCTATAAATTAGAGAAGTCTTATTATGGGTTATAGTTTAGACAGTTAGACACACTTCCAATAGTTAAGAGAGTACTTACAATTTCTATAGAGATAGAAACTAGGGTTTTGCCAATACTCATCTTCTTGAATACATATTATTCCTTGGTGGATCACCTCTAGAGGCCAAACACTTGGGTGACTTGCATTGATCAAAAGAAGGAATCTAATCAGCAGAATTCAAGGGGAATGCGAAGAATTTGGAGTTGAACTTGTACCCGAGGAAGTTTTGATCTACGAGGGTATAATTCTTATTTTTTATCTTTCGTTTAATTGATAATTGCGCATAAGGAAAGATCATAATGATGGTTTGTATTAAAATTTAAAATCTGATTTTATCGCGCTTCCGTTATATTTGTGTAATTTGATTGCATGCTCGCGTTATATACAAACTTAACAGTGGTATCAGAGCGCCAAACTTTATGTGAATTATTAATTATTTTGATTCCGTATATGCATGGGTATGTGTTTAGAACAATTTATTGGGCATAATTGTTGGTATAAAATCTTGTTTTTTAGGTGAAAATTCTAAATTCGCGAATCTGAAAAATCTGGAAAACTGATTCTGGGAACCTGCGCCGCAGCACCGGATTACAGTATAATCGCGGCGCCGAAGTGCCGCTGCGTAATTTTTTAAAAAAAATTATTCAAGCGCCGCAGCGCCGGATCTTAGTTCATTCACGGCACCGCAGTGCCGTCTCCCAGAATATTAAATTCTTTTTTATTATTGTTGATTTCAAAATTAGAATAAAGATATTTATTTTAATTGAAATTGGATTCCGTGTTTTTCAGTAATTCTAAATTAAAAATAAAAGGTGTTTATTTTGATTTAGAATTGGATTAGAATAAAATGTTTATTTTAATTGGAATTAGATTCCATGTTAAATTAAAATAAATGAGTTTATTTTGATTTGAAATGGGATTAAAATAAAGGAGTTTATTTTGATTCAGAATTGGGTTTTTCACTAAATAAATTGGAGTTGAAATTAGATTTCATGCAAACTAACTCCTCTTTGGTATTAGATTTCTTACTAACTATAATTGCCCATTAAATGATATCAATGCATATATGGAATGGTTTTATTATTCATGAGAAGAATGTTATTTATTGATGCATATGGTGATATGTATGATAATAAATGGGATTGATTATGGATTATTGACCTATGTGTGATTGGATTTTATTTTATGAGGATGCATGAATGAATGAGTTTTATAAATGGGGTATGCGTACCTCGTCTTCTCTAATTTTTCTTAATATAAATTTTATCTCCCTCCTATGTACTTTCCCTTGACTGCTGTCTGCTGATCAAGGTTTCTATTTATTAATATTAATTATAATATGATTAGTTAGGATTATTTTGAAGAATTGGAGACAAAGGAGCAATGAGCGCTTGAAGACCCGTTTGTAATGGAGGCCGGAATTTAAATGTAATAGTTATATTTAAATTCAGTTCTTGCACCCTAGGTTTGACCTTTTGGTTCACTTAGTGGCTCTATTGAACCAAACTAGAATAAAAGTCCATAATCAATCTGGGTAGAATATAGTATTCTATATGTGCATTTTTACTATATATATATATATATATATATATAATACTCGCCATATTATTTAACATGCGAAGTATGTTGTATAATAATATATATATATATATATATATATATATATGTGTGTGTGTGTGTGTGTGTGTGTGTGTGCATGCGCGCTAAACAAGATGAGACAATTAATAACAAACCCCTCAAAGTAAAGATATTAAGTTGTAACGTTCAAAGATATTTGGAATATCGAACGTCGACTTCTAGCATGGTAAAGCGATAGAGTATTGAATATTTAATATGAGTTTATTGTGTCACCACAAGGCAAGTATTAAATATTTAAGATGTTACCTTATCACATTTGATGCTTATTAAGGAATTGAACATTATTATTTTGTTGTGTCACTACAAGGATGGTATTTTTCTCTTCACATATATGGAAGTGTTAGGTTGGACTTAACTTGGATAATTTTATTTCGAATGTGTCACCTGTTAGGTTTGTATATAGCGCGAACATGCAATCAAATTACATAAATAGTGCGGAAACGCGATAAAAACGGATTTTAAAATTTTTCTTACAAACCATCACCATGATCATCCTTGTGCTTAATTACCAATTAAACGAAAGAGATAGAGAAACAGATTCATACTCTCGTAGATCAAAGCTTCCTCGGGTACAAGTTCAACTCCAAATCTTTCGCGTTCTCCTTAAATTCTACCGATTAGATTCTTTCTTTTGATCAATACAAGCCACCGAAGTGTTTGGCCTCTAGATGTGATCCACCAAGGAATAATACGTATTCAAGAAGATGGGTGTTTGGCAAAACCCTAGTTTCTATCTCTATAGAAATTGTAAGTACTCTCTCTCTCCAATTCTTATAGAAGAGTGTGTAACCCTAAATCATGATAAAACTCCTCTTATTTATAGATATAGGGAACCCTCCTAAACTATTTAGGATTAGGGTTTTATTTTCATTAAACTCTTTTAATTAATTAAACTCCTAATCTAATTAGGAATTTATGAGAGTACTTTTATTAATTAATTCTCAAATCCTTTTAGGAATTAAATAATAATAATAGTAATAATAATAATAAGACTCCTCTTATTAATTTATATTTAATATTTCCAAAATATTAAATAATAAATATTAAGCTATTTAATTTAATCTATCTCCATAGATTAAATTAAATACACTTAACTTTTATTATGATTATGTCATTTACTTCTTAAATAAATATTTTTTCTTTTGCGGTGTGACCCTTTAGATTCTCCATATTAAACCGATTGTGAATAAATCAATTACAATAATTTTAATCTTACTTAAATAAATAATTTAAACTATTTAATTCATTTAAATAAATAATATTTATTCTATAATAAGGGTAAGCCCCCTTAGCGATCAACGACTTTCCAAATAATATAGATTTCAACATTAATCATAAAAGAACATTTCAGTGAATAGTTACCGTACAATTCAATCCTTCTAACATACAATGTCCCAATCAAATATAAGACATGGAATTACTGTCAAGTCTTATTTTATTTGATTATATGTATTTCAATTCTCAAATGCACAACTCTAAATAATGCAAATTAGAAACACCTTTCTAATTTCATTCTGCTTTGGCCAAAGACTTGTGAGTTGTCATTTATCGAATCACATAGGATATTCTCTCCTTTTACTAGAAGTGGTAGATTCTTTGTTGACCATTCACCTATCTCCATGTACAACTTATTATACCCAATCATATCCTTTGATATACCCTAAAGGTCTTAAGGGACATGTCAAAGTATAACTCATCATACACAAGATACTATAATGATCTCAAGTCAAATGATCACTTGTACTACTATTGCTTAAGGAATTCCTATTGACAGACAAGTAAAACTCTATTAGGTATTCCTTTAGCGAGCCACGTTCAGTGAACTTATTCTCTAATAAGCACCTACATACTTGCTCTAATGCCTCCACACAAATAATTATAAGATCAATCATACTCTTCCTAAGAGCAAGCAAAGTATGTACTAATCTATCCAGATTCACTAATTCCCTTCTTAGTAATCCAAGTATTAGGAACGATTTTAGTTTGTGAGCTATCTAGAATTTAGATCTCATTAGCATGATCATCATCATGATTCTAAAATGATTGCTCAAAACTATGGGTTTATTACATTTAATATAACAACACCATGTAGATAATGTAAATGCCTTTAATATATTTATTCTTTTATTAAAAAAATGAATAAGATTACAAAGTATATGCTACATCATATCAAATATGATTGGCTTGTGTGCATACTACTTTCAATCTCTCACTTGCACTAAAGCCAATCGCCATGATATCTAATACCCTTCTTCTCTAAGTGACGATCATCCTGCTGTTGGATAAAGTTTCAGTAAATGAATATGCAATGTTGTTCTTGAGTGTCCACTATCTCTATAGTGATTTCTCCTCTTTCAATGATTCTTCTAATCAAATGAAAGTGCCGTAACATATGTTTGAATCCAAGATGAGACTTAGGAACTATTCCTAGTTATGTAATGAACTTTTCATTCAAACAATCAAATTGCAGCTTCATTTACAGCTATATACTTTGTCTTTGTTACTAAACCAGCAACTCTTTGCTGTTTGGAACCTTTCCAATTCACTGCACCACCATTCAAGGTAACGATTTACCCTAAAGTGGATTTGTCATCATCTTGGTCAGTCTGAAAAACTTGAGTCTGTTTAGCCCTTAGTTTTAATTCAGACCCACCATTAATCATGATCACATCCTCAATACATGTTAAGTATTTAAAGATGTTTTTCCACTTTCTTACAGTGATCTTCTCCAGAATATGACTGATCAATATCAGGCCTTGTATATTCATTGCATACATGATAGTAACTCATGCGATCTCTCTTTCAATTGGGGATAATTTTAAAGAGATACACTCCATAACTCATTATCATGAGACCACTCTTGGAGTTTGCCATGTTAAACGCCTTTAGCATCGAATGAATATACGTTCCTTAGGTCAAGCCGAGCATCCTTTTAAATCTATCTATATAGATTTATATCCCCAATTTATAGGATGTTACTCCCAAGTCATTCATGGAGGAATGTTTAGACAATTTTTTCTTTACTGATGGTAGCACTGGTATGTCATTCCTTATCAGTAGTATATCAATATATAATACTAGGAATGTCACAGCGCTCCCACTGACCATTTTGTACACACTAGGTTTATTCTCGTTTTTGATAAAATCAAACTCTTTTGATTATCTCATCAAAATAAATGTTCCATCTTTGAGAAGCTTGCTTCAATCCATAAATGGATCGTTATAGCTTACATACACGATTTGCTTCAACCTTTGAAATAAATTCCTCTGGTTGTATCATACATACATTCTCCTCAAGTCTTCATTGAGGAAGGATGTCTCCACATCCATTTGCCAGATTTCATAATAATAAGCTGCAATCACAAGCAAAATCTGAATGGACTTGAGCATTACTACCGGTAATAAGGATTTATCACAGTTAACTCCTTGACTTTATTTGAAACCTTTTAAACAGGTCTGGTCTTATAGGTCTCCACCTTGCCATCTGCTCCAGTCTTTCTTTTAAAGACCCATATATACCCTTTAGGCTTTATGCCTACTAGAGGGTTAATCAAAGTCCACACTTGGTTCTCACACATGAAGTCCATTTCAGATTTCATGGCCATCTGAGTGTCTACTACTCATAACCTCATCGTATATAACTGGATCATCATCCTCTATGATGGGTACCTCATCATCATCCTCTATGATGAATCCATACCTCCTAAGTATCTTCGATACTCTTCCAGATTTACGATTCGGTTGTTGTACAATAGGTCTATCTATAGGTTTTTCGGTTTGACTTAAAGTGCTTTGTGGTTCTTGAACTCCTTCAAGATCTATTACCCTCCCACTAGTTCCTTCAATAATAAACATCTTTATCCAAGAAGGCAGTGTGTAGGATTATAGTAATAATACCCTAAACTTTCTTTAGGATATCCCACAAACCTACACTTGTCAGATTTTGTCCCAAACTTATCTTTTGAAACCTTTTTCACATAAGTTATACAACCCCTTATCTTAACATGCTTAAGACTAGGTTTCCTCCCTATCCATAACTTTTATGGAGTCTTGGGGTCGAATTTTTGAGGTTACCTAATTTTGTAGATATGCAATCGTTTCTAGGGCATAACCCTAGATGGATACTGGAATGTCGGTAAAAAACATTATGGATCGCACAATGTCCAACAAGGTACTATTTCTCCTTTTAGATACATCAATCAATTATTGCGTATCAGGAGGTTTCTATTATGAGAAAATGCCATTTTGAGATGATCTAGAAACTCATTGCACAAGTATTCCTTCATCAATCTGATTAAAGAGTCTTAATACTTTGTCAATTTGTTTCACTTCTGAATTCTTTGAACCTTTCAAATGATTCAGACTTGTATTTCATCAAATACACATATTCAACTCTTTGAATGACCATCTCCTTTTCTTTTACTAGTTTGTTCAATTTGTAAAATTATTTTCATGTAAGTCAAGTATACAAAGCTTAGTCTCTGCATTGGATTGCATATGTGAGAACTACAACCGGTATCCAATACCCAAGTAGAACCTTGACTTATAGAAAGATTTGTTTCAATCATGAACAAACCAATATCTGTAACCGAAGCTTTACTAAGCTTTTTCTAGTTAGCCTCTATAAGATTCTCCTTACAGTTTCTTTTCCAGTGTCCAGGCTTATTGCAGTGGAAGCAAACTCCTTTGCTATCCGCATTAGTTTTATTCTTATTCTACTTTGTTTTTGCCTTTCCTTATACTTTCTTTGAATTTTTCTTCTTTTCAAAAGATCCTTTGGCCCTCTTTCGCTTCCTGGAAGAATCATCGACTTGGTCTTTCTTGGTTGGAAAGTGACTCTTTATAGTTTTTAACATGTTAAGCAAATCAGGGAGGCTGACATATAGGTTGTTCATGTGAAAATTCACAACAAATTATGAGAAAGAGTCTAGAAGTGATTGCAAGATCAAATCTTGGATCAACTCTCCATCCATTACAAAACCCTGTTGTCCCAATTGTTCAATCAAATTGATCATTTTGAGGACATGTGTATGTACTATAATGCCATCGGTCACTCTAGATCGGAAGAGCTCCTTAGATATCTGATATCTAATAGTCTTACTTTCCTCACCATTCAACTCCTTGATGGTGCAGGAGTATAATAGGAGCATTCATAGTTTCATGCTGACACTGAAGCTCGTTACACATGGATGCGAGCATGATGCATTGAGCCAACTGTGCATCATCTTGCCACTTTCTAAAAGTAGTAATTTCTTCCTCAGAGGCATTGTTTGCAACCATTGCAGGGATAGACATATTAAGTACATAAGATAGCTTTTCAGCCTTAAGAACTATTCTCAGAATCTTTAACCAGTCCGTGTAATTCGAGCCGGTTAATTAGCATGTAATATGTTATGCAGTGATAGTGAATTAGGCATTATAAAATTCTGTAAATGAATTTGTAATTTAATAATATTTTAGCATACATTCATTTTATTAATTACCAAAATAAATTAGGTCTTTATTTAAATTGGTATCTCCCGCTATTTTCGGCAAATCTAATTAAAGATTTGCTAGTGAGAATAAGGATCATATTTCAAATGTATATAGCCTTTTGTGACACAACAAACTATATATAAATAAATAGGTAGACAACTATTGTCAATTACATCACCATGTAACTCCTTGTATTTTGCCTCTTAGATTATTTTGATTAAGTGGTGATGAAAGTAGCATGCACACAATTCAATCATATTTGATATGATGTAGCATATACTTTGTAATCTTATTCGTTTATTAATAAAAGAATAAATATATTAAAGGCATTTGCATTATCTACATGGTGCTGTTATATTAAATGTGATAAACCCATAGTTTTGAGCAATCCTTTTAGAATCATGATGATGATCATGTTAATGAGATCTAAATTCTAGATAGCTCACAAACTAAAATCGTTCTTAATCATTGGATTACTAATAAGGGGATTAGTGAATCCGGATAGATTAGTACATACTTTGCTTGCTCTTAGGAAGAGGATGATTGATCTCATAATTATTTGTGTGGAGACATTAGAGCAAGTATGTAGGTGCTTATTGGAGAATAAGTTCACTGAACGTGGCTCGCTAAAGGAATACCTAATGGAGTTTTACTTGTCTGTCAATAGGAATTCCTTAAGCGATAGTAGTACAAGTGATCCTTTGACTTGAGATCATTATAGTATCTTGTGTATGATGAGTTATACTTTGACATGTCCTTTAAAACCTTTAGGGTATATCAAAGGATATGATTGGGTATAATAAGTTGTACATGGAGATAGGTGAATGGTCAACAAAAAACCTGCGACTTCTAGTAAAAGGAGAGAATGTCCTATTTGATTCGATAAATGATAACTCAGAAGTCTTTGGCCAAAGCATAATGAAATTAGAAAGGTGTTTCTAATTTGCATTATTCAGAGTTGTGCATTTGAGAATCGAAATATATATAATCAAATAAAATAAGACTTGACAATAATTCCATGTCTTATATTTGATTGGGACATTGTATAGTAGAAAGATTGAATTGTACGATAATTATTCACTGAAATGTTCTTTTATGATTAATGTTGAAATCTATATTATCTGGAAAGTCATTGATCGCTAAGGGGGCTTACCCTTATTGTAGAATAAATATTATTTATTTAAATGAATTAAATAGTTTAATTTATTTATTTAAATAAGATTAGAATTGTTCTAATTGATTTATTCACAACCGGTTTAATATGGAAAACCAAAAGGGTCACACCGCAAAAGAAAAATATTTATTTAAGAAGTAAATGACATAATCGTAATAATATGTTAAGTATATTTAATTTATTCTATGGTGATAGAATAAATTAAATAGCTTAATATTTATTATTTAATATTTTAGAAATATTAAATATAAATTAATAAGAGGAGTCTTATTAATATTATTACTATTATTATTATTTAATTTCTAAATGGTTTAGGAATTAATTAATAAAAGTACTCTCATAAATTCCTAATTGGATTAGGAGTTTAATTAATTAAAAGAGTTTTATTAAAATAAAACCCTATTCCTAAACAGTTTAGGAGGGTTGCCTATATCTATAAATTAGAGAAGTCTTATTATGGGTTATAGTTTAGACAGTTAGACACACTTCCAATAGTTGATAGAGTACTTACAATTTCTATAGAGATAGAAACTAGGGTTTTGCCAATACTCATCTTCTTGAATACATATTATTCCTTGGTGGATCACCTCGCCAAACACTTGGGTGACTTGCATTGATCAAAAGAAGGAATCTAATCGGTGGAATTCAAGGAGAACGCGAAGAATTTGGAGTTGAACTTGTACCCGAGGAAGTTTTGATCTACGAGGGTATAATTCTTATTCTCTATCTTTGGTTTAATTGATAATTGTGCATAAGGAAAGATCATGGTGATGGTTTGTATAAAAATTTAAAATCTGATTTTATCGCGCTTTCGCTATATTTGTGTAATTTGATTGCATGCTCATGTTATATACAAACTTAACAGCCTGTCCCTCGAAGGTACTAGTACGGGCACTTCGAGCAACTGCTTTTTGATGCCATCGAAAGCCTTTTAACATTCATCGTTCCATTTCCCAAAGGAGTTCTTTCTTAACAGCTTGAAGATCGGTTTGCAAGTCGTGGTTAACTGAGATATGAATCGGCTAATAAAATTGACTCTTCCCAAGAATCCATATATCTCTTTCTTTGTTCGAGACGCTGGCTAAGCTTTAATCTTGGCAGGGTCTATTTTAATGCCCCTGTTGCTTACGAGAAATCCTAGGAGTTTACCCGATTTGACGTCAAAGGCAGATTTTGCTAGATTGAGCTTCAGATTATACTTTCGAAGGCGTTCGAACAACTTTTTTAGTTGGGCCATGTGGTCTCCCTCTTTCCTTGATTTCACAATGATATTGTCTATATATACTTTAATCTCCTTATGCATCATGTCATAAAACAAAGCCATCATGGCTCTCTGATAAGTAGCTCCAACATTTGTAAGACCAAAGGTTAGACGTCTATAATAGAAGGTGCCCCAAGGGTTAATGAAAGCAGTCTTTTTTATCTTCTTCTATTACCATAATCTGGTGATAACCCGTAAAACAGTCGACAATGGAATACATCTCGAATTGAGTCGTGTTGTCGATTAGAATATGGATAAATGGCACTAAGAAGTCATCTTTGAGACTACCTTTGTTGAGATCTCTATAATCGACACATACTCGTATTTTCTCACCAGGCTTCGACACTGGCACCACATTAGAGAGTCATTCTGGATAAGTAGAGACCACAATGATACCTGCGTTGAACTGCTTGACGATTTCCTCTTTGACTTTCAAGCACCGTTCTGGTTTCAACTTCCTCAACTTTTGCTTAACTGGCCTAAACCCTTTTGTAATTGGCAAGTGATGGACAACTACCTCAGTGGATAGCCCAATCATATCTTTATGAGACCAGATAAAACTATTTTCGTATAAGACTAAGAGTTTGGTCATTTTGATTTTTTGGTCTGGCGTAAGGTCGGTTCCGATTTATAGTTCTTTGGGTTTATCGAGGGTTCCTATGTTGATGGTAAGGGTATATTGAGGGTTCCTATGTTGATGGTAAGGGTTTGTTCAAGGTTTGTCTTTGACTCATCCTTTGATTTTCTTAGGCACATCATCATAAATCATCTCTTCGTATTCAATACCCATCAAGTCAAAGTCTAGTTCTATATCGAAATCATAATCATCTTTTAAATTTGGAGAATCGTCAACAAGACTAGAACTATTCATATCAGGACACCAGACAATGAAACATAAATAACTTGTCATTTCACATATAGAATTGTTTTGGTACATGAGTTCCTTTGATAAAATGATGCATGAAAAGTAAATAAATAAGACAGAAAGCTAAACAAGTGGTAAATTTCCCAACACTTCCTGGGACCGTATGATCATCCTTATTTAGGATACCCTTTCCGGATCAGCATGGGCTCAACATCCCAATTATCGGTGGTCATATCGTCTTCAATGGCAGGGATGGAGGCCACCTTTATATCAGAAATTTCCTTGATGATAGCCATGACATGATCATTCTTTGATTTAACACACCACTTAGAGACATCCAAGATAGACCATTCGATGTAGGGAATAAGCTTTTGATTCTCAGATGAGCTTGCTTCATTGACTTTCCCTTTCCTCTTATCTTCAAGATCTTTCTTTGTAACCTCTTCTGGGACCTTTGATGACCCAGTATTGATCTTTTCTTCGACATGCTGGTTTATCTCAAGTAGGATGCTTTCGCTTTTGGCCCCTTTTCTTTGTGGGGAAGGATCAGTATTTCTTCTTTGTCATCTTGAATGGTCGGACTGGAAGTGGAATTGTTGACTCTAGGCATCAAAATGCCGGATAGCTGAAATGGAATTTTTTTATGAGGGTTCCTCCGTTTTAAGCCGTCAGAGTAGCCTAAGCCTACCTTCCCTCTCTGCATCCGCAATTAAATTGGATGAAGAATTCCTTAACTCTTCTTTCCCAACCCTTGGCCTAGTCGGAACTTTTTTGCCATCATCTTCTGGGCTACTGACATAACTTCTAAAGATACTCTTAGCTTTAATACCGGAGTCCTCAAAGGATGATAATTGGCTATGCTCACTTTAAATGCTTGAAAATCGGCTGGTTTGATCGCTTCATCCAACCCTATCATTAGGATGCTCCCTTTGACCTGTAGGGGATGATCTTGTTCTATAGATACAGTCACTATGTTCCTATTCGCAATATACTTCAATTGCTAATGAAGAGTTAAGGGTATTGCTCCGGCCATGTGAATCCAAGGCCTCCCCAATACTAGGTTGTACCTAGTCGTAATATTCAACACTTGAAAAGAGACATCAAATATGTAAGGCCCGATTTTTGAAGGTAATTCAACCTCTCCTACCGAATTCTTTCGCAAGCCATCAAAAGCTCTAACTACCACATGACTATCTCGAATGCGATTAGGATTAATGTCCATCCTTTCTAACGTGTCATATGGGCAAGTATTAA
The DNA here is from genome assembly GCA_034770075.1 of Aralia elata. Lineage (NCBI taxonomy): Eukaryota > Viridiplantae > Streptophyta > Magnoliopsida > Apiales > Araliaceae > Aralia > Aralia elata. Next base: position 889,830 of record JAVJAP010000089.1, on the reverse strand, counting down.
GAGTTGAACCTTCATCAATCAAGGCTGCTCCTAGCACAAATTCAGATGAAATGGCAGCGATGTGAAGAGGTTTGTGGTGCCCTGTCCCTTCGACTGGTATATCGTCATCTGTGAAAGATATTACATTATTGTCTAGGGTGTGACCCACTAGGTGGCCGAACCTCTTAGTATTCACCATTTGGGAAGATGAGCCTCCTCTAGGACTTTTAACAAGATTTGTCGATTTTCGAAAGTTAAGATCAAATCAAGGATGGATATTTGGGTCGGTGCTTCCTCTAACTTTTTTACTATCTCCACTTCGTTATGCCCCATTTCTTTAAAAATTCTATGGCCTTTCCTTCCGGAACCTTCTCAGTAGGCTTTTCCATCGGCTTAATCACTCGCTTTAGTAAACATAAAGGATTATTCTGCGGCAGGACTGCCCCGCAGTTCGTTGAACCACTTGATCCCCCTCTATAATTCCATGGGACTGCTTTCAGGTTAATGATCAGTTGTTGAGGGAGTACTGATAAAACTATTTGTTAAGATTTGGTCACTTCAATGAATTAACATTTCTAATGTCCTTAGTAAATCCCCGGATCACAATTGGTTCTCCTTTTGCGTCCCGCAGACTGGAGACCATAGCTATCACTTTATTTGATTCATCAGTTCTTCATAAGTATTTTAAAGAATTCCCGCCATCCCCTGGCGCTATCACGTTCACCTCAATCTTGCTCATTACTGGTGGTTTTCCCTAATCAATGAGGTCTTAGATCTTATGTTTCAATAACCAACATTCCTCGGTTAAATGCCCAAGAGAATTGGAGTGGTAAACACATACTTCGGAAGCAACATACCTTTTAAAACTAGGGTTTGGCAGGACTAACAAAGTTACGATCTTTCCTTCAGCTATTAGCATGGCCAAGATTTCTTCTTATAACTAGTGAGGGGGAAAACTCCTTATTTATCCTGACTGCCTTCTTCCGTGTCTTCTCAACGGACTTCATGGTTCTTTTCCTCTTCTTTTCCATCTTTTCGAGTTCTCTTTTTACCTTATCAAGCCATTTTGACTCCTCTTTCATCGTATTTCATACTCCTCTCAAGATACCATGATCATTTCTGACGAGGAGACCTCCGAATTCCCCAAATGCTCCATGTTTTCCTTGACCCAATTAGCGGCGGTGACAAGAATAAATGATCCAGCGGTAGTTGCTTTAATCAACTCCCCTGTGAGATGGTGTTGATACCTAAGTACATCCATTAGTGGGTTCATTTGCCACTCGATTATCTTTAACTCACCTCTTTTGACCATGCCCTCTTCCTTAACGTACCAATTCAGAAATTCGGTTTCCTGCTCGGTGGAGTAAGGGTCAATTCTTCAAATGCACATCTGATTTTGACGTGTACTACCGTCATCAGTTTCAATCATATTCAAGCCGGATCCATTATGGGTTGGCAGAGGATTGGTAGTAACATTGGGTTGCTCAGGCTGCTTTACCACAATGTTGTCACTCTCAATTAAATTCTGGATCTTATGCTTCAATGACCAGCAGTCTTACATATTGTGCCCCGAAGATCCTGAATGATAAGCACAACACTTGTTTGGATCATATCTCCTGCTCTTTGGTTCTGAGGTGGAGCTAACTCGATAATCTTTTTTTGGGCCACCAACAGTGCCAAAATATTTTTCAAAGAATCACCCAAAGGGGTGAACTCCCGATCTTGCTTATTCTCGAACCTTCTTTGTCTATCATGGTTTTGATTAAATGTAGGTTGTTGTTGTTACAGATTGTTCTCTTGCGTTCGGATTGGAGGATTGTTGTTGGGTCTTCTAGACATGCAAAATAAGGGATACATCTTCTTCTTTCTTTTTCTAGTTTCTCTTAGCAATGCTTCCGTAATTCCCTGCCTGGAGATGCTCAGTTACAGCTTCTAGAGCTATGAAGTCCTTGATTTTTCTAGACCATAAACCCATTTCAGCCTTATCCCCGTGCTTGATCATTTTTGAAAATGGCTTACCGATAGCCGTCAATACTCTCTCATAATAAGGCATTTCTTGGATATCAATGAACGTCATCACCATTTCATTCTCATCCATGGGAGGGTTTACCTAGGTTGCCACCTTCCTCCATCTCTAAGAATAATCCTGAATAGACACGTTAGTTGTTTCTTGATTCTAGACATCTGGTAACAATCCGGAACCATCTGGAACTGAAAACTGTACTGAGTCAAGAAGGCATGGGCCAAATCCTCCCAGTTATGGATCTTGGCATTGTCAAGTTGGGCATACCAAGTTCTTGCTTCTTTAGTTAGACTCTTCTAAAACAACTACATCCTTAAACTTTCATTTTTGGTATAGGATCCTAATTCTCCTATCTATACTTTCAAGTGGGTGTAAGGATCCTCCGACCCATTGTACTTTTCAAAATCTGGTACTTGAAACTTGTCTGGATGTTTGGCACCGAAAAATATGCAAAGGTCAGAGTAATTAACAATGCCATATGATCCTACTCCTTTCATAAAGCGCAGGATATCTTATATTTGTTTTATCTTCTTCTTGATAATTTTGTCCTCCTTATCTTTGAGTACATTGATCACCTCCTTCATTTGAGCTTTGTTCGGAACACCAACTATTTGTCTACTGCCAAACTGAAACACAGGAGTGAGAATTTGTATGTTGTTGGTTTTTGCAGGGCTATGATTCCCTCCTTGTATAGATGATTCAGGCTGTGTGTTTAGCGTCGGTTCTTATGTCTACTGCATTGTATCTTCCTCTTTAACTTACACATTTGAAGCTTTTTTTGTCACCAATGACTTTTCACGGGTAGCATGATCTTCTTCAACTTTTACCTCCCTCGGCTGAACTCGCTCCCTATGCACCTTAGAAGTGTTTTGTGGCTGCAACCAATGTGCCTCTGACCTATCTAACCCCTTATAAACCTCCTCTATAATGTCCTCCGTTGCCTCCCTAGGTTGGACTCGCTCCCTCTGTTGGTCGATTTAGCTATCGATAAACACACACGTGCAAGTATACACGGTCAACAAGTAATATATGATAAGATATGAGTCGAACCCACAGGGAATTGTGACAAATAATAACCAAGTACCAATCGTCTATCAAATTGATCTAATTTAAACAATGAAGATTTGATAATTTGTTGATTGGTTGAGTTCACAAGTCAAATAATGAGTAAAGTGCGATAAAATATCAAGATAAAAGGGTCTAAGATTACAATTTCCCCCAACACGTCATTTGAATCTCCTAACTCTCTCTTTTCATTTAGTTATAGCATACGAATTGACAACCGAGAAGTCAAAACTACATAAGAGCCTCTGTCGATGGTCAATCACGAATCTTCCTAAGCGGTGTATAGGTATATGTCTATCCTATACACTATCAAGAGACTAATTTCAGGAATGATTACTAGACACGTGTCACCAAATCTAAATAATCCTCCCTTCAATTACCAACTTTCACGTCGGAAGTCATTAAGACTAGATTCTCAATAGGTTTGCATGCGGTAATTAGGTATATATCTATCCCAACTACTATCAAGATACCTATTATTGCAGATAATTAATAAGACACATGTCACTTAATCCAATTAATAACCCACAACAATCTATACTTTCGCATGTTATCATAACTAGGTCTTAACCTATAATCCGTTCGTCAAGTTCATATAGGTTCCCACGGTAATTACGGGCCAAGCAATTAATCTAGAAGCAAAGGTTATGACAATCAATTCACACATGCATAACTAAAATCAATAGAGAGAGAATTCAATTCAAATTAAGTGTTGGGTTCCATTGCAATCTTAGAATAGAAGGTTAGTTCATTATAGCTACAATAAACATCATTTTCAATTGATACATTGTCAAATTCGAATTACAAAGAAGGTAGAAATCTAGAAATGAAACCACTTTTGGAGCTATTGAGTTGGTGTTCCTTTGGTTGCTGATGGTTGCGCCTGGGCCGCACGCTGGCCGCACGCCCACGCCTGCCGCTCCGTACGCCCGCGCCCGCACGCCAGCGCGCGCGCCCGCGCCCAGCGCCTGGGCCGCACGCTAGCCGCACGCCGTGCACGCTTCCCAACGCCGTGCACGCCCAACTTCCGAATGTCATCAAATTAAGCCCCGAGCATCGCCAAACATAAATTTCACCGTGTTATCATCCGGGCACGGAAATCTAGGCATGGGCTTGCCCACGTGGCTTGGCCGACGCCGCACGCCGTGCACGCTTTCCGACGCCGTGCACGCCCAATCACCAAATGTTGTCAAAATAAGCACCGAGCGTCGCCAAGCGTAAATTTCCATCATACTACCATTCGGGCACAGACGTCCGGGGCACGGACATTTAGTCAATACAAACGGCGATCCGAGCTGTCATTATTTCAATTCCTACAAACATAATAAAAATGCATCAAAGCAACATAAAACATGTAAAATTAACTAAAAACTAATTTATGTAGAAATAAGATAAAATTACATAAAAACCATATAAAGTACCTAAAGACTTGCAAATTATCAAGGCCAAAAGTACCCAAATTGTGTGTATAAAACGCACTCATCAAATACCCCCAAACTTAAATCTTTGCTTGTCCTCAAGTAAACATAGATATACTAATTTATTAACATAAACACAAACAACAACTGAATTAGAAGAGAACGACTCCAAGAATTGGCCTCAAGGGAAAAAGATCAAAAGGGGCCCAAGAACAACGTAAAGTTACAACTAAACAAAATTTCTAAACTCACTGCTACTCAAGATCTCAGGAATGTGTGTGTGTGAGTGTGCTATCTATTTATGTGAGTTAGGAAAGAGCTAACTCATGAACTCAATATATGAGGGGTTATACTATAAATCTACAAACTCATCATTACCTTGATAAATACCAAACAAGACGACCATAAAAGAAAGGGGGTTCCCAAGAGATTATTGCAGTAGTGAGTAATCACACTGGTGAGTGCGTTTTACGCTCCGTCTCACCTTAACTAATTGCATGACCGTGCAATGTCTAATCACATTAGGCTATTCAGAGCTACCCATGTAACGAGTGTTTGATCAATGACTCCCAAGCCAGATGGCTTTAGGGCATTAGGTGTAAAACACCCCTGAGGATCTATTAACTCGAGTAGCAATGGCCACGTAATTAAACTTGGTCAACCAATAATATAAATTTATTATTATTATTATTTTATTTTTTTTCTTTTCTCTTTTTTTTTTTTTCATTATTTCCCCCAAACTTATATGAAAGTCTAAAATAAGCATAAAAGGTTGCAGACGTGAGTTCAGTACATTTCAAGTATAATCCCCCAAGCGTTTAAGTAAATGAGATTTCTCAATACTAACTAACTAAACAAGTACACAGTGTACAAGAGGAGCTGAAATAACAAGAGTAGAGTGGTTAGCCAGAATGTTAAGAAGTAACTAAACATGCTCAAGCCTTACCTTAGATGAAAACACAATAACTAGCAGAATATCATTGGCCGTTCTTGTAGCATGACACGACTTAGACGAAATAAAATAACTACATTATACTACCACCCCCAAACTTAAAATAAACATAGTCCTCGATGTTCATAATAGACAGAATTTAAAATAGAAAACTTCACTGAGGGTAATCAAGCAACACCATCCGCACTGTTGCTATTTGCGTGGTTGCCTCCAGTTGCATCATCACTCGAATCAAGGTCATATTCCGGGAACATAGGTGTCGTTGGGAATTGGACTGCAAGGGGCCCGGTATTGAACCCGTTGTTGTTGATCACCTTTGTGGTAACCTTATAAAAATCGGAAGTATAATTACACAATGAATTGACCTGTTGAATCGAATGATTAATGCGCCTAGACATGCGCCTATGTTCACGTTCCCCCTCCCGGGCTTCCTTTTCTCTTTCTTGCGCATTCCGCTGCATTTCAGCCCTCATCTCTTGATTTTCGCGCCGAAGCTCACGCATCTCAGCAATAAGTACGTCAATTGAAGAGCTAGATGGCTCAGGGTGCTCGATGCTAAGTGGTGGGTTGGCCTCATCTTCCTCAGTTTCTGGAGGATGCAATGAAGGTAAGTATCCAGCACCATGCTCCTCCAGCGCCCCACCCCTCCAAACCTTGTAGTGGCGAATAGCTTGGCTGTCGATAGGCGTCAAGGGGGGTTGAAGTATCTCACTTGTGTTCCACTTGACCTTTGCCAACTTGCATAAACCACAGATCAGTGATGGGTGTGGCAATCCACCTGTAGACTTTCCGTTAGCATTTTGCACTATGGAATTGCGAATCAGTCTACCCACGTTGATGCTGCGCCCCGTAACCAACGTAAATAAGATCAGTGCCCGCATCGGAATCACTTGTGTTGCGTGGGTGGTTGGCCAAAGCTTGGCGTTTATGAAGTATAACCAAGCCTTCCCATACTTGCTTAAATCACCTTGTCGTAGATGCAATGGCTCGTCCCCTCTCATTGTCCACCGGGCGCCAGGCTTACATAAGGTTGCAATAATTTCATTCCAATTAGGCTTTTCGGTTCCCAACCTAGTGAGCTCATCTGTGCCATGGCTTCGAGGAAGTTTATAATATTCTTCAATGCTTCGCTTGCCAAAAGACACCATTTTGCCCCGAACCATGACTACATAATCGTCAGCCTCCATGGCATTGGCATAAAACTCTCGGACGATTGATATACATGCGGGCTCGGGTTGTGCGGCGAAAGTCTGCCATCCCCTTCCCTAAATTATGTTAGCAATGCCAAATTCATTAGTCTCGTGTGGAAGAATACCCCTCTCAGGAATTAATGTTTTGGTGGCCATGATAGTGTGGTAACGCACGGATGCCTCCGCACTAACGAACTTTTTCTTGTCATAGGCTATGGTTGGTTTGGATGATGAAGATTCACCCCGTTGACGTTTGGGAGCCATACCAGAAAAAACTTAAATCAAATTACCCAAAATAGCCAAGAATCCTCTCACAGACAAATGATCGAACAGGTGGTGTGCATTCTTTAGAATCGCAGTTGTAAGTTCAATGGGTAGCGCGCCTAACCCTCCACAAAGCCTTGCAATGGGAGCTAGCTATGTACCTGCTAAAAAAAATCACCAAAACACAGCACCCAAGCAAGAAAATTTGCAATTTAAAGCCCTTAGTTACCTTTTCTTGGAAAACATTTGAAAAGCCATGGAAATCTTTCAAAACCTTCAAATTCTTGATGAAATCCAAGTTAGAAGATGAAATTGATGATGGGTTGTCGTGAGTGGGTGCCAATTTGAAGTAATGATGCACGAAATTTAGTTTGGGAACAAAGCATGCAAGTTGGCTAAAGAGTTAGAGGAGAGAGATATAAGAATGGGTGGAATTAAATGAGCCAAATGAAGCTTTAAAAGTTCATGCCCCAGCTGCCTGGTGCGGCCGCACAGCATGGGGCGCGCCCCGCGCGCGCCTGCTGGGCGCCCAGCCCGCGTGCCACTTGCTGCTCGTCCCGCCCGCCTGCTACGCCCGCTGCGCCTAGCGCCTGCTGCGCGCGCGCGCCCGCGTGCGCCCCGCCGCGCCCGCGCCTGCCGCCTGCCAGCGCCCAAGCCAACGCCGAGTGCTAGCGCACATGTGCTGCGCCTGGGGCGCGCGCGCGCCCGCAGCGGCGCCTGCTGCGCCCGCGCCTACTGCCTGACTGGGCTGCTGGGCGTGCTGCTGCTGGCGTGTTGTCGGCGTTTCGCTGACATGCTTCGCTCAAATGCTAAAATTTGATGAAAATACCTACACGTAGCAACACAATTAACAAAGTTAGAAACAATTAATGATAAAAATTATATTTTTCTAAATATTTTTTTTTTTTTTTAACAACTCATGAATTAAATCTAAACAATGGGTTGCCTCCCATTTAGCGCTTGATTTAGAGTCTTCAGCCTGACTCTTCCCCACTCATTTCGGATTGACGAGACTAATTGAGGTCTTTTGGCGTTCAATGTCGCCACCCCAATAGTGCTTAATTCTTTGTCCGTTCACCTTAAACAATTGGTTTGTCTTATCATCCCGCAGTTCAATTGCACCATGCGGAAAAACATGATTGATATAGAATGGCCCTGACCATCGTGATTTGAGTTTACCGGGAAATAGCTTCAACCGAGAGTTGTAAAGTAGGACGGGTTGTCCAACCTCAAACTTCTGATCGAATATCTTCTTATCGTGCCACCTCTTAACTCTCTCCTTATAGAGCTTTGCATTCTCATAGGACTGGAGACGGAACTCATCCATCTCATTGAGTTGTAAGAGGCGTTTCTCTCCCGCGGCATTCAAATCAAAGTTTAGCTTCCAGATGGCCCAATAAGCGCTGTGTTCAAGTTCCACCGGTAGATGACATGCTTTCCCATACACAAGCTGATATGGTGACATCCCGATTGGAGTTTTATATGCCGTCCTATACGCCCATAAGGCGTCATCAAGCTTCAATGACCAGTCCTTTCTATCCGGGTTGACAACCTTCTCTAAAATCCTTTTCACCTCTCTATTGGATACCTCCACCTGACCACTTGTTTGAGGATGATAGGCCGTGGCAATTTTATGGGTTACCCCATATTTAGCAAGAAGGGCATTAAAGTTCTTGTTACAAAAGTGCGACCCTTCATCGCTAATTATTGCACGCGGAGTTCCGAATCTTGTGAAAACATTTTTTCGAAGGAACTTTAGCACCACTTTGGCATCATTGGTGGGTGTCGCTGCTGCTTCAACCCATTTTGACACGTAATCTACAACCACAATGATATACAAATTGTTGAACGAAGAGGGAAACGGGCCCATAAAATCGATACCCCAGATGTCAAATATCTCGACCTCTAAGATTGTGGTTAGTGGCATCTCATGACGCCTGGAAATGTTCCCTACTCTTTGACATCGATCGCATTTCAGCACAAACACATGGGCGTCCTTGAACAGGGTTGGCCAATAAAAACCAGATTGAAGCACCTTCGCCGCTGTTCTTTCTCCGCCATAGTGCCCACCAAAAGCTGAGGCATGACAATGTTGCAAGATACTTTCCATCTCAGATTGAGGTACGCACTTCCGGATCAGTTGGTCAGCACATTGCTTAAACAGAAAAGGTTCGTCCCAGAAATAATGCTTCACATCGTGCAAGAATTTCCTTTTTTGTTGATAGCTCAGCTCGGGTGGTAAGACATGGCTCACCACATAGTTGACATAGTCAGCATACCATGGCACCTCATGAGTGATGGCGAAAAGCTGTTCATCCGAGAAAAATTCATTAATCATGACATCGTCTCCCGCCTCATGGTCTGCATTTTCCAGCCTAGACAAATGATCCGCCACTTGATTCTCGGTTCCCTTCTTATCTCTAATCTCAAGATCGAACTCTTGAAGCAATAAAACCCATCGAATCAAGCGTGGCTTTGCGTCCTTCTTTGCTATTAAGTACTTAATGGCAGAATGGTCCGTGTACACAATGACCTTGGTGCCAATGAGATAGGCACGAAATTTGTCAAAGGCATACACGATAGCAAGCAATTCCTTCTCCGTTGTTGTGTAATTAAGTTGAGCTCCAGTTAGTGTCTTGCTAGCATAATATATCACATGAAAGACCTTGTCCTTGCGATGGCCCAATACAGCACCAACTGCAAAATCGCTAGCGTCGCACATCAATTCGAACGGAAGATTCCAATCCGGGGCCACGATAATAGGTGCACTTACAAGCTTCTTCCTGAGTAACTCAAAAGCCTCTAAACATGCATGATCGAAGACAAAAGGAGTGTCTTTCTCAAGGAGACTACACAGCGGTTTTGAAATTTTTGAGAAATCCTTGATGAACCGCCTATAAAATCCAGCATGTCCAAGGAAACTACGGATTCCCTTGACGTTGGTTGGTGGAGGAAGCTTCTCAATGGTCTCGATCTTGGCCTTATCAACCTCCAGCCCCTTTGAAGATACTCTATGTCCCAAAATAATCCCTTCTTGCACCATGAAGTGGCATTTCTCCCAATTAAGCACCAAATTTGTCTCAACACATCGTTTCAGCACTTTCACAAGGTTTTCTAGGCATAAGTCGAATGAATCTCCAAAAATCGAGAAATCGTCCATGAAAACCTCCAATCCTTGCTCAACCATATCAGAGAATATAGCCATCATACATCTTTGGAAGGTGGCGGGTGCGTTGCATAACCCAAATGACATTCTTCTGAAAGCAAAGGTCCCATATGGGCAAGTGAACGTCGTTTTCTCTTGATCTTCGGGGGGCAATGGCAATTTGGTTGTAGCCCGAGTATCCATCCAAGAGACAATAGAATTCATGTCCCGCCAAACCTGTCTAGCATTTGATCAATGAATGGGAGCGGAAAATGATCCTTGCACGTAGTCTTGTTCAACCTTCTGTAGTCCATGCAAACCCTCCATCCGGTGACAGTTCTAGTTGGGATCAACTCGTTGTTTTCATTAGACACCACTGTCATGCCCCCCTTCTTTGGAACACATTGCACTGGACTGACCCATGGACTGTCTGAAATGGGATAGATGATGCCGGCATCAAGCAATTTGATAATTTCCTTCTTGACCACCTCCTTCATGACGGGGTTCAATCTACGCTGATGCTCAACCACAGGTTTGGCCTCATCTTCCAATATGATCTTGTGCATACAAAAAGCGGGGCTAATTCCCTTGATGTCGGCAATGGACCAACCTAGGGCTGTTTTGTATTCCCGTAGCACTCTTAGCAATTTGTTTTCCTGCACATCATCAAGTGAAGCAGACACAATAACAGGCAAAGTACTAGCATTACCCAAATAAGCATACCTCAAATGGATTGGCAATGGTTTGAGCTCCAAAATAGGTGGCTCCTCCCATGAGGATTTTGCAATGGTACTAGAGCTGCTTGGTCTATCTAATGGTTCAAATAGTTGCTTAAACTTGATAAAACGTGGGGGAACATTCAGCACATTTACCATTTCGTTAGGAAATAGAGGTTCACTCTCAAGTGATTCTCCTAGCAATTCTTCAAAAGGGTCAACTTCATATGTTGCTGTGAACACCTCTTTCCACCGCCTCGTCAATCAAGTCTATCCTGAAACATTCATCCTGCACATTAGGAAAATTTCATTGCTTTAAAAAACGTTAAAAGTTACCTCTTTGGTCTTGGACACGCATGGTTAGCTCTCCTTTTTGCACATCAATCAAAGTTCTGCCTGTGGCTAAAGAATGGGCGCCCAAGGATGATAGGTATCTCCCTGTCTTCTTCGAAATCAAGGACAATGAAATCCGCTGGAAAAATAAACTTGTCCACCTTGACAAGCACATCTTCTACTATGCCTCTTGGGTATGTGAGAGACCTATCCGCAAGTTTGCAATGTAACATTTGTAGGTTTTTGCCTCACTTAATCCCAGCTGTTGATAAATTGAGGAGTGGCATTAGATTGATGCTTGCCCCCAAATCACATAGGGCCTTGCCAAAGAATTGGTTACCAATTGTGCAAGGAATCGTGAAACTCCCCGGATCTTTCAACTTTGGTGGTAACTTCCTTTGTAATACAGCACTACATTCTTCGGTTAGTGCCACCGTCTCAAACTCCTCAAGCCTTCTCTTTCTTGACAAGATTTCTTTCATGAACTTCACATAACTAGGCATTTGTTCCAATGCCTCAGCGAATGGGATGTTTATGTGCAATTTCTTGAAAACCTCCAAGAACTTAGAGAATTGCTTTATCCAACTTTAATTTCTGCTGACGTTGTGGAAACGGGCATGGTGGATACATAGGGGACTTGCTTGCTCCCCACTGGTTTTTGGCACTGGCTCTTTTTCCTTTTCTTCTTCTTTTCTCTTTTCTTCCTCTTTCTCCCCATTCACATCCTCGACCACCGCTTCAGCTGGAACCTCATTCACAACTTCCGGTAGCTCCTTCCCACTTTCTCAAAGTCACAGCCTTGCAATGCTCCTTACCATCTCTTTTCGGATTAACTTCAGTGTCACTAGGTAAGGCACCAGGGGGACGGATATTCATGGCGCTTGCAATCTGCCCAAGCTGAAGCTCTATATTCCGTATCGAAGCGCTATGTTGTGCAAACCAATTGAGCCAATAACTCGTCCCCACTAGGCTTTTTCTCCTGTTGTGGCAAAGGTGGGGTTGGGGCTTGTTGGTGTGATTTGGGTTTGATGGTGTGATTGAGTTTGATTTTGGAATCCTGGGGGATATTGATGCCTAGGAGCTGAATATTGGGTTTGGGTGTTATTGTTGTTGCTCCATGAGAAATTTGGGTGATTTTTCCATCCAGGATTGTAGTGATTGGATGTGGGGGTTGTGTTGCTGTCTATTGTAATTACCAACGAACTGTACGGATTCTGCATTTGATGGGGCATTGCTCGGTAGGATGATTTCCAACACACAACTCACAGGTTTCAGAAATGCTCTGCACAGAATGAGTTCCTAAATTTTTCACTTCCTTTGTGAGCGCGGCCAGCTGTGCGGTAATTGAGGTGAGATGATCCACCTCAAATTTTCCTGCTGCCTTTTGTGGCATTTTCCTCTCCGAAGGCCATTGATAAATATTTGCAGCCATGGTTTCCAATAGTTTGTAGGCTTCCGCAAAAATTCTTCCCCATTAAACTACCACCTGCAGCTGCGTCAACACTAGATCGAGTGGCGTTCGTCAACCCATTATAAAAAATCTCAACTTGCAACCATTGAGGTAAAACCATGGTGTGGACATCTCCTAATTAGATCCTTGAACCTTTCCCAAGCTTCATACAAGGACTCGGAATCGTATTGAACAAACGAAGTGATGTCATTCCTCAATCTTGCAGTTTTCGGCGGGTGGGAAAAACTTTGCCAAAAATTTCTGGGCTAAGTCATCCCACTTAGTAATTGAGCCCGAGGGGAGCGAATGTAACCAACTCTTTGCCTTGTCACGGAGTGTGAAAGGAAAAAGTCGGAGTCTAATCGCATCATCAGTCACTTGAGTGTACTTGAATGTGTCACAAATTTCCAGAAAACTCACCAAATGAGCATTTGGGTCGTCATTGGGCAACCCACCAAACTGCAAACAGTTTTGAACCATTTGGATGGTTCCGGGCTTAATTTCGAAGTGATTGGCCTCAATGGCTGGCCTGGAAATGCTTGAGTGCAAATCTGTGACAAGAGGCATGGCGTACTCCCTCAAGGTTTTAGGCTCCTCCTCAGCCATGGTATCTTGATTGGGTATACCCCGAACTCGTTCTCTACGTAGTCGTCGAATATTTCTCTCGATCTCGGGATCGTAAGGAATTAACTCAAGATCACGTGAGCGTGGCATACAAATCAAGAATACCTACAAAACAAAATGAAAATTATATACAAGTCTAAAAAGAGACCAAGTTGAATGGAATTGATATTGGTATAATTATTAGAAAACAATTCCCCGGCAACGGCGCCAAAAAACTTGTTGGTCGATTTAGCTATCGATAAACACACACGTGCAAGTATACACGGTCAACAAGTAATATATGATAAGATATGAGTCGAACCCACAGGGAAATTGTGACAAATAATAACCAAGTACCAATCGTCTATCAAATTGATCTAATTTTAAACAATGAAGATTTGATAATTTGTTGATTGGTTGAGTTCACAAGTCAAATAATGAGTAAAGTGCGATAAAATATCAAGATAAAAGGGTCTAAGATTACAATTTCCCCCAACACGTCATTTGAATCTCCTAACTCTCTCTTTTCATTTAGTTATAGCATACGAATTGACAACCGAGAAGTCAAAACTACATAAGAGCCTCTGTCGATGGTCAATCACGAATCTTCCCTAAGCGGTGTATAGGTATATGTCTATCCTATACACTATCAAGAGACTAATTTCAGGAATGATTACTAGACACGTGTCACCAAATCTAAATAATCCTCCCTTCAATTACCAACTTTCACGTCGGAAGTCATTAAGACTAGATTCTCAATAGGTTGCATGCGGTAATTAGGTATATATCTATCCCAACTACTATCAAGATACCTATTATTGCAGATAATTAATAAGACACACGTCACTTAATCCAATTAATAACCCACAACAAATCTATACTTTCGCATGTTATCATAACTAGGTCTTAACCTATAATCCGTTCGTTCAAGTTCATATAGGTTCCCACGGTAATTACGGGCCAAGCAATTAATCTAGAAGCAAAGGTTATGACAATCAATTCACACATGCATAACTAAAATCAATAGAGAGAGAATTCAATTCAAATTAAGTGTTGGGTTCCATTGCAATCTTAGAATAGAAGGTTAGTTCATTATAGCTACAATAAACATCATTTTCAATTGATACATTGTCAAATTCGAATTACAAAGAAGGTAGAAATCTAGAAATGAAACCACTTTTGGAGCTATTGAGTTGGTGTTCCTTTGGTTGCTGATGGTTTCCAACTCTCCGCCTTGGCCTTGCAATTCTTCTTGATTGAGTTCCTTGGCTTTTGGCTTGATTTAGCTTGATTTGCAGCCTTGAGCTCTGTTGGTTGATGTATTTTGTAGCCTCCCTCTCTCTAGATCCCTGATATGTAGCTTAGAAGATATTATTTATAGCCTCCATCAAGAAACCCTAGCCAAAATCGGACAAAATGGAGCTCAGATCGCACTATGGTTGTGTCAGATCGCACTCAGCACGGCGTTGCGCGCCCGCACGCCAGCGCGCGCCCGCGCCCAGCGCCTGGGCCGCACGCTGGCCGCACGCCGTGCACGCTTCCCAACGCCGTGCACGCCCAACTTCCGAATGTCATCAAATTAAGCCCCGAGCATCGCCAAACATAAATTTTCACCGTGTTATCATCCGGGCACGGAAATCTAGGCATGGGCTTGCCCACGTGGCTTGGCCGACGCCGCACGCCGTGCACGCTTTCCGACGCCGTGCACGCCCAATCACCAAATGTTGTCAAAATAAGCACCGAGCGTCGCCAAGCGTAAATTTCCATCATACTACCATTCGGGCACAGACGTCCGGGGCACGGACATTTAGTCAATACAAACGGCGATCCGAGCTGTCATTATTTCAATTCCTACAAACATAATAAAAATGCATCAAAGCAACATAAAACATGTAAAATTAACTAAAAACTAATTTATGTAGAAATAAGATAAAATTACATAAAAACCATATAAAGTACCTAAAGACTTGCAAATTATCAAGGCCAAAAGTACCCAAATTGTGTGTATAAAACGCACTCATCACCCTCCTACACTCCATAGGCTTTTGAGGTTGCTCACTATGTCTATGATAAAATCTATTATGATGCCTCTCATACTCCTTGTGATAGTCTTCCACACTCCGACTACCTTGTTTAAGATTATGCACATTCCTGAATAGATCTCAGTAGTAGTGGCTTAGTACAAACCGCTTTTTCATCACAACTTTCATCTCCTCCCAAGTTTCAATCGGACGCTCTCCATATCTCCTCATGTTAATCATCAGCTGATCCCATCAAGTGATGGCATAGTTAGAAAACTCCGTGGCTGCAAGCTAAACTTTCTTATGCTCCGAATAGTTATGGCAGTCAACCACCTACTCCATCTTCTTTTCCCATTCTAGGTACGCCTCGGGATCGCTCCTTCCTTGAAAGGATGGAATCTTCATCTTAATACTATCCAAGTTGATATCTTCTCGATTCCGTTCTCCTCTATCACTTGCTCCATGTCTCCTTTGAATAAAATCAGAATCACAATCCTTTTCCTCACTAAACCTACCTTCATAGTAAGCCTTTTTCCTCTGTCCTAGCTCCTCTAGGCTGCACTCTTCCCCTTCTACGTACACCAGGAGGGTTTTGAGACTGTTCTCCTCGTGCAACGCTCATCTAATCAATTTGTTCATGCATTCGTTCCATTTCCATCTCCTTCATCAGATTAGCCATTTCGGCCATTTGCTTCTTAAAACTTTCAAACTCTTCTCGAGCAATAAGAACGGGATCCGGAGTTGGAGTTTCTGATGTGGACATTTTGATAGGTGGAGATCTCACTTATTGGGCTTACAGATGGGTTTTAGGACCAATCTACAAATAAATTGACAAAGTTTAGTTTTGAAAAATGGAAAAATGGATGCATGCTAATATGAATGGGTTTTTATAGATTTTTAATCTTTTCCTGCAAGACGGGGGTTAGCGTTTATTTATCATGACAGGATTATGACAAGATTATAACGATATAGAAAAATATAAGAAAATGCTCTTTTATTTTTTTGCTTTATCAATATGATGGGGTTAGACGTGATGACATTCAGATATATGCACATAAAAAGTAAGAGGGCATGAAGAGACTTCCCGTAACGTTAGATTTTTCTGAGGCTAACCTACCCTAGGATTACTCTTGCAGGCTTTTTGGCATGAAGGTTCCCAGGTCTTCGCAACTTACACAATGAGAATAAATCTGATCTTTCGATTAGAGTGGATCTAAGTAGATGTCTTTCCTGAGACTAGCCGGGGAACACCCTTTTAAGTCTAGTAATGAGCATCTGACAGGTTCGTCTCTCGATGGAGGAATTACACAACATATATTCACATACATTCATCGTTTCTCACCGTATGCATATGATGATATTGTGCAAAGCATTAAAATTTAGGAATAGTATAAGGCATCCAACACAATATACAATTAAACCATTCACATAACACACATATTATGAAAGGAAAATATCAATACTGAACGTGGCTTAAGCCCTCTTAAAAAGGATCCCCAGTAGAGTTGCCATTTATTGACGTCGAGATTTTTTCGATTTTAGGTTTTTATTATAGATCGTGGATTTAATGGGTGATTTTCGAAAAAGCCGACTTAATGTCGACGGGGTTTAAAAGTTTGATTTTAAAGTGGACTAATTAGATAGAGTCACCAGTTAGTAAAGATTTAAATGGATGTGCCAACTCATTCGTACTTTTAGGTTTTGATAATCGAGATGACCCATCGTGTGACTCCGTAAAATTAGTCCGCAATCGAGATTCATAGAATTACGGGGCTTGTTTAAGTGAGGAAAAGGTATTAGGCACCCCCCGACTTTCGTGAAACACGTTTACTGCTTTCCTAACGTTTTCCTTAAAAGTTCAAATGGATTGCCTCGAGGGTCGTGATGTGTGTTTGTGTTCTGTGACTATATGAATTGTGTTGTTGGAGAAAATCTAGGGTATTGTCTCCTAGAGCTAATTTTGATTTTGTAATTTGAAATTGAAATCTAGGGTATCGTCTCCTATATTTGAATCGAATTATGAAACATAAGGTGTCGTCTCCTATGTCGTCTAAGTTGAAAGTTAGGGTGTCGTTTCCTAGAATTGAGTCGAATCGTAAAATATAAGGTGTCGTCTCCAATGTTTTTTAAGTCAAAATCTAGGGTATCGTTTCCTAGAGTCAAGTCGTGAAATGTAAATAACCTAGGACCATCTCCTAAGGTCAAGTCATGGAATCTAGGGTGTCGTCTCCTAAAATCAAGTTGTGAAATATAAATAACCTAAGGGTCGTCTCCTAAACTCAAGTCGTGGAATTTAAGGTGTCGTCTCCTAAAATCATCAAAGTCTTGGTTGGTGCATTATCTTGAAAGCAACTTTTGAGCCTCTTTGAACCGATGCACGAAAGATTCGATTTGAAGGAAAATTTTTGTTTTAGTTTCATTCGACAAGAAATTAAAAGTGTTGTTTAAGTAAAAAATTATTTTACAAACCCTTCGTCAAACAAGAATCAAGACTCTTTATTACTTCCAATTTTAACCTAGAAGTAATTTAATAACCTAGTTTGATTCAATTTTTAAAAGATTTTTGCAATTCCATTTGAAAATCGTTTAGGGTCGAAATGTAAAACCAAGCATAAAAAACAGGGTTGGAGCTACCCATGGACATGTAAGCCATCTAAATAACTCCAAACACCTCAAAATAACAAAATCCACAATCAAGGGGCCTTAAACCCAATTTTCATGGGATGGAAACCCTCGCTATTATTTTAAGACCCGGATTACATTTACAATGATTGAATCATAAAATTACAACTGTTAACTATGTCCATTGTGGGAATATCTTTCAATTCCCTTTAAACACGATGTTTAAAGGCCTTGAATTTATTCCTAGGCTCACAGGATTCGTAATCACACCCAACAACTCATCGTGATCTATAAACAGAGTTTAGAGTTTCGGAAAGGACTTTCATAAACCCTAAATCCATAGATCTTACCACAAATCAACAATATCACAGTTATATCATTAACTATATCGTAGGAATCGAATTATATAACTAACTATCATCGAAATCACAAGGATCTGTCACTTATCAACGAGGCCTATTAAAGGAATTTAGAATCTAGGGAATAAAACCCATAGATCTAGAAAATAACATATCGAGATCTAATCAGGAATATATCCTAGATTGGCTAGAAGGAGATTCTATTCGTGAGAATTCCTCGGTGGTCAAAAGGTAGGATCCTCTCACCACTAGATATTAATCTAGGATATTTGGGTGACCTAGAAATCAAAAAGAAACGACTCTCAAGAAAAAATAATCAATAAAAAAGAGTCAAATCGAAGTCAAAATCGATAAATCACTAAAATAATATCCTCGGTTAGTTAGGAGGAGATTTTATCCATAAGAAATCCTATCTAACCGTCCATAATCCCAAAAATAGGATCCAAACACCTCTTAAAGTAATCTAGGATGTTAGGAGAGCCTAGAATCGAAGAAATAATCGAAAACAACAAAGCGCAAGCACAACAATCGACAAAACAAGCTAGATCTATATTGAATGACCGTTAAAATGACTTTATAAGTTGGTTAAGAGTAATTTCTATAGTGAGAAACCCTCTCTAACTACCCATGACTCAAAATAGGATCCACACACCACTAGATATGATTTAGGATGCTAAGAGAGCCTCAAATGAAGAAATAATCATAAACAAACAAAGTCCAAGCACAATAATCGACAAAATAAGCTAGATCCAAGTTAGATATATAGTGTAGAGATCAGAGATGGACCTTGGGAGTAGGAGTTTCTTCCTCCTTAAGCTTTGTATGGATAGTTTGATTATAGATTTATAGAAGATTTGATGAGAAAAACTAGATTTAGATCTATTTTAGAGAGCTTTTTCTCTTACTTTCACTATTTCTCTGTCTAGATAACACATTTTCTCTCTCTAAAATGTCTTCTCCTCCAAGAAAATAAGCCAAAGCACCTATTTATAGCCACCCTAGGCCTGCTGCAAGTGGACCTGTGGCAGCCCTAGGGTGGGGCCCACCTGTCTCATTTTTCGTGTCGCGACGTCGATTTTTCGTGTTGTGTACTAAAATATCCATAACTTTCAAACGGCATGAGTTAGAAAATGTGTCATATCAATCAAGAAAGTTCTTTTCAAGAACTACACAATGGCATCAAGTTTGATCAATTTCAGATTCGAAAAGATAGAAGAAAAAAAAAGAGAAAAACCATCCTTCGGTAAATGTCGACTAGTCGTTCGTCTTCTTTTCTTTAGCTTGTCGCTTAGAGGTCATTGTGCGAACTCCAAAGAATCGGTCTGAGCCTTGTCATCTTTGCTTTGACATTCTTATCTTGAGGTCAAATGACGTTATTTCCCTCCTGTCATTGTTAAGAAAAATATGTGCAAATTTTGGGTGTCTATACCAGCGTTTACAGCGTTTGTAACGGTAGCGTTTGCAGCGTTTGGACCTCTAAACGCACCGCACCAATTTTGGTGCGTTATATTTAAGGCCTAAACGCTGCATTTGTAAGTTAATTAAATAATCTACGCTTAAAATAAGTTGCTACTAAACGAATAAGATTTTCAAGTACGTTTGAACTTCCAAATGCTCTAAAATGGACCAAACACGACAAACGCTAAGTAACCAAACATACACTAAGTGAGGATATGAATGTCAGTCTATATTGCCTCTTGTGTGAGTGGACACATGTCACAGTGCAATTGAGTAATTATTTTATGTTTATCACTTCATGACATGATATCTATTTTGAAGAAATCTAACATAATTCACATGCTAAATATATTTTTAAAGAAGTACAATAAATGTTTGTTTGACTTAACTATGCCATCAGATGCAACATTTAAAAATATAGAGTTTTTGACAAACTTTTATAAGAAAATTTTAAAAAAAAAATTAAAACAATATTTGGTTACATACTTATAAAAATATTTTTAAATATTAATGGTAAATTTAAGGTAACTGTATGGTATAGGATTTTTATTTATTAACCATATAAGAATAATTTTGTATTTAATGTTTTTATTAAAATTGTTTTAGTCAAAAATACTCTTTAAAAGTGTTTTCAAAGAGTCATCAAACACCCAAAAAAATATATTTATAATTTAATAATACTTTTAGTCCACTTAAAAACTCTCAAAATAGCTCTAAAAATTTTATTACAAGTCACATGCATGCTTAATATATTATTTTAAAATTTTTACAAAATATTTTAACAAGATGTTGTTGTTCAACTGACAACTTTGTCTCTCGTTCTGTAAAACTTTTTTCTATCCCCAACTCTTCGTCAATCTAACTGTAATCTCTTTTATTACTATAAAAAAAATCTCTTCTTAATTATACTTTTCATCATAATTTTTAATTACACATAGTTAAAGAGTTATTAATTTGCATGATAAGAATAATATTACACTAGATTATGGTGAAAATTATTTTGAATAAATTATTATTTCGTCTTGAACTTTAAATAACTCCGGGGTCTATCAATTGAAGTTTATAGAATATTTTATTTTTTTATTTACTAAGAAGAGAGATAAAGATGAAGATCTTACTTGACGAAGATGAAGATGATAAAATCTTAGAAATGAAATAGATGAATTAAAGAGTTCTATTATACATTGCGAAAGTTTTCAACCGAATTATGATTTCGACGTATGTGCATACATGGAATAGGTAGGAATTAAGAAGGGTCTCACTTTAATTTATTCTATCTTATTGCATATATTTTCACGTTGGTCGCAATCTAACTTCATCAAATATTTGTCGACATGCATATCATTTTCCTGAATTAAATGTTATGGAGTTATGAAATGAGTTGTTTATAAAAAAAATTATAAAAGAAAACTATTAAAGATAATTATAAAATATTTAAAAATAATATGGATAAGTTTGTCCACGAAAACTTAGTCCCAAATTCAATACTATGAAACCCAATCCACCCCCTCCCCTCCCCTCCCCTCCCCTCCCTCTAATTAGTCCTATATATAGGGTACTAATTTTAAACGGGACTAACAGACTAATAATTCAGAGATATCAAAACAAGCACAGTATTTTTACATGAGACTAACAGTCCAGTCTCATACTTTAATCTCTCAAACAAATGTACCCTAAGGGGATAAAGTTGGATAGTATAATTGACTGCCTTATACTTCCCTCGTCTCATATTTATTGTAACATATTTATTTTTAGAAAATTTTAAAAAAAATTTAACACTTTCTTTTTGAATAACTTTTGTAAAGTCAAGTCAAAATACGCGCTAAAAAATTGTAGTACACCTTATCCATAGTCATTTCAAATTTATCATTTAAAAATGAATAAATTTCACTTAATCACCTAAGGCTTGTACGTTTTCATACATCACCACCCGAGTTTCAAAAATCGACGCATAAACTCCTATAAGTGAAACTGTTAATTTTTTCATCCTAATTAACATTGTGTGTAACTCACTCTCCATAAAAGCATGAGGATGACCCAACAGGCACTATATTGGAAATAAAATTACCAATATACCCTTTTTAATCAATGTTATTTACCTCAAAAAAAAAACTTTTTCTTTGTATTACCTCAAAATACCTTATAACCAAATTTCTTCATCAATTTTAAAGAAAGGCTTACACAAAATTCTTGTACATTAGTGTTAAGAAGATTTGATGATAGGAAGTTATTTTACACGAATTTAGTTAAAGAGTAATAACATTAATTAAAGCCGATTTGAGATTGAGAACTGCCAATGGATATTGTGCATTTTTGAAGATCAAATTCATTGTTTTGGGATAAGATTTTCAAATTTATGATAAAAATAGTAATAGTGGACTAGAACGAAGCTAGTAGAATGGATTTATACCTCAAATGGTGGCAAATTTAGTCAAAAAATACAGTTGTTAGGTAGAAGAAAACAAAGCTCACAAAGTAGGGTTTTTCAGCCACAATTTCACCCTTTTTGGCCTTTTTTGAGGTTGAATCTTAATCTATCTTACTCGGAATTTACTACTGAACAAGCCCAGTGACTTTTAAACTCTGATTGATGAATTTGAATGGATTTTTTGCTTGATTTTTTCTCTATATTCACTGTCGCGATAGAGGCTGGGTTTTTCTAGTGAGATTCGGGGTTGTTAGTGGTGTTGCTTATGGTTGATTTATGCTCAGATTTGGTTGGAGGATAAAGTCCAAAGGTTTTTATGCCTAATTGACGGATTATATGGGGTCTTGAATGGTTTCTTTGTCGAAAAACTCATGCTGCGGGAACTAGGTTACGAACTATGTATTAACCGAGTTTCTGTGCTAATTTAATGATGTTTATAGATGGTACGATTATTTACTTGAAGCCCAAAAGATTTTCAACAATTTTGGGTAGAGTTTGGATGGGATTTGGATAAATTTTTGGGCAATCAATGGTGAATTAGGATTTTAATGGAGTTGATGAAGATTGATAAGAAAAAGAAGGGAATTGATATTTTCACAAGTGGGTCCTATTTTTATAAACTAACTCTTTGTGCAGTTGACTAATTATAGGATTTAGTTCATATGCCCAATTTGCCCTTATTTAGTCAAAGTTGAATTCTAATTTAGTTTAACTATTGCTCAAAAGTCTATTCATATTCTCTTGTTCAGCTTTCTTATTCTCTCTTATATCAATTTTTACTCCTACCGCCATTATTCATCTACAAAGGGTCAAGCGAAAGTGAAAGAAGTGATTTGAGGTAAAATCAAAAAATCATATGTGAATTCTACTCTTAATTTTTCTCTTTTTATTCATGTTTGCTTTTTTTGTTAATCTGGATAATCTTCTACTAATGGGTAAATCTTTTTCTTCATCAGTACTTTTTTTTGCTACGAACCCTAGTTTTTCAATTGTTTTTTATTTTCACCATTAGCATAAAAATATAAAA
This sequence comes from Aralia elata, assembly GCA_034770075.1. Lineage (NCBI taxonomy): Eukaryota > Viridiplantae > Streptophyta > Magnoliopsida > Apiales > Araliaceae > Aralia > Aralia elata. The sequence goes on along the minus strand of JAVJAP010000089.1, from coordinate 866,777 downwards.
TTAATAACAAGTTAATAACAAAATTCAGATTACACGTGGTAATTTTCATGAAAGATGATGCATTGATGCATCTAGTCATGTGACCATTATTTGATGTATTTGTCAGTATTTTTGTAATTTTTTTGTATCAAAAACTTAATTTATGTATAATATATTTTTGACATATTAATAATTATTTTATATTTGTTAAAGAATTATATGCCCTGTATTTGCATATTTGTCTTACAAGAGTATTTTTTATACTCGGGTATTTAGGTGATTGAACTATAATGGATTATGGAGCAAACGAGATTTTCAAAGAAAATTCAACGTACAATGACAGCATAAATGATAGCAATGTAGAGATCAATGAAAGCATAAATGAGAGTAAAGTAGTGTACGAAGAGAACATTGCTACACCAGGTGAAGCATTACAACTTTCGGGGATAGAATTTGAAAATCGAGAAGATCTCATCGGTTTGGTTCAAACATTTATTTTGATGCAAGGTCATGCAACATCAATTAAAAAATCAGTGAAGGATAGTTTTGTGATTATTGGTTGTGATAGAGGAGGTACTTATCGGAACAAGTTAAAACTTCAGATGGAAAATCGAAAAAGAAAAATATCATCTCGGTTAATAGATTGTCCTTTTGAAGTTTGTGGTAGAAAAGGATTGGGCGTTTATGGGTGTTTGAGGTAAAAAATGCATGTCATAATCATAAGCCTGTATTGGATATGTCGGGTCATCCTACTTGCCGTCACTTTTCTAAAAAAGAGTTCGAACGCATTAAAAAAATAACAAAGTCTGAAATTTCTCCACGTCAAATTCTTTCTTCACTTAGACAAGGTAATTCTAATCTCAAAGCAGTTTCTCGAATAGTGTATAATGCAAAAGTCAAGATACGTAGAGATAATATGAGTGGTCGTGCAATGCTTCAAGCTTTACTTGAAGAACTTAGCGCTAATGGTTTTTACCTATGACGTGGAATCGAACTCATCTGGACACTTGAACGCTGTTTGTTTTTTTGCACATCCAATTTCAATAACTTTGACTAAAAGCTACTCAAACGTTTTCGTAATGGATTGTACTTACAAGACTAACAAGTACAAAATACCATTACTTGACATTATTGGTGTATCAAGTTTCAATACATCATTCTACTCTTGTTTTACATTTTTACAAAAGGAAGAAGAAGGAGATTATGTTTGGGTTTTGAAAAAATTTAGTGATATTTTGGGTGTTAATTGTCAAGCTTCAGTTATTGTAACTAATAGAGAATTAGAATTGATGAATACTACTAGAGTGGTTTTTCTATCTACACCCAACATCTTATGTGTATGGCACATTGAGAAGAATATATTGGCCAATTGTTAGTCTCACTTTCAAGAAGGAGAAGATTGGGAATGATTCATAAAAAGTTGGACCGTGCTTATTATTTCTCAAAGTGAAGAGGAATATAATAAAGCTTTGGAGAGTTTTGAATTTCAATACCAGCAAAAAGTAAGTGTTCTTAGTTACATAAAGAAAACTTGGTTGCACCATAAAGACCACTTTGTGTGTGCATGGACAAAAAACATACTTATTTTGGAACACGTGTTACTTTGAGGGCTGAAAGTGCACATTCACTTATCAAAAAATACTTGCAAGTTTCAACGGGAGATTTTGGTGAAGTGAAGAGCAAATTATGTCTTGCAATTGAGAATCAATTCAAAGAAATCAAGGTGCAAATTACAAGTGAGAAGATAAGAATTCCTCATCACCTTCGTATTTATTTGTTCAAAGAGATTGTCACTCATGTATCGGTATTTGCTTTAAATGAACTTCATAAGCAATATAAACTAGTCATTTCTTATGAAGAGTCTCCTACTTGCAAAAATCATTTTAAGATGGCCATGGGAATGCCTTGCGCGCATGAAATGAAAAGTTTGGAAGGTTGAGTCATACATTTAGACGATATACACCCACAATGGAGGCTTGATACAAGATCATTCCCAAAAAGTAATTTTGGTCAAAATAGTAGAGAAAGTGAAATAAATGGCTTGCTAAAAAAGTTGCAAAAGAAATATGTGGAATGGCCTCTTACTCAATAAGAAGTTGTTCAAAAGAAAATTTCAGAGCTTGTGGATGGACATGATGCTTTCTTACACGAGCCTGTTATACATCCATACAAAGGTCGTCCTACAGGATCAAAAAATAAAAAGAGTACATCTACAAGGCGTGATCCTTCTGCATTTGAGTTTGTAGAAAAGATACGAAAGTGTATTTATGCAAAGATCCCAATCATGATAAAAGAAGTTGTCCATATAAAAACATTGGTATGATTTATTTCAACATTAATTTTATTTTTGGCGTACAGATTTGTATTACTTTTATATTTGTTATTAACTCTGTTTTCTTTACCCATTTTTTTATGCACTTAGGTACTTGCAGTGGATAAATGAATGAATCTCTGTTGTGATTTTCATAACTAGTTGAGAATTCGTATGGTAAGATATTTTTTTTTGCCTTGATAATAAGATTCCTTGTATGGAAATTATTAAATGATCTCCTTCTAGTTGGTGTTTATGTCATCAAGAAATAGTTTTCTCAACGTAAAAGTGTGTGCATACAGGTATATATGCAAGTAATCTGACTAATAATTAGACAAGGCAAGAGAGTCTTACAAGACTTTAATTTGGCTTCTCAATGAACTTATAGCACTGGAGTTTTTTTTTTTTTTTTTTGCTTTTCTAATGTTCTGAATAAGCTGCCCTATAGAATCGTCTTCAAAGTTGAAAGATATTTGATTCATTTATTTTATTGTTTGCATATGTGCAGTTTTTTAACAAGTTCAAACATAATGCAAACGTAGCAAATTGAGATGATGCAAGTTTGGCTTTTGAAGAGACTAACCTAGAACAATAGCAACAAAACATTATGAAAGTGGATATCAGTCTTTTCTCTTGTATTTTTGGTTATTTCTCAATTAAAATTTTTCACTAAACATTACAGAAGTGGACATTAGTCTTTATGGATGTAATCTGAATTCTATCTGCTGCTTATTTTAGGGATAGAAAAAAGATTCGTTTTCTAGCTTTTCTAATTCTAGGTCTCACTAATATGGTGTGCATATCTTAATTGTAATTATTTGCTAGTGAGTTGACTGATGGCCTCACTCTATAATGTGTTGGTGTTGCAATACATTACAATATGTTCATAAACAGAGTCTTATATATAAAGTTCTAAATAATATGTCGGTGTTGTTAATGTAATATCCTGTGGTAATATGTAATATCCTTACTGTGTTGACTTATGAAATTTGGGTGCTGATGTACAAAACATGTAAAACTCATGTGGTTATGTGAAATTTACCTTTTAAAAATATATAGAGATCTCTTAATTATCTAGAAGTTTTGTTGTTCACATTCTTAAAATAATCTTAACCACGTAATTAATAAACCGGTTGAAAGATAAAATGAGATTTTGGATGTTTTTTTAAAATATATGTCAAAAGGTGTATTGCAATAATTATAAGACGAAAGTAGTATGTTATTATGTGGTTAAGCTGGAGTAAATTTTCAAAGCTGATGTCAACTTGAGTAAAATTGAGATACTATTTAAGACAAAAAATAAAATTGATCCCCTAGCATTCCCCAAAACCTATAAGGTTAAGCTGGGGTGTTTTAATCAATCATTATGCATATCTTAATTGCAATTATTTGCTAGTGAGTTGACTGATGGCCTCACTCTATAATGTGTTGGTGTTGCAATACATTACAATATGTTCATAAACAGAGTCTTATATATAAAGTTCTAAATAATATGTCGGTGTTGTTAATGTAATATCCTGTGGTAATATGTAATATCCTTACTGTGTTGACTTATGAAATTTGGGTGCTGATGTACAAAACATGTAAAACTCATGTGGTTATGTGAAATTTACCTTTTAAAAATATATAGAGATCTCTTAATTATCTAGAAGTTTTGTTGTTCACATTCTTAAAATAATCTTAACCACGTAATTAATAAACCGGTTGAAAGATAAAATGAGATTTTGGATGTTTTTTTAAAATATATGTCAAAAGGTGTATTTGCAATAATTATAAGACGAAAGTAGTATGTTATTATGTGGTTAAGCTGGAGTAAATTTTCAAAGCTGATGTCAACTTGAGTAAAATTGAGATACTATTTAAGACAAAAAAATAAAATTGATCCCCTTAGCATTCCCCAAAACCTATAAGGTTAAGCTGGGGTGTTTTAATCAATCATTATGCATATCTTAATTGCAATTATTTGCTAGTGAGTTGACTGATGGCCTCACTCTATAATGTGTTGGTGTTGCAATACATTACAATATGTTCATAAACAGAGTCTTATATATAAAGTTCTAAATAATATGTCGGTGTTGTTAATGTAATATCCTGTGGTAATATGTAATATCCTTACTGTGTTGACTTATGAAATTTGGGTGCTGATGTACAAAACATGTAAAACTCATGTGGTTATGTGAAATTTACCTTTTAAAAATATATAGAGATCTCTTAATTATCTAGAAGTTTTGTTGTTCACATTCTTAAAATCTTAACCACGTAATTAATAAACCGGTTGAAAGATAAAATGAGATTTTGGATGTTTTTTTAAAATATATGTCAAAAGGTGTATTGCAATAATTATAAGACGAAAGTAGTATGTTATTATGTGGTTAAGCTGGAGTAAATTTTCAAAGCTGATGTCAACTTGAGTAAAATTGAGATACTATTTAAGACAAAAAATAAAATTGATCCCCTAGCATTCCCCAAAACCTATAAGGTTAAGCTGGGGTGTTTTAATCAATCATTATAATCCATTCTCAGTTTCATGAGCTTTAAAACGCAATATGAAATACTTTTTACATTATAAAATATAAGATCATTATTGATTTTATAAGTCACTAAACATTTTTAAATTTAAGATTGACATAAATTTCTTTAAAAATTTAGTCGATACAATGATGAATATTATAAATATCTAAAAATACTACAATTATAAGATTTATTTTTCATAATTTTTAATAGAATTTTAATTTTGAGTTTAAAAAATGTCTCTATTTAACTTTAATTTTGAGTTTAAAAATATCTTTATTTGACTTTTAAAAGTCAACAATGATTATTTAGAACGGAGAGAGTATTTTAAATTTGAAATTGACGTAATTCATTTTATTACTAGAACTAATGAATCTTGTAATTAATAATAATTTTTACACAATTTATAATTTTTACAATTGCATTGTTTAAAATTAAAAAAACTCGTATAATTTTAAATTTAAAAATATCTCAAATTTACTTAAAACCTAGCATTAATCATGTATATTGATAGAGGGTATACGTCATTAGATCTTCTATTAAATTCTTTAGTTGGTATATGTACCATTTTACATTCAAATGGATCAAAATTAAACCTTAATTTCATGTTTGTGATTTTTTTTTAGGAATGAATGAAAGAGAGTTGGAGGTAAAATTGATTTCATTTTTTATTTAAAACTTTTCTTCCAAAAGTGAGAAGATTTAGAGAGGTGGGAATGAATGCAAAATTTAAATATTTTATATTATCTAAAATAACTTTTTAAAATAAATAATATGACAATTTTATCTCTAACTGTTATAACTCTCAATTTTTAGAAAAACAATTTTTCTCCACTATCTTCCATACTCTCTCTCTCCCCCCAACGGCCCCCCACCGTCCCAGAGCACCCCTTTTTGTTTCCCGACATCTATTATTATACAATGTTATAATATTATTAATTACAACATTGTTTTTTTTTTTTTTTTATCAAAAATTACTTCAATCTAAGCTCTTGGTGCACATCCATTCATATTTTTTAGATATATCATCGTCAATATGTGCAGCTGTTTTTGTATTTATATATTGCGATATAGGTATATATTTATTAAAACATGATTAATAAATTCTAGACATAATTATTTATTGTATTTTAAGGTTTAATAATTAAATAAATTATCATCTTTTGCAGGACGGAGGGAGTAAGATTATTATCAATTTTTTAAAAGTCAAATTAAGATATTTTAAATTTTAAATCATATCATTTATTGTATTTATAAGTAAGGGTAATATAATAATAGTGTAGTTTAAAAATTAAAATCTCTTCCCTTCTTCACTTTTAAACTCACAAACAAGGAAAAATATAATTAAAATTTCTCATTTCCCTTTCTTTCTAAAACTCACAAACATGACAAAGAAAAATTATAATCCCTTCTCATCCTATATTTTCTCTTCTCATCTCATCCCTCCAAACTCACAAACACAGCATAAGAGCAAGGCATCTTCATTTTCTGTATATGATGACAATCTTGGGTCTGTCCGGTAGCAGAATCAACTCAAACCTTCTTTGCAAAAAGTTAAAATCCATTTACTTTGTACATTACATCTCTTTAGCTCAAAGTCACAAAATCTTGAGTTCCCAGATTGAAACAATGTACATAAACCTAGTACTTTCTTTCTATAAAAGGAGTCATATTTTGACATTTTTAAAGTCGATTAATGACATTTTCAATAGGAGCAATTACTATTTGTAAAAATGCCGGCATTAGACTTGGACAGTAACAAAATGACAAGGCATTGGATGTTGAAGATGGTTCTGCCGCCCTAAACCAACTCACAAATGGTATAAATCAAAACTTTACATCATTTCACCACCTTTAAAACAAAATCTGCTAGTTTTAAAAAAACAAAAATGTGTTTCAACATCAAAAACGAGCCGACGAAAGAAGAACTGAAGAATGAAAGAAAGAGAAGGAAAGAGAAAGAAAGAGCAAAGGAGAGGAGGGAAGAGGAGAGAAAGGCTAAAGAGAGCGAGACGAAGATAAGGGAAGAATTTGACAGAAGGGAGAAAGAAGGAAAAAAGAGAGAGGAGGAGAAAAAGAAAAGGGAAGAAAACGAAAGAAAGGAAAAGGAAGATAGGAAAAAGAAAGAAGACGATGAAAGGGAGCGAAAGAAACAAGTTCAAGAGGAGATGAAAAGGAAAGAAGAGAAAGAGAAGAACAAACGCAAAGAACAGAAGCAAAAGGAAAAAGAGAAGCAGAGGATCAAGAGGAAAAGTAAAGGAAAATGATAGGTAGACAACTGTTGTCTATTTAACTAGATAAAGCTTTAGTTAATTGTACTATACAACCCATTAATAAATGATAAGTATTGAGCGGTGTACAGTACAACTAACTAAAACTTTGCCTAGTTACCTAGCACTACTCAAAAGTATATGATCACATAAATGAATCCCATTTCTTTTTCTTTACTATGCAAATAATGTCCATTCGTACTGGCAAAGTTTTCGTACAACTGAAATTACATGAATAAAAGTTCCACTTCGCCAGTACAACTACAAAAATTTGTTTTCTAGCCATAGTAAATTAAATTTGACACGAGAATCTAGTTAAGCCATCCAAGCATTTCATTTACGCGACTAAAGAGAGTAATTTCCAATAAAATTCATGAATAGAAGAATTATTTCTTACAGATTATGACAGGATGAATGACATAACTAAAAGACTATCAGGCTTGCAGGAATAATCACAACAGCCTGCCAATGCCGGTATATATTTCTGGTCTAACAAATGGAGTCTACTATTTTCCTATATCACTCTCAGAACTAAACTATTTACACTACCCAACACAACACAGTAAAATTGATTAAGTGACTTACTCCTATTCCTTCATACTATTAATGAAGTATTACTTTGCTAAGTTGATCATACACTATTATATAGGCTGTGTACGCATAGGATTCCAAGTTTTGGAATACCAAAGAACAGAAGGAGATGATTGCAGGACTGTACTTGCCTGTTGGTGGTTAATGACAAGCTACCTTATGAATTGATCACCTTTTGAAGTTCGTCGATCAATAGCTTCTTAGTTGATGGTTCCACCTGCATTGTACCCGAATATTAAACCTTTTGGAAGGATTTAAAACAAGAAAAAGGCCCAGAAAAATTTAAGAAAATTGATAAGTTACCTTGCGTAAAAGGGCAGCAAGACCTTGAGGTAAAGCTTGAAGATCTAATGCCGAATCACTGATTTGCAATAGTTGAGATGTTACTTTCTGCATACGCAATTCCTGTAGCTTGTCATGATAATTTCCCGGATTATTTTTCCATGTAAAGAAAGCTTCATCATCCAGCCAAGCATCATGGCTGCCACCTCCGATAAACCACTTTTTTATCATGTCCATTGCTGATTTGTGGGTTAGCTGGTCACCGGAAGCATCTCTCACGGTCTTGATCAATGACTCCTCAGCAACTCGCCGATACAATCTTTTGTAGAAGAAAGACCGAGAGTTACCCCAGTCCACAACTTCTCTGATTACTCCTTTTGCAGCCATTCTAGAAGATGTATCGTGCAATTCTGCAAATTTTGTGGCTATCTGAGTGTAAATTGGCAAAAGCTGCTTTTCCCGAGCTTTAATCTGCTGCTGCAATGTTTCAACAGTTGCACTGGCCCTGGTGCTCTTGGCTTCCTGAAGTTTTGCCTTCAGATCTATCAGCTGTTTATCAAGCCTTCCCATGCACTCTAGCAGCTCTTTTGTTCTAAACTTGATCTCGATCAAACCCTCAGGCTCAAGGACATTTCCCTTAGCTGTCCGTTCTGCATACATTTCGATATGGTCTGAATTAATTCTACTGTCCACAACAACCCATGCTCCCCCGCGGAGTTCACCCGCCATAGGGATGTATACAAAAACAGGTTGTTTGTATGTTCTAAGATTCTCAACAATGGTTGATCCAGCTTGAAGGATCCCTTCAAAAAGATCCCTCTGTCCACCCGAGAAGCCTCGCCAGTTAGCAAGAATGAAAAGTGGGAGCTCTTCCCTGTTGAAATCCATCAATGCTTGAGCCGTCTTAGTTGCAGAATCTGGAAACCAAACTTGCCCAGCTTGAGGAACAACCCTTTCGTGGGAATCAAGCTGCCCTGGATCTGCAGGTATAACTTGCATCATAGTTTGAGTCTCGGAAGCAATGATTCCTACAGGTATTCCTCCCAGCTTTGCCCGTCCGCTCACAACGGTCCTTGCCCAGCCTTCAAGAGTCTCAACAAAGCTATCCCTGTCAAACACACCCCCCAGCCACTTCCCGTTGCCATCCAGACAACCACAGATAGCTGCCCGGGGATCACAGGTGTTCTCAGGGAGGTATGCAACAGGCCTCTCTGGAGAATCCAAGGGAGTCAAAATGGGAAGTGGACCCCCTGAATAGGCCGGAACAAAACTTAACCATTTCAAAATAGCTGATACTCCTTCAAGATCATCAGAAACTGTCAGATGAACGACTCCATTGGTTGCCATAATTTTAGGTCCTCCAAGTTGCATGTGGGAGCTGTACACCTCCCGGCCCAGAAGTTTGTTTAGTGCAGAGAAACCAGTCAAAATAATAGGCTGGTCAAGCCTTTGTATACACCGCATCCCAAGACGGGATAGATAAGCACCTATTCCAACAGTTCTGCCTGTCACATATGTTAAGGTAAAGGTTTCCTTGTATGCCCTTGAATATGAACCCGCAATTGCTCCACTACCGGTTAAGTTCTCGACCCCCAAACCATCTTCTTTTCCTACAATGGTATCAATTACCCACCGGGTTTCTCCACTTGGCAGCTGCAACTCATGTGCTATCACGGACGATCCAATATGAGCATAATCCTCGGGAGTTAAATATACATACTGAAAACCACGCTCAGGGCTTGATTCATCAGACCAACCTACTTTAAAGCAGGATTTCACTTCCTCAGCTACCCCAATACGGGCCCCTGAGTTTGCTGCCAAATATATAAGGGGCACTTTCTTACTGCAAGCGAGATCGGTCACTGCTTGGAAAAATGTATCTTCTTTGGGGCCAAAAGATCCATTTTTAAAGGTCACATCGTTTGCAACAATTAAAATTGTCCTTCCGGATGGGAATTCTGGAGTACACATCTCCATACACCAGGCTACCATGCCAACATCATTGAGCCCTGGCTGGCGATCCACAGTTACAAGTGGGGTACCACAGGTACCATTCTGATTAGCGAATGTAAACTCCGTGACTTTGAGAACTTTATTCTTGGGTTTGCTACTATCCAGGAACTGGGAAGCCCAAGACTTTTCCAGTGCTGCTTCAAATGCCTGCAAACAAAATTACTTTTATAAGAAACCTATATCAGGAAAAATAGCTGCAGTTCCACAAAATTTAGGTTTACTGGTGCTCACCAGAGGAAAATCATAGCAGTAAGTGGTGTTACTTTTCCTGGCCAAAAGGCGTCTCCGATCAAGAACTCCCAAAGGTTGATACTGTGCATTTACAGGTATGCCATGCAAAGGGCCCAGTACAGAGGATGAGTGGTACACCACTCTATGTGTGCTGGTATCCTCCAGTTCTCGGTATATCTGTAATGTTACGATGGCAAATATCATAAGGTAAAACCTTATTTGTAAATTTTTGGCATCCAACTTACTGAATAAGTTATATGTTAGGTTTAATAAAAAGTAATTAAACCTACCTTTGATTAAATATCAGAAGTATAATTCAAATTGAGCTGGGAGTTGAAAATTGGATATTGACAACTTTCTTAAAATGATTTTTTTTTTTTGAAATATATATAATTGGACTCTCATTTTTTAACCTAGGAAGTACTACAATATTAAGAATGCAAGTAATGTACTCCAATATTGGATAGAAGAATTTGGAATCGTATTAGCTTTAACTGTATATCTAATTGTGACAGCTTGGCCACCCAAAAGTATCATCGGAGGATATGATTTCCAATAGTTTATTATGGAGTTATTCACTATTATCATCAGAGGGTTGTTCTTAATTCGCTTAAGTTGTAATGTTGTATCTCTATACCAGGAAAATGATAATTCTAACTTATGGTGTATGTTTAGAATAAAATCTACTGGTTGACGCCTTATCTATAGTCTACAATTGTAAGGGACTTTGAATTTTTGGACTCAAAGATAAAGACGGCCATTATGGTTCCATTGCAGAATACCATAGGTTTAGTCACACTAATGGAATACCATCCTTTAACAACCAAATAAACTAAGAACTAACTCACATGCACGACACAGGTGTGACCAGTTGCATTTGTGACAACAACCCTCCAAGCACCATTTGCTTCTCCAGCAGATTTTATACAAAGCTTCACTTCCCACTCACAAACACCTAAGCGATGCATCTTTACTCCAACTGATGTGTGAATTTCACGTGCCAGTTCTTCCAAGATTTTCTCAACTGCAGCTTCCTCTTGCCCAAGATTTATGTCAAATCTCCTGCCAATGATATCATACTAGTAAGATTTTGCATATATTGATTCACCAAGTCTGTAATGACACAAGATGTAGACATGCTTACTGGGGGTACGGCACAAGATCATCTATTTGTTGCTCCCGTAAAATGTAGAGGTACATATGAGCATGGTCAGATTTGACAGTGGCATTATGAACATGAAGTTCCAACTCTTCCATTGCCGCCATTAAGGACCTCAATATGCTCCTTGAAGTGAAAGACAACGCCCACAGGGATTGTGTTGTTCCTGTGTCCAGACCTTGATACACTGTGAAACCGTCATTTGTTGTAGACTGCCTTATAAGTGTTCTGAGAAACATCCTTTGAATTGGCAGTGCCTTGTCTACAACAGTGTACAGGTGCCACTGACGGTCCCGAGATGGAGTGTACTTTACATTATCATAACCTTTGAGTTTGTCCTGTATTAAATCAAGTTTGTGGACCTTATGACCTAAAGGTGCGTACTGAAATTTTTTTCGGTTGTTCTTTCATTTTAAAAGCAAAGACTACCAAGTTAAAAGTTATATATCACTAACCAATTTAAGATATATTGATAGCGGAGGCTCTAGATGACGCAACAGAGGCTCCTCCTCGTAATACAGCTTCTCTGCTGACCAATAAAAGGAGTGCCTCATAGGGCCCCGCCCTTCATCTCTCTGTATTATACAGCTGATAACTCCAACACCTTTATTTCTGAGTTTGTGGCTTACTTCTTTCTCTCTAAGAATTTTGGCCAACTTGTTGATTCGCTCTTGAGCCTGATCCTCATCACCACTGCAAATTGACATAGGAAAGTACTAAAGAGAAATAACAAGCTGATAATCAGCCAGCAAATGATTATAAATTCTTTTGCGGACATGTGAGTGAAGTTAGCATATTACAACACTAGGGTTCATTAGCTCAACTTGGAGTCCAAACTTAACAACATGCTTCTGTAAATGATGAGTTTACAGTCTTGGTGCTATGTTTCCCAATCTTGAAAAACATAAATGTTAGCACCATTTACAAGTGAGGCGCAATGAGACTGGAAAAGATCAATTTGCCAAGATGTTGGGACTAATTTAATCAATTGATGAACATAAGCCAAGTCAATCTCCTACTCATGGGGACTTAATTGAATCATTATTCAATAGATACTTCTATCGAGGAAGAATATATATCTTGTGCGCACAAACTCTTATTATAGTTGAAGTTTGCAGGTGGAAAATCTATGACATGTTGGGTACCTGTCTTGAAGTAAACTCATTTGATTGTTGATGCCTGCCAGTGCAATATGCATCATATTTCCATGGCTAGCTGGCTGAATAGATCCATTTGGAATATTCTCATGTAAGTTTGGAGTAATTTCTTTCAATGCAGCTTCAAGGACTGTCGGCAAAAATTGAAGAGATTTTATAATAACCATGGCACCCCACTTCTTCTCACTGTGTTTCTGAACCATTGGCTTCTCAGTCAGATGATAATCCGACACGTTATTTCTTTCTATATGGTCTTCCACAAATTCCCCATGAAGCAATAAGACCAGATCTGTGCCACTGCATTCTGACGCTTCCCTTTACTAGGTACGGCTGATGACAAATACCAAAGTTAGATAAAGGCTGTCCAAAGTTGATAGAAAACAGACAACTATAGATTTTCAAACATCATTACCTGATACAGTCTGCGAACATAAGTTTCCACAACCCTCCGCTGAAGCGTGTGATCACTATGATCAAAAAGACCTACAAGGGCATCTTCAACTGCTAAAGGAGCGCTCACAAGATCCTCCATTCGTTCATTAATGGCACTTTTCCTTTTAGGAGTATCCATACTTTCACCTTCTTCCGTGAACATCTCTAATTCGGAAAGACTTCTGGCAATGCTAGAGCGGAGTTCGCTTAATTTGGTTTGTTCTAGCAGTTGACTTGCTTTTAACGCTAGCTGCAAAAGTAAGTTGGGATTTTGGAAATCTGCTTAAAGAACACTTTTAGAAAACCTAAATTAATCACAAGATGTAGCAAGGAGAATATTAACAAATTAACCTTGAGGAAAGAGCGGGCCCCCCGGGGGGGGGGGGGAGGAACAAAGATATCAAAGTAATCAAACCCTATGACACTGTTTCTCACGATACATTTATGCTGGGTAAAGTAAATCAGTGGAATTGCGAACCTGAGAATAATTTGTATGATTAAGTGCTGAAAATCGAATTAATTTATCCCTGTACGCAGCAGGATTAGGGTACACCAGTTGTTCCATTAGCCGCAGTATCAGCTTATTTTTACTTTTAACGCCCTGTAAAACCAAGGAACATAAATAGTAGGAAAAATTATTTCCATCTAAACAACAAAACCCAAAGAAAAAAAAGCTAGCTAAGCATGTTACAAATTTAAAATTTTAGACATACTTGATGAGAAAGCACGATGTCCATAACCTTCAAGAGATCTTTCTTATATTGAAGTCGAAGACGTTCAATCACATCAGCCTGAAGAGAAAGATGACTGAAATTAGAAAAAAAAAAAAAAAAAAAACCACAGAGGAGTTGCAAAGATGACAACATCTGAACTTGGTTACCTACCATTTTATCAAAGCCATGGATTTCAGAAAATTAAAATGAAGTAAGTTTAAACAAAGCTTATATAGTAACAAAATATTGGAACAATTTTTATTACATGAAACATCAAACTTTACTATATTCCTCGAGCCCAAAACCTTGTTTGGAAATCAACATATGGCTACTCCACAAAAGAAAAAGAAAATCATATTTAAGGATTATGTGAATGGTACAAGTAACATACAGTATAAATGGAAAGACGAACCTCTTGTATAATTTCGACTACATGATTTAACTGAAGACAGGAGTTTTTACATGGAAACTTTGCAGATAACCAGGAAAAATCGACGCAGCTGACATTAAATATATATAATTTTATGAAGGTAAACTCACCTGGATATTATCACTAAATAATTCTTCAACAGATAAATACTCTTCAAAGAGAGCCTGAACAATGACACGGGCATGACTCTCTCTGCCACCCTCATAAGACTTAACAAGACTTAACAAAGGTTCAATAAGCCTTTCTTGGGCTCCTTTATCTTTACTGGAGCAGGAGCTTAGGTGGGCCTGATGCAAAAGAGGTACTATCACATTTACTTACTACTCAAACAAAAGTTCAAGAAAAATATGGAATTGAGACCATAAACCAACCTCAAGAACACCCCGCAGGATTTTGGCAGGGAAGTCAACATTTTGCAAGGTAGAGATTCGTTCATACTCCTTATATTTTACTTCCAACTGGAAAAGTATAATAAATCAGAAAATGTAAGATTGTCATTACAAATCCACTATTTTGAAACAAGAAATAAAATCATTAATCTAAGCATTTACCTCATATCTGAGGTCTTTAGGAAGTCGAGTTGCCAAAACAGACAAGCACTCTTGCCATTGAAGCAAAGGAAGCTCAGGATTGTCTAAACAACTGAGCAAGTTTTGAACTACCTGACAAAATATTTGAAAACATTCCACTTATGAAAAAAGAAGAATTTTTTAAAACAAATAATTTTGGAAAAATAAAATATCTGAAGAGAATACGATGAAATTGATTCCATCTTGTGTCATCAAACATGGTAATCTTATTTTAACTGGCTAAATTAACTGGTTAGTAGTGAGTTTGTCACTGATCTGCAATACCGATCAAAAGTATTTCTGAGGTCTTTAAGAGGCAAGTAAATACTTACTTCATCAATATTATGCTCGTATCCTGCTAGAATCATCTGAGATGCATTCAAACTTGCGGCACACCTCTGATGCACTTTTCCTGAGATTGCAGTTGGAGGCCCCAAAACTGGGAAGCTCCCAAGAAAAGGTTCCGCTTTTCTTACAGCTGAAGGATCATCCAGATCAAGCTTTGCTATAAGCTGCCCAGCCTACAAAAAAATTGGGTTCATTCTTGCTACCAAGGGCAGAATAGTAAAACTTCCTCTGAAGACAAAATTACCTGCATTGCTTGACCTTCAGATAGCTTAAACTGAATAATTCCAGAAGCAGGCGAAAGAAGTGGCATACACATCTTCATAACTTCAACTTCTGCATATGGTGTGTCAGCATCAACATGACTACCATCCAGGACTAAATACCTCAATAGCTTGCATGGTGTCTCTGCCACTAACTTAGATGGATCATGGTCATTCTGGACACAACAAAAATAAGTAACTAATTTCAACCAACATGAGTGAAAATAATCGTTATAAAAGAAAATAACTGGGGGCACCTGAAGTAAGCAAGTCCTTCCATCAATGAGAAGGCGAGTCCCAGCTGCTTCTTCCTCGGCATATATTACATGACTGTTTCCATCCAACTGTGACAGGACATGACCAATCACATTTTTGTTATGTGCTTATGATAATAATATTAAGTAAAAATATAACCAATATACTGATCATAAACAGTATATGCCATAACCTAAAAACCATCAAAAGACATCTAAATACAAAGTTCATTAAAGTAATAACTGAGAGATACATAAATAATTTTTTTTTAAATCAAATTACTTGCCTGCATCAATAAACCCCCATCTCGTAAAGTATGTATCTCTGCTTCGATCTCAGACTCGTTCACCCTCAACTTATAGCTTCCTGGTCCTCCCCTTACCATATCAATCTAATTAACAACCAACCCCATAAGCAAAAATCATTAAACCATAGGACACCTAAAAACGGTGACTAGTATTTCACAATTATTTTCTGGAAATATCTTATTAGTAACATGAAATTAAGAGTTTATTATGTCATTACTTACTGTGTATTTGCTTCCTTCTATATTTAATGAAACTTGAGAGTTGACCAATGATATATGCTGCAGTAGGAAAGCAATAGTTAATAGGCAAATATAACATTAGACAAAAAATTAAAATGAGGTCATACGCACGAAGTCTATTGTACAGGTACCTTAGGGGGGATTTGCCCCTTCTCGAGATAACCAACATATTCTGAAACCATGGCTGCACTGCTAGCAGAAGCTTTCTGAAGTTGGCAAATTGAGAGAAAAGGCAAGCAGCTGGTATTAGCCATTAGGTGATGCAGGTGAATATAAGTACTATTTAAAGAAATTTTCAAACACTAGGCCTATGTTTGTTGATTATACTTGGGATAAGACTATTAATCCCAAGTGTCTTGTTTGTTTTTAAATTTAGACTTGGGACTATTAGTCCAGGGATTATAAAATGGCTTAATATGGGGAATTATTTAATACCATGTTCAATCAAGTATTATAATCCCGGGATTATAATCCTAGGATTAATAGTCTTGGGATTATAATCCTTGCAAAAAAACATGGCCTAGAAGTTTTCTGAGATAGATTTCATACATAAAGAGCTCCTCCAACTACAGAAAGATACCAAGGAGGCCTTTCTGCTCTAACCCGCATTGCAATTCTACTGTCCAACCAGCCTGTATGTATTTTATTTTCCCTGTAATCTGAAGCCTACAGTAATTTTTCACATTCGTCAAGTTCAGTCAGGAGAAACAAATTTACAACAAATCTGAGAAGCTTACATGTAATAGATCAATCGTGTAATCAACATTTGTACGAATTTCTCCTCGAATTTGAATTTCCTTCAGCCCTAGAACCATGTTTGCAATAGCCAATGCTCTACTCTCTCCAAATGCGAACACATGTCCTGAGATAAGTCAAGGGAGCTATTAAGAACATATCATTCTTTGAAACAGAAAATTTGATTAGTATAACATGAGACCTACGAGTGTATATAAGTCAACCAAATAAAAGTGAACCAAAATGAAAAGCACAAATTACCAAAGAAATTTGGTGAAGCGAAAATATCTCAAAGTTCTTCAATGCGCCAAAAAAGTTCAAAACAGAAATATATATATATATATATATATATTTGTTTGATATTAACCCCCCCCCCCCAAACCCCACCCCACCCCCCAACAAAACAAAAAAAAACACGGGAAAAAAAAAAACCACACCCTCTCCCCTTGAATAAACACTACCAAAACTGCTGACTACATCAGCAGAGTTGGACTAAGAAGCACCCTTCTAGAAGCCAATTTACACCATGATCTTTTTAGCTATTTTCTTTTAAAACAACTCAATAAAGCAAATGATTTTTGACTTTTTAATTAGCTGAATCCACATTCTTGAGTTAACTGGAACATTAAGATAGTACCTACCAAATTGAGAATCCGAAAATTCATGAATGCCTCCTCCAGACTGCAGTACAAGGGAGTTCAATTGGTATCAGTTACACATCTAGAAATTCGGGCAGAACATAAATTAACTGTACAAAATATACCTTAACAGAAAAATAGGCCCACACATTTGGCTTGCTTTTAAAGCTCAACTCCTGTACATAACCATATAACTTGGTAAATGTCCACAAGCAAATACGATAAGCTAATAACAAAATTTCCCCTCTCCATAGTAATCTAACCTGTACTTTCCCACTAGTAGGCTTAAAACCATCATCAGGATCTTCACTTGTTACTCGCACAGCTACGCAGTGACCTCTTGGCCTTGTAGACTCTGCTTTGTCAAAATCGAACGAGGTAGCAACAGGTGATGTTCTCCTCCAAGCATCATACCCTCCACCATGTTCCATCCCATAAAACCGCCTTATTTCTAATCAAAAGTCACATAATCATGGCATTGAACACAAGGTGAATACAAATAAAGAGGGAGGGTTAATTCATAGAATACTGGATACCTGGAATTTGCCAGAGAGGGATACCCATCCCAACTGCAACTTGGGCCGCTGGCAGATTTATTTCAGCTATCCACTCAGTGACAGGGTGCTCCACCTAAATTAGAACTATATAAGATGAATACAAAATTCATGGGACACCAATGCACTCAACGACCCATTCTAACAATCATGAAAAAAAAGAGTATAAATCACACTAGCCATGCAAGGGTTTTTACATCCTGTAAAAATAATTATGATCGCTGGATAAACTTCATATATTCACGACACAAACAGTTAATTGATCATTCTTCATGAGAAGATGAATCTCGAAGCAAGAGGTTGTCTTAATCCTGAATGACATTATACAGCTGAAAAGGTATTTGACCATTCTTAACCACCAGCAAAGATACAAGATTCTGCTACTAGTTTTGGCAAGTACATTGTACAGTTTATTAGAAGTACAAGATGGAAGAAATAATGTATGTGGTGATATAGCATATGTACAATCTGATTTAATCTTGGAAATAATGATAAAGAGTTTGAATTGCAAATGAGTATGTACAAATAAAAATGCAAACATGCAAGGGTAACACGTGAATACAGATAGATATTCAGTGGAAAAGATACTTAAGTGTATGTGTGTGTGTGTGTATAAATATATATATATATATATATGTGTGTCTGTGTGTGTGTGTTTGTGTGAGTGTGTGTTTGTGTGTGCGCGCACGTATGTTAATTGTTCAGGTTCTTAAAATAATAATAATTAGATTTATGTACGTTATTTAGTTGGGAAATACTTAAATCTTTGGATAATATTTTTAGAGTTTACTTTAAACAAATAACCAAAATTTACCCAGTTGACTCACACAAATATACAATTAATCATTGTTTGTGTTATTATAATAAGTAATAGAAGTAATGGATTCTAATAAGGATTGAAACATGAGGGGAACCATTTTTCTATTAATTTGATAACATGGATATACAGTTTTCCCAAAATCTGCTAAATCATCTTGCCAAGTCAGCTCAGCAAAAATCTAACAATACTTCGAAAGAGAAACCTAATGATCAAGTTCCAGCTCAGGAATAACATAAATTGTAGCCTTCCTTTCAATGGTAAAGGTGAAAGGGAGAAGAAACCAGCGGCTCTGCTTCCGAGGGTGATGAGTGAGAGAACTAGAAGTTAGGCTTCATTTGATAAGTTATTGCAGTTTATCTGACAAAACCTAACATATATGATCTATTTAATGTACTATATAATCAGATCTATATGGTTGGTATAACTATATTTTTAAGAAACAGAAAATTTATTAGAAAGAAAGAAGTACAAAAGACGAGGAGGGTGAAAAGTCCTCCAAAACACAGCATATAGCAAAAGAAATTGTGAAGTCCAAAACAGGACTGCCCTCAAATCCAAAAGAAGGCCAGATATGGAGACCTCCTCCTCCGCCCCACCCCCCCAAAAAAAAAAAAAAAAAAAAAAAAAACACACCAAAAAACGGAACAAAGAAAACACCCATCACTAAAGACCAAAAAGGTGCTAGAACAGTAATCCTATTTCAAAACGAGTGAACTGACAAATTGACAATGAATAACTGATAACAATACAGCTACTACTCCATCCATATGCCCCAGAGAATTGCAAAACAGGTGCACCATGTATGGGACAGATAAGTTTCCATCACTTGTTCAATTGTACGTACATATATATCCACACACACGTGTGCGACACACATGTGTCTGTGTATTCAGAGGAACAAACTGCAGCACATAATATACAGAACCGTAATCATTAATTACGATTAAGGCGCTCAAATTGTATGCAGCTAAAGAGGATATACTAGTCACCAGTTGGTGACTCTCTTCAGCTGCAACATCACTAATGTGCAATAATCTGAAAATAGATGGTAATGCAAAAACAACCTAGAACAAAATGAACAAGCACCTGTGTTGAAACAAGCAAGACGAACCTGTAACCGAGGGTTGAGCTCTAAGAAATAGTACTCCCCAGTGTCCATACTGTACAGATACTCAACAGTTGCAGCACCAACATAATTTACACATTTAGCTAATCTTCTAGCTGCCTGCTCCAGCTTTTTCACCGTCTCTCGTGAAGAGACTGTTATCGGGCCCTCCTCAATAATCTATATAACATGAAAACAAGGTAAGTTTTCGTGCTGATAATACTACCCAAGGTTTTTCCAAGTACTAAAACTTTAAATAAAGAGGGGAAATCAAAATCTTATTTTAAACTTCGCAACCGAAAATGGATAATGAATTTCAATTTCTTCGCATGCAATAATTGGGAAAATGTAGATATAGAAACCATACTGTCGTGATCTGTAAAGTAAATCTAGATTATAACTACTAGGTAGATAAGGAAGAAATTTGGTTACAATAAGGAAATAAAGATTATAATTAATAGCATAAGTATGAGCCTGCCTTTTGGTGTCGCCTTTGAACACTGCAATCACGGCTATGCAAAGCTGCAACATTGCCATACTGATCACAGATCAATTGAACTTCTAGATGCCGACTCTACATTCAAGAACAAAGAAAAGTCTAAACTGTAAGTTCTTTATCCATAATCAGCTGTTTGGATCACAAAGTAACAGATGATCTAACCTGGGAAGCAACCTTCATTATAAATATAGGGGACCCAGGTACTTCACCCTGGACTTGCTTGAACAATGCCTTGACTTCATCATCATTATGAACCTGAGAAATTTATTCCAGTATGGTCAGTTGATTCAGAAAGAAAATACGACAAGAAGAGCTTATGCCTTAGACAAGGTCAATTATCAGTTTACAACACCAACATTTAACATAAGCCCAGCAACTGAAGAGGAAATTCTTTTTATCTTCAATTGCTATACAAAATAGACAAAAAAGAGGAGGGGGTAGAGAGAGAGCTATCATTATGTTACTGTAATATGGGATGCAAACCTTTCTTATGCCTTTACCCCCACCACCCCAAGATGCCTTGATCATTGCAGGGTAACCCACGACTTGACAACTCGCAATTGCTTCTTCTGTTGTATAAACACATGCCTCACGATATATATCATCTGGGATAGTACCTAAACAGCATTCTGGAGGAATTTTCACCTAACAATGCATGTTAAACTAGTCATATGCATGACGATCGCTGCAAAAATCGAAAGACACATTTATGAGTGAAATAAATTTACATGAGAGCCACTCCATGGAAGGGTGGGTACTTCTGCTGCTTGAGCAATCAATGAGGAACCAATTTTATCCCCCAGTGCTGCCATGGATGAAGATGGTGGCCCCAGAAATATGATTCCCTTTGCATTTAAAGCATCTGGGAGTTCAGGATTTTCAGATGCATGACCCCAACCGGGCCAAACTGCATCCACGTGTGTTATCTCCGCCATCTGGAATAAAAAAATTAAAAAATTAAAAAAAAAATTATCAGTGTTTTACAATGTACAAGGTGAGTCCTCACTTCGAAAAAATAAAATACAATTCCAAAAATATTATATAGATACATTGAATTGTATTTTACATATTCAAAGATTTAAGAGCGAAGAACTTTCACTACACCTACACTTTTTTCCGAGCAACCCATGTCCGAGCCCCCAAGGAAAGAAATCATTTTCCTTTTCTCCCTTTTTTCTTATCTGCTCTTAGAGCAACTCCAGCAGGCCGGAGTTGCGAAAATCCTAGACTATATTTACTCTAGGAAGCCGATTTTGCTCCAGCATATGGACTATATTTAGTCGAGAGGATTTTCCGGTGAATGCAAAAGACTAAATCAAGGAATTGGATTTTGATGGACTATAACTTTTACTATATTTTAATGGGAGTGGGCGTCTATTGAAGAAGAAGAAAGGGATGAGCTGATGAATGAAGAAGAAGATGAAGGGGGGCAGTTGCCTATTGAAGAAGAAAAATGAGATGAAGGGCTACTATGAAGAAGAAAATGTGAAGAAGAAGATGAAGGGAGTTTATCCCAAAAAAAATAATATCTCTTTATTTTGGTTAAATAGTTAGTATTTTAATATATTTGATTTTTATTTTTTTATTGATAATATCTCTTTAATTTATTTTTTAGATGGAAAATCATGATCCCCGATGTATTTTTCTTCATTATTATCTCAAGATTTCTCACTTGATGATCCAAATTTTAATATTTTTATATTATAGTCCACGGAATAATCCACGGGATAGTCCATCTGCTGGAAGGATGGAAGACTAAAGGACATCTGATGATGTCATATGGACTAAATATAGTCCAGCAGATAGTCCATCTGCTGGAGATGCTCTTATTAACCTTCAGCATTCCTGGACAAACCTTTTCATTTACACTTTTCTTAATCCTTCTTAATCAAGTACATTAATATCAAGTGATAATAGATAAACCCAACTCGGATCTATTATTTTATGTGGCACCTCTAATTGCTTTCGTGCTATGCTTTTCATACGATTTAAAGGTAACTGTTGGCAAAAAAATACGTAAAATATATAGAAGCTAAACATATATACACACCTCTAGAATGAGCTGCACATTAGCATAGTTATTATTGTTAGTTCCACCAGGAACTTCTACAAACTGATCAGCTATTCGAATATGCTCTGCATTTATTCTCATGTCCTCAGGAGTAGCCATAGCCACCATCAAGATGGCCTTCTCTGTACCAAATGTTTCATAAGCCCATGTCCTAACACTACGTATGAACTTGACAGCTGCCATTCCATTGTTCGCAATTAAAATACTGTGGATTGGATTCTTTCCTCCAAGGGCACAACAAAATTCATCAATTTCAGATACTGTAGCAGCAGACCTCAATGGAATTACGCCATTTATGTTACCATTACTGCGCCCAACACCAGCCACTAGTGGCCTCCTTTGGGCTTCAGACATATTTGCACAACCTGAAACAAATTATCAGAAAGCCTTAAATTGATTTTCCAGCTAATTGCTATTGATTTCATTTCACCAAATAACAAAAAATAAAATAAAATAAATACACCTTTACAAGGGAATACTCCAGAAATATAAGGATGAAAATCCAACAAACTTACTAAAATAAGTCAATTTTCTAAAGTAAGATGGTACCAAAGATTGAATATTGCTTATGCAGGGATTGTGTTCCGGTAATCTTATCAAACATAAAATTGTATGTATATATATATATATATATATATATATATATATATATATATAATATAGCACGCGGATCAGGTCCGGACTCCCAGACCTGAACAAAAACCGGCCCCGGAAATTTTTTTTTTTTTTTTTTTTTTTTTTTTGCAAAACAGTTAATAAAAAATATATAATGATTTTTGGTATTGAAAAAAATTATTAAAACAGTGTTTTGGGTTTGATTTGGATACATATAACAAACAGTCGGTACAACACTGTGTGTTTTATGTATCCAAATCAAACCCAAAACACTGTTTTAATAATTTTTTTCAATACCAAAAATCATTATATATTTTTTATTAACTGTTTTGCAAAAAAAAAAAAAAAAAAAAAAAATTTCGGGTCCGGATTTTATAAGGTCCGGTCCCGGACCTGATCTTAACTCTATATATATATATATATATGCGTAGCCTTGGTCCTGATTTGAGCTTTCTATTAACAGTTGGTATCTTCTAAAGAAAAACCCGAATTTATTATTCAAGTGCTTGAGCCTAAAATGTGAGGCAAGTATGAAATTGAGTTCAATTTGCATTTGAGATATACCAAATTAAACTATTACAGGTCAACCAGATGCAGTAATAACTAATCAAATGCATACTGGACACAGTAATTTGTTAATGATTACAGATTTATAGTTAATTGGGTAACTAAACAGAATAATACCAGTTACTCAAATCAACAAGAACAAATAATAAATGCAACCCACCAACCTAAGAAACACACAAACCATGGAGCCATGGAAGCCCATTCAAGCAACAAACAAGCAAAGTATCCACAAAACTGAGATACCCAAATCAAGAAACAAAATTCTTAGCATAAAATTCACCCCAAAAATCAAAAACAGGAAAACCCAATTGGCAGTTGAAAGTGAGTTGAAAATACGAGGGAGAGAATTGGGTGACTGACCTTGAACAAGAGGAATGAAGTTCCAGAAATTTTGCCAGAGAAATGGGAATTTTTACTCAATCTGATTGGGGAATGTGAATGAGCATATCGAATCAAAAGAAGTGGAGGCAAAATCAAAGAGAGTTTGTAAATCTGAGATGATGTTATTAGTATTATTATAATATAATTGTTATGATGTTAAAAGAGTGGAGTGGTGTTTGGTTTGGTCTGGGTTTGGTTTTAGTTTGGTTTGGTGGTGTCTTAAATATTTACGGCCCTCCTGTTTTTTAATGAGACACCAGCCTGCACGTGGTACCTGCCCACTCCACCGCCTTGTTTTAGAAGTAGTGGTAGCTCCCAGCTACCTCCTTTCTACCTATATAGGAGTGTCATTTTTATTACATTATATATATATATATATATATATATATATATATGTATATATATATATATATATGTGTGTGTGTGAATGATACATAGTAAATATTTATAATATTTATATTTGGAAAAATACATTTATAATCGCATATAGAAAAAATAAACGATCTAGATTTTTTTTTTTAATGGTGCTATTCGGTATCTGCTATTATTAGTAGCGAATAGATTAAAAATTTTAAATGGAAATTAATATTTTTACAAACAAAATTGATAATTCCATAAGTTCTCTCTCACATGAATAATAAATGGGTCTCACACTTATGTGAGAGAGATTTTGTGAAAATGTCAATTTTTATTTGTGGAAATAACAATTCTCTTTTAAATCTAACTTGTCTGTTCTCTTATGGGCAGTCATATATGTATTTATCTGAATAGTGTCAGAGCAAGCACTTACTATGAATCACACTCCCTATATACGTATATATACACCTCGTCCCAAATAAAAAAAATATTTGTAAAATTTATAAATATTAAAAATTTTATTTACTTTTAAATTAAGTTAATACTTATGGTATATATTTAAAAATAATAAAAGTAGAGGAGATTGTATAAATAACTAAATAAATTTTCATTGCACTCATAATGAACCTCACGTAAATACACTAAAAATTATCTCTTTTATTAAAAGTAGTGAACCCTATTTAAATAATTTTGAGATTAAAATAGATTTTATAAATATTTTAAATTAGAAATGTGTGCTTTAAACATTTTTTATAGTTTTTCTTTTTTACTTTAGTCATGTTTTTTTGATACGGAAAGAATAGTAAACTTAAAGATATTGTGTTATTCTATAAAATTATAAATAAAAAAAATAGGACTCATATTTATAGAACTAAAAAAGAATATAAATGAAACATTTATTTTTTAAACAAGGGAAGTTATACAAATACAAGAAAATATTTTTTTTTAAATTTAGGAGATACTCCACAAATACAAGAAATTAACTCAAATTCTCTTTTTATATGGAGATATATTTATGTATATCTATAATTCTATATATTGGTGTATATGTGACAAACTGTCTAGGGCCAATGGTATCTCACACTTGTAAACCCACGAAAAATTGTTGCACATTACATCAAAAATGAATGCAATTTTTTTGGGTTTTGGTTGGCGTGTTTTGACTTTTGAGGCATTTAACTTTGAGAGTTGGGTGACCGGTTATTTAGACAACCAACCCTTCACCATCAAAGGGAGAAGGTAGTTAGTTCACCACAATGTTGCACCTATTTTCTTCTCAATGGCCAAAATGGTATTTTCAACCAATAATACATGCTTGATTCCTTGAAGATACGTATCTATAGATTTGTTGTGGTATTGACTATCATATTTATAGAATAATGATAATTTTAACAAAATATCTAATAGAATTATATTCTTTTTTGTAAAAATAGAAGATCAAATTTAACTTTTAAAAATCAATGTATTATAATTTCAAAATCAAAATTGGTGTGCTTTATTTTACATTTGAAAATAATAAATTTTGTAATTGGTGGTACTTCTTGCATAGTTTACGATTTTCAATAATTTATACTCTAAAATTAAAAGAATTCATATTAATTTAAATTTAAAGCTATTCTAAATTAATTTTTAAAGTTCAATACTATTTTATATTTTAAAACGGAGAAAGTACATACTTGAAGATACATATATCTAAGTTTGTGGTGGTATTGATATCATATTCGTGTTCTCAAAAAAATTAAAAAAATTAAAAAACTTCATATTTATCGAATAATGATATTTTAACAATATATATATATATATATATCACTCTTTTAAATAATAACTTTTACCCTCCCTCAGTCCCTCTCCCACAATTTCACACGTTACCTTTCAAGAAAAATGGAAATGTGAATCCTACAAAGGCAAGTCGTTCGGGAATAAACCCTGATCATTATAAGCTTGCAGTGATTGCTGATTGTTGGGAGACTTGAAGGCTATTTAGTTCTAGTTCTGTTTCTCATGTTAAGAGAAAGGGTAATAAGGTGGCTCGTGGCTTAGCTAGTTTGGCCATCTCTAAAAAATTTTCTGCTCCAACTTATTCGGTGGAGGATATGCCTTCTTGTATTAATTCTCTTGTTATTTCAGATGCTTCTTATTAATAAAATTCTTTGTCCTTTTGGACTGTTCAAAAAAAATAAAAATAAAAAATACACTTGCAGTGGAGTATCTTTTAGTGTATCATTTTCTATTTTACCTATTAATGATCAACAAAAAAAAAACACATATATATGCCATAATAGTTTTGATAAAGTAAAAATTTGTTTTAATTTGTGTGATATTTGTAATAATAATATGTAGTGTGAAATTGTGATACTTAAAATAGAAAGAGAAATGTTTTGACAAATTTTATGTCGAAACTAGATTGCGACTAACATGAAAATGATAAAAAATAATTAATTAGTGTGGGCCTTTTTTTAATTCTTTCATATCTCATGTATTTACATATGTCAATATTTATTATCGACATATATTTTTCGCACATGTAACAACATTTAAATAAAAATAAATTAGCTTGGTACATATCTCTCTATTTCTTTTTCAAATCTTTCTATGAGAGAGAGAAAGGGGCAATATAGTCATCTCAGTAGTATGTTATATAGTTTGAGATAATGAGGCGTTGGGGAGTTTGATGATTAGTAAAATCTGTGACTATTAATGTGCATGGGTATTCAGTTGGTTGGAGGTTAGGACATGCCTTCCTTACCTATCTCATTATATTTATTCATTGTCTATTTTTGGGCTCCATAGAGTGTCATTATGGCCGTTTTTTATAATTAGAAAATGCAAAAGAAAAGAGAGATTTAAAAAAATACTAATATAAAAAGATATCTTAATAGAGATAAATTTAATTATTTAAAATAATTTTTTATGTACAAATTGTGAAAAAACACTGTTATCCCATTATTGAACAGTAAAACAATAATATATTTATTAATAATTTAGATGATAAGACTCGTATACTTTTTTTTCCTTTTGTTTATGCACAATTATTTATGTATAATTATACACGTAGGACTACTCAATTATTTATATTATTGAAAACTTTAATATCAATAACAATATTAAAATAATAAATGGTTGAAAAAATCTCAACATATTTTTAGATTTTATTTCTTATTTTTACCATGTATTCTCTCAAATTTTAAACTCCAAAGTCCAAACATACTATTCAGATTTGAATTCCATGAAATAATCACACCCCTGACCACCATGAAATTTATAACTTTTTATTTCATTTATAATATCAAACATTATATTTTTAACTATATCGCCTTTTTTGTAAACCAACACAAATATAATATTTGTTATATGTTATACAACAAAAACTATAACTTTCATAATTATAAATTTTACTCCCTCATTCCAAAATTAGAGATACATTTTGATTTTTTATGGTCTATTAGGTCTGAATATGCAATAATTAATCTAGAAGGGAGTTGAATAGATTTATTTGCTTTTGACAAATCTTGGCCTTTTTAAAATTTAACACTATTTCCCTAAATGATTTTGTTAAGAAATATTTTAGTGAATCAAAGTAAAGAGAAATGGATAGAGAGATACCAAACAGAGAACACAACGATATATCTTGATTCACTATATATATCTCTACTAGATATATAAAGCTAGTCCAGTCCCCAAACTCCTCTCTAGGATTTGGGATTTTTCACTATAAAAATAGTTTAACTTCTTAACTTAGGTGGAGAAACCTTTACAAATTTGATTCGGCAAAACTAATGATTTTCCTATTGTACTTGACACGTTTTACTTAATACACCACTGAACTTTTAATTTTATAAATTACACCATTAAACTAATTAATATTTTCAAATTGGGTCATTCCGTTACAAAAATTGGATGGACGTTAAATCTAAGAATTAAACTCTCAACATGAAAGTATTTTTCCTCTTTTTCATAGTCAATTTTCTATACTCTGCTTTACTTCATCCTTAAATCTAAGAATTAATCTCCAAGAAAGTCACTTTTCTATACTCCGCTTTACGAAAACTCCCCGAAACATATCAAATCAAGATATTTGGGTAGATTAGTATGAGAAAAAGAGGAAAAATATTTTCATGTTGAGAGTTTAATTCCCAGATTTAACGTCCATCCAATTTTTATAACGGAATGACCCAATTTGAAAATATTAATTAGTTTAATAGTGTAATTTGAAAAAATAAAAGTTCAGTGGTGTATTAAGTAAAACGTGCCAAGTATAGTGGGAAATTCATTAGTTTTGCCAATTTGATTCTATCTTAGAATTACTATCTTCTAGTATTCTTCAAGAATTGTAGATTTCCTTTCCAGAGCTTCTTGTATTCCTTCTTCGGCTGGTCTTGGAACTTGATATCTTTTCTCTTCCTCACTCACTTAGAAATTCAAACTTATGGTATTTCTAAGATCTTGGTCTTGGAACAAGAATCACTCAATTCTTCACACACTAAAAGAACACTCAGCTCTACCCCTTTTGTTAAAAGAATTGTTTAATTAAATGTTTCTTTAATTAAGCAGATAAATAACAGTTTAAGTTCAAATATGTCAAATATTGCAAGATATAGATAATGACAGTTTAAGAATTAATTCTTGTAAAATGACAGTTAAATCAATGATCACAAATACTATGACAGTTTATGTATATGGATCAGTTTGGTTTATAAACACTTTTTATAAGGTGAGATTAACTCTTTAAATAAAGGTTAATCTACTACACTTTTATAATCAAGTGTCTATAAATTTTGTTTATCACTCTCAAAGAGAGGACTATATACGAATCGTCTTTTTATACACAAAAGAACAATTTTCTCGTCTAAGAATTATAAGGATAAACTAGTTATCCAATCTTGAGAAAAAATTGCCTTATATCACTTTACTAGAAAAAAACTACAGTTCACGACTTTCAAGTGAGCCATCTGGTACGTTTCGTACTTAGTGGATAGTTATTAAAGGTTTGATCACTTGTTTTTCACTTTCTTTGAAAGGGCCATGTCTAAAGTTCAGATTAATATATATAAGCTATTAATTCAAGTGTGTATAAATATAATCAATGATGATCAACTTGAATGAAACATAATGATATAAATAAATGCAAATGAAAGTACTTTGTGCTTGTGGTGTTTATTATGTATAACAAATATAACATTAATAATAATATTAAACACAAATAAGAAAGTGATATGTTAACACAAAATATAATAAAGTGTGTGTGTGCTAATTTGTGTACAAGAGTATGTGTAGATTTTTTGTTATAGCCGTATGTATTTTTCTTGCTCTTCTGATCATTTTCTATCCCACTAGAATCTAGCTTTTTGAGAATTTGAGATTGAGAGAGAATTGTGGGTAGAGTTTGGCTTTGGCTGGATTAAAGAAAAATGAATGAAGTATGTCAGTATTTATAGGCTAAAAATATTTGAATGAATGACTAGGATTAATTTGATTCAATTATTGATCCAATGGTCTATAATCCACCTAGCTTTTTCTTTCTCTTTCTTGCTTATGTGGCCGAAAAAATGGGAAGAAATTTTTTTTTCTAGCCACGTGGATGGAAGATTTTGCACGGCATGGTAAAGTGTGCTTTTCTTTGAACATTTTCGGGTGAAGTGGGAAGAGAGAGAAAGAGAGAGAGAATGCTTACATTCTTTTTGTCCAACTCAAAAATACTTAAATGTTTAAAGCTCATGTTGGAAAATATTGAACTCAACTTGATTTCAAAATTGTAGAGTATAGCCTTGTAATAGTTGGAGCTGAAAATTCGTTGAGTAAAGGCTGAAGTTACTCTACTATCGTGAATTACTCAAAGAGAACTCTAAGATCGTTAAGTGAAATATCAGTTCGTAGAGTAAAGGAGTGAAGTACTTAAAGAGAACTCTAAGATCGTTGAGTGAAATATAAGTTCGTAGAGTTAATGCCAAAGTCACTCTACTATCGTAGAGTAAAGAAGTAAAGTACTTAAAGATAACTCCAAGATCGTTGAGTGGAATACCAGTCCGTAGAGTTAAGGCTGAAGTCACTCTACTATCGTAGAGCCACTGCAATTTGTAAAGTCTAGTATCATAGAGTTAAGTCATTCTACGATCTCAGGATTCACTCTACGTTTCTACATTGAAAGCCAGAACGACCAAAATCGTAGAGTTAATTTGTTTGAAAAAATAATTTTAATCCAATTACTAAATCATTGAATTATAGTTCCTTTTAGACTAATTAAAGAATTTGAGTCATAGGAAAATAAGAAAGTAAAATAAATATATAAATATTGTACCATGTAATATAAAATCTTATGGAGAGAATTTTATCCTAGTTTTTCTAAAGACTTTTAATTCTTATTTTGTTATCATAAAAACAGTAGAATAATTTAAACCCTTCAGTCTTCCCTTTTTTGATGACGACAAAACCATTTAAGTTTTAACTTTTAGAAAAATTTGATTGTATTACTTCCCCTTAATTTGAGTAATTTTTAATTTGCTTCCCCTCACTGTAATCACTTTTTTCTAACCCGTTTTTTTACATCAAAAAGTTAAAGTAATTGTTTTTCTCTTCCCCTTTTTGTCATCAACAAAAGAGAATTTTTCTTCGTACTTACAAAACAAGAGTTAGAACAGAAAACATATCATATTTTTAACTATTATATTGCTTTATATCCTACTACATTTGATAAACTATTGCATGACTTCCTTAATAGAAATTACACAGTGATGCTCTTTTTTTCTTTTATTCCTTCTGTTTGACAGAAACAACTTGTGATTTATCCATGCAGTTACTTTAAGCCAGTTTACTTTAGACCACATCTCATTTCTCAAAAGACATAACCAGTCACTTTACCATTCATTTACATTGCTTCCAAAACACTTACATATTAATGAAGCTAAGTAATATTTAGAAAGATTACACAGAAACACAAAAGATATATTATAAAGCATTTAATCGATACAGTATGTGTTTAACCCATCACACTCATTCATACATGCCTAAAAGTGACCTTAATTTGTTTCTACCAGTTTCAGGATAGAATCAAAGTTCCCCTGACAGGAGTAAACAAATCAGGTATTGTGTGTGAAATAAAATGTGAGACTTATAAAGTGCACATAGATCTCAGATATTATTAGGAACAGGAGCAGAGATCACAAAAGGATCAAAACTGACAGAAACACTATTGGTTAAGCAATTAACTTGAAATTGAAGCACATCCAATCTTTCATTAATTCCAATTATAGTAGCCTTAAATTCTTCAAAGAATTTATCAATCTTCTTCTCAATTTCCAGACAGACATCAATATCAGAAGAAGTTAAGCATTTTGATGCAGAAGACTGTTTAGATGTGCTATCACTCATTTTGTAATGATGTAGATAACGAGTAGGAGAGGAAAATGTACCAGTAAATAGTCATAGACACTTCATCACTCAAGTCAATATTATGTGTTTTGAATATTTTTGTCAATAAAAGTCCATATGCCATAAAACCTTTGTTTGCACAATTTATCATTGATGATACAAGAAAGTATGGCAGACCAAAAGGCACATAGTGTTAGTTTGCCGAAACATGAACATACATACAATCACATGTATAAATAGCGGAAGCATGGCATAAATTAAATTTAAAATTTCCTGCAATCCCATGAATCACCTTATGCGATATTATTAATTGAGGAAGGATAAAAGATATACCTTATGAAGATGATTCAATTCCTTGATTAATCTTCAAGTTCCAATCCTTTGATCCTCCACGCTTCTTCAAATCCACGGATCAAATGTTAGCTACTCAGTATGTGCAGTGCTCTAAAGGTGATTGATGAGTGTGTTTTATATACACAAATCGGGTACTTTTAGCCTTAATAATTTGTAAGTCTTTAGATATTTCGTTTGGTTTTATGTGTTTTCATCTTATTATTGTGTAATGTAGTTTTGTATTACTTTTATATGTATTTGTGTGCTTTTATGTGTTTTTACGTTGTTTTGTAGGTATTGAAATAAAGGCCCCTTGGATCGATATGTTTTTGGCTTGAATCTAGCATTCCCGCTGCTTGTTTCTTAATTTGACCCATGATGCAATCCGAATCTCTCAAAACGCAAAGAATGAAAGTTGTAGATTTTGATCTTAGCTTTCCATAGCATCCGGAATCATCCAATTTGAAGTTCGTATGAGAGAGTTATGGTCATTTTACCATCGAATTTGGCATGACTTTTACACAGCAGTTGCTTCGGGCTCAATTTGAACCTTTCTCCGGCCATTATCTCGACAAGCTCTAGTTATAAAAGTTGTAGAGCTACTTCTTAGCTTTCCATAGCCTACTTAATCGCCTTAATCCGAGTTCGGACGAAGAAGTTATGGTCTTTTTTCCAGAGCTCGCCGGGGCGGGAATTTCCTACACAAATTCCTCGCCGCGGCGAGAGCTCGCCGGGGCGATAATTCTTAGGCCAAAAAGCTTGCCGGGGCGAGCTCGTCGCGGACAGAAGCAGATTTTTTAGGTTTTTTGGTCATTTTGGGGGTGCTAAGCTAGGTTTACTCACACCTAACAGATATAACATATCCAGGGGCTCGAAAATGGGCAGTGACACTTGTGGAGGCTGCACATAAACGTCAAAATTGAAGAGAAATGGGTTGCAATACAAGGAAATTCCAGCAAAATCAAAGGATTAATTGAGGAAAGGAGTACCAAATCAAGGAGAAAAGCTAGGAATCATCAACCCTCAAGCAAGCAACATATGAATATCTTCAAATTGGGTTCTATCATTTCTACTTTCCCTTTGATTTTGTATTTCAACATGATGTATAAATTGAATATGATGTTATTTGTAGTTACCATGAACTAGAACTAATTTTCTAAGATTTCAATGGAACCCAATACATAGTTTGAATTGAATGCTCTCTCTTTGATGTTGGTTAATTATTTGTGATTGGATATCATAATTTGTGCTTTATATATTAATTACCTTGCTAGTAATTACCTTGGGAACTTATATGGAATTGAGAGAGGAAGTATAGGTTGAGACCTTGTTATGATATCATGTGAAAATTAGATATTCTTATGGGTAATTTATGAAATTAAGTGACGTGTGTTTTATTTATTTACCTCATGAATGGATAATTTGATTGTATTTAGGATAGAGATATACCTAAATACCACATGTATCCATTTGAGAATACTTGCTTAATGATTCCTATTGCGAAAGTTGGTAATTGATAGGATGATTAATGAGATTTGGTGACACGTGTCTTGTTGATTATTCTTGATATGAGATTCTAGTGTGTAGAATAGAGATATATCTATACACCGTAATGGGGAATACGTATTTGACCATCGAGAGAGGCTTAGACAAACTTGTGATTTCTCGGGTAACAATCCTTGTGATTTAACTAGTTGAAAGAGAGAGTTAGGATATTTAAATGAAGTGTTGGGGGAAATTGCAATCTTAGACTTATTAATATTAGATTTCATTATATTAAAGCTTTTTATAGTTCTTTGATTATTTGTTATCTTCATTAATGCAAAACAACAAAAACAATTATCATTTGTTTAAATAAGATTGAGATGATAAAAGGTTAATACTTGAAAAAGACTAGTAACAATTCTTCGTGAGATCGATACTCTACTTACTCTTTATTACTTGTTGACCGCGTATACTTGCGCGTAAATTGTCGTTATATTAATCGGACAACAAGTTTTTGGCGCTGTTGCCGGGGAATTATTTTTCTAGTGTTTTTTCAATATTAATTACAATCAAATTGATCTTACTTTAAACTTATATATAAATTTGTTTTTACTTTATTTTAACATTTTTCTGTTTTGATGCTTTACGAGGTACACCATGGATGACTTTACTTATCAATGGCTATACACGAGTATGACTCAACCAAGGGAAACTGGGATTGATGGACTCAATGCACTCTCTACATTGTCAGCACAATTTGAAACACTATCGAGGAAGTTGGATGCCTTAGTAGTAGAGAGCACTCAAGGTATAACAGTTACTTGTGATTATTGTGCTGACAATCATCCGAGTCATCAATGCACCGTCAGTTTTGGACCGGTACAATACGGTGGTGAGTACTTCAACAACTATGATTATCCCGATTATCACCAAGATTGGGGGTATCACCCGAATTCTATATGGAGCTACAATTATGATGATCAATACTATGCTCCAAGTCCAGTTATTGCATCGGAATTCTCATGTCCAACTCTATTGCCACAAGAAGAGAAGATGTCAAACTTTGAGGAACTTGTGTCTAAGATCATGGCTTCAAAAGAGGAGATGTTGAAAAGTCAGGAAATATCAATTCAAAATCTTCAGAATCAGATTGATCAAATGTTCAAAGCTTTGAACAACTATCCTCAAAATAGTTGGTGTTATGACATGGATTCCGAGACTTATGGTGAGCCCGAGTCAAATCTGCAACTGGATGAGCCACAAGATGTCGAAAGTGGGGAGTGGGAAAAGGAGGCCGAGGATCCAGCCTTGAGTTCCAACAAAGATGAGCCGATTGTATTAATACCCCAAGTGCCTTCGCCACCAAAGTTCAAGATTCCAGTCAGTTTTGCAAAACCATGCCCGCTTGGTAGTCATGTCATCGGTAAAGCTCTATGTAACTTTAGAGCTAGCTTAAAGTTGAAACCATGGTGTGAAGACGTAGAGGTCCATGAGGAGAAACCCGATGGTTCTATTGTGTTTGTAGAGCTTCAATTCAACATTCCATCCATAGACACAATGGAACAATCACCTAGCATTGTGAAGTGCATAAATGAAATATGGAACTCTAGTTAATGTAAATTATTATTCTACCATACAATGTCCCAATCAAATATAAAATATGGAATTTCTGTCAAGTTTTATTTATTTGATCATATGCATTTCGTTTCTAAAATACACAACTCTAGTTAATGTAAATTAGAAACTTCTTTCTAATTTTCATTCACCCTGGCTAGGGATTCCTAAGTTGCCACTTATCGAATCGCATAAGACATTCTTTCCCTTTACTGGAAGTGGTAGATCCTTTGTTGATCATTCACCTACCTCCATGTACACTTTATTATACCCGAACATACCCTATTATATACTCTAAAAGTTTTAAGGAACATAACAAAGTATAACTCAGAATACATAAGGTATTATGATGATCTCAAGTCTAAGGATCACTTGTACTACTATCACTATAGAAACTCTTATTGACAGACGAGTAAAACTCCATTAGGTGTTGCTTTAAGCGAGTTACGTAAAGTGAACTTATTCTCCAATAAGCACCTACATACTTGCTTTAGTGTCTCCAGACAAATGATTATGAGATCAATCATCCTTTCATAAGAGCAAGCATAGTATGTACTAATCTATCCGGATTTAGTAACCCCACATTAGTGATCCATCGATTAGGAATATTCTAGTTTTGAGTTTTCTAGATTTTAGATCTCAGTAGCATGATTCTAAAATTATTGCTCCAAAACTATGGGTTTATCTTAATTAATTCAACTAATTAAACATGAATAAATAAATGTCTTTAATGAACAAATTCTTTTATTAATAAATAAATAAGATTACAAAGTAAATGCTTATCACATCCTATGTGATTGGCTTGAGGGCATACTAATTTCAATCTCCCACTTGCCCTAAAGCTAATCGCCTTGGTATCTTATACCCATCTTTTCTAAGTGGCGATCAAACTATTGTTGAGATAATGCTTTAGTAAATGGATCTGCAATGTTGTTCTGAGAGTTCACTCTCTCTAAGGCGACATCTCCTCTTTCAATGATTTCTCTAATCAAATAAAAGCGTTGCAGCACATGTTTAGATTTCTGATGAGACCTGAGTTCCTTGGCTTATGCAATAGCCCTACTGTTGTCACAATATACATGCACTGGTCCTTGAATGCTAGGAACCACTCCAAGTTCTGTAATAAACTTCTTCATCCAAACAACTTCCTTTGTAGCTTCACTTGTAGCTATGTACTCTGCTTCTGTCACTAAATCAGCAACCGTTTGCTGCTTGGAACTCTTCCAACTCACTGCTCCACCGTTCAAGGTAAACACATACCCTGAAATGGATTTGTTGTCGTCTTGGTCAGTCTGAAAACTAGAGTCTATATAACCCTCTAGTTTCAAATGAGACCCACCATAAACTATAAACACATCCTTAGTTCTTCTTAAGTACTTTAGAATATATTTTTTTTACCGCTTTTCAGTGTTCTTCTCCAGGATTTGACTGATATATACTTGTCACACTTAGTGCATAAGGAACATCAGGTCTCGTACATATCATCCTATACATGATAGATCCTATCGCCGAATCATAAGACATCTTACTCACACGATCTCTCTCTTCAGGTATCTTTGGGACATTTTCTTGGAGAAATTTACTCCATGACTCATCGGTATAAGTCCTCTCTTGGAGTTTTCCATGCTAAACCTCTTTAGCATCGAATTAATGTACATTCCTTAGGTTAAGCTAAGCATCATTTTAGATTTATCTCTATAGATCTTTATCCCCAAAATGTAGGATGTTTCTCCCAAGTCCTTTATGGAGAAGTATTTAGACAACCATATCTTTACTGATTGTAGTATTGATATGTCATTCCCAATAAGTAGTATATCATCAACATATAATACTAGGAATATCACAACGCTCCCATTGACCTTCTTGTACACACATGGTTCATCCTCGTTCTTGATAAAATCATACTCTTTGATTGTCTCATCAAAACAAATGTTCCATCTTCGAAAAGCTTGTTTTAATCCATAAATGGATCGGTGTAGCTTACATACTTGATTTGTTCTATCTTTTGAAACAAATTCCTCTCGATGTATCATATATACATCCTCTTCTAGTTTTCCATTGAGGAAGACCGTTTTCACGTCCATTTGCCAGATCTTATAATCATAGTAAGCTGCAATCGCAAGCAAAATTCAAATGGACTTGAGCATTGTTACTGGTGAGAAGGTTTCTTCATAGTCAACTTCTTGCCTTTGTTTGAAATATTTTGCCACCAGTCTGGCCTTATAGGTCTCCATATTGCCATCTACTCTAGTCTTTCGCTTAAAGACCTATTCACACCCTATTGGCTTAATGCTTTCCGAAGGGTTAACCAAAGTCCACACTTGATTTTCATACATGGAGTCCATTTCGAATTTCATAGTCATTTGCCATTTCTGTGAGTGTCTACTACTCATAGCCTCATCGTATGTAACTGGATCATCATCCTCTATGATGTGTACCTCATCATCATCATTATCTATGATGAATCCATACCTTTCAGGTATCTTCGGTACTTTTACAGATTTACGATTCGGTTGTGGTATAGAAGGTATCTCTACTTGGACAGGTTCATCCATTTGACCTGTAGTGGTTTATGGTTCTTGAACTTCTTTAAGATCTATTTTCCTCCCACTAGCCCCTTCAAGGACAAACTCATTTTCTAGGAAGGCAGTGTGTTTCGCAACAAACACTTTTTGCTCAATAGGATTATAGAAATAATACCCTAAACTTTCTTTATAATATCCCACAAATCTGCACTTGTCAGATTTTGTCCCAAGCTTATCATTTTGAAACTTTTTTACATAAGCTGGATAACCCTAAATCTTAACATGCTTAAGACTAGGTTTCCTCCCTGTTCATAACTCATATGGAGTCTTGGGGATGGATTTTGAGGGGACCTTATTTAGTAGATATACAGCCGTTTCTAGGGCATAACCCCAGAAGGATACTGGAAGATCGGTAAAACTCATCATGGACCGCACCATGTCCAACAAGGTACAATTTTTCCTTTCAGATACACCATTTAATTGTGGCGTACTAGGAGGCGTCCATTGTGAGAGAATACTATTATCTTTGAGATGATCTAAAAACGTATTGCTTAAGTATTCCCCTCCTCGATCCGATCGAAGAATCTTAATACTCTTTCTAGTTTGTTTCTCTACTTCACTTCTGAATTCTTTGAACCTTTCAAATGATTTAGACTTGTATTTCATCAAATACACATATCCAAATCTTAAATGATCATCAGTGAATGTAATAAAATATGAATACCCTTCTCTAGCATCTGTTGTTATAGGTCCACACACATCTCTCTAGCAACCCTGTAACTCTCTCTCCATGTCCACTAAATTAAAATTTAGTCATCTTTCTCATGAGACAAGATTCACAAGTTGGATATGATTCATAATCAAATAACTCTAAAAGCCCATCTTTATGCAATTTGTTTAGTCTTGTTTCATTATTATGACCGAGTCTACAATGCCATATAAAGGTATGATTCACATCATCTCTTTTCCTTTTATTAGTTTGTTCAATTTGTAAAATATTTTCATGTAAGTTAAGTATATAAAATCTATCAATTAATCTACCAGTTCCAAACAAAACATTATCATTATAAATAGAACAACTATTATTTTTGAATATAATATCAAAACATTCCTTGTCTAACAACGGAATAGAAATAATGTTTCTAATGAGAACTAGAACATAGTAACAATTTACTAAATTAATAGACTTGCTCGTAGGCAATGCTAAACTATAAGTTCCTACAACTAATGCAATAATCTTTTCTCCATTCCCCATGCGCATGATTACTTCTCCTTTATTCATCTTTCTACTTCTGCTTAGGCCCTACATAGAATTACATATGTGAGAACCACAACCGGTATCTAACACCCAAGTAGAACTTTAACTTACAGAAAGATTTTATTTCAATCATGAACAAACCTGTATTTGTAGCTGAAGCTTTACCAAGCTTCTTTTGCTTAGCCTCTACATGATACTCCTTGCAGTTCCTTTTCTAGTGTCCAGACTTATTGTAGTGGAAGCAAACTCCTTTGCTATCCACATTAGTTTTCTTCTTATTGTCCTTAGTTTTTGTCTTTCCTTTTGTCTTCTTAGTTTTCTTCTTTTTAGAAGAACCTTTAGTCCTCTTATTTTTCTTGGAAGAATCATCTACAAGTAAGACTTTATCTTTCTTGGCTGGAAAGTGACTCTCTGTAGTTTTCAACATGTTGAGCAATTTAGGCAGGCTGACATCTAGCTTGTTCATGTGAAAATTCACAATAAATTGTGAGAAAGAGTCCGGGAGTGACTGCAAGATCAAATCTTGGCTCAACTCTCCATCTGTTATAAAACCTAGTTATCCCAATTGTTCAATCAAATTGATCATTTTGAGGACATGTGTTTGTACTATAGTGCCATCGGTCATTTTAGATCGGAAGAGCTCATTAGATATCTTATATCTGGCAGACTTACTCTGCTCACCATACAAATCATGAAGGTGTAGTAAAATGATAGGTGCATCCATTGTCTCGTGTTGACGCTGTAACTCGTTACTCATGGAAGCCAATATGATGCACTGAGCCACAGTGCATCATCTTGCCACTTTCTAAAAGTAACAATCTTTTCCTCAGAGGCATTGTTTACAACCGTTGTAGGGACAGGCGAATTAAGGACATAAGATAGCTTTTCAGCCGTGAGAACTATTCTCAAATTCCTTAACCAATCCGCATAATTTGGTCCGGTTAACTTATTAGCATCCAATATGTTCTGCAGTGAAAGTGAATTAGACATAGTAAAATTCTGTAAATGAAATTTTAATAACAACATTAGCATGCAATCATTTTATTAATCATCAAATTAATTAGGTTTTTATTAAAATGATGTCTTCCATTATTTTCATCAAACTATATGACCCTCCATATATAGTTCGGCATATCTTAATTAGAAGTTTGTGTAAAATCCGCTTAGTGAGATAAGGATCCTATTGCCTTATATATAGCCTTGTGTGTGCACAATAAACTATAACTTTATTCAATAGGTAGACAACTTTTGTCAATTACATCTCTATATAACTCCTTTTCTTTTGCCTCTTGGATTATGATGGTCAAGTGTGTGCAAATTTGAACTAAAATAATCTAAGTTAAATCAGTACTAGCATTTCCATGTAAGTGAAAAGAAAAGTACAGTCCTTATGTGTGCACAACAAAACATGTATTGTTCAATTCCTTATAAACATCCAATGTAATAAAGCCAACATCTCAAATACTTAATATAAGCCTTGTGTATGCACAACAAACTCATATTAAATACTTGATACTCTATTGCTTTATCATGCTAGAAGGCTACGTCTGACATTCTGAATGTCTTTGAACGTAATCAACTTAATATTTTTCGATCTTGAGGGATTTGTTATTAATTGTCTCATCTTGTTTAGCGAGCATGCAAATATATGTATAAATACGCGTCATATTAAACATACATCCCATCATTGAAGATATCACTCACCAAAGTGTCACCTCCATCTCGGCTATTGATGACTGTATAACTACCAATAATTAGACTGCCGAGCCGTAGATAGTCCGTAAAGGGTAAAAAATGGGAGATTGGTTGTAGAAATCTCCGGAATATAGGATGTTATTATCTCTGCTCTATTTTACTTTATGCGTGTTTATTTTATAATCATTTCATCTAATGAAAGCTTATGTATTGAAAAACAGTTGTTATATAATGAGCATTTACGTCTTATTGTCAGGTGTCCCAATTTGAATGATTTTATCCCTATTGACGATTGGCCAAATCCGAAAGATGATTATGATTTCAATGTAGAGCTAGATTTCGATTTGATGGGGATCGAACAAGAGGAGGTGGATGGCGAGGAGGTGCCCGAAGAAATTAGAAGATGGGTTGAAGATAAGCCCAAACCCAACCTCGAGCAAACCACCACCATCAATATCGGAACCCTTGACAACCCCAAAGAACTCCAGAAAGGATCTGACCTCACGCCAAATCAAAAAGAAGAAATGACCCAACTCTTGACCCGATATGAAGACGTATTCGCCTGGTCGCATGAAGATATGATCGGACTGTCCACTGATATAGTCGTTCATCGATTGCCAATCAAAGAAGGTTTCAAGCCAGTCAAGCAGAAGTTGAGGAGGCTAAAACCAGAATGGAGCCTAAAAGTTAAAGAAGAAATCATCAAGCAGTTTAAGGCTGGAATAGTCATGGTATTCACTTACCCCGAATGGCTGTCCAACGTGGTCCCGGTACCAAAGCCAGGGGGGAAAGTTTGAGTTTGCGTGGATTATCGGGATCTCAACAAAGCCAACCTTAAAGATAATTTTCCTGTGCCATTCATTCATATCTTGATTGACAACATGGCATAATTCGAAATATACTCATTCGTCGATTGTTTCGCCGGATATCATCAAATCATGGTCGCCGAAGAAGATAGAGAAAAAATGGCTTTTATCACCCCCTGAGGCACATTCTGTTACAGGTGTCTATCTTTTGGCCTCATCAACGCCGGCGCTACTTATCAAAGAGCAATGATGGCCTTATTTCATGATATGATGCACAAAGAAATTGAGGTCTACGTAGATGACATCATTGTCAAATCGAAAAAGGAAGAGGAGCACGTAGTTCACCTGTAGAAGTTATTTGACCGACTGCGTAAATATAATCTGAAATTGAACCTCGCGCAATGCGCCTTTGGTGTCAAATCAGGAAAGCTTTTGGGATTTCTCGTTAACAACCGGGGCATTGAGATAGACGTCGGCAAGATAAAGGCTATTACTGAAATGTCGGCGCCATAAACCAAAAAAGAAATACAGGGATTCTTAGGGAGGATCAATTTCATCAGTCAATTCATATCATAGTTAACAACGACTTGCGAGCCAATCTTCAAGTTGCTAAGGAAGAGTTCCTCCGGGAAATGGAACGAAGAGTGTCAAAAAGCCTTCCATATCATCAAATAATAGTTGATAAAAGCACCTATTTTGATACCCCCGAGGGAGGGAGTTCCTTTATTCACGTACATCTCTGTCAATCCCCACGCTATGGGATGCATGCTAGGACAAAAGGGCAATATGGGAAAGGAAAAAGCCATATATTATCTAAGCAAAAGGTTTAGTAGCTATGAACAGAACTATACGTTGATCGAGAAAACCTGTTGTGCATTAGTATGGGCCGCTATGAGACTGCAGCATTACCTGCATGACCACGCGACATATCTGATTTCTCGTATGGATCCCTTTGAAGTACATTTTCGACCGACCTATGTTAAACTGTCGGTTATCAAGATGACAGTTAATCCTCCAACAATTTGACATCATCTACGTAACACAGAAATTAATCAAAGGACAAGGAATTACAGACCAACTATCTGAGGCACCCGTATGAGGATTCGAGCCATTGGAAACATACTTCCCCGATGAAGGAGTAATGGTTATCCAACCAACAAGGCGCGAAAACGAAGGCCAATTTTGGAGATTATACTTTGATGACGCTATGAATATGGAAGGAGCTAGGGCAGTTCTCGTATCCATCACGGGAGAACAATACCCCATAACCACGAAATTACAATATTGTAACTCCAACAATACGGGCGAGTACGATGGATGTATTTTGGGATTAGAAATGGCCCGAAGAATGGGAGTCAAATGATTAACTATTTTCGGAGATTCAGAATTGGTCATCCGGTAGTCTATGGGAGCATACATCACTAAGGAACTCCACTTACTCCTTTATCACCGACATGTCATCAAAATTACAAAGAAATTTGAAGATATTGCCTTTATGCATATTCTACGGAATAGAAATGATTTTGCAGATGCACTGGCCACATTGGCAACATTAATCCAGGTGTCTAAGAGAAGGGAGGCTCTAGTCATCAAATTTACAATACGATACAACCCCACCTATCAACATTATGTCGGGGATATTGTAGACGAGATACCTCAGTCCGAACAACCATGGTATCACAACATTAAAGAATATCTGCGGGACGGATCTACCCTTGTCGGGGCAAATCGAACCAAGAGACAGCGAATCTAAAAGATGGCGTTAAAATTCTATTTGAGCGGAGACACCTTATACAAGAGAGACATCAACATGGGACCCTTGAGATGTCTAGACAAAGACCAAGCCCAGAGGCTAATGAACGAGGTACACGGCGGGGTATGTGGACCACATATGAGTGGCCCTCTTCTTGTCAAAAAGATCCTAAGGATAGGGCATTATTTGTTGTCACTTAAAGTAGACTACGATGATCACGTCAAACGATGTCATCAGTGCCAAATACACACCAATATCATCCACGCACCGCCCAATGATCTACATTGCATGACAACTCCTTGGCCTTTCTCTATGTGGGGGATGGATGTGATCGGCCCAATCGAGCCCAAAGCAAACAACGGGCATCGATTCATATTCACTATGATCGATTACTTTACCAAATGGATAGATGCAACATCTTTCCCCAAAGTGACAAAGGAAGTGATTGTCGGTTTCATCCGGAACAACATCATATGTTGATACGGACAACCGAAAGTTCTAGTATCAGACAATGCCAATAATTTGAACAATGCGATGATAAAAGAGTTGTGTGAAAGGTTCAAAATTAAACATCTCAATTCAGTCATTTACTGACCAAAGATGAACGGGACTGTAGAAGTGGCCAACAAGAATATTAAGAAAATTATGGAGAAAATGACAGCAAACCATCGAGGGTGGCCTGATTTATTACCTCTTACCTTACTTGTTTATCGAACGTCAGTTCGTACATTGACCGGGGCAACTCCCTACTCCTTGGTTTCTCCATATTACCATAATAAATTATTTTGATATACATTAAGTTACTCGGAAGGTGGGTGTAAAGCTGAAGGAGATACTGGTTGTTAGAGACTTTGTAGATGTGTTTTCCAGACGATTTGTCAGGACTTCCGCCTAATCGAGAAATTGAATTTTTGATCAATTTAGCACTAGGGACTGCCCCTATATCGAAAGCCTCGTACAGTATGGCTCCAGTGGAGATGAAGGAGTTGATGGTTCAACTGCAGGAATTATTGGATAAGAAGTATATTCAGTCGAGCGTATCACCGTGGGGAGCGCCGATGTTATTTGTTAAGAAGGATGGATCAATGCGGCTCTGCATTGATTATAGAGAGTTAAATAAGGTCACTATTAAGAATAGGTATCC
Organism: Aralia elata; assembly: GCA_034770075.1. NCBI lineage: Eukaryota > Viridiplantae > Streptophyta > Magnoliopsida > Apiales > Araliaceae > Aralia > Aralia elata. Next base: position 822,399 of record JAVJAP010000089.1, on the reverse strand, counting down.
GTTGCCAAGAATTGATGATTTGTTCGATCATTTGAAAGGAGCTAAGTATTTCTCAAAAATAGATTTGAGAAATGGATATCATCAATTGAAGGTGAGGAAGGAAGATATACCGAAGACGGCGTTCAGAACTTGATATGGTCATTACGAGTTTCTGGTAATGTCATTTGGTTTAACTAATGCACCTGCGTCATTTATGGACTTAATGAATAGGGTGTTTAAGCTATTTTTGGACAAGTTTGTGGTGGTGTTCATCGATGATAGAGCATGTAGAACATTTAAGATTAACATTGGAAACATTAAGGAAATAGAGGTTTATATGCAAAATTTTCTAAATGTGAATTTTGGTTGGAGCGGATATCATTTTTAGGTCATGTAATTGATAAAGATGGAATTTCGGTAGATCCATCAAAAGTAGAAGCTGTGATAAATTGGGGAGAAATGTGAGATATACATGGACCATAAAAGTCTGAAATATATTTTCACATAGAAGGATTTAAATATGCTTCAGAGACGATGGTTGGAGTTGATCAAGGACTATTATTGCGAAATTCTGTACCATCCGGGAAAGTCAAATGAGGTTGCCGACGCCTTAAGCAGAAAAGCCCGAGAGAAATTGTTGATATTAACTACTCAGGAGGAGCTCATAGCTGATATAAAAAAATTGGAGCTAGAAGTGAAGTGTTCACATGAGTCGAAAGAGAAGCTGTTTCAAATGGTAGTTCGTCCAACTTTATTGGACAAAATAAAAGAAGCACAACTCCAAGATGAGGAGTGTTAGAAAGTAAGAAAGAGAATGTCCGAAGGGAAGGAAGTTAAATTCAAAATCGATACCGAAGGGTTGTTGAGATTTGAAGGCAGAATCTGGGTTCCACCGGTACAAGAAGTCAGAGATAAAATTTTGAGCGAGGCTCATAGCTCGAGATATTCAATTCACCCGGGGAGTACGAAAATGTACCAAGACCTTCGACAACATTTATGGTGGCCAAATATGAAGAGGGAAGTTGCTGAATGTGTTGCAAAGTGTTTAACGTGTCAGAAAGTTAAAGTAGAGCATCAAAGGCCAAGTGGTTTGCTGCAACAGTTGGAAATACCAGAATGGAAGTGGGAGCATATTATGATGGATTTCGTGGTAGGTCTCCCAACTACTCAAAAGGGTTATGACGCGATATGGGTTATTGTGGATCGACTGACGAAATCAGCACATTTCTTGCCGATCAAGATTAGATTTAATTTAAACCAATTAGCAAAATTGTATGTTAAGGAAATCGTTTCAAGGCACGGTGTTCCAGTGTCAATTGTGTCAGTTCGAGATTCGCGTTTTACATCGAATTTCTGGAAGAGTTTGCAAGAATGCTTGGGGACACAGTTGAGAATGAGCACGGCGTACCATCCTCAAACCGATGGCCAGAGCGAAAGGACGATCTAAACATTGGAAGATATGTTGAGAGCTTGTGTCATGAATTTTAATGGGAATTGGCACGACCATTTACCTCTAGTTGAGTTTGCCTATAATAATAGCTATCACGTAACTATTGGCATGCCACCTTACAAAGCGTTGTACGGAAGAAAGTGCAGAACTCCACTATACTAGGATGAAGTCGGTGAACGCCGACTGTTAGGACCTGAACTGGTACAACAAACTGCAGAGATTGTCAAGGTGATAAGAGCCAGATTGTTAGCTGCTCAAGACAGACAAAAGAAATATGCTGATCAGCACCGACAGAAGCGAGAATTTGATGTCGGAAGTTTCGTTTTCTTGAAAGTATCTCCTTGGAAGGGGAAGTTAAGATTTGGCAAAAAGGAAAAGTTGAGTCCGAGGTTCATTGGACCTTTTGAGGTTCATTTGGCAAAAAGGGAAAGCTGAGGAGGATAGGAGAAGTAGCTTATGAGGTAGCTTTACCTCCAGAGTTAGAATACATTCATAATGTTTTCCATGTTTCGGTACTACGACCGTACACATCTGATTATAAACATGTCATAGAGTACGAATCCTTACAAGTTGAGAAAGATTTATCTTATGAAGAAATTCCTGTTCAGATAGTTAACAGGAAAGAACAAGTTCTCAAGAATAAAGTAATACCTTCTATTAAGGTAATATGGAGAAACCACAACGCTGAAGAAGCTACGTTCCCACTCGAAGACAAGATGAGACAAAATTATCCTGAGTTATTTGTTTAATCCATGTATTGCGATTTTGGGGACACAATCTTTGTAAGGAGGGGAGAATGTAACAAATGTGCTAATTGTGTCGCGATTCTGGGGACAGAATCCTTTTAAGGAGGGAAGGATGTAGCGAATGTGATTTTTATAAATAATTAAAAATATTTATTGAATAAAATAAATATTTTAGTAGGGATATTTATTAAATAAAATAAATATTTGATGGAAATTATTGTGGACTAATTTATTTAAGTGCAATAATATTAATTAAATTATGTTAAATGATTTTCTAATCGGCGTGTATTTTTATTATGCTAATGGAATGGTAATGTTCTAATTTAATTTAATAATTAAATTAGAGGATTAATAATTTGTTAAATAAAATTATAATTATATTGATAAGGTTTAATTTAATTTCTTAGTAAATCTAATTAAATCCAATTTAAAATATCGAAATTTGGTTTAATGGATAAATAATTGGCTAAATAATTTAGCAATAAAATTAAGTGTGACATTTGCTTCATTTAGAGAAAGGAGGAGGTATCATATAGAATAAAAAATGGAAATGAACCATGGTGTATATTTGTCAAACATGGCTTAAGACTCTCCATATTTTTTTAACCGCTGAGACCTCTTATTTTCTAATAACTGATCAATCAAATAAAGGTTACGTTAAAATAGTTATTCATCAGTTAAACTCGTCCTTCAGTTCATATTGTGTGCATAAGACTCAATAGAGAGAAATTAATAGAGAAGTTGTGTGAATTCTCTGTGAAAATTGGAGAAGAGCTCTAGATAAATCAAGGAGTAACAAACCTTCTTCATCATCTATCTGGGTTAAGAAGGATTCAAGAGGTAATGATTAAACTCTAAAACTCTTCATTCTTGTATTTCTCAAATATAAGATTTCTGAAAATTGATTTGGTTGTATGATTTGTTGAAGAATAAGGATATATATGTTTATGGGTGTGTATAATCTGTTATATATCATCTATAATGGATTTTGTAGTAATCAAATTCGTGTATATGTGTAAAAGAGGAAAAATTATACTTTTGGTTTCACTGTATATATATATTATGCTCTGTTTTAGGGGCAAATTTGGTTGCGAATCCATGCTTAAAATTGTAAATTGATAGTTGAAAATTGTAATACTCTGAAATACGAAACAATGCAACTTAAATGAATCAAAATAGTTGTAAAACGAATTCGGGGTGGATGATTTCGTATAACATGTCATAATAAGAAAATTTAGCATGAACATTGAAGTTGAATTCTTAAAATGGTTAGTTGGAATGTCTGAAATGTTATAATTGTTCTGTGGTTGTGTAGTTCAGAGTTTAACAAGTTTATAGAAGCGAAAATCAACTAATTTGAACTTTTGATGAAGGGGATATGGGGTAACAGAGTTCAAAACCACGTATTGGAAAAAAACTGATTCTGCAGTCGGGCGCCGCCGCACCGCGTTGCCGCACTGCAGCGCGACCACGCTGGTATGAAGAACAAATTGGGCGCAGCCGGTAACAGATCAGACCCAGAGATGGTATTTCTAATGTATGGTCCAAGGGATGTTTAATAAATCAATTTTAGCGAGTATTATAACATAAAACTAGGGTGCTATATTATCAAAGTATGTGTTAAATCAAACACAAATGTGACACTATGGGTTATGAACCAAGAATTGATGTAAATCGTTAAGGCGATGATCATGAGAATGGAAATGTCGCTCAAACACCATGTCATGTATTATAATCCTAATAGGGAGTTCAGATTCAGGGCGTATGAATAATAAAGATATTCAGAACTGGAATCAAGGTTATAAATTAAACTAAAATAGGAATTAAATCAATAAGCATAGTTGTAATGTAACTAATTTGTATTGTGATCCTAATGGTATCTGTAGGGTATTTGGAGAACGTGAGTTGTAATTGTGTAGCTAACGCACGAGGCAAGTTTCTTAACTCTACTTTCTTTTATTGAGCAAGTTTTCTAACCTTGGCTTCTTATTATTCAAGCGAGGTTTCTCATAGTGTCCAATGCCTATGATTTGATTGAACTTTCTAGTTTTTCAAAAGCATTACTTCAATGTATGATACTTATTCATTTGCAATCATTGTATTCTATTATTGTTGAAATCCCACTTTACAAAGATTGTATTGTTGTTGATATCAGAATGTTATATGGCTAGTGAACCCTTTTGATTCGACTAGTCCATAGTTAATAAATATTCTAAAATCTAGAATTTCTATTGAAGCTATTCCAAACCAAACTTCCTTTGGTACAGACTCTAATGTCAAAGCTGAGATGAACAACCCTAAAATAGGGGATTATATTACGCAATAACGTTAAAATGTTTGTGCACAATACATTGTACAAATGGCTGATCCCTCGGAGTACGAGATGGATGGTCCATATAGTCTAAGACTGTTAAAGGTTACAGTAGAAATACTTGTTAACCTAGGACATAGTTCGTGGTCTTGTGACCCTCAGTTATACTTTTGACCCTGATTTCTGTTATTGATTCAAAAACTGAGTTTTCCTTTGAGCTTACAGTTCTTGAGTATCATTGACTGTTTTCAGAGAAATTTATGTTGTTCAGTAAGATTATCCATTGATGATTCATATATTGTTATTGTTTATTACTATCCTAGTGAGCAATTGTTTTGTTCACACTTGCATAAAAACTTTGCAGCTAAGGTTGAAAAGTCTGAGGAGCCATCTACTAGTAAGGGCAAAGGCAAGATGCACAAGTAGCTGATGCTTAGTTTATTTTTCATTTAGGAAATTTAATTTGTAATCAGACGTTATTATGATTATGTTCTGTTTTCGCTGATGATGTAATAATTAAAGGTTAGATGACCTTAATTATGTAACCCTTTAATGGGAGTATTGTTTATTAAGTTTATTATTATTATTATCCTTTATTGTGGGTAGTTAGATGTGAATGTGATGGATAGTGAGCACCAGATCTGGAGGATTGAAGTACCCGAATTTGGGGGTGTCACAAAATTAACCAATCCATCCCTATAATCACATTAAATTCTCCTAACTGAATTGGAATTACATCCACAACTAACTTGTGTCCCCTCATCTCTGCACAACAGTTTTTATGAACGTGCTTAACGGATATTACTTTCTTATTAGCTACTTCGATGCTCAAGCTATTCTCTAATTCTTCACGAGGTAAGTTTAATTGCTTAGTAAATTTTTCAAAAACAAAAGAACAGGTAGCACCCGAATCAAATAATACCTAAGCAGATATATTATCGATTGGGATTATACCTGACACTACTTCCTTTGAAGCAACTGCATCTTGAACTGTCATGTTAAACGTACGTGTCGTTGGTTTTCTTGGCTGCGCTGGTCCGGTAATCATCAGGTTCCCATTATTATTTCCTTTGTTACCGCTTCCTCCTTTTGCATTCTTCTTTGGAAAGTCACGGATCTGATGGCCTGACGATCCACACGAAAAACAACGTTTTAACTTCTTCGGACTGGACAGTTGGGAGAGATGTGTCCCTCCTGACTATAGTTATAACACACACTTTTGCCCTTTAGGCAGACTCCCTGGTGATTCTTATCACAAATGGTACACGCTTCACCCCTCTTCTTACTCTCTCCTAGTTTATTTCCCGAGTTATTATTGTCGTTCCACTTGCACTTGCTTGAGTTACTGCCTCCACTACTACCTCCCCTATTATCCCTTTCATTCATTCATTCTTCTTCTTCTTCTTCTTCTTTTTCTGCTCCTAGTTGTACTTGGATAACACTTCACTACCTCCTTCGACGATGATCGCCTTTTCTAACATTGTTTGTAAATGAGTCGATTTGGAATTCAGACACCTTACTATCAGCCATGATTTTAACCCTTGCTCAAAGCGACGTGTTTTCCTTTCATTAGAATCTACTTGGTGTGAAGAGAATCTAGCTAACTCATTGAACTTGGCGGCGTATTCAGGTACCGTCATATTCTCCTACTTCAGGTTTAAAATTTTCAATTCCATTCTATTCTGCATGCTCCTCAAGAGGAAATTCTCAAAGAACAACTCTTTGAATCTATCCCATGCTATCACCCCTTCTCCAGCTCTATTCTAATTCGCTTCCCACTAGTAATTGGCCTCTCCTTTTAACATAAAAGTAGCAAAAGCCATCTTTTGCTCTTCTGTAACTCTAGCAACTACGAACACCTTCTCCATTTCTTTTACCAACGTCCGGGCCTCTATTGGGTTTGCAGTTCCCTTGAACTCTAAGGGTCCATAGCCTTGAAATCTCTGAAGTTTGCCAAATAGTTTTCTGGCGTATTCGGATTTACCGCGGTAGGATCCCTATTCTGTAGGGCTCCTATTAACATATCCACAAACTGCTGCATTGGATTAACTTGTTCTCTTCCTCCATTGACTGATTCTTCTTGTGTTGGTTCTACTTGGGCTCTTCTCCTAGACGACATCTTTCTGTGCAATAAAGATTCTCGTTATTACTTTATCATCGATCATTTATCACTTATTCTTAAAACATTCAAGTCACTTCCAACACTTAATAAATATTTTCATAATCATGTTTATATTCATATGCATTTGACTAGTGCATAACACCTTACATCACATAGCGTATATTGCTATAAACATTTACTATCCCTTTATAACAACAAAAGTTAGGATTTACAGCTATTCCACAACTTATACAGAAGTTGGTGTTAGAGTTTATGCCCCAGAAGCCAATTCTTTGATGTAATTGCTTAACATTTCTTTTGATATTATATTTGATTGAATAAATGAATTATTTTATTATGGTTTTATTTACTGCGTTATATAATATTAGCATAATAAAAGTCCTTAGAATAATGATACAAATTATATAGCTTCAAGTATGTGACTTGAACATGAGATTATGTAATTACAATTAGTATCATTACTCTTAAATGTCCCTAGTCGAGTATCATTGTTAATGGAAAAACAATGATACATTGAGACTAGTATATGGATTGACTGATGGCCAAATCTCATTGGTCATAAATATATGAGATATTGAGTCAATGCATAGGTATATGTTAGAAAACAATGTACTGGACAGACCCACCATGAGAATTCTACGTGCAACATTATGCAAAGTGTCATAAGCAATTCTCATAGTGACAATGATGTAATGATCCTCCGACCTGAAATCACTATATTACTACACGAGAATTTATGTACTTTGATATCATCAAAGGTCACCTTTAATAGGGTGGATAATAAAGGTGATTATTGGGTATATCATGAATCGTGTGAGGAATATGAGTGATCTAGATGGAATTTAACCCTCCTATATATTAGGGGTGATATCCATAGGCCTCTTGATTGAGTAGGACTATGAAATGCATAACCATGCTCAAATAGTGATTTGTTTGATATAGTCTACTCATTGATCAAGAAAACTCAGATTAAATTATGAAGAGTATGACACATTCCATGGCTCGAGTTTAATCTAGGATGTCAAGGTTAAAAGGATTAAATTACATTGAAACATTAGTCACGAAAAGGTTGCATCGAATCACCGTTCTTATTATTACTTGAGTAGCAGTGATGCATTACTAGATGCCACTCACAGTTTATAATTTTATAATATGATTTTAAAATTATTGCCAACATAATAATAACCTATAGGGTCACACACTTAGAACATAATTAAAAGGGAATTAATTTAAATTGTAAGAATTTAAATATATCAATATGATTGATATTATTTAAAATACGAATTTAAATTAATAGGATAATTTGTATATATGTATATTAATTAAGTAAGACTTAATTAAGATATAATATATATAAATTCGGATTTTATTTTTCTAATTGGATTAGGGTTTTGGTTAATTCTTTTTGACTGCTATATATATATATATGATATATCAGCTGTTTTAAAGAGTGAGAAGAAAAAAAAACCCTAGCCATTTTAGAAAAGAGAGTTGAGAGAAAAACTTTAGAAAATCCAGATCTTGGAGCACAGTTCTCTTTGCTGCAGATCGTGTGACGATTTGTGGGACGTTCGTGTAGATACCGATGAGGCGCAGTTCCGTTGGATTGCGTTGAAGATTCGAAGCTGTTCCAGAGTTTTCCATCATCTCCATTCAAGCTCGGATAATCGGTAACATAAATCTAAACCTCTGAAGTAATATGCTTTCGCATGGTTCCTGTTTTAGGGTTTTGAAAATTGTTTTAAAAATTTTAAATTCCGCTGCTTTATGTGTTGATAACCCTATAGTTGGGACTTACAAAAGTTATCCCGCTATTTATACAAAAGTTGGGATTACATTCATACAGATATATATTTAATATACCTATCTACCGTCTACGACTACAACCTAAGGTATTATCTTACTTCAAAAGGTCCTATCTCCCGGACTTAATCTTTCTTTTGTCTACTTCCTTCACCTGTCTTCTTCTTAGGATAATTGCGAGCCTGATGACCTACCTCTCCACACGAATAACATGCATTCTTCTTTAGAATAAGGTAATTGGGAGAAATTTGTCCCTCCTGCCCATATTTGTAGCATATAGTTTTTCCCCTCAGACATACTCCCGCATGGTTCTTTCCACAGTTCTTACATTCTTCTAACCTTTTCTTAGGGTCTTCCCGTTTATTACTACTCTTATCGATCCATTTCCCTTTTCTTTTCTTATTCGGAGCTTCAGACGATACACTGCATCCAGCTCCCATTCTATTGACCTGTGCTTTCAGATCATTATGCTCTTTTGTCAATTCACTCAATGCCCTTTTCAACTGATTATTTAATAATGTTTTCACTTTCCACATTTCCTCTAGGACAAACACCTTATTCTTTAGATCTTGAACTTCCACTGATGCTTGATCATCTATGATTCCTACTCTGACTTTTTCTCCTTATTCTGTCTTTATTTCTGGTTCTATCTGAGCCTTTTTGGAATCTACTTCCACTTCTTCATTCACTTTCTAGATTTACCATGGGTTCATCTTTTAAGACTTCTTCAGAAGGTACAACTTCAACTGTTGCATCATCATCCCCCTTAACTGGCATTTCCTTTTCAAAATCCTTCTCTGAATCACTCACTGGAACACTCTGAACTGGCACCTCGGCTAAAGGCACTGGTGCAGCTGTTAACATTTCAGTATTCCCATGGATATCTCTAATCTTATCATCTCCTGACATCCTACAATCAATTTTGAGTAACTTAATTAGTACAACACCGGAAAACACAATCCATAAATATTAAATATTAATATATCTTTCTATTAATGAATTTCCTCAATTCATCAATTAGAACTCTAAATAAATTTTTCTATCTTTCTTACGGTCATATTCCAAGGCTTTTTCCCCCACCTAAGGTTTATAACTTATCAGCTCTGTTACCAACCTGTAACGCCCCCAAATCTGGGTCCTTTGAACCTCGGGTTCAGTGCTCATGATACAACATACACATCACATCTATCTACCCATTGAATATGAATTACATAATTCCTTACATTGTCTTAATACAAAACATATCGTTCTCCAAGTTCAACTAACCTTTACAAAATATATCTAATAATACAAAAGATTTATATCAATCCATAACATAATAAACAGTACACAATTGACACTACTCGGTCGCCTTCGCCTTGCCTTTGTCCTTCCTAGAACATTCGGCTACCTCGGAGGCTGAAAAGTTTTATTTAAAGCAAGGGTGAATAACTAATTTTCTCAACAAGTTTAAAGCATACAATAAATAATATATCATGAATAAAAGAATTTAACTTTCTAGAACTTCAACAATATTCAAAGGATTGTGAAGTAATTGAAACAATGAATCATTTCTAATAACAAGAATTTTCCTGAATCTCATGCTGAATAACACATCATGAATAAAAGAGTTAAATACTCTGAGGTTTCAACAATATCCAATTGATTGTGAAGAAATAACAATGCTGCAACAAAACTCAATAGAGAGGATTATTACCAAAATTCATGTTGAGTGATCTCTATGGATCGTGAACTTGTAGAGGGATTATCAGTTATTTAACTGAATACCTCGAGAGTATAAGTTAATCTCAAGGACTAATTACACTCTTTGCAAGTATGTAAGGTGATCAGCCTTATTGTACTTCATATTATGTATAACATTCAAACATAGTGCGTAGGGTCGGAGGTCCGATAATAAAGTTCCCCCTTTATAAGGGTTCTTCATCTCAGTCTTACATCATGAGTCCGCACCACAATAATATGGTTTGGATTAACTTTAATGAAATTCTATGATTTCAACATATTACGTCAATATCAGTCTAGCTGAAACAAGTGGTATAGACTTTCATTAACAAAGCAATTCATGCATAATAGAACGTTTCATGCTTAACGATTCAACATCTGAACGAATTTCTCAAATGCACCTTAGTGCAGATATAACATGCAATTATCATTTAGAAAACATTGAATAAGAGTTTTAATAGAAAACTTGCTCAATTACAAGAATTTGAGTAATTTTAGGAAACTTGCATTTAATATGAAAATTAAATGAAGTTAGAATACTTGTCTGTCTCGTTGTTTACACTTAACCTTAGTACGTCGTTGCTCAAATAACCTACAACATCTATAAAGATTCGCTTAATCGTTACCCTTATAAAAATATTGCCGGCAATTATCGTAACCTAACCCGATAATCACCTTATTGACTTAACTCGAACGTAAATGTTCCCTCACATCATACTTATAATACTTTATAAAAATATGTAATTAGTATCTATATAGACTCATATGCCACAAATCAACACATTCCAACCGGTAGGAATTATTTCGGTTATTCCCGACTTTATGGTTTTAATTGTTTTAATCTGTTTGAAGCCTAATTTCCTAATTAAGCCCCCTTAACCATTTTATTATTATTTTTTCTCTTTTGGCCACACACATATACATATATTCGATACATAAAAATAATTTATACAATTTTTCAACTTCCTTTAGTATTTTTCAAAAACCCGTTTTAAGTTCGTAACTTAGCAAAATTAACTATATCGTGCTAAGCTTCAAAACTTCCCATATCTTGCTAGAATCTTACACATGTTAGCATGAAGTTCCAGTTTAAATTTTGTGGCTATCGGACTTGTAGAACTCAAGTTATGATAGTTTTCGTCTTTAAAATTCTAAAATTGAAATGGCCATAACTCACTCATTCGAAGTCGGAATACGTTCAAATTCGGACAGGAACTACGCTATATCATATAGTTTTATGTCCCAAAAGGCCTGCTTTTATTGAATTGTTTAAGTCATCCAAACAGGGCTCAGAGCAAACTGGCCAGAAGGTTTATTCAGTTTTTCGGGTCTGGACTATTTTGGCAAAATCTGTCCCCATGAAACTTTACAACATATTTTTTAGAAATTCCAATTAGAGATTTTAGGGGACTCATGTATCTAACTCCAGATTTTAGCCTCACTCAAAAATTCGAAGTTAGATAAAAGTTATGGTTGTCCATATCTTAGGTTCCGTTTCTGAAAACTTTTAGTTTTTCCAACTTTGAGATTTCTTAGAAAGCTTCCATGTTTTCATGGTTTTCCATACACAATATATATACTCCTTCATAGCCTTCCTTATAACATAAGATCTACCATGATCCATTATTCAAATAAATCTCCCACAACAACCATGCAAAAATACAATCTATGCTAAGAAAAGTAAAAACTAGAGTTTAGGGTTTATATCTTCTTGTTAGAGGTTGAAGATGAGATGTTCTCCTTGGTTGCTTGGCTTACTAGCACCACTCCCTCTCAGCCTTACTCAACCATGGGTCTCCCTTCCTTAGCCTCCCAAGTTTCCTCTCAAGTTACTTGCTAGCTCACTTGGAAACTCTCTCTCTAACTTCCTTTCTTGCAAAATGTTGAAAGTAAGAACTCTTGCAACAACTTTAGCTTCTTTCTATTTATAGACCTCTCATAATCTCATTTAGCTTTCCTTTAATCACCCAACACACTTGCTAAGTATACTTAGAGGCTTAATACCAAAAGTTTACTTGCACCCTTTTGTCAACGCAAATGATGAAAAACATGTAGCTTGAGTGAAGAAGTGAACAAAATTTTTGCTAATAATCTTTTCTTCTCATTTTTCTTCATGTGGGGCCCACTTGGCCACAAAATTCTCCCCATATGGGGCCCACTCCTTGACCACTTATCTCTCCCACTATGATCCGGATACTCCCCCCTAAAATCCTCTATTTTTGCTTCCTTTATGACATCATGCTACTAGTCACATGCTTATGTCATCATTCACCCATTGGGCCATGGTTTGGGCTCCCTACAAAGTTTGTTAGGGCTTGGTATGGACTTTAATAATTCCCCTCTTGGGCTTTCCAAAAAAAAAATAATACTCTAAGGTTTGTCGTCTAGATTATTTACTTAACTCATTTTCGACCTTTAACAAAATTTACTAGCTCGTTAGCACAATTCATTTAAGCCATCATACATTGTCATACGAGGCTATCATTTTAAGCTTAGTTAGTTAGTAACATAAGCTTAATTCTTATCTCTTGGCTTTCATTTTTGTTCCACAAATTCCTGAAAGTAGTATGCACACAAGCCAATCATATTTGATATGATGTAGCATATACTTTGTAATCTTATTCATTTATTAATAAAAGAATTGAGTTTCTTAAAAGGCATTTTATATTATCTACATGGTGCTGTTATATTAAATGTGATAAACCCATAGTTTTGAGCAATGCTTTTAGAATCATGATGGTGATCATGCTAATGAGATCTAAATTCAAGATAGCTCACAAACTAAAATTGTTCCTAATCGTTGGATTACTAAATTGGGGATTAGTGAATCCGGATAGATTAGTACATACGTTGCTTGCTCTTAGGAAGAGGATGATTGATCTCATAATCATTTATGTGGAGACACTAAAGCAAGTATGTAGGTGCTTATTAGAGAATAAGTTCACTGAACGTGACTCGCTAAGGAATACCTAATGGAGTTTTACTCGCCTGTCAATAGGAATTCCTCTAGTGATAGTAGTACAAGTGATCCTTGGACTTGAGATCATCATAGTATCTTGTGTATGATGAGTTATACTTTGACATGTTCCTTAAGACCTTTGGGGTATATCAAAGGGTATGATTGGGTATAATAAGTTATACATGGAGATAGATGAATGATCAACAAAGAATCTACCACGTCTAGTAAAAGATGTGAATGTTCTATGCGATTCGATAAATGACAACTCAGTAGTCCTTGGCCAAGGCAGAATGAAATTAGAAAGGAGTTTCTAATTTACATTATTTAGAGTTGTGCATTTGGGAATCAAAATACATATAATAAAATAAAATAAGACTTGACAGTAAATCCGTGTCTTATATTTAATTGGGACATTGTATGGTAGAAGGATTGAATTGTACGGTAGCTATTTACTCAAAGGTTCTTTTATGATTAATGTTGAAATCTATATTATCTGGAAAGTCGTTGATCGCTAAGGGGGCTTACCCTTATTGTAGAATAAATATTATTTATTTAAATGAATTAAATAGTTTAATTTATTTATTTAAATAAGATTAGAATTGTTCTAATTGATTTATTCACAACCGGTTTAATATGGAGAACCTAAATGGTCACACCGCAAAAGGAAAATATTTATTTAAGAAGTAAATGTCATAATTGTAATAATAAGTTAAGTGTATTTAATTTAGTCTATGGAGATAGAATAAATTAAATAGCTTAATATTTATTATTTAATATTTTGGAAATATTAAATATAAATTAATAAGAGGAGTCTTATTATTATTATTACTATTACTATTATTTAATTCCTAATAGGGATTGGGAATTAATTAATAGGACTATTATTTATTTCCTAATAGGGATTGAGAATTAATTAATAGAAGTACTCTCTCACGAATTCCTAATTGGATTAGGAGCATAATTAATTAAAGGAGTTTAATTAGAATAAAAACCCTAATCCTAAATAGTTTAGGGAAGGGTTATTCCTACATCTATAAATAAGAAGAGTCTTATCATATATTAGGGTTACACACTCTTGCATTAGATTGTGGAGAGTACTTGCAATTTCTATAGAGATAGAAACTAGGGTTCTTGCCAAACACCCAACTTCTTGAATACTTGTTCTTCCTTGGTGGATCACCTCTAGAGGCCAAACACTTGGGTGGCTAACGTTGATCAAAGAAAGGAATCACACCGTAGCATTCGAGGAGAACACGAAGGACTAGGAGTTGAACTTGTACCCGAGGAAGCTTTGTTCTACGAGGGTATAATTCTTATTCTCTTTCTCTTTCGTTTATATCGTTAATTGAGCACATTAATCGATCATGGTGATGGTTTGTATAAAATTTTAAAATCCGTTTTATCACGCTTCCACTCTATTTATGTAATTTGATTGCATGCTTGTGTAATATACAAACCTAACAGTGGTATCAGAGCCTAATCATGTGCTAATTATCGATCTTAATGATTCCATGTATGAATTGATATGCGAAACGTTCGAAATTTTGGGCTGGGGAAAATTTTTCTGAATCTGCATCGCGGCGCAGCCGCGCCGCTTCCAGATCATTCTGGAGCGCGGCCGCGCCGCTCCTAGTTCAAATTGGAGCGCGGCCGCACCGGTGTGCAGACTTTGAATTTTTTTTTTGTTTTCTCAATTAATATAAATGGTTTATTTAATTGATAAAAGTTTAAAATAAAAGAGTTTATTTTATCTGGAATGGAATTTCAGATTGCTAAAAATTAAAGGAGTTTAATTTGGATTTGGTTTTTCATTAAAATAAAAGAGTTTATTTTGTTTCAAAACTAAATATTAGCAAAACGTTTGCCCATTAATTGATATCAATGCATATATAGAATGGATTTATTATTCATGGGATGAATGTTATTTATTGATACATATAGAGATATGTATGATAATAAATAGGGGTTGATTATGGACTATTGACCAATGTGTGATTGGATTTATTTTAGTGGATGCTTGAATGAATGAGTTTTTATAAATGGGGTCTGCGTACCTCGTCTTCTCTAATTTTTCTTAATGTAAATTCTATCTCCCTCCTATGTACTTCCCTTTGACTGCTGATCAAGGTTTCTATTTATTGTAAAATAGTTTCTGTAATAGGACTAGTTAGAATTAATTTTGAAGAATTGGAGACAAAGGAGCAAGGAGCGCTTGAAGACCCGTTTGCATTGGAGCCCGGGTTTAAATGTAATAGTTATATTTAAATTTAATTCTTGCACCCTAGGTTTGACCTTTTGGTTCACTTGGTGGCTCTAGTGAACCAAACTAGAATAAAAGTCCATAATCAATCCGGGTAGAATATAGTATTCTATATGTGCATGCTTACTATATATATATATATATTATATATTATCCAACATGCTTCGCATGTAAAATAATATAACGCGTATTTTATATATATATGTGCATGCGCGCTAAACAAGATGAGACTAATAATAACAAACCCCTCAAAGTAATATATTAAGTCCTAAGCGTTCAAAGATATTTGGAATATCGAACGTCGCCTTCTAGCATGGTAAAGTGATAGAGTATTAAATATTTAATATGAGTTTGTTGTGTCACACAAGGCAAGTATTAAATATTTAAGATGTTGCTTTATCACATTTGATGCTTATACATAGACTGAACGATGCTGTTTTGTTGTGTCACACAAGGACAGTGTTTTTCTTTCGAATATATGGAAGTACTAGGTTGGACTTAACTTGGATAATTTTGATTCGGATGTGTCACACTTGATCAAAATAATCTAAGAGGCAAAATACAAGGAGTTACATAGTGATGTAATTGACAATAGTTGTCTACCTATTTATTTATATATAGTTTGTTGTGTCACACAAGGCTATATACATTTGAAATGGGATCCTTATTCTCACTAGCAAATCTTTAATTAGATTTGCCGAACTATATAATGAGGGTAATATAGTTTGATGAAAATAGTGGGAGATACTAATTTAAAATAAAGACCTAATTTATTTTGGTAATTATTTAAATGAATGTATGCTAAAATGTTGTCTATTTCACATGCAGAATTTAAAAATGTCAAACTCACTATCACTGCGTAGCATACTTGATGCTAACAAACTGACCGGACCGAATTACACGGACTGGTTTAGGAATCTGAGAATTGTTCTCACTGCTGAAAAGATTTCTTATGTCCTAAATTCGCCAGTCCCTGCAAATGTTGCAGAAACAGCCTCTGAGGAAGAGATTGCTACTTTCAGAAAGTGGCAAGATGATGCAATCTTGGCTCAATGCATCATGCTCGCATCCATGAGTAACGAGCTTCAGCGTCAGCATAAAACTATGGATTCTCCTACTATATTGCTGCACCTTAAAGAGTTGTATGGTGAGCAAAGTAGGACTGCTAGATATCAGATATCTAAGGAGCTCTTCCGATCTCGTATGACCGAGGGCACTGCTGTTGAGACTCATGTCCTTAAGATGATCAACCTGATTGAACAACTTGGACAGCTTGGGTTTGTGATGGATGGGGAGTTAAGCCAAGATTTGATCTTGCAGTCACTTCGGACACCTTCTCACAATTTGTTGTGAATTTTCACATGAATAAGTTGGACGTCAGCTTGCCTGAGTTACTTAACATGCTGAAAACTGCTGAAGGTCACTTCTCATCTAACAAGAACCAAGTCTTACTAGTGGATGATTCTTCCAAGAAAAGGAAGAGGCCCAAGGTATCTTCTGAAAAGAAGAAAAACAAGAAGGCTAAGGGCAAGGCGAAGAGAAAGGATAAAAAGAAACCTGATCCAGATAGCAAAGGAATTTGCTACCATTACAATAAGCCGGGACATTGGAAGAGGAATTGCAAGGAGTATCTTACGGACCAAAAGAAGCTTGGAGAAGCTTCGACTTCCGATCTAGGTTTGTTCATGATTGAAATTAATTTTTCTGAAAGTCAAAATTCTACTTGGGTATTGGATACCGGCTGTAGTTCTCACATATGTAATAATGTGCAGGGACTAAGCAGAAGTAGAAAGCTGGACAAGGATGAAATCGTCCTACGAGTGGGAAATGGAGCAAAGGTTGCTGCATTAGCTGTAGGGACTTATCGTTTAGCACTGCCTTCGGGCAAGTTCATTAGTTTAAATAATTGTTATTATGTTCCGACACTCATTAGAAACATTATTTCAATTTCTGTATTGGATATGGATGGTTTTGATATTATAATAAAGAACAACAGTTGTTTCTATTTATAATAAAAAATGTTTTATATGGTGTTGGGAACTTACTGAATGGACTGTACATACTTTGACTTGCATGAAAATATACTTCAAATTGAACAAACTAAGAAAAGAAAAAGAGATGATGTTAATTATACCTTTATGTGGCACTGTAGACTTGGTCATATCAATGAAACAAGATTATCCAAGTTGCATAAAGATGGGCTTTTAGAGCTATCTGATTACGAATCATATCCAACTTGTGAATCTTGTCTCATGGGTAAAATGACTAAATCTCCTTTTACTGGAAAAGGAGAAAGAGTTACAGAGTTGTTAGCGTTGGTACACACAGACGTATGTGGACCTATGACAACGAATGCACGAGGAGGGTATTCTTACTTTATTACTTTCACTGATGATCATTCTAGATTTGGATATGTGTATTTAATGAAATACAAATCTGAGTCATTTGAAAGGTTCAAAGAATTCAGAAGTGAAGTAGAGAAGCAAACTGATAAGAGTATAAAGATTCTTTGATCGGATCGAGGAGGGGAATACTTGACCAATGAGTTTATAAATTGTCTCAAAGAAAATGGTATAATCTCACAATGGACTCCACCAGGAACGCCACAGTTGAATGGTGTATCTGAAAGGAAAAATCGAACATTGTTGGACATGGTTCGTTCCATGATGAGTTTTACCGACCTTCCAGTATCCTTCTGGGGTTATGCCCTAGAAACGGCTGCATATCTACTTAACAAGGTACCTACCAAATCCGTCCCAAAGACTCCATATGAGATATGGACAGGGAGGAAACCAAATCTTAAGTATGTTAAGACTTGGGATTGTCCAGCTTATGTCAAAAGGTTTGAGCAAAATAAGCTAAAGACTAGATCCGACAAGTGTAGATTTGTTGGTTACCCTAAAAAACTGTAGGGTATTATTTCTATCATCCTACTGATCAAAGGTGTTTATAGCAAAACACGCTGCCTTTTTGGAAAAGGAGTTTATCCTTGAAGGGGTCAGTGGGAGTAAGATATATCTTGAAGAAGTTCAAGAACCACAAAATACTCTGGATCAAAGTCAGGTACCTAACAAAGTAGAAGAACCTACTGTACCACAACCTATTCATAAATCTGGAAGAGTACCGAAGATACCTGAAAGGTATGGATTTATCATAGAGGATGATGATGAGGTACGCATCATAGATGATGATGATCCATTGACTTACGAAGAGGCTATGAGTAGTGAAGACTCAGAGAAATGGCTAGAAGCCATGAAATCCATCTCACGAGAATGAACCTAGTGTGTACAAAAGGATCAGTGGGAGCACTGTGACATTCCTAGTATTATATATTGATATACTACTGATAAGGAATAATGCACCAATGCTACAATTAGTAAAGATAAAATTGTCTAAACATTCCTCCATGAATGACTTGGGAGGAGCATCCTATAAATTAGGGATATAAATATATATAGATATATTTGAAAGGATGTTCGGCTTGACCCAAAGAACGTATATTCATTTGATGCTAAAGGCGCTTAGCATGGCAAACTCTAAGAGAGGTCTCATGATGATGAGCCATGGAGTGTATCTCTCTAAAATTGTCCCCAATTGAAAGAGAGATCGCATGAGTTACTATTATGTATGCAATGAATATACAAGGCTTGATGTTGATCGGTCATATTCTTGAGATGATCACTGTAAGACAGTGATAAACATCTTTAGGTACTTAACCGGTACTGAAGATGTGATCATGATTCATGGTAGGTCTGAATTAAAACTAGAGGGCTAAACAGACTCAAGTTTTTCAAACTAACCAAGACGATAACAAATCCACTTTAGGGTAAATAGTTACCTCAAAAGGTGGTGCAGTGAATTGGAAAGGTTTCAAACAGCAAAGAGTTGCTGGTTTAGTGACAAAGACAAAGTATATAGCTGTAAATGAAGCTGCAAGTTGATTATTTGGATGAAAAGTTCATTACAGAACTAGGAATAGTTCTTAAGTCTCATCGTGGATTCAAACAAGTGTTGCGGCACTTTCATTTGATTAGTGGAATCATTGAAAGTGGAAAAGTCACTATAGAGATAGTGGACTCTCGAGAACAACATTGCATATTCCATGTATGAAAATCAAGTATGGACTTTGGTTTCACCACCTGAGGGCATTAAGCCTATTGGGTGTAAATGGGTCTTTAAGAGAAAGACTGGAGCGGATGGCAAGGTAGAGACCTATAAGGCCCGACTGGTTGCAAAAGGTTTCAAACAAAGACAAGGAGTTGACTATGATGAAACCTTCTCGCCAGTAGCTATGCTCAAGTCCATTCGGATTTTGCTTGCAATTGCAGCTTATTATGACTACGAGATCTGGCAAATGGACGTGAAAACGGCCTTCCTCAATGGAGAGCTTGAGGAGAATGTATATATGATACAACCAGAGGGTTTTGTTTCAACGGTAGAAACAAACCAAGTCTGTAAGCTACAACGATCCATTTATGGATTGAAGCAAGCTTCTCGAAGATGGAACATCCGTTTTGATGAGATAATCAAAAGGTTTGATTTTATCAAAAATGAGGATGAACCATGTGTGTACAAGAAGGTTAGTGGGAGAGCTGTTTCATTCCTTGTATTATATGTTGATGACATATTACTAATAGGAAATGATGTTCTTATGCTACAGTCGATCAAAATTTGGTTATCTAAACACTTCTCCATGAAGGACTTGGGTGAGGCATCCTATATTTTGGGGATAAAGATCTATAGAGATAGATCTAAAAGGATGCTTGGCTTGACCCAAGGAAAGTACATTGACTCGATGCTAAAGAGGTTTAGTATGGAAGATTCCAAGAGAGGTCTCATGCCGATGAGCCATGGAATACATCTCTCCAAGAAATAGGCCCCAAAGACACCTGAGGAGAGAGACCGTATGAGTAAGATTCCTTATGCTTCCGCAATAGGATCTATCATGTACGGTATTATATGTACTAGACCAGATGTCGCTCATGCACTTAGTGTAACAAGCAGATATCAGTCGAATCCAGGAGAAGAGCACTGGAAGGCAGTGAAAAACATCCTAAAGTACTTGAGAAGAACTAAGGATGTATTTCTTGTCTACGGTGGGTCTGAATTGAAACTAGAGGGCTATACAGACTCAAGTTTTCAAACGGACCAAGATGACTATAAATCCGTTTCAGGGTATGTGTTTACCTTAAACGGTGGCGCAGTGAGTTAGAGGAGTTCCAAGCAGCAAACAGTTGCTGATTCAGTGACAGAGGCAGAGTACATAGCTGCAAGTGAAGCTGCAAAGGAAGTTGTTTGGACGAAGAAGTTCATAACTGAACTTGGAGTGGTTCCTAGCATTAGAGGAGCCGTACCTTTATTCTGTGACAACACCGGAGCTATTGCGCAGGCTAAGGAACCCAGGTCTCATCAGAAATCCAAACACGTGTTGCGGCGGTTTCATTTGATTAGAGAAATCATTGGAAGAGGAGATGTCACCCTGAAGCGTGTGGACTCTCAAGACAACATTGCAGATCCATTTACTAAAGCTTTAACACAACAGCAGTTTGATCGTCACTTAGAGAAGATGGGTATTAGATACCATGGCGATTGCGTTTAGTGCAAGTGGGAGATTGAAAGTAGTATGCACACAAGCCAATCATATTTGATATGATGTAGCATATACTTTGTAATATTATTCATTTATTAATAAAAGAATTGAGTTTCTTAAAAGGCATTTTATATTATCTACATGGTGCTGTTATATTAAATGTGATAAACCTATAGTTTTGAGCAATGCTTTTAGAATCATGATGGTGATCATGCTAATGAGATCTAAATTCAAGATAGCTCACAAACTAAAATTGTTCCTAATCGTTGGATTACTAAATTGGGGATTAGTGAATCCGGATAGATTAGTACATACGTTGCTTGCTCTTAGGAAGAGGATGATTAATCTCATAATCATTTGTGTGGAGACACTAAAGCAAGTATGTAGGTGCTTATTAGAGAATAAGTTCACTGAACGTGACTCGCTAAGGAATACCTAATGGAGTTTTACTCGCCTATCAATAGGAATTCCTCTAGTGATAGTAGTACAAGTGATCCTTGGACTTGAGATCATCATAGTATCTTGTGTATGATGAGTTATACTTTGACATGTTCCTTAAGACCTTTGGGGTATATCAAAGGGTATGATTGGGTATAATAAGTTATACATGGAGATAGATGAATGATCAACAAAGAATCTACCACGTCTAGTAAAAGATGTGAATGTTCTATGTGATTCGATAAATGACAACTCAGTACTCCTTGGCCAAGGCAGAATGAAATTAGAAAGGAGTTTCTAATTTACATTATTTAGAGTTGTGCATTTGGGAATCAAAATACATATAATTAAATAAAATAAGACTTGACAGTAAATTCGTGTCTTATATTTAATTGGGACATTGTATGGTAGAAGGATTGAATTGTACGGTAACTATTTACTCAAAGGTTCTTTTATGATTAATGTTGAAATCTATATTATCTGGAAAGTCGTTGATCGCTAAGGGGGCTTACCCTTATTGTAGAATAAATATTATTTATTTAAATGAATTAAATAGTTTAATTTATTTATTTAAATAAGATTAGAATTGTTCTAATTGATTTATTCACAACCGGTTTAATATGGAGAACCTAAATGGTCACACCGCAAAAGAAAAATATTTATTTAAGAAGTAAATGGCATAATTGTAATAATAAGTTAAGTGTATTTAATTTAGTCTATGGAGATAGAATAAATTAAATAGCTTAATATTTATTATTTAATATTTTGGAAATATTAAATATAAATTAATAAGAGGAGTCTTATTATTATTATTATTACTATTATTTAATTCCTAATAGGGTTTGAGAATTAATTAATAGGACTATTATTTATTTCCTAATAGGGATTGAGAATTAATTAATAGAAGTACTCTCTCACGAATTCCTAATTGGATTAGGAGCATAATTAATTAAAGGAGTTTAATTAGAATAAAAACCCTAATCCTAAATAGTTTAGGGAAGGGTTATTCCTACATCTATAAATAAGAAGAGTCTTATCATAGATTAGGGTTACACACTCTTGCATTAGATTGTGGAGAGTACTTGTAATTTCTATAGAGATAGAAACTAGGGTTCTTGCCAAACACCCAACTTCTTGAATACTTATTCTTCCTTGGTGGATCACCTCTAGAGGCCAAACACTTGGATGGCTAACGTTGATCAAAGGAAGGAATCACACCGTAGCATTCGAGGAGAACACGAAGGACTAGGAGTTGAACTTGTACCCGAGGAAGCTTTGTTCTACGAGGGTATAATTCTTATTCTCTTTCTCTTTCGTTTATATCGTTAATTGAGCACATTGATCGATCATGGTGATGGTTTGTATAAAATTTTAAAATCCGTTTTATCACGCTTCCGCTCTATTTATGTAATTTGATTGCATGCTTGCGTAATATACAAACCTAACAATTCCTTAGCTCAATTAGCCCTAATTGGCTTGAAAACTCTTATCGTTCGATCGATAAATTAATACACATATATTTATCCATATTCATACAAGTACTTTATATTAGTAATACTAGTTAATCACTTAATGATTATTAATCTCTTCATTTGCCATTCAGGGCCAACATTCAAGCTATGTTAATTCATAACATATTCTTATCTTGCTTCTCCTTGATTAACTTAGTTAATCATTCATCTAGGCTTTCATAAATTAACTAACTTACTCAATCCTCATCACATACACATATTGTCTGAGATGGGATAGATTATGCCTGCATCAAGCAATTTCAGCACCTCTTTCTTCATTAACTTCATCATGGGTGGATTCAATCTTATTTGTGCTTCTCTAGTGGGCTTGGCTCCATCCTCCAAAAGAATTCTATGCATGCACATAGCAGGGCTTATACCTTTGATGTCTGTAATTGTCCAACCAAACACTGTTATGTATTCCCTTAGAAATCTTAGCAGTTTCTCCTCTTGCACCTTGGTTAGATTATTTGCAATGGTCACCTGCAGTATGTCATCCTTCCCTAGATATACATACTTCAAGTGTGCGGGTAACGGTTTCAGTTATAACGTTGGAGCCTGCACAACAGATGGAAATAATTTTTGATGAGAAGCAGGTAATTGAATGGAATTAATTGCATACTTATCTAAAAATTTTGGTAAAGAGTGCAATGCATCCACAATTTCTTTCAATTCCTAATTCTGCTCAATCTCTTCTTCCTTGTCCAATTTCATATTGTTGCTGATGGCAACCTCCAAGCTTTCTTGATGAATATGCTCAAAAGATCCTTGCATTAAAGAATCAATGGTGTCGATAGCAAAAACATGATTAATATCACTAGGGTACCTCATGACCTCATATATGTTGAACTGAATCTCTTCACCATCAAACTCTGTGGTTAAGGTCCCATTGTGTACATCAATCATTGTCCTTGTTGTTTTCAAGAATGGCCACCCTAACAGAATATGTATAGGATTTGGAGATGTATCATCCTCCATGTCCACAATGTAAAAATCTGTAGGAAAGCTTAGTTCGTTTACCTGCACTAAGACATCTTCAATCACCCCTTGGGGGTAAGTGTTAGTACGGTTAACTAATTGGATAAGAACACCAGTATTTTTCAAAGGACCTAGATTTAAAGAAGCATAAACAAATAATGGCATAACATTAATTGAAGCTCCTAAATCTAGCATAGCTTTTTTCAAATCTGGTATTTCCTATCTTACATGGAATTGTGAACATGCCTGGATCTTTACACTTAGGGGACATTTTTCTTTGGAGAACTGCTAATACATTCTCACCCACAGTGACTCTTTCATCATTTTTCAAAATTTCTTTTATTAGTGCACAATTCTTTTAGAAACTTTGCATATATTGACACTTACTTAATTGCATCAATTAAAGGGATATTTACCTCTACCTTCCTAAAAGTCTCCAAAATTTCCTTCTCTTGCTCATCCTTCTTTGAAGTTCTAGGATTCCTGGGGGGAAAAGGTAAAGGATTAGTCTTGAGCTGAGGGTTAGGTATTACCTTTGATGATTCTGCTTCCTCCTTAGCTTTATCCTCCTTAAGTGCAACAGTAGCTTTTGGTGTATCCAACTATTTTCCACTCCTCAATGTTATAGCACTTACATTCTCTCTCGGATAAACAACAGTTTGAGATGGTAGCTTTCCTGAACCTTGAAAGTCCAATCGACCAATTGTAGTAGCAAGTTGACTCATCTAATTCTCCAAATTGTGGATGGAAGTCCTTGTCTCTTGTTGAAACTGCTATGTTTGATTCATGAAAGCCTTGAACATATCCTCGAGTGATGTTCCTGAATTAGAAGGTGTTGTTTATTTAGGTGGATACTACTGTTGAGCTGGCTGAGACCCTTGTTGCCTAGGTGGGAAAACACATTGTGCTGGTGGCCTATTTCATCCATAACTAAAATTGGGATATCCTTCCAACCTGGATTATAGGTGTTTGAGTAGGGATCATACTTTTCTCTACGGTTGTACCTGATAATTTCCCACTGCATTGGCTTGTTGCATAATCTCATCTTCTTGCAATGTTGGGCATGCATCTGTGTTGTGGCCTGTTATTAAGCATATCCCACAAGCCTTCACTACTAGTATGTTTCCTGTAGCTATTTGTCTAACCATAGCAGTTAAGTTAGAAATCTGTTGCTCAATATTACTTGTGCTCACCTCATTTACCCTTTTTGGTGCATGATCATTCTTTGTTCCATACTGCTATAAGTTAGCTGCCATATTCGTAATCAGATTTCTTGCAGCCTCCGGTGTCTTGTCTACCAGTGCTCCTCCACTAGCGACATCGATCATACTCCTATCCATGGGTACAAGCCCCTCATAGAAATATTAAATCAGGAGTTGATCGTCAATCTGGTGAGGTGGACAACTAGAGCACAACTTCTTGAACCTTTCCCAATATTCATACAACATCTCTCCACTAAACTGTCGGATTTCGCATATCTCCTTCCTTATGTTGGCTACTCTTGAAGCAGGAAAGTACTTCTCCAAGAATAGCTTTTTCATGTCATTCCATGACTGTATTGATCCGTAGGGAAGATAATATAACCAATCTTTTGCCAAATCTACCAGTGAAAAGGGAAACGCTCTCAGCTTGAATTTGTTCCTCCGTAATTCCTTGCGGTTTCATGGTGGAACACACCACATGGAACTCCTTTAAATGCTTGTATGGATCTTCACCTGTAAGACCACGAAAGGTAGGTAACAGGTGAATTAGTCCAGATTTTAGTTCAAAAGCAGTAGTTAAAGTAGGATACTCAATGCATAAAGGTTGTTGATTGCGATTAGGAGTGACTAATTCTTTCAAAGTCCTGTTGTTGTTTCGCACTGCCATCTCTTCTTCTTCTTCTGATTCAATGGAGGACTTGTTTGACAGTAGTTCCAGTGCGATGTTGAGGCCTGGTGATGGAGCTTCGTCGGAATCTGCAATTGTGCTTCGAGATTGACGAGCCTCCTTCCTCAACCTGCGTGCAGTTTTCTCTATTTCTGGATCAAAATTCAGTTCAAAAGAGTGAAAGGATCGAGTCATAAACTAAAATGAAAGAAAATAAAGAATAAATAAAAACAAATAACACTCCCGCCAATAGCGCCAAAATTTGGTAGCTATCGTTTACACTCCAAAATTAAATCCTTACTTCTATTCTACTAACTCAGAAATCAGTATAGTGACAAGCAAGGGTCGAACCCATAGAGAGTGAAATTATCCTAATTTATTCTATCGTTTCCTAAATCTAATTAGACAGTAAGTAAAAATGGGGGGTTTTGAGGTTTAATTAACTAATCAATAGAAATAGAAATTAAATGATATGAATAACCAATGAATTAAAGCTTCAGTTCTTCAGTTCAGTTTTACTTTTTGACAACAATAGATTAATCAAATGTAACATTATTCACCCTTCACTGAAACTAATAGTCCTAGCTAACAATAAGCTCTCTTAACTGAAATTCCCCTTAAATTATCACTTAATGAAATAAGCTCTTCACAAGATTCTAACCATCATACAACCTAAAACAAGATCTCTAGATTTAATTTGATAGCAATATTAAGAATTAGGGAATTAGACTATTCTAAGCAACAATCACATAAGCTCGAATTGTTTAACTTGTCTTCTGATAATCTTAGCAATACTCAAAAGTTTGTCCACAATCATGTATTACTAATTACTACTTGTGATTAGGAACAATATCAATTACACGTAATACTATTCCTTAATATAGTAGATGATATTAGTTAAACAATTCAATTCTGCAGAAATCAAATCAATTAAGCCAAATAACATTCAATAATTAAATCAGATTATCAAGAATGAATTTCATATAAGAAGGATTAAATAATGAATACTCAATTAAACCATTAATTATAAATAAGTTTCAACATCCCTTAGAACTGAAATAGAAAACTTTAGTCTGACATGCCTTCAATCTTCAATCTCCAAAACTAGGGCTTTTGCAAATGTGTGATAGAAGGTAGTAGTCCCTAAAATCTGACTAATACATTCTATTTATACTCCTAGAATAAAATCCTAAAACTCTAAGAAAATAATAGTCCAAGTTACATTAGAATTCCTCAAAGATTACAAAAGTTGAAAAAATCTTGCCGACTAGCCACGTGCCCGCTCACGCGCCCGCGCAAAGGCCTTAGCGCCGCGGCTTACCTATTGAGCGCCGCGACCCAAGCTTCTAGCACCGCGGCTCACAATGTTCTGTCCGTCTTCTTTTTTTCTCCTTGCGCGCCCATTTTGATCCCTTTTTTCTCTTTTTCTCTTTTTAGCTCCAATTCCTCATGAAATCAGTAAATACCTTAATAAGCTCATTTACACATAAAACATGTAATAAAACTAAATATAATGGAATCAAAATTATCGAATATTATGTACTTATCAGTAATATATTGAATTACATTGATGTCTTAAGATTATAAGGGTGTTTATGTTGAATGTTTAGCACCGTGATGCACAAGACCCCGGGTTTGAAGGTAGACCCGAATTTCAGGGGCGTTACAAAGATCGTAGAGCCTGATCGTAGTTTTGAAGATCATAGAGCTACAACTACCAATACTCTAAGTTTGCAAAATTGCCAAGTCAAACCTCAGAGTTCGTAGAGTACAAATAATGATCGAAGAATCAGAGCAAAGCTGAAGATTATCAAGCTAAGAAAAGACGAAGACTTAGTCTTTCAATGAGTAAAAAGAAACATCGTAGAGTACAATGAAATCAAATATAATACGTAGAGTCTGCCAAACTAGATACTCTACGATCGGACACTCAACTCTACGATTAGGAAAAATCATAGAGTTCATCAGCTCTGACATGGACTGATAATGCCGATCTTTGTAGAGTGAAGATCCCAAGGTAGGTTGTTAAAACCCTTGAGGTTAAGAAGAAGGGCATTAGGAAATGTGTCTAACAGCTATATTGGCGAAAGGACATAACCCACGTGCTTGTTTCTAAAGTCGTCAGAACGATGAAAGCGACGTGTCATGACCTAAAGCTGACACACCTTTTTAGAAGTCAACAATCAAAAATTGACTAGTGTCCAAGTCAGAAAGGAGTAACGGTAACTTTCCAACGGGAAGATATCAAGGAATGTCTATAAAAGGTAAGGGAATTTAAACAAACAGTACAGAACGAACGATCAAAAGTTAAATTGCTGCATTTCTAAAAAGCTCATACTCTACGACTCTGAACATCTTATTCAGCTGCTAAGTCATTTTGTATTGGACTTAAAGTCACTTAGCAGTACCTCCAAACACCTCATTCTATTTGTGATTATCAGGTCTTTGTGACCTTTTATAACCAAGTCTTAGTGACTTGTACTAAGTCTTAGCGACTTGTACCAAGTCTTAGTGACTTAAAGGAATCTCTGTGATTCAGTTGTTGTAACTGTTCTGTGTGAATATATCTTAGTGATCACCCTATCCTTAATGGATTATACCTACTCAAGGAGTAGAAGAGTGGACTAGGAGATCTTTGTGCTCTGAATCACTTAAAATCTCTTGTGTTATTTACTTACCGCACTTACTTTTCTGTTACATTACTTTCAGTACTCTACGATTTTGTTTTGTGACTTAATTCCACATTTGCTTACTAAATTTAGAGTTGAGATTTTCTTATAATCTTTAAAGGGGTATCCTAAAATATCATTCTGTCGTGTATAATCAACTAATCAACTTGTTTAATTATAAGTTGGTAATAACTCTTTAAAAATAGAAAGTTTTTAAAAGATCTATTCATCCCCCCTTCTAGATCTCTTTGTGCCAACAAGTGGTATCAACGTCGTTCTCTTGAGTAAAGCTTAATCACTTGAGTAGATCTATGACACTAAACAAAACCAGTTCTAAGCTTGATGGTGGAAAGAAGCCACCCTTATGCAATAAAGATAAATTCGCTAACTGGAAAGTTCGTATACAGGCGTATATGGATGCAAGGAAAAAATAATTTCTTTACCTCCTACCTCTTTTGCGTCTTGGAGGATCTCTTCTTTTAGCATTTCTTCTCCTTAAATAACTTTCTCTTCCTTCCTCTGTTCTTCTTTAAATCTATTCTGTGACACCTCCAAATCCGGGTACCTTGAAACCCTCGATATGGTGCTACACGGTACTAAATCATCACACGCATCTAAGTACGTAATCTTAATGACACAAATGTAATTACTATATTATTAGAAATATATCTGTTTCATAACCAGGTTCTAAAACCATTACATGATGAAAACATAATAATATTATCTGTTACATAATAATACTATGCTATTACACAATCTTCTATTTATTCATCTTTTTTTCCCTTGTATTTACCGGATCCTTCAATCCGTTCTGGCTTAGCTGAAAGTCATTTAATTTTAAGCAAGGATGAGCATTTTATAGCTCAGCAAGTATAAAAATTAAATAACAATAAAATTAAGAATCATGATATTTAACTTTAACAACTGAACAATAGTTGAAGACATTCCAAATAAACTGGAATATAGTACTTTGCTTTCGCTTTAAAACATTTTATTTTGAAACAAAAACTAACATTCATACTGAGCGGTCAAAAGACCAGAACTTTTCATTACTTTCTTTTTAAAAGATTTGACAATAATTCAACTGTAAACCGTCTTTACTTATGAGCACGTCTAAGTGATCAGCCTAGAGTACTCTATGTTGATCAACACTACTTTTAAACGACATTGCGTTTGCTTTGACACCTTGTGTGTCAGCTGAAATATTCGACCAAATACTTTTTCCCTAAGATAGGGTTGTTCATTCTCAGATTTACCTTTGAATCCGCACCAAACAAATTGGCTTGGAAAGCGCTACTTGAAAGTAGTATGCACACAAGCCAATCATATTTGATATGATGTAGCATATACTTTGTAATCTTATTAATTTAATTAATAAAAAGATTAATTTATTAAAGGCATTTTACTTTATGTACATGGTGCTGTTATTTTATATATGATAAACCCATAGTTTTGAGCAATGATTTTAGAATCATGATGATGATCATGCTAATGAGATCTAAATTCTTAGAAAGCTTAAAACTAAAATTGTTCCTAATCGTTGGATTACTAAAAGGGGATTATTGAATCCGGATAGATTGGTACATACTTTGCTTGCTCTTAGGAAGAGGATGATTAATCTCATAATCATTTGTGTGGAGACACTAAAGCAAGTATGTAGGTGCTTATTAGAGAATAAGTTCACCTAACGTGACTTGCTAAAGGAATACATAATGGAGTTTTACTTGCCTGTTGATGAGGGCATGCCTAGCTTGGATAAGGATGGAAGCTATGAAGCTGATCTGGTGCAAGTTTCGGTTGGACCTGTGACGAGAGCTCGGGCTAAACGCTTTAAGGAGGGGCTTAACAGATTAATTCATGAAGCTTGGAGGGATGTAGATGCAAGGACGAAGACTTGGGAGTTAGAGTCTAAGCTCGTGAATGTGTTACAAGTGCTTATTCCAAGACAAGAGTCAGGGACTAGCCAAATTAGTCAAGAATTTCAGCTCGGCGCGCCCCGCGCCAGACTGTTAGGTTTGTATATAAAGCGAACATACAATCAAATTGCATATAATGAGCGGGAGCATGGTAAATTAGAATTTAAAATTTTACAAACCAAACCCAGGATCAATCTTTATACGCAATTATTAATTAACATATGAAGATAGAAAATTATAACTTATACTCTTGTAGAAACTAGCTTCCTCAGGTACGAGTTCTACTCCAAAAATTTCATGAAGATTCCTTCTTTTGATCAACGCAAGCCACCCAAGTGTTTGGCCTCTAGAGGTGATCCACCAAGGAATAATCCTTACTCAAGAAGATGGGTGATGGCAAACCCTAGTTTCTATCTCTATAGAATTATGAGTATTCTCCCAATTCTTATAGAAGAGTGTGTAACCCTAAATCATGATAAGACTTCTCTTATTTATAGATGTAGGCAACCCTCCTAAACTATTTAGGTTTAGGGTTTTATTAATTATATTCCTAATCTAATTAGGATCTAATATGAGAATACTCCTATTAATTAATTCTTAACCCATTTAGAAATTAAATAATAGTAATAGTAATAATAATAATAATAAGACTCCTCTTATTAATTTATAATTAGTATTTTCAAAATACTAAATACTAAATATTAAGTTATTTAATTTATTCTATCAACATAGTTTAAATTAAATACACTTAACTTATTTTTACGATTATGCCATTTTTTTTTGCTAAATTAAATAAATTGTATAAAATGAGGGGAAAATTACAGAAGAATGGGGCATACCCCAGAATCATGGATATCAAGTCCATTATAAGACATGCCCTATGATGGATTAGATATACAAGAATACCAAATGAACATAAGCAAGCAGGTTAAAGTGAATACATCAATGCAAACAAAAACAAAGCAGCTACATAATGGCCGTGCGAGACCCCACAGCAGCTTCTGCATCCCAAGTCACTCATGGAAACAGAAAAAAAATCCCAAACCACAAAAGACCCAAGCAGCTACAAGCCAAGCTGCCAAATCACAGCCCATAACGAGCACCATAGCAGACCAAACGTAAAGAGATAGTAGACCAAAACCAAAGCCAACACCAGTAAGCAGCCCATCAAGCCCCTGCGACCCCAACCCAATCCAACAGCAACCCAAATCAAAGCCAACACCAGCAAGCCATACCGCCAACACCAGCAAACCAAACCAAAATTTACAGTGCTAAATGTCTAAAATTAGCAATGCCTCTTTGAAATTTTAGATTAGAGTGCATTTTACATTTGATCACATGTAAGGTGTTAGAGGCTATAGTCTTAGCGGGAAGAGGTCCACTTCCATGAATCTGGGCATTTCGTTCTTGCCAAATATTATACACAACTGCACCAATCCCCAAATGTAATAGAGAAATACCAATGCAAGACGAGGAACGAGCAAGAAGGAACCTTGACATATTCGTCCACCTACGACTGAGCCCCCCCCGCCAACCACAAATCCTCATTACCGATGAAATAACAGAGAAGGAGAAGGGGCAGTCGAAAAATAAGTGATCAAAGGTTTCTAGTCCAGAGTTGCACAAAACACAATGAGGATCCAATTCGAGCCCATAATTAATCAGTCGATCTTTGGTATGTATTCCCTTGTTGTGAGCCAACCATAGCAAGAAAGAGTGCCTCGGAGGAAGACTTTGGTGCCACACAATTTTGTGCCACGCCTTGGGCTGACCCCGTTGCCTAATAGTCTCCCAAATGGAAGCTGTCCGCACGTCATTTATATTAGTGCCACCCCATGTTATAAAATCAGGACCAGTAAAGGTAGAAGGCATATTAAAATCAAAATTATTACGGAAATCAATGACCACGGAACGATTAGAGGAGGGAAGGGCCCAAGCTGCGTTACGGATAATACTACTCACAGTTGCAGAAATGCCCAAGCCATAAAGCAAAATAAGGGGATGATCGACACTGGAGCAGAGAGGGTTAACTGAAGACCAAGGATCGAACCAAAGGCTCGTATTTTCACCATTTCCAATATGATACCGAGTGTGCAACAGAGCAATAGGACGTAGATTCAGTATTTTCCTCCATGTCCACGAGCAATCAGATGGAATACTAGTGCACCAGAAATTCTTCCTATTCAGAAGCACCTTTTTAACCCACCTGACCCAGAAGGAGGTAGTGAAAGGGTTAATAACTTTCAACATAAGAGAGATAAACAGAGCCTTATTCCAGTCAGCCAGGTGCTTTATAGCCAGACCACCCTCGGATAGAGGAAGGGTAATTTTGTTCCAAGCAACCTTAGCCCCATTATTCCGCAGAGAAGGACCATGCCAAAGAAATCTACTCATCGTGCTTTGAATACTCTTTAGAGCAGCCGCTGGAAGAATGAAGTGAGCCGACCAATAAGCTTGGATGGCAAAAATGACACTCTTGAGCAGTTGTAACCTCCCAGCGTAGGACAAAAATTTATTAGTCCAAGAGCCCATTCTGTCTTTGATTCTTTCCAGAAGCGGTTGACAGTCCGCAAGAGACAATTTGGAAGTGATTAGGGGAATGCCCAAGAACTTCGTTGGGAATGAACCAAGTGCAAAACCCAAGCATGAGATGATTCGATCAGCTTGGTCACGAGGAACATTAGAAAGAAAACATAGACTTTTTGAAGCATTCGTAGTCAAGCCCAAAATCACAGAAAACTTATCAAGACAAAGTTTTAGGATGGAGGCAGACTTGAGATCCCCATGACAGAACAAGATAAGGTCATCAGCGAAGCATAAATGAGTGAGGTTGGTTTGCTTGGTTCTCCAATGAAACCGAAAATCAGAGGACTTTGTGTGATGGAGAATAATAATGGATAGAATCTCCATAGCAATGACGAACAGATAGGGGGAAAGGGGATCCCCTTAACGCAGGCCTTTAGCCCCCTTAAAATATCCACAAAGCTCACCATTAACCTTGACAGAAAACCAGGAAGAGGTAACACATGCTTTAATCCAATATATGAACTTTGGGGGAAATTTAAATATGTAAAGAGCCTTTATAATGAACTCCCAAGAAACAGAGTCGAACGCCTTTCTAAGATCAATTTTCATCGCACATCGTTGGGGACCAGAAGATCTATTGTAACCCCTGAAAAGTTCCTGTGCCAGAAGAACATTGTCTCCAATTCGTCTTCCCGGAATAAAAACAGCTTGACTTGGGGAGATAATAAAAGGGAGAACCCCCTTAAGTCTGGCAGCGATGATTTTAGAGATACACTTGTAGATAGTATTGCAACACGAGATAGGTCTAAAATCACGTATGGAGGAAGGTTTTTGAACTTTTGGAACTAAAGTAATAGCCGTAGAGTTAGCACCTCTAAGGGGGCATCCCTGTTGAAAAAAGGATCTGACAGCATGAGTGAAATCCTGCCCCACAATATCCCAAGCATGAATGAAAAAATTTACATTAAAACCATCTGGACCAGGACTTTTGTTCTTTTTCATAGAAGAAAGGGTTTTAAAAATTTCCTCATCACATACATCACGTGTCAGGGCTGTTGCAGCTTGGGTCGAGACAAAGTTGGCGCATGAAGCTTCTAGATTTTGGAAATCAGAAAGGTCCGGCGATGAAGCGGTACCCAGAAGATTTTGAAAAAAATCAATAGCAATTCCTTTAACTTCATTGTGGCTTGATTTAAGCTCTCCATCTGCATTCTCTACCGAGAGAATTTTATTCTTATTCCATCTGCT
Source organism: Aralia elata (assembly GCA_034770075.1). Lineage (NCBI taxonomy): Eukaryota > Viridiplantae > Streptophyta > Magnoliopsida > Apiales > Araliaceae > Aralia > Aralia elata. The sequence goes on along the minus strand of JAVJAP010000089.1, from coordinate 788,302 downwards.
TTTAATTTGGTTGTGAAAAAATCCTGTATTTCGATCACCCTCCTTTAGCCATTGGACTCTTGATTTTTGCCTAGACAACACTTCCTCAAGAGACAAAACAGCCCACAGAGAATCAGATTGGGCTCTCTGAAGACTTAAAAGGACTGGGTCGGAAGGCCTAGAGACCAAGGCAATCTGAGTAGCATGAAGAGCAATACGGGCCTTATCAACATTAGAACTTAAGTTGCCATTTGAAGAATTCAACGCAATTAAGGCTCGCTTAACCAATTTGAGCTTTGCAACTAAAATCTGTAAAGGATCACCTGAAACCTCACTGTTCCACGCTTGTTGAACCACAGAAAAAAAGCTTTCAAGCTGAAGTAAATGGTTAAAGAATTGAAATGGCTTAGGGATGCGAGGCAAAAGCAGACCCGTTTTAACCACTGTCGGCCAGTGGTCTGATAGTTCTCTCGGCATGAAAAGAGCCTCGGAGTTGGGGAGAGCAGAGAGCCATAAATGGTTCACTATGACTCTGTCTAGTTTCTTAAAAATGGGATTCAGAAGCTGGGAATTCCACCAAGTGAGAAGAGGCCCAGCAGCTCTAAGATCAGTAACAGAGATATCTTCAATGCAATCTTTAAAATCTTGCATACCACTGTTCCAAACTTCAACACCCCCCTCAATTTCCGAGACAGAAAAAACCTCATTGAATTCACCCAAGATGCACCAAGGTTTATCAGACCCACTTGCAAGGCGCCGGAGATCCCTCCAAAGAGAAGACCTCTCCCCCAGAGTATTAAGGCCATAAATAATAGTGACATAAATTTGGGATTGCAGATCATCGGATGAAACCAGACAATGAATATATTGAGAAGATTTAGAAACAAGAGTAACACCCCACAAATCTAGATTCCAACCAAACCATATCCTACCATTGTAATGGTGTTCGTAGTTGAAAATCCACTTCCACTTCTTATTAATAGCATATGCTACTCGGGGAGCCTTGTGGGCTTTGACCCTGGTCTCAACAATACCAGCAAAAGAGATAGAATGCTTACAAATAAGATTCTGAACACTAGCCTGCTTAGGCTTCTTATTAACCCCTCTAATATTTAAGGAACAAAAATTAACCATAAAATAGGATGGTTAAGCTGGGGACTGACCCCCCTCCTCTAGATTTCTCCTTTGGCTTATGATTGTGAGCTAAGCAGTCCTGAGCTTTACTCTTGAGATCCCTACCCTCCTTTTCATTAATAATTTTTAGTCTGTCAACCAGCGGATTCGGGGTAGGGGTATAATCAGCATCTGAAAAAGGACTTTCCAGATAATATAGATTTCAACATTAATCACAAAAGAACCTTTTAGTGAATAGTTACTGTATAATTCAATCCTTCTACCATACAATGTCCCAATTAAATATAAGAAAAGGAATTACTGTCAAGTCTTATTTAATTTAATTATATGTATTTCGATTCACAAATGCACAATTCTAAATAATGCAAATTAGAAACAACTTTCTAATTTTATTCTGCCTTGGCCAAGGACTATTGAATTGTCATTTATTGAATCACATAGGACATTCTCTCCTTTTACTAGAAGCGGTAGATTCTCTGTTGATTATTCACCTATCTCCATGTATAACTTATTATACCCAAGCATACCCTATGTCATACCCTAAAGGTATTAAGGAATATATCAAAGCATAATTCATCATGCACAAGATACTATGATAATCTCAAGTACAAGGATCACTTGTACTACTATCACTAGAGGAATTCTATTGACAGGTAAGTAAAACTCCAGTAGGTATTCCTTTAGAGAGCCACGTTCAGTGAACTTATTCTCTAATAAGCACCTACATACTTGCTTTAGTGTCTACACACAAATGATTATAAGATCAATCATTCTCTTCCTAAGAGCAAGCAAAATATGTACTAATCTATCGGATTTACTAATCCCCTTTTTAGTAATCCATCGATTATGAACTAGTTTAGTTTTAAGCTATCTAAGAATTTAGATCTCATTAGCATGATCATCATCATGATTCTAAAAATATTGCTTAAACTAAGGGTTTATCACATTTAATATAACATCATCATGTAGATAATATAAAATGCCTTTAATAAATAATTCCTTTTATTAATAAACGAATAAGATTACAAAGTACATGCTTTATCATATCAAATATGATTGGCTTGTGTGCATAATACTTTCAATCTCCCACTTGCACTAAAGCCAATCGCCATGATATCTAATACCCATATTCTCTAAGTGACGATCAAACTGCTGTTGGGTTAAAGCTTTAGTAAATGGATCTACAATTGTCTTGAGAGTCCACACGCTCTAGGGTGACATCTCCTCTTTCAATGATCTCTCTAATCAAATGAAACCGCATCAACACGTGTTTGGATTTCTGATGAGACCTGGGTTCCTTAGCCTGCGCAACAGCTCTAGTGTTGTCACAGGATAAAGGTACTGGTCCTTGAATGCTAGGAACCACTCCAAGTTCTGCAATGAACTTCTTCATCCAAACAACTTTCTTTGGAGCTTTACTTGCAGCTATGTACTCCGCCTCTGTTACTGAATCAATAACTGTTTGCTGCTTGGAACTTTTCCAACTTACTGTGCCACCATTTAAGATAAACACATAACTTGAAACGGATTTACTGTCATCTTGGTCCGTTTGAAAACTTGGGTCTGTATAGCCCTCTAGTTTCAATTCAGACCCACCATAGACAAGAAATATATCTTTAGTTCTTCTGAAGTACTTTAGGATATTTTTCACTGCTTTTCAGTGTTTTTCTCTAAGATTCGACTGATATCTACTTGTTACACTAAGTGCATGAGCGACATCCGGTCTAGTATATATCATACCGTACATGATAGATCCTATTGCTGAAGCATAAGGAATCTCACTCATACGGTCTCTCTCTTAAGGTGTCTTTGGGGCCTGTTTATTGGAGAGATATATTCCATGGCTCATCGGCATAAGACCTCTCTTGGAATCTTCCATGCTAAACTTCTTTAGCATCGAGTCAATGTATGTTCCTTGGGACAAGCCTAACATCCTTTTAGATCTATCTCTATAGATCTTTATCCCCAAAATATAGGATGCTTCTCCCAAGTCCTTCATGGAGAAGTGTTTAGATAACCAAATTTTGATCGATTATAGCATAGGAATATCATTCCCGATCAGTAATATATCATCAACATATAGTACTAGGAATGATACAACGTTCCCACTAACCTTCTTATACACACAAGGCTCATCCTCATTTTTGATAAAATCAAACTTTTTGATTGTCTCATCAAAACGGATATTCCACCTTCGAGAAGCTTGCTTCAATCCATAAATGGATCGTTGTAGCTTACAGACTTGATTTGTTCCAACCGTTGAAACAAAACCCTCTTGTTGTATCATACATACATCCTCCTCAAGTTTCCCATTGAAGAAGGCCGTTTTCACGTCCATTTGCCAGATCTCGTAGTCATAATAAGCTGCAATTGCAAGCAAAATCCAAATGAACTTGAGCATAGCTACTGGTGAGAAGGTTTTATCATAGTCAACACATTGTTTTTGTTTGAAACCTTTTACGACCAGTCGGGCTTTATAGGTCTCTACCTTGCCGTCTGCTCTAGTCTTTCTCTTAAAAACCCATTTGCACCCAATAAGCTTAATGCCCTCAGGTGATGAAACCAAAGACCATACTTGGTTTTCATACATGGAGTCCATCTTGGATTTTATGGCTTCTAGCCATTTCTCTGAGTCTTTACTACTTGGCCAAGTACCTGACTTTGATCCGTTGTATTTTGTGGTTCTTGAATTCCTTCAAGATATATCTTACTCCCACTGACCCCTCTAAGGATAAACTCATTTTTCAAGAAGGTAACATGTTTCGCAATAAACACCTTTTGATCAGTAGGATGATAAAAATAATACCCTGATATTAGGGTTTGCATTATGACCTAAGTGAATTAAATGAAATGACAGAAAAGAAGAAAATGACTGAACAAGAACGCAATTAATGAACGGAGCAATTAATGAGCAAAAAGGGAAAACCCTAGGGTTTTGCCCCCCTAGGGTTCGGTCACCCTAGGGTTTGGCTACACTTGTCGGATCTAGTCTGCAGCTTATCATTCTCAAACTTTTTGACATAAGCTGGACAACCCCAAGTCTTAACATGCTTAAGACTAGGTTTCCTCCCTGTCCATAACTCATATGGAGTCTTTGCGATAGATTTGGTAGGTACCTTGTTAAGTAGGTATGCAGCCGATTCTAGGGCATAACCCTAGAACGAAACTGGAAGATCGGCAAAACTCATCATGAAACGAACCATGTCCAATAATGTTCGATTTCTCCTTTCAGATACACCATTCAACTGTGGCATTCCTGGTGGAGTCCATTGTGAGATTATACCATTTTCTTTGAGACAATTGAGAAACTCATTGGTCAAGTATTCCCCTCCTCGATCCGATCGAAGAATCTTAATACTCTTTCCAGTTTGCCTCTCTACTTCACTTCTGAATTCTTTAAACTTTTCAAACGATTCAGATTTGTATTTCATCAAATACACATATCCAAATCTAGAATGATCATCAGTGAAAGTAATAAAATAAGAATACCCTCCTCGTGTATTCATTGTCATAGGTCCACATACGTCTGTGTGTACCAACGCTAACAACTCTGTAACTCTATCTCCTTTTCCATTAAAAGGAGATTTAATCATCTTACTCATGAGACAAGATTCACAAGTTGGATATGATTCGAAATCAGATAACTCTAAAAGCCAATCTTTATGCAACTTGGTTAATCTTGTTTCATTGATATGACCGAGTTTACACATAAAGGTATAATTAACATCATCTCTTTTTCTTTTCTTAGTTTGTTCAATTTGAAGTATAATTTCATGCAAGTCAAGTATGTAAAGTCCATTCAGTAAATTGCCAACACCATATAAAACATTATTATTATAAATAGAACAACTATTATTCTTAATTATAATATCAAAACCATCCATATCCAATACAGAAATTGAAATAATGTTCTTTATGAGTGTTGGAACATAATAGCAATTATTTAAACTAATGGACTTGCCCGTAGGCAGTGCTAAACGATAAGTTCCTATAGCTAATGCAACAACCTTTGCTCCATTCCCCACTCGTAGGATGACTTCATGCTTGTTCAGCTTTCTACTTCTGCTTAGTCCTTGCATAATATTGCATATGTGAGAACCATAGCCGGTATCTAATACCCAAGTAGAATTTTGACTTTCAGAAAAATTAATTTCAATCATGAACAAACCTTGATCGGAAGTTGAAGCTTCTCCAAGCTTCTTCTGCTTTAGTTCTGTAAGAAACTTCTCGCAGTTCCTCTTCCAGTGACCCGACTTGTTGCAATGGAAGCATATTCCTTTGCTGTCAGGATCAACTTTCTTCTTATCCTTTCCATTCGTCTTGCCCTTAGCCTTCTTATTTTTCTTTTTTTCAGAAGTAACCTTGGGCCTCTTCCTCTTCTTGGAAGAATCATCCACCATTAAGACATAGTTCTTGCTGGATGGAAAGTGGCCTTCAACAGTTTTTAACATATTAAGTAACTCAGGCAAGCTGACGTCCAACTTATGTTGTTATACAACTCCAGGCTAAAACTCTTCCCAGGAAAGTTGAAATCACCGTGGTTAGGTCCATTCACTATTACTGAGGTTTTTCCTCATGGAGCTGTGGAAGTTGAAGAGGCGGATTTGAAACGTATTTTCAAAGTCAATGGCCAGAGGTTGAAATATTACTGTGGGGGTCACATCGATCGTGAAAAGACATCTGTTAGCCTTGCTGATTAGAACAAAAAAGACAAAGTATGGCTGAGGACATTAAACTAAGCGTTAGTTGGGAGGCAACCCGGATTCCTGATTAATTTCTTTTATTTTTAGTTAAAATAGTTTGTTTTAGTAGGGTAGTTTATTTAATTATTTTTCTTCACTTTAGTTTAGTTTTTACATTTATTGAAACAAATTTCTGCAAATAATCTTTGATTGTAGGTTTATTTGATTACAGGTATCAACATGAAGGAGCTTGAAAATTGACCAAGTGTGGCTCAAACGCCTAGGCGCTCCAGTTAAGCCTGGGCCAAGCACCTAGGCTCTGCATTGCAGTACGCTCAGCAAAAATCAAGCGCCTAAGCGCTCCCACACAAGCCATATCAAGCGCCTAGGCGCTACACCAAATGCCCACACACTGCTACCAAGCGCCTAGGCGCTCCAGCCTTCACAAATCCAAGCGCCTAGATGCTCTACCTGCACACTTGAAAAAAATAAGCCCTAGTCTGGCAAACCCATTTCAAATCCAACTCAAACTTCAATCTCTCTCCTATTTCACAGCAAACTTCATTCTTTTCCCTTCCAAACCCACTCCGACTTCATTGTTCTTCAAATTCTAACCCTAATTTGTGCGAATTCTTCCTCTTCCAAATCATAGCCTTCAATTTCCACCCATCCTAGCAAGTAAAAACTGCACTTCATCTACCTTCATACGCTGTTTCATCTTCCCCAAAGCAACAAGGGAAATTATTGGAAATCGTTTTTCAAATGCTAAAGCTAAACCAACCAATTGGTATGAATCTTTAATTCTAGCCATAATTTCAAGTAAGTATTGCATAGTGAACCATTGAGTACTTGGAATTGCTTGAATAAGGGTTGATTTGCTAGTATTTGAAGAAATTACTTTATTTTGCTTGTGGACCCAATTAAGTTTGTGTTGGCTCAATTGGGGTTGGGTTATTCAAAAATCTTGTTCTATTACATTAGAGGAGTATTGTGTATTATGTAGTTGCCAGATTTGGGTTAAAATAAGTTTGGGGGAACTTCACATAAAGGGCTTTTCAGAGGTGCACACCACTTGTTCGATAAATTACTTCAAAGAAATTTTCCACCTATTGGGCCATTGTTTACTGATTTCTAGGGCAAGAACTTAATAGTGATAGTTTGTTTATGGCTCCCAAAAAACATAGAAGGGAGAGTTCAGGAACTTCTAGCAAGTATGATAAGAAATGATTTGTGAGTCTTCATGCTTCTTATAGGTATTACAATTGGTCATCCGGCAAAACTTTAATTCCTTAACATGGCTTGCTACCAGATGAGCGGGAAGATGGAGAAGTTGCTTAAATGATATAAAGCCGGAAGTGGATGGCATTTACAGCACAATCTAAGCTAGCAGCGGTAAAAATTGTAAAGGTGTTTTATGCAAACGCTAAAGAGGCCATTGGAAATTCAGTGATGGTCCGTAGAAAATCGGTAAATGTTGGTCGAAAGGCAATCAATGCATACTACGGATTGAAAAAGATCCATGGCAATGGGTATATGAAGTATTTACAGCAGGACTTGGATTACAGTGAGATAATTGCAGATCTTTGTGAACCAGGGACTAAATGGAAACTGACAGATCAACATGAGGAAGTTCACTTCCCTTCGTCCAAGCTGAACAGATATGGAAAAACTTGGCATGCATTCATCTGTGCTAAGTTGATATCGTGTCGGCATATGAGTGATGTTATCAATCAGCGGGCCGCTTTGTTGTTTTGTATAGCCAAAGGAAAAACGGTAGATGTCGGGGAAGTTATACATGAGTCTATTGTGCGAGGACTTAAAGGGAGTACTTCCGGTGGGCTGCTTCACCCATCATTGATTACAGCATTGTGTCGCTAGGCTGGGGTACAGTGGGATGACGATGAAGCAGTACAGGCTCCTTTAACCCCGATTGATCATTCTGTGATGGTAAGGTACAAGATTTATGCTGGGGGTGAATCACATCCAAGAGGGCTGGGATTTATCATTCCCAGGAGTCGAAGGAGCAGCCTGTGGAATAGCCTATTAATGTTGGGGATCCAATTCAGCCACCCAATTTGGCTGAGGACATTCGTCGGGACTTAAGGCATCATACTAGATGGATTGACATGGTGGCCATACAGATACAATAAGGATTTGACCGAATGGACCGTTAGCAGTCTTGTCTTGCTCAGCGTCAAGCAGAAATTTATACATACAACATCAATTGTACCACAACATTGGCAGAGATGTTTAGCAGGATGAATCCAGCAGTGGGGCCATACCAGTTTCCACCACCTCCACCTCTATTTGTTTATCCACCTCAAGACTTGCCTCCTGACGATGAAAATGTTGATGATGAAGAGTAAAGCATTAGTCAGGGGAGTCCTCTGTTCTTAATCTCGTACTATTAAACAATAAGGACATTATTTTAGTTAAGTTTGGGGGTGGCATTTTTGTTTTAAAAGTTGTGCATATAGACTAGGATCGTGTTTGTTTAGTATCATTGTGTTTATTTATGTTAATTAGGCATGGTTTATTATAGTATACATGTTGCATGATAGCGGTAATGTGTGAATGTATTTTAGGTTGTGTTACGAATCTAGTTGCATGAATCAAGTAATGAATGACATAGTTATCTCATTTTGGCCAATGATAAGACTTGAGTGATAATTTGAAACTTGAATAGGACTGAAAGCTATTGTGCAGTGATGATTTGAACTGTGAAGTTAATTATGCTTGTCTGAAATTCATGTTAGCAAGGAAAGTACATAGTTAACTGTTTGATCAATTTGATTTAAATCCTAATATAATCTGCTTCTGGTGAGAAATTTGGAAAAAATGTAATAAAATCAGTGAAACATCTATGAAGGCAAAACGTAAGCAAGAAAATAAGTTTGGGGGAATCCTATTTAAAAAAAATAAAAAATCAGAAAATCAGAAAAAATATGTGTATATATATATATAAAAATAATCTAACTTGACTACTTTAGTTTTGTGGTCATTGCTACTCGGGTTATTAGATCCGTAGGGGTGTCTTAACACCTAGTGCCCTAAAACTAACTGGTTTGGGAGTTACTAGTTGAAAGCTCGATACATGGGTAGCTTTGAAAAGCCTAAGGAAACTAGACATTGCACATGTCAAGTTCAAAAGCGAGATGGAGCGTAAAACGCACTCGTGAAATAATAAAGTATGTTGTAATACCCCTGTGCTTAGTAATTGTTTACATGAGTCGGATTAGTTGTTTTGCTAATCGAGTTAAGTAGAAACTGGAGTTTCTTTCGAAGATGTTGATTATGTGGGTGATTTAAGTTGTGATTGATTAAAATAGTTGATTCACACACACACAACATGGATGATGGCTAACCAGTTTTAGTTAGAAACTTTACATTGGTTGGATATTCTAGTTGAGTGTTATATGGATCTTTGAGGCCTGATGTCGAATGCTATGTTGTTTTGGTTGTTTGATTCATAGGCATTTTAGTTAGGTTGTATTTTGCATCATTGCATTACTTAGGGACAAGCAATTAGTTAAGTTTGGGGGTATCTATCTTTAAGTGTTTTTATGATCATTTTATTTGTTTTTTGTGTTTATTTTTGCAGGATGGAGCTGGCGGGGCATACCTATCATTTTGGTGAAGAAAAGAATTAAAAAATCATTAAAATTGAGCATAATGGCATTTTTATAAATCTGCAGTCCAAGCCAAGCGCCTAGGCGCTTGGAATTGTATTGAGTTGAGCGCCTAGGCGCTCTAGTGCGAAAAATGATTAATTTTGTGCGGCTGAGATGGAATTAGAAGCCAATCAGGAATTGGAACGAGAGTTTTGACTAATATACAAGGGGGAAGACTTCAGAACATAACGTAACAAGAGATTGTAGAGACAGAAAAGGAGAACACAAAAAAAGATTGCAAGGGCTGGAGATCAAGAAGAAGATTAGGAGCAACCCCACAATTTCTTCTATTCCTTTCTCTAATCTTTAATTCTTCTAATTATTCGGGATGTTCAAGTTTATGATTTGGATGATGTTTTCTTTATTCGTTATGAACTAAATTTCAATTAAGATTACAACGGAACTTGGTATGAAATTTAAATTGATGCTTCCTATTTAATGAAAGTTGGTTTTCATTGAATCATTTATTATATCTTGTGCTTGTTGATTAATTGTCTGGCCAACAATTACTGTGATAATCTATATAAAATTGGAAAATGGAGTATAGATTTAGATCTGGATATGATAGCATCTGTTCATATAATCTGAATAAGATTAATATGATTAGCATGTAGGATAGGAATATACTTGCATGTCATTTGTAACCATCGAAAGAACTTGTGCCTAGAAACCCTAATTAACATAATTCACATAGGAATATAGTGAGTTAATTGATTAGGGCGTTCCTTGTAACTCTATTGCTTAATTGCTGGATTTAGGAGGATTTGTTTACGCATCTTTCGGAAGAAGTGCGTGAATACTGTAAGGAGTTTTGGGTTAATGATTCATACTAATTAATTAAATTAAATAGGAAGTGAATTTATTTAAATGAAATACCAAGGGAAGTTGTAATCTTAAATTATTAAAATCTGTATTTACTCTTGTGAACTTTATTTTACTAGTTAATTTTGTTAATTTTAAATTCTCAACTTGCAACCAATATTCGTAGTTTAAATAGGATTAATTAAATTAAAATTGGGTAATTGATAAATATTAATTTATTTACTCGTGGGAACGATATCCTTGCTTGTTGAATACTATAAACGAACGCGTATACTTGCGTGTTAAGTGCTAGTAAGAAATTATGCAACATTCGGTCCGGTAAGTTTATTAGCATCAAGTATGCTTCGCAGTGATAGTGAGTTTGACATTTGTAAAATTTTGCATGTGAAATTAAACAACATTTTAGCATACATTCGTTATATTAATTACCAAAATAAATTATGTCTTTATTCAAATTGGTATCTTCCACTATTTTCTTCAAACTATATTACCCTCATTATATAGTTCGGCAAATCTAATTTACTAGTGAGAATAAGGATTTCATTTCAAATGTATATAGTCTTGTGTGTGCACAACAAACGATATATAAATAAATAGGTAGATAACTATTGTCAATTACATCACTATGTAACTCCATGTATTTTGCCTTTTAGATTATAATGGTCAAGTGTGTGCACATCCAAACTAAAATAATCTAAATTAAGTCCAACCTAGCACTTTCATATATGTAAAGAGAAAAATACAGCCCTTGTGTGTGCACAACAAAGTGTAATGTTCAATTCCTTAATAAGCATCAAATGTGATAAAATACCATTTTAAATATTTAATACTCGCCTTGTGTGTGCACAACAAACTCATATTAAATATGCAATACTCTATCGTTTTACCATACTAGAAGGTGACGTTCGATATTCCAAATATCTTTGAATGTTACAACTTAATATTTTTATTTTGAGGGGTTTATTATTAATTGTCTCATCTTGTTTAGCGCGCATGCGCGCGCGCGCACACACACACACACAGATATATATATATATATATATATATATATATATATATATATATATATATATATATATATAGTAAGCATGCACATATAGAATACTATATTCTACCCAGATTGATTATGGACTTTCATTCTAGTTTGGTTCACTAGAGCTACCAAGTGAACTAATAGGTCAATCCTAGGGTACAAGAACTAAATTTAAATATAACTATTACATTTAAACCTGGGCTTAAATGGGTCTTCAAGCGCTCCTTGCTCCTTTGTCTCCAATTCTTCAAAATAATTCTAACTAATCATATTACATAAACTATTTACAATAAATAGAAACTTTGATCAGCAGTCAAGGGAAAGTACATAGGAGGGAGATAGAATTTACATAAGAAAAATTAGATAAGACGAGGTACGTAGACTCCATTTATAAAACTCATCTATTCATGCATCCACATAAAATAAATCTAATCACACATTGGTCAATAGTCTATAATCAATCCCATTTATTATCATACATATCACCATATGCATCAATAAATAACATTCATCTAATGAATATAAAATCATTCTATATATGCATTGATATCATTTAATGGGCAATTTAAAGTTGCATGAAATCCAATTTCAAGTTTAAAATAACTCTTTATTTTAATTATAAAACCATGTAAAATAACTCTTTATTTTAATTTTTTGAAAAACTGCAAAAAAATATCAAAGTCACGTAATAAGCCGATCCGGCGGGGCAGCGCCGGTTTTATGAACAAAATTGGCGCGGCAGCGCCGTGTCGTATCTAGCCCAACAAGGACACAGCGCGGTAGCGCCACGTCGCATAATCAGATTCTGCAATTTCCTACAGTTCGCGAATTTGATCAAATTTTCATCCAAAACTCGATTGTGTGTAATTCTTTTCAAAATCCATGATTTTATACAACGTATTGTGCCCAATAAATTGTTCTAAATACATACCCATACATATGCGGAATCAAAACAATTAATAATCCACATAAAGTTTGGCTCTTGATGCCACTGTTAGGTTTGTAATAATGAAGAACATACAATTAAATTGCATATAATCAAGCGGAAGCATGACAAATCAGAATTTAAAATTTTATAAACCAAACTCAGGATCAATCTTTAATGCGCTATTATTAATTAATAAAGGAAGATAGAGAATTAGAATTATACCCTTGTAGAAACTAGCTTCCTTAGGTAAGAGTTCTACTCCAAAATCCTTCACGAAGATTTCTTCTTTTGATCAACGCAAGTCACCCAAGTGTTTGCCCTCTAGAGGTGATCTACCAAGGAATAATATTTACTTAAGAAGATGGGCGATGACAAACCCTAGTTTCTATCTTTATAGAATTATGAGTATTCTCTCAATTCTTATGGAAAAGTGTGTAACCCCAAATCATAATAAGACTTCTCTTATGTATAGATGTAGGCATCTCTCCTAAACTATTTAGGTTTAGGGTTTTATTAATTATACTCCTAATCTAATTAGGATCTAATATGAAAATACTCCTATTAATTAATTCCTAACCCATTTAGAAATTAAATAATAGTAATAATAGTAATAATAGTAATAATAGTAGTAATAATAATAATAATAATAATAATAATAATAATAATAATAATAATAAGACTCCTCTTATTAATTTATAATTAGTATTTTCAAAATACTAAATAATAAATATTAAGTTATTTAATTTATTCTATCACCATAGTTTAAATTAAATACACTTAACCTATTATTATGATTATGCCATTTACTTCTTAAATAAATATTTTTCTTTTGTGGTATGACGCTTTAGGTTTTTCATATTAAGCCGGTTGTGAATAAATCTATTAGAACAATTCTAATTTTATTTAAATAAATAAATTAAACTATTTAATTCATTTAATTAAATAATATTTATTCTACAATAAGGGTAAACCCCCCTTTGCGATCAATGACTTTCTAGATAATATAGATTTCAAAATTAATCACAAAAGAACCTTTCAGTGAATAGTTACCGTACAATTCAATCATTCTACCATACAATATCCCAATTAAATATAAGACATGGAATTATTGTCAAGTTTTATTTTATTTAATTATATGTATTTCGATTCTGAAATGCATAATTCCAAATAATGCAAATTAGAAATAACTTTCTAATTTCATTCTGCATTGGCCAAGGACTGCTGAATTGTCATTTATCGAATCACATAGGACATACTCTTCTTTTACTAGAAGCGATAGATTCTTTGTTGATCATTCATCTATGTATGACTTATTATACCCAAGTATACGCAATGTTATACCCTAAAAGTATTAAGAAATATGTTAAAGCATAACTCATCATGCACAAGATACTATGATAATCTCAAGTCCAAAGATCACTTGTACTACTATCACTAGAGGAATTCCTATTGACAGGCGAGTAAAACTCCATTAGATATTCCTTTAGCGAGTCACGTTCAGTGAACTTATTCTCTAATAGGCACCTACATACTTGCTTTAGTGTCTCCACACAAATAATTATGAGATCAATCATCCTCTTCCTAAGAGCAAGCAAAGTATGTACTAATCTATCTGGATTCTCTAATCCCCTTTTTAGTAATCCATCAATTAGGAACTATTTTAGTTTTAAGCTATCTAAGAATTTAGATCTCATTAGCATAATTATCATCATGATTCTAAAAGCATTGCTTAAACTAAGGGTTTATCACATTTAATATAACAACGCCATGTAGATAAAATAAAATGTCTTTAATAAATAATTCTTTTTATTAATAAACAAATAAGATTACAATGTACATGCTATATCATATCAAATATGATTGGCTTGTGTGCATACTACTTTCATGTATTAATAAAAAAATTTAATTACTCCTTGCCGACGAACAACACTTACTGGCGACGAACGTGCCGTCACCTATGAATTTTAAACTTCATTATTAAACGAGACATTATCGATGGATATGCCGTCGCCACTGCCATCACCAATGCGTCATTAGCGATGAACAGTCCGTCGCCAATGAGGCCGTCGTCACTGACCTCAATACCGACTGCGATCGGCGATAACACCTGGGGCGACATTCTGGGCGACGGATAGATTCGTTCGGAATGAGGTTATTGGCAATGGAACATGGGTCATTCCCGACGGACATGTCCGTTGCCAATGACCTATTTTTATTTTTTTGTAGTGAAATAAAAACAACATGTGCCGAGAATTAGACTAGTCTCTCATGAATGTCTCTCTATCTTGTTCTATTCACCAACAAGCTCACACACATGAGAAACAATAGTTTCCAGATGCATCCAATAATATTTCAACAAAATATTATTTGTCGCAATTCATATAGCTCAAAATTATCGCGTAAATAGTACAATAAAGATGGTGTCGGAACAATTTGTGCCCAAAATATGTAGAAGTATTTTGAATGATTGTAATGTAAACTTTTAAGAGTTGTAAAATAGGAGCACAAAAAGAACTTTCAGACATTCTGAACACATGTTATCGAGAAAATATGATGGTGCTGAAATCGTAATGACATGTTAACTTAATGTGATAGTACTAATCAATAACTAAATATAACAATGTTTGAGTGGACTCACAATAATTTTATAATTTGATTTAATTATTTTAGTTGGTTGCGAATCAATTCCAATTAATTATTTAAAACTCCCTATTATATTGGTTTTTAAAGAATTTTGCTAGTACAATATATATCAAGTATTCATGCTAAAATTTTCATATTGAGTGGTTCTATCATTCCTAAGCCCCAATATGCATGTATGTATAAAATATGTATCATAATTTGATGTACATGTATTTGCTTTACAATATTCATGAACTAATTTAAAAATATACTTAATAATTTATTTTATACTATAAAATGAAATATGCTATTTTTAAAATTAATCCGTGTCTTGCACCGATTATTAATCTAGTAAAGTACAAACTCATCATTCAGTATTTCAGATTTGCTTCAATATTTTGGAATCCTAGAATTTGAAAATTATTAACCCATTATAAGGTTTTTCTAATGCAACATCAATAATGCTAGTTGTGGTATTGTAATATATGCATTAATAATTGACATTATTAAACATTATTATTGTGAAATTATCATTTCACCTAGCATTATTTTGCTTCTAAAATTTGTCAAAGAAAAGAATTGTCCAATAGAATATTCTCACAGGCACCATTGTGCTTTATTCACTTTCCCTAAATAGTTTTTGTAACGTGATAATTGACGATGTAATACCCATGCTTCTTAGTCCCACATCACCTATATTACCAACTTGTTGTCCTTCATTAGTCTATATATATATAACTAATACTTTTATTTTATTTAATAAACAATAAGGATTTTCTTATTTTAAGAAAAGACATTTTGTAAGAGGGACTTTTTAGTAAGGACCTCCTTAGTTAAAATTTTCAGTATCGAGGGCATAGGCAGACTGCGAACCTCATACTTTCGGGTACGTTTGTTTTTTTTTCTTTTGTATTTATTCAATTTAATTTTCTGTATTATTATTTTATAACTTTAATTAGTATATTGTAGTTAGTTTGTTAGTTAATATTTTAGAATTATTTTGGCTAGATATTATGTATCTCTTTAATTTACTAATCTAATAAATATTATGAAGGGTTCAATATATGTATAAAAACTATTAATACTAATATTGTAATATTTAATAAAATGTATTATTTTTGTGAATAGATTACTTTGAGCGAGTCTAACCAATTGCATCTGTAATTGTGGGTATTACATTACGTACTCCAGGTACGGATTTCGTACTCCTTCAGTGATAGTCTTCTGAAATTTAATTAATTCGTTTTGTTCCTCGTTTTGAATTTCGTTATTAATTCACATAATTGTTTCATGTGAAATTAATATAATAGTTTTATTTTAGTGTTGATACATAAAACTCGTATTTATATTCTTTGAGTTGGATTATCAGATCTAGTATTTATTTTAGAAATGTATATGTCAATATATTTTGGAGACTGGTGTTGATGATTCGTTTGATTTGACATATACATATTAGAATCCCCTGTTGTTGATATTATGTCGCATGTGTTGTGACATCATATTTTATTAGAATATACCATAGGATATACTTGAGCTATAACCACCTGTGGGGGTACCACATGCATGTCGTCTTGGCACGAGAGACATGACACTTCCGTGGCAATGTGATTAGTCCATGGCGTCTCTGTTTTGTGCTCCGATGGGAGTTGGCTATTTGGTGATTTGTTGTGAGAGGCGTATGGGTCGGCCCTAGTTTTCTGTTGTGTTCTGCGGATTAGTGATGTTGTGACAAACACGCCTTCCGATTTTGCATGCATTTGAATTCGCAGTCCAATGTGTGATTGCCTATGTGGCATTATTGACTTGTCTATGTGGCAAGCTATATTTTGAGCTCGGTATGAAATAACACCATGCCATTTGTTCAGACTATTAGGTTATTGTGATACAACTCAGCTCAGTTTAGTTGATTTTGTTATTCATTTCAATTCAATTCATAATTCTGTACTCTATATCCGTACTGGGCATTTGGCTCATACTGTGTTTTTCTTCCGGCAGGTATTCAAGGGGATCATGGGCAAGTGTGATGAGAGCTCCTCACCTAGATGGTTTAGATATTTTGGTTATGTTTTGATGTTTGGATTTCTGTTTAGAGTGTATTGAACCTTTATTAAGATTAGGATGTACTAAACCGTATATATTATGAGCCGGTTGGACGGTTATTAATATCTCTTCAGACTAATCTTTTACGGTTTATTATTTTGATATTAGCTTATATTTTTGTTGTATTTGTGTGTAGCCTCTCTTCCTATCTTTGGGAAAGGGGTGTTATAATAAGAAAATCTTTATTGTTTATTAAATAAAACAAAAGTATTAGTTATATATATATATAGACTAATGAAGGACATCAAGTTGGTAATATAGGCGATGTGGGACTAAGAAGCATGGGTATTACAGACTATTACGATTAAAGGATGGCTACAATTTTATTTATTTATTTTTAAAAGTCCACAATAAATTTGACATGACATGAATAAGCAAAGTAGGTAGGTGTGCATTTGTATAGGTTGGGCCATTTTTGCATACACTTAGTTAGGTAGTGTTGTTGGTTGGAGACTTTGAAGAGCTGCCCTTTTTGGTGTTCCATTTTGTTACTGGTACCAACCTTTCAAATGTATATAGTAGAGTACTGCTTCTGTATTCAAAAGGAAAAATATAATTAAAAAATTAGGTCACTTTTTTATAATCCCTGTTTTTGAAAGTATAGAATTAATATTGACTTTTAAAATTTAATTTAAAAGTCAAAAACTTTAATATTAGATTATATAAGTATAAAAATTATAAATTATCTAAATAGAATTTTGAATTTAAAAATAAAATTTGATCTTATATTTTGATATGGAATGAGTATATAAAATAATTAAAAAAAATTAATTTCACCTATTGATAAATTTATGAGAGTACTATTATCACGTGCGCTTTTAATATTTTTATATAATCTCTCTCATATGAATGTAGAATCCACTTTGTTTTTATTTTAGAGAAAATCATAATAAACTATCAAAAATATACGTGAAAATATTAAATTTCTAAATTTATAAGACATTTCACAAGGCCCACACTCTCTTAAAGGGCTAACCTGAGTATGTCATCCACTTTTTTGCAAGATACACAGATAGTAACCCAACTTTTTTTAGGAGAGTAGTTTTATGAAAATAAATTGTACATAAAAAGTTGTGTATAATTAGTTTTTTTAAAAAGGATAGAATAAAAAGTGAGACTTATCATTTAGAATTTTACACATTTTTATGAATAACATGTTCTTTGTTAAAAATTTAGTGGATGCTAGTTGGCTATGACATAGAAGGCTTTCTCATCTTAATTTTAAAACAATTTAAAAATTATCTCTATAAGATCATGTTACAGGATTGCCAAAAATAATTTTTATCAAAGAAAAATCGTGTAAAGCTTGTAGATTTTGGTAATCAAAAAAGACTTTTTTAAGAGTAATTTGAAAACTTAAACAATAGCCTTTTCAACTGCTCCATATGGATTTGTTTGATCATATACCAATGACTATCCTAGAAGGTATGAAGCATGGGTGTTCTTCCTAACATTCAGGAATGAAGCATGTGCAAAGTTTACCAAGTTTATCAAGTAATTTTAAAAATGAGAAAATTGAAAAGGTCATAACACAATGAGAAGTGATCATAATAGAGAATTAAACTTTTAAGGCATGAAAGAATTTTGTGATGATCAAGGAATTTCAAACTGTTAGTACTTGCATTTATATGTTCCTTTATTTAATTTGATGATGACAATAATATTAATGTATATTTGTATAAATAAGTAAGTTTTGTAAAGTTCTTATGAAAATTTTGTTTAAAAGGACTTAGTTAGGGATCAAATTTGTTAGGTTGATCTTGAATCGTAGAGTATAGCTTTGTAAATCCTTGTAATAGCTGAAGCTAATAATCAGTTGAGTAAGGACTGGATTCACTCTAAGATCGTAGAGTAAAGAAGTGAAGTTTTCAAGAGATCGTTGAGTGAAGAGCCAGATCGTAGAGCCATATCGCAGAGCCACTGCAATTCATAAGGCAAAAATCATTTAGTGAAGCTACTCAACGATCACAGGACCAACTCTACGTTTCTTCTTTGAAGGTCTGTTCAACCAAAAATTTAGAGTGCAACCTCCTGACAAGTTAGTGGCAGGTTTACGACAAAGGTTAAAAACCTTAATACACATTCCTTCATGATGGTTTATAAGTGTGTTTGCGACAAGGGTAAAGAAGACAACGCATCTTGTTGCAACAACCATATGAGTAAAGGACAAGGACACGTGTCTGTTGTTGTACCAAATATAGTGATATCGAAAGCGATGGCTTGTGGTGCAACATATAACTATTCAAAGTCAAAGGAATCACAAATTAATAAATGCCCTAGGTAATTTGGAGCTACGGTAATAATTCAACGGGCAAATTCCAATGAGAGATTATAAAATGATTGTTGTTATAACACTGATACCAACGATTCGTCAAGCATTAAGTGCTGAAAGTTCAAGTGTTCTAAAAGCTGCACTCTACGATTCACAAGAAAAAAATTTGCTGCTAAGTCATTCAAAGAGGATCTTAAAGAAACTTAGTAATATCTCAAACTACAAATATTTCTTTGTATTATAGATCTTAGAGATCTCTTGTATTACCAAGTCTGTGTGACTTAAAGGATTCTTAGTGAATCATTGTTGTAATAGTTTTTAGTGAACTAAAGTTTTTATAATCTCACCCATCCTTAATGGATCATCTCTACTCGCGGAGTAGAATAGAGGACTAGGAAACGTTTGTGCTTCAAATATCTTAAAATTATTGTGTTCTTTACTTTTCTGCACTTGACGGTTTGTCACTCTACATTTTCACTCTGTGACTAGTTTCTGCACCTTTACTAAATTTAGAACTGTGGATTTTTTTTATATCTTTAAAGGGGGTTTTCAAATATATATTCCGCTATGCTTAACTAAATAACTTAACTTGTTTAACTTATTTGGTAATCAAATCTTTAAAAAGAAAATTTAAAGAATATATTCAACCCATCCTTCTAGATCTCTTTAGTGCCTTTGAGAATAACAAATGGTATCAGAGCGGTGTTCTCATTTAAACTAGTTTAATAGCTTGAGTAGATCCATAGCACTCAAAAAAACCAGTTCTAAGCTTTGTGATAAAAACAAGCCAATATTGTATAAAAAAGATAAGTTTGCTAATTGAAAAGTTCGTATACAGGCATATATGGATGTTATAGATGATGAACTATTTGATGTTGTGCTCAAAGGTCCCTATGTTCCAACAAAGCTTGCTCTAATTCCTGAAGATCCAAACAAGGTTGCTGCCAAACAAAGAGTAAAATGGACGGCAATTGTAATAACCCGGAAATTTGAGATAATATTTTATGAAAAATTTGTGATTAAATTTTTTTTGACATGATTATAGGTGCATATTTAAATTTAAGAATGAAAAGAAAAGCCAACATATTGTTAAATATGAATATGTGTGGATATTGAATTTTAAATTAAAGGATGACAATATAATTAATTCATTTAATTATATCAGGGTAATGATAAATCATTTAATTGGTTTGAATGCTTGGCTTGATAGACTAAATCATTTTGTTAATTAAGTGAGTAACTTAAAATTATGTGTTAAGAAATAATACTATGTTGGTATTTATGAAACAACTCAAGTCATTAATACTTATTGAGGTGGTGTACAATTTAGTGCTATGTGACTAATTTTTTTTAATGTGTGGCAATAATATTTAAGTATTTACATTTTTATAACCCAAATAATAAATTTAGTGAGAGAAGGTGGTGTTATATGTTGTAGGCTTAATTCGATTTAGTAAGCAAACTTAATGATATTTTTCTAGCTTAGCACCCTTAATAGGCATATAAGCCCAATGCAAATGTGTAGCCTAATTTAATAAACTAGTAGCCCAAGTGATGGACTAGTAATACTTGAGTGCTAGTGGCCCAAATAATTTTATTAGGAGTCTAAAATCATCTAAATGAAAACCTAATTGATAGTCCATTTGGGGTAGACTTTCTAGTAGGTTAATTATTCATTAATGCAATAATAAAAGATATAGATAGTACTCCCTCCTCCCCCAAAATTCGGCCAAGTGGCCTAGACTAGCCTTGAGGCTTGTTTGTCGATTTAGCAATCAATAAATACGTGCAAGTGTACACGATCAACAAGTAATAAAGTGATAAGAGAGTGTCGAACCCACAGAGAATTATTTAATAATAATTACCAAATACTAACCCATAATCAAATTAATTTTATTTAAACAATTCGATAAAAGATTTTGAATTTTGAAAATAAAGTACTAAACTAACTAATTACTAACTACCAAGAATTGAATTCAGATAAAAAGGCTTAAGATTACAATTTACCTTAATGTTTCACTTGAATTAATACACTTCTTGTTAAGTTATATTAATTATTCCGAATTGTTAATCAAGAACTCATCAATATTTATAACCATCTTTCGATGTATCATAAACGAATCAACTTAAATCCACAAAAGATAGAATTAAGATGAACACCCTAGTTAACTAATGCACTATATCTCTATGTAAATTACAATTAAAAAGGATTTAAATCACATGTTCTCTTTCAAATTACATGCCGCATATAGGTATATCTCTATCCTAGACACAAATAATGAGTTCCATCACCATGCAGAAAACAGAATCACATGCTACTATGATCAGGTCTAAACCTATAATCCATCTCTCGAGTTCATATAGATTACCACGGTAATTGTTGATCAGGCAATTAAGCAATTATGCACAAATCATAATAGACAATCCGATAATAATCAACAATAATTAACAAGGAAGCATATCAATAAAAGCTACGCAATAAGTTCCATTGTAATCTTAAAAAGAAATTAGTTCATAATTGAATTAAAATCCATAATCCACAATCGATAAAGCATTCAAAAATACAAAATAAGAGGTAGAGAAGAGAATAGAATCTGTAGACGCAATCCTTGAGTCTCTCCTTCAGCTATTGAATCCTTTGTACTCTTGCAATTGCTTCAAGCCTCCCTCTCTTTCTCCTAAACTAAGGTTACCAAAAAGTAGCAATATCTTCCCCTCAAAACTAGGGTTAGCAAAAAGTAGCAAGATCTCTCTTATTCTATGTCTCACATCATGTATTTATATGTTCTAGTTAAAGTCCTAAACCAATTAGAAGTTACAATCTTTGTTCCATTCAATTTGGGTCAAAAATTAGCTTTTCAACAACCCGACCCAGCGCGACCGCGCCCATATTTGGCCTAGAGAGCAGCGCGGCCGCGCTCAAGTGCCAGAAATCATGTTTTTCACTCTGCAGATCAGCGCGGCCGTGCCCAAGCCCAAAATACACTAGGAACCGGCGCGGCCGCGCCCGACTATTCTCTACTTCAGCATCTGTCGGTAAAATAGTCATAACTTTTGATCCGAGAGGAGTTACGGGGCCGGCTACCTATCAAATCGAAGCTCTCGACAAGATCTACAACTTTAATTCTTTGAGAATTGAGAGATTCGGATTGGATCAAAGTCTAAATTGGGCGTAAAATGACTGTTATGCAAATGGCAACTCCAAACTTTGAGGTTCAACGTCCGTTGGTAAAACGGTCATTACTTTCTCATTCGAACTCCGATTGTGACGATTCAAGATGTTCTGAAAAGCTAAAGAGTAGCTCTACAATAAAATCCAAGTTCCAAACCAAGAACATGTATCCATCCTAGTGTTAAAAGCCCTTCAATCTTTCCTTTTTGCGTTTGCTTGCTTATTGTACTCCAAAAGATGTTCGGATTGCGTTTCCTTGTTTTTTCCTACAAAATAACATAAAAACACTATAAATACCTAATACTAACTTAAAATACTTAAGAACTCACAAATTATCAAGCCAAACGTACTCAATTCGTAGGTATGAAACTCACTCATCAAATACTCTTAAACTTAAATTTTTGCTTGTCCTCAAGCAAACGCTAAGATCAACAACTATAACAAGTAAGTCTAAATAATAACTCATACGACTCGAGCAATGAATCAATACAAATTTTCATAATAGCCTGAAAGATTTCTTCTAATGTTAACTCAAGAAAAAAATTCCGAAAATATGTAAAGCCTAAAATTTCAACCTAATGATCAGTTCCACAACTACTCATGATTCTTTAAGTGCGTGTGTGTGCATCCAAATGTTCAACTAGCCATGACTCACACTAGATCATATAATCAAATACTCATAAAAGATTTTCAAATCAACTCTAAAAACCTTTTTATCACATCAATCTCCGCTAATAAAGGCAAAACATAAAATTTAGATGATCAAAAGGATATTTCATACATTTAAGCACACTTGAACCCTTCCCAAGTATTTTAAAACACATTTTTTCTTTCTTTTTTTTTCTTTTTAGTGAGTGCATTTTACGCTCCATCTCACTTCCCATTGAACGAGTGCGTTTTACGCTCCCTCTCATTTTTTCTCGCACGAGTGCGTTTTATGCTCCTTCTCGTGCCTGTGTTTATGGGCGATTGCGTTTTATGCTCCATCTCAACCCACTACATGATTTATTCTTTCACTCAGGAAGGTTTCACAATTTTCAAAATTTTCAATAACCCAAGATTTCCCCCAAACTTATGTTAATGCCTAAATTTCACTTTGAATGATGCTCAAATAAGATTTTAAAATTTCAATGATATCTTTCACAAATATTCAACCAAAAAAAAAAAATTAAGTCACAACTAGCTAAACAGATGGATATGTGTTTTAAAGTTCAAAAAGATCACAAATAGTGTAAACCCAACTTATAAGTCAAAATATAAACTAAGCATGCTTCTCAACTTCACAAGAGTTAAAAAAAAAATTTAATCATAATTTTTTCTTATCATTGGTCATAATCAAATTCAAATCAAACCATTGCTCACCTATCCTAAAAATATACTAACTAAAATGCAAATCTAACTAAATTCAAATACCAAATAAACAAACACAAAAACACACCCCCCAAACTTAAACTAGACATTGTCCTTAATGGCTAAGATAAAAAAAAATTAAAATAGAGGACTTCCCTGAAAATATAGCAATCTTCTTCCTTGCCTGCTAAGTCTGAAGAATAGGCTATGTGACACCCCCAAATTCAGGTACCAATACCTCGAATCTGGTGCTCACGATAAAGTACATCCATACACCTCTAAACAATATAAATCAACTAATGCGGAAAAAATAAACATATGTTGTTCATTACAAAAGGTTTACTACGGTCCCAAGGTCTATAACCCTAAATAAATACATCACGGAATACATTAATAATACAAAACAATTCTACGATTACATAACGGGATAGTACACATAATATTCTTTAAGCTTTTCTTTGCCTTTGTCCGCTTTGGAACTCTCCGGCTTAACTGCAATAGGTTCATGATATAGCAAGGGTGAGCAACTACTTTGCTCAACAAGTTTAAAATGAATAAAGAAGATATATCATGCATGAATGAGAATAATAATCGCATAGTTCAACAATTTAAGAACATTAAAGAAATAGCTGACAATATAATCAAAGTTCAAATGAAATTATTTACTGCTGAACTTTTTGGCCCCAAGAATCAATTATTCAACTGACTCTTTTAGAAACTGGCCCGTTAGTAGTACGTGAGGGGATCAACCTCTCGTACCCTATGTATATGCATAACATTTAACTCTGACTGCATCAAATAGCCGACACATTAAAATCCCCTAATAAGGGTTGCTCTCTTAGTCCAAGAATCCATACTAACAATCGATTTGGATAGCTTTTAAAATAATAACCTGTACATGTCTAGCCGAAACAAGTGGCGTAAACTATTTTCTTAAACAGTTCATGAATGAAGAACTTAAACGTTTCACAGTCCAACAACAGATCATGAATTCAAATGCACAAGGTGCGAATATCAATAATTACCTTTTATGTGGAGTAATTCACAATAATTAATCCACTAATATAATTTGAACGCAATAACTCAATTCGAGTCATGAAACTTGCAATAAGATAGAATACTTGCTCAATAAATAAATCAAGTTAGGATAGGAAACTTTCCCAACATAAGGGTTAGACAGGGGTTAGAAGAAACTTTCTCAAATGTAACTTGAATAAAGTTAAGAAACTTACTTCGTGCGTCTGCTACAATAATACAACACACGCTCTTCAATTATCTTTCACACATACGTGCACATAAACATACTACAATTAGCCACATAATAAATACCAAATATTGACTTACACTACTCCATAAGGTTATAATCTTATTAGAAGCATAATAATATACAAGGATAAACACACTTGTTACAACGTTATGACACTTGCACGTCCATACGCCAAACTTGCCTACTCAATGCTTAAGCGACATACACAACGTTACCAAACTGCCCAAATCCGAATTTGAATCAGGCAACAAATCTTAATTCTTAATAGTGGAAGTTATAGGTCTACTCCTTAGCTTTCCGGATCATCTTGAATCATCCAAATCGGAGTTTGTATGAGAAAGTTATTCCCATTTTACTAAAGGGTGCCGAAGCTGTCTAGACTCTGCGATTTTTTCACTCTACGATGGCACTCCAAGATGGTCGAGACAACTCTACGACCTGAACTCTACGATGGTCGAGACAACTCTATGACCTGCATTCTACGATGGTCGAGACAACTCTACGACCTGAACTCTACGATGGTCGAGACAACTCTACGACCTGAACTCTACGATGGTCGAGACAACTCTACAACCTGCACTCTACGATGGTCGAGACAACTCTACGACCTGAACTCTACGATGGTCGAGACAATTCTACGACCTCAATTCTACGATGGTCGAGACAACTCTACGACCTCAACTCTACGATGTTCGAGACAACTTTACGACCTCAACTCTACGATGGTTGAGACAACTCTAGGACCTCAACTCTACGATGGTCGAGACAACTCTACGACCTGCACTCTACGATGTTCGAGACAACTCTACGACTTCAACTCTACGATGGTCGAGACAACTCTACGACCTCAACTCTACGATGGTCGAGACAACTCTACGACCTCAACTTTATGATGGTCCAGACAACTCTACGATTTCATACTTGACAGGTTCGTAACACCATCTACCAAACATCATAACTTCTTCATTTTAAGTCGGAATTAGTCCGCTCTTAAGGCTATGGAAAGCTCGTAACCTAAACTATAACATATCCAAAAATCATAACTTTTCAGATTCATTAACAAATCAAAACAGCGGCTCCAAGGAGCCTGGTTGCACTAGTTTTCTGTGTTCTTGACAGCTTTGACACATTTTCTTAAAAATGCTATATCTCCCTCATCCGAGGTCAAAATGCATTCATTTCAAAGCCCATGGCTTCCTAATTCAGTGTATTATATACTTCAGAAGCCCATAATTTTGTAAGCAACACATCAATACCAGATTTGATTATAAGGTCACTGTTCATCCAAACTAATCGTATTCTTGACATGGTTTACTAAAATCTTCACCACAAATTCGTTTTAAAAGCTTTTTACTCCGTTCCAACTGGGTTATGAAGATAACCCATGGAATTACAATATCACAATAATAAATAAAGCAAACAAACACAGAATCGAAGCTACAAGTTCTTTAAAACGGTCCGAATGTCCATATTTGTCCAAAATGTCCATGTCCTTCATTGTTCTTCATCCTTTACGCATGGGTTCTGATTTTCTCGTTATATTGTTCCACTTTAATGTTATTAGGAAGGTTTTTAAGGTCTCAAGAACTTCCATAACAACTTACACATAACTAACAATAACCATAAACAACAAAACTCAAACCCACCAAGCATATAAGCTTCAAAACCATGAAAGCTTGAAATATTGAGAGAGAAGGGTTATGGTTAATGTTTACCTCTTGATTCTTGCTCCTTGATGCTAAAAGACTTGGTTAGAGCTTGAAGCTTTCTTTTCTTCTTCTTCTTAGTTTTCTTCTGAACAACCCACTTCTTTCTCTCTTTAGAAACTCTCTTTCTCTCTCTACTTCTTCTTCTTCTTCTTTCTTATTTCTTTTCTTTCTCTCTCTATATTTTCTCTTCTGTAGATGGTTTGCTTCCAAAATGAGTTGATGGTTTGAGTGAGGAGAGAAGGAATGAATCGGAGAATGAATGGAGTTTCGGGTGAATGCAAGTGTAGCACCCGAGTTCCTCTTGGAAATGGAATAGAGAAGAATGTTGGGAAATAGAAGATTTCAAGGCAAAATACTTGGCTCAAGGCCACTCATCCGACCACTCCCTTCTTGCTCACTCCTCATTAGTTCATGCATTAAGTTGGTTCCCTATATTAGCAAGACACAAAAATTAGTACTCCCATTTGGTCTCCCATACCCGAATACTTCCTTATTTGTACTCAATTTGCTTAATATCTCTACCCAAAATTAAAATGGGTCATCCCATAAAATATTAGGATGGGTAAAAATAATAATTATGGGGTTTATCCATTTATTCGGATAACCCATAATAAACCTTTTGGATAAAATATAAATCCCGAATAAGCTCAAATAAAATTTTCGATACTTGGAAAAATTATTCCTCCGTATATACGCATTAACGAAATTTTTAGAAATCGAAAAAAGACGTAAAAATATTATGGGGTGAATAGTGTCCGTGAATAGTAATTTAGCGACATTCTGCGAAATTAATTTATTCACTTATACAAAACTGTAACACGTAAAATTCATGTATTCACATAATCTAGGTTGTCACACAACCTTTAAACACGTAACGCATAACAATGTTACTAAAATTTATAATATTCATTAATATATATAAATTTAAATTACAAGGCTATCCAGAATTCACGGTCGTTGCATCCTTCCCTCCTTATAAGAATTCTGTCCCCAGAATTATAACCTAGGTACGGAAAACTTAACATGGGTTCACTCAAAAAGATGCAGATAATTCTTCCTCATCTTCTCTTCCAGTTCCCATATAGCTTCTTCAGTCGTGTGGTTCCTCCAAAGGACTTTGACCGAATGAATGACCTTGTTTCTTAACGTCTGCTCTTTCCTATCTAATATCTAGACAGGAATCTCTTCATATGACAAGTCTCGCTCAACTTGAATCAGTTCATAGGATATCACATGCTTATAGTCGGGCTTATACGGCCGTAATACAGAAACGTGGAACACATTGTGAATGTGCTCAAGTTCAGGAGGTAGAGCTACCTCGTACGCCACTTCACCTACCCTCTTTAAAACTTCAAAAGGTTCTACGAACCTGGGACTCAATTTTTCCTTCTTTTCAAATCTGATCTTTCCTTTCTAAGGAGATACTTTCAAAAATACAAAACTGCCAACTTCAAAGTCTCGCTTCTGACGATGCAAATCGGCATATTTCCTCTGTCTATCCTGAGCCGCTACCAATTGATCTCTTATTACCTTGATAACATCCACAGTATGATGTACCAATTCAGGTCCCAACAGTCTCCGTTCACCGACTTCATCCCAACACAGAGGTGTCTGGCACTTCCTCCCATATAATGCTTCATATGAAGGCATACCAATACTTTCATGATAACTGTTATTATAGGCAAACTCTGTTAGGTTTGTATATAGCGCGAACATGCAATCAAATTACATAAATAGTGCGAAAGCGCAATAAAACGGATTTTAAAAATTTTCATACAAACCATCACCATGATCATCCTTGTGATCAATCATTAATTAAACGAAAAAGATAGAGATATAAAATTATACCCTCGTGAATCAAAGCTTCCTCAGGTACAAGTTCACCTCCAATTCCTTCGCGTTCTCCTTGAGTTCCACCGATTAAATTTCTTCCTTTGATCAACGTTAGCCACCCAAGTGTTTGGCCTCTAAAGGTGATCCACCAAGGAATAATAGTTGTTCAAGAAGATGGGTGTTGGCAAAACCCTAGTTTCTATCTCTATAGAAATTGCAAGTACTCTCTCTCTCTCTCCAATTCTTATGGAAGAGTGTGTAACTGTCTAACCCTAAATCATGATAAGACTCCTCTTATTTATAGATATAGGGAACCCTCCTAAACTATTTAGGATTAGAGTTTTCTTATTTTAATTAAGCTCCTTTAATTAATTAAACTCCTAATCCAATTAGGAATTTATGAGAGTACTTTTATTAATTAATTCTCAAACCCTTTTAGGAACTAAATAATAATAATAATAGTAATAATAATAATAAGACTCCTCTTATTAATTTATATTTAATATTTCAAAAATATTAAATAATAAATATTAAGCTATTTAATTTATTCTATCTCCATAGATTAAATTAAATACACTTAACTTATTATTACAATTATGCCATTTACTTCTTAAACAAATATTTTTCTTTTGCGGTGTGACCCTTTAGGTTCTCCATATTAAACCGGTTGTGAATAAATCAATTAGAATAATTCTAATCTTATTTAAATAAATAAATTAAACTATTTAATTTATTTAAATAAATAATATTTATTCTATAATAACGGTAAGCCCCCTTAGCGATCAACGACTTTCCAGATAATATAGATTTCAACATTAATCACAAAAGAGCCTTTCAGTACATAGTTACCGTACAATTCAATCCTTCTACCATACAATGTCCCAATTAAATATAAGACATGAAATTACTGTCAAGTCTTATTTTATTTAATTATATGTATTTCGATTCTCAAATGCACAACTCTGATTAATGCAAATTAGAAACTCCTTTCTAATTTTATTCTGCTTTGGCCAAAGACTTCTGAGTTGTCATTTATCAAATCACATAGGACATTCACTCCTTTTACTAGAAGTGGTAGATTCTTTGTTGACCATTCACCTATCTCCATGTATAACTTATTATACCCAATCATACCCTTTGATATACCCTAAGGGTCTTAAGGGACATGTCAAAGTATAACTCATCACACACCAAATACTATGATGATCCCAAGTCCAAGGATCACTTGTACTACTATCACTAAAGGAATTCCTATTGACAGGCGAGTAAAACTCCATTAGGTATTCTTTAGCGAGCCACGTTCAGTGAACTTATTCTCTAATAAGCACCTACATACTTGCTTTAGTGTCTCCTCACAAATGATTATGAGATCAATCATCCTCTTCATAAGAGTAAGCAACGTATGTACTAATCTATCCGGATTCACTAATCCCCTTTTTAGTAATCCATCGATTAGGAACGATTTTAGTTTGTGAGCTATCTTGAATTTAGATCTCATTAGCATGATCACCATCATGATTCTAAAAACATTGCTCAAAACTATGGGTTTATCACATTTAATATAACAGCACGATGTAGATAAAGTAAAATACCTTTAATAACCGAATAAGATTACAAAGTATATGCTACATCATATCAAATATGATTGGCTTGTGTGCATACTACTTTCAATCTCCCACTTGCACTAAAGCCAATCGTCATGGTATCTAATACCCTTCTTCTCTAAGTGACGATCATCCTGCTGTTGGATAAAGCTTCAGTAGATAGATATGCAATGTTGTTCTCGAGAGTCCACTATCTCTATAGTGACTTTTCCTCTTTCAATAATTCCACTAATCAAATGAAAGTGCCGCAACACTTGTTTGAATCTAAGATGAGACTTAGGAACTATTCCTAGTTTTGTAATGAACTTTCATCCAAACAATCAACTTGCAGGTTCATTTACAGCTATATACTTTGTCTTTGTCACTAAACCAGCAATTCTTTGATGTTTGGAACTTTTTTCAATTCATTGCACCACCTTTCAAGGTAACGATTTACCTTAAAGTGGATTTGTTATCGTCTTGGTCAGTCTGAAAAACTTGAGTCTGTTTAGCCTTTTAGTTTTAATTCAGACCTACCATGAATCATGATCACATCTTCAGTACCGGTTAAGTGCTTAAAGATGTTTATCACTGTCTTACAGTGATCATCTCCAGAATATGACTGATCAACATCAAGCCTTGTATATTCATTGCATACATGATAGTAACTCATGCGATCTCTCTTTCAATTGGGGACAATTTTAGAGAGATACACTCCATGGCTCATCATCATGAGACCTCTCTTGGAGTTTGCCATGCTAAACGCCTTTAGCATCAAATGAATATACATTCCTTGGGTCAAGCCGAACATCCTTTTAAATCTATCTATATAGATTTATATCCCCAATTTATAGGATGCTCCCCCCAAGTCATTCATGGAGGAATGTTTAGATAATTTTATCTTTACTGATTGTAGCATTGGTGTGTTATTCCTTATCAGTAGTATATCAACATATAGTACTAGGAATGTCACAATGCTCCCACTGACCCTTTTGTACACACTACGTTCATTCTCGTTTTTGATAAAATCAAACTCTTTTGATTGTCTCATCAAAACGAATGTTCCATCTTTAAGAAGCTTGCTTCAATCCATCAATAGATCATTGTAGCTTAAAACACGATTTGCTTCAACCTTTGAAACAAATTCCTCTGGCTGTATCATACATACATTCTCCTTAAGTTTTCATTGAGGAAGGGCGTCTCCACATCCATTTTGCCAGATTTCGTAATAAGCTGCAATCACAAGCAAAATCCAAATGGACTTGAGCATTACCCAGTAATAAAGTTTTATCACAGTCAACTCCTTGACTTGAAAAACCTTTTAAACAGGTCTGGTCTTATAGGTCTCCACCTTGTCATTTGCCCAGTTTTTCTCTTAAAGACCCATATTCACACTCTAGGCACTATGCCCTTTTGTGGAGTAACCAGAGTCTATATATGGTTCTCATACATGGAGTCCATTTCGGATTTCATGGCCATCTGCCATTTCTCTGAGTGTCTTCTACTCATAGCCTCTTCGTATATAACTGGATCATCATCCTCTATGATGCGTACATCATCATCATCCTCTATGATGAATCCATACCTCCCAAGTATCTTTGGTACTTTTCCAGATTTACGATTCGGTTGTGGTATAATATGTCTATCTACAGGTTCCTCGGTTCGACTTAAAATGCTTTGTGGTTCTTGAACTCCTTCAAGATCTATTACCCTCCCACTAGCTCCTTCAATAATAAACACCTTTATCTAAGAAGGCAACATGTAGGATTATAGTAATAATACCCTAAACTTTCTTTAGGATATCCCACAAGTCTGCACTTGTCTGATTTTGTCCCAAACTTATCTTTGAAACCTTTTTATATAAGCTGGACAACCCCTTATCTTAACATACTTAAGAGTAGGAATCCTTCCTATCCATAACCTTTATGGAGTCTTGGGCTCGAATTTTTGAGGTTACCTTATTTTTGTAGATATGCAGTCGTTTCTAGGGCATAACCCCAGATGGATATTAGAATGTCGGTAAAAATCATTATGGACTGCACCATGTCCAACAAGATACAATTTCTCCTTTTAGATACACTAATTAATTATTGTGTATCAGGAGGTGTCCATTATGAGAAAATACCATTTTGAGATGATCTAGAAACTTGATACAATCCTGATCAGGCTCACATCAAACCTTAATAACTCAACTCAAGTCCCAGGAATTTATCAAGCGATTTTAAATATTTGGGCTGAAGTTTATCCAAAGATGCTTAAAATGGAGTTCAATTCAAGGCCAATTTTAATCAATTTATATGGCAATTTACATTCTAGCAAATTCGCATGTGGGCAACGGACATTCCAATTCTAATCAGCCAATCACGCGAGTTTCCTAGCATATTCAGGACTTAACATATTAGCTTCCTATATCATGTGGGCTACGCAATTTCCAAGTAGATAACTAGATGATTTTGTTCTCCACAGATTAATGGGTTCCTAACAATTAATGGATTTCTAATTCCAAATGGAGGAAGGCTTCAGATTTCTAATTCAAATTTGGACGCGGATTTTCTTAATTATTAGGGTATTTTCAACATGTTTTAAATTCCTAATGTAATTAGAATGTTTGATAAGTAGGATTTAATTTCCTTATTATTTATTAGTTAGGATTTGGTTTCCAAATTAATTTGGTAAGCTAGGATTGTGTTTCTAGTTGATTTTATAATTCCTATTAGGATTAGAATTATTTTTGAGTAGTATAAATAGGGGACATAGATGATGTACTTGATATACTTCAATCAGATTTATTCAATACAATTATTTATGAGATTATTCTCTACTTTTGGTTCTTTGAGAGTTTCTAAGTTATTTCTTTGTTTTCTTTGAGATTCAATTTTGACTTATCATACAACAATACATAGTTGTGTGTGGCGTCTTCTACCGCACTAATCGTCGATTGTACCGAGATTACCGCTTACATATAAGCGAGGGGTCAAGGTGTCGTTGGTGTCCATTCAACGCAGATTTTCAAGGCGAGCAATTGTACCAAGATTACCATCTACATATATGCGAGGGGTTAAGGTATTGCGAGCAATCCACCATTCAACTTTGCTAGAAACGATCCGGGCGACGACCACCTCACGCAAGCGTGTCGTGGAGTCCAACATTTGGTATCAGAGCTAAGTTCCTAGCGAGTTACTTATCCTTTATTTTTCGTGTTTGAATATATATTGAAAAAAAAAAGTTCAAAAAAAAAGTGAGATTCGTGAAAGAAAAAAATTCGTGAGTGCAAAAAAAATAAAAATCGTGAGTACAAAAAAAAAGGAAAAAAAATTATTATTGTTGCAATTGCCTGGGTTTCATAAGTTTCGCGTTATTAGGATCTTATTGAAGAAATTATTATTTGATTCTATTGTTGGAATTCGTGAATTTTAAGGATATTGGGATTTCACTCAAGAGGATTCTAATTGGTGATCGTAAAATTTGGTGGTTATCGTACGTCACACTTGCTATATTTTGTCTTGTGATAAGTTTTTATTGAATTAAAAAGAAACTGTGATATTTATTTGGTGAATTCAAAAAGAACCTATAAGAGGGAATTAGAGTGGTAAAAGGCAAGAGTGTGAGATCAATTGAGGGTAAAAGCCTAATTGTGTGATACACGAGTGTTTTCATAATTGTGTGATACATTGTTTGAGCGAAACATGTAAGGGAGTGTGTGAGGAAAATTTTCTTTATCTACTAACCTTTGTTTTGCAGTAATCATGTATGGATATAATTTTGAAAATAATTATGAGTGGCAAAAGAGATCTTTTCAAGGTAGAGCGGATTCAGAAGCTTATTTGAGTTGGGAGAAAAGGAAGGAACGAGAGTTTGACTATCATAATTATTCCGAGCACAAGAAGTTCAAACTTGCAGTTCAAGATTTTTCCGGTCATGCAGCTACATGGTGGGCTCACTTTGAACGTGAAAGGAGAAGATGTGGAGAGCATCCGATCGATACATGGAAAGAGTTAAAAACCGTGATGAGAAAGCGGTATGCCCCAGTACAGCCTAGCAGGATGAATGAATATGCATCTGTAAGACATAAAGAGCAACCTTCAACGCGATCAACTTAGGAGGATGAAAAGAAGGTTCCAAGGCATGAGGATTCACATTGGAGAAAG
Source organism: Aralia elata (assembly GCA_034770075.1). Lineage (NCBI taxonomy): Eukaryota > Viridiplantae > Streptophyta > Magnoliopsida > Apiales > Araliaceae > Aralia > Aralia elata. Next base: position 753,997 of record JAVJAP010000089.1, on the reverse strand, counting down.
TCACGAGAAACTCTTAAGGTGTATAGGGAACCGGTATTTTCTAAGGAAAAAAAGAAGAAGTCATGGGATCATTAAGAGAGATGGCGAAGCAACTACAAAACGCTCGACAGGCGCAAAAGGAGCCAGTCCAGTCGCAGGTGGAAGAAGAAATAATAGAATATGCGGTCCAAGGAGAGTTATTAGATTCTATTGTTCGAGATGAAGTCCGTGATCCCGAGGAAGAGAATACAAGTGAAAGTAAACGACAAAAAGAAAGTGAAAAAGAAATTGAAAAAAAGATTAAGTGTGAAAAAGAGAATGAAAAGAAACGAGAGAATAAAAAGAATGAGAGTGAAAATAAACGAGAAAAAGAAACAGTGGAGAGTAAGAGTGAAAAAAGAGAGGAGAGTGAGTTAGAAAGTGAGTTGTATTTTGAAAAGCCAATGACTGTACATTCGTACAAGACGGCGCTTTTGAATACTAACAAGATTAACTCTTCTTTGTCTAGTTCTGTTGTTTCTCTTATACAGGTTGTTGATGATATACCCCGAGCTATCATTCCATACCAGTCAACTTATGGTTATCTTGAGGAGACAAGGGAGTCACCGAGGCAAGTTGGAGAGTTGATAGAGAGAGGTATCGTGGATGAAGACATGAGTTCGTGTGCTATTCATGAGATCATAATACCTAAGGAGGATAAGACGTTTAACTTGTGCATCGACTTCGAATTGGTAAACAAGTATCGTTTTCTTTACTTAGATAATATGCTTGATAAATTGCATAGTGCTTGTGTTTTATCTATGTTGGAAAATGACCATGTGATGTTTATGCCTAATCAAATTAGCATGAGAGAATATGATGATTGGAAAGTTTTGTTAACACATGAATTGTATAGGTGGATAGTTATTTCTGTTAGATTAACTAATGCATCTAGTATTTTCATGAGTTATTTAAAACATGTTTTACATGCTTCCATGGATAAATTTGTCGTTAGCTATTTTGAGGGTAGAATCATCTTCATCATAAACTAAGGAGGATATTTGATATTTGTCGAGTTAGTTTATGAGCATGCGTTATATTCTTATTGTCAATATTCCTACTATCATTTAGTAAATTCTCATTGTCAAAGTGCATATCTTCGTAGAATTTATTCTAGTGATTATTGTGGGTATTCTCGTTTTCATCGTTTGTACTTGCATGAAACTCATTCTAGGGTTTTTCATTCACATGTTGAATTAGATTTTGATCAATCTTTGCATGGCATGTCATTAATTGATAATGGTAGTGATCATAGTTCTTCAGTAGAGAAATTTTCATTGCATGATTTGCTATCATTTGGTAATTTCTTTCCATTAGAGTTGTTATCATTGCATGATTTTGAGAAAACTATCTTGAATGAAAAGGAATTTGGTATTGGGTTGAAAAGTGATTATCATCGGATTGGATTAAGATATGGTTTACATATATGTTTAGTTAAATCGTTAGGATTAACTAATGCATTAAATGTTTTCATGTTAAATCATATTTTACATTCTTTCATGAAAAAATTTGGTAATATCTGTTTTGATGATATTCCTATTTTTGTCAATGCTTGGGAAAATTCTTTAGCACTTATTGAGTTTGTTTATGATCATCGTCAATATGCTATTGAGTTTTCATCTTATGAAGTTGGTTGTGATCTTTCAATTCCATTGATGCCATTACTTGATTTTGAATTTGTTAATGTCGATGGAAAGAGAAAGGTTGATTTTGTTTTGCAGATTCGAGATGAATTCTTATTCATTGAGGAGAAAAGCATGGATCGTTGGGTAAATCCATTCGGACAATGCATTGAGAGTCTACAGGGAAGTGTTTTGAATATTGTTTTAGTAGACTATGCATGTGAATTTGAATTATTTGCTTTCTTTGTGATTAGACAAAAGGAACATGTTGATTTGTTTTGCTTTGTGTTTAATCCAGGAATTCAAGTATGTTTGCAATTGCGCCATGGAAAGTTTCAAAGATTGTTATTTGATCCAGGTGCAATGAAATGGATGCTAATGCGAGTGATCAAGATCATAAGAATCACTTTTGATCCGGGAATTCGTCGATGGATATATTTGCGAATGGACGAGATCTTCACGTTGATTTTTGATCCAGGAATTCGTGAATGGAAGTTGCTGCAATGTGAAGAGTTTTACATACTGAGTTTTGATCCAGGGGGATATAGAGTTTTTTATAGTTTTATTTACGTTTATTTTATTATATATACATTTGATTTTTTAGGTAGAAATTTTGATTGCATTTTTGCTATAGTTGCTAATTTAGTTTGTTTTAATATAGTTAGCATTGTGGAAGTATTTGGTCTACGTGTGGAAAAGTATCGTGTTGATGTGGACAGGTTCTTGATTAGAGGAGTTCGAAAGTTTAAGTTTCCAAGTTATGTTACGAGGAGCTTGCAGGATGCTATATCGATTCGAGTATTGCTTGAAAAGAGATATTTACAAGTTGTTCATGTCAATTCGGGGAAGTTGCCAGACGACGAAGTGTTCCTTGCAGGAGTTGGAATTTTTGATAATTATTTTCATATTCTTACTTGTGATATTGCTTTTATATGTTATGTGCAAAGTGAGAATTGTGATTATGATTTGTTTGATGATACTAACTTAATTTGCTTTCATGTAGGAACAGATTTGTGGGTAAATCCTTTTCAAGAGGAGGGGATGTCAGATTTGAGGACAAATCCTTTTCAAGATGAGGGGAATGATACAATCCTGATCAAGCTCACATCAAACCTTAATAACTCAACTCAAGTCCCAGGAATTTATCAAGCGATTTTAAATATTTGGGCTGAAGTTTATCCAAAGATGCTTAAAATGGAGTTCAATTCAAGGCCAATTTTAATCAATTTATATGGCAATTTACATTCTAGCAAATTCGCATGTGGGCAACGGACATTCCAATTCTAATCAGCCAATCACGCGAGTTTCCTAGCATATTCAGGACTTAACATATTAGCTTCCTATATCAGGTGGGCTACGCAATTTCCAAGTAGATAACTAGATGATTTTGTTCTCCACAGATTAATGGGTTCCTAACAATTAATGGATTTCTAATTCCAAATGGAGGAAGGCTTCAGATTTCTAATTCAAATTTGGACGCGGATTTTCTTAATTATTAGGGTATTTTCAACATGTTTTAAATTCCTAATGTAATTAGAATGTTTGATAAGTAGGATTTAATTTCCTTATTATTTATTAGTTAGGATTTGGTTTCCAAATTAATTTGGTAAGCTAGGATTGTGTTTCTAGTTGATTTTATAATTCCTATTAGGATTAGAATTACTTTTGAGTAGTATAAATAGGGGACATAGATGATGTACTTGATATACTTCAATCAGATTTATTCAATACAATTATTTGTGAGATTATTCTCTACTTTTGGTTCTTTGAGAGTTTCTAAGTTATTTCTTAGTTTTCTTTGAGATTCAATTTTGACTTATCATACAACAATACATAGTTGTGTGTGGCGTCTTCTACCGCACTAATCGTCGATTGTATCGAGATTACCGCTTACATATAAGCGAGGGGTCAAGGTGTCGTTGGTGTCCATTCAACGCAGATTTTCAAGGCGAGCAATTGTACCAAGATTACCGTCTACATATAGGCGAGGGGTTAAGGTGTTGCGAGCAATCCACCATTCAACTTTGCTAGAAACGATCCGGGCGACGACCACCTCACGCAAGCGTGCCGTGGAGTCCATCAAAACTCATTGCTCAAGTATTCCTTCCTCGATCTGATCAAAGAATCTTAATACTTTGTCAATATGTTTCACTTCTGAATTCTTTGAACATTTCAAATGATTCAGACTTGTATTTTATCAAATACACACATTCAACTCTTTGAATGACCATCTCCTTTTCTTTTATTAGTTTATTCAATTTGCAAAATATTTTTCATGTAAGTCAAGTATACAAAGTCTATCAAGTAATCTTCCAGTTTCAAATAAAACATTATCATTATAAATAGAACAACAATTGTTCTTAAATATAATACCAGAACTTTCCTTGTCCAACAATGAAAATTCTAATGTTTCTAATGAGAACTAGAACATAATAATAACTTATTAACTTAATAGACTTACCCGTAGGCAATGCTAAACTATAAGTTCCTATGGTTAATGCAGCAACCTTTGCTCCATTCCCACACATAAGATTACTTACTCTTAGTTTAGCTTTCTACTTCTGCTTAGTCTCTGCATTGGATTGCATACGTGAGAACTACAGCCGGTATCTAATACCCAAGTAGAACCTTGACTTACAGAAAGATTTATTTTTAATTATGAACAAACTTATATCTGTAACCGAAGCTTCACTAAGCTTCTTCTGGTTAGCCTCTGTAAGATTCTCCTTACAGTTTCCTTTCTAGTATCCAGGCTTATTGCAGTGGAAGCAAACTCCTTTACTATCTGCATCAATCTTGTTCTTAGTGTCCTTAGTTATGTCTTTCCTTATACCTTCTTTGAATTTTTCTTCTTTTAAGAAGATCCTTTGGCCCTCTTCCGCTTCCTGGAAGAATCATCTACCAGTAAGACTTGGTCTTTCTTGGTTGGAAAGTGACTCTTTATAGTTTTCAACGTGTTTAAGCAACTCAGGAAGGCTGATATATATAGCTTGTTCACGTGGAAATTCACAACAAATTGTGAGAAAGAGTCTGGAAGTGATTGCAAGATCAAATCTTGGATCAACTCTCCATCTATGATAAAACCTTGTTGTCCTAATTGTTCAATCAGTTTGATCATTTTTAGGATATTTGTCTATACTATAGTGCCATCGATTATTCTAAATTGGAAGAGCTGCTTAGATAACTAATATCTAGCAATCCTACTTTCCTCACTATTCAACTCCTTGAAGGTGCTTGAGTACAGTAGAAGCATCCATAGTTTCATGTTAACGCTGAAGCTCGTTACTCATGGATGCGAGCATGATGCATTGAGCCAACTGTGCATCATCTTACTACTTTCTAAAAGTAGCAATCTCTTTCTCAGAGGCATTGTCTGCAACCATTGCAGGGATAGGCGTATTAAGGACATAAGATAGCTTTTTAGCCTTGAGAACTATTCTCAAATTCCTTAACTAGTCCGTGTTATTTAGTCCAGTTAATTAGCATCTAATATGCTCCGCAGTGATAGTAAATTAGACATTGTAAAATTCTGTAAATGAAATAGACAACATTTTAGCATACATTAATTACCAAAATAAATTAGGTCTTTATTTTAAATTGGTATATCTCACTTTTTCATCAAACTATATTACCCTCATTATATAGTTCGGCAAATCTAATTAAAGATTTGATAGCGAGAATAAGGATCCCATTTCAAATGTATATAGCCTTATGTGTGTACAACAAACTATATATAAATAAATAGGTAGACAACTATTGTCAATTACATCACTATGTAACTCCTTGTATTTTGCCTCTTAGATTATAATGGTCAAGTGTGTGCACATCCGAACTAAAATAATTTAAGTTAAGTCTAACCTAGCACTTCCATATATGTGAAGAGAAAAAGACCGCCCTTGTGTGTGCACAACAAAGCAGTAATGTTCAATTCCTTAATAAGCATCAAATGTGATAAAACAACATCTTAAATATTTAATACTCGCCTTGTGTGTGCACAACAAACTCATATTAAATATTTAATACTCTATTGCTTTATCATGCTAGAAGGCGACGTTCGATATTCCGAATATCTTTGAACGCTTAAGACTTAATATGATTTTCTTTGAGGGGTTTGTATTTATTAGTCTCATCTTGTTTAGCGCGCATGCACATATATATATAAAATACGTGTCATATTATTTGACATGCGAAGCATGTTGGATAATATATACATATATATATAGTAATCATGCACATATAGAATACTATATTCTACCCGGATTGATTATGGATTTTTTATTCTAGTTTGGTTCACTAGAGCCACCAAGTGAACCAAAAGGTCAAACCTAGGGTGCAAGAATTAAATTTAAATATAACTATTACATTTAAACCCGGGCTCCATTACAAACGGGTCTTCAAGCGCTCCTTGCTCCTTTGTCTCTAATTCTTCAAGTAATTCTAATTAAACCTATTACATAAACTATTTACAATAAATAGAAACCTTGATCAACAGTCAAGGGGAAGTACATAGGAGGGAGATAGAATTTACATTAAGAAAAATTAGAGAAGACGAGGTACACAGACCCCATTTATAAAACCCATTCATTCAAGCATCCTCTAAAATAATTTCAATCACACATTGGTCAATAGTCCATAATCAATCCCTATTTATTATCATACATATCTCCATATGTATCAATAAATAACATTCATCTCATGAATAATAAAACCATTCCATATATTCATTGATATCATTTAATGGGCAATTAAAAGTTTACTAGAAATCTAATTTTGAAGCAAAAATAAACTCCTTTATTTTAATCAAAATTTAAATCATAATAAACTAATTTATTTTATTTTATCCAATTTTGAATAAAAATAAACTCCTTTATTTTTAATCAAATTTCAAATCAAAATAAACTCCTTTATTTTAATTAACATGGAAACCAATTTCAAGTTCAAAATAAACTCTTTTATTTTAACTTAAAATTGCTTGGAAAAATAAAATATGTTAAATCCTATTTCTTATCAAAATAAACATCTTTATTTTTAAGAAAAGATGGAATCTTATTCTATATGTGAATAAACTCCTTTATTCTAGGAAACATGTAATCCTATTCCATATCTGAAGAAACTCCTTTATTCTAGTTAACGTAGAATCCAATTCCAAGTTCAAATAAAACTTTTAATTTTAATTATATTCCAATTCAAAATAAACCTTTTATCTTAATTGAAAATAAATAAAATCAAAATAATTTTTTTTTCAAAATCTGCAGACCGGCGCGGCCGCGCTCCAAATTGAACTAGAGGCGGCGTGGCCGCACTGCACCCCAGAAACGATTTCTGGGTTCGGGCGCGTCCAAGCTCCAGAATAAACTGGAAGCGGCGCGGCCGCGCCGCGTAGCAGACTTCGAAATTTTTTTCCGTTTCCCAGAAAGTCGATCCAATCGCATACCCATACATATATGGAATCATAATAATCGGTAATTAGCACAAGGTTAGGCTCTGATACCAATGTTAGGTTTGTATATAGCGCGAACATGCAATCAAATTACATAAATAGTGCGGAAGCGCAATAAAACGGATTTTAAAAATTTTCATATAAACCATCACCATGATCATCCTTGTGATCAATCATCAATTAAACGAAAGAGATAGATATATAGAATTATACTCTCGTGAATCAAAGCTTCCTCAGTTACAAGTTCACCTCCAATTCCTTCGCATTCTCCTTGAGTTCCACCGATTAAATTCCTTCCTTTGATCAACGTTAGCCACCCAAGTGTTTGGCCTCTAGAGGTGATCCACCAAGGAATAATAGTTGTTCAAGAAGATGGGTGTTGGCAAAACCCTAGTTTCTATCTCTATAGAAATTGCAAGTACTTTCTCTCTCTCTAATTCTTATGGAAGAGTGTGTAACTGTCTAACCCTAAATCATGATAAGACTCCTCTTATTTATAGATATAGGGAACCCTCCTAAACTATTTAGGATTAGGGTTTTTTTTTATTTTAATTAAACTCCTTTAATTAATTAAACTCCTAATCCAATTAGGAATTTATGAGAATACTTTTATTAATTAATTCTCAAACCCTTTTAGGAACTAAATAATAATAATAGTAATAATAATAATAATAAGACTCCTCTTATTAATTTATATTTAATATTTCTAAAATATTAAATAATAAATATTAAGTTGTTTAATTTATTCTATCTCCATATATTAAATTAAATACACTTAACTTATTATTACAATTATGCCATTTACTTCTTAAACAAATATTTTTCTTTTGCGGTGTGACCCTTTAGGTTCTCCATATTAAACCAGTTGTAAATAAATCAATTAGAACAATTCTAATCTTATTTAAATAAATAAATTAAACTATTTAATTTATTTAAATAAATAATATTTATTCTACAATAAGGGTAAGCCCCCTTAGCGATCAACGACTTTCCAAATAATATAGATTTCAACATTAATCACAAAAGAACCTTTCAGTGCATAGTTATCGTACAATTCAATCCTTCTACCATACAATGTCCCAATTAAATATAAGACATGAAATTACTGTCAAGTCTTATTTTATTTAATTATATGTATTTCGATTCTCAAATGCACAACTCTGATTAATGCAAATTAGAAACTCCTTTCTAATTTCATTCTGCTTTGGCCAAAGACTTCTGAGTTGTCATTTATCAAATCACATAGAACATTCACTCCTTTTACTAGAAGTGGTAGATTCTTTGTTGACCATTCACCTATCTCTATGTATAACTTATTATACCCAATCATACCTTTGATATACCCTAAGGGTCTTAAGGGACATGTCAAAGTATAACTCATCACACACAAGATACTATGATGATCTCAAGTCCAAGGATCACTTGTACTACTATCACTAGAGGAATTCCTATTGACAGGCGAGTAAAACTCCATTAGGTATTCCTTAGCTAGCCACGTTCAGTGAACTTATTCTCTAATAAGCACCTACATACTTGCTTTAGTGTCTCCACACAAATGATTATGAGATCAATTATCCTCTTCATAAGAGTAAGCAACGTATGTACTAATCTATCCGGATTCACTAATCCCCTTTTTAGTAATCCATCGATTAGGAACGATTTTATTTTGTGAGCTATCTTGAATTTAGATCTCATTAGCATGATCACCATCATGATTCTAAAAACATTGCTCAAAACTATGGGTTTATCACATTTAATATAACAGTACAATGTAGATAAAGTAAAATGCCTTTAATAACCGAATAAAATTACAAAGTATATGCTACATCATATCAAATATGATTGGCGTGTGTGCATACTACTTTTAAACTCCATCAGTGGTAGGTGATCGTCCCAACTGCCTTTAAAATCCATCACACATGCTCTAAGCATGTCTTCAAGCGTCTGAATCGTTCGTTCGCTTTGCCCATCCGTTTGAGGATGATATGTCGTACTCAACTGGGTTCCCAACCTTTCTTGCAAGCTCTTCTAGAAATTCGACGTGAAACGCGGATCTCTGTCAGATACAATAGATACCGGCACTCCATGTCGTGATACAATCTCTTTCACATATAACTTTGCTAGCTGCTCCAGATTGTACCTTATCTTGATCGGTAGAAAATGTACAGATTTAGTTAAATGATCCACGATCACCCATATCGCGTCGTAACCCTTCTAAGTTGGTGGAAGCCCCGTCACAAAATCCATCGTGATATGCTCCCACTTCCACTCCGGAATCTCCAGTGGTTGTAGTAGCCCACCGGGTTTCTAATATTCTGCTTTTACCCTCTGACATATCAAACATCGCCCAACACATTCCGCGACCTCCCTCTTCATGTTGGGCCACCAGAAGTGCTAGCATAAATTCTGATACATCTTGGTACTACCAGGGTATATCGAATACTTTATAGAATGAGCTTCCTGCAGAATCCCTTCTCTCAACTTCGGAACCATAGGTATCCAAATCCTCCCTTCAAACCTTAGCAGTCCCGTGCTATCAATTTTGTACTTTAATTCCTCACCATCTGAGATTCATTTCCTTATGGCAACACATTCATCATCCTTCTCTTGAGCCTCCTTTATCTTGTCTAATAAAGTCGGACTTGCCTCCACTATGAATAGTTTCTCATCTACATCTTTCGGATACTTGATTTCCAACCCCAGTCTTCCCATTTCCTTTATCAGTTCTTCTTGAGTTGTCAGCATCATCAACTTATCTTTGCCCTTCCTACTTAGAGTATCAGCTACTACATTGACCTTATCGGGATGGTATAGAATCTCACAATCGTAGTCCTTGATCAACTCTAACCATCGCCTCTGTCTCATGTTTAGTTCCTTTTGAGTGAAGATATAATTTATACTTTTGTAGTCTGTGTATATCTCACACTTCTCTCCATACAGATATGGCCTCTAAATCTTTAGAGCAAACACCACTGTCGCTAGTTTCAAGTCATGAGTCGGATATCCCTTCTCATAGTCCTTTAGTTGTCGTGACGCGTACGCAATGACCTTCCCATGCTGCATCAGTACGCACCCAAGGCTTTTGTGTGACGGATCACTGTATACCACAAATCCCCCTGCATTATCCGGTAGGGATAACACAGGTGCTTCACTAAGTTTCTTCTTTAACTCCAAGAAACTCTCTTCGCACTTATCCGTCCATACAAACTTCACAGTCTTCCTCGTCAAATTTGTCAATGGTGTCACTATCTTAGAAAAGTTCTGAATAAACCTCCGATAGTAACCCACTAATCCTAAGAAACTTCAGACTTCTGTCGGCGTCTTCGGTTGTTCCCAATTTATTACTGCTTTCACCTTCGCAGGATCCACTGGTACACCATCCTTGTCAATTACGTGCCCCCAAAAATTGCACCCTTTGTAGCCAGAATTCACACTTGGAAAACTTTGCATATAGCTTATCCCTTCTCAACGTTTCCAGGGCTATCCTCAAATGCTCGACGTGTTCCTCCTCCGTCTTCGAGTAGACTAGGATGTCATCTATGAAAACGACAACAAATTTATCTAGGTATTGCTTGAACACTCTGTTCATCATGTCCATAAATGCTGCTGGCACATTCGTCAGCCCAAATGACATCAATAGAAACTCAAAGTGTCCATATCGAGTTCTGAATGTTGTCTTTGGAATATCCTTCGGCCTCACCTTCAGTTGGTGATATCCTGTCCTCAAGTCAATCTTCGAAAAGTATTTCGCCCCATTCAATTGGTCAAACAAAACGTCAATTCTGGGCAGCGGATACTTGTTTTTAATGGTAACCTTATTTGATTCCCTGTAGTCAATACAGAGACTTAACGCTCCATCCTTCTTCTTCACGAACAGAACTGGTGCTCCCCACAGAGACACACTCGGACGAATATACCCTTTATCTAGAAGCTCCTGCAGTTGAACCATCAGTTCTTTCATCTCTACCGGTGCCATCCTGTATGGTGCCTTTGAGATCGGTGCTATCCCTGGTACTAAATCGATTACAAATTTCACTTCTCTATTGGTAAACCCGGTAGATCTTCTGGGAAAACATCTGGGAATTCCCATACTACAGGTATCTGACCCATTTCACTCCCTACTCTTTGAGTATCAACCACATGAGCCAGATAACCTATGCAACCTTTTCTAAGCAATCTCCTTGCTTGCATCATCGTCAGACAACAAGATTGTCTCAGCGATTTACTACCGTAGAATACAACCTTCGACTTATTCGGAGTCTTCAGGTGTACGCACTTCTTCTGGTAGTCAATCATAGCTCCGTGATTAGACAACCAATCCATTCCAAGGATAACATCAAATTCTCCTAGTCGTATCGGAATCAAATTTACGCCCAAATTATATCCTCTTATTTCAGCAAGGTAATTTCTATGAATATGTTCTACAGGAATAACTTCCTTATTAGCTACTTTCACATTCATTGGATTCTCTAATTTCTCACGAGGTAAATTTAACCGTTTCGCAAATTCATCCGACACAAACGAACAGGTAGCACCCGAATCAAATAATACATATGCACTGATATTATTGATCAAAATAATACCTGACACCACGTCCTTTGACTCCACCGCATCCTTTATGATCATGTTGAAAGTGCGTGTCGTCGGTCTATTGGTTTGACTAGCCGGCCCTCCAATGCCTAGCCTGTTGTTGTTGTTGTTCCTGTTGCCACTTGTTGCATCCCCTTTCCTTTTCGGGCAATCCTTAGTCTTAAGATCTAATGCTCCACATGAGAAACGTCCTTCCTTCTTTCCCTTTGGGCATTGAGGAGCAAGGTGCCCCTGTTGCCCACAGTTGTAGCAAAACCCTTTGCCCTTCAGACACTCCCCCGAGTGATTCTTTCCACAATTATTGCACTTATTACCCTTCTTAACCTCTCCTCCAGACTTGGTGCCACCGGAAGATTGGCTATCGTTCCATTTCCTTTTATTCGGGTTACTTCCCCCGCTGCTTCCTACCTTGCTTCCTTCGTGACCCTTCTTTTTATTTTGATTGAACTTTGCTAGAGCTTCGTTGCCTCCTTCGACGATGATTGCTCTTTCCAACAGCGTAGAAAATGTGTCAATCCTTAGAACTGCCACCCTACTATACACCCACGGTTTCAGGCCAAATTCAAATCTCCTTGCCTTTCTGGCTTCAGTGTCTACCTGGTGAGGTGCAAATCTGGCTAACTCATTAAATTTAGCCACGTACTCCACAACTGACATGTTCCCCTGCTTCAGCTCTAAAAACTTCACCTCCATGTTCTGCTGCATACTCTCTGGGAAATAGTTCTCGAAGAACAGCTCCTTGAAACGTTCCCATGGTATCACACCATCTCCAGCACATCCTTTGTTGGCCTTCCACCAATAGTTAGCTTCACCTTTCATCATAAAGGTGGCGAACCCTGTCTTCTATTCCTTGGCCACCCTTGCAATCTTGAACACTTTTTCTATTTCTTCGATCCAGGTTTGGGTTTCAATCGGGTCTAGTGTTCCCTTGAACTCGGGAGGTCCTACTAGCTTAAAATCCTTAAAACTAGCCAAATGTTGCACAGGCTGCTGCACTGGCTGTTCTCCAACAGGTGGGGGTCTATTTTGCATAGCTTCTGCCAGCAACTCAGCAAACGCTCTCATTGGGTCTGGATGACCCTGCGTGTTATTAACCGATTCCTCAACCCTTTGGTTTCGTGGCTGTCTTCTTGGAGGCATGATCTGCCATACACCAAAATCTCACGTTAACGATTCGCGTTTGAACCCTTACGCAACCCATAAATAAGTAAATAATTAAAATCATAACATCTACCAATCACATTGGAGTTAAATAAAACAACTGCATTTATATTCATATATCACCGTTTAGTACAATATGACACAACAAGTGGCCTACTTCTATAAATGCTCAAAGGCATAGCCCGCCAACCACTAACTATTGATAAGTAGGTTTTATACCTACGAATTGGATTCCAATGAACGCGAATTATTGTTTATTTCCATGCTTTATAGTTACTTTTCATGCATTTTATGTGTTTTTGTAGGTTGCACATGTTGGGAATTGGTTTAACGAGAGTTGGATGGATTTTGCTGATGCAGTTGCTGAGAAATTGGTGCAGCGCGGCCGCGCCCAAAATGAACTAGGAGGCAGTGCGGCCGCGCCTGTCTCCAGTACTTGAAAAAATTTGGTTGCTAGAGTAGCGCGGCTGCGCGCCATACAAGCTTTTTCCAAGCGCGACCGCGCCGGTTCGAGAAGGGGCAAAGTTATCTTTTTCAGCAGTTTAAGTGAATTTGATTTGTTATGGTATTTGATACTTTGTAATTAATGAGGGTTTTTATCAGATACTATTTATAGTTGTTTTAAGTTAATTTCAAGGTTGTTGAACTTATTATTAGAAAACCTTAGTTTAGAACAATTGGAGAAGACTTGAAGCAAGCTAATAGCAGGAAGCAAGGAGGAGCAAGTTAGAGATTCAAGGATTACTTTGTAGTGTTTCTTCTTTTCTTTTTTTTTACTCTGAACTTTTGAATGTTATTAAACTTGTGGATGATGAATTTTAGTTTAATTATGAACTAAATTTCTTTTTAAGGCTATAATGGATCTTAATGCGTAGTTCTGAATGACATGCTTCCTGGAATATTATGACTAGTTACTTATGGATTGTCTATTATGGTTTGTACTTAATTGTTTAATTATCTGGCCAATAATTACTGGGATAATCTATATGAATTCGAGAGATGAAGTATTGATTTAGATCTGACCATAGTAGCATGTGATTATGTATTCTGCTGTCGATGGAATTCATAATTTGTGTTTAGGATAGAGATATACCTATTCACCGCATGTAATCTCATAGGGAACCTGAACTTTAAATCCTCTTTAATTGTAATTCACATAGAAATATAGTGAATTAGTTATTTAGGGTGATTAACTTGAGTCTATCAATTGTGGATTTAAGTTGAGTTGTTTATGAAACATTGAGAGATGGTCATAAATAGGATGAGTTCTTGGTTAACAATCCAAAATAACTAGCATAATCCAAAGGGGAGTGTGTCGAGCAAAATAAAGCATTAAGTAAAATTATAGTCTTATGTCTTTAAAAATCTGTTTTCAAATTAGTGGTAGTAATTTAATTTAGACTTCATTAGTTAAATTCAAAACTTCAGAAATCGTTGATCTTTTGGTTACTAAAATTGATTTGATTTAGAATTGGAAATTGTCATTATAAAATCAGTTCTTCTCTGTGGGACGATACTCTACTTTCACTTTATTACTTGTGGACTGCGTATACTTGCGTATTTGTACTAGTATAGAATTAGGCAAACAAGTTTTTGGCACAGTTGCCGGGGAACAATTGTGTCTATAATTTCAAGTTTTAATTTAATTAATTCAGTTTTATTTAAACATTGTTTTTCTTGTTACTTCCTGTTCAGGTGATCTCGGTTCATTTACGCAAACACGATCAAAGCAGCTGGAACTTGTGCAGAGTGAGGATAATCTTGAAAACAAGTTACGCAAGTTAAGAAAGTTTTGCCGTGAAACAATCGAGAGAGAAAAAATGGCTAACGAAGAACAGAAATCATTGAGGGAATATGCCATGCCTAAGATTGATGAAATCAGGTCGAGCATCACGAGGCCAGCCATCACAGCTAATTCCTTCGAGATCAAGTCGGGTACAATTCAGATGATTCAGAATGCGGTACAGTTTGGGGGATTAGCCAACGATGATCCTAATGACCACTTGGTTAACTTTCTTGAGATTTGTGATACATTCAAATATCCTAATGTAACTGATGATGCAGTGAGATTACGTCTATTTCCGTTTACACTAAAGGATAAAGCAAAGAGTTGGTTGCACTCACTTCCACCGGGGTCCATCACAACTTGGGATGATTTGGCCCAGAAATTCTTAGCAAAATTCTTTCCGCCGGCTAAGTCTGCTAAGTTGAGAAACGAGATTTCTACTTTTGAGCAGAGTCATGGAGAGTCACTGTACGAGGCTTGGGAAAGGTTCAAAGAGTTATTGAGAAGATGTTCACATCATGCGTTACCCAAGTGGCTGCAGGTTCAGACATTCTACAATGGGTTGAGTAGTAACACTCGAACAATTATAGATGCAGCTGCGGGAGGAGCACTTATGGATAAGAATTTTAATGAAGCTTTCACCTTGTTAGAGACTATGGCTGCAAATAACTATCAATGGCCGACGTCGAGGATGAATCACCAAAAAGTAGCTGGAGTATTGGAAGTCGACGCAGTCACAGCATTAGCGGCTCAGATGGAAGCAATGTCTAAAAAGATCGATGCTATAGCAGATTCAAAAACTCAGCAAGTGCTTTATGTTTGTGAGCTATGCACAGGTGCACATCCTACAGAATGTTGTGCCATTAATCCTGAAGCGGTTCAGTTTGTGGGTAGCTACCAACGTCCTCCAAACCCATACCAAAACACTTATAATCTAGGGGCAAGAAACCATCCAAATTTCTCATGGAGCAATAATCAGAATCAACAACAAGCTCCTAGAGCGTCATATCCCCCTGGATTTCATAATCAACACCAGTCGGTAGCTACACAACCGCAAACAGAAAAGAAACCAGATTTGGAAGAAATCTTGATGAAATATATGGTAAGTAATGATGTGTTGGTAAAGAGTCAAGCAGCTGCCATCAGAAATCTGGAAAATCAAGTGGGACAAATGGCCAATATATTGAATAACAAACCTCAAGGATCTTTGCCAAGTAATACGGAAGTTAACCCCAAGAGAGATGGTAAGGAACAATGTCAAGCTGTCACACTTCGAAGTGGGAAACAACTACAGTAGAGCAGCGCGGCCGCACCTGAAATACAAGGAGAGGCAGCGCAGCCGCGCCCTTCCCCAGTCTCAGCTCCTGCAGAGAAATTGGTAGAAAAAGAAAAAGAAACGGAAACTGAGATGAAATTAAAGGAGAAAGCAAATCAATCAGTAGTATACCCTCCCGTTCCATATCCCTAGGGATTTCAAAAGCAGAAATTGGACAAACAGTTCTCTAAATTCCTTGAAGTCTTTAAGAAGCTTCAAATCAACATACCATTTGCGAAGGCTTTAGAGCAGATGCCAAGCTATACCAAGTTCATGAAAGGAATTTTGTCGAGGAAGAAAAAGCTGGAGGATTATGAAATAGTTGTGTTAACTGAAGAGTGTAGTGTTATATTACAAAAGAAGTTGCCACCGAAATTAAAGGATCCTGGTAGTTTCACTATCCCTTGCACCATTGGCAGCTTATCAATCAACAGATGTTTGTGTGATTTGGGTGCTAGCATCAACCTTATGCCTTTATCGATATATGTCCACCTGGGTTTACCTGCACCGAAACCAACCAACATCTCTCTTCAGCTTGCAGATAGGTCGGTTACATATCCTAGAGGTATTGTGGAAGACATTTTGGTAAAAGTGGATAAATTCATATTCCCAACTGATTTCATCATTTTGGACTATGAAGAGGACAAAGACATTCCTATCATACTTGGGAGACCTTTCTTGGCAACTGGTAGAACACTTATAGATGTGCAAAAAGGCGAATTGACTATGAGGGTGCAAGACCAAGAAGTGACATTTAATGTGTTCAAAGCCATGAAATTTCCTACGGATGAAGAAGAGTGTTTCCGGTTGGAAGTGGTAGAAAAAGTGGTGGATGACGAGTTTTTGAGGAAATTGACTGAGGATCCATTGGAAACTACTTTATTGGGGGAAACTGACATGGATGACCCAGAGATGATGGAGTTTCTTCAAATTCTAGATGCAGTGCCGAGAGTACGCAAATTTCAAATCCCTTTTGAACCGTTGGAACTTACTGACAAATCCTTAGAGCGCTTGAAGCCATCTCTTGAAATACCTCCTACACTTGAACTTAAACCTTTACCTAGCCATCTCAGGTATGCTTATTTGGGTGAATCATCTACTTTGCCTGTTATTATTGCATCTGTACTTAACGAATTGTAAGAAAGTAAGTTGATACGTGTTCTCCGAGAGTACAAATCAGCAATTGGTTGGACCATCGCAGACATTAAAGGGATTAGCCCATCATTTTGTATGCACAAGATCCTTTTGGAAGACGATGCCAAACCAACAATTAAGCAACAAAGGAGGCTGAACCCAATCATGAAAGAGATGGTGAAGAAGGAAATTTTGAAGTGGCTTGATGCAGGTATCATTTACCCCATCTCCGATAGTAGTTGAGTGAGTCCAGTACAGTGCGTGCCTAAAAAAGGTGGCATGACGGTTGTAGAAAATGATAATAATGAGTTAATACCGACAAGGACAGTGATCGGATGGAGGGTTTGTATGGACTACAGAAAACTAAACAAGGCGACCCGCAAGGATCACTTTCCTCTACCCTTCATTGATCAGATGTTAGATAGACTGGCTGGACACGAGTTTTATTGCTTATTGGATGGCTATTCAGGTTATAATCAGATAGTGATTGCCCCCGAAGATCAGGAAAAGACTACCTTCATATGTCCTTATGGTACTTTTGCTGTTAGAAGGATGTCTTTTGGCTTATGTAATGCACCAACGACGTTCCAAAGATGCATGATGGCTATTTTCTCAAATATGGTCGAACGCAATGTGGAGGTATTCATGGACGATTTTTCAGTGTTTGGTGACTCCTTTGATAATTGTTTGGAAAATCTGGTCCTGGTTCTGAAAAGATGCGTGGAAACCAATTTAGTGCTCAATTAGGAAAAATGCCACTTTATGGTGCAAGAAGGAATCATTCTTGGGCACAAGGTGTCGTCAAAAGGGTTAGAGGTAGACCGAGCCAAGCTGGAGACAATCGTGAATCTACCTCCACCAACTACAGTCAAGGGGATACGAAGCTTCTTAGGACATGCCGGATTTTATAGGAGATTCATAAAGGATTTTTCCAAAATCTCTAAGCCTTTATGCAGTCTATTGGAGAAAGATGTTCCCTTCAAGTTTGATGATGAATGTTTTGTGGCTTTTGAATTGTTGAGAAAGAAACTGACCACAGCGCCTGTAATAGTAGCACCGGATTAGTCAAAGTCGTTCGAGTTAATGTGTGATGCTAGCGACTATGCTATTGGGGCTGTTTTGGGCCAACGAAAGGAAAAGATTTTTCATGTCATTTATTATGCTAGCAAAACATTGTCCGATGCCCAACTCAACTATACAACCACCGAAAAGGAGTTGCTAGCGGTAGTGTATGCATTTGACAAATTCCGGTCGTATTTAATTGGAACTAAAGTGGTGGTGTTCACTGATCATTCTGCCATAAGATATCTGATTTCGAAGAAAGATGCGAAGCCAAGGCTAATTCGATGGATACTTCTACTTCAGGAGTTCGACTTGGAAATCTGGGATGGGAAGGGGACGGAAAATCAAGTGGCAGATCATCTCTCGAGATTAGAAAATAATGACCACGTCAAGGGAGACAAAATGGTGATCAATGAATTCTTCCCGGATAAACAGTTGTTTGTGATTAATTCAGAAGTTCCATGGTATGCAGATTTTGTCAACTATTTGGTTAGCAACGTACTTCCCCCAAATTTGACCAGCCAACAAAAGAAAAAGTTTATGCATGATGTAAAAAGGTACATATGGGATGAGCCATTCCTGTTCAAACATTGTGCCGATCAGATAATTCGACGGTGTGTGCCACAAAGTGAAATAG
Source organism: Aralia elata (assembly GCA_034770075.1). Lineage (NCBI taxonomy): Eukaryota > Viridiplantae > Streptophyta > Magnoliopsida > Apiales > Araliaceae > Aralia > Aralia elata. The sequence continues at coordinate 735,232 of JAVJAP010000089.1, read as the reverse complement.
AGAGTATCTTACATCATTGTCATAATTCGCTATATGGAGGTCATTACGGAGGTGAAAAGACAGCTGCCACAGTGTTACAGGCAGGATTTTTCTGGCCCACGTTGTTTAAGGACGCCTACTACTTCGTTCAGAGATGTGATAGATGTCAAAGGATGGGAAATATTTCCAAACGTCATGAGATGCCTTTGAATGCCATTTTAGAAGTTAAAGTCTTCGACGTTTGGGGAATAGATTTTATGGGACCATTTCCATATTCCTTTAACAACCTCTACATCCTTTTGGCGGTCGATTATGTCTCTAAATGGGTGGAAGCAAGTGCTTTGCCGACTAATGATGCCAAGGTGGTTCTAAAATTTCTGCAGAAAAACATCTTCACACGATTTGGCACCCCAAGGGCAATTATTAGTGATGAAGGGAGCCACTTTTGCAATAGGTATTTCACGGCTCTCTTGGCTAAATATGGGGTAAACCACAGAATTGCTACAGCATACCATCCCCAAACTAATGGTCAAACCGAAGTTTTAAATAGAGAAGTGAAGAGAATTCTGGAGAAGATTGTTAATCCGAACAAAAAAGATTGGTCAACAAAGTTGGATGATGCGCTTTGGGCTTATCGGACAGCTTATAAGACACCCATTGGCATGTCACCATACCAATTGGTCTATGGCAAGGCGTGCCACCTTCCGGTTGAACTTGAACATAAAGCATATTGGGCCATCAGAAAGTTGAACTTTGATCTCACGGCTGCGGGGGAAAAGAGACTTCTTCAGCTAAATGAACTCGATGAATTTCGTCTACAAGCATATGAGAACTCAAAGCTTTACAAGGAAAAAGTCAAGAAGTGGTACGATCGGAAAATCATCAACAGGAAGTTTGGGCCGGGACAAGCAGTGCTTCTATATAACTCTAGATTGAGATTATTTTCAGGGAAGCTCAAATCTCGGTGGTCGGGCCCCTTCATTGTCAAACAGGCATTCTCTCATGGCGCCGTTGAAGTTTTTGCGAACAATCCCGAAGAGTCATTCAAAGTCAATGGTCCTTTATTAAAGCATTATTGGGGTGGTGATTTTGATCGCCAGAAAACCTCAATCACTCTTGCCGATTAAAGTTTGAAACAAGGAGTAGTCAGACTGCAAGACTTTAAATCAAGCGCTAGTGGGAGGCAACCCAATTTTTAATTGCTTTTAGTTAAACTTTTGTGAGTTTTAGGAATAATTTTTAGATTTAGTTTTGTTTTTATCTAGTAGTAATTAGTTACTTTATTCTTTTTTCTTTTCTTATAGGTCACACATAAGGATTGTATATTATGACCTCAAAAAAAGGGCTGTCAAAATCAATTTCAAGGTTCCACGCAAGCGCGGTCGCGTCCCAAGTGCATAGTAATACAGCGTAGCCGCGCCCAACTTCAGGAATCAAAAGGCTTTAGCTGGTACACCAGCGCGGCCGCGCCCAAATTGTGAAGGAAAGCAGCGCGGCCGCGCCTAACCTCAGTGCTTAAAATGTTTCAGCTGCCACACTAGCACGGTCGCGCCCTATTCAAGTCAAATGCTAGCGCGGCCGCGCCGCGATCGGATCCCAGACTTTTAAAACCTGACCCGGTGGCTACCTTTTATTTCCTTTCCCGCTTGGATTCGTATTATCAGTCCTTTATCCTACAAGAATCGGTAACTTCTCTTTTTCTCTCCCTTTTCCAAATCCAAATCAACTTCCTACCAACATTCACTCCTTCTCCAAATCAAACACCTCCAATTTCAAACCCTAGTTCTTATTTCTCTCTTTCTTTCTTTCTTCTCCAATTTTTCACCTTCCACAGACCACTCCCCTCTACAAACCCTAAAATCCAAACCATCCAACCATTTAAGTGTGATCCAAGCGGGTTTGTCAGTGCATTGTAAGGAGATACCAAGGAATTGCAGTGGTTCAGAACAGAGTACGTGCATTGTGGTTTTGGGTTTTGCTTCGTATCAAGGTATTACTTCCAATTGACAAATTTTAGGCTTGGAATTACATTGTATTAGGAATTTTGATTATACACTTTCAGATATTGTGTTATTATTGTTGGATTGAATTGTGCATGCAAGTGTACTGGATTGAGATAGTTTGTTAAATTCAAGTGTAATTTCTGTTAAGTTTAGGGGTCTTCACATTGGTGTGTGTTTGGATTATATTGTCATGGCTTTTAAGAGACAACGTGGGGAATCGTCTAGTGCTCAAGCCTATTCTGAGCCAGTTGACTTCGATAATAGTAGGTTTGTTTCTGCAGAGGCCAAGGACTTTTATCACAAGGTTTTGCTTGGGAAAACATTTGTTTTGGAATGGGGGCTAAAGCCCGATCCTAATTTGGATGGTCAAATGTTGAGCATGATCTGAGCTAAGGGTTGGTTGTTGTTCGTGGAACCACCTTTGGCTGCCCCGATATCAGTAGTGCAAGAGTTCTATGCAAACACAAAAATAACTAAGGATGGTACTGCTTTTGTGCGAGGTTGCCAAGTTCCATATAATAGCCAGAGTATCAATGCCCTATACCATTTACCTACTATTCACCACACCGATTCGGAAAGTTTATACCCTACAAATTGGGACACTAAATTGGAGCATATCAAGAATATTTTGTGCAAGCCGGGTACTGTATGGACAACTAAGCAAGGAACCGATCAAAAACTACACTTTCCTCACACAACCTTGAGTCGTTATGGAAAGGCCTGGTACAGTTTTATTTGTGCCAATCTCATGCCAACCAGGCATCAAAATGATGTGAACAAGGATCATGCTATTTTGTTATATGGAATTGTGCAAGGAAAGAAAATCGATGTGGGATATATCATCCATCAGTCCATACGTAGGTACCTGCAAGGTGGTACGTCAGGCGGTCTCCCTCATGCATCGGTGATCACTTGTTTATGTAGTGCTCCTGGGGTGTAATGGGGTGATGGTGAGTCTGTGCAGATGGTGAGTCTGTGCAGCTCCCAATGAACACTATTGATCATGCTACGATTGCCAAGTACAAGGTTTGGACTGGTGCTCCTTCTCATGCTCATGGGGTAGGATTTCTCTTGGGGGATCTCAGTGAGAGTGAGGATACATCCGATCAGCCGATGACCGAACCTGAACAGCCGTTTCATACGTCTCAGGCTAGGTTAGATCAAATGGATAGGCGTCTGACTCGGCGGATGGATGCTATTCACACAAGTATGACCGAGCTTCGATCTTTCTCCACTCAACTTTCAAACAGTTTTTCGCAAGCCTTTTCTCAATTGGGCGTTCAAGTCCAGTTCCCAACTTTTGGTACTCCTTCAGCTTATCCTCCTCCGGATACACCTTCAGATGATGATGGGGAGGCTTCAGGCGATGCTGCTTCGGATTAGGGGAGTTTCTCTTCTTTTTCTTATTACTGTTTATCCAATGAGGGCATTGTCTGTTTTAAGTTTGGGGGAGTTCTTATAGTTTTTGTTTAGCATGTTTGTTAGTTTTGTGCATTATATCTGTTAATATCATTGAGCATATCATTGAGTTTTGCATAGTGTTTCATGGTTGGTTGTGTTAGGTGCATTTAGTTTGTTTGCATGAATCCAAGTGATTAGTTGGTATGATTTTGGCTCGGCCAATGATGAGATGGGTTGTATTGTGTTAGCTTGGACAGTGTGATGGTCGTTAGGGATGATATAATTTCGATCATGAGAATAATTATGCCTGTCTTAACTTGAGTTATCGGATAGCACAAACAATTTAATTAATTTGCTTGCTGAAGTTCAAAGTGTTGCATAATTGACTTTTACATGAGAATTGGGTAAAAAAAAATTTAGGTGAATTACTAATGAAGGCTGAAATAAGGTAAAAGTTGAGATTGGGGGTTTCTTTTTAAGGCTAATTAAAAAAAATTCAAAAAAAATACAATAAATGCATTGACTAGTTGGGTTCTGTGGCCTTTGTCATTCGGGTAATTAGATCCTTAGGGGTGTCTTAACACCTAGTGCCCTAGAGCCGACTGCTTTGGGAGTCACTGAGCTCGCTACATGGGTAACTTAGAAAAGCCTAAGAGAACTTGGCATTGCACGGTCAAGCAAAAATACGAGATGGAGCGTAAAACACACTCGTAGAAGAATAAAGATAAAAATAAGCCTTGTTAGGACCTTTGTGCTCAGTATTTGCTTAATTTTGGTTGGATTTGTTGTATTTACTTGAATTAAATTGGAAAATAGATTGTTCTTGCTATGGAGTTGATTATGTGGCTATATTTTGAACTTTGGTTAGTGAATTGATTAATGAACACGCACGCACAATTTGGGTGTTGATAGGTGTATTTTGTTTAATTGATTGGGATTATTAGTTCCTATTGACTGGATTTGCTGTTTCAAGTAGTTGTTGATATCTCTGAGGCTAACGGTTAAGATTCATACTGGCTATTGGTTGGATTATTAGGCATGATAGTTATTAGTACATTCATAGTATTGTGTTGCATTGTGTTAGTTGTATCGCATTGTGTTGCTTGGGGACAAGCAATAGTTTAAGTTTGGGGGAATTTGATAAGTAGGTTTTATACCTACGAATTGGATTCCAATGAACGCGAATTATTGTTTATTTCCATGCTTTGTAGTTACTTTTCATGCATTTTATGTGTTTTTGTAGGTTACACATGTTGGGAGTTGGTTTAACGAGAGTTGGATGGATTTTGCTGATGCAGTTGCTGAGAAATTGGTGCAGCGCGGCCGCGCCCAAAATGAACTAGGAGGCAGTGCAGCCGCGCCTGTCTCCAGTACTTGAAAAAATTTGGCTGCCAGAGTAGCGCGGCTGCGCGCCATACAAGCTTTTTCCAAGCGCGACCGCGCCGGTTCGAGAAGGGGCAAAGTTATCTTTTTCAGCAGTTTAAGTGAATTTGATTTGTTATGAGATTTGATACTTAGTAATTAATGAGGGTTTTTATCAGATACTATTTATAGTTGTTTTAAGTTAATTTCAAGGTTGTTGAACTTATTATTAGAAAACCTTAGTTTAGAACAATTGGAGAAGACTTGAAGCAAGCTAATAGCAGGAAGCAAGGAGGAGCAAGTTAGAGATTCAAGGATTACTTTACAATGTTTCTTCTTTTCTTTTTTTTTTACTCTGAACTTTTGAATGTTATTAAACTTGTGGATGATGAATTCTAGTTTAATTATGAACTAAATTTCTTTTTAAGGCTATAATGGATCTTAATGCGTAGTTCTGAATGACATGCTTCCTGGAATATTATGACTAGTTACTTATGGATTGTCTATTATGGTTTGTACTGAATTGTTTAATTATCTAGCCAATAATTACTGGGATAATCTATATGAATTCGAGAGATGAAGTATTGATTTAGATCTGACCATAGCAGCATGTGATTGTGTATTCTGCTGTCGATGGAATTCATAATTTGTGTTTAGGATAGAGATATACCTATTCACCGCATGTAATCTCATAGGGAACCTGAACTTTAAATCCTCTTTAATTGTAATTCACATAGAAATATAGTGAATTAGTTATTTAGGGTGATTAACTTGAGTCTATTAATTGTGGATTTAAGTTGAGTTGTTTATGAAACATTGAGAGATGGTCATAAATAGTGATGAGTTCTTGGTTAACAATCCAAAATAACTAGCATAATCCAAAGAGGAGTGTGTCGAGCAAAATAAAGCATTAAGTGAAATTATAGTCTTAAGTCTTTAAAAATCTATTTTCAAATTAGTGGTAGTAATTTAATTTAGACTTCATTAGTTAAATTCAAAACTTCAGAAATCGTTGATCTTTTGTTTTGGATTTGATTTAGAATTGGAAATTGTCATTATAAACTCAGTTCTTCTCTGTGGGATGATACTCTACTTTCACTTTATTACTTGTGGACTGCGTATACTTGCGTATTTATGCTAGTATAGAATTAGGCAAACAACTATCCCCTGAAGAACAAAAGTGGGGAAATAATAACCTTCCACCCCTCTATCAGAAATCGGGGTTCAACTACTATCCCATGCATGCTACAAGCATAGGGATTTACAACACGAGTATGCCCCTATTATAACAAAAGTGGGACCTACTACAAACATAATGCTAAAGTAACACATCACTGCCTGTTGAGGCGAACTACAACTTTGAGCTCCTGCCGAGCTAGCCTGTCGACCACTCGGCACCTAATCACGCGCCTGCTACTCCCTTCCTCCCTGGGGTACCTTCTCACCCTGTCCCTCAGCCTGCCAATGGAAGTGGTCAAGCCTAACCTGAGGGAATCAATCTCTGTGGTCAGGGCTGCCAACTGCTCTATAGCCTCATCTCTTTCCAGACGAGTAGTCTCCAGCTGATCCTCTACCCACTCTGTCTGTCTTACCAACACCATATTCCTCTCTAAGAGATCATAAACTATGACAACAAGCTGAACAGAAACCCCACGCCGACCATGAACCTCTGCCTCTAGCTTGGCAATCCTCTGGTCCTTTTCCTGCAGCTGCTGGGTCAACTCAGCCTTTTTCCCCAAAGTCTGATACGCTAATGACTTGTACTGCTCATCTCGGTCCTGGTGATCCTGGTTCTGGTCCTCTAAGTGGGCTACTCGATTCTTGAGCTCCTCATTCCTATTTGTCCGTTCTTCGATGATATCACTAGCAGTAGTGCCCATGCCATCTGCATACTCAAGTGGCTCATCATCCTCCGTCACTGGATCCTCCTCGGGGTCCTATCCTCCCCCTCATCGCTTAACAGCCTCAGCACTCCTCTGGTAACCGGCTCCTCCCCAAAACCATACTCGGCCTCAAACTCATCCCTAGTGTCCATCATCACTGGCTCACTCCGCTGCACCTCCATTAAACGCTCTGCGGCCACATGAATGTCTGTGAACTCCACCTCTCCAGCATGACTGGGCGCTCCTATCTCAGACATCCTACAGCCACAGACAAAAATAGATAGACAGTAAGATGTCAGCGCCACAATAAAATATATTCATTGATAAAATGAAATGATATTTTATCATACACAACTCGGCTCGATAGATTTCCACAATCCACCTCCAGGCATGACCGCCAAATGAATCTCCTCGATCCATTTCCTAGCGTACTCTATACGAGTTTCATACTAAGGTTATAACCTAGGTTTTGCATTCCTAAAGTTTATAACCTATAGCTCTGATACCAACCTATGACACCCCCAAATTCAGGTACTAATACCTCGAATCTGGTGCTCATGATAAAGTACATCCATACACCTCTAAACAACATAAATCAACTAATGCAAAAAAATAAACATATGTTGTTCATTACAAAAGGTTTACTACGGTCCCAAGGTCTATAGCTTTAAATAAATACATCACGGAATACATTAATAATACAAAACAATTCCACAATTACATAACGGGATAGTATGTATAACTATTCCTTAAGCTTTCCTTTGCCTTTGTCCGCTTTGGAACTCTCCGGCTTAACTGCAATAGGTTCATGATATAACAAGGGTGAGCAACTACTTTGCTCAACAAGTTTAAAATGAATAAAGAAGATATATCATGAATGAATGAGAATAATAATCGCATAGTTCAACAATTTAAGAACATTAAAGAAATAGCTGACAATATAATCAAAGTTTAAATAAAATAATGAATATTAATTATTTATTGTTGAGTGGTCCAATCGACCATGAACGTTTTGGCCCCAAGAATCAATTATTCAAGTGACTCTTTTAGAAACTGGCCCGTCAGTAGTACGTGAAGGGATCAACCTCTCGTACCCTATGTATATACATAACATTTAACTCTGACTACATCGAATAGCCGACACATTAAAATCCCCTAATAAGGGTTGCTCTCTCAGTCCAAGAATCCATACCAACAATCGGTTTGGATAGCTTTTAAAATAATAACTTGTACATGTCTAGCCAAAACAAGTGGCGTAGACTATTTCCTTAAACAGTTCATGAATGAAGAACTTAAACGTTTCACAGTCTAACAACAGATCATGAATTCAAATGCACAAGGTGAAAATATCAATAATTACCTTTGATGTGGAGTAATTCACAATAATTAATCCACTAATATAATTTGAACGTAATAACTCAATTCGAGTCATTAAACTTGCAATAAGATAGAATACTTGCTCAATAAGTAAATCGAGTTAGGATAGGAAACTTGCCCAACACAAGGTTTAGACAAGGGTTAGAAGAGAAACTTGCTCAAATGTAACTTGAATAAAGTTAAGAAACTTGCCTCGTGCATCTGCTACAATAATACAACACACGCTCGTCAATTATCCTACACACATACGTGCACATAAACATACTACAATTAGCCACATAATAAATACCAAATATTAGCTTACACTACTCTATAAGGTTATAATCTTATTAGAAGAATAATAATAAATAAGGATAAACACATTTGTTATAACGTTACGACACTTGCACGTCCATACGCCAAACTTGTCTACTCAATACTTAAGCGACATACACAACGTTACCAAACTGCCCAAATACGAATTTGAATTAGGAAACAATCTTAATTCTTAATAGTGGAAGTTGTAGGTCTACTCCTTAGCTTTCCGGATCATCTTGAATTATCCAAATCGGAGTTCGTATGATAAAGTTATGCCCATTTTACTAAAGGGTGCCGAAGCTGTCCAGACTGTGCGATTTTTCCACTCTACGATAGCTGAGACCACTCTACGATGGCACTCTACGATGGTCGAGACAACTCTACGACCTGACCTCTACGATGGTAGAGATAACTCTACGACCTGAACTCTATGATGGTCGAGACAACTCTACGACATGCATTCTACGATGGTCGAGACAACTCTACGACCTGAACTCTACGATGGTCGAGACAACTCTACGACCTGAACTCTACGATGGTCGAGACAACTCTACGACCAGAACTCTAAAATGGTCGAGACAACTCTACGACCTGCACTCTACGATGGTCGAGACAACTCTACGACCTGAACTCTACGATGGTCGAGAAAACTCTACGACCTCAACTCTACGATGGTCGAGACAACTCTACGACCTCAACTCTATGATGGTCGAGACAACTTTACGACCTCAACTCTACGATGGTCGAGACAACTCTACGACCTGCACTCTACGATGGTCGAGACAACTCTACGACCTGAACTCTACGATGATCTAGACAACTCTACGACCTCAACTCTACGATGGTCGAGACAACTCTATGACCTCAACTCTACGATGGTCGAGAAAACTCTACGACCTCAACTCTACGATGGTCCAGACACAACTCTACGATTTGTACTCTACAATTTCATACTTGACAGGTTCGTAACACCTTCTACCAATCATAACTTCTTCATTTTAAGTCGGAATTAGTCCGTTCTTAAGGCTATGGAAAGCTCGTAACCTGAACTACAAGATATCCAAAAATCATAACTTTTTAGATTCGTTAACAAATCAAAATAGCGGCTCCAAGGAGCCTAGTTGCACCAGTTTTCTGTGTTCTTAACAGCATTGACATATTTTCTCAAAATCACTATATCTCCCTCATCCGAGGTCAAAATGCATTCATTGCAAAGCCCATGGCTTCCTAATTCAGTTTACTATACTACTTCAGAAGCCCATAAATTTGCAAGCAACACATCAATACCAGATTTGATTATAAGGTCACTGTTCATCCAAACTAATCGTATTCTTGACATGGTTTACTAAAATCTTCACCACAAATTCATTTTAAAAGCTTTGTACTCCGTTCCAACTGGGTTATGAAGATAACCCATGGAACTACAATACCACAATAATAAATAAAGCAAACAAATACAGAATCGAAGCTACAAGTTCTCTAAAATGGTCTGAATGTCCATGTTTGTCCAAAATGTCCATGTTCTTCATTGTTCTTCATCCTTTACGCATGGGTTCGGATTTTCTCGTTATATTGTTCCACTTTAATGTTATTAGAAAGGTTTTTAGGGTCTCAAGAACTTCCATAACAACTTACACACAACTAACAATAACCATAAACAACAAAACTCAAACCCACCAAGCATATAAGCTTCAAAACCATGAAAGCTTGAAATATTGAGAGAGAAGGGTTATGGTTAATGTTTACCTCTTGATTCTTGCTCCTTTATGCTAAAAGACTTGGTTAGAGCTTGAAGCTTTCTCTTCTTCTTCTTCTTGGCTTTCTACCGAATAACCCACTTCTTTCTCTCTCTAGAAACTCTTTTTCTCTCTTCTTCCTTATTTCTTTTCTTTCTCTCTCTATATTTTCTCTTCTACAGATGGTTTGCTTCCAAAATGAGCTAATGGTTTAAGTGAGGAGAGAAGGAATGAATGGGAGAATGAATGGAGCTTCGGGTGAATGCAAGTGTAGCACCCGAGTTCCTCTTGAAAATGGAATAGGGAAGAATGTTGGGAAATAGAAGATTTCAAGGCAAAATACTTGGCTCAAGGCCACTCATCTGACCACTCCCTTCTTACTCACTCCTCATTGGTCCATGCATTAAGTTGGTTTCCCATATTAGCAAGACACAAAAATTAGTACTCCCATTTGGTCTCCCATACCCGAATACTTATTTGTACCCAATTTGCTTAATATCTCTACCCAAAATTAAAATAGGTCATCCCATAAAATATTGGGATGGGTAAAAATAATAATTACGGGGTTTATCCATTTATTCGGATAACCCATAATAAACCTTTCGGATAAAATATAAATCCCGAATAAGCTCAAATAAAATTTTCGATACTTGAAAAAATTATTCTAACGTATATACGCATTAACGAAATCTTTAGAAATCGAAAAAAGACGTAAAAATATTACGGCATAAATAGTGCCCGTGAATAGTAATTTAGCGACATTCCGCGAAATTAATTTATTCACTTATACAAAACTGTAACACGTAAAAATCATGTATTCACATAATCCAGGTTGTCACACAACCTTTAAACACGTAATGCATAACAATGTTACTAAAATTTATAATATTCATTAATATATATAAATTTAAATTACATGGCTATCCAGAATCTATGGTCGTTACAGGCTAGGCACATTGGAATGAATAAGGCATTGCACTTGAATTGGACTCAAATAACCTGTAAACATATTAGAAGCAAGTTTATTAAATCCTAATAAATGCAAATTTATTACCTACTATGAAACTTGATAAATAAATAAAATTAAAAACTAAAAATTAAACTTGGGTTGCCTCCCAAGAAGCGCTTGTTTTATAGTCTCAGCCTGACTTCTTCAATTTCTATCCAATTCCTCTACAAAAATTGAGGAACCATCCATCTATTAATAACCATGTAACATTTGAGGGTTTTGTTGCAGTAGGGGCCCTTATATCAAGTTCACCTAGCTTGTTACTTTTGGATAACATTTTATTTATAAACTTCAAATAGTTAGGTTATTGGTCCATTGTGTCTGTGAACGGAATGTTGGATTGAAGCTTTTCAAACACAATAGGATCATCGGCTATCTTCTTATGGACCCCGTGTTCGTCCCACCATGGTTCCAAATGTATTCTAGCTCTAATGTCACATCGAGCTTTGCCTAAAACATGACTACCAATTGGGCATGGGATTGCAAAACCACCCGGATCCTTGAGATTTAGTGGAGAAGGTACATGGGGCACTAACAAAATCGGCTCATTAGCGTTAGAACTCAAAGGTAGATCTTCCTCGGCTATATTTTCCTGATCCCCACTTGTCTCCTCCATATCAAAATCATCGTCAATTAGCACGTCCGGTTGCAGCTTTAGTTTCACAGCGATAGACACCTCCATATCCAAATTTTCACAAATTAGCTCGGGTACTCTATCAGTGTCAAGAACCAAGTTACTTGACAATTCACCTTGATAGCGATTGTTAATGGCATTTAAAATCTGTTCTACGTGGTTCTCAATATTTCGGGCCGAAATCTCCTGACTTTTCCTACTCTCCTCATTCGAAGCTATGATCTTGGACAAAAGTTCCTCTAAGCTTGACATCTTTTCTTCTTGAGTAGGAGCTTGATCTTGAAATTCTGGAGTATATAAGTGGCTTGGAGCAAAGGTTTGGATTTGATTGTTATCGCTCCATAAAAAATTCGGGTGATATCCCAAATCCTGATGATAATTGTTAAAATAGGCATAATCATTGGGGTAATCGCCGAAGTTGCCACCATACTGCATCGACTCAAAACTGATGGCGCATTGATGACTCGGATAATTTCCAACACAATAATCACAAATAATCGTTACACTTTGAATACGTTGTGCTGCAAAAGCGTCAATCTTCCTCAAAAGTGTCTCAATCTGTGCTGACAATTCATTGAGTTCATAAATCCCTACCGCTGATAATCATAGTTGGCCATGGTGCCTGAAAAGGAAGTAGAATAAAATAAATAAATAAATAAAAACATTTAAATTAAGACTAATTTGATTAAAATTAATATTGACAAAAATTATTAAATTAATTCCCCGGCAATGGCGCCAAAAACTTGTTTGTCGATTTAGCAATCAATAAATACGTGCAAGTGTACACGATCAATAAGTAATAAAGTGATAAGAGAGTGTCGAACCCACAGAGAATTATTTAATAATAATTACCAAATACTAACTCATAATCAAATTAATTTTATTTAAACAATTCGATAAAAGATTTTGAATTTTGAAAATAAAGTACTAAACTAACTAATTACTAACTACCAAGAATTGAATTCAGATAAAAAGGCTTAAGATTACAATTTCCCTTAATGTTTCACTTGAATTAATACACTTCTTGTTAAGTTATATTAATTATTCTGGATTATTAATCAAGAACTCATCAATATTTATAACCATCTCTCGATGTATCATAAACGAATCAACTTAAATCCACAAAAGATAGAATTAAGATGAACACCCTAGTTAACTAATGCACTATATCTCTATGTGAATTACAATTAAAAAGGATTTAAAGCACAGGTTCTTTTTCAGATTACATGTGGCATATAGGTATATCTATATCCTAAACACAAATAATGAGTTATGTTAGTCGATTTCACGATTAATAAAACACGCGCAAGTATACGCGGTCTAACAAGTAATATAGATAAAGTTAAGTGTCGAACCCACGAGGATAAAGTACTACATATTCACTCAAGTATTAAAATGTGTCTCTACGATCTTATCTAAACAATTGAATAAGAGTTGTGTGCTTTAAACTATAAGGTAAATGCAATGAAATAGGGAAGCGAGTTGTAACAAAGATGACAAGCTAGGATTACAACTCCCCTAATGCCTCACCTAAGATTCCTAACTCTCCATTTAACTAACACATCACAAGAATGGTTAACTGAGAACATAAGGTACACATAAGCCTCTTCCGATGGTCAAATGCATATCCCTTAGCTAGATAAATAACAATATTCCTATGGTGAAAATAACTAGACTAACCACAACATTTGGCGCAGTAGTGCAAGCCGCCCTAGGAAAGAACCGTAAACCCGGACGACTTAGGATCGACTCCCACTAGCAACATTTGGAAGGCACTAAAAATTCTCTACGGTGGCCACGGTACCCCCGGCGCAAGTCGGGTAGCAAACCGCTCTGGTATCGGGCTGGGGAGATTAGTCGACCTGCAGGTCGGAAACTCCGCATTAACAAAAAATAAAAAAAAAAAAAATAACTAGACTAAGGGTCATTAATATTAATCTCAATGGTTACACAAGGCAAATAGACATATTCATATTCTATCATGCAATTTATACACTCATTCCCTTGGGCAATGGTCATAACAAGTGTTGTTGTACTTAAGGAAAGGTATAACATCAATTTTTCAATATCAATTAATACCTAAATCAATTCCTATCTCAAGCAATTGATACATAAGCATGAAATACAACAATCCATTCAGAACATGATTCATTATATAAATATGAGAGAAATTCATATTAAGCTAATCATTAGGTTACATTACAATCCTAGAAATGCAATTAGTTCATAACTATAAAACTAATTAACACAGTCATACTGTTCAACATGATCAAAATTACACAAATGAATAAAAGATTTGAAATAAGAAAACTCCTTTTCGAAAGTGTTCTTGATTCAACTCCTCTCTCCTTTGTGTGGCTGCCTCCTTCTTTCTCTATGTCAAGATATCCCCTTAGATGTGATGCACTCAGGTCATTTAAGGAAGGGTAGGTGCATGGGCACCGGAGCTCGCACTACGGCGTAGGCTCCATGTCTTGGCCAAAAAAGGGGGATGTTGTAGTGCCAGTCCATGAAGGAATGGTCACGCTGCAGCGCGAGTGGCATGTGAGCTGGCGCTGCGACGTGGGCTTTGTGCCTTGCGTGGCGCTACGGCGTGGGCTCCATGCCTTTGGCCAGCTAGGGGTTCTTTTGTCCCTTTTAGCCGGAAATGACCAAATCTCCCACCTGAAAAGCATTTAAGTAGAAGATAATATAAACATCATAATAAAGTATCAGAAGGCATGACAATCAAGCAATTTCTCAAGTGATAAGGAGTCTGATTCATAGGTATAAATCTCGTTCATCAAATACCCCCTAAACTTAAGCTTTTGTTTGTCCCTAAGCAAAAATATTTAAAGGAAATTAAAACTCCAACCTCTAGCTTAGACTAGAAGTGATCTACACTACTAGACACCTACAATGTGGCCTCAAGGGTCAGAATTACAATTTCAAAGTAGAAACAAACTCATTAATAAAATCTAGCTCAAAACTCTAGCGTAGACTGCTACTGACCCAAATCTGTGTGTGTGTGTGATTACCAACTATTATAACCATTTATATCTCAAACACAAACACAATTGCAAAAAGGAAAATACTGACTCGATAACTCATGCTACATCAAGCATTCAGAATAAGACATCAAGTGCAAGAACAGATCACCAGGCATTAACATGAAGCAACAAAAATAACAAAACTTATTGAGACTTGTGCAGAAATTTAACTACCTTAGGCTATGCGGAGTTACTCCTGTAACGAGCTTTAGAACAATGACTCCCAAGCTTGAAGGCTTTAGGGCATTAGGTGTAGAACACCCCCAAGAATTTACTAACTCGAGTAACAAAGGCCACGTAATTAAACTTAACTCAAACTATAGTTTTATTCATTACCAACGCATTAACTGTAATGCCCGTGAATTTTGAACGTCATTATTAATTAAATATAATTTTAATTTTAATGAGTTAACTTTGTGTTCTTACTTAAACCTTTGGGTGTATTGGTGGATTATGTGACTATGTGGTTTACTGATATAAATTTGTGTTAAGGGAATCACTAGTAGTATATTTAAACTAGTGAGCAAACCCTATGGCTTTATATCCATAAAGTTGACAAGGTATTTACTAAATTAAGTATTCAAGTAAATTGAATATAGTTAGTAAATAAAGTGTGTGGGTTAATTAATGAAAGTAGTTGTTAATGAGATATGGTCCAAATTGGATAATAATAATTAATAGTTAAGTTAGTAATTTATTTACTAATTGACTAAGTTACTTAATTAATGAACCTAGTCCAATCATTTATATTAATCATGGATTTTGGTATTAATTGGGTGGCTTATTAAATGAGCTATCATAGGGTTAAATTAAATGACCCAATATTGCATTAAATAGATTTAAATTTTTATTAGCCTAATCATTTAAATTGGAAGCCCAATGGTATTTAATGTGTGGTCCAAAACCTAGCCATTTGATAAATTAAATGTATAGCATTTGTTTATTAATTAAAGCTATTTGGGACAACTTCCTTCTTGGTCGTGCACTAGGAGAGAGGGGAGAGCAAGTTGATTTCAAATTTTACTTTAATTAAGTAGCTAGCTTGTCTTGGAAGTTGAAGTTGTAGACTTGATATCATAGCTTCCTATCATGTCAAGTAGCTTCCTATTATGTCATAGCTTCCTAAGATGTCAACTAGCCACCCTAGTGACACAAGGCTACTCACTAGCTCTATGATGACAAAAGGTAAAGGTTTCTTGCTATTATCCAATTAGTAAGCCTTTTATCCAAGGGACAACAAAGATATGGGGGATATTAGTAACTCTTACACAAAGGACAAGGTTGTCAAGCTCCCATTGGTGGAAAATCTAATTAGCACACTTAAAGATAAGATTAAGACTAAATGGAAGGGATAAGGTGAACTCTTATATCCAAGGGGCAAGAAAGATGTGGGGGATAATAGCATGAATTCTAATTTAGCATTATACTTGCAAGTATTCTATCCTTTTATTTCATTTCAAGTTCATTTCTTCTTTTCATCTCCTTCTTTCATTTCTCCCAAGCAAGAACATAGAGTAAGAGCTTAGAGAGGAAAAGAGAGTAAGATTAGCATAGTTCATGCATCTCAAGTTCATCACATACTTTGGTAGATCAAGGAGAGTAGCTACAAGATCAAGGTGAAACCCTAAACCATTTTCTTCTTTCTTACTTTGTTTTATTTTCATAGTTTTTGAGAGATTTTGTTCTAAGACTCAATAATCATTAGATCTTCATACTTCATGTATAGATCTAATCCTCTTGAGTGTTAGAATGGAGATTCAAAGGAAGAAAAGGAACTTATGTTCTTGAAAGGGTAAAAACCCTAGTTTTTCTTCATTTGGATCACCCATAACTTGAGATCTACAACTTGGATTTGTGATCCGTCAAAAGGGGGTGCTAGGTACATGAGTTAGCTAGTAAACCCAAGTGGTAGAACACAAATCCAATAATTTTTGAAGCCTTTGGGGCTATTTTCCCAAAACAGTCCAGCTATAAAACTTAAAGCTTTAAAACCTTAAAAGCTTGTTCTCCTCGTTTTTCCAAAGGTTGTTTCAGCCAATTATGGATCTTTTAAAAATCTAGGAAAAATCATAGAGGTACTTTAAGAAGTATCTACAAGTAGGAAAAAGAACGAACACGTTTCAATGTGTGGTTTTTGTGTAATGGCTTTTACCGTGAAGGACTCCTAAATATTCTTACCCGGATTACTCACTGTGTATACCTTGGAAAAATATGAAATTTTTACAGTATGTTTATATATATTATGAGAGTGTACTCTGACAATTGCAGAATTTTCTGAGCAAAACTCGATTTATGAAAAATGTAACAAGGTTTTGAGTACTTTAAGTATAGTAAATCAATTTCTAAAATTCCAAGAAAATTTGTGGATCATTGTTGGATCATATACTATCCAGATCCAGAGGATAATAATTTTCAGAACCTATTTGCTATTTTTCATAATAATGTTATAGTTATGGTTAAAAGAAAATAAATGGTTAAATGATGTCATAAATAAGGAAAATGTGATTTTTAAGCTTGGATACTCCTAATATTATATATTCTGACTATTGAGGGGTATTTTGGTAATATTTAATGAGAAATAATATTTATGACCTTTTATGGGTAGTAAAGGAGTTGTTTAATAAAGGGTAAAACAATTAGAATAAATTGTTTATTCTCCTAATAACTTATTAAAATATTACTATGATATTTGTAATATAAGAATTCGATATTTTTAAGTAAATAAAGAAAATATTAAGATTAAAACTTTATGGAAATATTATTGAATGGGTAATAATATTTGTTTTAAGCATTAATAAATGATTAAGATATTATTAAAATGGCTAATAATATTAGATTAAAATATTATTAATGATATGAGAATTAAAATATTATTAAGAGATTAATAATATTAGATTAAAGTATTATTGGAATGATTAAAATATTATAAAGATTTTAAAAATAATAGTACACGACTAAAAGTGTTAATAGTGGACAAATAAAACTAAGTGCGGAGTTATATCTTCGCAAGATTAATTATATTAAGTGTCTTATAGGATTTACGATAGTTTATTAACTTATGTGTGCTATGTGATTTGCTTAATTGTTAAATAAATAGCATAAGTAAGCGTATCGATATACAACTACGCAGTACTAATTAGTAGATCGACGTTATCAATGTTAGGTTCTTCAAGGTCAATTAGTTAAGGCTAGAATTATTTGTAGCTGAGCAGACAGGCAAGTTCCCTAACTCAAACTCGAGTTATGATTTTTGAAGCATGTTAGTGAATAATTATTGTTGATTATTCACATCTATACTGGTTATTGAGATTCGCACCTTGTGCAATTGAATTCCTATTCTATTATTATTGAATTGTGAATTAGATTAAAGTTCTTTCAAGCATGAACTATTTATAAGATAGATCTATGCTATTTGTATCAGCTAGATCAAGCATGTCTAAATTTGTGAAATCAAATGTATTTTAAAAGTTGTTCTTATTAATTTGCTATAGTAAGAACTCTTGGCTGAGAAAAGGATAAATTTGATTAAGGCATGATATCAATGCTGGTTTATTAAGTGTTTATGCATAAATCACGGGGTATGAAAGGCTGATCCCCTTGATTACCAAAACATATTAAGAGGTCCAGTTTAAATGCTGAGAACCTTGGCAAATGTCTATGGTTATTTTCAACCACTCAGTAACTGTCATTCAATTATTCGAATATTCAATTGTCGACTATTAATTCATGTTTCTTCACAATTTTATACTGATGTTGAACATTGAAATCGAAACTTCCTTCTATTCATGATATATCTGCCTTGTGTATAAACTTGCTAAGCAAATTAGTTGATTACCCTTGCTATATCATGATCTTTATTTCAGCTAAAGCAGAAACGTCTAAAGGGGACAAAGGAAAAGGGAAGGTGCAAGAGTAGTTGCCTGATATGGCTTATGTACTAGTTTATCTTAAATGTTATTTGGTTATGTGAACTCTTATTGTATTAAGGGTATGTTTTAAGTTAAGGTTAAAGAACCTTGGGACCATGATTGTAAGACTTTATTACTATTTCGATAGACATTGTATGTTTATTATTCCGCATTAGTTAGAAAGTATGTTTGTTGTTGAGTATCGTGAACACCGAATTCGAGGTTAGGAAACCCGGATTTGGGGGTGTCATAGGTTGGTATCAGAGCTATAGGTTATAACCCTTAGGAGAAAGAGTCCTTAGGCTATAACCTGAGAGAATGTAGAGGAATAGAAGGGGATAGAACTCATATAGAGTTATTTTTGGGTAGAAATTTATTATGATCTTAGAATTGAGGATTTGAATCATATGTTGGTGTTATTAAGCTTGTGGATAATTTGAGGAATATGTATTGATGAGATAATATAGTAAAATGAAGACCATTAAGTATGGGCGATCCATTGTAAACTAGAGTTATAGATATTCGAGGTAATTAGATTAATCATTTGATGATATTGATCAATTCTGTGGCTATTGATCAATTTTTGTGGCTATTCATTAGATAAGATATTGGAGTGATGTTGTATGGAGTTTCTTTGTGATGAAAAGAGGGTACCTTAGAATCTGTTGGAATAAGGTTTGCAAGAAGGAAATGATTGATTCGATAAATAATGAATATATCGATATTTTGAAGTGTTAGTTAAGTTATTAAGCTTTATTATGGAATGCCAGGTGAGACAAAGGTAATGGACTCATATAGAGTTGTTAAGCAAAAGTTGAGAGTATTGAGATGAATGATGTTATATGCAAAAAAAAAAAAATTTAAGAATGACTGATGGCAATTTAGATTGTTTTGATGATTAGAAAGGAGAGACAATGGAGAGATTATAAGAAATGAACCAAGGGTAGATTTAGTGTCTGATCTGGAAAAAGTATCTAGAGATAGAACTGAATGATGAGATAATGGAAATCCCTAAGGAGGATCAATTGGAGCCCGATATAAAGAATAGATAGAGGAAATGAAAGAAAGAAAGGTTAAGTCTGAGAGTTATAAGACCTTTGTGAGTCGTAATGAATGAAGAATAGTGGTCAATATATATGTACTAGTATATCTATGCATGTAAGAAATGTGAATCTCAGTTTTTGTATAGCTAGCAATATATCTGTTGTAAGTCCCAACTTTATGTAAGTTGTGGAGTAGTTATGTGAATCCCATCTTATTGCTAGTAACAGATGGATACGTGGATATCAGGAATGTTATATGATGTAAGTAGTACGAGGTACTAAGATGAGCTTATTAGTATTTACTAAAGGTGCCTTGAGTTGATATGATGATGATACATCCCCACTTTTTAGATCTAGGGGAATGCAGTTCTTATTAATCCCATATTTTGTGTCTTAATGGGATAGTTAACATTTATAGGAATATGCCGGAATTATAAGTGTTTGACACACTAAGGGGTGTATGAATATAAATGTGGTATTATTATTACATGATTGATTGTGATCGATTTGTGCCTTGACTCTTAAATGATAACATCAGTAGAATTTTGCACGATGTGTAACACAAGAAGGATTTATGTAAGGTTTTGTTTAGAACAAACAATGCCGTCAAGGAGACAACCCCGATACACGAGGGTGGAAGAGTCAGTGAATAATGAGGAGGGTCAGACTGACCCCAAGAGGACCTTTGCGAACTTGTTAGAGGAAACGATGCAAGGCAGACCAGCCATTGCATTTGTTCGGCCATGAAGTCATATGGCGAACTTTACGGGTTTCAAATTACTAGGACCACCGGAGTTTCATGGGAATACGGATTCGAGTGAAGCCCAGACATGGGTAGAAGAAATGGAGAAAGTTTTCAAGGTCGCAAGAGTGACCGAGGAACACAAGACTCCGTTTGCCACTTTCATGAGGAAGGGTGAGTCAAATTACTGGTGGAAGGCGAATAGAAGCCGAGTTGGGGAAGGCACAACTGTGTGGACTCGTTTTAAGGAGCTGTTTTTTGAAAAATTACTTTCTAAAAAGCACGCAGGCAAGTATGGAGATAAAGTTCTTGGAACTGAAGTAAGATGATATGTCAGTAGCAGAGCACGCAACGAAGTTTAACGAACTAGCTAGGTTTGCTCTACACCAAGTGGATACCGGAGCTAGGCGAGCAAAGAGATTTGAACAAGGGTTGAAGCCCTGGGCGTATAGTAAGGTTGTGGTTTTGCAGATCAACACATTTCCTACATTACTTAAGGAAGTAATCGTTGCCGAGGAGGAAATGAAGCGTTGACAAAGCACAACCAAGATCAGAAAAGCCATGATGGTCACAAGGAAGGTAGCCGTGGGGGAAGTAACCTGAATAAAAGGAAAGGGATCGATAGCCAATCTTGCAGAGGCAACAAGTCTAGCGGAGAGGTTAAGAAGAGTATATTCGTCCGAGTGTATCTCTGTAGGGAGCGCGAGTTCTGTTCGTAAAGAAGAAGGATGGATCGTTAAGGCTCAGTATCGACTGCAGGGAATTGAACAAGGTTACGATTAAGAACAAGTATTCGCTGCCCATAATTGATGATTTGTTTGATCAATTGAAGGGAGAAAAATACTTTTCAAAAATTGACTTGAGAACGGGATATCACCAACTAAAGGTGAGGCGGGAGGATATTCCAAAGACAACATTCAAAACTCGATATGGGCACTTTGAGTTTTTGGTGATGTCGTTTGGGCTGACAAATGCGCCAGCAACATTCATGGATATGATGAACAGGGTGTTCAAGCAGTACTTAGACAAGTTCGTGGTAGTATTCATCGATGACATCTTGGTGTATTCAGTGACAGAGGAAGAACATGTTGAACATCTAAGGATTGCTTTGGAGGCATTAAGAAGGGAGAAGTTGTACGCGAAGTTTTCAAAGTGCGAATTTTGGTTGCAAAGAGTGCAGTTTCTTGGACACGTCATTGACAGGAATGACGTTTCGGTAGACCCGGCAAGGGTGGAAGCCATTATCAATTAGGAGCAGCCGAAGACGCCAACGGAGATCAGGAGTTTCCTAGGATTAGCGGGATACTATAGGAGATTCATCCAGGATTTCTCGAAGATAACATCACCGTTGACCAATCTAACCAGAAAGACGGTAAAGTTTGTTTAGACAGAAAAGTGCGAGAAAAGTTTCATGGAGCTAAAGAAGAGACTTAGCCAAGCACCAGTGTTGGCTTTACCGGACGACACTGGAGGTTTTGTTGTATACAGTAATGCGTCACACAAAGGCCTTGGTTGTGTACTAATGCAGCATGGCAAGGTCATTACGCTTCACGTCAGCTAAAGGACTATGAGAAGGGATACCCGACTCATGATCTGGAGTTAGCAGCAGTAGTGTTCGCCTTGAAAATTTGGAGGCACTACTTATATGGGGCGAGGTGCAAGATATATACAGATCATAAAAGTCTGAAATATATCTTCACTCAGAAGAAGCTGAATATGAGGCAGCGCCGATGGTTAGAATTGATCAAGGATTACGACTATGAGATTTTGTACCACCCGGGCAAAGTAAATGTAGTGGCAGATGCCCTGAGCAGGAAAGGCAGAGAGAAATTAATGAGGCTCATAACTCAGGCAGAGTTGATAAAGGAGTTCGAACGTCTGGAATTAGAGGTTAAGTATCCGATGGAGACGGACGGGAAATTGTTTACAGTGACAGTGAGCCCGACCCTATTGGATCAAATTAAGGAGGCTCAAGAAAAGGATGAGGATTGTGATTCAATAAAGAAACGAATTGCCGAAGGCGAGGAGCTTAAGTATAAGATTGATAGCACTGGGTTGCTAAGGTTTGAAGGGAGAGTCTGGGTACCGTTGGATCTGGAATTGAGGGAAGAAATCCTTCAGGAAGCTCACAGCACGAAGTACTCAGTACATCCCGGGAGCACAAAGATGTACCAGGATTTGCGACGAAATTTTTGGTGGCCGAATATGAAACGAGAAGTGGCAGAGTGCGTCAGCCGATGTCTGACATGCCAGCGGATTAAAGCAGAGCACCAATGACCGAGCGGACTACTTCAACTACTAAAGATTCCGGAGTGGAAGTGGGAGCACATCACAATGGACTTTGTGGTGGGACTGCCACCAACTCATAAGGGTTTAGACGCCATCTGGGTAATTGTGGATCATCTAACCAAGTCTGCTCATTTTTTGTCAATCAAGATACGGTACAATTTGGAGCAATTAGCAAAGCTTTATATGAAAGAGATAGTGTCACGACATGGAGTGTCGGTATCAATTGTATCTGACAGAGATCCGCGCTTCACGTCAAATGTTTGGAAAAGTCTGCAGGCAAGAATGAGGATGCAGTTGAGGTTGAGTACAGCGTATCATCCTCAAACCGACGGCCAGAGCGAGCGAACGATTCAGACCTTAGAAGATATGCTTCGGGCAGTCGTGATGGATTTAAAGGGCAGCTGGGATGACCATTTGCCAGTGGTGGAGTTTGCTTACAACAATAGCTATCATGCCAGTATCGGCATGCCACCGTACGAAGCGCTATATGGAAGGAAATGTCGAACCCCGATGTGTTGGGACGAGGTTAGGGACGAAGGTTGCTGGGACCAGAAATGGTGCAGCAGACTACAGACATCGTGCGGCTGATCAGAAACCGTCTGGTAGCAGCTCAAGATCGCCAGAAGAAATATGCCGACTTACATCGTCAGAATCGGGACTTTGAAGTTGGTAGCTTTGTATTTTTGAAGGTATCCCCTTGGAAAGAAAAGATCCGATTTGGGAAGAAGGGCAAATTGAGCCCTAGGTTCATAGGACCGTTCGAGATTTTAAGGCGAATCGGAGAGGTGGCGTACGAGGTAGCGTTACCTCCTGAACTTGAGCACATTCACAACGTGTTTCATGTGTCAGTGTTACGGCCGTATAAACCGGGCTATAAGCACGTTATCTCCTATGAACCAATCCAAGTCGAGAAGGACTTAACGTACGAGGAAATTCCTGTCCAGATACTCGATAGGAAGGAACAGAAGCTGAGGAACAAGACCATCCATTCCGTCAAGGTTCTCTGGAGGAATCACGCAGTCGAAGAAGCTACGTGGGAACTCGAAGAGAAAATGAAAGCGAATTATCCGTTTTTATTTGAGTAACCCTATTTTTACAATTCCGAGGACGGAATTTTTATAAGGGGGGAGGGATGTAATGCCCGTGAATTTTGAACGTCATTATTAATTAAATATAATTTTAATTTTAATGAGTTAACTTTGTGTTCTTACTTAAACCTTTGGGTGTATTGGTGGATTATGTGACTATGTGGTTTACTGATATAAATTTGTGTTAAGGGAATCACTAGTAGTATATTTAAACTAGTGAGCAAACCCTATGGCTTTATATCCATAAAGTTGACAAGGTATTTACTATATTAAGTATTCAAGTAAATTGAATATAGTTAGTAAATAAAGTGTGTGGGTTAATTAATGAAAGTAGTTGTTAATGAGATATGGTCCAAATTGGATAATAATAATTAATAGTTAAGTTAGTAATTTATTTACTAATTGACTAAGTTACTTAATTAATGAACCTAGTCCAATCATTTATATTAATCATGGATTTAGGTATTAATTGTGTGGCTTATTAAATGAGCTATCATGGGGTTAAATTAAATGACCCAATATTGCATTAAATAGATTTGAATTTTTATTAGCCTAATCATTTAAATTGGAAGCCCAATGGTATTTAATGTGTGGTCCAAAACCTCGCCATTTGATAAATTAAATATATAGCATTTGTTTATTAATTAAAGCTATTTGGGATAACATTTTTGGGACAACTTCCTTCTTGGTCGTGCACTAGGAGAGAGGGGAGAGCAAGTTGATTTCAAATTTTACTTTAATTAAGTAGCTAGCTTGTCTTGAAAGTTGAAGTTGTAGACTTGATATCATAGCTTCCTATCATGTCAAGTAGCTTCCTATTATGTCATAGCTTCCTAAGATGTCAACTAGCCACCCTAGTGACACAAGGCTACTCACTAGCTCCATGATGACAAAAGGTAAAGGTTTCTTGCTATTATCCAATTAGTAAGCCTTTTATCCAAGGGACAACAAAGATATGGAGGATATTAGTAACTCTTACACAAAGGACAAGGTTGTCAAGCTCCCATTGGTGGAAAATCTAATTAGCACACTTAAAGATAAGATTAAGACTAAATGGAAGGGATAAGGTGAACTCTTATATCCAAGGGGCAAGAAAGATGTGGGGGATAATAGCATGAATTCTAATTTAGCATTATACTTGCAAGTATTCTATCCTTTTATTTCATTTCAAGTTCATTTCTTCTTTTCATCTCCTTCTTTCATTTCTCCCAAGCAAGAACATAGAGTAAGAGCTTAGAGAGAAAAAGAGAGTGAGATTAGCATAGTTCATGCATCCCAAGTTCATCACATACTTTGGTAGATCAAGGAGAGTAGCTATAAGATCAAGGTGAAACCCTAAACCATTTTCTTCTTTCTTACTTTGTTTTATTTTCATAGTTTTTGAGAGATTTTGTTCTAAGACTCAAGAATCATTAGATCTTCATACTTCATGTATAGATCTAATCCTCTTGAGTGTTAGAATGGAGATTCAAAGGAAGAAAAGAAACTTATGTTCTTAAAGGTTAAAAACCCTAGTTTTTCTTCATTTGGATCACCCATAACTTGAGATCTACAACTTGGATTTGTGATCCGTCAAAAGGGGGTGCTAGGTGCATGAGTTAGCTAGTAAACCCAAGTGGTAGAACACAAATCCAATAATTTTTGAAGCCTCGGGGGCTATTTTCCCAAAACAGTCCAGCTATAAAACTTAAAGCTTTAAAACTTTAAAAGCTTGCTGTCCTCATTTTTCCAAAGGTTGTTTTGGCCAGTTATGGATCTTTTAAAAATCTAGAAAAAATCATAGAGGTACCTTAAGAAGTTATCTACAAGTAGGAAAAAGAACGAACACGTTTCGATATGTGGTTTTTGTGTAATGGCTTTTACCGTGAAGGACTCCTAAATATTCTTACCCGGATTCCTCACTGTGTATACCTTGGAAAAATATGAAATTTTTACAGTATGTTTATATATATTATGAGAGTGTACTATGAAAATTTCAAAATTTTCTGAGCAAAACTCGATTTATGAAAAATGTAACAAGATTCAGAGGTTTTGAGTACTTTAAGTATAGTAAATCACTTTCTAAAATTCCAGGAAAATTTGTGGATCATTATTGGATCATATACTATCCAGATCCAGAGGATAATAATTTTCAAAACCTATTTGCTATTTTTCATAATAATTTTATAGTTATGGTTAAAAGAAAATAAATGGTTAAATGATGTCATAAATAAGGAAAATGTGATTTTTAAGCTTGGATACTCCTAATATTATATATTCTGACTATTGAGGGGTATTTTGGTAATATTTAATGAGAAATAATATTTATGACCTTTTATGGGTAGTAAAGGAGTTGTTTAATAAAGGGTAAAACAATTAGAATAAATTGTTTATTCTCCTAATAACTTATTAAAATATTACTATGATATTTGTAATATAAGAATTCGATATTTTTAAGTAAACAAAGAAATATTAAGATTAAAACTTTATGGAAATATTATTGAATGGGTAATAATATTTGTTTTAAGCATTAATAAATGATTAAGATATTATTAAAATGGCTAATGATATTAGATTAAAATATTATTAATGATATGAGAATTAAAATATTATTAAGAGATTAATAATATTAGATTAAAGTATTATTGGATGATTAAAATATTATTAAGATGTTAATAATATTAGTAAACGAATAAAAGTGTTATTAGTGGACTAATAATACTAAGAGGTGAATTAAATATTATCAAGATTAATTATATTAAGTGTCTTATAGGATTTACGATAGTTGATTAACTTATGTGTGCTATGTGATTTGCTTAATTGTTAAATAAATAGCATAAGTAAGCGTATCGATATACAACTACACAGTACTAATTAGTAGATCGACGTTATCAATGTTAGGTTCTTCAAGGTCAATTAGTTAAGGCTAGAATTATTTGTAGCTGAGCAGACAGGCAAGTTCCCTAACTCAAACTCGAGTTATGATTTTTGAAGCATGTTAGTGAATAATTATTGTTGATTATTCACATCTATACTGGTTATTGAGATTCGCACCTTGTGCAATTGAATTCCTATTCTATTATTATTGAATTGTGAATTAGATTAAAGTTCTTTCAAGCATGAACTATTTATAAGATAGATCTATGCTATTTGTATCAGCTAGATCAAGCATGTCTAAATTTGTGAAATCAAATGTATTTTAAAAGCTGTTCTTATTAATTTGCTATAGTAAGAACTCTTGGCTGAGAAAAGGATAAATTTGATTAAGGCATGATATCAATGCTGGTTTATTAAGTGTTTATGCATAAATCACGGGGTATGAAAGGCTGATCCCCTTGATTACCAAAACATATTAAGAGGTCCAGTTTAAATGCTGAGAACCTTGGCAAATGTCTATGGTTATTTTCAACCACTCAGTAACTGTCATTCAATTATTCGAATATTCAATTGTCGACTATTAATTCATGTTTCTTCACAATTTTATACTGATGTTGAACATTGAAAGCGAAACTTCCTTCTATTCATGATATATCTGCCTTGTGTATAAACTTGCTAAGCAAATTAGTTGATTACCCTTACTATATCATGATCTTTATTTCAGCTAAGGCAGAAACGTCTAAAGGGGACAAAGGAAAAGGGAAGGTGCAAGAGTAGTTGTCTGATATGGCTTATGTACTAGTTTATCTTAAATGTTATTTGGTTATGTGAACTCTTATTGTATTAAGGGTATGTTTTAAGTTAAGGTTAAAGAACCTTGGGACCATGATTGTAAGATTTTATTACTATTTCGATAGACATTGTATGTTTATTATTCCGCATTAGCTAGAAAGTATGTTTGTTGTTGAGTATCGTGAACACCGAATTCGAGGTTAGGAAACCCAGATTTGGGGGTGTCACATTAACCTAATCTCAAGAATGACCGTGTAGTGCCTGAATATCTTTGGCTCTTCAGAGTTACCCATGTAACGAGTGTTTGATCAAGGACTCCCAAGTCAGATGACTTTAGGGCAATAGGTGTGAAAACACCCCAAAGGATCTACTAACTCAAGTAACAAAGGCCACGTAAATAGGCATGGTCAACTGGGGATTAGTGTTAATTAATGTCTCTTTCTTTTTTTTGTCTCTTTATATATATATATATATATATATATATATATATATATATATACATATATAATCAAACCTGCCTAAGAATCTGTATCTTACAATCATTGATTCACTTACGATAGAACGAGATAATCATAACAATTTCCATAGCAATTAACTACATAGGCTTGGTCAAAATAAAAATAGTTCTAATAGTTGGTATGTGCTCAATAGGATAGATAGGATCAACAGCAGTGCTAACTAAACAAAATGATCTAAGACTCTATCTCTAAATGTTTAACATCATTGACAAACAATACTTCAATCATATCACTGGCCATAATCAAAAAATTTCTTTTCTTTTACCCCAGGATAACTACAGCTCAAAATAGGGTAATAAAAACTTGTGAAAGCCCCAAAAGATGGGTAAAAACCAAAACTGAAAGAAAACCAAAGGTTGCTCATGCATTCATAAATTCATGCAGATAAAACCAAAATTAGGCATCCATATATAATAAACCGTAAGATAAAAATAAACCAAAATATGCAGTTCCAACATGCTACCAAAGTCCAAAATAAACTACCAAACTACTGCAGTTCAAACATGCCACAACTTATATATAAATAATAAAAAGGAATCTGCTAAAAACTCCCCCAGACTAGAACTGGCCAATGCCCTCATTGGCTGGAATGTGTTGTAGAAGTTCAGGCTGCACCCACATCGTCTGCATTATCGCCCTCTCCATCATCATCATCCCCCTCATCATCCTCAGCCTGATCGCCCTCTGCTGGAGATGGAGACGGGTACGGTGGAAAGACAGGAAGCTCTGGAAACTGATACGGCATAGAGTCCACATGTTCTCCACCCGAGGCTGCATAGCTGGCCACCGTGTTGGCGAACTCGGCATGATACTGTGCAAAACTATTCTGCCTCTGAGCAATGGTATCTATCCTGCGGCTGAAAGAGCCCATCCTGCTGTTGACCGTGTCGATTTTTTGATGCATGAGGTCCATTGAAACCATCAGCGCTGCCACTGGACTGGCAGAAGTGGAACCAGGCTCTAGAGTCTGGGTAGAAGTCTCACCCTCTATCGTAAAGGGCGAATCAGGACCTAGCAGGTACCCCTCTCCATACTCATGAGAAATGCCCCTAGCCTATACATTAAACCTCTTGATGACACTGTGATCAATAACTGACATGGGCACCTGTGTTGGGTCATCTGGTCCCCACTAAACTTTGGCCCGCTTGTAGAGACGGGTGATGAGAGACGGGTGCGGGAGGCCTGAACCAATGTTACTCTTAATTGCCTTTCTAATGGACTCTTGTATGATCACCCCAATATCGGCGTCCAACCAAGTGATGATGACAAACAGAAGGACAGCCCGCTCTCGGGTGACATCGCTGAGGTGACGCGTAGGCATGATGTTGGAGCAGATAAAAGCATACCATGCTTTCCCATAGCGACTGAGGGCTGGCTGTGGGAAACTTGTCTTTTCCTCCTTAAACTCATTAACCTTCCAGGCTGTGCCGGGCTGGCAGAGCCGCGCAATGATCTTATCTTGGCTGTAACTGCGGTAGCCCCGCTCTTGGAAGTCCTTGCCATTGTAGTTGGGCATGTCAAACACAGAATTTATGGTCTTACTATCATACTTTACCAATTTGCCCCGGTCAGTGACCTCTGCTGGCCTCTCAGCACTGGCGTTAGCATAAAACTCCCGCACGACTGAAATTACCGCAGATTCGGGTGGCTTGGTGAAGTGGACCCGTTTCTTCTTCAAAATCATCTCTGTTAATTTTTCGTCCAAATTCTAATCAGGCCTAAACCCACGCTCAGGCACAAGGTTTCTTTTAGTAAAGGATTTGTTGTATTAATTCCAAGCCTCAAGACTAATGAACTTTGTTTGGTCCTATTGTGGGGCCGATGAGGAGAAACCTTCTATGCTAAGGCATTGACGTTTTGGAGCCATGACAAGAATTAAGCACAAACACAAGCATCAATGAAATCAAATGCCCAATAATAGTGCCACAAGTACCCCGATGCAAGCTAATCACAAGCCACAATCTCACACTGGTTAATGCAGAATTCAGCCCCAATGTCAGCCAAAATCAGTGTCAATGTAAAGCTAATTCAATGGTCAAGCTATTCAAAATCCAAATTGAGTCCAAACTAAACCAAGATGCTACTCAGGCAAATTATCAAACAGGTGGTGTGCGTCGCCCAAAACTAACTCAAAACTGCCAGTGTAAGAACTCAATACCCCACTAACTTGTGGTCACAGTAGTTTTAAATAGCCCAAGATGGAATCCAAACACAAATCAACGGCAATAATCACTCTAGTTCTTATAACCACAACGAATGAAATCAAACTCTACAATTCAGAACAGAAATTGAAATCTTACTTGGTGAAAATTGGAGAAATCCCTAGATTTGTGGTGATGAATCCCCAAAAGCACACCAAAATCACGAACTTAGTGAGTGAGGGCTTAGGATTTCGGCTACTGCAAGGTAGGATTTGTGTTTGATTAGGAACTTGTTTGATTAAGGCACGGCTATGAAATCCATTGTTGGTTTGATGAGGTGGGATGCCGAGCATTCAGGGTGTTTTAAAAACTAAAATTTGGCATTGGCGCTGCGGCGTGAAGAATGTTATGTAAACTCACGTTGCGGCGTGAGACAGCACTACTCAAAATAACGGCTCAATGCGGCGTGAGTTGAAGGCAAAAATGGGCACGCTGCAGCGTAACTCTCCAGTGTGTTCTCCCTTGGTGCCGCTGCAGCATGGATTGGCGCCACTGCAGTGTGGACTCCTGGTAGGGTATGGCTCGATGCTCGTGCTGCGGCGTGACATTGTAGCTTTAGCCTCACGCTGTGGCGTGAGTCCCAGCTTGGCAAAAAAATAATGCAGTTTTCCTGCATCAGCACAAAGGCTACTGGTTAGCAATTCCCACCAAAAATGTCTAGACTAAACTAGTATGCCAAATCATAGAGCTCATGGACCCTAAGGATTCGAACATAAAATAACCATGATTCTACACTAGTACATATGCAAGATATACATGGACCCAAAATTTTCCTAATCATTAAACTGTACTATAATACTATTCACACTCGTAAACATGCAACAACGGTTAAAAACATGCTGACTATACAACCACAACATTAAACACATGCGAGACTACATACTACAGAAATCAATCTAATTTCTATAAAAACTGAAAACACACTTAAACTAACATAAACACCACTAGTGGCTACACTAACTTTAAAACATAAACAATAAAACTATAAAAATGAAGTAGAAAGCTAAAAAGGGTAGAAATCGATACTGGGGTGGGGTTGCCTCCCCACTAAGCGCTTGTTTTATAGTCGTTGGCTTGACTATCCGCCCGGTTCATATCGGGTCACCAAGGGTAATTGAAGTCATTTGGCGGTCGACTTCACCGCCCCAATAATGCTTCAGACGTTGACCATTCACCTTGAATGTTCTGTCAGAGCTAGGATCCTCCCCCTCAATTGCACCATGAGGATACCCCCTAGCTATTGTGAAAGGCCCTGACCATCGGGACTTCAATTTCCCAGGAAATAACTTCATACGGGAGCTAAAATGGAGCACTTTCTGCCCCGGTTCAAAATCTCTTACTACAATCTTCTTGTCATGCCACCGCTTTGTCTTCTCCTTGTATAACTTAGCGTTTTCATACGCTTGGAGATGGAACTCGTCCGACGCATTCAGTTGTAGCAGCCTTTTCTCACCCGCTTCATCCATATCAAAGTTTAGCTTTCGAATTGCCCAATAAGCACTGTGCTCCAACTCGACTGGAGGATGACATGCCTTTCCATATACAAGCCTATACGGAGACATTCTGATAGGTGTTTTGTAGGCAGTGCGGTACGCCCACAATCCATCATCTAGCTTTTTGGACCAGTCCTTGCAGTTAGGGTTCACTATCTTTTCCAAGATCCGCTTGACCTCCCTATTAGACACCTCTGCTTGACCACTAGTTTGCGGGTGGTAAGTGGTGGCAATCTTATAGGAAACCCCATATTTGGCAAGAAGGGCTTCAAAGTACTTGTTGCAGAAGTGCGTGCCCTCATCACTAATGATGGCTCGAGGTGTGCCAAACGGAGTAAAAATGTTTTTTCTCAGAAAGTTTAGCACAACCTTAGCATCGTTAGTAGGCAGAGCTACAACTTCCACCCACTTAGAGACATAGTCCACAACGACTAGAATGTATAGGTTATTGTAGGAGGACGGGAATGGGCCCATGAAGTCTATTCCATAGACATCAAATAACTCAACCTCAAGGATGCTCTGCAGTGGCATTTCATGCCTCCTTGAAATGGTTCCTACCCTTTGGCAATTATCGCACCGCGATACATAGGAATGAGCGTCCTTAAATAGGGTTGGCCAGTAGAAACCTGATTGAAGCACTTTTACTGTAGTTCATTGCCCCCCAAAGTGCCCTCCATAGTTAAATGAATGACAATGGTGGAGCACACCCTCAATCTCTCCTTCAGATAGACACCGTCTCAAAATCTAGTCTGCACATAATTTGAACAAGAACGGCTCGTCCCAGAGATATTGCCTAACATCATGCAGGAATTTCTTCCTCTACTGATAGTTCATGTCAGGTGGTAGCACATTACAAGCAACATAATTAGCAAAATCTGCAAACCATGGTGCTACACTCTTGACCTTATATAACTGTTCATCCGGGAAGAAATCATCGATATCTGGCTCATTTTCTTTCGAGTTATTTGGATTCTCCAATCTCGATAGGTGATCCGCAACTTGGTTTTCAGTTCCCTTTTTATCATGAATCTCCAAATCGAATTCTTGGAGGAGAAGGACCCATCTAATCAACCTCAGTTTTGCATCTTTCTTAGAGATTAGATATTTGATCGCCGAATGGTCAGTATAAACAATGACTTTAGTTCCGATGAGATATGGCCGGAACTTATCAAAGGCATATACTACTGCCAGAAGCTCTTTCTCAGTAGTTGTGTAATTAAGCTGAGCATCTGTCAAGGTTTTACTGGCGTAGTATATAGTGTGAAACACCTTATTTCTCCGTTGTCCCAACACTGCCCCAATAGCATAGTCGCTGGCATCGCACATGAGTTCAAAAGGCAATGTCCAGTCAGGAACCACTACAATAAGAGCTGAGACGAGTCTCTTTTTCAACAGATTAAAAGCTTCTAGGCAGGCCCCATCAATCTTGAAAGGCATGTCCTTTTCCAATAGGCTACACAACGGCTTTGTAATTTTAGAGAAGTCCTTGATGAACCTCCTGTAAAATCCTACATGCCCCAGAAAACTTCTAACTCCTTTCACTGATGAATGCGGTGGAAGATTATCAATAATATCAATTTTTTCTCTGTCAACTTCAATCCCACTAGTAGACACTCTATGCCCCAGAATAATCTCTTCTCTTACCATGAAGTGGCATTTCTCCCAATTTAGGACCAGGTTCGTCTCAACACATCTTTTCAGAACTGCAGTCAAATTTTGTAGACATGCTTTAAAAGAACTCCCAAAAACAGAGAAATCATCCATAAACACCTCAAGCGTCTGTTCCACCATATCAGAAAAGATAGACATCATGCCACGCTGAAATGTTACAGGAGCATTACATAACCTGAAGGACATTTTTCGGAAGGCAAAGGTCCCATATGGACATGTAAACGTTGTTTTCTCCTGATCATCGGGTGCTATAGCAATTTGATTGTACCCCGAGTATCTATCCAGAAGACAATAGAATTCATGCCCAGCGAGTTTATCAAGCATTTGGTCAATAAATGGTAGAAAAAAGTGATCCTTGCAAGTGGACTTGTTTAGTTTCCTATAGTCCATACATACCCTCCATCCAGTCACAGTCCGTGTTGGGATAAGCTCATTATTCTCGTTAGACACCACTGTCATGCCGCCCTTTTTTGGCACACATTGTATTGGACTAACCTATGGATTATCAGATATGGGGTAGATAATGCCCGCATCCAGTAACTTAATAATTTCAGTTTTGACAACCTCCTTCATGATGGGGTTCAACCGCCTCTGATGCTCAATAGAAGGTTTAGCCCCCTCCTCAAGGATGATTTTGTGCATACATAAAGAGGGACTGATGCCCTTTATATCTGAGATAGACCACCCTAAAGTTATTTTATATGCCTTGAGGACTACAAAGAGCTTCTCCTCCTGTGCCTCATCTAGTGATGCAGAAACTATAACTAGCAAGGTAGAAGCATCACCTAGATAGGCATACCGCAAGTGGCTTGGCAAGCGCTTAAGATCAAGCTCAGGTGGTTCTATAACTGAAGGGTGTGACTGGGACGTGGATGCTTCATGCTCATTCAAAGATTCAAATTATCGCTTGAACATATTTGATCTTGGGGCTGCTTCCAACCACTGAACATGTTCGAGATGAGAGGGATCCTCTATATTATATGATCCAATCAAAGTGGCCTCAAGCGAGTTAGGAAAGCAATTTTCATAGAATACTTCTCACACAACTTCGTCAATCACATCGACTCGGAAGCAATCATCAGAGACACTAGGATACTTCATAGACTTAAAGACATTGAACGTTACTTCCTGGTCTTGTACTCTCATTGTGAGTTCTCCCTTCTGTACATCTACCAATATCCTACCTGTTGCTAGGAATGGTCTGCCCAAGATGATAGGGACCTCCCTATCCTCCTCGCAATCCAGAATAATAAAATCAGCAGGGAAGATGAACTTGTCCACCTTAACTAGCACATCTTCCACTATTCCCTTTGAATAAGTAATGGATCTATCGGTCAGCTGCAGAGTCACACTGGTAGGCTTTACCTCATTTAGCCCCAACTTCTTGTAGATAGAAAGGGGCATCAAATTGATGCTAGCTCCTAAGTCACATAGGGCTTTTCCGATAAACTGATCCCTAATAGTGCATGGTATAGTGAAACTCCCAGGGTCTTTCAACTTGGCTGGAAGCTTGCTCTGAAGGATTGCACTACAATCTTCAGTAAGTGTCACTGTCTCATAGTCCCCTATTTTCCTCTTCTTGGACAAGATATCCTTCATGAATTTCACATAGCTGGGCATTTGCTCCAGCGCCTCCGCAAACGGGATGTTGATGTGAAGTCTCTTGAAAATTTCTAAGAACTTGGAGAACTATTTCTCAAGCTTCTGTTTCTGAAGGCGTTGGGGAAATGGTAGTTGTTGGACTACAGGACTTGGCTTACTAACAGTTGGGGCTGGTATTGTGGATTTCTTTTGTACATTCTCTTCTCCCCTAGACTTGTCACAATTTAGTTCCACATTGCTTTCCTTCTCAACAACTTCCTGATGCACTATTGAGGTTTCTCCTCCAGTTTCGTTCAATATTGTGTCACTCTGAAGGGTGACTGCTTTGCATTGCTCCTTGCCCTTCCATTTTAGGTTGACATCCGTGTCACTTGGCAAAGTGCCCAAAGGACGGCTATTCAAAGTAGTTGCTAACTGTCCCAATTGGACTTCTAGATTCCGGATCGCTGCCTCTTGATTGAGGCTCCTTGTTTCATTCTGAGCAATATATCTCGAGAGGAGATCTTCCACACTAGGTTTCCTGTCCTGTGGAGGTGGCGGTGGGTAAGATCCTTGAGGATGCTGTTGATTCTGAGATTGAAACCCAAAAGGATGTGAATATGGTTGCCTGGTGGTAGAGGGTTGGGCATAGTTGCTGTTATTGTTACTCCATGAGAGATTTGGGTGATTTCTCAGTCCAGGTTGGTAGTGTGTGGGGAGATTGGAATTCTGTTGTCGCCCGTAGTTAGAGACATACTGAACTAATCCCAAGCTAATGGGACACTGTTCAGTCGGGTGACTTCTCGCACACAATTCACATGGCACAATGACACTCTGCACCAGCTGCTTCCCCATGGCATAAATTTTCTTAGCAAGGCTATCAACATGTGCAGATAATGCAGTTATTGTGTCTACCTCATACATACCGACAACTTTACTCAGCATTTTCCTCTCCGTTGGCCATTGATAATTATTTGCTGCCATAGTTTCCAATAGCTCATAAGCTTCGTCATACGTCCTTCCCATAAATGCTCCTCTAGATGCAGTATCAATACTTGATCTGGTATGCCCTGATACCCCATTGTAGAAAGTCTCCACTAATACCCAATTCGGTAGGCTGTGGTAAGGACACTTTCTTAACAGATCCTTGTATCTTTCCTATTCTTCATAAAGAGTCTCAGCATCTAATTGTGAGAAAGACATGATGTTATTTCTGAGCTTGGCAGTTTTCGCTGGCGGGAAGAACTTTGCCACGAATTTTTGGGCCAAATCAGCCCATGTGGTAATTGAGCCCGAGGGAAACGAGTGCAACTAACTCTTAGCCTTATCCCGTAGGGTAAAAGGAAACAGTCTGAGCCTGATTGCATCTTTGGTCACTTTGTTGTATCTGAAGGTGTCACAGATCTCCACAATGTTGACTACATGATCATTAGGGTCATCATTTGGCATCTCCCCAAACTGTAAATTGTTTTGGATCATTTGAATCGTGCCTAGCTTAATTTCAAAGCTATTTGCTTCAATAGCGGGCCTTTGTATACTGGCATGTAAATCTGTGACACACGGCATTGCATACTCCCGTAGAGATTTCTGAATTTCCTCGGCCATTATAGCTGGAGTAGGTATTTCCCTAGCTCTCTCTCTTCTCAGTCGTCTGTCCACCTCAGGGTCAAGAGGTAATAAATCTTGATTCCTGCGAGGTGGCATACACAGTCTAAAGTACCTGAGAGGAAGATTAAACAGATAAATCGGTTTAAATTAAGATCGTTTTGAATTAGTATTAATATTGAAAGACAAATAATACTAAGTCCCCGGCAACGGCGCCAAAAACTTGTTGGTCGATTTCACGATTAATAAAACACGCACAAGTATACGCGGTCTAACAAGTAATATAGATAAAGTAGAGTGTCGAACCCACGAGGACAAAGTACTAAATATTCGCTCAAGTATTAAAATGTGCCTCTACGATCTTATCTAAACAATTGAATAAGAGTTGTGTGCTTTAAACTATAAGGTAAATGCAGTGAAATAGGGAAGCGAGTTGTAACAAAGATGACAAGCTAGGATTATAACTCCCCTAATGCCTCACCTAAGATTCCTAACTCTCCATTTAAGTAACACATCACAAGAATGGTCAACCTAGAACACAAGGTACACATAAGTCTCTTCCGATGGTCAAATGCATACCCCTTAGCTACATAAATCACAATATTCCTATGGTGAAAATAACTAGACTAAGGGCATTAATATTAATCTCAATGGTTACACAAGGCAAATAGACATATTCCTATACTATCATGCAATTTATGCACTCATTCCCTTGGGCAATGGTCATAACAAGTGTTGTTGTACTTAAGGAAAGGTATAACATCAATTTTCCAATATCAATTAATACCTAAATCAATTCCTATATCAAGCAATTAATACATAAGCATGAAATATAACAATCCATTCAGAACATGATTCATTATATAAATATGAGAGAAATTCATATTAAGCTAATCATTAGGTTATATTGCAATCCTAGAAATGTAATTAGTTCATAACTATAGAACTAATTAACAAAGTCATACTGTTCAACATGATCAAAATTACACAAATGAATGAAAGATTTGAAATAAGAAAACTCCTTTTCGGAAGTGTTCTTGATTCAACTCCTCTCTCCTTTGTGTGGCTGCCTCCTTCTTTCTCTATGTCAAGATATCCCCTTAGATGTGATGCACTCAGGTCATTTAAGGCAAGGTCGGTGCATGGGCACCGAAGCTTGCGCTACGGCATAGGCTCCGTGTCTTGGCCAAAAAAGGGGGTCGCTGAAGCGCTAGTCCATGAAGGAATGGTCACGCTGCAGCGCGAGTGGCATGTGAGCTGGCGCTACGGCGTGGGCTTTGTGCCTTGCATGGCGCTGCGGCGTGGGCTCCGTGCCTTTGGCCAGCTAGGGGTCCTTTTGTCCCTTTTAGCCGAAAATGACCAAATCTCCCACCTGAAAAGCATTTAAGCAGAAGATAACATAAACATCATAATAAAGTATCATAAGGTATGACAATCAAGTAATTTCTCAAGTGATAAGGAGTCCAATTCGCAGGTATAAATCCCACTCATCAAGTTCCATCACCATGCAGAAAACAGAATCACATGCTACTATGATCAGGTCTAAACCTATAATCCATCTCTTGAGGTCATATAGATTACCATGGTAATTGTTAATCAGGCAATTAAGAAATTATGCATAAATCATAATAGACAGTCCGATAATAATTAACAAGGAAGCATATCAATAAAAGCTATGCAATAAGTTCCATTGTAATCTTAAAAAGAAATTAGTTCATAATTGAATTAAAATCCATAATTCACAATTGATAAAGCATTCAAGAATATAAAATAAGAGGTAGAGAAGAGAATAGAATCTGTAGACGCAATCCTTGAGTCTCTCCTTCAGCTCCTTAATTGAATCCTTTGTGCTCTTGCAATTGTTTCAAGCCTCCCTCTCTTTCTCCCAAACTAGGATTAGCAAAAAGTAGCAATATCTTTCCCTCAAAACTAGGGTTAGCAAAAAGTAGCAAGATCTCTCTTATTCTATGTCTCACATCATGTATTTATAGGTTCTAGTTAAAGTTCTAAACCAATTAGAAGTTACAATCTTTGTTCTATTCAATTTGGGTCAAAAATAAGCTTTTCAATAACTCGACCCAGCGCGATCGTGCCCATATTTGGCCTAGAGAGCAGCGCGGCCGCGCCCAAGTGCCAGAAATCATGTTTTTTACTCTGCAGACCAGCGCGACCGCGCCCAAAATACATTAGGAACCGGCGCTGCCGCACCTGACTATTTTCTACTTCAGCATCTGTTGGTAAAATAGTCATAAATTTTGATCTGAGAGGAGTTACGGGGCCTGCCACCTATTAAATCGAAGCTCTCGACGAGATCTACAACTTTTATTCTTTGAGAATTGAGAGATTCGGATTGGATAAAAGTCGAAATTGGGCTTAAAGTGGCTGCTATGCAAATGGCAACTCCAAACCTTGAGGTTCAACGTCCGTTGGTAAAACGGTCATTACTTTCTCATTCGAACTCTGATTGTGACGATTCAAGATGTTTCATAAAGCTAAGGAGTAGCTCTACAATAAAATATAAGTTCCAAACCAACCAAGAACATGCATCCAACTTAGTGTTAAAAGCCCTTCAATCTTTCCTTCTTGTGTTTATTTGCTTATTATACTCCAAAAGATGTTCGAATTGTGTTTCCTTATTTCTTCCTACAAAATAACATAAAAACACTATAAATACCTAATACTAACTCAAAATACTTAAGAACTCACAAATTATCAAGCCCAACGTACTCAATTCGTAGGTATAAAACTCACTCATCAGGGCTACAATTTTTTATTATTCTAGCCATGTGGGAAATCTTGAGATGGGATATGGCCTAATGATGGCTTAAGATAGGCTTTTCACCTACTCTTGAGTGACCATTAGATAAAGCAACCTTATGGCGGTTATTTCCATTGTCTAGCCATGTGATGGAAGTGATGGGCTAAGTGGCAGTAATGATGAGTGAGAGTATGACCTAAATGCAGCATTAGGTAACCTTTTTACCTAATCTTAAACGGCCATTGGATAAAGCAATCTTATGGCGGTTATTTCTATTATTTAGCCGTGTGATGGAAGTGATGGGCTAGGTGGTAGTAATGATGAGTGAGAGTATGACCTAAATGTAGCATTAGGTAACCTTTTTACCTAATCTTAGACGACCATTGGATAAAGTAATCTTATGGCGGTTATTTCTATTATCTAGCCATGTGATGGAAGTGGTGGGCTAGGTGGTAGTAATGATTAGTGAGAGTATGACCTAAATGTAGCATTAGGTAGCCTTTTTACCTAATCTTAGACGACCATTAGATAAAGCAATCTTATGACGGTTATTTCTATTGTTTAGCCATGTGATAGAAGTGATGGGGTAGGTGGTAGTAATGATGAGTGAGGGTATAGCCTAAATGTAGCATTAAGTAAGCTTTTTACCTAATCTTAGACAACCATTGGATAAAGCAATCTTATGGTGGTTAAATACGTGTATTGTACATGTATATGGATATTATACGTATGGAATTCTCCTATAAATAAGAGTTCCCAATTCATTGAGCAAAATGGCTTGAAATTGGCTAAGCTTGCTTGCTAGAGAGAAAATATAGAGAGTGAGAGGGTGTGTGGTGTGTCAAGAAAGAAGAAGAAGGATTAACAAGGGTTTCTTATCCTCTTTTCTAAACAAGTACAAGATAAATCGGTGAACGTGTATTGTATGGTTAATCTACGCACGAGGCAAGTTCCTAACCTTAAACTTCTTACATATTGCAAGTTTCCTAACCCTCTCCTTACATTGATCAAGTTCTTATTATTTCTATGCAAGTTCTCTATCCTTGTTCAAAAATTTATTGTACAAGCTTTTTAAAATCTAAACTTTATCCGTTATGCAAGTTCTTAAGCTCTTAACTTCTTACTTAAAAGTATATTGAGCTTCAAACTTATTGTGCAAATTCTTAAATTTAAACTTATCCTATTTCAAGTTCATTTTATGGTAAAAAGGGTATTAAACCTAAATTGTGTTAATTCGTAAGTAGGGATAATTATTGTACATTATTCCTAATCATATTGATTATTGTTAATCGCACTTATGTGCACATCGTATGTACTATTTAAAGGATATGTCTATGTCAATTACTTCGGCTAGACATTTCGTGCATTCATATCAAATATAGAATGTTTAGGGCATATGTCTATGCTAGTCGATTCAGCTATACATTTCAGGTAAATTTGAATATTGTTTAAAGTTTCTCCAAACCATATTGTCGTGGTAAGGAATCTAAATGCTGATTTGAATAACCCTCATAGTAGGGGAAAAGTTTTAAGTATTGTTGGTATGATATACTCGAAACGTTGTAAACGTATTAAATGCAGGTGGTTATGTTGTGCACAATATATTCGTATGATAGGCTAATCACCTAAAGTATCCATCATTATTTTGTAAATGAAAAATTTGTAGTCTTTTGGACTTTTGGTATTAACAATGTTTGTTAATACTATATACGCAGATCATGGCTTTATGGCATTTCAGCAAACTCTCAATTTATCATGCCTCTGTATTTCTGTCATTCATAAACGTTCTCTCGAACTAACTATTCCTCATTCATGATATACCTTTTCTTGTATGCTTAAACTTGCTGAGCGAAGTAGTTGCTTACCCTTGCTATATCATGGACATTTTCCAGATAAGCCCGAGAGTTCTACTCATGGTAAAGGAAAAGGAAAGGTCGAGGAGTAGGGCATTTAGAAGCATTGGTCCTTATTTACCTTGTTTTGTAATCATATAACTTTTGAACTCTAGAAATGCATGTATTAGATTTGAAGGTTAGTAAATCCTGGGGATAGATGGCACGTTTTGTAATGAATCTATCTAGTTTTCTGCTAGTTATTAAAATTTTAGATTATAAATGTTGTTTAAGTGTTGGAACATGAGCACCGAATCCGAGGTTTGAGGAACCTAAATTTGGGAGCGTCACGGGTTGGTATCAAAGCTGTAGGTTATAACTCTTAGGTGGGGGAAAGAACCTTAGGATTATGACCTTAGGGGAGATAAGAAAAACTCACATAGAGTTGGGATGGATTATGGAAATCCATCATTAGGAAGAATTTTATGTGTTATGTGTTATATGTGTTTCCGTTGATATTTTAATTGAGTTGTGTTTGGTGGTGATGATTTGTAGATGGCTAGCGAGGATGAACTTATTGACGTTCACATAGATTGGGAAAATGCGTTAGTAGCACTAGTGGATGAAATGGAGGAGGTAGCTTCTAATAAGGTTGCTCTGTCTGAAGAAGAGTCTGATAATGACATGGCCGAAGTGACTGGCTTTGTCATGCTAAGTAGAGGAGGTTTGGTGACCAGGCTCAAAAAGTTGAAAAGGAAAATACAAAAGATGAAGAGCAAGGTAAGGGCGCTTCAGTTTAAGATTCGGCTTAAGCAGGAAGGATGGGAAGAAGAAATTAGGAAGAGGATAATAGCTAGCAATCAAGTGGAAGTTTTGGAGATAGAGGTGAGGAAAAAGAAGGAGCAGTTGGATCGTTTGAGGGGATAAGGCAATAGTAACGTGGTTATATATATAGTTATGTAAGCTCTATTTGTGGAATAACATGTTGTTAATTCCAATTTTGGGGTATTGCGGTATGTTTACATCTATGTGTTGGGTATATCATAAAGCTATGTGATGTATTTTGCTAAATAAAGTCGATTAATATAAAAGTGTTTCTTAAAATGTGCATTAAACTCTTTCAAGCATAATGAATGGTTAGCAAGTTAGTGCTAATCTTTGCCGTTTATGGGATATGTTTAAAGGAGCCCCAACTTTTGGTTTTAAGGAAAGACGTATAACGAATTGGATAAAAGTATTTGTAAAAGTATGTTTTGAAGTATAAAATATTATGTGCTACTGTGTTACATGTGAAAATAAATATGATATGCTTATATGTCTTGAAGATAAAGAAATCATGCCACCGCGTAGAAGGATGATCGGGTAAAAGTGGAACAATGTAGTAAGTGTGGGAAGGGTCATGTCGGGGAGTGTTTTAAGGGGATGTATAGGTGTTATAGATGTGGTCAATAAGGGCATACTGTCTCTAGTTGCCCTAATCCAAGGAGGAATTATGGGTGTTTCAATTGTGGGGACATAACTCATCACCAGAAGGATTGCCCGAAAGAGTATTCTAATGGCAATAAAGGCAACAACAAATAGTGGAAGATCGAAGGACCAACGTAGACAAATCGACCCACGGCTCGCACGTTCAACATGACGGTGCTTGATGCAATGGCTTCAGGAGGAATGGCGACAGGTACCATTCTAGTTGTTAATATAAATTCATGCGCTATCTGTTTCTCGCGTGCGGAGAGGCTCTAAGACGAATTAACTTACCTATGAAGCGTTAGCGTATTTCTTATACATAAAAGCGGTTAATAGATTCGAATCATATAAAATGATTAAAGTGTGGGTATCGGTAGTACTCGAATTCGTTTATAACAATAGTTATCATACGAGTTGTTATGTGGCCCTATGGGAATTATGTGGTATAAGTGTTTGTGTTGCGATTATATTATCTATGTTACTAGTTGTGATAGAAGATGATCGTATATTCAGTTTGGTATGAATTTAGTGCGTAAAATTTTGACAGAAGAGAATGAGAGTTGTTCCCAACTCTCTTGAGTGACATTATAGATGTGATTCCGGGGACGGAATCCTTATAAGGGGGGGAGGATGTAATAACCCGGAAATTTGAGATAATATTTTATGGAAAATTTGTGATTAAAATTTTTTTTTAACATGATTATAGGTGCATATTTAAATTTAAGAATGAAAAGGGAAACCAACATATTGTTAAATATGAATATGTGTGGATATTGAATTTTAAATTAAAGGATGATAATATAATTAATTTATTTAATTATATCAGGGTAATGATAAATCATTTAATTGGTTTGAATGCTTGGCTTGATAGACTAAATCATTTTGTTAATTAAGTGAGTAACTTAAAATTATGTGTTAAGAAATAATACTATGTTGGTATTTATGAAACAACTCAAGTTATTAATACTTATTGAGGTGGTGTACAATTTAGTGCTATGTGACTAATTTTTTTTAATG
The DNA here is from genome assembly GCA_034770075.1 of Aralia elata. Taxonomy (NCBI): domain Eukaryota; kingdom Viridiplantae; phylum Streptophyta; class Magnoliopsida; order Apiales; family Araliaceae; genus Aralia; species Aralia elata. Next base: position 691,661 of record JAVJAP010000089.1, on the reverse strand, counting down.
TGTGGCAATAATATTTAAGTATTTATATTTTTATAACCCAAATAATAAATTTAGTGAGAGAAGGTGGTGTTATATTTTCTAGGCTTAATTGGATTTAGTAAGCAAACTTAATAATATTTTTCTAGCTTAACACCCTTAATAGGCATATAAGCCCAATAGAAAAGTGTAGCCTAATTTAATAAACTAGTAGCCCAAGAATACTTGAATGCTAGTGGCCCAAATGATTTTATTAGGAGTCCAAGATCATCTAAATGAAAGCCCAATTGATAGCCCCTTTGGGGTAGACTTTTTAGTAGGTTAATTATTCATTAATGCAATAATAAAAGATATAGATAGTACTCCCTCCTCCCCCAAAATTCGACCAAGTGGCCTAGAGTAGCCTTGGGGATACAATTGTTTATTATTCTAGCCATGTGGGAAATCTTGAGATGGGATATGGCCTAATGATGGCTTAGGATAGGCTTTTCACCTACTCTTGAGTGACCATTGGATAAAGCATCTTATGGCGGTTATTTCTATTGTCTAGCCATGTGATGGAAGTGATGGGCTAGGTGGTAGTAATGATGAGTGAGAGTCTGACCTAAATGCAGCATTAGGTAACCTTTTTACCTAATCTTAGACGGCCATTAGATAAAGCAATCTTATGGCGGTTATTTCTATTGTTTAGCCATGTGATGGAAGTGATGGACTAGGTGATAGTAATAATGAGTGAGAGTATGACCTAAATGTAGCATTAGGTAACCTTTTTACCAAATCTTAGATGACCATTGGATAAAGCAATCTTATGGCGGTTATTTCTATTGTCTAGCCATGTGATGGAAGTGATGGGCTAGGTGGTAGTAATGATGAGTGAGAGTATGACCTAAATGTAGCATTAGGTAACCTTTTTACCTAATCTTAGACGACCATTGGATAAAGCAATCTTATGACGATTATTTTTATTGTTTAGCCATGTGATAGAAGTGATGGGCTAGGTGGTAGTAATGATTAGTGAGAGTATGACCTAAATGTAGCATTAGGTAAGCTTTTTACCTAATCTTAGGCGACCATTGGATAAAGCAATCTTATGGCGGTTAAATACGTGTATTATACATGTATATGGATATTATATGTATGGGAATTCTCCTATAAATAGGAGTTCCCAATTCATTGAGCAAAATGGCTTGAAATTGGCTATGCTTGCTTGCTAGAGAGAAAATAGAGAGAGGGAGAGGGTGTGTGGTGTGTCAAGAAAGAAGAAGAAGGATTAATAAGGGTTTCTTATCCTCTTTTCTAAACAAGTACAAGATAAATCGGTGAACGCGTATTGTATGGTTAATCTACACACGAGGCAAGTTCCTAACCTTAAACTTCTTACATATTGCAAGTTTCCTATCCTTCTCCTTACATTGAACAAGTTCTTATTATTTCTATACAAGTTCTCTATCCTTGTTCAAAAATTTATTGTACAAGCTTTTTAAAATCTAAACTTGATCCGTTATGCAAGTTCTTAAGCTCTTAACTTCTTACTTAAGAGTATATTGAGCTTCAAACTTATTGTGCAAATTCCTAAATTTTAACTTATCCTATTTCAAGTTCGTTTTATGGTAAAAAGGGTATTAAACCTAAATTGTGTTAATTCGTAAGTAGGGATAATTATTGTACATTATTCCTTATCATATTGATTATTGTTAATCGCACTTATGTGCACATCGTATGTACTATATAAAAGATATGTCTATGTCAATTACTTCGGCTAGACATTTCATGCATTCGTATCAAATATAGAATGTTTAAGGCATATATCTATGCTAGTCAATTCAGCTAGACATTTCAGGTAAATTTGAATATTGTTTAAAGTTTCTCCAAACCATATTGTCGTGGTAAGGAATCTAAATGCTAATTTGAACAACCCTCATAGTAGGGGAAAAGTTTTAAGTATTATGGGTATGATATACTCGAAACATTGTAAACGTATTAAATGCAGGTGGTTATGTTGTGCGCAATATATTCGTACGATAGGCTAATCACCTAAAGTACCCATCATTATTTTGTAAACGAAAATTTTGCAGTCTTTTGGACTTTTGGTATTAACATTGTTTGTTAATACTATATACGTAGTTCATGGCCTTATGGCATTTCAGCAAACTCTTAATTTATCATGCCTCTGTATTTCTATCATTCATAAACGTTCTCTTGAACTAACTCTTCCTCATTCATGATATACCTTTTCTTGTATGCTTAAACTTGCTGAGCGAAGTAGTTGCTCACCCTTGCTATATTATGGACATTTTTCAGATAAGCCCGAGAGTTCTACTCATGGTAAAGGAAAATGAAAGGTCGAGGAGTAGGGCGTTTAGAAGCATTGGTCCTTATTTACCTTGTTTTGTAATCATGTAACTTTTGAACACTAGAAATGCATGTATTAGATTTGAAGGTTAGTAAATCCTGGGGATAGATGGCACGTTTTGTAATGAATCTATCTAGCTTTCTGCTAGTTATTAAAATTTTAGATTATACATGTTGTTTAAGTGTTGGAACGTGATCACCGAATCCGAGGTTTGAGGAACCTAAATTTGGGGGCGTCACAACAATGATAAAATAATGGTAACACTGGAGAAAAGATCTAAGAACACCCTATTTATGGCTCTTAAGGATTAAATCTTTGAAAATGTTGTCAACTGCAAAATTACCAAGAAAGTGTGGGAAACTCTCCTGGTTATGCATGAAGGAACTGAGGAAGTGAGGGAGAACAAATAGTCACTCCTCACTCAACAATATGAAATATTTTTTCACAATTCTGGAGAAGACATCACAAAAATATATGAGAGATTCAACATCCTACTCAATTCACTCAGAGAATTTGGGAAGGGTTACTTTCAATAAGGATGTCAACATCAAGTTCATGAGAGCTCTACCCAGCAAGTGGGATGCCAAGACCACTGCCATAAGAGAGTCCAAGAATATCCATGAAATGACTCTGCAAAAACTCTATGGAAACCTACTAACCTATGAATTAGAGCTGAATCAGAGCATAAACAACTACAACAGAGAGTAGAAAGAAAGATAAAGGTATAAGCCTTAAAGCTGCTGAAGTCTCCTCCAAAGCCTCCATAGAGGATGACAATACATTGAAGATGATAATGAAGATCTAGCCTTGCTAGTGATAAGTGGGCTTTTAACCTACGAATTGTGTACATTTAGACTTAAATTCTTATTAGTTTTCAAGAATTTTTGTTATTTATGATGCATGTTTTTGTTGGTTAGGTAGCATATGAAAAAGAGTGGATGGATTGCAATTGAAAAAGGGAGAATGAGCAGCTGAATCAGAAGTCATGTATACATGGCACGACAGCACTAGGTGTCCAGAGTTTTAGTTGCGTTTTGGGCTTGATGGCGCAGCAACGCTTAGAAGAGTACTAAACCTGGCGCAGCAGCGCCAGGTCGGGATGAGCAATATTTTGGCTGGTGATTTTGTTGGGATTTGGAATGTAATTAGAATTTAGAATTCTTATTGGTTTAGGATGGTTTTGCAATGGTTATAAATAGTTATGTTAAGGTTTTTATTGGGATCTATCACTCTTAAGATTTAAAACCCTAGTTTGAAAAAAGACTTGAAGCAATTGGCAAAAGTACAACAAAGTCAGCATAAAAGCTTCAGGAGAGATTCAAAGATTGCCAAACACAGTTTTTCTATTTTCTTTATCTTTTAAGTTGTATTTCGAAATGCTTTATCAATTGTGGATTATGGATTTTAATTCAATTATGAGCTAAATTCTATTTTAAGATTATAATGGATCTTATTGCATAGCTTTTATTGATATACTTCCTTGTTATGTATTGTTAATTATTATCAGATCGTCTATTATGATTTGTGCATAATTGCTTAATTGTCTGGCTAGTAATTACCGTGATAATCTATATGAACTCGAGAGATAGATTATAGGTTTAGATCTAATCATAATAGCATGTGATTGTATTTTTTGCATGGTGATGGAACTCATGATTTATGTCTAGGATAGAGATATACATATATGCCGCATGTAATCTGATAGAGAACGTGTGCTTTAAATCCATTTTAATCGTAATTTACATAGAGATATAGTGAATTAGTTAACTAAGGTATTCACCTTAATTCTATCATCTGTGGATTTAAGTTGATTCATTTATGATACATCAAGAGATGGTCATAAATATTGATAAGTTTTCGATTAACAATCCGGAATAGTTAGCATAATTTAACAGAAAGTGTTTTGATCTAAGTGAAACAATAAGCGAAATTATAATTTTATGTCCCTATAATTTGTTTTCAATCTCGAGGTAGTTAAAATTAGTTTAATTAATTTCTTATTCTTATACAATTCACAATTTTAATTAATTATTTAATAAAATCGAGTTAATACAAAATTGGTAGTTGTTAGTATAAATTACAGTTTTTCTACGTGGGAACGATATTCTCTTATCATTATATTACTTGTGAACTGCGTATTTTGCTAGTATAGATTTAGGCAAACAAGGTTTTGGAGCCGTTGTCGGGGACAATTTGTATTTATAATTTTCAATATCAGTTTAATTAATTCGGTCTTAGTTAAACATTTTTCTTTTTCTTTTTATTCCCTGTTTCAGGTGATTTTGATTCGTGCATGCAAACGCGATCAAAACAATCGGAACTTGTGTAGTGCATTTTAGAATCAAAATACATATGATTAAATAAAAAAGACTTGTCAAAAATTCTATGTTTTATATTTGATCGGGACATTGTATGGTAGAAGGATTGAATTGTACGGTAACTATTTACTGAATAGGTTCTTTGTGATTAAATGTTGATTTCATATTATCCGGATAGTCATGATATGCTAAGAGGTGTCACTCATGATGCAGAATAAATATTTTTATTTATATTTGAATTAAAGGAGTTTAATTCATTATAAATAATATTAGAATGGTTCTAATTTATTTATTTTACTACCGGTATAATATTGAACCTAAAGGATCACACCATAAAAGAGAAATATTATTTTAGAAGTAACTGGCTTAATAATAATAATTTAGTATTTGGAGAAATACTAATATTTATAATTAAGTATTTGGAGAAATACTAATTATAAATTAATAATAGGAGTCTTATTATTATTATTATTATAAATAATTTAGTTCCTAAATAGTTTGGAAATTGAGTTAAAACCTTAAGTCCTAAAGAGTTTAGGAAGAGGATTAATCTATATAAGGAGAGGCCTTATGATAGATTGACAACTAATGTTACTGTGAGTATAGAGATACCACATAACAATTCTCTGCAACCTAAAGAGTTAGGAGTGGGAGCGAGAATTAGGGCTAGCCACTCAAGGTTTGGAGAAACCTAAATTTACTTCTTCAATCAATATTCTCTTAGTAGATCACCTTTAGAGCGCTACAGACACTGAGTAGCTAACGTTTGATCTGTGGATTCGACGAAGCGCGGGGGATTAAAGGATTGGAACTTGAAGATCAAATCAAGGAGTTGCTTCATCTTCTTAAGGTATATCTTTTATCCTTTCTCGATTAATAATATCGCATCAAAGTGATCCTAGGATTGTAGTAAATTTTAAATATGATTTATGTCATGCTTCCGCTTTATATACATGTAATTGTATGTATGTTCTTAATTTTGCAAACCTACAGTGGCATCAGAGCCATCCTTATATGAATTATTAATTGTTTTGATTCTGCATATACATTGATGTGTTTAGAACAATTTAATTGTGCATAATTGTTAGTATAAAATCATGTTTTATGAAACAAAGTTACAAAATCGCAATCTGAAAAGCCAAAACACGATCTGGTATTCGCCGCAGCACAGCAGAATAGCACAGCAGCGCTAAGCTACTGCAGCGCTAGCCTGCAGCACTGCAACGCTGGCCTTAAGTGTTGCAGCGCTCAGACGTCAGGAAGCCCCAGTTTTTTGGTCTTTTCAGTAATTTCGAAATTAAAAATAAAGGAGTTTATTTTGGATTTAGAATTGGATTTCATGTAAACTTTTATTGCTCATTAAATGATATCAATATATATATATATATATATATATAGAATGTTTAATTCATGAGATGAATGTTTGATGATACATGTGATGACATGTATGGTAATCTTTTATTGATACATGTGATGACATATATGATAATAAAGGGGATGATTATGGACTATTGACTAATGAGATTGGATTTAATTTTTGTTAGATGCATGAATGAATGAGGTTTTTATAAATAGGGTCTGCATACCTCGCCTATCTAATTTTCTGATGTAAAATTCTATCTCCCTCCTATGTACTTCCCCTTGACTACTGATCAAAGTTTCTGTTTTATGAAAAATAGATTGTAATAGGATTTAGTAGAATCACTTAGAAAATTGGAGCTGAGGAGCAGAAGCACTGAAGACCCATTTGTAAAGGAGCCTAGGATGAATGTAATAGTTATGTTCATATTTTATTCTTGCACCGTAGGTTTGACCTTTTGGTTCACTTGGTGGCTCGAGCAAACCAAACTAGAATTAAGTCCATAATCATACATTAATATATTATTATACATGAGATGTATGTTTAATATGACGCATATTTTTATATATATATTTATGCGGGCTGTAGACACCCAAATTTTGCACTTCGTATGCTAACCTTGACAGGAGGGCAAAATCGTCAATTGAACCCGCCTGCGGGAGCAAAAGAATCGGCATAAGTGCGAAGACTGGACGCCGCCGCGACAAGTTACAGTCAAAATCAACGTGACGATAAAGCCATCTGAAATGAGCATTTCCGAATAATGTGTCACGTCCCGCAGTAATTATCGGACTACAAAATACAGGCATTTCGGATAAAACTGACAGCGCGACGCAAGAATCGAGGTGCGGTGCGGGAACCGAGAAGAATTAAATAATCAAAGTGGTTGGCGTGCTGGGTGGAAGGCAGGCGGCCAGCCAGCCTATAACAACTCATTTCAGCATACAGGGAGCAAGAGAGGAGGAATTCAGCAGATCCGAGAAGAAGAAAAATACAGCAGCAAGAAGTTCGAAAATTGAGGAAGAAATAGCATAGATTTGCAACAAAAATAGGAGTAAAAGAGAGGAAAAAAGAGAGGAATAATAATTCTTGTTGAATTAAATTGTATCACATATATCTTTTCTTCTATCCGAATAGACAAATTTACATCCATTTGGATTTCATTTGCCAGGTAAAAATCTCCTTATTTTTGCAATTTCTATCACATCATTTGGTCAAATTAAATGTAGTTTTCATGTAATTTATGATGGAACAATGAATTAGGGATTATTAGTGAGGGTTTCCATCGGAACAAAATTCTTCCTAATAACCCAATGATAATTATTCGTTGAATTTTTGTTTTGTTTTACGATGTTATAATTTGGGCATAGTTTTCTTTTTTAGACCGATATTTTTAGGATGTCTTGGTATTGTTTAGATTATCCGTGTGGGTTATTTCTTGTAACATCCGATTGTGGGTGTGTGGAAATTTGGTTTGTTGAGCCTAGGAAAGCGACCCCGTGGGTCCAAATCTGATGATGGACATATTTTGATGTAAGAAGTAGGAATGATGTAGTTTTCATTGTAAATATGTAATCCGTCGGGCCTTAAAAAAACGACGCTTAAAGCAAGAATCGTGTTTTAAGGCCCCCGTCATAGTAAAAATATGTGATTGTTGGCGTTCGGGGGCATTTTGATGGCTTACATGCCCCGTGAATAACCCCCTACGCGTGTTGATGTTTAATTTGATTTGTAAACATCAAACAAAGGATTTCAAAACCAAAACAATAAAGATTTTTTCTAAAATCGATCAAAATAGGTTTATTAGCACCACGAGGATAATAAATTGGGAATGCTAACGAATGTCGGACTCCTATTTTAACGAGAAAGCTAAAGGAAATCGTTTTCAAACATCACAAAATTTTGATTTTAGAAATGAGTAATGTTTTGTTAAACCTTGATGTATAGGGCGAAAGAGATCCTAGAAATTGCCTATCATTTGTGAAAGCAACGTATAAATCTCGATTCCTATTTTGGCTAAGGCTTAATAAAATCCTCTCTTTCCAAAACGACACCTAAAGAAAAATTCCATGGCTTTTGACAAATTAAAATCAAACCTCTCTTATAAAGAAATCAAGCTTTCTCGTGTAGACATTCCGAAGCGTTCCCAAATTAAAGCACGATTTTCCCAAGAATCCAAATGATCCTTTCATACAAACTCGCCACAACATTCACATAAGCACACACACACACACACCTCCACATATACACATTTCATGAATTAAAAGATAGGACAGCATCAAGATTACGGTAACCGTGTTTTACGGAAGTCGAGGGGTGCCTAACACCTTCCCCTCACTTAAACAAGCCCCCGAACTCTATGAATCTCGATTCGTAGACCAATTAATTCAGAGTCATACATGAGCCAGCGATTTACGAAAACGAAAACTCGGATGAGTTGGTACATCCATTTCAAATATACCAACTGGCGACTCTGGTTAATTGGCTCATCATAAAAAACGATCTTTCAAAACCCCGTCGACATCAATGCCGACCTTTTCCCAAAATCACCTAATCAAGAGGCTAAAATTGGAAAAGACTAAGAGGACCCCACGAAGCGAAAAACCCGGCGTCGACAGCTGGCGACTCTGCTGGGGACAAGTAGAGGGCTTAAGCCGCTTTCAAATCTTGATGCTTTCTTATCCTTTAAAATTCATGAATATGTGTGTGTGTGCGATATTGTGATCTTTTGCACGTTTTGTGGTGTGAATGTGTGTTCTGTCCAATAAATGAATGATTGAATGGAATTGCTTTACTTTCAAGTAATCATTTGCATGCGGTGAGGACGATGAATGTGAATGTATGTTGAGAGAGTACCTCCTCCTGAGGCGAACCTGTCGGTTGCTTATTACTGGACTCGAAGGGGCTGCTCCCCGGAGATGGCTCAGGAAACGCACCACCCAAATCCGCTCCAATCGAAAGGGCTCAGACGAGTAGATTGCGAAGATTTGGGGACCTTCATGCCGAAAAGCCCGTGAGAGCAACCCTAGGATAGGTCAACCTCAGATTAACCCTACGCAGGAAAAGTCTCTTCATGCCTTTTTACATTTCATGCATAAATGTCATGATATTATTCATATTCGCCTTCTTTTTGCCGAGAGAAATTACTAACCTCTATGTTGTGCAGGGAACAGCTGGGGAGCTTAATAAAGCCATGTTTAGCATTTGTCATTGCATTAGAGGATTACTAACTTTCTGTTTTGCAGGGAAAGATTAAAAAACCCCAAAGACACAAAAAATTACAGCTTCAGCATGCATCCACATTTTTTTTCTCCCCAAGACTAAACTTTGAACTTTGGTTTCTGTAGGATTGCTCCTCAAACCCGTTCGCAGTCTAAAAGGGCCCAAAACTCCATATCTGAAATGGCTGATATTCCATCTACCAATTCCGGTGTCATATCTAGGGAGGAATTTGATGACTTTAAGAAGCAGATGTTAGAAATGGCCATAATGCTAAGAGAGCAGTTGATACCCAGGAAGGAACTACCTAAGGATGATCCACCTAAGGGCGAGCCAGTCATCCCAAAGGCCATTCCCGTACCAAACAAAGCAGTGATTACTATCCCGGAAGAGGGAGATACAGATGACTTGCGGAAGAAAATGAGACAAATGGAAGAAACCATCCAAACTATGAAGGGCATAGGGTCCCTCGGCAGGGTTAACTATTCAGATTTATGTGTTTTCCCCGGAGCCAGATACCCGGAGAAATTTAAAATCCCTGAGTTTGAAAAATACAACGGGAAGGGGGATCCCTACACCCACTTGAAAATATACATTGGAGAACTCGGGTCTTATGCCGAGGACGAAGGGTTGAGAATGCAACTGTTCCAGAAAAGCTTAACGGGGGAGGCAAGAATTTGGTATGCCCGCCTTGACAACGCCCGAATCCACAACTGGGAGGAATTGGCCCATACTTTCTTAACCCAATACAGCTTTCAGGCCCAGATGACCCCTGACAGGTATCAAATGACAAAGGTTAAGAAACAACCCAGGGAATCCTTTAGGGAATATGCGCAACGATGGAGGGGCATGGCTGCACAGGTGAACCCCCCGATGAGCGAATCAGAGATGGTGATGACCTTTGTAGACATTCAAGAGGCACCGTATTATGAACGAGTTATCTCGGGGATTGGAAGACCCTTCGCTGAAATGATTAAACATGGAGAGATGGTAGATATGGGGTTGAAATCGGGTAAAATCCAGGATTTTACTGCTTTAGAAACGGCTGCCGAGCAAATACAGAATGGAAACTATGGCAGCACTTCCCGGAGGGTCCAAAAGAAGAAGGAGGAGGATGTATCCCTCATCCTATAGGGGTCATCCAGAAAAACAGAAAGCCATCTCCCGGTACAGGTGCAAAGGGTAGGGCCATCCCGACAGCCAAACTTCGCAGATCAGAGGGCAGAGGGGCGAAGGAGATTTGAGGCCTCGCAAAATCGAGTATTCACCCCACTCGGGGAGCCTCTCGAGCGGATTTTGGCGGTATTGATGGCCCAAAAGAAGATAATCAATTTGGCTCCCCCAAGTGACCCGAAGGGAAGGAGATTTGACCCAAGCAAACGGTGCGCCTACCACTCGGGTTCCCCGGGTCATGATACACAAGATTGTTGGACATTGAAACATATAATTCAGAACATGATCGACAATGGGGAAATTGTGGTGGAACAACCAGACTCCCCGAATGTTAAGGCAAATCCCCTGCCAAGACATGATGGAGGGAGAGTCAATGCGACGGAGGCAAGTGAAGCTGGGGGGCCGCCAAGGTTGAACTATGTGCAGAAAATTGAGGAAATGATCAACGTGATACATGATCATGGGAGTGCACGGGGAACGCCCATCAGGTTGATAGGGGTAAGTACGAATAGCACGGAGGGACCGGTCAAGTTGACGGCTCCGAGGCCCATCATCCTTGCGGCAAGGCCGCAACTCCCTATCAGTAGTCTAAAGACTGTACCCTGGAATTATGGGGGAATACCAGAGGAAGCGGTCAGTTGTGCTTCCGTGACAACAAAGGGGAACCCCTTATATCTTCCCGGGCGAGTCCTTGAGAGCCAAAAGAGAAAAAATGAAGAGGTTTCCGAGGAAAGGGTCATAGAATTTTTGAAAAGGATGGATCACCCAGAAACAAGAGGGATCCAGATTTTAAATGAGGAGTCAACCCTAACATCAGTCATGGACTTGGTGTTGTCATCCAGTGAGCATTGCAAAACCCTGACGAAGGTTCTGGAGGAGGCATACGTGCCCAAAGAAATTAGTGAGGAGGGTTTCGGCCAGCTGGTGGGCCACCTATTGGAAAGCGATGCAATATCCTTTACGGATGAGGACATTCCCAAGGAGGGAAGGGGGCACCGAAAACCGCTGCACATTGCGGTAATCTCCTCAGGATATGTCATGAATGGGGTGCTGATCGATGGGGGATCGGCATTGAATATATTTCCTCTCAGTACGCTAAAGAAAATGAACATCAGTTCCAAGCGCCTACGGGCCAGTCATGTGGTGGTCCGGGCTTTTGACGGATCCCGGAGGGATACCATTGGAGAAATAGAGTTGTCGGTGGAGATAGGGCCCTGTACTTTTGACATCTCTTTCCAAGTTCTTGACATCGCGGCCAGCTACAACCTGCTGTTAGGGAGGCCATGGATACACATGGCCGGGGCAGTTCCCTCCACGCTCCACCAACAAATCAAGCTAATCATCGATGGGAATCTGGTAACAATCTCGGCCGAATGTGATGACCCTTCTCCTCCTAGGAGTGGCCTACCAGTGATCAATGTGGATGAGTCGGCGGCACCTGCCAGCTTTCAAGCACTGGAGATTAGCACTCCCCACTATAGATGCCTGGGAGCTCCAGCTGTGAAACCTAGGGTCTCTCCAGAACTTACCTTCGTGGCAAAGGAAATGATAAAAATGAACTTCCAGCCTGGACAGGGGTTAGGAAGGAGTAGTCAAGGAATCACCGAGCCCGTTCAACTACCTCATCAGATAGGCAAAGCAGGGTTGGAATATCGCGAGGGCGTGGAACGGAAACACCGTCAAGGTGCGGTTCCGATTCGACTAGCTGGCAGTCCAGTGACCAAAGTCGACAATGAGCAGGGGATCAGCGAGCCTGTGATTGGGGCAGGGAATGAAGAGTTAACCCCCGCACGTAATGAGTCGGCCCGGAAGGAACGTTTCCTGCAGGAGGTCGCAAAGGAGTTTGAAACCAAATGCTACATCCCCGAATAATTAACAAGCAGTGGGGAGGGGACGAATATTATCACACCACCCGAAGCCCAACAAGTTGTGCCTGTCATCGATTGGGCAAGGCTGATCATTTCTGAGGAGAATAGGAGGGAGGACTCAGGCGACGTAGCCGTAATTATCGGGGAAGTGTCCGATGTAAAGCCCCCTTTCATCCAGCGCATTTCATCTGACCTGACTGTCGACAACTGGACCATGAAACCAGTAATATCCAAAAAAGGGTAAAACCCGACGTCAGGGTGGTGGACCCCAGAGGATGGGGGAATGAAGAAGTTTTATTTTGTTGTTGTTTTATTTCTGCATAATTATGTCGTTTCTTCGTGTTATTTTGAAAATACGATCGTCGTGAAAAATGATTTATATATGACAAGTATTTTGTTTCATGTCAGGTGTACCAATTTGAGTAATCCTTGCCTAACAAATGGTCTCTCAAATTTGAATGATGATTATGATTTTGACATTGAGCTGGATTTCGATTTAATGGGCATTGAACAAGACGAGACAGATTACGACGATGCGCCTGACGAGATCAAAGGATGGGTCGAGGACAAACCCAAACCCAACTTGGACCAAACCGTCACCGTTGATATTGGAACCCCTGACAAGCCAAAAGAACTCAAGATAGGGACAGACCTTACCCCCAGCCAAAAAGCCGGAAGTGACTGAGTTGCTAAAACAATATGAGGATGTCTTTTGCCTGGTCTCATGAGGATATGATCGGATTGTCCACCGACATTGTGGTACACCGATTACCCATCAAGGAGGGTTTCCGGCCTGTCAAACAAAAATTAAGAAAGTTGAAACCGGAGTGGAGCCTAAAAGTAAAGGAAGAAATCATCAAGCAGTTCAGGGCGGGAATCATTATGGTGTCTACTTATCCGGAATGGCTGTCCAATGTAGTCCCAGTGGCTTAAGCCTGGAGGAAAAGTTAAGGGTATGTGTAGACTACAGAGATCTAAACAAGGCCAGTCTCAAGGATAACTTCCCGGTGCCCTTCATACACATCCTGGTAGATAACACAGCCCAATACGAAATGTACTCTTTTGTGGATTGCTTCGCGGGATATCATCAGATAATGGTGGCAGAGGAAGATCGGGAAAAGACCGCATTCATCACCCCTTGGGGCACTTTCTGCTATAGGCGATTGGCTTTTGGCCTCACAAACGCGGGGGCCACTTATCAAAGAGCCATGATGGCCTTATTCCACGATATGATGCACCAGGAGATAGAGGTTTACGTGGATGACATTATTGTGAAATCGAAGGTAGAATCCGATCATATAACCCATCTCAAAAAGCTATTCGATCGGCTCAGAAAGTATAATTTGAAACTCAATCCAGCCAAGTGTGCGTTCGGAGTGCAGTCGGGTAAGCTCCTGGGATTCCTGGTGAGTGATCGGGGCATTGAGTTGGACCCAGCAAAGATTAAGGCCATTGTGGATATGCCGGTGCCTCACACAGAGAGGGAGATAAGAGGATTCCTCGGAAGGATAAACTTTATCAGCCGTTTTATATCCCACTTGACGACTACATGTGAGCCCATTTTCAAACTGTTAAGAAAAGGGGTGTCCCAAGAATGGAATGAGCAATGTCAGAAGGCTTTTCAGACCATTAAAAAGCAATTGACTGAAGCACCAGTGCTGGTACCCCCGAGGGATGGGATCCCTCTGTTTATGTATATATCGGTAAATGCCATCGCGATGGGATGTATGTTGGGACAGAAAAATGAGGCGGGTAAAGAGCAGGCCATCTATTACCTCAGCAAAAGATTTAGCCAATGTGAGCAGAATTACACTCCCATCGAGAAGACCTGTTGTGCTCTAGCCTGGGCTGCAGGGAGATTACAGCACTAACCTCCATGGGCATACGACGTACCTGATATCAAGAATGGATCCCCTGAAATATATTTTTGAAAGGCCCATGCTGAATTGTCGATTGTCCAGATGGCAGTTAATCTTACAACAGTTTGACATGGTGTACGTGACCCAGAAGGCCATGAAAGGGCAGGGAATTGCAGATCAGTTGGCAGAAACCCCGTCGGGAGGGATGGAGCCGTTAGAAACTCCTCTTCTGGGCGAGGATATATTTTGCGTATCGCACGAAAAATGTGATGACGAGGGACAATTCTGGAAGCTGTATTTTAATGGTGCCATGAATGCCGAGGGGGCAGGAGCCGGAGCGGTCCTAGTCTCTATCACCGGAGAACAATACCCCGTGGCCACTAAACTTCGTTTCAGCAATTCGAACAACACCGCTGAATACGAGGGGTGTATCTTAGGACTCCGCTTGGCCCGTGACATGGGAGTGAAGAGACTAGCGGTGTTCGGGGATTCAGAATTGGTAATCAGACAGGCAATCGGGATATACAACACTAAGGAGCTTCGGTTACTTCCATACCATCGTTGTGTCATCCAGCTAATGCAAGAGTTCGAGGATATCGCCTTCCGCCATATTCCTCGGGGAAGAAATGACTTTGCCGATGCATTGGCGACTCTGGCCTCCTTAATCCACGTGATCAAGAGTAGGGACAGTCCACAGATTGAGATCACCGTACAGAATTCCCCGGTATATGAGGAACATGTGGCAGTGTTATCAAACGAGGTGGGGTTGACGAGACAGCCTTGGTATCACGACATAAGGGAATATCTGAGAGATAGGTCCATTCCCGACCAGGCAAATCGGACTGAGAGAATGAGAATTCAAAAGATGGCGATGAAGTTTTACCTGAGTGGGGATTCACTTTACAAAAGGGATGCCGGGTTGGGACTGTTGCAATGCGTAGATGAAACGCAATCCCAAAGGATTATGAATGAAATCCATGGCGGGGTGTGTGGGCCCCATATGAGTGGACCGATGCTGGCCAAAAAGATTTTGAGAACGGGGCATTATTGGTTGACGCTGAGGGCCGATTGCGATGATCATGTCAAACGGTGTTATCAATGTCAGGCGCACGGTAATGTGATCCATACGCCTCCCAATGAACTGCACTGTATGACCTCCCCGTGGCCATTCTCAATGTGGGGAATGGATGTAATCGGACCAATAGAGCCCAAAGCAAGCAATGGATACCGATTCATTTTCGTCATGATCGACTACTTCACCAAATGGGTAGAAGCAGCTTCTTTCCCCAAGGTGACTCAGGAGGTCATCGTCGGGTTCATCAGGAATAATGTCATTTGTCGATACGGGCAGCCTGAGGTTCTGGTCTCTGACAATGCCAAGAATTTAAACAACGCCCTCATGAAGGGACTGT
Source organism: Aralia elata (assembly GCA_034770075.1). Classification (NCBI taxonomy): domain Eukaryota; kingdom Viridiplantae; phylum Streptophyta; class Magnoliopsida; order Apiales; family Araliaceae; genus Aralia; species Aralia elata. The sequence continues at coordinate 676,123 of JAVJAP010000089.1, read as the reverse complement.
GTGACCAGTTCAAAATCAAGCACCTCAATTCCGTCATTTACCGTCCTAAGATGAATGGGGCAGTGGAGGCTGCAAATAAGAACATCAAGAAGATCATGGCAAAAATGTCTGCTAACCATCGGGGATGGCCGGATCTGTTACCCCTCACCCTGCTGGCATACCGAACATCAACGCGTACTTCTACAGGGGCGACCCCTTACGCTTTGGTGTATGGAATGGAGGCCGTTCTGCCAATCGAGGTTGAAATGACATCTCTCAGAATAGTGATCGACGCTCAGATAAGTGAGGAGGATTGGATGCAAAGTCGATACGACCAATTGGCCCTAATTGATGAAAGAAGGGTGGCTGCGGTTTGGCACGGTCAGTTATATCAACAAAGAATCTCTCGATCATATGACAAAAGGATAAGACCTCGGAAGTTCAAAGAAAATGATTTGGTGTTGAAAAGAGTCATGCCTTGTCAAGACGAAGCCAAGGGAAAGTTCGCCCCAAGCTGGGAGGGGCCGTTTGTGATTAAGAAAGTGTTATCCGGAGGTGCCCTCATATTGCAAGAAATGGATGGTGAGGTATTTCCACAACCCCTCAATTCTGACTCGGTGAAGCGGTTCTATGCTTGAATCATCAGGTCCTTTTTCCTTGAGAGCGAACTACGTAGGACCTGATCTCCCAACTTGTGGGGGTACGTAGGCAGCCATCATGGCGCGGTCCGATCCCTTAAAAAAAAAAAAAAAAAAAAAAAAAATCCTTTCCCTAACCAAATCCAATTTTCGATAGCCAGATAAAACCCTCCTACACCCTCAAAACCTTCCCGAAACCAACTGCCTAACCAGCTTCATCCCAAAGGACATAACCCTGATCCAACCAAACAGTTATCCAAAAATCTGAGATTCAATCCGATGAAATCAAAAGGCGTGCGGCAATATCTGTCAAATCTCCATCAAGACTTGAGAAGAGAAAGAAGGCGAAATGTCAAAATCAGGGTCAGCTGGATAAAATGGGGATCCAATGAAAGGCAATGATACGACAAAAGGGAAAATGACTAAATTTAAATGCATGTCTATATATATAAGTCATTTTATTACAAGATTGTTTTTCGATAACTGATGGAACTAACATAGTCTATGCAGGAAATAAAATAATCTACAAATCTGAAACTAGCTGAAGCAGGATGGTCAAGGTGGTGGATAAATCTGAAGCATCAGCATCTCCTGCAATCTGCTGCCCCATCATATCAATACGATCCAGTAAAGCAATGGCTCGGCTGACAGTCCCAAAATGAGCATCTACAACTGCCCTGGTCCTGGACTACAATGGTCTCTCTATCAGCAATGGCAGCGTCTCTAGCCCTGAATAAGCATCATCTCTCTCGACAAAAGCAGCATCCCTCTCAGCCTCAGCAGTAATCAAGGCCAGATGGAGTCGGGTATCCTCAATAACCCGACTTGGGGCAGATGTCGACAGAGACGGAGTAGGTGGTATGTAGTATCATTTGGAGAAATCAATCCCCAAGTCATCAGGGCCCCCAGACTGACTCAAACCAGCCCGATCCAAATCTCCGCGTAGCCACTGCACGTAAGCAAATGTTTGGATGTGACAGCTCTCACTATATTCGGCGGAGATCCTGCGAGACCCAAAACTCGTATAACCTACCTGCAGTAGATCCCTCTCTGTCCGGGATGATATAAGGAATCGGTAGGCGGCTGCACCCGCGAACGGGTGTAAATCCTGTGTCTGATCAAACTGCCCCATAACCGCCAAGGGATGATAAGTCGTCACGCCCCTCAAGCCAACGATGGGAATGAAGTCCAGGTCAGGCACATGAGTCAAGAAGCTCATAAAGGAGCAATAACCCGAGTAGACCAATAGATGAAAAGGATCCTCAATGACAGACAAAAATGATGTCCAGGAGGCCACATCAGTACAGCTCATGGGACGAAACGAAAATTGCGTTGGTTATTGTCATGGGCTGAAGCAAAACCCTTGGCGACGGAAATGGCCGATGGGACTAAGATGACTCAATGAACCACATATACAACAAAGTCGAGCTCCCTCTGAACACCCTGCCTCGGAAGGACTGGCAATATGAGGCTGACATGTAAGTATCCGCCAATATCATGGGAAGGATGGTGTGATCCTCCTGAAGGGATCTAACGGTCGCGATAACCCCCGCATGTCCAACTGATCGGATCCTGCGGGCAAGTACAAAACTGAGACGACACAGGCCATCAGAACGTCTACTCTCAAGGAACCCCAGCGCTCCCTCGGACACGGAAAAATCACCGAAGAAAAGACGAAAGCTGTCGGGTGAACCAAAATCGGTTCGATCAAGAACTGAAGGGGAACCATATGGTCTGATATGATCACCGGTAAACAAGACAGTCCTCCGCAAACCTGGTAAAGGTCAAGAACTGACGGCGCATGGAACCAGCCGTGACCCTGGCACAAGGTTTATCCAAAGGCAAGCCGGTGAAGCGAGCATACTCCTCCAGGGTGGGGGTCAGCTCTACCGTCCCTAGCCTAAAACACCTGACGGTGCAGGGGGCCCAATAGCTCAGAATACCATCCACAAAGCCCGCTGGCACCTGAAAGGTCAATAAGGACGAAGAATGGCCCAAAAGACCATCTGCGATAACCCTGTCTGCCGGTAATAAACTGTCAAACCAGCGGAGGAGACTTGCCAAATCAACCCTGTGGGAGGAATGGAATCCAAACGTACCACGGCATCTGAGGACGACATCTGTGAAAAAATAGTATCAAAAAGACTGTACAGGGGTCATTCTCCTATCCATGAATAAAAAAAGGGGAATGCATCATACATTAAAAAAATAAATAAAACAAGTGAACTCCATAAAGATAAAAAGGGAACTGTGCATAATAGATAAATGAGTTCAGTACATAGTGCATAAATGAAAAAGAAATCTAAACGGATGCAGGTACAAAAGCCCTATCCTATCCTGATCTAAATAAAATCAGTATCATCTATGAAAGCAGGATCCTCGAACTGATCCCCTAGGGTCGTCGAGCTCGGAGGACCAAAGTTCATATCATGAATGTATGGATGCACTGTGGCATCAGATGAACTCGGGCCTGCATCATAACCCGCACCGTCTGGATCGTAGGCGTAAGCCTCCTCCGGGGTCCGGCCCAACACCCGAAGAAACAGCGACAACTGATCTACCTGACGGGTCAATGTGGCGATCTGCTCAGCGTGGGTGGGGGTCCGAACACAGGCAGCCCAATCAGTCATCGTCACCGAGCCTGGAACCATGTCTCCAAGAAAGAAAGTGGCCCGAGTTTGAGGACCGATGGTACGGGGCACCCACCAGGTACGGAATGCATCACTCGTACTGGGACCCGTAGAAAGCATCCGACCGTCCTCCCCGGCGAGCATGATCTCCGAGGGCTGAGAATCCAGCGGCCAAGAAGTAGTGAAAGAAAGGGAATGCGGGATGCGAATCTCTCCGGTCACACATCTGAAGGCGCGCTCCCCTAGGTACATCACCCAGCCTCCAACGCTCTGCAGGGTGAGACGACGGGTGGAAAGTGCAAACTCCGGGCCGGAGGGATGTCCATCGGTGAACCCCACAACCAGATGCTCCGAAAGATAGGGAGTCCAGACGACCTCCGCAGCAGTGATCAGCTCCAGCTGAATGCGGCAATGGGCAAAGCTGCCCGACACCGGGACCTCCTCTAAGGTGCTGTGATGCCATCGCCGACCCCGGGGATAAGTGTCCGGGCCAAGGGTGGTGACCGGCCTCAAGCATGGAAAACGCTCGTAAAGCCCAGAAAACTCCGTGAACGGAAACAAGGTAGGGCGTGAGTAACTATTAAAGTGCGAAAAGAGAAATGAAATAAAGACAAGTGCAATAAATCAAAAGGAGGAGAAGACTCACCAACAGAAAGTGGTAGAAACCGAGCCAGGTATCGGTCTGTCCCTCTGAGCGTAGACGCAGACCGTGGAGGAAATAAGCGAAAGTGAACGACCCCCAGTCGTAGTCACCAATCCGGTCTACATCTCGAACAGCCCCTACGACGCTGAAATGGATGGTAGATGAGTTGTTCCCTAGGAAACAACCCCTCATGATAGTCAGGAACAAGCGTCGTAGTAGGATGTTACGAGTGCCCTGATCCGCTGGGATAGACTGTGCGTATAAACCTCCGACAGCATCGACAGCTAACGCTCCGGACCGAATACTGCGGGCCTTGAAGACCCGGTCATCGGCAGCAAAGCCCAAAAGAGCGCGGACCTCTGCTGGAGTAATATCGAGGTCCAGAGGGACACGGGACCCGGTGAACTCGATCCCCGTGATATACCGCCAATCCCAAGGGGTCAGCACGACCTCACAGTCCAGAAGATGAAGGGACTAGGTCTGATGAAACCACCTCTCGGACAAAGCCCGCATATAACCCCAGGGGCACTGGCGGGGAATGATGGTGAAGAAGTGGCGAAAACCCCAGGAGTCCACCACCGCGCGGTAATCATTGTGCAAGGCCGCGTAAAGGGAGTAAATGTTGAACCAGTTACCCCTCGGCTGGGTAAACTCAGGCACCTGTGAAAATCACCAATGGGTCAGTCCAGATAGAACAGAAGTTGAGGAATTGAGAGCAAATTCAGAGCAGAATTGAATGTATCTCATTAGCAACAAGGGATGCCGAGGGATGACGGCTGAGATCCCGACCCAATAGGTCGGGTATCTGGACAGAAGCGCCAGATAAAGCGCGATGAGAATGGGGAGCCGGTGTGCTGGAAGACGGCTCCTCCACCGCAACCTCCGGAGGAACAACCTCCTCAACGTCCGGATGATCAGGACGGATGACAGCCTCCGTCAAGCGACGAGCCTGACGGGTCCGAGGAGGAACAGGGGCAGGTGCAGCCCTACGACGACGAACACCCGAAGTCCGAGAGGCAGAAGAGCTAGTGGGCGCATCAGAATCCATAGCTGGGATAGAACAGACGAAAAGGAAGCGCGTAGATCAATCCTACCGGAGCAGTTTTTGCAGGAAAGTTGAAAAGATCGACAAAAGACCCTTGCGAACAAGCAAAAATTGAGAGAATCTATGTGAGTTGGAAGTTGAAAGTGACAGATCTGGAGGAGGCGCGCTGGCTATAAAACCCGATCATGGCCGCAGATGTATCTGCGGCTGGCCGCAGATCAATCTGCGGCTGGCCGCAGATTCATCTGCGGCTGGCCCTAGTGGGTCCCACCTTGCTCCCTTGCAGCCCTTTGACGTATTGAGTGGAAAGATCACGAGATGGGTGACCGGCGACGATACCCGGCCCCGACGAGACGATCGACCGGCGACGATAACCGGTGATCACGAGAAGGATGTCCGGCGATGAAAACCGGCTCCGACAAGATAACCAACCGGCGACGATAACCGGGGGTTACATGATGGGTGACCGGCGACGATACCCGGCCCCGACAAGACGATCGACCGGCGACGATAACCGGCGATCACGAGAAGGATGTCCGGCGACGAAAATCGGCTCCGACAAGATAACCAACCGGCGACGATAACCGGGGGTTACGTGATGGGTGACCGGCGACGATACCCGGCCCCGACAAGACGATCGACCGGCGACGATAACCAGCGATCACGAGAAGGATGTCCGGCGACGAAAACCGGCTCCGACAAGATAACCAACCGGCGACGATAACCGGGGGTTACATGATGGGTGACCGGCGACGATACCCGGCCCCGACAAGACGATCGACCGGCGACGATAACCGGCGATCACGAGAAGGATGTCCGGCGATGAAAACCGGCTCCGACAAGATAACCAACCGGCGACGATAACCGGGGGTTACGTGATGGGTGACCGGCGACGATACCCGGCCCCGACAAGACGATCGACCGGCGACGATAACCGGCGATCACGAGAAGGATGTCCGGCGACGAAAACCGGTTCCGACAAGATAACCAACCGGCGACGATAACCGGGGGTTACGTGATGGGTGACCGACGACGATACCCGGCCCCGACAAGACGATCGACCGGCGACGATAACCGGCGATCACGAGAAGGATGTCCGGCGACGAAAACCGGCTCCGACAAGGTAACCAACCGGCGACGATAACCGGGGGTTACGTGATGGGTGACCGGCGACGATACCCGGCCCCGACGAGACGATCGACCGGCGACGATAACCGGCGATCACAGGATGGATGTCCGGCGACACAAACCGGTTCCAACGAGATAACCAACCGGCGACGATAACCGGGGGTTACGAGATGGGTGACCGGCGACGATACCCGGCCCCGAACGAGATGATAGATTGGAAGAGTGAACCTAACGACCAACAAATACGGTCAGAGGGTTGATGCATTGACACTCTTTCGAATGTTTTGCATGCGCTACATCTTGTGTTGTACCATAAACTACATGTGTTGCATCGTGTGTGTATTATCATATCTATGCAGTGTCATTCAGACATCGGGTGTCTGTTTCTTTATCCTGTTCATTTCATTTAATATTTCATAAACATGATAAAGAGGGGCAGCTGTAGACACCCAAATTTTGCACTTCGTATGCTAACCTTGACAGGAGGGCAAAATCGTCAATTGAACCCGCCTGCGGGAGCAAAAGAATCGGCATAAGTGCGAAGACTGGACGCCGCCGCGACAAGTTGCAGTCAAAATCAACGTGACGATAAAGCCATCTGAAATGAGCATTTCCGAATAATGTGTCACGTCCCGCAGTAATTATCGGACTGCAAAATACAGGCATTTCGGATAAAACTGACAGCGCGACGCAAGAATCGAGGTGCGGTGCGGGAACCGAGAAGAATTAAATAATCAAAGTGGCTGGCGTGCTGGGTGGAAGGCAGGCGGCTAGCCATCCTATAACAACTCATTTCAGCATACAGGGAGCAAGAGAGGAGGAATTCAGCAGATCCGAGAAGAAGAAAAATACAGCAGCAAGAAGTTCGAAAATTGAGGAAGAAATAGCATAGATTTGCAACAAAAATAGGAGTAAAAGAGAGGAAAAAAGAGAGGAATAATATTCTTGTGAATTAATTGTATCACATATATCTTTTCTTCTATCCGAATAGACAAATTTACATCCATTTGGATTTCATTTGCAAGGTAAAAATCTCCTTATTTTTGCAATTTCTATCACATCATTTGGTCAAATTAAATGTAGTTTTCATGTAATTTATGATGGAACAATGAATTAGGGATTATTAGTGAGGGTTCCATCGGAACAAAATTCTTCCTAATAACCCAATGATATTTATTCGTTGAATTTTTTGTTTGTTTTACGATGTTATATTTGGCATAGTTTCTTTTAGACCGATATTTTAGGATGTCTTGGTATTGTTAGATTATCCGTGTGGGTTATTTCTTGTATCATCCGATTGTGGGTGTGTGGAAATTTGGTTGTGAGCCTAGGAAAGCGACCCCGTGGTCCAAATCTGATGATGGACATATTTTGATGTAAGAAGTAGGAATGATGTAGTTTTCATTGTAAATATGTAATCGTCGGGCCTTAAAACGACGCTAAAGCAAGAATCGTGTTTAAGGCCCCCGTCATAGTAAAAATATGTGATTGTTGGCGTTCGGGGGTATTTTGATGGCTTACATGCCCGTGAATAACCCCCTACGCGTGTTGATGTTTAATTTGATTTGTAACATCAAACAAAGGATTTCAAAACCAAAACAATAAAGATTTTTCTAAAATCGATCAAAATAGGTTATTAGCACCACGAGGATAATAAATTGGGAATGCTAACGAATGTCGACTCCTATTTTAACGAGAAAGCTAAAGGAAATCGTTTTCAAACATCACAAAATTTGATTTTAGAAATGAGTAATGTTTTGTTAAACCTTGATGTATAGGGCGAAAGAGATCCTAGAAATTGCCTATCATTTGTGAAAGCAACGTATAAATCTCGATTCCTATTTTGGCTAAGGCTTAATAAAATCCTCTCTTTCCAAAACGACACCTAAAGAAAAATTCCATGGCTTTTGACAAATTAAAATCAAACCTCTCTTATAAAGAAATCAAGCTTTCTCGTGTAGACATTCCGAAGCGTTCCCAAATTAAAGCACGATTTTCCCAAGAATCCAAATGATCCTTTCATACAAACTCGCCACAAAATTCACATAAGCACACACACACACACACACACACACCTCCACATATACACATTTCATGAATTAAAAGATAGGACAGCATCAAGATTACGGTAACCGTGTTTTACGGAAGTCGAGGGGTGCCTAACACCTTCCCCTCACTTAAACAAGCCCCCGAACTCTATGAATCTCGATTCGTAGACCAATTAATTCAGAGTCATACATGAGCCAGCGATTTACGAAAACGAAAACTCGGATGAGTTGGTACATCCATTTCAAATATACCAACTGGCGACTCTGGTTAATTGGCTCATCATAAAAAACGATCTTTCAAAACCCCGTCGACATCAATGCCGACCTTTTCCCAAAATCACCTAATCAAGAGGCTAAAATTGGAAAAGACTAAGAGGACCCCACGAAGCGAAAAACCCGGCGTCGACACGGGCTAAACAAGATGGGACCATTAATAACAAGAACCCTCAAGGAGAAAAATATAAAGTTGATTACGTTCAAGGACATTAAGAATGTCGAACGTAGTCTTCTAGCATGGTGAAGCAATAGAGTATCAAGTATTTAATATGAGTTTGTTATGCACACATAAGGCTTATATTAAGTATTGGAGATGTTGCTTTATTACATTAGATGTTTATAAGGAATTGAATAATACCGTTTTGTTGTGCATACACAAGAACTTGAAAGTAGTATGGACACAAACCAATCATATTTGATATGATATAGCATGTACTTCGTAATCTTATTCGTTTATTAATAAAAGAAATTATTTATTAAAGGCATTTTATTTTATCTACATGGTGTTGTTATATTAAATGTGATAAACCCTTAGTTTGAGCAATACTTTTAGAATCATGATGATGATCATGCTAATGAGATCTAAATTCTTAGATAGCTTAAAACTAAAATAGTTTCTAATCGATGGATTACTAAAAAGGGGATTAGTGAATCCGGATAGATTAGTACATACTTTGCTTGCTCTTAAGAAGAGGATGATTGATCTCATAGTCATTTTGTGTGGAGACACTAAAGCAAGTATGTAGGTGCTTATTAGAGAATAAGTTCACTGAATGTGGCTCGCTAAAGAAATACCTAATAGAGTTTTACTCGCCTGTCAATAGGAATTCCTCTAGTGATAGTAGTACAAGTGATCTTTGGACTTGAGATTATCATAATATCTTGTGCATAATGAGCTATGTTTTAACATATTCCTTAATACCTTTAGGGTATAACATAGGGTATACTTGGGTATAATAAGTCATATATGGAGATAGATGAATGATCAACAGAGAATCTATTACTTCTAGTAAAAGGAGAGTATGTCCTATGTGATTCGATAAATGACAATTCAGTAGTCCTTGGCCAAGGCATAATGAAATTAGAAAGTTGTTTCTAATTTGCATTATTTGGAATTGTGCATTTTATAATCGAAATACATATAATTAAATAAAATAAGACTTGACATTAATTTCATATCTTATATTTAATTGGGACATTGTATGGTAGAATGATTGAATTGTACGGTAACTATTCACTGAAAGGGTCTTTTGTGATTAATGTTGAAATCTATACTATCTGGAAAGTCATTGATCGCTAAGGGGGCTTACCCTTATTGTAGAATAAATATTATTTAATTAAATAAATTAAATAGTTTAATTTATTTATTTAAATAAGATTAGAATTGTTATAATAGATTTATTCACAACCGGTTTAATATGGAGAACCTAAAAGATCACACCGCAAAAGAAAAATATTTATTTAAGAAGTAAATAGCATAATCGTAATAATAAGTTAAGTATATTTAATTTAACCTATGGTGATAGAATAAATTAAATAGCTTAATATTTATTATTTAATATTTTGGAAATACTAATTATAAATTAATAAGAGGAGTCTTATTATTATTATTACTATTATTATTATTTAATTTCTAAATGGGTTAGGAATTAATTAATAGGAGTATTCTCATATTAGATCCTAATTAAATTAGGAGTATAATTAATAAAATCCTAAACCTAAATAGTTTAGGAGGGTTGCCTACATCTATAAATAAGAGAAGTCTTATTATGATTTAGGGTTACACACTCTTCCATAAGAATTGAGAGAATACTCATAATTCTATAGAGATAGAAACTAGGGTTTGTCATCACCCATCTTCTTGAGTAAATATTATTCCTTGGTGGATCACCTCTAGAGGTCAAACACTTGGGTGGCTTGCGTTGATCAAAAGAAAGAATCTTCGTGAAAGATTTTGGAGTAGAACTCGTACTTGAGGAAGCTATTTTCTATAAGGGTATAATTTTAATTCTTTATCTTCCTTTATTAATTAATAATAACGCATTAAAGATTGATCTTAGGTTTGGTTTGTAAAATTTTAAATTCTGATTTGCCATGGTTCCGCTTGATTATATGCAATTTGATGGTATGTTCTTCGTTATTACAAATCTAACAGAACTGTATATTTCTCTTCACTTATATGGGAATGCTAGGTCTAACCTAACTTAGATAATATTGGTTCGGATGTGCACACACTTGACCATTATCATCTAAGAGGCAAAAGAAAAGAAGTTACATGGGGATGTAATTGACAAAAGTTGTCTACCTATTGAATAAATCTATAGTTTGTTGTGCACACACAAGGCTATGGCAATAGGATCCTTTCCCACTAGCGGATTTTTTAACTAAATCTGTCGAACTATATATATATAGAGGGTCATATAGTTTGAAGAAAATAGTGGGAGACACCATTTTAATAAAGACTTAATTAATCTGGTGATTAATAAAATGAATGCATGCTAATATTGTTAAAAAAAATTCAGTTACAAAATTTTACAATGTCAAATTCACTATCACTGCGGAGCATATTAGATGCTAATAAGTTAATCGAACCGAATTATACATATTGGTTAAGAAATTTGAGAATAGTTCTCACGGCTGAAAAGTTATCTTATGTCCTTAATTCGCTAGCTCCTGCAACGGTTATAAACAATGCCTCTGAGAAAGAGATTGCTACTTTTAGAAAGTGGCAAGATGGTGTACAGGTGGCTCAGTACATTATATTGGCTTCCATGAGTAACGAGTTACAGCGTCAACACGAGAAAACGGATGCACCTACCATTTTGTTGCACCTTCAGGATATGTATGGTGAGCAGAGTAGGTCTGCTAGATATGAGATATCTAAGGAGCTCTTATGATCTAGAATGACCGATGGCACTATAGTACATATACATGTCCTCAAAATGATCAATCTGATTGAACAATTGGGACAATTGGGTTTTGTAATGGATGGAGTGTTGAGCCAAGATTTGATCTTGTAATCACTCTTAGACTCTTTTTCACAATTTGTTGTGAATTTTCACATGAACAAACTTGATGTCAGCCTGCCTGAGTTACTTAACATGTTGAAAAATGCGAAGAGTCACTTTCTAGCAAAGAAAGACCAAGTCTTACTGGTAAATGAGTCTTCCAAGAAAAGGAAGAGGACCAAAGGCTCTTTTGAAAAGAAGAAAAAGAAGAAGGCAAAAGGAAAGGCCAAAACCAAGGATAATAAGAAGAAAACTGATGCAGATAGTAAAAAAGTTTGCTTTCACTACAATAAGCATCGACACTAGAAAAGAAACTGTAAGGAGTATCTTGTAGAGGCTAAGTAGAAGAAGCCTGGTGAAGCTTCGGTTACAGATACAGGTTTGTTCATGATTAAAATAAATATTTCTGTAAGTCACAGTTCTACTTGGGTATTGGATACTAGTTGTATACGCAATACTATGCAGGGATTAAGAAGAAGTAGAAGGCAAAACAAAGGAGAAGTAACTATGCGTGTGGGGAATGGAGCAAAGGTTGTTGCATTAGCCGTAGGAACTTATAGTTTAGCGTTGCTTACGGGCAAATCTATTAAGTTAGTAAATTGTTACTATGTTCTAGTTTTTATAAGAAACATTATTTTTATTTCGTTGTTAGACAAGGGAAGTTTTGACATTATAATTAAGAACAATAGTCATTCTATTTATAATAATGATGTTTTGTTTGGAACTGGTAGATTGCTTGATGGACTTTATATACTTAACTTACATGAAAATATTTTGTAAATTGAACAAACTAATAAAAAAAAAGAGATGATATGAATTATACATTTATGTGGCATTGTAAACTTGGTCATATTGATGAAACAAGAATAAACAAGTTGCATAAAGATGGGTTTTTAGAGCCATGTGATTATGAATCATATCCAACTTGTGAATCTTGTCTCATGGGTAAGATGACTAAATCTCCATTTAGTGGACATAGAGAGAGAGTTACAGGGTTGTTAGAGTTAGTACACACTAATTTATGTGGACCTATGACAACACATGCTAGAGGAGAGTATTTATATTTCATATTCACTGATGATTATTCAAAAGTTGGATATGTGTATTTGATGAAAAACAAATCTGAATCATTTGAAAGGTTCAAAGAATTCAGGAGTGAAGTAAAGAAATAAACTGGCAAGAGTATTAAGATTCTTCGATTGGAGAGGGGAATACTTGAGCAATAAGTTTCTAGATCATCTCAAAGATAAAGGTATTATCTGACAATGGACACCTCCTGGTATGCCACAGTTGAACGGTGTATCTGAAAGGAGAAATCGTACCTTGTTGGATATCGTGCGATCCATGATGAGTTTTACCGATGTTCCAGTATACTTATGGGGTTATTCCCTAGAAACGGCTACATATCTACTAAATAAGGTATCATCAAAATCCATCCCTAAGACTCCATATGAGTTATGGACAGGAAGGAAACCTAATCTTAAGCATGTTAAGATTTGGGGTTGTCCAACTTATGTGAAAATGTTTCAAGATGATAAGCTTGGGACAAGATCTGACAAGTGTAGATTTGTGGGATATTCTAAAGAAAGTTAGGGATATTATTTCTATAATCCTACTGAGCAAAAAGTGTTTGTTGTAAAACACGCTACCTTCTTGGAAAAGGAGTTTATCCTTAAAGGGGCTAGTAGGAGGAAAATAGATCTTGAAGAAGTTCAAGAACCACAAAGCATTATAAGTCAAATGGAGGAACCTATAGATAGATCTATTGTACCACAACCGAATCATAAGTATAGAAGAGTACCGAAGATACCTGAAAGGTATAGATTCATCATAGAGGATGATGATGAGGTACGCATCATAGAGGATGATGATCCAGTTATATACGTTGAGGCTATGAGTAGTAGAGACTAAGAGAAATGGCAAATGGCCATGAAATCTAAAATGGACTCCATGTATGAAAATCAAGTGAGGACTTTGTTTAACCCTCCAGAAGGCATAAAGCCTATAAGGTGTAAATAGGTTTTTGGAGAAAGACTGAAGCAGATGGCAAGGTAGAGACCTATAAGGCCAGACTGGTTGCAAAAGGTTTCAAACAAAGACAAAGAGTTGATTATGATAAAACTTTCTCACTAGTAGCAATGCTCAAGTCCATTCGGATTTTGCTTGCGATACCAGCTTACTATGATTACGAAATCTGGAAAATGGACGTGAAAACAGCCTTCCTCAATAGGAAACTAGAGGAGAATGTATATATGATACAGCTAGAGGGATTTATTTCAAAGGTTGGAAGAAAACAAGTATTTAAGCTACAACGATCCATTTATGGATTAAAGCAAGATTATCAAAGACGGAACATTCGTTTTGATGAGACAATCAAAGAGTTTGATTTTATCAAAAATAAGGATGAACCATATGTGTAAAAGAAGGTCAGTGGAGTGTTGTGACATTCCTAGTACTATATGTTAATGATATATTACTGATGGGGAATGACATACTGATGTTTCAATCAATTAAAATATGGTTGTCTAAACACTTCTCCATGAAAGATTTGAGAGAAACGTCATATATTTTAGGGATAAAGATCTATAGAGATAGATCTAAAAGAATGCTCGGCTTGACCCTAGGAACGTACATTGATTCGATGCTTTAGCATGAAAAACTCCAAGAGATGTCTCATATCGATGAGCCAGGGAGTACATCTCTCCAAGAAATTGTCCCCAAAGATACCGAAAAGAGAGAGATCGCATGAGTAAGATACCTTATGCTTCGGCAATAGGATCTATCATATATGAGATGATATGTACGAGACCTAATGTTGCTTATGCACTGAGTGTGACAAGCATCTAGTCAAATCCTGGAGAAGATCACTGGAAGGCAGTGAAAAACATCCTAAAGTACTTAAGAAGAACTAAGGATGTGATTCTTGTATATGGTGGGTCTGATTTTAAATTAGAGGGCTATATAGACTCGAGTTTTCAGACTGGCCAAGACGACAGCAAATTCATTTCAGGGTATGTGTTTACCTTAAACGGTGGTGCAGTGAGTTGGAAGAGTTCCAAGCAGCAAACGATTGTTGATTCAATGACAGAGGTAGAACACACACATGCAAAGGAAGTTGTTTGGATGAAGAAGTTCGTTACAGAACTTGGAGTGGTTCCTAACATACAAGGATTATTGCCTTTATATTGTGCCAACACTAGGTTTGTTGCACAAGCTAAGGAACCCATGTCTCATCAGAAATCCAAACATGTGTTGCAGTGCTTTCATTTTATTAGAGAAATCATTGAAAGAGGAGATGTTATCTTAGAGAGAGTGGACTCTCAGAACAACATTGCAGATCTATTTACTAAAGCATTATCTCAATAACAATTTGATCGCCACTTAGAGAAGATGGGTATGAGATACCAAGGCGATTGGCTTTAGTGCAAGTGGGAGATTGAAAGTACTATGCCCTCAAGCCAATCACATTGGATGTGATAAGCATTTACTTTGTACTCTTATTCATTTATTAATAAAAGAATTCATTTATTTAAAGGCATTTATTTATCCATGTTTAATTGGTTGAATTAATTAGGATAAACTCATAGATTTGGAGCATGTTTTTAGAATCATGAAGAGTTCATGCTAATGAGATCTAAAATCTAGATAGCTCAAAACTAAAATGTTCTTAATCATAAGATCACTAATGTGGGGTTAGTTGATC
The DNA here is from genome assembly GCA_034770075.1 of Aralia elata. Classification (NCBI taxonomy): domain Eukaryota; kingdom Viridiplantae; phylum Streptophyta; class Magnoliopsida; order Apiales; family Araliaceae; genus Aralia; species Aralia elata. The sequence goes on along the minus strand of JAVJAP010000089.1, from coordinate 661,025 downwards.
CGGACAGGTTAGTACATACTATGTTTGCTCTGTTGGAAAGGATGATTGATCTCATAATCATTTGTATGGAGACACTAAAACAAGTACGTAGGTGCTTATTAAAGAATAAGTTCACTGAACGTGACTCGCTTAAGAAACACCTAATGGAGTTTTACTTGCTTGACAGTAGGAGTTCCTATAGTGATAGTAGTACAAGTGATCCTTGGACTTGAGATCATCATAATACCTTGTGTATTCTGAATTATACTTTGTCATATTTCTTAAGGCTCTTTGGGTATATAAAAGAGTATGTTCAGGTATAATAAAGTGTATATGGAGGTAGGTGAATAATCAACAAAGGATCTACCACTTCCAGTAAGGGGAGAGAATGTCCTATGCGATTCGATAGATGACAACTCAGAAATCCTTAGCCAAGGTGAATGGAAATTAGAAAGGAGTTTTTAATTTACATTAACTAGAGTTGTGCATTTTAGAATCAAAATGCATATGATCAAATAAATAAGACTTGTCAGAAATTCCATATTTTATATTTGATCGCGACATTGTATGGTAGAAAGATTGAATTGTATGTTAACTATTTACTGAACAGGTTCTTTGTGATTAAACGTTGATTTCATATTATCTGGATACTCATGATATGTTGAGAGGTGTCACTCATGATGTAGAATAAATATTGTTATTTATATTTAAATTAAAGGAGTTTAATTCATTATAAATAATATTAGAATGGTTCTAATTTATTTATTCTACTACCGGTATAATATTGAACCTAAAGGGTCACACCATAAAAGAGAAATATTATTTTAGAAGTAATTAGCTTAATAATAATAATTTAGTATTTAGAGAAATACTAATATTTATAATTAAGTATTTGGAGAAATACTAATTACAAATTAATAAAAGGAGTCTTATTATTATTATTATAAATAATTTAGTTCCTAAATGGTTTAGGAATTAAATTAAAACAATAAGTCATAAAGAGCTTTGGAAGAGGATTTGTCTATATAAGGAGAGGCCTTATGATAGATTAGGAACTAATGTTACTATGAGTATAGAGATACCATATAACAATTCTCTGCAACCTAAAGAGTTAAGAGTGGGAGCGAGAATTAGGGCTAGTCACCCAAGGTTTAAAGAAACCTAAATTTACTCCTTCAATCAATATTCTCTTAGTGGATCACCTCTAGAGCGCTGCACACACTCAGTAGCTAATGTTTGATCCGTGGATTCGAAGAAGTGCGGAGGATCAAAATATTGGAACTTGAAGATCAAATCAAGGAGTTGATTCATCTTCTTAAGGTATATATTTTATCCTTTTTCGATTAATAATATTGCATCAAGGTGATCCTGGGAGTACAGAAAATTTTAAATATGATTTATGCTATGCTTCTGCTTTATATACATGTAATTGTATGTATGTTCTTAATTCTGTAGACCTACATATTTGCTAAGCTTATGTAGAGTAAATTTGAGATGAGCATGATGGGAGAGCTGATCTACTTCCTTGGATTACAAGTGAAGCAGACTGATGAAGGGATCTTTATCAACCAAGCCAAGTACATCAAAGACTTACTTAAAAAGTATGGCATGGAATCAGCTATCCCTATGAAGACTCCTATGGCCTCTACAACTAAGTTAGATAAATATAAATAAGGTAAAAGTGGTGATATTATTCAATACAGATGTATGATTGGCTCTCTCTTATACCTTACTGCTAGTAAACTTGATATAATGTTTTTCACTTATATTTGTGCTAAATTTCAAGTTTACCCTAAAAAATCTCGTTTAATGTATGTTAAGAGAATTTTCAGGTATCTTAAGGGCATTCCACATTTCAGATTGTGGTGTCCCAAGGAGTCACTCTTAGAACTAATTGGTTATTCAGATGTTAACTTTGTAGGATGAATGATAGATAGGAAAAGCACTAATGGGACTTGTCAACTGCTAGAAAACATATTAGTATTATGATTCAGCAAGAAGCAGAATTCAGTGTTAACCTCAACTGTTGGGGCAGAGAACATTGTTGCTGGAAGTTGTTGTACTCAATTCCTATGGATAAAGAATTAGCTAGCTAACTATGGTTTCACCTTCAAATCTATTCTTATATTTTGTGATAATACAAATGTTATAACTATTACTCATAATCTTTTTGCATTTTAAGATCAAACATATAGACATTGAACATCACTTTATTAGAGATCATGTTCAAAATGGTAATATTGCTTTACATTTAAACCAACTGATGATTAACTTGTTGATGTTTTCACAAAGCCACTTGATGAAGCTAAGTTTAACAAGCTAATATGTGAACAAGGCATGTTAAATTTTAATGTATAATTTTTTCCATGTGAGTACTAACATGGCAGGTAAAGCGATCGTAGAGTCAATCCTGAAGCTAAGTATAAAATAAAAGATCGAAGAGTCAATTGTAGAACAAACTGCAGTTCGTAAAGTATTTTTCAAAAACTACAATTGATCACTCTACGACAGTCGAGTGTACTCTACAACTCAATGACTTCAACGCGTGTGTACTAGACAGACTTAAAGCGTGTCAACATGTTCGCAAAAAATAACTGCAAAAATTAATTATCGGGCAGTTGTACGTCGCAATAAATGCAGGTTGCACTCCAATAAAAGAGTAACATTTGTATAAGTCAGTCGTTCAAAAAGGAAGTATTAAAACAAGTTTCATTTCATTTCAAATACTTTAACCTTTTGAATTCTCTCCTACTCTGTATCTCTCTTTTTTCTCTTTAGCACTCTGACCCAAAACTCCTTTTTCAATCTTACTTTAAATTTCTCTTTAGAATCTACTCAGAAGCATGTTGTATGTGTAGATCATTTATGGAAACCAACTCTGCTTTGACAATTCAAAGGCATTGACAAGCACTTCATCGATATCCTTATATTAGTCAAATTTACTAGTCTTCAGTACACTTTGAGTGCCGACACCAGGATTCTCTCCAAATTGGTGAAGGAATTTCACCTAAATGGAAATGTAATGGATGGAAATGTGGTCAGGAAGATGAAGGAGATCAAGATAACTCTATCTCTCACTGATTTTTATGGTGCCCTAATATTGATGGATAAAGGTGAAATTGATCTTTCTACTGTAGACACTAAGAAAGCCCTAACTTACATAGGCTACAAGAAGAATGAACAACTCAAAGGGATGAAGAAGAAGAAATTCCCTTATTCTTTTGAAATTTTAGCTGACATTATAGGAAAGTTCATTATCTGCAAATATTCTGAATTTGATTCAGTAAATGAACTACAGTCACAAGTGATGTCTACAATCACTGTGGAAAAGAAGATGAACTTTGGGGCTATCATCTTCTCTTGGATCCTCAAGTGGTTTAAGGATGCAGAAAAAAAGGAAAAAGAAAGGGAAACCACTTCCCAAGATGTTCTTCGTAAGGATATTGAGCATTATGATCAAAGTGAAAATGGGTGAACAAATTGGGCTGAAGGAAGGAGAAGTATTAAATGTACATAAGAAGATGACAAAGAGGCTCTTTGATAATTGGGCTAGGAACCCAGTGGAGCTCACAAAATCTAAGATGTCTGAGGGAAGTGAGCACACTATTACTAAGGTACAGAAACCACAGAAAGCCACAAAGAAGAGAAAAGTGACAGAATTAAAACTTATTGATAAGGAATATTAGGGCTCTACTACCCCTGACTTGGTTGACAAAGCAGAATTGGCTTTTATAGAGAAGAATGAGAAAAAGGATTAGAAAGAAAAGAGCTACTGCGGATGCAGCAAAGGAGGAAGAGGAAGCTACTAGGCAACTTGAGAAGGAAAAGAGGGCTACTACCCTTGAGAAAGCTAGGGGAAAAAGACCCCTTGTTGACAAATTTAAGAAAGATTTGCTCGTATTGAGGCTTAATTGGCTCAGGAGTTCACAATAAGAAAAACCATTGAGCTCAAGGAAAAACAAAATGATGTTGAGCAATTTGCTAAATCTAAAACTCCTAGATCGTAGAGCCACAAAAGCAGGCTAAGATCATATAGGCACAAAAGGATGATGATAAGATAGCTTAGAAGGCTATTGCCAAAGAGTCTGAGCTGCAAAAGAAGAAGAAAGTTAAGCGTCTTGTAAAAGGTCAAGAGTTGAGGAAATGGGTTATGTAAGAAGCCCAACAACCCACTAAAGAAAAGGATGACAATCAGGCTACTGAGCCTAGAGAAGAGGTGCATGCACAAGCTAAGGGGAGCCTGCACTTGAACTGGCTCAACAAACTAAGGTTGCCCCTACTGCTGAGGCTGGGGAAGTAGTAGCTGAAGAAGAAGTAGCAATTGAGAAAGAGCTAGTTCATGAAGAGGCTCATGAGTTGAGGAAATGGGTTATGTAAGAAGCCCAACAACCCACTAAAGAAAAGGATGACAATCAGGCTACTGAGCCTAGAGAAGAGGTGAATGCACAAGCTGAGGGGAGCCTGCACTTGAACTGGCTCAACAAACTAAGGTTGCCCCTACTGCTGAGGCTGGGGAGGTAGTAGCTGAAGAAGAAGTAGCAATTGAGAAAGAGCTAGTTCATGAAGAGGCTCATCAAAATATTGATTTCCCCTAACTCCAAAGCTGAGGAAGCTAAGGATGTAAATGCAACTAAATCTGAGGGGGAGCAACATCTGACTGTGTTATCAAATACAAAAAGTTATATCATGAAGGATGAATATTTAAAAAAGATGATAGACGACGTCGTAGAGCACATTACACACTCTGTGACCCTAAAAGACTTTCATCCAGATCAAGCAACAGAGAAGATAATTATTTCAAATGATTCAGGTGATAAGGTTAAACAGATTTTCCCTCAGAGGGTGCATACAGTTGTTACAACCCTATTTTGTTATCTTCTAATATTTCCCCTGTTCAAGGCTCAAGTTGAAAATGACTATAGTTAGGTGTGTTGGACATTCAAGTGTTATCCGAATGTTCAGATCCTAGAACGATGTCACTTACCCCATATCAACTTTGGGAAGAATCTATTTACTGCATTTGCAGTAGATGATATTCCATCTACCTCTTTCCCATCCAACCATCATCAGCACTCTATGTGACGCCCCCAAATTCGGGTCTCCAAATACCCGGATCCGGTCATCACGATCCAATACAAACATTCACCTCTAACAACATATGGTAACTAAAGTGCGGAATATAATAAACATACGTTGTTCATTACAAAGGTGTTACTAGTCCCAGAATACAATAACCTTAATACATTCATGAATCCATACCCTAAGTAACAAGCAGGGCTTAATATTACATTAACAATGATTAACTGCACATAATGTTTAAGTCTGCTACATGAAGTTTATCACTTCATCTTTTCTTTCCCTTTGTTTTTCCCTGACGTCTCGGGTTTGGCTGCAATAAAGTCATGATATAGCAAGAATGAGCAACGAGTTTGCTCAGCAAGTTTAAAATACAATAATAAGGATATATCATGATGAAAGGAATATAGAAAGGGATTTCAACAATAGCATTATCAGAAGCAATAACAATGAATGCTTTTAGAACAATTGATAGTCAAGTAGACTTTGAACAATAACTTCCAAAGGAGTCAATAGCTAGTTGACCCTCTGGTTACTGGCTACAGAATAAGTACTTGAGGGGATCAGCCTCGCGTACGCTATGTGTATGCATAACATTTAACTCTGCTATTTGTACCTTATTTACGGTACATGGGGTACTCCCCTATAATAAAGGGGTGTTCATACAGTCTAAGAATCCTTACCCTCGATTGGTTCGGATAGCTTTTATAAATTTTCACATACTTGTCTGACCGAACAAAGGTCCAGACTTAATTATGAATAGTCCCTAAATCTCGGAACTTTAATAAATATACGAGTTCAAATGCACGAATGCGAATGTCAATAAATACATAGAGGTGGAATAATTTTAAAAGTAATTAGACCACTTAAAGCATGCTTGGAGATAAGATTCAAGCTTAAGGAATAACTTGCAACAATATATATATACCTATTTGCACGAATTAAAATAGTGCATAAGGTTTAAAAATTTACTCAATATAAAAGTTGAGTAAGGAAGAACTTGCCTGTTTGCTCAGCTACAATTAAATTTTAGCTTTAATTAATCGACCTTGGATGACCTATCATTTGGTAAAGTCGATTTATCCATTAGCATTGCATACTGTATAACGATACACTTACTTATACTATTCATTTAGCAGGTAGACAGTTCTCCATATACATTTAGTTATAAAATAAATAATAAACTTAACATGATTTGATAACAACTAAATAATAGTTGATTTTCTCACTAAATCTTTTATTTACTTAATTACTGTTTCCCCCTAAGGGTAATTTAGTAATTATTATACTTGTTCCTTATTCAACATTACTTAATTACTCAATGTATTAATTCACACACATATAGTTTATCTCATATTAATAATCGTTAAGTGTTCATTATCTTTATCTATTTAAGGCCAAAATAAGTAATTAACTTATTAATCCCCCTCATACTTAATCATTATTTCAGTAATGATTAAGTAGTTATTATCCCAATTATTATTAGTTAATAATTAGATATTTATTTTCTTATTTATTATTAATAAATAATTCTTTTATTATTATTATTCGTACCTAATTATTAATAAGTATTTACCATCCTATTATTTTAAGTAATAACAATTAATTTTATCATTTATTCATATTTAATTATTATTATTAATTAATAATTAAATATTTATAACACTAAATTATTAGTTGGGGTTGAATAATAATTACATAGTTATTACCTTTATTTATTATTTATTGGGAGATAATAAATGATTATTAACTTTATTCATACTTGATTATTATTTACCAATAATCAAATATTTAAAATAAAAATTTATTTTATTAACCTTATTCATTATTTAATATGAATTAAATAATAATTAACTATTTATTATCTTTATTTATTATTTATTGCTAAATAATAAATAATTATTTAGAATTTTTATTCATACTTATTTATTATCTAGTACTAACTAGACAATAGTTATTATAAATAAATAAATAAATAACTATTTTATAAATTGTATTCATTCATACCTTGAACAATAATTATATTCTTATTTTCTTTGTTTATTATTTGTCGTTAAATAATAATTATTTCTTTACTGGAATCAAATGAGTTAGACAACCAACCTTGAAAAATATTTCAAGTATTACTAAGTCACTGCTATCGAAATAATATAACGAGCTCCTACAATGTCTACTTCAAGTTGTCCAGATTTATCAATCATTGCAATAGAAAAATCCCAAACAGATTCATATGACACACTGAGTTGGGTTCTATAACTTGTTAAAGATTAATTGCTATATATAATAAGACTGTTAATGAACACAATGAGCACCAATCTGAAAAAAAAATCTGGCCCAAACACACTACATTAGGCTTGGTTGCATTAACCAAGAATACAACACACATGTGTTCTAGTTCCTGTGAACAGCCCAGCTTACTAGCTCATATTAAACAGAGGTTAAGTTTTGCCTACACAATGGTTGTTGACAGCACAATTGACTCTAATAAGGAACCATCCCATTCAGGCATTATCACGGACATTTGGTAGGCAACTGAGACTCGGCTCAAGCTAACCATTGTTCCTTATTGAGCTGCCAGAGAAATACAACCCAAAAAGGAACAACACAGCACAGATTTCCCAAATCAATTCCAAACAAAATTAGCACAACCCAATACAATACCCAAATTTCTCAAACCCAAATAATATTATACAATATCCGAGTTTTTAAACCCAACAATTTATTACAGAACAAACCAACACAGTGCATATTACAAACTAACACAGCACAATTGGCAAGAAAATTTATACAGAACCTAACTGGAAACTATCACAGTGGTTTAACAACCCATTTCGATACCTTGGGTTTGATCGAGCTGCTACTCTTCTTCTTCTTCCACAATATTCAACCCAATCGGACATTAACAGCTCTGCAATTTCTCTTTCTCCTTTTTTGTTTTTTTTATACTTCACTCTCAATCTTTATATAATTTTTCCTAATTTGGAACTCACAAAATAAACAAAGGGAATCGGCAGCTTCAGGGTTTAGGACTTGGGGTCTCAATTTATAGGGCAATGTTTGCCCAATTTGTGGTTAATACCCTAATTGCTTCGGACAATACCTGAGGGTTTGAGAAGCGAGCTGTCTAATTGATCCCCATCATCCGACTGAACTCGCCGGCAACTTCTCGAGCATCGCACCCCTCACTGGTCCAATCGCCGAATTTCTGGGACCGTTGGTTCAATCGATGGTTGCTTGGTCGCTGGCCGTTCTCAGTTGCGTCGCCGGTCCACTCAAACCATCACGCTGTCACACCAGCCCAATCACGCCGACCTGTCGCCATTTTCCCCCTTCACTTCTCTCCGTTCGACTAAGAGGCTAGGTCTGGGACTTGGGTTTTCCTTCTTGTTGCTCAGCTGTTGATTTGAGAGGCTAGGGATTTGATTTCCTCTTGGTTTGGTCTTTTCCCCATTTGATTTTCTTTGCTGCGTGAAACCCTTCCCCAAACGAATTTTGCCGGTTCAAACCCCTTCCCCAGAATTTACCGGTTGTCCCCAAATCAAAGGAAACGGGTTCGACCCGTTTGCTTGACCCAACCCGCTGGAAACTGGTTTGGGCTTACCCAATAGTTGGGCCGACTGCACTAATTAAAATAAACAACTCAAGCGGCCCAACAAGGAGAATAACAAGGGAATTTGGGCTCAGTCCAAATAAAAGAAAAGAAATGGCCCAAATAACTTAGCCACTTTGTTCCTCTTATGTCTTAAAGTAAATAACTAAACTACTAAATTAATTATTCCAAATATTTACTTTAACCATAATTCTTTATTCAAATTATTAAATCTGAAAATGTTAAAATCATTTATTTACTTTCCTTAATTTTCTTGCCAATCAATTCTTAGAGTTAACTCACTAATTTATTTAAACTATCAGTGAGTCCCTTTAATGCACAGAAAATTATTGGATCACATATTTATATAATTAAATAATAATACCCACATGGATTCAATTAAATTCGTAAAATTAAATAAAACGAATTTCATATGTTAAAATAGATTGTACAAGATTTTAAAAATTCCTGGGCATTACACTCTAGGTATCTTAGGATACAAGTGGTTGTGATGTCTGTTAATGTTGTTGACGAAGAAGAAGATGGCAGGGACAGGTTCGTAGAGTCCACCCATGCGAGCATTGAGCCAAACACTAAGTATGCCCATCGCTGTTACCCAGCCACAATCAACAGAATAAGTTTTGATAGGGCGACTAATTTACAGGTATGTGATAATAATGGTTATGATGCTTCAATTCCTCAGGTAACAAGGTTGTTGATAGCGTTGTTGTTATTTTGTTTCAGATCTAAATGGCAGCAAGGGTTACACGACTATAATGGTTGGATTTCTCATATATAAATGGGATCATCGACTAATTCCCATAGCTTCTATACACGGCGGTGTAGGTAGTCGTCGTTAATGGCGTCAGTGGTGAGTACTTCCTCAATGACATATCTCAGATTGCTCTCACTAAATGTTTGGGAAAGAAAATTTTGATCGATTGTTTGGAATCCCCCCAAATTAGTCGCATGCTTTCTCTAATTTATCCCCCAGTTCAACTGTAAAAATTCACATAAGAAATTTGGTAGGTCTGAAAGTACAAAAGAGATCTAGAAGGAGGTTAAATAGATTCCTTTTAATTTTCTTTTTAAGTTAGATTACCAAATAATTAAACAAGCTAATTAATTGATGATTATGCACAACGGAAGATGTTATAAAACCCCTTCAAAGATTAACAGAAAATACTAAGTTCTGAATTTAGTGTAGTCGTAGAGTTAAACCATAAAACATAGAGTGCTGAAATTAAATACGCAAAATAAATAACGTAGCAAGTTTTAAGAGGTTCGGAGCACAAAAGTCTCATAATCCTTTTTCTACTCCGCGAGTAGGGATGATCTACTAAGGATGAGATGAGTTGCAAAAATCACAGTTAGAACTTCTACAATAGTGATTCACACAAAATCCTTCAAGTCACACAGACTTTGTTAGCTAAGATCACTAAGATTTATACAAAAGAAATGATGTTGTGTAAAGAGCTGCTAAGTGGTAATAAGATCTTCTTCCAAATGACTTGATAGCAACAAGTTGTTCTTGTGATCGTAGAGTGGAGTTGGACACTTGAACTTTTTGAGCATTTGAATTTAGAGTTTCAGTTCTTGTTAAGTGTTGATGTAGCAATCCTTTTATAATAGTTATTCGAAATTTGCTCGCTGGATTGTTACTGTTGCTCCAAATAGCTAGGGACATTTGTCAACGATTAATTCTTTTGATTTCAAATGTTTGTCTACTGGACCACAAGTTGTCACTATCAGTCGTACTACGTTTGTTGTAGCAGCATACACGTGTCCTTGTCCTTGTGCAGCTAGCTGTTAGAAAAGCTGACTTATCTCCTTCGTCTTTATTGCTGACTTATATCAACCTTGGGAATGTGAGTCAAGGTAGCATGAACTTAGCCATTGACCTGCCATTGCTTGCCAGAACTTAGCGCTCTACAATTTTAACCATATGTGCATTTAATACATAATCATAGAGTCAATCTTCAAATCAAATCGTTTAGTGACTGAACTAAACGATATTGGCTTTACGTTCCTTTAGTGGCTTCTACAATATAGCACTACGCTTTTTGGCTTCTACTAAACGATCTCAGAGTCTTCTTGTCAAAGTGATTTGTCTTCCACTCTGCGATCTTAGAGCTTTTTCAACTTTGCTCAACGAAAATGCATAAGTCTTCAACTAGTCTTTCAGTAGACAAATTTATATAGATGTTCTATGATCATAGATCTACCTAACAAGTTAGATCCCTAACTAAGTCTTTTTACAAATATTATCACAAAGACTTTACAAAACGTACTTATTATAAATATACATTAAATTTCAGTCATCATCAAATTTAAATAGGGCAATATAAATGTATGAACTAACAAAAATTAAAAGCCACATAGAAAAAAAACAGACGGACATTTGATTAATTTGACAGAATGACCTGATTGAAAATTTTTAATTAGTTTAATAGGACAATTCATAAATTAAAAGTTTAGTGGCTATTGTACAAAAGTATACAAATACAGTGGATTAATTGCTAGTTTTGTCATTATTAAAAAATTCTTTGGTTAATACCATTAAATGCAATGTAATTTTATTCATAAAAAAATAATAAAATAAAATAAATTGTAAATAATCTAATTGTATCTGATAAAGACGATAAGAAAATAATATCATAAATTAAGATTATTAATTGAGTCTGATCAAAATAAAACCAGGTCAGAAATTAACCTATCGAGTTAACTTAGCGAAGTAGTAGTCTTATGAATAATTTTATGTGCACAAATTATACATAAAAAGTTGTGCACCAATAGTAGAATTAATGTATTGCATATCAATGAAAGGATAATATTATGGACATAAACTATACATAAAAAATCGTGTACAAAGAGTATGACTCATGTATTGCAGACCAATAAAAATATATAAAATATTCAATGGTGGGTCCCAATTTTTACTTTCTCTCTTTTTTATAGTGTTTCTGCACAACTATGTGTATAATTTGTGTCCATAAGAATGTATAAAACATTCAATAATAAGTTCCGCTTTCTTTTTTTATATAGTCCGTACACAACTTTTTGTGTATATTTAGTACTCATAACATTACTTTTATCTTATATAACTAGCTCATGATCTCGTGCAAAGCACGAGTTTTGTTATAAAATTATTGTATTTTTTATACTTTTTGTATTAGACTATACTAATATAATAATTATAATAATAATATATTAATATTATGTACAATGATTTTTAGAAAGAAGAATTATTTCTTTCTAAAATATATTATTTAAACTAATAATTTATAACTAATTATTGATGAAAAATTAATTAAATGGAAAAATCTACAATAATAGTTCATTTATTTATATATTATAAATGATAATATTCATCTTTAAATTAATACTTTATTTGTTTATATATTCATATATTCATCTATTTATATAATAGTAAACCCTTATTTAAACTCAAATAGTTACAATTATATAATAATTTAATAATAAAAAAATATTATATAAATAAATATTATTGCTATCAAGAATATAATTTTAAAAAACACTAATTAAATAAAAAATATATATGAGAATAAGAGATAATGGTAAGTAAATAATTAAGATAGTAAAAATATACATGAAAAGATATTGAAATCAAATAAAAGATTAAAAAATAATTTCTTTTCCTATATTTTAAGTTTTTATTCCTAAACTTTAAGGTTGAAGGTTCATTCCTAAATTTCAAGATTAAATGACAATTTTGTACTATTTATTATATATAAAGACTATAAATATCCCAAAATATATTTAAAAAGAAAAATAAATGGCAACATAATAAGGTCAAACCTACCATAGCCGTGGGGCAAACTTTACTCAAAACATAGATTAAAATATAGTTTGTACTATAAAGTTTGTAAGATTGTTGAGATTTGCATCTCAATATTTAAAACGTATCTAAGTGTACCCTAATATTTTTTTCGATGTTTTAATCATTCAAAAGTAAGGATGCATTTTGTTTAACGCAACAAATTTTGGGGTGTATTTTGTTGAATTTAAAAGAACTTTGAAGTGCATTTTAATCAATTTAAACTTTGAAAGATGCATTTTATTTAGCATAAAAAATTATTAAAATATACTTAAATACGTTTTAAATATTAAAATACAAACATCAACTACTACTCTACAAATTTTAAGGTAAAAACTGTATTTTAGTCCAAAAAATATTTTAAGGTAAAAACTGTATTTCAGTCCAAAACATGTGCACGATACCATAATGTAATTTAGTCATAAGACTTGTATACTCGTACCTACCAAAACCCACAGTATATAACTATATATATACACATTCAATTCCTGTTAGAGACGCCCACATTTTCTCGTCTGACAACTGTGGGAGAAACTTGGCGTCTTTTCGTTCCTTTTTGGCATTTTGAACCCTTTCTGCGACTCAACGATTTCTTCCACGTCTATATATATATATATATATATATATATATATATATATATATATATATATATACACAAAATAAAATCAATTTCTCTCCCTTGGGATTTTCTCTGTTTGTACTCAAATTGTGAATCAGTTCAGCTTGTAAATTGATGTGCTGTTTAACAACTGGGTCTGGTGGAATCTCTCTCATCATCTTCTCCGTCAACTTATAAAGCTTGCATCGGTTTCTCCGCAGCCCCTTTACTCGAATATCGACTTTCTGGCCTATAAATATTGTAAGATCTCTCTGCTCATTCTAACTCGATTTTACATACAAATACTTGATTTCTATCCCCTCTTGGGTTTATTTCTCTGGCTTGTTCAGGTAACATTTGATCAATCGATTTTTCGCATTTGTACACTTTTTGTGGGTTTTTTGCAGTTGGGTTTTTTATACCCATTTTTTTTTTAAACCTCTTTGAGGTTCTTGGATGGTCCGATTTTATTCTATTGATTTTTCAACCTGCATTTGTGCATGCTTCTATATTTTGAATTGTATAAATATGTTTGTGGTATACATAATTGTTGGTTGTTAATTTTTCTGGACTTTTAGTTAGATCTAAATTTGTTTGTTCGTGTTTTGGTTTGATACAAGTAGTTTGATTGATGGGTTATTGCTGTTTTTTTTTTCTGATGGGTTTTGTTTTTCTGGACATGTAGTTAGGGTGGTTAGGATATATATGATGAGAATTTATGGTTCTTGAATTATATGAGCTTGGTGCCTTCTGCTAAATTGCTTTGATCCTTGAGCTTGGTTGGGTTTTAAAATATTAAGGGATTATCTGTATTTAATCGGATTATTGATTACAAAACCTTAAATTATTTGATTGTGAGATTGTTTATTTGTATTGATTTTGGATCTATTTCCCCCATTTCCTTTAATTTACTTTTGCTATTTTATATTTTGCCTTGGTCCCTTTTGCATAAAAATTTGATCAGTTTGCTTACTTTAATTTGGACATAAGTTTTCTTTGCTTTGGATGGAATTGTTATCTCCGGTCCTTTGAAAAACCGAGATTGAGCAAATTTTTTATGCTTTGTGTTCAAATGGACGGTTCCCATTTATATAACACAAACACTTACATCATTACTTGGGCGTTTCGTTGATTCTCAGAATGGCCGCAACCACATTTCACCAAGCTGTTGGAACTTTTCTTTCTCATGGTTATTTCAATAACTCTAGCTTGCATCAGGAGAGTGCAAATGCTTCAGTGCGGTTGATCTCAAAGGGGTTCAAGATCGAGGTTGGACTTTTGAGAAGAGAAAGTTATTGTTCAAAGAAGAGGAGCCTTAGTGTAATTCAAGCCTCATCTTCTCAGTCTACAGTTGTCAACCCTGTCTCATCCCCATCAAATAACACAAACAATGATTCCCATAAGAAATCAAGTAAGACATCTTACTTTAATTTGGCTTGGATGAGAAAATAATAATAATAAACTAATACAGGCGATTTGTTTCTGCTTGATCATACCTTAATTGGTATATTGCTTCAATTTTTATTTTCTCTTTTGAATTGAAATTGTTTCAAACAGTATCCAATTGTACTCTATACTCAACTACTCATAGCTTGGCATGTGAAACGTTACCTTCTGCAAATTTTTCTAATTGCAGTTTTGTTTCCCCTTCCAGATGAAGCTGCTTTGATCTTAATTAGGCATGGAGAGTCTCTATGGAATGAAAAGAACTTGTTCACCGCAAAAGGTTGTGTGGATGTACCATTAACCAAGAAGGGTGTGGAAGAAGCAATTGAAGCTGGTAAGAGAATTAGTAACATACCTGTTGACATGATCTATACATCTGCACTTATTCGTGCTCAGATGACTGCTATGCTTGCCATGACTGAGCATCGGCGGAAGAAGGTACATAAACATTATGTTACTGTAAAGGCTCTTTAGTATTTCTTCTTGTTTTGGGTATTCAAATCTTGATGGCCGAAAATGTATCTCTTTCAATGATGCTACGCATCACAAGGGAAAATAATTGGTTGGAAAAGGAGGAGCTATATACACATTGTTCTCACAAACTTGGATTGCATCTCTTTAACATGGGCTACATAAATGTACAGTTAATTTCGATTCTTACTTTAAAAATTGTTGTAACTATGTCAAACAGTTAATTAATCTGAAATTTTCTGAGTTAGCTTAATTATGAGAAGTGGTGATAGAAAATATATCTTTTCTAAATTCATCAGTCTTTCAGGTGCCTATCATTATGCATAATGAGAGTGAGCAGGCAAAGGCATGGAGTCAGATTTTTAGCGAAGAGACTAAAAAGCAATGCATTCCAGTTGTAACAGCTTGGCAATTGAATGAACGAATGTAATTATATTTTCTTTCTTTTTAGCTCATTACACTCCTGCTATTATCCCCTCCATTCTGCCTGTGACTCAAATCATTTTCTTAGGTATGGAGAACTGCAGGGTCTGAATAAACAGGAAACAGCTGATAGATATGGAAAAGAACAAGTTCATGAGTGGCGTCGTAGTTATGATACACCTCCACCAAATGGCGAGAGCTTGGAAATGTGTGCTGAGAGAGCTGTTGCTTACTTTAAAGAACAAGTAAGCATAACAATGCTCTGTTTGCTTTATTACTCGTATTGTCCTCTAACCTTGGAAAATGTAATACTTCAGATTGAGCCCCAACTTCAAGCTGGAAAAAATGTAATGATTGCTGCGCATGGGAATTCATTGAGGTCTATCATAATGTATCTTGACAAATTAACTTCGCAAGAGGTGAGTTTCTAATGTTATTGGTTTGTTCACACCAGTTTCTGAGGCTTTAATTTATTTAATACAGAAATGTCTGTATTTTAATTTTCAGGTTATTAGCTTGGAACTATCCACAGGGATACCTATGCTTTACATATCCAAAGAGGGAAAGTTTATTAGGAGGGGAAGTCCTGCTGCACCTACTGAGGCAGGGGTTTATGCTTATACTAAGGTATCCTACTTTCCCATTTCATAACACAATCATATTTGAACCATTATATACAGCTTTTTCATTATGTCTTTCTACTGTTTACCCTTTGTATACAAAGCATACCAGTAAAACATGATGCAGAACAGTATGTATGTCTTAACGAGCATGTATTGTTGTTTCCAAATGTGTTGAATTATCCATTTGTTCACTACGGACAAAAAGAAATGTACAAGTATAAATAATACAGATTTGTTAAACTGGTTTGAAGCTGAAAATTTCTCTGGTGGAAAAATCAATTTATTTTCTTCCTGCATATTGACCACTAATTAGAACTTCTTCGTTTTATTTCATGGGAAAGGTTGGAATGAATAATAGTAATGTATTCACAACAGGCAAGTGCATTTTAGTTTTTTAAAAAGGGCTTGGATGTCGCTCCGACTTGGAAATTAATTACACACCTAAATGATAATATGCAACACAACTCAATTTCCTAAGATTGAGAAGCCTACTACTTATCTCCTACTTCTCCCCTAGGAAAAATCACCTCTGTACCCTAAACTGATGCGGTGCGCTACCCAGCACATTTAACTTTGTCCATGGCTCTTTTTTGGCTGTTAGTTACAATAATCTAGCTGGTACTCAATGGCAGTAACTAAGGTAGCATGACAATTTCTAAATTTAGTGACGCATTCGATATTGACACTACTATAACGCATCTTTAATTTATTTATTTTTTTGAATGTATATAACGCATCTTTAATTTGTCATACATGAAGTTCATAGTTTTGTTCATGTCGCAGACACTTGATCCACACTCACCAAAATGTGATTTTAGATGCGTTTTTTTAGCATGTGATTATATTGCCCCTAATGTGCATTTGCATAGATGACATGAATAGTTGTTAATGTTAGCATTCACAGAGTTACAAATTAATGTTAAAGCCAGGAACGTTGATATAAACAATGTATAACATATGTTTATATTATTTCTTTTTTTATAAGTATTTATATATTATTTCCTTTTCCCCACAATACTGCCATTTCTTTTTTCTCTCTTCGAAATATGGTACCCTTCATGTCAGTGTTCATGCTCCGAACATGGCTAAAGTGCTGCTCTGCATATAAACATAAGCTTGTGGAAACACATTTTGCCTTTATCTTGTGAGAATACTTGCATGAAACAGAACATGACATTATTTGCAAAGTATATATACGAAAGAATTCCAAACCTACAACCATGATTATGTGGACTAAACTAGTACTTTCCATAGCCTTGACATTTTTCTCTTACCTTGATGCGTAAATACATAAAGTGAAATTCAATCCACTCACGACTGTTATGCATCTAAATCCTTCATTTCTCAGTTTCCAAATGATTTATCATTGATGAAAAACCCTTATTTCCCTTCCTCAATTGCAGAATTTGGCTAAATACAGGCAAAAGTTAGATGAGATGATAAACTGATGTACAAGGAGGAGAGGGCAAATTTAAGGTTCTCTTCTTCTAATTTCCATAGCCATGCTAGTTATATGCTAAAAGTCTTTACGGTTTGTCAGGGATATCACCTTCCGTTGCATTTTACAGACTGCATACTTCTTGGTCTCCTGTTCAAGTAGAAAAGAAAAGTTCGGCCAAACACAAGTTCTGTGAATCATATCTACGTAGTTCTTATAAATATAGGTTGCTGCTGTTTACTTATACTTGTATCTCGACCAAGTGTTCTCTTGTTCGTATCAGCTTTTAGATGTTTGGTATGAAGTGAAATTTAAATCTGGTTACACAGACTGAAATAATTCAGTATTATGTTGGACTTCCAATTTTTGTTTTCTTATGCAAATTTATCTACTTCATACACATCTTCTCTTTGCTTTCCTACTGGAAATTGATATTAGTTTAAGTTGATTTGCATTTAGTAATGTACAAGTCATGCTAAGTTAAAAGTTCCATCATAGTCAATGCTAAAGATAAATATATTTTTCATACTTTTATCTTTAATTACACATTAGATAGTTGAATAAACCAAGTTTTTTTTTCCTTTAAAAAAATTTTAAAAAAAAATCACGAGGATATAAATTGATAAATTTACCTGGTACTCAAACTCCAATTGAACTGTGAATTGCTTTTTAGCTGGATTCATTAGGCATCAACTCAAAACTGAAGCTTTGAAATAATCGTCTTTATAATCTAAGATGAGGCCAATTGAGAGGGCAGAAAGACCACCCCACCCCCCCCACCCCCACACCCTTTTTTTTTTTGAAAGCCCCACTTTTTGGGAAAATACAATATAATTTTATAATCGAGTACATCATCAAGAACCAATTAGACCTCATCAAAAGAAGAAGAAATAAACTCACCAACAAGTCTCACATAAAGAAGAAATAAGCAAGTTTCTCATAATGAAAGAAATAAATAAACTCATTTAAGTGAGAATCGAACATGAGATCTAAATGTCACAGTATCTCAGTATTAACCATTAAGCTGACATCATCGACATGCCAGAAAGACTGATAACGTGCTTATGGTGTAGGAGAGTTGTTCAAATCCAAGCACATATATTTTCCTTCTAATATACTGCATCATTTCAACAAAAAAAAAAATCTCATTTGTAAATTTTGCAAGTGTTAAGGGTTTATTTTTATTTTATGTTTATCCCTAAAAATAGTGAGTTGTTAGTAATAATAACATCCTTTAAAACATTATACTCCCTTCGACCTCAAAAGGATAAGCAAAATACAATTTGCACACATATTAAGAAAAGTAAAAATAGAGGAAAGAGAGTAAAAAAGTCCCTAAAAATAGTGAGTTGTTAGTAATAATAACATCCTTTAAAACATTATACTCCCTTAGTCCTCAAAAGCAAAAGGATAAGCAAAATACAATTTGCACACATATTAAGAAAAGTAAAAATAGAGGAAAGAGAGTAAAAAAGTTTCAAATTTATCCTGGTCTCACAACATTATATAAAGTGATGAGTACTTTTATTTTTTTTATACTAGTATGTCCTACTAAATGACATATTTACCCTTCACTTTATACTTTATCTCAACCTTTTGAGAATAAATTTTTTTATATTTAGTCATTTTTCTGAGAACGGAGAAAGTATCATTTTATACTACTATCAATTGAAAACGAGGACTTTTTTTGTAGAATAATTTTTATTTCTTTGTTCAAATGATGGTACTTTTTTGTGAAACTGAGTATTTTACTATGAAATAAGGTAATTTAACGAATATAAAAAAAAAGTCATTTTACGTATTGCAAAAGTTTTTTGTCAAATTATAATTACAAAATATATCAATAAATGACATTGGATATGATTATAAGGATAGTAGCTAACCATATTACATATCATTTTAAAAGGGTTTTCACTCATATTTATTCACGTAATTGACAAAAAAAATAATACATAAAATTGTAATAATTATCATTTCCCATAAAATTAAAATTAAATTAAATTAAATTAAAAAATTAAAATTAAGAGAGAGAGAGAGAGAATACACAGACGGACTGTATATAAACAGCTTAAGCACGCATGCAAAAGCCAAACGTTTACAGGCTAAAACACCTAACCTTATTATTACTCTTTAATTAGAAGATACCCAATGTCAACCCAATTTTTGTACCTTAGCACTACCTAAATAGGTCACAAATTACATTCCAAGAAAAAAATAAACCTTCAATTCATCAAATGTTCCAGCATTATAGAACAGAAGTGTTCACAAATGTTACTTCACATTCAAAACACCGGTTGAAACTGGGTTTTGAAGCAAATGCATGATTAAGGGCACCATTAAAGAGTTGGATAAAGCAAACTCATTAAGATGACAGTCAATGACAAAAATATGCCTTTCGTATTCCTTTTACTATTTTTCAACTCAGGCATCAGTTCGCAACTGTAATGCCTGGCAATTTATCAGGGGATTTCTCTTCCTCGTCAACCTTTTGAAGAGACAATTCCTCTACTGCTGTCTTCCAAACGTTACGGGAAGATGAATCATCTACAAGTTTACCTTCAGAGGTCTCAGAATCCGATTCTGAAATCGCTGGATTGAAAAAGGAGGCATTTGTTGATGCTGGAACTGGGCTTTGTGCGGGATCATTTCCTTTCGTCCAGAAAGCAGACATTTTCTCGTCATCTTCTCTCATTCTTTCAGCGTACTTAATGATATCGAAACCTGTATCATCTTTTCCGCCGAATGCAGACTCAATCAACTCCATGTCAAATAAATCCTCCATCATCTTCGTGGTATTGGGATCATCTGAGTAGGAAAATTTGACCTTATTTACAGTCTTGGGCTCCAAAAAGGGCTTTGCTAGCTGTAAAGAGAATCTATGTTAGAAGCACTTAAGCAAGCCAATGGGCAGAGCTTTAGCATAAGAACTGTTGAAAGAGAGCATGAATAGGTCTAAGTTCAAATAAGAACCAATCAGAGCTTACACATTAGTTCAGATGAGTGGATAAAAATAGATACTATTGAAACTTGTATTAAGAACTAGACTTCTCTTACCGTGTATAATGAAGGGAAATTGTTTAAAATTATTCAAAACTAGGGAAATGGAAAGCATAATGGGCAAAATTCTAAGTGAGTAGTATCTCCTTTTTCTCTTCTATCTTTTTTCTTTAATAAGGTTAATTGCACTTTATCCCCGTGTGGTTTACTTCGGTGGCAAAAGATTCTTCTATGATGGTACACAAATGAGCACGTAGTCCCTTATGGAACAAAGTGCAACATACCGGATCTGTTGAAAAAAATTAGCCTAAATTAGAAAAGAGCAAATATACATACCAGCTGTTGCACACCTACCACAAACAGCCACTTCAGTCAGTATCTCTCGTTAGAAAACCTATTACCCCCCTTCTTTTTTCTCTTCCTTTAGTCATCTCAATCGAGAAAATCAAATATTTGGACCTCAGCAACAAAGATTGCACCCCAAAATGGCAAGATCAATGGTGAAATAGAAGAATGTCATTCCTAAAAACACAGCAAAAACTCCATGGCTGGAAACTCTTCATCTCCCTTTCTGTCCATCTTTCTCAGACGTGGGCTGCAATAAATTTCCATGTTCAGTCCTTTGCCTTTTTTCATTCTCGCTATTATTTATCTCTTTCCTTGACAATCAAATCAACTCATATTTCAACTAGTTGTTATCTGTGATTCAGTCTAGTGAATTTTTTGGGGGGGTTTCTTTTAACATTTGGGGATATTCTATCTTTGCAATCAACTTTAAGTGTTTTGATATATATTTATATATGAATGGTCGATAGTCAAAGTGGATGGGAGCATATAGTCATCCAACCCATCTCTGACCATCCATAACTTGATCTAAGGCAAATGACAAAACTGTCCCCCCAAATTTGGACGAAAATCAATTTGATACTCAAAGTTTGAGAATCTGCAATCAAGACCTCTAAGTATTTTGAAACAACAAAAGTGTTCCTTTTTACCGGACCGGTCAATTTTTCGCCGGAATACGCCACAT
Organism: Aralia elata; assembly: GCA_034770075.1. Lineage (NCBI taxonomy): Eukaryota > Viridiplantae > Streptophyta > Magnoliopsida > Apiales > Araliaceae > Aralia > Aralia elata. Next base: position 639,516 of record JAVJAP010000089.1, on the reverse strand, counting down.
GTCAATTTTTTTTATGTATTATACGTTTTAGATATATACATACATGTATTATTTATTTTATACATTTTAAAATAAAACTTAAAATATTAATTAATTACAAATGGAGGAAGAGGAGAGAGAGAAAAGAGGGGAGAGGAGAGAGAAAAGGAGGAGGGCGGAAGAGAGAAAGAGAGAAGGCAGGCTGCAGGAAGAGGAGAAAGAGGAGAGAGAAAAGGAGAAGACTTGCAGAGGAGAGAGAAAGAGAAGGAAGAGAAAAAAGTAAGAAGTTTGATAAAGAAGAAAAAAAAATTAAGAAAAAAGAGAATGAATTTATTTGATTTTTTGATTTGGTTGTTATTTTGTAATTGCTTTTTTTTTATAGGTTATTATTTTGTTTTTAATTTTGTCTTCTTACCATTGATGTTTTATTTATTTTATTTGTTTTTATTTTAGTTTTTTCTTTAAAGAGACTTTATATTTTTAATATTAATTTTTTTATAAATTTTTTTATTTATTTTATATTTATACATTTCATGAAAATATTTTATTTGTAGAGAGAAGCAATCTATAGAATTTAATACGCCATCTACAAATAAAATATTTTCATGAAATGTATAAATACAAAATAAATAAAAAAATGTATAAAAAAATCAATATTAAAAATATAAAGTCTCTTTAAAGAAAAAACTAAAATAAAAACAATAAAATAAATAAAACATCAATGGTAAGAAGACAAAATTAAAAACAAAATAATAACCTATAAAAAAAAAAGCAATTACAAAATAACAACCAAATCAAATAAATTCATTCTCTTTTTTCTTATTTTTTTTCTTCTTCTTTATCAAACTTCTTTCTTTTTCTCTTCCTTCTCTTTCTCTTTTCTCTGCAAGTCTTCTCCTTTTCTCTCTCCTCTCTCCTCTTTCTCCTCTTCCTGCAGCCTGCCTTCTCTCTTTCTCTCTTCCGCCCTCCTCCTTCTCTCTCCTCTCCCCTCTTCCTCCATTTGTAATTAATTAATATTTTAAGTTTTATTTTAAAATGTATAAAATAAACAATACATGTATGTATATATCTAAAACGTATAATATATAAAAAAAAATTGACATGTGGCGTATTCTGGCGAAAAATTGACCGGTCTGGCCAAAAGGAACACTTTTGTTGTTTCAAAATACTTAGAGGTCTTGATTGCAGATTCCCAAACTTTAAGTGTCAAATTGATTTTCGTCCAAACTTGATGGGACAGTTTTGTCATTTGCCCCTTGATCTATGACCCAAAAATAATCCCGTCTGCGAGTAGGCTGGAGGACGGCATAAACTATATAAAGGATAAGGGCCTTACGACAAATGATTAAAATGTCTCACTTTGACAAAAAGGAATTCCACCAAACTATATGGGGAACAGTGTCATTTTTGTTAATAAGCCCGTCTGGAATATAGTTTCTGGACGAAGTATTAGTTAATTATTGTAAAAATGCGGAGGCATTTTTGTAAATAAGGCTGTCCACACTATAGTTTGGTGGATGGCTAACCCAGGTAAGAGATCTCAATCTGCCACAATCTCTTCATCACTTCTTACTCTCTCAATACAAAAATCCACATCTAATAAGTAAGATTTACTAATTTGAAGCTTAGTTCTAACCACTTGAAGGAAAGATCGACCACCAAGAAGGCAAGAAGCTTAGATCTACCAAGTTGAAGCAAACTCGGTCTCTCTCTCTCTCTCTCTCTCTCTTGTAAGTTCTTTGATGTTTGTACATGTACATATGTGTGTATAAATATACTGGATGTTCAGTCAAACTTGTCCAATCCACAGAGAAGCAACTTTGCTAGACTTAAAAAACTTGTAGTTCAATCAGAATCAATGTTTAAACTTTAATGTTTGTTACCCAAACTCAATCCCAATGCCCTATGTTGTGAGCTCCTTTGAAGATCCCTAACCTCTCTCTAACTCAATAGGGTTGCATTGAAAACCCACATGGACCATTGATTTGACCTAAACGCCTGCCATCTTTTTCTTAAGCGGTGGCATTCTCAATAAACCTCGATCCGCGTCTCTGATCTGAACTGACTGCAGAGCTGCTTTAAAGGTCACAGCCAACTATTGGAGACTTAGTCGGTGGCTTCAAACTTTTTAACTTTATAGACCTACAAACAGCGTTTTGCCAAATGCCGAAATTATAGCTCAGGGCTTTCACTACTGCCACTTTATTTCATCTCAATATAGAATGGAAGGCTTTTAGTAAAAGTTTTGGGGAGTAATCTGGGGTTATTTGAAAAAACTAAGTGCCTGGAAATGACTTTGCAGCCAGGATGGGTGAGTGACATACACACAGTCAATTTACACAGGTACGCTTATGTTGCACTTATATCCATATTACTAGGGGTCTAAGTGCCCATTTGTGTACCACAGGGGGGTCTTATGCCACCAAGGTATACCACATGGCGGTAATTTTTAAAGAATTTCTATTATCATGTTTTAACTACTATGTTCAAAATTTTCTGCCATGGATACATCAAAAATCCTTTAGTGACCACTAGTTATTATGTAGTATCTATGTTTGAATCAATGAATAACCTTTCTGCATTACAAAGTATCTACCATACAAACAAAAGGCACACTAAAATTTGAAGATTTTTGGTAAGTTTTACTAGTATCATATACGCTATAAATTAGAAGACGAGCTAAATAAAGAATACCTCCGCAACCAATTTTACAAACTTTTTACAAATTGATGACGTGGCACTCCACCTCAGCTTTAAAAAACTAAAATACCCATTCTCTCTCTCTCTCTAGATTTTCTGCCAAAAGTGTCTCTCTTGCTCATGCATGCTGTTGATGATGCGATGGTTAACTCCCCTTCTTCCAAATTATAAGGCTATTATTAATTTTTTAAAATTAAAATAAAATATTTTTAATTTAAAATTAAAATAATTTATTAAAATTATAAAATAATAAATTTTAAAATTAGTAGTACTTATTGAATAATTTATAATATTTATCATTATATCGACTAAAATTAATAAAAATTTATTAATTTTCTAATCTTTTGCAAATTTGTCTGCTGCTTATCACTTTCACATCCTTGCCTCTCCTCTCATCTAGTTCCATAACTTTCGTACAGGAGGGGACCGAAAGCTCATGCCTTGAAAAATCCCTGTGAAACTCTCCTTTTTTATTAATTATAATAATAAAAGGAGATTTTGTAATGATAAATATAATTAATATAATTTTTATTAATTTTAGTCGATATAATGATAAATATTATAACATATTCAAAAAGTACTACTAATTTTAAAATTTATTATTTTATAATTTTAATAAATTATTTTAATTTTAAATTAAAAATATTTTATTTTAAATTTAAAAAATTAATAATAACCTTATAATTTGGAAGGAGGGGGAGTTAACCATGGCATCATCAAGAGAGCATGCATGAGCAAGAGAGAGAAAGAGAGATACTTTTGGCAGAAAATCTGGAGAGAGAGAGAGAGAGAATGGGTATTTTAGTTTTTTAAAGCTGAGGTGGAGTGCCACATCATCAATTTTTAAAAAGTTTGTAAAATTGGTTGTGGAGGTAGCATTACTCAATAAAGAATACCTTCCAGAATGGTTCAAAGAACTTTGGTGCATTGTACAGAATTGCTATACCCAGTCTCTCGGGATAATGTTCTTGCAAAACAAGAGCTGTTTCTCTTGTCACCTTGATCGAGATATGTGACATATTGAAACCATGAAAATCAATCAGCCAGACCACTTGCTCTTGTTCCTTAGGAAGATTTAAAATTGCATTCTCCATGCAATAGACTAAATACCTAATCTGTCCTTTCGTGGACTTGGAGTTCTGCAGTCATCCACACATTCGAAACAGTTAGCCTCCTTTGCAATTTTTGAATTTCAAAGAATGACAAATAACATCTCTGACATACAAATGGATCCCAGTGAGGCCACCTTTGACAATTTTATAAAACAAAATCACTTAAAAACTTAACTTCCTCATGATAAATGCTATTGGATTATGTTGTTGCCATAATCACCCAATAGAATAAAAATGGCTGATCAGAAAGTAAAACCGAAAAAAGATTATCCCTTCCCCCTGTCTTTCCCATTCTTCCTCCGGAGGAGAAAGGTAGAGTGATGGCATGTTGAAAATAATTGAATTGAACTCATATGCGGAACATGGCGTAAGAAACCAGTTTAGCTACCAAACTGTTTAGTATTCAGGCTACTGAGGGTGTTCAATAGACAAATCCGTAATCAAACGTATTTCCTAAATATTTAATGTAGATCTGTTGATCAAAGTCTAATCCAACAAATAAGCATAAAAGCAAGTGAATTTTAAACCTGGCATCTTGGTCTCATGACAAGAACTGTTCTCCCATGCTTATCCTTGTAATTTGACCTGTAGATCTTTCCTGTTTCTGCCTCATGAGCAACCTCATCCTACATTAGAAGAAAATAAATGAAAATGTAAAGGAAATATGTGTAGATTTCACAATAACTTGAGTTGTAACAAAATGTACCAGCCTATTTATTGAACATGAAGAAACCTTTTGAGCTTCCTAATAATGGATAAACCCTATTACAATTTTAAGTTCCTCAAATTCCAGTAAACATGAAGAAACCTTTTGAGCTTCCTAATAATGGATAAACCCTATTACAATTTTAAGTGCCACAAATTCCAATAAACGCTTTCTGACTTGGATTATCAAGAAATATATAATCCATATATACATTTGATAGATTTGTCTAAAAATGACTCGCTTAACGGTGGTCTAGGCTGGCCTGTACCGAGCTCCTATCTTTTGTGTTTTTCTTGCAGTCAAACTCTAGTTCAGAATAGAGTAAATATTGTACTAACGCCACTAAGCAAACAATATCAACATATAACAATAATAACATTAACAGAGCTAAGGGCAGGATTTTGGCTAATATTCCGATGAATCTTGGCTTATTGAGCACCTGTTTACTACGCCACTATTACACCTGTCCTGAAAGGAATTCCAGTAGGATCCACATTAAATGGTGTAGACAGCCTCATGCATTTCAAAAGAGATTGAAATTGACATTAGAATTAAGAATGCTGAAAGAAATTGGCCCGGCCATATTTAGTCAAATTGGCTGATTGGATAGCTCATGCTTTTGAACTGAGATAGCAGAGTTTGTTTTCTTCTGCTTTGATCCTGTGAGGAGGTTATTTCTCCTTGTTTTTGAGATTTGATGCCTTCTGTGCATTTGATTAAAACACCAAAAGAAATTCAAGATAATAAGAACGGGGTTCATTAGAATGGTAAGACTTGATTTATAAAAACCTTCAGAGACTGAGCCATGCGTTAAAAATAGAGCAGACTCTCATATGATTGACAATCTCAGGAAACTTGAAGATTATTAATCAATAGAATTGCTGAGCATAAAGTCATCATGAGCTAAAAAACTGATACATTTCTATGAAACAAGCAAAAAAAGGGGGAAAAAATACTCATACTATATCAAATATTATAACTTAAATCCTGCTTTATAATAAATTATTCCTATAGAGTAATATAGGCAAATTTTGTTTTGGACAATTTGCTTTGTTACTAAAAGATGTACTAAAACCAATAGAATAATATTCATTGCAATAGATTGTTCTTCATCAGTCTACCAATAAATTCAACTACTAATATACCTTATACCCTTCGCTACAATTATAAGTTTATAACTGTTATATTAATGCCAAATAATCATATAACTCTTTTACTTTAATTTCTTTTATCCATGAAAATAAAACACTAATTACTGGTCATTGAATTTTAGCATCGGTTTTGCTTTATCACCAAACTTTATCTTTTCCTACTAAATGCATTTTTGAACTTCATCCCGATTTCAAACTGAAAGCATTTTTGAGATTACGCCCAAAAAATAAACGGAATTGCACATGCAATCACGCGGTGAGGGGTAAAAGTTACCATTTCTTTCTCATTGTCACCCACGATAATCACCACCACCTTTCAATTCCACTGCCACAAACACCAACCACTAGCAAGTAGCAACCCTTAAACTTCCAATCCACTTGCAATAATTTTAGATTGCATCTACATTGCTGAAATTGCTCTAGAATCCCCGTAGATGCACAACTGCATTCACTAAGCAGAGGTGTATGTAGATGTGTGTGTGTGTATGTGAATACACATACATACATATATCTATATATATATAGAGAGAGAGAGAGAGATTCTAGTAGAAGCATGTGGGTCTGTTAGCCTTTTAACATAAATAGTGTCATAAAATCAGCAAAAGAACCACCACTGCTTCAATCTAAAATTAGACTCGATCAAAATACAGAGAGCAAACCTCTGGTACCAAGCTATTTCTTTATATTTTATTTTTTATTTTTCCTAAATATGAACATAAACCTATGTAAGATGATTTTAATAAATGGGTCTCCATTTTGTGATATCATTCAGAAACTAATTTACAAAGGTTGTTGCTTTAGGATTTAGATCAGTAACTTAGTGAGAGAGAGAAAAAGAGAGAGAGAGAGAGAGAGAGAAGAGCACGATGCAAATTTAGTGATCTATGGTGGGTGAAAACGAGAGAGGAAGTGAGCACCGGAGAGAGAGATGATAACCATCAAATGATTGCACGTGCAATTCCATCTATTATCTTGACAGAATCTCACAAAGTTTCACAGTTTGCAATACCAGGGATGAAATTAAATGATGCATTTTAAAATCCTGGACTAAAGTTCAGTGACCAATTATGTAAATTAACCCCAAACTGAAAGAAAACTTCAGCAGATGTACTAAGCATAACATCCTACAAAAGACACCTTAGCTAAAACATGTAGCTTAGGGGAATTGATCCTGTTGGATGAGTCTATAGTCCAATTAGTCTTCCAAGGTTGAGATTGGTAAAGAAACAATTGATAGTTTAAAATACTTCAAAAGTTATAGTTATGTGTGGAAACAATTGACCTCGCCATATTGCAAACAGATGAGACTCACTTAGAATTAATTTATAGAGGTCCAAATTATTCAACCTTTAAGTAAGCTTAACAATAAAAATAGTCTCCCAAAGAAATATTAAAATGTCAATTTATTCTATTGAAATAATATGATCTCCTGGCTTAACTTTACTCTCAAATGATAATAGTATATCAAGATTTTCCTAAAACAAATTAATTATGAAAACAATAAAGTTATACATTATCTTAAATTAACCAAAGTCCCTCAAAATAAGTTAAATAACTATAAAATACCAACATTAAATATTATAGTGTAGAGGCTGCGGGTGCTCTCAAGCAAAAAAAAATAAATTAATCCTTACATGGGAGTGATCAAGGGTACAAATCTCCGTGGAGCCATCATTTATAGTTATAGCATTTGTGGCATTATTATCTAGCCTCAGTGAAGGCATTATTATCTTATAGTCTTATGGCCTTATTTCCGAAGTGCTTGAGGTTACCCCTATACCCACTATAATATTAAATAAATTTCTGTAATATATATATATATATATATATATATGAATTTTGCTTTGATATGGGCCAGTATCATATATATTTTAGATACCTGTTCACTCGATCATGCATGTACTTGTTATCAAATAAATTAAATAGATGGTAGGAGTAAAATTTACCCAGCGAATCTCTTCTGGCTTGTACCCCAATCTCCATTTCAAAGACTCTTTAAGCATCTTAGTTGCCTTCTTGATGTTCCAGTTCCGTGCCCTCAAATATCTTGAAATTGATGCATCAGAACAATAAATAGACAACTTATCTGACAATGGCCCGATCAAACTTCTCACCTCGTTAATCTGCATTAAACAATTCAGTATTGAGAAAGCATTAAACCCTTCCCCTCTCTAACTGTAACATCAAAAAATGACAACAAATTAAGGTACATATGAATGTACTATCAACAACGGGAGAACATACTACACCTTCTCGTGCTGCTCTTCTGATGTCAAAGAATTTTCATGGCCATTGGATGAGGATTTCTTTAAATATGTACTCATAGCTTTTAAAGAGGCCTACCTGTAGGTCACAACTGATTTCCAAAGACTTTACAAGTGGCAATCAAAATCAATATGTAAAGCAACGATAAAGGCAATCATTTTTTTATTTTTTATTTTTTGCATTTTATATTCACTGAAAATGCAGCAAGGAGGGTACAAAACCGACCAAATTTCATACATAAATCAAAAAATTGCGCTCATTGGTCATATTATTCTTCTCTAACCAAGACAGAAAGAAAATTTGAAAGAAAGACATCTAGCTCCGCCACAAACCTAATGAACAGCTAAAGTGTATACCATATCAAACAAAGAACCTATATATACTAAGACCCCTATGCTTTCTAAAAATTGTTGGGGGCAGACTATATAGTTATTTCCTACTCACTATTTCTTTGTCTGGATTTAAAATCCCCATACATATTGATATGCCTACAATGTCACAAAACTAATGCATTTATAGTTGGAAATAATAAACTCTGGAGTCTAAATTCCAATAGTTACCTTACCAGGTCTTATGAAACTTAGTCGCAACATCTATAAAGTGTTAATATAGGAAAATCAAGGGTTGTTAATGAGTCAAATATGGTGTAGTTAGCCAGCCAAAAATGTGGTTCCAGTTCTTAATGCCAAGATCAATTTTTGAATTTGAGGGGATGGATTATACAGTATATGCAAGCTCAATTTATAATAAATTGACATCCATTTTTTGTAACAACTCGGGTCAAATCCCGAGTCCGGAACAAATTTTGGGTCAAATCCCAAGTTCGCATCGAATCAAATCCATCCAAACAAGGCCTTAAATTACTGGCCCAATAGTATCTTCTTGGGTCATCTTAGCCCACCACAGGCTCACCCAAAAGGTCATGACTGAAGGTACTATTGATAGTAACTCAATTCCTTATATACAGACAAACTTTTCCCTTATCTTTCGATGTGGAACAGGGGGTGTTACAATCTCCCCCACTTAAATTTCTGACGTCCCCGTCAGAACCGATCACACACACAGTCCACAGATCTTTGCCTCTCTAGTCATTGTGGGATAATACCGGCTGGCTTCGTGTCTCCATCTCCGGACCTCCCTCTCTCCATTGTGGGATAATACCACCAGCCTTCGTGTCCCCACTTTCGGCAACTCGATCGGATGACCCGACCCGAGCTTTCGAGAGTCGGATCTGATACCATATGTAACAACCCGGGTCAAATCCCGAGTCCGGAACAAATCTTGGGTCAAATCTCAAGTCCGAATCGAATCAAATCCATCCAAACAAGGCCTTAAATTACTGGCCCAATAGTATCTTCTTGGGTCATCTTAGCCCACCACAGGCTTACCCAAAAGGTCATGACTGAAGGTACTATTGATAGTAACTCAATTCCTTATATACAGACAAACTTTTCCCTTATCTTTCGATGTGGGACAGGGGGTGTTACATTTTTAGTCCTACAATACATGTGCTTTTACAAACTTTTGTTATATTTTATTTAATAAAATAGGACCTAGATAAAAATAAAATATCAATATGGTACATTGACACCCCAAGGAGTATCATAAGACCAATAAACACCGACCTAATTCATACATAAAAGAGAAGCATAATGCTCTGGGCTATGGGTAATAATTCTATTAAAAGAATATATATCCATAGCTCACTCAAGTGTACCATGAGAATACCAATATTCTTAGAATAGTAGACCTCTCGGCTTATATCAATGACTCAAGGTTTGGTAACCTTTGTCCACCATCCACTTATTTTGAGTTTCAGGACAAAAGAATGTCTACCATTGCCAACTAGCCAATTTGTTTCTTATTCCAATAAGCTCGCCTGTTGCTGACTATACCTAGGATCTCAACCGCCTTTATCTAGATTGTGTTTTTATGGCTTTGGGTTGTGGCCAATGGATAAGCAACCCAGTATACGTATATGTATGTGTATAAAATATCTAAATGCTGCTCTTGACATTTGGACAGCATATCACACCCAACACATAAAACTGAATGGATCCCACTCTGCTATGTGTGGGCCTGATGCCCACTGCTCCACCCACGAACTGAGAAGAAAAAAAAAAGGGTTTCCTGACTCTCTAGTCACCTTTCCAATCAAACATAATTTTTACACCTACTTTACCAGAAAGTTTACAAAACCTTCTGGAAATTATTTCATCCTAAAGGAGATGACTGTATACTTTCAAAAATGATTTGCGTTTAATAATACTTAGCACTCAACGCAAGTCAATCCAAAAATAGGAGAATTTAGTTGGACACTTCAAACTTTTTCTGGGTCACTTATACTTGGTTGCATTTTCAGGATTGACTACTATTCTCAACATTACAAAAATACTCCCATATTATTTGACAAGTTGACTTTTTAAGGTCACTTTGACTATTTTTAAAAGCAAAATATCTTATTCTTTATCTCAAAAAAAATTATTTTATTTTTTTCAGTTTTGATAAGTAAACAGTAAATAACTAAAATAACATTGTTCTCAATTCTCAAATTCTATAGGTTTAGGCTACACAGCTAGAGTTCTCTTTGATTGTCGAAATAGAAATCTCTAATTACAAAAAGAACTAGAAACCATACAGCAGCCACCTATGTTACTCGGACTCGGATGAAGTGTCTGGTTGGACACGGTATCCGACACGGGTACTTCTCAATTTTGCCAATTTTTTACACTAAAGTGAAGTATCTTGTCCAAGTGTCGGGTTTCGGACACGGGTGTCGGACACGGGTACTTTAGGGTAAAATGAAAAGTCCGAGTAACACTGGCAGCCACCCCAAAATTAATTTCTTTTATCTTTGTGGTCTTCTGTTTTCTAAACAATCAGACACAACATAATAGTAATTATCTATATTAGCTGACATTTTCAGTTTCAACACGTCAAACAATTTTTTCTCGTCAAACAATTACCCATGTACTTGCATTAACTTACAAACTACTCCATTGTGTCCACTCGCAACAAGGATCGACACAGCATATTTTTGTAGCAATATATAGAATGATTCCAACACCAAACAATACTCTCAAGTCTCAACCATATAACCCTTCCTCAAAATTAATTATAGTTTCCAAGTAAAAAAAAACATAAAAACATAAAATTTAATACAACTCCCTTAAAATGTCCCCATGTAACTGAGTTAATTCCAAATTTTCAAATCATACCAGTTCCCTTAAACACTACTAATGCATTTTATGAGAAAATTATAGCCCAATAATACAGTTCAATTGTGTCAAACTACCTTTGAATTCCCTTAAACACTACTAATACATTTTATGAGAAAATTATAACCCAATAATACAGTTCAATTGTGTCAAAATACCTTTGAGAGCTAAAAATAAGCAGATAATAGACTGATTAAGCATAATAGACTGATTGAAGCAAAAAAATTGAAACTTACCTTACTCTGTGATTCAGTAAAAGGGTACACGAATTCGGAGATCTCAAACATGAAAATCAGGTCAACCGTTAAAAGGGTATCTTCAGGAAGAGAGGGCGATATATGGGTCCTCATTGGTTTGAACGATTATATATATTTTTGCGCTATTGGATTTATTCGCATCCGGTGGAATAAGCCATGTGAGAAAAACAACAGAGAAGTAGAAAGATTGTTCTACGGACAAGATCAAAGTTGTCAAATTTGACAACTACTCAACATGGACCATTTAAAATGACTACCAATCGTTATTCGTGTGTATAAATGATTTAAAAATAAAATTAAAATTTAAAAAATAAAACAAAAAAAATATAAGAATTTTAAATTAAAAAAAAAAAGTAAAATAATAATGTTATTGAACTTGCATGAAAAAAAGAAAATCAAATTTTGTGAAGACTACAACTATATCAACACTGACGTCAGCGGCTTATAGAGCTGTTTATTGATAGAGATTAAACAATAAAACAACTTTTAAAAATATTAAAGTGAAAAGTTCCATATTATGATATGTGAATACTTTTTTTTAAAAAATATTTTAATTTATTATAATAATTTATCTTAATATAAGAGAAATAGTTTAGGTGGAAGAGGAGATAACTTCACGTGTTAGTGCCTTGTGACGTGATACGAAGATTTCTTTGTTTTTCTTCTAATCATTGTATAAATATATTGGGATCATGGTGTTAGGTTTGTATAACGCGAACATGCAATCAAATTACATTAATAAAGCGGAAGCGCGATAAAATCAGATTTTAAAATTTTATACAAACCATCACCATGATCTTTCTTTATGCACAATTATTAATTAAATGAAAGAGATGGATAATAAGAATTATACCCTTGTAGAATTCTAGCTTCCTCAGGTACAAGTTTACCTCCAATTCCTTCGCGTTCTCCTTGAATTCCACCGATTAAATTCCTTCCTTTGATCAACGTTAGCCACCCAAGTGTTTGGCCTCTAGAGGTGATCCACCAAGGAATAATACTTGTTCAAGAAGATGGGTGTTGGCAAAACTCTAGTTTCTATCTCTATAGAAATTGTAAGTACTCTCTACAATTCTTATGCAAGAGTGTGTAACCCTAATCTATGATAAGACTTTATTTATAGATGTAGGAAAACTCTTCCCTAAACTATTTAGGATTAGGGTTTCTATTCTAATTAAACTCATTTAATTAAATTAAACTCCTAATCCAATTAGGAATTCATGTGAGAGTACTTCTATTAATTAATTCTCAATCCCTATTAGGAATTAAATAATAGAAATAGTAATAATAATAATAAGACTCCTCTTATTAATTTATATTTAATATTTCTAAAATATTAAATAATAAATATTAAGCTATTTAATTTATTCTATCTCCATAGACTAAATTAAATACACTTAACTTATTATTACAATTATGCCATTTACTTCTTAAATAAATATTTTCCTTTTGCGGTGTGACCCTTTAGGTTTTCCATATTAAACCGGTTGTGAATAAATCAATTAGAACAATTCTAATCTTATTTAAATAAATAAATTAAACTATTTAATTCATTTAAATAAATAATATTTATTCTACAATAAGGGTAAGCCCCCTTAGCGATCAACGACTTTCCAGATAATATAGATTTCAACATTAATCATAAAAGAACCTTTCAGTGCATAGTTACTGTACAATTCAATCCTTCTACCATATAATGTCCCAATTAAATATAAGACATGGAATTACTGTCAAGTCTTATTTTATTTAATTATATGTATTTCGATTCTAAAATGCACAACTCTGATAATGCAAATTAGAAACTCCTTTCTAATTTCATTTTGCTTTGGCCAAAGACTTCTGAGTCGTTATTTATCGAATCACATAGGACATTCTCTCCTTTTACTAGAAGTGGTAGATTCTTTGTTGATCATTCACATATCTCCATGTATAACTTATTATACCCAATCATACCCTTTGATATACCCTAAGGGTCTTAAGGGACATGTCAAAGTATAATTCATCATACACAAGATACTATGATGATCTCAAGTCCAAGGATCACTTGTACTACTATCACTAAAGGAATTCCTATTGACAGGCGAGTAAAACTCCATTAGGTATTCCTTAGCGAGCCACGTTCAGTGAACTTATTCTCTAATAAGCACCTACATACTTGCTTTAGTGTCTCCACACAAATGATTATGAGATCAATCATCCTCTTCATAAGAGCAAGCAACGTATGTACTAATCTATCCGGATTCACTAATCCTTTTTTTTAGTAATCCATCGATTAGGAACGATTTTAGTTTGTGAGCTATCTAGAATTTAGATCTCATTAGCATGATCACCATCATGATTCTAAAAGCATTGCTCAAAACTATGGGTTTATCACATTCAATATAACAGCATCATGTAGATAAAGTAAAATGCCTTTAACAAATAAATAAGATTACAAAGTATATGCTACATCATATCAAATATGATTGGCTTGTGTGCATACTACTTTCAATCTCCCACTTGCACTAAAGCCAATCGTCATGGTATCTAATACGCTTCTTCTCTAAGTGACGATCATCCTGCTATTTGGATAAAGCTTCAGTAAATGGATATGCAATGTTGTTCTTGAGAGTCCACTATCTCTATAGTGATTTCTTCTCTTTCAATGATTCCACTAATCAAATGAAAGTGTCGTAACACATGTTTGAATCCAAGATGAGACTTAGGAACTATTCCTAGTTCTGTGATGAACTTTTCATCCAAACAATTAAGTTGCAGCTTTATTTACAGCTATATACTTTGTCTTTGTCACTAAACCAACAACACTTTGTTGTTTGGAACCTTTCCAATTCACTGCACCACCTTTCAAGGTAACGTTTTACTCTAAAGTGGATTTGTTATCGTCTTAGTCAGTCTAAAAAACTTGAGTCTGTTTAGCCCTCTAGTTTTAATTCAGACCTACCATGAATCATAATCACATCTTCAGTACCAATTAAGTACCTAAAGATGTTTATCACTGTCTTACAGTAATCTTCTCCAGAATATGACTGATCAACATCAAGCCTAGTATATTCATTGCATACATGATAGTAACTCATGTGATCTCTCTTTCAATTGGGGACAATTTTAGAGAGATTCTCTCTATGGCTCATCATCATGAGACCTCTCTTGGAGTTTGTCATGCTAAACGCCTTTAGCATCAAATGAATATACATTCCTTGGGTCAAGCCGAACATCCTTTTAAATCTATCTATATAGACTTATATCCCCAATTTATAGGATGCTCCTCCCAAGTCATTCATGGAAGAATGTTTAGACAATTTTATCTTTACTGATTATAGCATTGGTGTGTTATTCCTTGTCAGTAATATATCAACATATAATACCAAGAATGCCACAGCGCTCCCACTGACCCTTTTGTACACACTAGGTTCATTCTCATTTTTGATAAAATCAAACTCTTTTGATTGTCTCATCAAAATGAATGTTCCATCTTTGAGAAGCTTGCTTCAATCCATCAATGGATCATTGTAGCTTAAAACACGATTTGCTTCAACCTTTGTAACAAATTCCTCTGGCTGTATCACACATACATTCTCCTCAAGTTTTCATTGAGGAAGGACGTCTCCACATCCATTTTGCCAGATTTAGTAATAAGCTATAATCACAAGCAAAATCCAAATGAACTTGAGCATTACCCGGTAATAAGATTTTATTACAGTCAACTCCTTGACTTGAAAAACCTTTTAATCAGGTCTGGTCTTATAGGTCTCCACCTTGCCATTTGCCACAGTCTTTCTCTTAAAGACCCATATTCACACTCTAGGTACTATGCCCTTTTGTGGAGTAACCAGAGTCTATACTTGGTTCTCATACATGGAGTCCATTTCAGATTTCATGGCCATCTGCCATTTCTCTGAGTATCTTCTACTCATAGCCTCATCGTATATAACTGGATCATCATCCTCTATGATGCGTACCTCATCATCATCCTCTATGATGAATCCATACCTCCCAGGTATCTTCGGTACTCTTCCAGATTTATGATTCGGTTGTGGTACAATAGGTTTATCTACAGGTTCCTCGGTTCGACTTAAAGTGCTTTGTGGTTCTTGAACTCCTTCAAGATCTATTACCCTCCCACTAGCTCCTTCAATGATAAACACCTTTATCTAAGAAGGTAGCATGTAGGATTATAGTGCTCTAAACTTCTTTAGGATATCCCACAAATCTGCACTTGTCAGATTTTGTCCTAAACTTATCTTTGAAACCTTTTCACATAAGCTGGACAACCCCTTATCTTAACATACTTAAGAGTAAGAATCCTTCCTATCCATAACCTTTATGGAGTCTTGGGCTCGAATTTTTGAGGTTACCTTATTTTGTAGATATGCAGCCGTTTCTAGGGTTTGACCCCAGATGGATACTAGAATGTCAGTAAAAATCATTATGAACTGCACCATGTCCAACAAGGTAGAATTTCTCCTTTTAGATACACCAATCAATTATTACGTATCAGGAGGTGACCATTATGAGAAAATATCATTTTGAGATGATCTAGAAACTTATTGCACAAGTATTCCTTTCTTGATCTGATCAAAGAATCTTAATACTTTGTCAATTTGTTTCACTTCTGAATTCTTTGAACATTTCAAATAATTCAGAAGTGTATTTCATCAAATACACACATTCAACTCTTTGAATGACCATCTCCTTTTCTTTTATTAGTTTGTTCAATTTACAAAATTATTTCTCATGTAAGTCAAGTATACAAAGTCTATCAAGTAATCTTCCAGTTTCAAACAAAACATTATCATTATAAATAGAACAACAATTGTTCTTAAATATAATAGCAGAACCTTCCTTGTCCAACAACGGAAAGAAATAATGTTTCTAAAGAGAACTGGAACATAATAACAATTTATTAACTTAATAGACTTGCCCGTAGGCATCGCTAAAATATAAGTTCCTACGGCTAATGTAGCAACCATTGCTCTATTTTTCACACGTAAGATTACTTACTTTGTTTAGCTTTCTACTTCTGCTTAGTCTCTGCATTGGATTGCATACGTGAGAACTACAGCTAGTATCCAATACCCAAGTAGAACCCTGACTTATAAAAAAATTTATTTCAATTATGAACAAACCTATATTTGTAACCGAAGCTTCACTAAGCTTCTTCTGGTTAGCCTTTGTAAGATTCTCCTTACAGTTTCCTTTCTAGTATCTAGGCTTATTACAGTGGAAGCAAACTCCTTTGCTATCTGCATCAGTCTTGTTCTTATTGTCCTTTGTTTTTGCCTTTTTATTTACCTTATTTGAATTGTTCTTCTTTTAAGAAGATCCTTTGGCCCTCTTCCGCTCCCTGGAAGAATCATCTACCAGTAAGACTTGGTCTTTCTTGGTTGGAAAGTGACTCTTTACAGTTTTCAACATGTTTAAGCAACTCAGGCAGGCTGACATACAGCTTGTTCATGTGAAATTCACAATAATTTGTGAGAAAGAGTCCGGATGTGATTACAAGATCAAATCTTGGATCAACTCTCCATCCATTAAAACCAGTTGTCTCAATTGTTCAATCAAATTGATCATTTTGAGGACATTTGTCTATATTGTAGTGCCATCGGTTATTCTAGATCGGAAGAGCTCCTTAGATATCTGATATCTAATAGTCTTACTTTCATCACCCTTCAACTCCTTGAAGGTGCAAGAGTATAGTAGGAGCATCCATAGTTTCATGCTGACGCTGAAGCTCGTTACTCATGGATGCGAGCATGATGCATTGAGCCAACTGTGCATCATCTTGCCACTTTCTAAAAGTAGCAATCTCTTCCTCAGAGGCATTATCTGCAACCATTGCAGGGATAGGCATATTAAGGATATAAGATAGCTTTTCAGCCTTGAGAACTATTCTCAAATTTCTTAACCAATCCGTGTAATTCGGTCCGGTTAATTAACATCTAATATACTATGCAGTGATAGTGAATTAGACATCGTAAAATTCTATAAATGAATTTGTAATTTAACAACATTTCAGCATACATTCATTTTAATTAATTACCAAAATAAATTAGGCCTTTATTTTAAATTGGTATCTCCCACTATTTTCATCAAACTATATTACCCTCAATATACAGTTTGGCAAATCTAATTAAAGATTTGCTAGTGAGAATAAGAATCCCATTTCAAATGTATATAGCCTTGTGTGACACAACAAACGATATATAAATAAATAGGTAGACAACTATTGTCAATTACATCACTATGTAACTCCTTTCAATTTGCCTCTTAGATTATTTTGATCAAGTGTGACACATCCGAATCAAAATTATCCAAGTTAAGTCCAACCTAGCACTTCCATATATTCGAAAGAAAAACACTGTCCTTGTGTGACACAACAAAACATCATCGTTCAGTCTATGTATAAGCATCAAATGTGATAAAGCAACATCTTAAATATTTAATACTTGCCTTGTGTGACACAACAAACTCATATTAAATATTTAATACTCTATAGCTTTACCATGCTAGAAGGCGACGTTCGATATTCCAAATATCTTTGAACGCTTAGGACTTAATATAATTTCTTTGAGGGGTTTGTTATTATTTGTCTCATCTTATTTAGCGCGCATGCACATATATATATAAAATACGCGTCATATTATTTTACATGTGAAGCATGTTGGATAATATATAATATATATATAGTAAGCATGCACATATAGAATACTATATTCTACCCGGATTGATTATGGACTTTTATTCTAGTTTGATTCACTAGAGCCACCAAGTGAACCAAAAGGTCAAACCTAGGGTGCAAGAATTAAATTTAAATATAACTATTACATTTAAACCCGGGCTCCATTACAAATGGGTCTTCAAGCGCTCCTTGCTTCTTTGTCTTCAATTCTTCAAAATTAATTCTAACTAGTCCTATTACAAAAACTATTTACAATAAATAGAAACCTTGATCAGCAGTCAAGGGGAAGTACATAGGAGGGAGATAGAATTTACATTAAGAAAAAATTAGAGAAGACGAGGTACGCAGACCCCATTTATAAAACCCATACATTCAAGCATCCACTAAAATAAATCCAATCACACATTGGTCAATAGTCCATAATCAATCCCTATTTATTATCATACATATCTCTATATGTATCAATAAATAACATTCATCCCATGAATAATAAAACCATTCCATATACGCATTGATATCATTTAATGGGCAATATTAGTTAGTATAAAATTCAATTTCAACTCCAATTAGTTATCATGGAATCCAATTCCAACTCTAATTAGTTATCATGAAATCCAATTTCAATTAAAATAAACTTCTTTATTTTAATCATATTCCAAATCAAAATAAACTCTTTTATTTTAATTTTAAATTTTTTTTTTGAATAAAAATAAACTCCTTTATTTTAATCAAATTCCAAATCAAAATAAACTCCTTTATTTTAATTAATATGGAAACCAATTTCAAGTTTAAAATAAACACCTTTATTTTTAACTTAAAATTGTTGGAAAACAAAATATGTTGAATCCTATTCCTTATCAAAATAAACATTTTTATTTTTTAAGGAAACATGGAATCCTATTCCATATGTGAATAAACTCCTTTATTCTAGGAAACATGGAATCCTATTCCATATGTGAATAAACTCCTTTATTCTAGGAAACATGGAATCCTATTGCATATATGAATAAACTCCTTTATTCTAGTTAACGTAGAATCACATTCCAAGTTAAAATAAAACTTTTAATTTTAATCATATTCCAATTAAAATAAACCTTTTATCTTAAGTGAAAATAAATAAAATCAAAATATAAAAAAAAAATAAAAAAAAATAATAATTTTACACAAACAATTTTGCCCAATTAAATTGTTCTAAACACATATCAATGTATATACAAAATCAAAACAATTAATAATTCGCATAAAGTTTGGCTCTTGATACCACTGTTAGGTTTGTATAACGCGAACATGCAATCAAATTACATTAATAAAGCGGAAGCGCGATAAAATCAGATTTTAAAATTTTATACAAACCATCACCATGATCTTTCTTTATGCACAATTATTAATTAAATGAAAGAGATGGATAATAAGAATTATACCCTTGTAGAATTCTAGCTTCCTCAGGTACAAGTTCACCTCCAATTCCTTCGCGTTCTCCTTGAATTCCACCGATTAAATTCCTTCCTTTGATCAACGTTAGCCACCCAAGTGTTTGGCCTCTAGAGGTGATCCACCAAGGAATAATACTTGTTCAAGAAGATGGGTGTTGGCAAAACCCTAGTTTCTATCTCTATAGAAATTGTAAGTACTCTCTACAATTCTTATGCAAGAGTGTGTAACCCTAATCTATGATAAGACTTCTCTTATTTATAGATGTAGGAAAACCCTTCCCTAAACTATTTAGGATTAGGGTTTCTATTCTAATTAAACTCATTTAATTAAATTAAACTCCTAATCCAATTAGGAATTCATGTGAGAGTACTTCTATTAATTAATTCTCAATCCCTATTAGGAATTAAATAATAGAAATAGTAATAATAATAATAAGACTCCTCTTATTAATTTATATTTAATATTTCTAAAATATTAAATAATAAATATTAAGCTATTTAATTTATTCTATCTCCATAGACTAAATTAAATACACTTAACTTATTATTACAATTATGCCATTTACTTCTTAAATAAATATTTTCCTTTTACGGTGTGACCCTTTAGGTTCTCCATATTAAACCGGTTGTGAATAAATCAATTAGAACAATTCTAATCTTATTTAAATAAATAAATTAAACTATTTAATTCATTTAAATAAATAATATTTATTCTACAATAAGGGTAAGCCCCCTTAGCGATCAACGACTTTCCAGATAATATAGATTTCAACATTAATCATAAAAGAACCTTTCAGTGCATAGTTACTGTACAATTCAATCCTTCTACCATATAATGTCCCAATTAAATATAAGACATGGAATTACTGTCAAGTCTTATTTTATTTAATTATATGTATTTCGATTCTAAAATGCACAACTCTGATAATGCAAATTAGAAACTCCTTTCTAATTTCATTTTGCTTTGGCCAAAGACTTCTGAGTCGTTATTTATCGAATCACATAGGACATTCTCTCCATTTACTAGAAGTGGTAGATTCTTTGTTGATCATTCACATATCTCCATGTATAACTTATTATACCCAATCATACCCTTTGATATACCCTAAGGGTCTTAAGGGACATGTCAAAGTATAATTCATCATACACAAGATACTATGATGATCTCAAGTCCAAGGATCACTTGTACTACTATCACTAAAGGAATTCCTATTGACAGGCGAGTAAAACTCCATTAGGTATTCCTTAGCGAGCCACGTTCAGTGAACTTATTCTCTAATAAGCACCTACATACTTGCTTTAGTGTCTCCACACAAATGATTATGAGATCAATCATCCTCTTCATAAGAGCAAGCAACGTATGTACTAATCTATCCGGATTCACTAATCCTTTTTTTTAGTAATCCATCGATTAGGAACGATTTTAGTTTGTGAGCTATCTAGAATTTAGATCTCATTAGCATGATCACCATCATGATTCTAAAAGCATTGCTCAAAACTATGGGTTTATCACATTCAATATAACAGCATCATGTAGATAAAGTAAAATGCCTTTAACAAATAAATAAGATTACAAAGTATATGCTACATCATATCAAATATGATTGGCTTGTGTGCATACTACTTTCACATGGGACCTCATAAGATATATAATTTCTATAGATTAATATTATTAACAGCAATTAAGTTCTATTTAAATAATTAAATGAAACATGTTTTGATTATAGGTGTATAATAATTTTTAGTGTCAAAGTTTAACGGAAAGTGTAAACTGTTACGAACAATAAAAAGATTATAATATAAAAATTAAAACGATAATCCTTTTAAACATAACAACAGATAATTAGAAGAAAAAAAAGAGTAATCGTAATAACAATTAGTGGACATCAGATATACTCTTGAAAAACAGTCATAATCCCAAAGTAGTATCAGAATATACAGATATGATCAGTTCTCCAATACGAACAAAGCAAGAATTAGCCATCATGATAACGTCATACCCAAATCTGAATAATCTATCATCAACTATTCACATACTGAAAAAATTCTCACGAACGAAAAAAAATCTACTAACCGGAGAAAGCAAACTCCCAAGATATGAATGAAATCATCAAACAAAGAGAAAGAAAATAAGTCATATCATGTAGAAAATAAGCCCCACAAAAAGAAAAAATAAACTCCAATAAAAGGGAGAAATTATTAAAGTATAACAAGAGATATCTAGGGGAGGGTCTCTCCAAATTTTGTGATTAATAATTTTTTGTTATATATTATACAATTATAATATTTGCATCAACTAAAATTAAATAAATTCACACTAATTTGAAGTTTAATATGTCGTTCATTTGACTTCAAAAGTCAAATTATACCTCTAATTTTAGAACGAAGGGAGTAATTTGTAGCAAAGGCTAACATGCGAAGAACACTAAAATATATACTGCTTCAAATTATAAGATCATTATTAATTTTTTAAAAATTAATTTGAGATATTTTTAAACTCAAAATTAAAATAATTTATTAAAAATTTAAAATAATAAATCTTATAATGAATAGTAGTTTTTAGATAATTTACAATATTCACTATTATATCGACTAAAATAATAAAATCTATGTTAATTTTGAACTTGAAAATGTCTCTTTAAATTAAAGTAAATTATAATTTTTTTTTTTTGATAATGTGGGTTTCCCAACCCGCGGGTCGGACTAATCCCCCACCCCGGACCAGGCTTTGCGCATAAGCTCCGCCTAATACATGGCGTCACCCTGAATAATGCGATCCGTGGCCACTTCAAATGTTGCTAGTGGGAGTCGATCCTGAGTCGTCCGGGTTTACGGTTCGTTCCCAGGGCGGCTTGCACCACTGCGCCAAGTGTTGTGGTTAGTAAATTATAATTTTATATTTTGGAACGAGAGAAGTATATCTTTTAATATTTCCTTTTTCTTTTTCGCTTATTTAAAAATAAGTGTGAAGCTGAGGAGAGGCATATAGAGACCATACATTTAAGACTTTACTTAATACATTTAAATTAAAAATATTTTTTATTTGTGAAAAGAGCCCTTCTACGGCGACCGTGCATGCCGACCGGCTTGGGCGACCGGCCATTTTTTTTTTTTTTTTTTGTTTTGACTCCCAAATAATTTATACTCCCTCCGTCCCAAATTAATTGCTCAGTTTTGACTTTTTTTAAGTCAAATTGACTATTTTTATAATTAATAATTAAGCATATATAAATATATTTCTAAAATTATAAAAATTGGGGGTTAGTAATAAATTGTATATACTTTCTTTTGGTTATAATCTCTTCACCTATATTTTAGCAAAAATAGTAAAAAAATTATTTTTAAAAATGGTCAATTTGACTTTAAAAAGTCAAAATTGAGCAATTAATTTGGGATGGAGGGAGTATGATTTATTGGAACACTGTTTTGCATATATATCCAAATTATACCTAAATCACTATTTTTTACATAAATTTTAGTTCCAATAAATCATATAAATTATTTGGGAGTCAAAAAAAAAAAAAAAAAAATTTTGCCGGTCGGCATGCACGGTCGCTGTAGAATTATTGTTGTAAAAATGATACTTGAAATATAACTATTTGTACTTTTGTCAAACGTGCTTCAATTAAAAGTAAAAAAAATCCTGCTTAAACTAAAAGTGCTTTGAAACATATATATCTAATATCTAAAAGTGCTTTTAAAAAGTTACCGAACTTCAAAATATTTGTATTTTTAATTTAAAAGTACTTTTAGTTAATACAAAAATTCCCCCAAGCGAGCTTGTAGTACATTCAAATTTAAATATGTGATGCTTAAATTAAGAAGAAGAACACCATTTGTTCCACATAGTTAATCACATTTTTAATTTTTCTAATTCTCCTAAAATTTAGAATTAATATGTATTCAACTAATTTTAATAAAAAAACAAAATTAGTTACCAGTATGAACTATCTAAAAGCTATCAATAGTTAAAAAATATTTCATCCGTTCCAAAATATAAGATTATTATTAACTTTTTATAAGTCAACTTAAAACAATTTAAAATTTAAAATTAACATAAATTTATTTAATTTTAGTCAATATAATGATGTCTATTGTAAACTATCTATAAAAAGAATATCTCATTGTAGAATTATTATTTCATAAGTTTTAATGAATCATCTCAATTTTGAATTTAAAAATATCTCAAATTAATTTTCAAAAGTGCATAGTAATCTTATAATTTGAAATTAGTGACTTCTTAGCTATCACATACCCTTATTTTATTTATTAAAAGTATTTTTCATGTTTATTCAGGGAGTATGCGTGATTTGTGAAAAAATTGAAATAGTTATATTCTTTTTTCTATAAATTAGTCCAATATTGTATAGAAGACTATTAAATGAAAGAAAATAAAATATTTAATTGATAACTGTCAAACGGTCAACACTTATATAATAGTCAGTCATCAATCGGAAGCGGGTAAGATGGTGATGAATTGTGATTGGTCTAAATCTTCGACTATCGACTTATTGTGACTTGTCCAGAATGCCCATATATACTAAGATCATGTTTACACAGCAAAAAAAGACGAGTTGAAAGTGGCATGCAGTGGGGGGTGTGCTGTAAAATTCCTAAAATTAGACGAAGAATAAAATCTTAAAGTTGACCAATTTGATTTGTTGAGCTGGATGCTACGTGTACATTCTGTTCTTTCTTTCCTTTTTTTTTCCCTTAGTAATAACGTGTTTATTTTGTGATAAAGAATAAAATTCATAAAGCATTAAAGCCTGAGTGGAATTAAAGAATATGTTGTGTGACCCACATTTCATAAGTATAATTTGAAATGCAAAATAAAATAAAATTATATGGCGAGAAAGATATGTTGATTTATATTGTGAGCAGACACATGAAGTAATTACGATATATTATACTATTTTACAAATTATGTTATTGCATTTACTTACAATAAAAATTAATTTTTCTAGTTTTTATACTCAGTTTTTGAGTTTGGGACAGAAAAAATAAAATAAAAATAAAAAACTTAATTTATAATAGAAAAAAAATCAAAAAACTTGTATGTTTTCTTGTTTATAAAAGAAATGAAAAGAAAACTTATGTTTCACATTTAACTTACTAAGTTACTATTATATTAGTTTTCTTATATTTATAAATTAGAGGGTATAATAGAGATTATAAAAGATAATATCATGTTAATTAATTTTTCGTCCAAATTCGTCAATTTTTGGACGAAAAAGTTTGGCAAGAAAAGTGGTTAAGTTTTTTATCCATTTCTTTTCTTTACCGTTCATTAAAAAACTCAGTAACAAAGGAATTAGACAGAAAAATTAAATTTTCTGTCCATTTTAAAACTCAATAAGAGAGTGTTAGTGTATTGGAATGGTAGTGTTTGGAGTTCCAAACGCATCACACTATTTTTGATGCGTTGTGTTTGGATTTCAAATGTTGCGTTTGTGAATTAAATAACCCGCATTTGAAATAAGTCGTTACAAACAAATAAAATTCTCAAGTTTGTGTGGTGCATTTAAAACTTTCAAATGCACTAAACGTTCTAAACGTCAATGGATGAACAAGTATAATGTACAGAAAGACTTCTCAAAATAAAATCTGAAATTAAAAAGGCACTTGGATAAAATTAAAAAATCCTAGAGTACAAGCCTAAAATGGTCATTAACCCCCATGTGATCTTATCTTACCTTGTGGGGCTACTCACTCTATTTCCCACAAACATAAAAAACACACCAATTTGTTCAAAGTTGAAAACAGCACTATAGTATCTGATCTGCAATGTGATAACTAATACTCCATGAAACTGCTAAACATATATGATAAATGAACTGGACAAAGAGAAGAAGCATTTTTATAAAAAAGATGTGATAAAATAATGATTGATAGTGATCGCTGGATGATGACTAAATGAGAGTAGGTAAATGGGATTAGGGCTTGACCACAAGGGTCATGGCATAAGGAAACATGGATTAGGATCTCCTCAACATATATATCCTTTAATTTTTTCAATACAAATTAGTGACACAAATATTAATTTTAGCGATGATACTAGTGACAAAATTATGTGTGATTATTTTATTATGTCGTTAATTATTTGCTACAAATTCTATTATATTGTTTATTTGCGTCGTTGAATTCGTATTGAAAAAAATTAAAGAATAAGTATGATGGAAGGGATCATAATCTAAAAAACAACACTCTACAATCATATCAAATAAAAAAATGTATTGAAACTTTTAATTTCAAAATATTAAGAGAATAATATTTCCAGCATTTTTTTGTGTTATTCTAGTGAAAATATACAATTTATAAAGAACTAGTATGCATTGTTAGATTATTTTATTTTAATATAATTCTTTATGTTGGCCTTGCTATTTATGGAATTATTAGAATTACATATTGCATTAATTTAATCACATTATTTATGGATTGGTAATTATATGGCCTATAAATATTATTACTAGTATTATTCTTGGCATAATGCATGGGCCCTAGGGTTTCATGATTTTGATGGACAATTTTGACCCTTAGATATTTTATAAATAAAATATGTAGGGTTTGGTCTCAGTTATCATCTCAATAATTTCTAAATACACCTACACATCCATTTTAAGATTAAAAGAGACAATTGAAGATCTTTCACCCTTACGTCTAAGAGATCATGATTGCTATACAAGATTTATAATTTATTTATTTTATTCAATGAAATAACACAATCCCAATAACAATTTTAGAATTTGGTATCATGAGTGGGGTTATGTTATCGCGTAGAATAAATTAATTATAATGTTAGAAAGTTTAATGTTGTAGTACATTTTATTGTCACTAGTAATCTAAAGCATTAATTGTAATGTTAGAAAATTTAATGTTGTAGTACATTTTATTGTCACTAGTAATCTAAAGCACCCGCGTTGTGTGTGTAATTTATTTTATGTTATTAATTTTAAAAGTTTAAATCTTGAAGATTAAAAATACTTTTACTTAAAAGTTAATTAAGAAGTTGAAGTTTTGTACGGATAAAATAGGATTTACTATAAACGTTTAAAGACATTTTAGGAAGTTGAAGTTATAAGGACAAAGTAGAAATTACTATAAAAGTTAAATTGTATTTTAGGAAGCTGAAGTTATAAGGATAGAAAAAGAATTATAATAAAAATTGGAGGGTATTTTAGGAAGCCAAAAAGGCTTCAAAAAAAATTGTTAACAACAAAGCCGGAGAGTTTAATGTTGTAGAACATTTTATTATTATCGTATAATTTTTTTTATATGTTTCGGTGAAAAAGGTTAAGAAAGACCTGGCTTCAAGGGTTTTAGCAGTTCTCCGAGGTTAATTCAATTCATCATTGTTGAATCAGCCGTGAAAGTAAACTCGACCAAAGGGAGAGGAGCGAAGGCTAGCCTTTCCAGTTTGCTCGATCTTGGTTCTTCCCTTATCTCCATGTCGTCTGATTGCGTCTTTTCTCTTGAATACTCTAATCTAATACAGATGAGTTAAGTAAGGAAGTGTCATAAAGCTCCTGCCTTGGAATACTGACTATAGTGCTCCTCTCACTTGTACTAATCTACATATGTCTTTCTACTACTATCGGTACTAGTTGAAGTAATGAAAATTTCCCTATTTGCTTGATGAAAAATGCGAAACGAAAAAGGAAAGAAAAAAGAACCCCCAGCAGAGAGGGTAGGAATAAGACTGGAAAAAGCCCGAATCTCTACTTTTAGCGCCCCTAGATCAGAACTTTGATCGATGCACCCAAGCAATTGAGTCCTCGCCTACTGGAGACCATTGATGTCTATCTAATAGCTTTGATAGTCATGGATGGATCTACTACTACCTCGTCCATTGAGTATAATAGAGCAACGATAGAACCAAGTGGGCTGTGGTGATGTCAGAATTTGCACCTCATTCTCTCTCTTTTTTCCTCTATTGATCGTAGGGGCTTTCTAGGGACACTTTTAAAGAAGCCTTGCCTTTCTACCTAGATTGAGGCTCTCGCCTTGGAACTGGCAAGGTATTTGACTACAAAAGGAAAGTAGGAAGAGGAACCAAACCCCCACAGGTGGGTTCTCCGGCAGAACAATGAGGAAAGAGGACAACAAGGGCTAGGCCCTCCCTATCAAACATTTGTAACTAACTACTGAAGGAAGCAGATCGATCGAACCGTTAACTAGATAAGTTGTTGAGAGGAGCGTCGAAGCACACAAACAAATGTCTCTAGGACTAGTAGTTTCAGTCAAATATCCATACTGTTGGGAATCTGCATGAGGCGTTTAAGTCCATTCTTATAGGGGGAGATTGTTAAAAGATCTGCATGAGATTACCATTATTCATTATATGTGATTTGATTGATGATAAAATGATAAAAAGAACATTCATACTAATAAAGCCTTGTAAATTCCTTAATGAAATATATATGTACAAGGACATAGAATGAAAAGATCAAATATGTTAGGTTGATCTAAAGCTGAATTAATATCTATCTGATCAAAGCATATTTGTAATAGTGAGTGTTGTAAAGTCCTTTAATAAAGTTGATGTACAAAGGACTTAGAATAGAAAAAGATCAAACTTGTTAGGTTGATCTTATGAGCTGGAAATATATATGTAATAAGCAAAGGCTAGACTGATCGTTGAGTACTACACAAGTCATCATAAAGTATCCAGTAAAGGATCGTAGAGCAGTCAGCCAGCCTGGAGTTCAGTTAGCTTAAAGGTACGCAGAGTCTGCCAGGCAATCGTAGAGAGCTCGGCCAGACGCATCGTAGAGTGAAGTTCGGCCAGACGCATCGTAGAGTTGAGCATGTCATCGCAGAGCTTGCAAGGCAAACGTAGAGTAAGGCTCGGCCTGCCGCAAGGCTCATTCGGCATCGTAGAGCTCTTGTTCTTGGGTTCGTAGAGTCAATCCAACTAGTCACTCTACGACTCCCATGAACAATCTACAATCAAACAGCAACGTAAAATAACCTCTGCTTGAGCACTCAAAGTTAAAGTAGCAATCTTCATAAAGACTACTAAGTAAGCTGTTCATGAGCTATCAGACAAACAAAGATCTCAGAGTGCATCCGAAGCATCAAGTCCTAACAGAGATCACAGGGCAGCTCAGATATACACTCTACGATCCCATCAAGACTCTATGGCTTGCACCTTAGACAAGATCGTAGACTAGGAAAGCACCAACCAGATCAAGTGATCGTAGAGTTGAACCAAAGATAACAAAGATACTCTGGCAGCTTAAATGAAGCATCATAAGATCATAGAGCAGTCCTCTATAACATAACAGCAGAGACAATGTCTGAAGATTAAGTAGAGCAGTCCTCTACAACGAAAGTGCTAAAGCATCAAAAGATCATAGAGCAGTCCTCTATGACACAACAACAGAGCCAACACCTAAAGATCATAGAGCGGTCCTCTATAATAAGAAAGAGTCTGCAGAGCTAACACCTGAAGAACACAGAGCAGTCCTCTATGTTAAACAAGTTGTAGCAATAGCTCAACAAGATCATGAACCTATACTCTGGGAACGTAAAGCTCAATGAAGATCACAGAGCACAAGGAAGTACAACTGCAAAATAGCAAGAAACACATTAAAGCGTAAAGGAAGTGCAGTCAGCCACTCTACGAGCTTTAAGGCAGTGCACATCATGCATGATCATAAGGCCACATTATGAAGCGAGTAGACAACTCTACGATCTGAAGTAACAGGCTATAACCCAGTTGATCGTAGAGTTAGTAAGTGCCAGCAAGGATTGAAGATATCAAGAGCACTTAGGTTAATTATCCCGAGATAAGCGGCTGAGTACTTAAATGATCAAAATGGGAAACCAATCTGAGTGGGGTTCAAACAGCCATGTTTACTGCAGCAAAAGTCAGCACACATGACTCCACTATCTTGGTACCAGTTAATGGAAGCTGACTCAGCCATCACTAGTAGACTTCAAGGAGTAAAATATTCATTGGTACAATAAAGAAGTCTGCAGGAAAAAAAATCTCCAACTAGAAGATTTGCAATAGGAAGCTAGCAACGACAGGATTCCAAACGAAAAGGATTACAAAATCTATATATGAAAGAATGCATTAAAGATGGAAAGAGTGTGGTGAACAAGAGCAAGAACACCGATCGAGCAAATATACTGAAAGTTTTACTGCAATATCAGAAATATGTCCAAGGGCTGACATATGAGCTAAGAGTCGAATGACCAAGAAGCTAAGATCAAGAGTAATTAGAGCTGAAAGCAAATCTAGAAAAATGACTCTGTGATCAACCATGAACACTCCAAGCTGAAGAGAAGAAGATATAGAACAAATTCTGTACACAAGACAACCTGTGTTCAAAGACTGCTAAGTATAAAGCTTATGAAGAACTTAACAGTACATCAAGAGTGATCACTTGTATCTGCTGAATACCAGAAGGAGAAGAGCATCAATGACAAACATCAGCAGAAGATGATCACCAACAGTTGCTAAGTACTTGAAGATGAAGGAGATCAAAGTTCATCTTAGCAGCACAACCCAACAAACAACACACCACAGAGGGCGGAGCGTCATTGTCTTAATAGACTAAACCAAGTCAAGTCTGCTGGACTTGCTGAGTACCAAAGGGTACAAGAGATTTTAAGGCTGCGGGTCTTAGTCTACAGAGTTCCAAGGCTGCTAGCTTTGAAGAGTTCTTAGTGAACTGGAGTTCCAAGTCTGCTGGACTTGAAGAGGGTCAGAGGATCCTTGTCCGAGGGACTAAAAACAACTCATGTTTGCTGGACTTGAGGAGGGTGGAGCGTCCTTGTCTTAGTGACTAAATTAGTGGATTCCTACTTGTTAAAGTAGAAGAGTAGAGTAGGAGTTGTTCAGTCTCCGAGCCATTTAAAACCTCTTGTGTCATTTATTTTAAGTCTCTTACATTATGTACAATAACTGCTATAACTGCTATATCTGCTATCAACTATATCGTAGAGTTAATCATTAAACTGAGATTATGTTTGTATCTTTGAAGGGGTTCTTAAAGTATATTCCGCTGTGCATGAATTAATTTTATTAATCATAACTGATATACTTTCGTAATAAAAGGAAAAAGTTTTAAAGGATCTATTCAACTCCCCTTCTAGATCTCTATTGTGTCCCCAGGAACTAACGATTGGTATCAGAGCGGGTTCCCATGAATATGTTAAAGCTCACGCTTTGAGTTGATCTATGACACAAATTTAGATAAGTTCAAAATCTCGGTATTGGTTATTAAGACAAAATGAATATAAGCTTACAAGTTGAAAATTGTATGTGTAGGTAAACTATCTTAAACTATCCAGACTGAACCATGTCCTTAAACGGAAAAGTCATCATCATCAAGCTTGCTGATGTCAACGAGCTGATCAAACAAACTCTCTCAGTGGAAGAAGTATAGATGTAACAAGAACTAAGAAATTCTCCATTCAAAAAGGGAATCTGCATCTCCACCTAAGAAGTTTGAGAAGTCCTACGAATGATGATCTAGGAGATATCTAAGTGATAATGCTCCATCATCAATGCACTACAACGATGACTCCATGAGCTTCTCAACTGCATATGCCATGACCCTACTTTACAAAATATGAACCCTGAGGTTCACTCAAGCACATCAAGGAGTATGGGATGTCATGACTTACATTGATCATAAATCAAGGGCTTGCTCAATGCGTCAATCAATGCAGCATAATGAAGGAACAAATGATGATGTCGATAGTGAATTGAAGGATTATTAATCATCAACCAACGACGGTGTATGCCATCACAAGCAGCACCACTGACTGTCAAGAGATTGACATCAGTGAGGTATTTAACTCTGTAACCTCTAATGCAAATATTATTGACTATTGAAATGTATTGCATAATTACATGACTAAACTGCATCTCTATTTTACTTCAGTAGCATATCAAGAAATCATTTTCCACCTCAAAAGGAGAAAGAGAAAGAGTGAGAATAATGGCCTAAAAATCACCTTACTCTCTATCCATATTTGAGGCTGAAAATAAAACTCTTGAGAAAGATATCTGGAGTTTATCCACAAATAGAGTCAATCATACTGCTAGAAGAATTAGTATTGTTCAAAATGATATGTAATTGCTTTTGTGTGTGTTGGCTAATCACCTGCTAAAGACTTATATGTATTAGTCCTGATGTTAAGAGCTTATCCTTAGTTGTGGAAAACTAAATAGGAATTATACTTAGTTAAACCACCTCCTGCTATTAACCTTGTTGTTTAAGAGGTGACTATGCTTAATGAATTATATACATCTTATCTTAGTTTTCTCACCTTGTCTGCTAATTGGTCCATTACTTCATGATCTAAGTCTTTGACAAGTCGTAGAGTGTAGTCATGTATGCCGTTGTACCTTGAAGGGTTGTAGAGACTGATCAACTCTACGAACCATCTGGGTACAACTCACAGAACTGACCACTGCTCTACTAAGGTTCAAACATTTAGAACATGACTCAAGTAAGAAGGGATCTATCTAAAGACAAGGTTTAAAGATCCACACGAGTATGTCTTCTCACACACACACACACTCTTATTAAGCATAATTAACTATCTCTATATGAGCTGCAGTACATGTCGTGAATCCAAAGTCTTAAACACTAGGGTAGTCAAACGAACAAACCCTGCAGGACCCAAAGAATATTGGGTACCAAGTTAGAAATCTATTTAACCTGCAGGTATCATGATTGTTTTATCTTTACTCAAGCACATTCAAGGAGAAGCTTGAGATGTGTGATCTTCATCAACAAACTTCTGGCAAATGGCAAAGACATGATTCTCTAGTGAGACTCCCTTAGAAGCTAGAGCTCAATTCAGCATAATACAGTTCTTGAAGAAGCATACAAGAACCAGGTCCTCATCAACTCTACTATAGCAACACAAGATAAAGGGATCGTAGAGTGGCCAGTGTCAAAGAAAATACTCTACGATCCAATGACTGAAGAATTCAGTCATAAGATGGTGACATCAACTATGGGGGAGCAACAATCGGTTAAGTCCAGCAATGCACAAGATGATAGAAAGCAATCTGAAGTTCCTAAGCCAACTCATGCTCAGGTTGAAGAGAAGAAACCAGAAGCTGATAAACTAAATGAAACCTCATCCCTGATCATAGAGTCCATAAACTCTACGACTGATAACCAAGTCACCCATACTGCCCCAAAACATAGAGTCACTACGATCGACATCTTAATCATAGAGTACTGACCCTATGATTGCAACCCATACAAACACCTTTCCTATAAAACCAAATACTAGACCCATAGTTCATCCCAAGCTGATAAACCAAACTATAGGAATACAGTGATGACATTCTATACACCACATCAAAGCAGTCTTTCCTCAGATAAGCGCCTCAAAGACAAACCAAGCCCTAAGTTCCAAACTAAGAGGCCTGCCCTTTTTGAGCTTCCTTAACCCTGTTGAAGGACTGAAAGGAATGCATCTCTAGTATCCCTCTAAAACTAAAGGTGTTAAAGAAACAAAGGTGAAAAACTGCACTCATAAAGGAAATGTTGATCATGGGATTCTCTAGAAGAGAAAAAAACTGGTATTAAAAGAAGTCTTCATCAAGCAAATAATCCAGCTCACCTACTAGTGCAGATACAAGTTATGGAGACTATCATCACAGATGTTAAGAGAGAGCAAGGTTCCTTATAAGCATTTAAGATACGCATTCTAGAAGGAAGCTACTTCAAGCTTAATTGGAGACCTTCCCATCACAGACTGCATTCACTGGGATAAGTGCAAATCAGCATCTAAGCAGCAAAAGTTGTGACCAAAGTCTGCTCTCAAGAGATGATCGTAGAGTGAAAAGGCAGGACATCAAATCACTCTACGAACGGACAAAGTCAATGGTCAAAGAGGAAGGAGATGACCACGTTCTCGGGCTAGGGTAACTGATGTGAAACAGTTGTGGAAGTTACAATAGTTATGGCCACGATCAGCAAATGGGTTTCCTACGCGTGTCCTTAACAAAAAGAGGGAACCGACACAGGTCAAAAATTCAAATACTGATGGTTGCTTTTTCCAAACAGTTATCCAAGTCTATCATCTGCGAACCCCCAAATCTCTCAAATCCCTAAATGCCAAACCTCTAGAAAACTCAAATCGACAAAATCCTTAACCCATTCTAACTCAAACACTCATCCTCACACATATCTCTGATCAAACCCTCGATATGGAAAACTGTCAAGTCATTACAGGCATCAACTTGGCTTTGATAAGTTTAAGGAATCAGAAGAGAAGTTCAAAGAGATTCTCAAGATTGTAAGGGAGGCTAGGTTCTCAAAATGCTTAGAATCAAACACCAAAATCTTCTCTGACTTAGTTAAAGAGTTCTATCAGAATGCAATAGTTGATAATGATGTTCTGACTACAAAAGTTCGAGGAGTAAAACTGAAGATAGATACTGCAGAAATTAATCAATGTCTGGGATTCACGAACCAAGGTCTATCATCTCTGGAAGGAATCGATTTTGATGAAGGCATGAGATTGATGGGATTTGTAAAGAATCCCCATCTCAAAGGAATGAAGAAAAAGGAATTCCCAGAGAAATTTGAGTTCTTGGCAGAGATTGCAGGAAAATATATCCTATGCAAAGATACCGCTTATGACACTATAAGTGATCTTCAATTGAAAATCATGACTGCCATTGTCATGAAGAAGAAGATAAACTTTGGTGCTATACTGTCTGATTGGATAGCCAAAGATATCAGGAAAATGAAGGCTTCAGAAAAACCTATCTCAAAGGTGTTTTATGGAAGATTCTTAAGCATCATACTGAAGAAGAAACTGAAGAGCAAGATTGGGGATGATGAGGGAGAAACCCTAAATGTCAACAAAGTTATGTCCCCTAAATTGTTTGATAACTCGAAAAGGAACCCCATGGAGAATAAAAGACTGAGAATATCTGGTAGCAGCAGGAAGGGCACTTCAAGGACAGACAAAGGGAAAAGGAAAATAAGTACACTGAAAAATGAACACAATCTGATGAATCTCTGTCCCCTGTGTCCATTCCCTCAAAATCACTTAAGAAGAAGTTGAAAGTTGAGAAAGTCCCATTAAAGAGTCCCTCTATCTCTAGAGATGAATCTGAAGAAGAGGAAGAAACATCTGAGGCACCTATTGTCAAGCCTTCAGCAAGAAGAAGGCAAAGTGCACGACTCAGACAAATTATGAAATTCCCAGGTGGAAAAAGAGAAGAAGATGTTACACCTAAGATAATTGATCGTGGTGATGATGATGAGAATGGTAAAGAAGAAGCTGTAAAGACCAGTAAAACTGTGGCATCAAGTAGTGAGTCTACTGAAAAGGATGTGACCACAAATGAGTCAAAATCAGAAAGTAAGGATGAAGCTGTGTTTACTAAAGAGACTCTTAATAAATCAACAGAAGATGATGTTGATTTAGAAACAAGCAATGAAGAGCAGTCAGAAGAAGTGGCTGATGAGCCAATAAAAGTGTCAAAGAGAGTGACTATGAAGGAACTAAGTTCAAAGGAAAAGAATGCCAGAGAGATCGACATTGGCAAAGGAAAGGAAACAATGGAAGAAGATGAAGCACTAAAGGACTCCAACTCTGAAAATGATGAAAGTAACTATGATCCACTCCTAGCAGCCACAAGAATTCGAAGAAGGATAGTGCTGGAGGCTTGTGACAAACCAGGAGCTGTGTTGCCAATAAGATGGATAGATCATGGCAACAGACAAATCAAAGTAGTATCAATGACCATAGAGGATCTACTTAACAATTTTCAAGATATTGAACTGGATCGAACTACAGTACTATATGATCCGACAATCAATAACTGACATGGTTCTACCCATGGATGCCCTGGTTGAAGGCCATTTCACTTGGAGATAAGAGCTTCATCAGCTGGTGTTACTCACAATTTTCAAATCTAAAGATGATCTCTCAAAACTTCCCAAGAGTTCAATCCTTTCCAAAGATGCTGATCAAGAATTCTCAACACTTCAAAATCTACCGGCATGCTGAAGGTATATACATTCAATACTATATGTTAGAAAACCCTGATCAAAGCAAAGCAAAAACCAAGACCGTAGAGTCAATGGTTGTAGAGCTCCCTAAATCTACGACTGCAACTTTCCAGTCTCAGCCAAATGTCAAACTCCCTAAAAGGTTAAATACCTCCACTGAAATACCTTATGATATTCCCTCCTCATCCAACAAAGATTTCTATGATATAGTAACTACTCTTGAAAACATTTACAAAAGCGAGAAACCCAAGCCAACTACACTAATCCTGAAGATGCCTTGATTGATCAAGAGTTGTTAAAAAACTCAGAAGAATTGCTTGGAAACATTACATCAGTTACTGCTGCAGCAAGGGATATGCCTGGAGGTGAAGAGAATGACTTCTACAAGAAGCTGCAAGCATCATTCACAGATATGTCTATCAAACTTCATCAAAGAGATCAGATACATTGAGAAATAGAAGAAAGAAGCCCTGAAATTTCAGAAGCAAAATGAGAGATCCATTCCGTCTCTTTCAGAGAAAATTGACAATCTCAACCAGACTCTCTCTCAACAACTGGAAATCGGCCGGCAGGAGGTGAAAATGGAAGTTGGAAATACCTCCTACCTAGTTGAACAGCTCTTTAACCATGTTCAGTATCTTTCCCAAATGATTGATGATAAAAAGGGGGAGAAAAAGATGAAGCATAAAAAGAGGAGCAGGAGCGCCAACAACTGAGGGGGAGCTAGAAGAAGAAGAAGCTGAAGGAAAAGTAGCAAAATCTGAGGGGGAGCAAAAGCCAGAGAAAAATGAAGAAGAACTAGAAGAAAGCAGCAGCTGAAAGCAATCACAAGTGAAGAAGGTACATTTCTAACAAGCAAGGAAGAATTAACTGTCATATGCTAATTTAGATCTAGGATCTCCTTATTAAACTAATATAGCTTGTGAACTGCATATGTTTAAGTTTTATGGTATGTTATATGAATGATTACTCTTAATGCACATCATTTCGTTCATGTCTCTTAGTCTAGCAATACAGTGACTTACTGTATCTTAAGTCACATTAACACTCATACATCTACATGAATTTCTTGAATTGAATGTTGTGCTATAAGTGTTTTTGTCATTATCAAATAGGGGGAGATTGTTGGGAATCTGCATGAGACGTTTAAGTCCATTCTCATAGGGGGAGATTGTTAAAAGATCTATATGAGATTACCATTATTTATTATATGTGATTTCATTGATGACAAAATGATAAGAAGAACATTCATACTAATAAAGCCTTATAAAGTCCTTAATGAAATATATATGTACAAGGATTTAGATTGAAAAGATCAAATATGTTAGGTTGATCTAAACCTGAATTAATATCTATCTAATCAAAGCATATTTGTAATAGTGAGTGTTGTAAAGTCCTTTAATAAAGTTGATGTACAAAGGACTTAGAATAGAAAAAGATCAAACTTGTTAGGTTAATCTTATGAGCTGAAAATATATATGTAATAAGCAAAGGCTAGACTGATCGTTGAGTACTACACAAGTCATCATAAAGCATCCAGTAAAGGATCGTAGAGCAGTCAGCCAGCCTAGAGTTTAGTCAGCTTAAAGGTACGCAGAGTCTGTCAGGCAATCGTAGAGAGCTCGACCAGTCGCATCGTAGAGTGAAGTTCGGCCAGGCGCATTGTAGAGTGAAGCTCGGCCAGGCACATCGTAGAGTGAAGTTCAGCCAGGCGCATCATAGAGTTGAGCATGTCATCGCAGAGCTTGCAAGGCAAACGTAGAGTAAGGCTCGGCCTGTCGCAGGGCTCATTCGGCATCGTAGAGCTCTTATTCTTGGGTTCGTAGAGTCAATCCAACTAGTCACTCTACGACTCCCATGAACAATCTACAATCAAATAGCAACGTAGAATAACCTCTGCTTGAGCACTCAAAGTTAAAGTAGCAATCTTCATAAAGACTACTAAGTAAGCTGCTCATGAGCTATTAGATAAACAAAGATCTCAGAGTGCATCCGAAGCATCAAGTCCTAACAGAGATCACAGGGCAGCTCAGATATACACTCTATGATCCCATCAAAACTCTATGGCTTGCACCTTAGACAAGATCGTAAACTAGGAAAGCACCAGCCAGATCAAGTGATCGTAGAGTTGAGCCAAAGATAACAAAGATACTCTGGTAGCTTAAATAAAGCATCATAAGATCATAGAGCAGTCCTCAATGACATAACAGCAGAGACAATGTCTGAAGATTAAGTAGAGCAGTCCTCTACAATGAAAGTGCTAAAGCATCAAAAGATCATAGAGCAGTCCTATATGACACAACAGTAGAGCCAACACCTAAAGATCATAGAGCGGTCCTCTATAATAAGAAAGAGTCTGCAGAGCTAACACCTGAAGAACACAGAGCAGTCCTCTATGTTAAACAAGTTGTAGCAATAGCTCAACAAGATCATGAACCTATACTCTGGGAACGTAAAGCTCAATGAAGATCACAGAGCACAAGGAAGTACAACTGCAAAATAGCAAGAAACACATTAAAGCGTAAAGGAAGTGCAGTCAGCCACTCTACGAGCTTTAAGGCAGTGCACATCATGCATGATCATAAGGCCACATTATGAAGCGAGTAGACAACTCTACGATCTGAAGTAACAGGCTATAACCCAGTTGATCGTAGAGTTAGTAAGTGCCAGCAAGGATTGAAGATATCAAGAGCACTTAGGTTAATTATCCCGAGATAAGCGGCTGAGTACTTAAATGATCAAAATGGGAAACCAATCTGAGTGGGGTTCAAATAGCCATGTTTACTACAGCAAAAGTCAGCACACATGACTCCACTATCTTGGTACCAGTTAATGGAAGCTGACTCAGCCATCACTAGTAGACTTCAAGGAGTAAAATATTTATTGGTACAATAAAGAAGTCTGCAGGAAAAAATCTCCAACGGGAAGATTTGCAACGGGAAGCTAGCAATGACAGGATTCCAAACGAAAAGGATTATGGAATCTATATATGGAAGAATGCATCAAAGATGGAAAGTGTATGGTGAACAAGAGCAAGAACACTGATCGAGCAAATCTCTAAAAGCTTCACTGCAACATCAGAAGTATGTCAAAGGGATGACATATGAGCTAAGAGTCGAATGATCAAGAAGCCAAGATCAAAAGAAACTAGAGCTGAAAGCAAATCTAGAAAAGCGACTCTGTGATCAACCATGAACACTCCAAGCTGAAGAGAAGAAGATACAAAACAAATTCTGTACACAAGACAACTTGTGTTCAAAGACTGCTAAGTACAAAGCTTATGAAGAACTTAGCAGTACATCAAGAGTGATCACTTGTATCTGCTGAATACCAGAAAGAGAAGAGCATCAACGACAAACATCAGCAGAAGATGATCACCAACAGTTGCTAAGTACTTAAAGTTGAAGGAGATCAAAGTTCATCTTAGCAGCACAACCCAACAAACAACACACCAAAGAGGGCAGAGCGTCTTTGTCTTAAGAGACTAAACCAAGTTAAGTCTGCTGGACTTGCTGAGTACCAAAGGGTACAAGAGATTCTAAGGCTGCGGGTCTTAGTCTACAGAGTTCCAAGGCTGTTAGCTTTGAAGAGTTCTTAGTGAACTGGAGTTCCAAGTCTGCTGGACTTGAAGAGGGTCAGAGGATCCTTGTCTGAGGGACTAAAAACAACTCATGTCTGTTGGACTTGAGGAGGGCGGAGCGTCCTTGTCTTAGTGACTAAATTAGTGGATTCTTACTTGTTGAAGTAGAAGAGTGGAGTAGGAGTTGTTCAGTCTCCGAACCACTTAAAACTCTTGTGTCATTTATTTTAAGTCTCTTACTATATCGTAGAGTTAATCATTGAACCGGGATTATGTTTGTATCTTTGAAGGGGTTCTTAAAGTATATTCCGCTGTGCATGAATTGATTCTATTAATCATAACTGATATACTTTCGTAATAAAAGGGAAAAGTTTTAAAGGATCTATTCGACACCCCTTCTAGATCTCTATTGTGTCCCCGGGAACTAACATATACCCCACGGAAGTCGTTCTAGTAAAAGATCTAGTCTGCCCAATGTCTCAAAAAATAAAAAAGAAAAAAAAGGTCAATTTGTTACTGTTTATCAAGTATTCTGCTACACCTTATATATATGAACTATTCATGAAAACGGCATCAAAGTATTCTGCAGCATCATGTTTAGTATCACTTTCGAATAACTTAGTTTATAAGATACTGTACATGCATGCCATTTCCTTTTGATGTCTATTGTACATGTTTAATATTCTTTTTGATGTTATTCAGATTAGTATTCATGAAATTATCAGTAGTATGCATGAGATTTACTAGTTATATGCCTGTATAATGTTATTTATATTTTGCCATCATGTATTAAACTTAGAATTAATATGAATATTTTATAATAATTCATGTTCATAGTTATATATCTTAATTTAGATCATGAAACATGATGACTTCTAAGTTGCTGCATATAAAAATAATGTTAGTTTTCAAACTTGATTAATATGTTATTAATTTTGAACTAAAATTTTTTTTGAGTTTGATCATAATAATTTATATACATGCATGACTCTTTTATTGTTAAACTTAATAATCAGCCCAATAAAAGGTTATTAATCGAAACAATTAAAAATTAGATAAAGTCACATAATGTTAGAATTAATAGATGAAGATTTTAATTTTTTTTCTCAACAGAAAAAAAAATTAGAGTTATAATTTATAAAATGGATTTTTTTTGCATAAGTAACATGTTTATTTCGTTTCTACCCAACGGTGATGCGTAGATAAATGTGTTATGCATTATTTTATGGGGATATTATTAGCATATTATTAATTGTGTTAGGTCTTAAATCACAAAAAAGATTTAGAAGGTGGGTTGAATAGATTTTTTGAAAATTTCTTTTTAAAGTGTTACCAATTAATTAAGCAAGTTAATTAACAGTGTATGCAACGGAATGTTATTTGAAAACCCCTTAACATATTATATAAAAAATCTTGATTTTGAATTTAGTGAAAACGTATTGTAAACCTCTAAAACATAAAGTGCTGAAAAGTAAAGTGCAAAAAATAAATTAGACAAGAATTTTAAGAGATTCGGAGTACAAAAGTCTCCTAGTCCTCTCTTCTACTTCAAGAGTATGGATGATTCATTAAGGATGGGGTGAGGTTATAAAAACCAAATTCACAAAGAACTTTACAACAATGGTTCACAAAGAATTCCTCAAGTCACAAGGACTTGACATGTAATATCCGAGGTCAATTTGTAATTTAATATTTATAATAAATTGAATTTATGTGAAACTCTTATGTGATTTCAATTATTATATGTATATGTGTTATATATATATATATATTTAATTGAGATATGTGACGAGATGAATTTAAATAGTTGGTTTTGATTAATTTAACTATTTGAATTAACTAAGTAGTTATTAATTTTAATAAATTGCAAGGAATGGAATTAAAACTCGAATTTGAGTTCGGAGTGGAATTTGAAGACGCGGACTATATATTTGAGTCCAGAACGTCGAAATTAGTCAGAATAGACTGTAATCACAAAATGTATCGAGGTTGATTTTTTGGTCAAAGTCAATCGGTTGACTTTTTCGGTTAAAAAGTCAAACTCAAATTTTGGAAGCTAATTTGGCGAAATAAATAATCCCATGACGTTCGGAACGTCGATTTTAGTAGGAATCGATATTAGTATCGAATAGTTTGGTTCCGAAGGGC
The DNA here is from genome assembly GCA_034770075.1 of Aralia elata. NCBI lineage: Eukaryota > Viridiplantae > Streptophyta > Magnoliopsida > Apiales > Araliaceae > Aralia > Aralia elata. Next base: position 598,278 of record JAVJAP010000089.1, on the reverse strand, counting down.
AAAATAGTCAAGTAGCTTATTAAATTAATTAAATGATTAAAATAATTATTTTTAAATTAAAGGGAAGTCAGCTGATGGGGGAAGGGGCCCACATGACAAACAATTTGGGACAATTTGAAGAGGGAGTATACGGATTGGTAAAGGGAGTTAGCAAGGAGGGAGTTATTCTTCTTTATGCCCAAAGTCTTTTCATTTTTTAACTCCATTTCATTAATCCTCTAAACCTTAACTGATGAGTAGATATTATGATACTGCAACTGATGTTATGGAATTGGAGGGGTCAAGCAATATCAATTTCTATATATACTCTCCACCTAGAATACTATTCTTTTTTGCTAAAAAACTTCATTCCGAGAGAGACATTGAGAGTTTGAGAGGGATAGAAAGCTTTCTGGAGTTCTGGGAAATTTGCAAGCAAAAGAAGGATTGTTATCAAGCTTTAATTCCGGAGAATTTCATCCAAGAGGTTAGTTTTGAACCCTTGTATTGTATTTATATGAAAAAGTGATAATACTTGCATAAAAGTGAATGGATATATATTTGCTTGGGTTTTGCTTGATTATATTGTTGATAGTAGATGATCATATGTTTGAAAGGAATAAAATTCCTGGTTAATCATGCTTTATATATACAGAAAATTATGAAATTTAGCCATGCATACTCTATGTTTGATAAAATGCCTCTAAGATGCTAAATTAATCAAAAAGTGAAAATTTGTTGAAGTTTGACGTTGTGGTATGTGTAAACATGTTAGAGTAGATGATCTTGACATTAGGAATAATTTTATTGCATGCTAGAATCGAAATCACGGATTTTTGTCAAGTTGGGTTTAACTAGTAAACTGTGACTTTTCGGGTTTTTCGGACCATTGAATATGTATCTTCGGTAATCCGTTTGATGTATGTATTAATTTTGTAAAATACTAGGTAGCATGATGTCTAACCTGACCAAGTTTGAATGTAATCCGAATTAAAACGAGCAAAATATGATTTTCAGAAACTAGTATGAAAATAAGAAAAGTCTGCAAATCAAGGAAATTCCCAGAATTTTCCTAGTCTCAAGAATAGTTCGCGCACGCTTATTGAGGCAACTAATTCGATGCTTTTCTGTGTTAGTTTGGTGTATGCATTAATTTTTTAAAATACTAGGTAACATGATGTCTATACTTACCAAGTTTCAAAGGAAATGGGTTTAAATTGAGCAAGATATGAATTTTGGGAAGTAGCATGAAAATAATCAAAATCTGGAAAAATCTGGAAAACCCAGAAATTTTTCTAACTTTGGAAACAGTCCGCGCATGCTTATATAGGCATCCGGTTTGTGGTCTTATTTTGTTAATTTCATGAATGTTATATTTTTGTAAAATACCTTGCTGTATGAAGTTTAATGTGTCCAAATATCATGGTCATCCGATCTGTAGGTTAGTAGATATAAATTCATGAAATATGCTGCTTGAAAAGGAAAAATCTGGAAAACCCAGAAATTTTCCAAGTCTGGAAGCAGTTCGAGCACGCTTATTTAGGCATCTGGTTTGTGGTCTTAGTATGTTAATTTCATGAATGTTAGATTTTTGTAAAATACTATGCTGTATAAAGTGTAACATGTCCAAATATCATGGTCATCCGATTTGTAGGTTAGTAGATATAAATTCATTAAATAGTCTGCTTGAAAAGGAAAAAAAAATATTTTTTTTTCTCAGATTCTAGAATTGAATAATTTTATTAATGTGATGCAACTTGTTACGTGTTCAACATGATATGATATCAAAGTTTTATGGAATGTGGTTTAGGTTATAATTTTAATTGAAACGAAAGTGCTTAAGCGTATCGCAAATGATGTAGTTAATCTTGAACTAGTCTATGAATACCTAGTTGTTTAACGTGACTTAAATGAATAGGCTATTTGAAGATCAAATAGGTAGCGTTAATTGTAGCAGCTTATCAGGCAAGTATCCTACCTTAATTCATTTTATTTCTGTGAAAGTAAGTTGCCTAACTTGTGCAATTTTTGTACAAGCCTCTCATGTTGAAAGTTAAATCTTATTCAAGTTTATATATTATTCAAGTTTAATTGATGATAACTCAATTCCAATTGTGTATAAGTTCTTAATTAATTATGAACTGCTTTTAAGAATGTCTTTTGGCCTTTTGTTTTGGCTACTATTGATGCGAAACGATTTATTATTTGAATTATTCAGATTCATTTTAGTTAATTAAAGTCTACCAATCTAAATTGTTTTGGTGCGGTCCCACATGAATACTAAAATGAACAACCCGGATAACGGGGTAAAACTGATGTCGGACATATAGTCCCATTTACGCTTATGCGTTTAAACTTTATACTTGTGCACAATGTAGGGTACGATAGGCTGATCACCTAGAGTACTTGCGGAGAATGTTTTATAGTCTATTTGATTGCTAAAACTTCTGATGGTTTTCGATGAATTAAAAACAATGTTCAGGGTTCTTAATATCCCTTAGTATGCTATTGAAAATTCTAAAACTCTTATCTTTAACATTCATATTTACCTCTTGATTATTCTTTCCATTATTGAGAAACACAATTCAGATATCTCTATCCTTGATATTTATTATCAAATTACTTGTTAATTATACTTGCTGGGCAATTTGTGCTCATTTTTGCTTAAATCTTTCAGTTAAGGGTGAGAAGGCCGTGCGCTCGGGCAAGGACAAGGGAAAGGTAAGATGAAATGATGAAAACTTATTTCTTTATAATAAGTTTAGATTTTTCGCATTGATGTAATGTAGCAATGAATGCTAAGTTTAAGTTTATTTAAGGTTTTGTAACTTGGGATTATGTTTGGATTTATATTTGGGTTTATTGTCGGATACTATTGTAATTATTATTATTATTTATGAAGTTTATTTAGTTAGATGATGGTGTATGATGTATCGTGAGCACCATATCTTGTGTTTGATGTTACACGGATTTGGGGGCGTCACAGGTTGGTTTCAAAGCTGTAGGTTATAAACCATAGGTAAGAGAACCTTAGATTATAACTTTAGAGAAATTAGTGGAGATAGGAAGGAGATGAACTCACATAGAGTTCTAAGTGTTGTGTACAACTTATTTTTGCTATAAAAAAAAACAATGTTTATTTTAAAATACTAATTTAGTTAATTATTTTGATTGTAGGATGTCAGGAGAAGAGGAGATTAGAGATATCCATGTTGTTAGTGAGCAGTTAATATCAACTGTACCTGAGCCCATAGCTGAGGCAGCAGCTGATTCAGACCTAGATGAGGACCCTGAGGAGGATCCTAAGGAAGAAAAGCCAGAGGAGGACTCTGAGGAAGCACCCGAGGATAGATTGTTAGACGAGTTGATGGATAGGAACACAGAGTTGGACGACAGAGTCCATGAGTTGGAAGAACTGTATCAGAAGGAGAAGGGGGCAGTGGCACTGCTCGGTGCATTGGTGCATCATCTGATGATTAGGAACGCAGATCTGGTTGACAAGCTGCAGGCATCAGACCAGAAGACAGATAGGCTGAGGGTAGAAAAGGAGGCCATCCGGTCCCACTTGGGAAATACGATAAATGGATTGGAGGCAAGAGTTCAGAGTCTCCGATTACCACATACTGGAGGGATGAGATGTCAGGCTGTGTTCGGGCAGAGAACCGGGCAGACGGGTTAGAAGGAGAAGTAAGAGATAAAAAGGTTAGAATGGACAAGATGAAGTATGCATTTAGGTCAGCGCATGGAAGGTTCCAGCATAGGGTGTACCACTTTCCACGTGAGGAGCACCGGTCAAGACACGCTATAAGCCGAGGGCTAGTTCTGGACATAGCAGATAAGGAGCATGAAGATGCCATTAGGAGAGGCCTTTAAGTTTATTTGTAATGAAACTTTAATTATTAGCGTATAGAACGCTTAACTATGATGTAAATATTTGGTTTCCGGTTTTTGCTAAGTATTTTGGATTAAGTGATGTAAATGTCATTATGCCATAGGATGATTAGTACTTTGGTATTATGGTTTTCATTTAAATAAATATGTTTTTATTTAAATATGTGATGCGATGATTAAGCTTTTATATAAGTTGTAAATGCTAAATGAATAAGTTATGAGATGATAACATAAAGTTTTATTAAACAGAAAGATGTCTAGGGGAAGACGTCGTCAACAAACACCAGAGGAGTCAGCCAGTAATGCTGGGGATCAACCGTACCCCATGCAACAATTTGTAGACCTACTAGTTGGGGCACTACAGAATCGGACCCCGAATAATAACAATAACCCTCCAACGTCCCAAATGACAACCTTTAAGGATTTCAAAAGCGTGGGACCCCCTGAATTCAAAGGGACCACAGAACCCATCGAAGCCCTGTCATGGATCAAAGAAATTGAAAAGGCGTTTGCAATCGCCCGAGTAGGAGATGAGAAGAAAACGATCTTCGCCACGTACATGCTGAAAGGTGAAGCTAACTTATGGTGGGAGGAGAACCAGAATAGGGCTGGAGAAGGTGTGATACCGTAGGAGAGGTTTAAAGAGGTCTTTTTCAAAAATTATTTTCCTGTGAGTATGCAGAGTCGCATGGAGATGCGATTCTTAGAGCTGAAGTAAGAAGACATGACAGTACCCCAATACGCCACAAAGTTTAACGAGCTGGAGAGGTTTACACCTCATCAGGTCGACACTGAAGAGAGAAAGACGAGGAGGTTCGAGCAGGGCCTCAAGCCATGGTTGTACAAGAGACTTTCGGTGTTGCAGACGAACAACTTCGCTAGTTTTCTGGAGAAAGCCATAACTACTGAGGGTAGAAGTGAAGCTCTGATGAAATTTAACAAGGAGAAGAAGAAAAAGAACGAATGAGGGAATAGAGGGGAAGGTAGCAGTAGTGGTGCGAAAAAGGAAGTGGAATAACAACAACAACAATAACAATAACAACCCAGTAAGTTTCGGGGGTAAATCGGGAGATGCAAAGAAGAGAATAGAGGCATGCAAGGAGTGTGGGAAGAATCACTCGGGTGCATGTCTAAAGGGAAAGAACGTGTGCTTCAATTGCGGGCAGGAGGGGCACATTTCACCCAATTGCCCCGCCCCAAAGAGGAATGGATGCTTCAACTATGGAGCATTAGATCATCAGGCCAGGAATTGCCCAAAGAAAAATTTAGGTGAAGGAAATGGAGGAAGGGGATCAAGCGGTGGAAATCTCACAATTTCGGGACCACCAACTCAGAATCGACCAACAAAAAGGACTTTTAACATGACAGTTAAAGACGCGGTCGCATCTAAGGATGTGGTTTCAGGTATCATTCCGGTCAATGATATATCTGTATACATATTATTTGATTCGGGTGCTACTTGTTCCTTCGTATCACATGAATTCTCCCAACGATTAAACTTACCTCAGGAAGAATTAGAATACCGATGAAAATAGAAGTTGCGAATAAGGAAATAATTCCCGTTAGCCATATTCATAGAAATTGTGTTGTAGATATAAGGGGGTATAAGTTACCTGTGGATTTAATTCCAATTCAACTAGGAGAATTTGATGTAATTCTAGGTATGAATTGGTTATTTAACCATGGGGCAATGATAGATTGCCAGAAAAAGTGTATAAACCTTCAGACTCCAAATTAGTCTAAGGTAGTGTTCTATGGTAGTAAATCGCCTAGACACTCGAGTTGTCTGACGATGATGCAAGCTAAGAAGTTGTTAAGAAAAGGATGTGTAGGTTATTTGGCCCATATCGTTGATACCCGAAAAGTAGAGACAGAGATGGGACAGATACCCGTAGTAAGTGAATTTTCAGATGTGTTTTCAGAGGATTTGTCAGGTCTTCCGCTAGATAGGGAGGTCGAATTCATTATAGATGTAGTACCGATAACATCGCCAATTTCAAAAGCCCTATACAGAATGGCACCGGTGGAGATGAAGGAGTTGATGGTACAGTTGCAGGAGTTGTTGGATAAGAAGTATATCCAACCGAGTGTGTCTCCTTGGGGAGCACCCGTTTTATTTGTGAAAAAGAAGGATGGATCGTTAAGGCTTTGTATCGATTATCGAGAGTTGAACAAAGTGACGATCAAAAACAAGTACCCACTACCTAGGATAGATGATCTGTTCGACCAATTAAAGGGAGCAAAATATTTTTCAAAAATCGATTTAAGGACAGGTTATCACTAGCTGAAGGTGAAGAAGGAAGATGTACCTAAGACAGCATTCAGGACTCGTTATGGCCACTACGAGTTCCTGGTGATGTCATTTGGGTTAACGAACCCGCCAACAGCATTTATGGACATGATGAATCGAGTGTTCAAGCAGTACTTGGATAAGTTCGTAGTTGTGTTCATCGATGATATCCTAGTCTACTCTAAGACACAGGAAGGCCATGCTGAACATTTAAGGATGGTGTTGGAGGCTTTAAGAAAGGAGAAATTATACGCAAAATTTTCAAAGTGTGAATTCTGGTTGGAAAGAGTTCAACTTCTGGGTCACGTGATTGACAAGGACGGAATTTCAGTAGATCCAGTAAAGGTGGAAGTAGTAATTAATTGGGAGCAGCCGAAGACACCGACGGAAGTAAGAAGTTTCTTGGGTTTGGCAGGTTATTACTGGAGGTTCATCCAGGATTTTTCAAAAATAGTAGGAACTCTAACTAATTTGACAAGGAAGTCAGTAAAATTTGTTTGGACGGAGAAGTATGAAGAAAGTTTTCAGGAACTGAAGAAAAAATTGAGTGAAGCACCAGTGTTGTCTTTGCGAGATGATACGGGTGACTTCGTAGTTTACAGTGATGCGTCATACAAAGGACTTGGTTGTGTGCTTATGCAACATGGTAAAGTTATTGTGTACGCATTAAGGCAGTTAAAAGATTATGAAAAGGGATATCCTACCCAAGACCTGGAATTGGCAGTTGTAGTATTTGCCTTGAAGATATAGAGGCATTATTTATATAGTGCAAAGTGTGAAATATACACAGACCATAAAAGTCTGAAATATATCTTCACGCAGAAGGAGCTGAATATGAGATAGAGGAGATGGTTGGAGCTGATAAAGGACTATAATTGTGAAATCTTGTATCACCCGGGAAAAGCTAACGTGGTTGTTGATGCGTTAAGTAAGAAGGGTAGTGGAAAATTGTCAATGTTAACAGCTCAGGAAGAGTTAATCAAGGAAATGGCGAGACTAGAACTCGAGATAAAGAGTCCGAAAGAGTCAGATGAGAAATTGTTTGCAATGGAGGCTCGTCCGACTTTGTTGGACAAAATAAAAGAAGCGCAAAGCAGTGATGAAGAATGTGGAAAGACAAAGAAGATAATTTCAGATGGGGAGGAACTTAAATTCAGTGTGGATGGTGATGGACTGTTAAGATTCGAGAGGAGAATTTGGGTTCCAGCAGTATCTGAGTTAAAGCAAGAAATTCTACAGGAAGCTCATAGTTCAAGTTACTCGATTCATCCGGGAAGCACAAGGATGTATCGGGATCTTCATCAACATTATTGGTGGCCCAATATGAAGAGAGAGGTCGTAGAGTCCATCAGCAGATGCTTAACATGCTAGAGAGTTAAGGCTGAACATCAGAAACCGAGCGGGTTACTTCAACCTTTAGAAATTCCGGAATGGAAGTGGGAGTATATTATGATGGACTTCGTGGTAGGACTTCCAACTACACAGAAAGGTTATGATGCAGTATGGGTGATTGTTGATCGATTAACTAAGTCAGCGCATTTCTTGCCAATCAAGATCAGATTCAACTTGGATCAATTGGCAAAACTCTACATCAAAGAAATCGTCTCCAGACATGGTGTGCCGGTATCGATTGTGTCAGATCGCGATACACGGTTCACGATAAATTTCTGAAAAAGCTTCCAAGAGCTCATGGGAACGCAACTGAGGTTGAGCACTGCATATCATCCTCAGACAGATGGCCAGAGCGAGAGAACAATTCAAACCTTAGAGGACATGCTGAGAGCGTGCGTCATGGATTTCAAAGGAAGTTGGGATGACCATCTACCATTAGTGGAGTTTGCATACAATAACAGTTATCATGCAAGCATCGGTATGCCACCTTATGAAGCTCTGTATGGAAGAAAGTGCAGGACCCCACTGTGCTGGGATGAAGTAGGAGAACGACGACTGCTAGGGCCGAAATTGGTACAGCAGACTACAGATATTATCAAAACGATACGAGTAAGATTAGTGACGGCTCAAGATCGACAGAAGAAATATGCTGATCAACATAGGCAACAACGCGACTTTGAGTCCGAGATTTATAGGACAACCACAACATTTGGCGCAGTGGTGCAAGCCGCCCTGGGAAAGAACCGTAAACCCGGACGACTCAGGATCGACTCCCACTAGCAACATTTGGAAGACACTAAAAATGCTCTACTATGGCCACGGTACCATCGACGCAAGTCGGATAGTAAACCGCTCTGGTATCGGGCTGGGGAGATTAGTCGACTCGCGGGTCGGATACTCCACATTAACAAAAAAAAAGAGAGATTTATAGGACCCTTTGAAGTGTTGAGGCGAGTAGGTGAGGTAGCTTATAAAATAGCTTTACCTCCGGAGTTGGAGCATGTACACAATGTGTTCCATGTGTCAGTTTTACGACCTTACAAGCAGGATTACAAGCATGTCATAGAATATCAACCCATTCAGTTTGAGAAAGATTTGACTTATGAAGAAATCCTTGTGCAAATTATTGATAGGAAAAAGTACGTTCTAAGAAATAAGATAATACCTTATGTAATGGTTGTATGGAGAAACCACAATGCTGAAAAAGCTATGTGAGAACTCGAGGAAAAGATGATGAAAAACTACCCTAATCTTTTTGTTTAACTTTGTAATGATTCCGGGGACGGAATCCTCATAAGGGAGAGTGAATGTAATATCCGAGGTCAATTTGTAATTTAATATTTATAATAAATTGAATTTATGTGAAACTCTTATGCGATTTCAATTATTATATGTATATGTGTTATATATATATATATATTTAATTGAGATATGTGACGAGATGAATTTAAATAGTTAGTTTTGATTAATTTAACTATTTAAATTAACTAAGTAGTTATTAATTTTAATAAATTGCAAGGAATGGAATTAAAACTCGAATTTGAGTTCGGAGTGGAATTTGAAGACGCGAACTATATATTTGAGTCCGGAACGTCGAAATTAGTCAGAATAGACTATAATCATAAAATGTGTCGGGGTTGACTTTTTCGGATAAAAAGTCAAATTTGAATTTCGGAAGCTAATTTGGCGAAACGAATAATCTCACGACGTTCGGAACGTCGATTTTAGTAGGAATCGATATTAGTATCGAATAGTTTGGTTCTGAAGGGAAAAATAGTCAAGTAGCTTATTAAATTGATTAAATGAATAAAATAATTATTTTTAAATTGAAGGGAAGTCAGCTGATGGGGGAGGGGGCCCACGTGACAAACAATTTGGGACAATTTGAAGAGGGAGTATACAGATTGGTAAAGGGAGTTAGCAAGGAGGGAGTTATTCTTCTTTATGCCCAAAGTATTTTCATTTTTTTTAACTCCATTTCATTAATCCTCTAAACCTCAAATGATGAGTAGATATTATGATGCTGCAACTGATGTTATGGAATTGGAGGGGTCAAGCAATATCAATTTTTATATATACTCTCCACCCAGAATACTATTCTTTTTCGCTAAAAAACTTCATTCCGAGAGAGACATTGAGAGTTTGAGAGGGATAGAAAGCTTTCTAAAGTTCTGGAAAATTTTGCAAGCAAAGGAAGGATTGTTATCAAGCTTTAATTCCGGAGAATATCATCCAAGAAGTTAGTTTTGAACCCTTGTATTGTATTTATATGAAAAAAGTGATAATACTTGCATAAAAGTGAATGGATATATATTGTTTGGGTTGTGCTTGATTATATTGTTGATAGTAGATGATCATATATTTGAAAGGAACGAAATTCCTGGTTAATCATGTTTTATATAAACAGAAAATCATGAAATTGGCCATACATACTCTATGTTTGATAAAATGCCTCTAAGATGCTAAATTAATCAAAAAGTGGAAATTTGTTGAAGTTTAATGTTGTGGTATGTCTAAACATGTTAGAGTAGATGATCTTGACATTAGGAATAATTTTATTGCATGCTAGAATCGAAATCACGGATTTTTGTCAAGTTGGGTTTAACTAGTAAACTGTGACTTTTTGGATTTTTCAGACCATTGAATCTGTATCTTCGGTAATCCGTTTAATGTATGTATTAATTTTGTAAAATACTAGGTAGCATGATGTCTAACCTGACCAAGTTTGAATGTAATCCGAATTAAAACGAGCAAAATATGATTTTCAGAAACTAGTATGAAAATAAGAAAAGTCTGCAAATTTGGGAAATTCTCAGAATTTTCCAAGTCTCAAGAACAGTTCGTGCACGCTTATTGAAACAACTAATTCGATGCTTTTCTGTGTTAGTTTGGTGTATGTATTAATTTTCTAAAATACTAGGTAACATGATGTCTATACTTACCAAGTTTCAAAGGAAACGAAAGTTCATAAGCGTATAACAAAGGATGTAGTTAATCTTGAACTAGTCTATGAATACCTAGTTGTTTAATGTTACTTAAATGAATAGGCTATTTGAAGATCAAATAGGTAGCGTTAATTGTAGCAGCTTATCAGGCAAGTATCCTACCTAACTTGTGCAATTTTTGTACAAGCCTCTCATGTTGCAAGTTAAATCTTATTTGAGTTTATATATTGTTCAAGTTCAATTGATGATAACTCAATTCCAATTATGTATAAGTTCTTAATTAATTATGAACTGCTTTTAAGAATGTCTTCTGGCCTTTTATTTCGGCTAGATACTATTGATGCGGAACGATTTATTATTTGAATTAGTCAGATTCATTGTAGTTAATTAAAGTCTACCAATCCAAATTATTTTGGTGCGGTCCCATATGAATACTAAGATGAACAAACCAGATAACGAGGTAAAACTGATATCGGGCATATACTCCCATTTAAGCTTATGCGTTTAAACTTTATACTTGTGCACAATATAGGGTACGATAGGTTGATCACCTAGAGTACTTGCGGAGAATGTTTTACAGTCTATTTGATTGCTAAAACTTCTGATGGTTTTCGATGAATTAAAAACAATGTTCAGGGTTCTTAATACCCCTTAGTATGCTATTGAAAATTCTAAAACTCTTATCTTTAACGTTCATATTTACCTCTTGATTATTCTTTCCATTATTGAGAAACACAATTCAGATATCTCTATCCTTAATATTTATTATCAAATTACTTGTTATACCTGCTGGGCAATTTGTGCTCATTCTTGCTTAAATCTTTCAGTTAAGGGTGAGAAGGCCGAGGGCTCGAGCAAGGACAAGAGAAAGGCTAAGATGAAATGATGAAAACTTATTTCTTTGTAATAAGTTAGATTTTCCGCATTGATGTAATGTAGCGATGAATGCTAAGTTTAAGTTTATTTAAGGTTTTGTAACTTGGGATTATGTTTGGATTTATATTTGGGTTTATTATCAGATACTATTGTAATTATTATTATTATTTATGAAGTTTATTTAGTTAGATGATGGTGTATGATGTATCGTGAGCACCGTATCCTGTGTTTGATATTACACGGATTTGGGGGCGTCACGTGACACACGAAGATCACTTAGATCTTAACAAAACAAAGCACTAAGAGTGTGAAAGTTTAGAGTGTTGCTAAGTGTGCAATGAAAGATTCGATCTAATAACTTAGCAGCAAAAATCTATTCGTAGGATCGTAGGGGGGAGCTTGAGATTTGTTCTTTAGAGCGCTTGAATTTCAAATCTTTTAATATTCTCAAAGAGTTGTTATAGCAATCCTTTTATACCTCTGCTCGGGGATTTGTCCGTTGGATTGTTATCGTTGCTCAAGATCACCAAGGAAACTTGTTATTTGATCATTTCCTTGATTTCAAAACATGTCGGTTGTAGCTTAAGCTATCGCTTTCAGTTGCACTACGTTTGGTGCAGCTGATGACATGTGTCATGGTCCTTGTGCAGCTAGCTGTTAGAAAAACTAACTTATCTCCTTTGTCTCTATTATTGACTCATAATGGATGATAAGATCATTCTTAAGAATAAGAGTCAAAGGCGAATAACCTTAGCCATTGACCTACCACTGCTTATCAGACTGCTATATTCTACGATTTTGACCATATTGGCTTTCAGCTTCCAATCATAATGTTAGTCCATGAATCATTTAGTGACCTTACTAAACGATATCAACCATATGATCCTTGAGTGGCTTTTGTGAGACTGCTCTACGTTCTATCTTCTGCTAAATGATCACAAAGTTCTCTTTTTACTAAGTGATCTTCTCTTTAATTTTGCAAACTTAGAGCACTTTAGCTTTCATTAAACGAATTCTTCGAAGTCTTCAACTAGTACTATGAAATTACATACTTATTCTATGATCTTGGATCTACCTAAAAAGTTAGATCCTTAACTAAGTCCTTTTACATCAATCTTCATAAAGACTTTACAAAACTTACTTTTACAAATATACATTAATTCAGTCATCATCAAATCAAATAGGGTAAACATAAATGCAAGTACTAACAAATTGGACCAACGAAAGATTGATAATTATGAACCAACTTTTCATTAAAATTTATATTTGGGTGTTGTAAATAGATTTTATGTAACTAACTATTTGCCTTATAGTTGGCTGTTATTATAATTAATTATTAATTATTATTTTACATTATGGATTTCTTTTAGTTTAATGTAAGCATGTTTATGAGCTTGATTATGTTTTAGCATTGACTCTTACTGGTATATCTGGGTATCTCTCTGGAATTGAAGCCTTGAATGAGACTAATTTTACTACTTGGAAAGAAGTAAAAATTATTCTCGGCGTTATAGATTTGGACTATGCATTATGAGTGGATCCTCATGCTCCACTTATATCTACAAGCTTGATTGAGCAAACTGCTATTTATGAAACGTGGGAGTAATCCAACCGCATGTCCCTTATGATTATGAAATACTCTATCACGACAACCATTCGAGGAGCCATTCTTGACTCTGAGAATGTCAAAAAGTTCTTAGTTTTAGTCGAAGAACAATTTAAGGGTTCTTCTAAAGCTCATGTAAGTATCCTTATCTTGAAAATGCTTACTAGCAGGTATGATGGGGCTAGTGGAGTACGTGAGCACATTATGATGAATGACATGGCCTATAAATTAAAGGGTATGAACATGGAGATTTCTAAGAGTTTTCTTGTTTACTTCATTATAACTTTTCTTCTTGCACAGTTTGGTCCATTTAAAATCAATTATAACATGCAGAAAGAAAAGTGGAAGATGACGAGTTAATTGCCATGTGTGTCCAAGAGGAAGAAAGGCTTAAGGTTGAAAAGCTTGATGTTGCTCATTTGACTACCATTAGATTTAAGAAGAAGGCTCATAAAAATGGCGAAGGTTTTAAGAATAAGGATAAGTCAGTTTCTACCAAAAAAAATACGACAAATTATTCAGGTAATAATTGTTAGCCAGGTCCTAAATGTCACTTTTGTAAGAAACGAGGACAAATTCAGAAAGACTGACCTAAATTCAGAGAATGACTCTATAAGAAAAGTATGTCTTTTAATTATGTGGTTTATAAATCGTTTTCAATTGATGTTCCTTCTAATACATGGGTGGATTGACACTAGTGCTATTGTTCACATTATTAATTCATTACTAGGATTCATTTAAAAAGACACTCCAAAAGGGGGGGAAATTATTAAAGTTGGCAATAGAGAAGCTATACAAATTGAAGTTATAGGAACTCTTCCTTTAGTTTTGGAGAGTGGTTTTTTGGGATGTCACGACAAAAGCTCTCCCCTGAACCACAGGCTTTGACTTGTCTGTGCCAGCCTTTGGTGTTATCATTACAGCTGGACTTGATTTTGTTGCAGGACAAAATCGAGCTATGTGACATTCCACAACTTAAACACACTTTGGATAGTTGTGTACAGTTTAGGCTGATGTGTCCCTCTTGTCCGCACTTATAACATCTGATTGGTGGTCGTTCTCCTCCCCTTGAAACTGGTACTGGTGCTGATGCCAGTGCCTTTCCATGGTCATTGTTGAATATCCTCTTCTTGAAGTTGTTTCCACTCGACTCACTTCTTCTATTATCTGGGCTAGGGTTACCACCGAAGTAGTTACCATTTCTAGCATGATGATTTCCTCCTCGCTGGTTCTCATTGTTCCGATGACTGTTGCAATTGTTACGATTATTATCGTAATTTCACTCTCGCTGTCGGTCGTTGTCTCCTGGTTGCAATGTTTCTTTCTCTCGTTCTACTAATTGAGCCCTATCTACGATATCTGAATATAAACGAAGTTTATGAGAAATAAGATGTTGACAAATCTCAAATTTCAAACCTCATAAGAACATTCGAGTCATGTGCTCTTCATTGTCCACCAAGTAGGGCGTAAATCGGGATAGCTTAGTAAATTTGGCCTCGTACTACGAGACAGTCATATTATTTTGCTCTAACTTAATAAATTCCACTTTCTTCATGTGGCGAATGCTCTCTGGAAAATACTTTTCATTAAACAACTCTTGAAACTCTGCCCAAAACATTTCAAGTGCTGAGTGATGTGTACGTTTCACTGATTCTCACCAGTGATCTGCCTCTCCTCGTAACATAAAGGTGGCGAAGGGAACCTTTTGATCATCAGCGCAAAGCAGTACATTAAATATCTTCGTCATTTGTTTGAGTCACGCCTCAACCTTGAGTGGGTCCGGCTCTCCGAGAAATTCAGGTGGTCCTAACTCCTTAAACTGCTTGGCAGTGACCATTCGTAAGTTACCCGCGTTTCCACCGGTATTATAGGCAGGAGTTTCTCTCGCTTGGTTCTGCATGAACCGCATGAATTGCATGAATATCCTAAAAAAACCCTCATACATCATGTTGTCGCAACATTATTTTCTAAGTTCGCAGCAGGATTATTCGTAGCTTCCTAATTCTCAGCCACATTTGCCTCATAGTTCACCTATTGATTTTCAGATGCCACTCTAAAATGTGTTCACAAAACAAAGATTAGTTTAAACAAACTGACACATCACTTCTTGTCCCCACATCCAAGCCAACTAATTAAATAACGAAATTTAGCTTAGGTAGGACACGCTAGCGAAGGATTTTACTCATCTCTCCCCTCCTAGTTCTAATCCCAGATCTCCACCACAGATCATATCCCTAAGCTTTGATACCAACTGCGAAACCCCCAAAATCGGGTCCACACAACCCAATTTGAGTCGTCAAAAGACAAACAATCAACTTATTATAATACAGTACCAAATACAACAACTCATTCTAAGTCTGCACTACAATTATTGTCACACTATTTTACAACATGGTGAAGACTACTATAGTAACTATCTCGGACCATCACTCCATTTCCAAGCTAGTTCCAGCTACACTCTCATTTCTTGAGAAGAGCAATGGAACAAAAAGGAAGGGGTGAGCTCAAATAGCCTAATAAAGAATATCATGACTAAGATAATGAAGAATAAATTATCTTTAGCTTTCAACAGTGATAAATCAGAGATTTAAAGATAATATAAGTTTTCAATGATAATTGCAGCGGAACAAGCAATCCATTAGAAGAGTCAAGTAGACCATAAAGTCTACTATCTTCTCTAATTTAAAAGTTCACCATCAATATTTTATCCCTGAAACACCAATCAACAGTTCATGTTCATAATCATGCAAATCAACAGTTCATCTTTGCACTACAAGCCATAGATATTCATGTGTAACAACAATGGTCATGATTATGCCAATCAACCGTTCATCTTTGCACTACGGGCCAAAGAGAACTTTCACCACGTATCCTTGCCATACAGACCAAAGACACCCAACAATCATATCGTCTTTGCACCCAAGCCAAAGACATTCACCATAACTTGATTCTTTGATGATTAGTACAAATAATAGTAATATAAAGAATGAACGAAAGTTGTAAGACTAATAAGATAAAAGAATAACATTCGAGATTGAGCATTTAATTTGTCTATAGTTCAATAATGTTCTAATTGTCAACATGATATCCAGAAATTCGATTAGAGTTCAAGAATATAATATATAAGGTTCAAAATTCAACTATAACGTGTAAAACGCAATAGGAAGATTCAGGTGAAAATATATTAGATGACGCACGTATACAGTGAAATAGAAAGATTTAGGTGAAAAAATATTAGATGAAACAAATTCACCATTTGAGGATAACACTGTAGAAACAAATGATAATTTATTACCATAAATTTAGGAGTATGAAAGAAAAGATATCCCTTACCTTAGCAAATGATTAGATACTACTTTGATCAACCTATATGTATATTTATAATTTAATTAGTAACTACCACATATAAGTTTCATGGTGTACAGTAACTCATATATTATGAAATTGTCAAAATGGACTTGTTAGTATAAATTTGTATAGTGTACAAAACAAAGTATTTCAAAATAATTTGTGAAAGAAATGAGTAATATTTCAAAACAATCTTCCAGAAGAAACCTTTCAAAATAAATCTTCCAAAGGAAGAGTCTTCTAAAGGAAGATTTGTAAAAACTGTGTGATGTGTGTGAGTGCTTATACAACTTTTATAGAAAAACGCACCTGAACAATTGTTGCACCAAAACTTAAGACAACCTTAGCATACTTAGAGACACTTACACTAATGATTTAGAGAGTGAAAGGAAGGATAAGTAAAAAAATTATGAAAATCCTTATGCTAAACCCCCTATTTATAGCAAAAACTTAACCCATATCAACATCACCATACGTTACACATTTTAGGACACTTTTAATCTATACCGTTCATCACCAATCCACACATTACACATTTTAGATAACTTTTAATCTATATCATTCATCACTTATCCACACATTACACATTTTCAGAACACACGTTACACACTTTAGGACTATTCTTACACACGTTTCACACTTCAGGACATACGTTACACATTTCAAGACATACGTTACACACTTCAGGACTATTCTTATGCACGTTTCGCACTTCAGGACACACGTTACACATTTCAGGATTATTATTCTTTATTACTCACCATTATTATTATAAATTCAATTTCTATATTATTGTCACAGATATCATAGACTCGCAATTTTGGCAACCAAATTGTTCCCAGGAAAGAGGGGGCCTTCCGTATAAACGGCGCGCAATTAAATAACACCTTTCCTCGACAAAACTTCTAGACATTGCCAATAATACTAACTAATCTAATAATATCATTTACAATAATATGAGTTACTATGTCGTGATAATTATTGACTTAATAATGTGAAATACTGTGCAGTTGTTACTGTGACAATTATTGAGTCAATAATATGAAACATTATGCAATTATCACTGTAGCAATTATTAAGTCAATAATATGAAATAATATGCAGTTACTACTGCAGTAATTATTGAAGCAATAATATAAAATACTATGCAGCTACTACTGTAGCAATTATCGAATCAATAATATGAAATACTGTGCAATTACTACTGTAGTAATTATTGAATCAATAATATGAAGTACTGTGTAATTACTACTGTAGCAATTATTGAATCAATAATATGAAGTACTGTGCAATACCGTGTGTTACTGTAAAATATCGTGTGCCACTGTTCTTTTATTATCGGGTATTTTAACAGTTAACGGTAAAAATTCTGCCGCCAATTTTTAAAAAGGTTATTTCTGTCTTTTTCTATATTCGACAGTTATTTCGTTGTGGGGCCCACCAATGATTAGTTATTTCGGCGTCATCGTACTAATATTCCTCGACAAATGGAATATTTCTCGACAAAACGAATATTTCCGGACAGACTGTTTAGTTCCTATAATTTGCGGATATTACCCATAACTTATCCTTTTATCAAATTAACACCTTACTTATAGAATAATATTAAAAAAATTAAATCTTATTCATAAAAAGTTGGGGTCTTACAACCTCCCTTCCTTATAAAATTTCGTCCCCGAAATTGACGTACCTAGTAATTCGAAGAGGTGAGGATACCAAGCTCTCATTTCAGATTCTAACTCCCAGGTCATTTCTTCAATATCATGGTTTCTCCATAAAACATTGACTTGAGGTATAACCTTTGAGCGTAGAATCTGTTCCTTCTTATCCAAGATCTTGACAGGTACCTCCTCATACGTCAAATCCTCTGCTATCTCATCTGGTTCTAATTCAATAATGTGGTTCGGGTCTTTCATATATTTACGTAGCATGGATATATAAAAAATGTTATGAACATGAGACATGTTTGGCGGTAAAGCGAGTCTGTAGGCCAGGGGAAAAGAAAGTCTTCAATAGGTAATGCTAGTGATCATTCTAAGAAGAAGTAGCTCATACTACCGGGCATTTACATACGCCCAATCAAGGGGCGGTTACGCCAACAAAGATAGAAAGGGTTATAGCTAACGATGAAAATTTAGGGGCTAACTTCAATAAATATAGATATGATTCACCACTAGCAAATACGAGTGAGAAGAACTCTACATCCTCAGGGTAAAAGATACCTTTTTCCTTGAGCACTCTTGTTCTTAGAACAGGTACACTACCGACTTTCAGAATGAATGCTAGGTACTGGTTGGAGAGGAACGGAGCTAGGGGTCTCACCCCAACCCCAGCTCATTATCCCCTTTCCCCGACGCCATACTCATACTCGGAGTTCCTACTCAGTCGAGAATTTCAAATGAACCAATAACTCGGGGGTTGAGCTTTCCTCTGTTTCCGAACCTCATAACTCCTTTTCATGGAGCAACACGTAAAAATACATGGTCTCCGACGTTAAATTCTTCGTCCTTTCGATGAAGATCAGCATAACTCTTTTGTCGATCTTGTGCGGCTTGTATACGTTGCTGGATCATTTGAATCTTTTCTGTAGTCATGCGTACCAACTCTGGTCCTAACAATTTTGCTTCGCCTACCTCGTCCCAGCATACTGGAGAACGACACTTTCGTCCATACAACACCTCGAATGGAGCCATTCCGATACTTGCTTGATAACTGTTGTTGTAGGAGAATTCAACCAAAGGTAAGTACTTGTCCCAACTTCTCTTAAAATCTAGTACGCAAAGTCTTAATAGATCTTCGAGAATTTGGATTATCCTTTCTCACTGTCCGTCTATCTGAGGATGGTATGCAGAACTAAATCGTAACTCAGTGCCCATAGCTTTTTGCAAGCTGGCCCAAAATCGTGAAGTGAATCTAGGGTCTCGATCAGAAACTATGGATAGTGGCATAACATACAATCTCACAATCTCACTTATATACATACTAGCAAGACGCTTAAATGAATAATTTTCGCGTACAAACTGACACATCACTTCTTGTCCCCACATCTAGGGGTGTTCATCGGTAATTTATCGTACCGAACCAGTCCGAACCTTACCGAACCGGTTACCAAAAGAACCAAAAACTATGTACCGAAATCGGTACCGGTTGAACCGGTATCCCGAACCGGTTAGCCGGTTCGGTACCGGGACGGTACCGGTTTTTACCCAAAACTATACCAGTCATCAAAACAAGAACCTATTATTCATGTGCATACAGTATACATACTACAATTCTGAATATGAGTGAGGCAATTTTACAAACATGATAACTGCTTCTACAATTATAAATCTTTACGAATTTCAGGATATAAATAAATAAACAATTAGTTTATTTATTTTTTATTTTCGAAAACAAAATTATTGTATTAAAATACTAAGAATAAAAAATAAACTCAACTAAAGAAATTTTCATAGAAGGAGATAAGGATTGAGACTTGAGAGTGATCGGAGAGGCGACGGGCAGAAAAGCGTCAGATGGAGAGGCGGCAGCTTGCGAGCGAAGGCCTAAGGAGAGGCGGCGGGCAGAAAAGCTATGGATGGAGAGGCGGCGACCGACGGGGGAAGGCCTAACCGCCCAAGCGAACAGGGAAAAAGATGAATTTTTTTGAAAGTGAAGATGGGGCATGAAAAGTTGTAAAGACTGGAAAGAGAGAGAGAGAAATGTGAATATGTGATTGATATTGAAATTTGAAATCACTTACTGACTCACATCACATAGTCACATGGACTTGGCCCACCTAAACTTTACATGCAATTATGCACCAAGTACTAAATAGTCTAGCTCCACTGCACAATTGGAAATTTAAAGTTTTTTTAATTGAACCGGTAATTCGGTACGGTCCGGTATTTACCGGCTCTTCAAATTCTTATCCTGTTCCCGATGCCGAAAAAATGGTATGTACCGATTAATTTTACCGATACCGAACCGATTTTAATATATACCAAACCGGTCGGTTCGAACCGGTCTGGTGCACCTATTTACCGAAAAAACTAGTTTTTTTGAACACCCCTACCCATATCCAAGCTAACTAATTAAATAACGACATTTAGCTTAAGTATGACACACTAGCGAAAGATTTTACTTGTCTCTCCCCTCCTAGTTCTAATCCCAGAATTCCACCAAAGATCATACCCCTAAGCTTTGATACCAACTGTGACGCCCCCAAAATCGGGTCCACGCAACCCAATTTGAGTCGTCAAAAGACAAACAATCAACTTATTATAATACAGTACTAAATACAACAACTTATTCTAAGTCTTCACTACAATTTTTGCCACACTATTTTACAACATGGTGAAGACTACTATAGTAACTATCTCGGACCATCACTCCATTCCCCGGCTAGTCCTAGCTACACTCTCATTTCTTGAGAAGAACAATGGAATAAAAAGAAAAAAATTGAGCTCAAATAGCCTAGTAAAGAATATCATGACTAAGATAATAAAGAATAAATTATCTTTAGCTTCAACAGTGATAAATCAGAGATTTAAAGATAATATAATTTTTAACGATAACTGCAGCGGAACAAACAATCCATTAGAAGAGACAAGTATTATGTGATTGCGTATTTTATTAAACAATTAGGTCAAATAAAATTTTTTCGCCAAGTAGCTGTGTCGTGCTTAATCGGACAAAATGATTTGTCGTGCTTCCGGCGAATTCACCGAGAAGCGTTTCGGTAAATTATTTTTGTAAGTTGCTGTGTCGTACTTGGAATTGACGAAGTGCTTTGTCGTGCTTCGACATTAATATAATATTATATTAAATGATAAAATTTTAAAATAAGTTAAATAGGGTTTAAAATGTTATGCGGAAATAGAAACCCTAATTTGAAAACCCTAATTAGTAATAATTGTCCGAATTGATCAATTAAAACCTTAATTATTGTACAATAATCTTAATTGATGTAATTAAGATTTAAATGATGAATCATAATATTAATTATGAATTATTAAGATTAAATTAAACCCTAAACGGAAGATTGAAAACCCTAATTGTGGAATTGAAAACCCTAAACCCTAATTCGGAACCCTAAAACCCTAATTTGGTTCAATAACCCTAATTTATGAAATGTAAAACCTTAATTATGATATATAACATTAATTAAGGTATTACTAAACCTAAATTAACATCCTAATCATGATTAACAAAAATCTACTTTTAATTAGTAAGTAAAATAAATCAAAAATTAAAATCCTAGCCAATGAAAATGAAGCTAGGAGTGTGCAAGCTTGTGCTTGGCACACTCCAGCACAAGTAGGTGAATCACACCAGATGATAAGCAGCACAAGTCAAAATGGTAGGATATTTGTAGAGGCAAAAATTTGGAATTTAGTAAGAAAACCCTAATTTCAAAGCCTATAAATAGAATGAGATGCTAGGGTTAAAAGCTACGAAATTTTAAAGCTTATACATTCACATATCCAGCCTAAACAAACCCTAGCAATCACAAGCTCAGAATTAGAAGCCAGAAATCAAAATTTGAAGAAAAAGGTGCGCAAAACCCTAATTTATGTTTGATCTTCAAGCCTGGAAAATTTTTGTGTTTTAGATGTTTAGGAATCCTTGTTAAGATGTTATTTAGTGATCTGGGCGGTTAAAACATGTTTACATAACATCTATATATGAAAATCAAGCCAAAATAGCAAACTGTTCTTGGCAGTCAAGAACAGTCTGACAAGCTACTTTGTCAGAGCTTTTGATCGGCTTAAAATGTTTGTTTGATGTGTTTTAAAGCATGAATCAGTACTATGCCATGTTAGCTTTAAGACCCGACTTGTAGAATGGATAAATTATCTCTACAGTGAAAGTTATTAATGGTCAAAACCCATTGACCAACCCTGATAGACTGTTTCTGGGTAACCCAGAAACATGAAGAACATTCTGACAGAGTCTGACAAGACTTTTGATCAACCCAGAAATGACTTAGATGACATATTTTGTGTCGTTTGTTGGTTTAAAGTTGTTTTATGCTATATAGACTTTAATCTTGAACCATTAAAACTCATAAACAAACAATCAATCAAACGGAATTAGCAGTCAAACCACGTTGACCGTTATGACTGGATGAGTTTCTGGGTTACCCAGAAACTCAAGAACAGTCATGAACGGGGTAGTTTGACCATAACTATGTAGCATGTTATGATATATTTTAAGATGGAATTTGTTATGTCGTTGTACACTGCCATGTTGGCTATAACAACAAACAAAAATCAAACACAAACATCAAACCAGTTGGAATTAAATTGAGGTCAAAAGTCACTGTTGGACGTTGACCAGGTGTTCTTCATGAAGAACACCTTTAGCGACGAAATGCAGGCACACACCCAGAAAACTATAATTCTATGCAGACCGTCGCTAAAGGGCTTTAGCGACGGATTTTTAATAAAAAATAAATAAAAATTTATTAAATAAAATATAAAATAATAAAAAAAAATAAATAATTATTAATAATTAATAAATAAATCCGAAAATTCATTTTTAATTATAAAAAAATTATTTTTAATATTTTTATATATTCTGAATTATTATTTAATTTAATTAAATATTAAATAATAATTATGATAAATCATTTAATAATTGTTTTAATTATTTAAAAATGGTATTAAATTATTAAATAATTATATTAATTATTTAAAAATGATATTAAGGTAAATAAAATTATTATATATAATAATTAAATAAAATATTAAATATTTAAATATTATTAATGATAAATAAATCATTTAAATAATATATTAAGTATTTAAAAATTACTTTAAATGATAATTAAATCATTTAAATATCAAATTAAGTTTTAAAAATTATTATAAGTAATAATTAAATTATTATAATGATAAAATAAATTCTAAGAATATTATTAATGATAAAATAAATCATTTAAATAATATTCTATCTTTCTAAAAATATTATAAATGATAAATAAATCATTTAAATAATATGTTAAATATCTAAAAATATTCTAAATGATAAATAAATTATTTAAATAACATATTAAATGTTTTAAAATTATTCTAAATGATAATTAAATCATTTAAAAATATTCCTAAGCTTGTAAAATTATTTAAAAATACTTCCAAGCTTCTAAAAATTATTTAAAAATAATACCAAGCTTCTAAAAATGTTAGAAATAATAATTAAATTATTTAGACTAATAATTCGACTTCCAAATGAAGTTTTATCGAACAATCTATGTGTTTAGCTATTAAGGATGCGACCGATATACCGAATCAACGTCGAACCTTAATGAAACTTGTTTAGATTAGCGTGATACATGTTTATATACGTGCTAACGCTTATTATTGGTATACGTAGACTACGTGCGTTGACCGATTGTACTAAAATTATAGTGAGCTACGCTAAGGCAAGTGTCCTAACCTTTCTCAATTTATATTAAGCAAGTATTATACATCTTGCTATCAATTATTGTGAAGTTATTACTTCTTGTTCAGCATAACTTAAGAAATGAATTATTATTCATATATTGCTTGTTCGAGCTTAAATTGTTGTGTCAAGCCAAATTGTTTGGTACGACATCTGATACTGAGAAATGGAACACCTTGATGTAAGGTGAACCCGAAATTTTCCCTTAAAATAAGGTGACGAAATTCCCTTAATATAAGGTGACGAACAGTTGATAATATATCAACATAAAATGGTAGGATGATATGCATACTCCTAGGATATTGGTGAGGCTGATCACCTACCAGATATCCAAAACTCAAATGGTTCTAAGTCATTAAAGACTGATAGAACTAAATGAAATATATGGTTCATGTACAGAACCCTCAGTATACATCATTGACATCTTTCAAATCAAACACATGGTGTTTAAATATTTAAATGAACTTGCTGAGCATTTGTAGCTCATTCTTGCGCATATCTTCTTTTGCAGCTATAAATGATATCCCTGGCACGTCTGGGACTAACAAGGGGAAAAGCCATGCTTATTAGCTTTAATGTTTATTGTTGAATACTTTAAGTCTTTTTAAAGACTTGTTGTTGTAATAACTTAGTATAACGAATGATGTAACCGAACAAAATGTTATGTAATATATTATGATCCTTTATGTTATAGAATGCGTTATACTCTGATCTTTAAATTCTTTACGATAGTTGTACTAAGTTAAATACAGTGTCTATATGAACTATACATCTGAATGAGGGTATCTAAATGATGTTGAGAGTCCTATATGGACAATCTTATCATTAATACTGTGAATGTCAGATAGATAGGGAATATTGATATGAAAGAGATATTCATAAGATATGAATCTATATATCTAAGTGAGGGTATCCAAACACAGACAACGTTCTGGCCGGAACTAGTACCTGTTATGGGATACTGTGAACCTTGGATAACTAGAAGTCATATTTTATTGAATATTTATAGTTGTATAGTTCCACGTGAGCACCAGATCTGCTACAGGGGAGCGTAGAGATTTGGGGGCGTCACAGGTTGGTATCAGAGCTGTAGATTATAGCTCTAAGGTAGTTAGGAAATACCTTAGAATATAGTCTTTGAGTCCGTAAAATACTTAATGATACATAAAATAATCTTAAAAGCTTTATCTTATGTGTAAATTTGTTTCCCCCTAAATACTAAATAAATTAAAATTCTTTTGTAGGATGGCAGGAGTAAACCAACACATAGGATGGTTATCCGACAGTGAGCCCGATGAGGTGCCTGATTACGAGCCGGCTACCCCTGAACTAGATTTAGAGGATGAAGACCCAGAGGAAGAGGAGCTTATTCATGATGAGGAGATCTTAGAGGCAGAGGAGGCAGAGAACCCGGTAGATGGGCAGTTAGTAGACCCTGATTCTGAGGAGGATATTGGAGCAGGCCAGATGATGAGTGTCGAAAGACACGAAGAGATAGTCATTGAGTTGGTACAGCAGTCAACAGTAGAGTTAGAAGCTGCTAACTCTCGTGCAAACATAGCGACAGGATTATTAGAGAGTGAGCGAGATACAACTCGGCGTTTGAGGATACTCCTTCAGGACACACAGAGGGAGAAATAGGAGGCACATATGCAGGCATATAGAGCCGATAGGAAGAGTAAGGCGGCATTTGATGGCCTAGAGCGACGAGTGTTTAGGTATCCGGTGGAAGAGGAGAAGGTGTAATATATGATTGATAGAGCAATAGTCGGTCACATGATACGAGATGCTGATAAGGGGATGCGTAATAGCGCAGTTTAGTAGTGTCTAAGTTTATGTGGTGTACTTAGTACGATATCAAAATTTTGAGTTGTAAAGTAGGAAATCCTTGTAATAACTAGTAGTAGTATAACTACTAGTCGGTTATGTAATCGTTGTTGCATGTTATATACAAGTTGTGTTTATATAATCAAATTGTTAGTTCTATGTAAGTATATCTTTGTATTTATACTTGCTTTTCTTTATTTTAGAACCATGGCATCAGGACGAAGAACCCAAGCCCGAACTGAGACCACCGAGCCAAATCCCACACAATAATTAGTAAATATCCTCTTAGAAACCTTACAAAATCGTCCACCACCTCAACCCACCCCAGTTAATCCATAGGGTACAATATTCAAGGACTTTAAACTTGTTGGACCACCGGAATTTAAGGGAGCTGCGGAACCAATTGAGGCGCAAACATGGGTTACCGAGATAGAAAAGTTTTTCAGGGTAACTAATGTTGGCGAAGATCAAAAGACGATCTTTGCCACCTTTTTCCTCAAGGGTGAGGCAAACCATTGGTGGGAAAATACAAAAATTCGTGCAGGTGAGGATATAATTCCTTGGACCAGGTTTAAGGAATTATTCTTCGAAAATTATTTTCCCCAATCAATGAAGGATCGTATGGAGGTACGATTCTTAGAATTGAAATAAGGAGAACTTACCGTATCCCAGTATACGGCCAAGTTCAATGAATTAGCCAGGTTTGCCCCACACCAGGTTGATACAAAGGCAAGAAAGACTAGGAGATACGAAGAGGGATTAAAACCCCAAATTCGTAGTAAATTGTCAGTATTTCAAGTGAGAACTTTTCCAGAAATTCTCGAGAAAGCTATTATAGCTGAAAACGAGAATGAAGCTTTAATAAAATTTCATAAGGAAAAGAGAAGTTTGAGTGAGGGAGGAAAGTTGAAAGGAGAAGTTAGTACAGGGGGTACTAATAATAACAAAAGGAAGTGGGATGCCACTGTTCCTACAAATTTTGTAAGGAAGGGTAACAATTACAATAATAATAACAATAATAGAAACCAGAACAATAACAATAAGGTGGGTCGTTGTGCCATATGCGGAAAGAATCACCTAGGGTTATGTCGCCAGAAGGTGGTTACTTGTTACCATTGTGGGCAAGAGGGACATTATTCCTCTTATTGTCCTAAAAAGAGTAATGATAATACTCGTCAGAGTAATCCGAATGTTACTTGCTATCTTTGTGGTGCAACGGGGCATGTGTCTAGGAATTGCCCGAGGAACAGAAACCAATTTGGGGGAGGAAACCAAATCCCAAACAATAACCCCAAACCAACAGTAGCAGGAGCTGGAGGTCCAGGTCGTCCAACCGCAAGAACGTTTAATATGGCGACAAGGGATGCTGTTGCTGCACCAGACGTGATAACAGGTATCATCCCTATCGACACTTTAAATGCATATGTGTTGTTCGACTCTGGTGCTACTTGTTCATTTGTGTCTAATAGCTTTGCTAAGAAATTGTCAATACCATGCGAAGATTTAGACATACCTTTTAATGTGGAGATCGCAAACAATGAGATAATTCCCGTCAAAACCATCTATAAGAATTGTGCTATAGAGATTAAGGGACACAAGTTTCTTGTGAACCTCATTCCCATACAATTAGGGGAATTTGATATAATTTTAGGAATGGACTGGCTAGGGAATTATAATGCAATAATTGACTGCCAGCAGAAGCGGGTGAATTTAGTGACTGCTTCAGGGTCAAAAGTAGTGTTCAAAGGTGGTTGTTCACCTAAACGATCTCACTATCTGACAGTAATGCAGGCAGAGAGATTGCTTAGGAAGGGTTGCACAGGTTATTTGGCATATATAGTAGATACTCGAAAAGAAGGAGTTAAGCTAGAACAAATACCTGTAGTTAGAGAATTTCCGGATGTGTTTCCAGATGACTTACCCGGTTTACCTCCGGACAGGGAGATCGAATTTGTTATTGATCTAGCCCCGGGTACGACACCAGTTTCCAAGGCACCGTACAGAATGGCACCTGTAGAGTTGAAAGAGTTACTTGTGCAGCTACAAGAACTCTTAGACAAAAAGTACATACAACCCAGTGTTTCGCCTTGGGGAGCACCGGTGTTGTTTGTAAAGAAGAAGGATGGAACATTAAGGTTGTGTATTGATTATAGAGAATTAAATAAGTTAACAATAAAGAACAAATATCATTTACCACGAATTGATGATCTGTTTGACCAGTTGAAAGGGGCCGAATACTTTTCGAAGATCGACCTACGATCGGGTTATCATCAATTAAAGGTAAGAAAAGAAGATGTGCCGAAGACAGCGTTTAGGACACGTTACAGACATTATGAGTTTCTTGTGATGTCTTTTGGATTAACAAATGCGCCGACAGCATTTATGGACTTAATGAACAGAGTGTTTAAACCATGCTTGGACAAATTTGTCGTAGTGTTCATCGATGATATTTTAGTATACTCGAGAACAAAAGAGGAGCATGCTGAACACTTAAGAAGCGTATTGGAGATATTACGCAAGGGACAACTTTATGCAAAGTTTTCCAAGTGTGAATTCTAGTTGGAACGAGTCCAGTTCTTAGGTCATGTAATTGACAAGAATGGAATAGCGGTAGATCCAGCCAAGATAGAAGCGGTTGTGAATTGGGAACAACCAACAACTCCAACAGAAGTAAGAAGTTTTCTCGGTTTAGCAGGGTATTATCGGCATTTTATACATGATTTTTCAAAGATAGCAACCCCGCTAACCAATTTGACTCGAAAGACGGTAAAGTACGTCTGGACAGACAAATGTGAAGAAAGCTTCCAAGAGTTGAAGAAGCGGTTAAGTATGGCACCAGTGTTATCTTTACCAGATGATACAGGAGGCCTCGTTGTTTATAGTGACGCATCACACAAAGGGTTAGGGTGTGTGTTAATGCAACACGGAAAGGTGATTGCATATGCATCAAAACAACTCAAAGATTATGAGAAGAGGTATCCTACGCATGATCTTGAGTTAGCCGCCGTACTTGAAAATTTGGAGGCATTACTTGTACGGGGAGAAGTGTGAGATATACACAGATCACAAGAGTCTGAAATATATTTTCACACAGAAGGAGTTAAATATGAGGCAAAGGAGATGGCTAGAGTTGATAAAAGATTTTGATTGTGAAATCTTATATCATCCAGGGAAAGCCAACGTCGTAGCAGACGCATTAAGTAGGAAGAATCAGGAGAAATTGAATGTGATGACTAATAACGAGATACTGATAAAAGAGTTTGACAAACTTGAGATTGAGGTAAGAGTTCCAGTTAACTCTACCCAGAAATTATTTGTCATCGAGAGTAATTCGACTTTATTGGACAAAGTCAAAGAATTACAGGAGACTGATGCAAAATGTCAAAAGTATAAGGCAGAAATGACTCATAAAAAGAATGTTAAGTTTAGAATGGATAAGGATGGAGTACTAAGATACGAAAATAGAATTTGGGTACCTTCAGTACAAGAGTTAAAAGACGAAATACTGAATGAAGCCCATAATTCTAAATTCGCTGTACATCCAGGGAGTACAAAAATGTATAAAGACCTGAGCCAACATTTTTGGTGGTCTAACATGAAAAGAGAGATAGCGGAGTGGGTAAGTAAATGTTTAACGTGTCAACGGGTTAAAGCTGAACATCAGAAACCAAGTGGATTATTACAACCCTTAGAAATTCCTAAGTGGAAATGGGAGCATATTACCATGGATTTTGTAGTTGGTCTTCCAACCACACAAAAGGGTCACAATGCCATTTGGGTAATTGTAGATCGTCTTACCAAATCAGCTCATTTTTCCTACCCATCAAAATCAACTTCAGTCTAGACCAATTAGCCAGACTTTACATCAATGAAATTATTTCTAGACATGGAGTCCCTGTTTCTATAGTATCAGACAGAGATCCACGATTTACTTCAAATTTTTGGACGAGTCTCCAGAAAAATTTAGGAACTCAGTTGAGACTAAGTACAGCATACCATCCACAAACTGACGGTCAGAGTGAGAGAACCATTCAAACATTGGAAGACATGTTACGCTCTTGCATCATGGATTTCAAGGGAAGCTGGGAAGATCAATTACCTTTAGCAGAATTTGCCTACAACAATAGTTACCATGCCAACATAGGAATGCCACCTTTTGAAGCCTTGTATGGAAGAAAATGTAGAACGCCTTTATGTTGGGATGAGGTCGGAGAACGGCAAATGCTAGGACCCGAAATAGTGCAACAAACCGCGGAGGTAGTTCGAGTTATACGGGGAAGATTACAAGCGTCACAAGATCGACAGAAGAAATATGCTGATCAACACAGGAAATTACAAGATTTCGAAGTCGGTAGTCACGTATTCTTAAAAGTATCTCCGTGGAAGGGAAAAATACGTTTCGGCAAGAAGGGCAAATTGAGTCCGAGATTTATTGGGCCATTTCAAATATTGAGAAAGATAGGTGAGGTAGCCTATGAGGTAGCCCTACCTCCTGAACTAGAACATATTCATAACGTGTTTCATGTGTCCGTGTTACGACCGTACAAACCTGATTATAAACACGTTATTGATTATGAGCCCATTCAAATCGAGAAAGATTTATCTTATGAGGAAGTTCCTATTGAAATCGTGGATAGGAAAGAACAAAATTTGCGAAATAAAAAGATACCTTCAGTTAAGGTTATCTGGAGAAATCAGAATATCGAGGAAGCTACGTGGGAGCTCGAGAGTAAAATGCGAGATAACTACCCACATTTATTTTCATAGACTGCACTGTAAATTTCGAGGACGAAATTCTTATTAGTGGGGGTGAATGTAATATTCCGAACCCTAATAAGATTTGTATATGTAAATTATGTGTTTAATAAATGAAATTTCTTGTTCTGACTTGGTATTATGTGATTGCGTATTTTATTAAACAATTAGGTCAAATAAAAATTTTTCGCCAAGTAGCTGTGTCGTGCTTAATCGGACAAAATGATTTGTCGTGCTTCCGGCGAATTCACCGAGAAGCGTTTCGGTAAATTATTTTTGTAAGCTGCTGTGTCGTACTTGGAATTGACGAAGTGCTTTGTCGTACTTCGACATTAATATAATATTATATTAAATCATAAAATTTTAAAATAAGTTAAATAGGGTTTAAAATGTTATGCGGAAATAGAAACCCTAATTTGAAAACCCTAATTGGTAATAATTGTCCGAATTGATCAATTAAAACCTTAATTATTGTACAATAATTTTAATTGATGTAATTAAGATTTAAATGATGAATCATAATATTAATTATGAATTATTAAGATTAAATTAAACCCTAAACGGAAGATTGAAAACCCTAAACCCTAATTCGGGACCCTAAAACCCTAATTTAGTTCAATAACCCTAATTTATGAAATGTAAAACCTTAATTATGATATATAACATTAATTAAGGTATTACTAAACCTAAATTAACATCCTAATCATGATTAACAAAAATCTACTTTTAATTAGTAAGTAAAATAAATCAAAAATTAAAATCCTAGCCAATGAAAATGAAGCTAGGAGTGTGCAAGCTTGTGCTTGGCACACTCCAGCACAAGTAGGTGAATCACACCAGATGATAAGCAGCACAAGTCAAATGGTAGGATATTTGTAGAGGCAAAAATTTGGAATTTAGTAAGAAAACCCTAATTTCAAAGCCTATAAATAGAATGAGATGCTAGGGTTAAAAGCTACGAAATTTTAAAGCTTATACATTCACATATCCAGCCTAAACAAACCCTAGCAATCACAAGCTCAGAATTAGAAGCCAGAAATCAAAATTTGAAGAAAAAGGTGCGCAAAACCCTAATTTATGTTTGATCTTCAAGCCTGGAAAATTTTTGTGTTTTAGATGTTTAGGAATCCTTGTTAAGATGTTATTTAGTGATCTGGGCGGTTAAAACATGTTTACATAACATCTAGATATGAAAATCAAGCCAAAATAGCAAACTGTTCTTGGCAGTCAAGAACAGTCTGACAAGCTACTTTGTCAGAGCTTTTGATCGGCTTAAAATGTTTGTTTGATGTGTTTTAAAGCATGAATCAGTACTATGCCATGTTAGCTTTAAGACCCGACTTGTAGAATGGATAAATTATCTCTACAGTGAAAGTTATTAATGGTCAAAACCCATTGACCAACCCTGATAGACTGTTTCTGGGTAACCCAGAAACATGAAGAACATTCTGACAGAGTCTGACAAGACTTTTGATCAACCCAGAAATGACCTAGATGACATATTTTGTGTCGTTTGTTGGTTTAAAGTTGTTTTTATGCTATATAGACTTTAATCTTGAACCATTAAAACTCATAAACAAACAATCAATCAAACGGAATTAGCAGTCAAACCACGTTGACCGTTATGACTGGATGAGTTTCTGGGTTACCCAGAAACTCAAGAACAGTCATGAACGGGGTAGTTTGACCATAACTATGTAGCATGTTATGATATATTTTAAGATGGAATTTGTTATGTCGTTGTACACTGCCATGTTGGCTATAACAACAAACAAAAATCAAACACAAACATCAAACCAGTTGGAATTAAATTGAGGTCAAAAGTTACTGTTGGACGTTGACCAGGTGTTCTTCATGAAGAACACCTTTAGCGACGAAATGCATGCACAAACCCAGAAAACTATAATTCTATGCAGACCGTCGCTAAAGGGCTTTAGCGACGGATTTTTAATAAAAATAAATAAAAATTTATTAAATAAATTATAAAATAATAAATAATAAATAAATAATTATTAATAATTAATAAATAAATCCGAAAATTCATTTTTAATTATAAAAAAATTATTTTTAATATTTTTATATATTCTGAATTATTATTTAATTTAATTAAATATTAAATAATAATTATGATAAATCATTTAATAATTGTTTTAATTATTTAAAAATGGTATTAAATTATTAAATAATTATATTAATTATTTAAAAATGATATTAAGGTAAATAAAATTATTATATATAATAATTAAATAAAATATTAAATATTTAAATATTATTAATGATAAATAAATCATTTAAATAATATATTAAGTATTTAAAAATTACTTTAAATGATAATTAAATCATTTAAATATCAAATTAAGTTTTGAAAATTATTATAAATAATAATTAAATTATTATAATGATAAAATAAATTCTAAGAATATTATTAATGATAAAATAAATCATTTAAATAATATTCTATCTTTCTAAAAATATTATAAATGATAAATAAATCATTTAAATAATATGTTAAATATCTAAAAATATTCTAAATGATAAATAAATTATTTAAATAACATATTAAATGTTTTAAAATTATTCTAAATGATAATTAAATCATTTAAAAAATATTCCTAAGCTTGTAAAATTATTTAAAAATACTTCCAAGCTTCTAAAAATTATTTAAAAATAATACCAAGCTTCTAAAAATGTTAGAAATAATAATTAAATTATTTAGACTAATAATTCGACTTCCAAATGAAGTTTTATCGAACAATCTATGTGTTTAGCTATTAAGGATGCGACCGATATACCGAATCAACGTCGAACCTTAATGAAACTTGTTTAGATTAGCGTGATACATGTTTATATACGTGCTAACGCTTATTATTGGTATACGTAGACTACGTGCGTTGACCGATTGTACTAAAATTATAGTGAGCTACGCTAAGGCAAGTGTCCTAACCTTTCTCAATTTATATTAAGCAAGTATTATACATCTTGCTATCAATTATTGTGAAGTTATTGCTTCTTGTTCAGCATAACTTAAGAAATGAATTATTATTCATATATTGCTTGTTCGAGCTTAAATTGTTGTGTCAAGCCAAATTGTTTGGTACGACATCTGATACTGAGAAATGGAACACCTTGATGTAAGGTGAACCCGAAATTTTCCCTTAAAATAAGGTGACGAAATTCCCTTAATATAAGGTGACGAACAGTTGATAATATATCAACATAAAATGGTAGGATGATATGCATACTCCTAGGATATTGGTGAGGCTGATCACCTACCAGATATCCAAAACTCAAATGGTTCTAAGTCATTAAAGACTGATAGAACTAAATGAAATATATGGTTCATGTACAGAATGCTCAGTATACATCATTGACATCTTTCAAATCAAACACATGGTGTTTAAATATTTAAATGAACTTGCTGAGCATTTGTAGCTCATTCTTGCGCATATCTTCTTTTGCAGCTATAAATGATATCCCTGGCACGTCTGGGACTAACAAGGGGAAAAGCCATGCTTATTAGCTTTAATGTTTATTGTTGAATACTTTAAGTCTTTTTAAAGACTTGTTGTTGTAATAACTTAGTATAACGAATGATGTAACCGAACAAAATGTTATGTAATATATTATGATCCTTTATGTTATAGAATGCGTTATACTCTGATCTTTAAATTCTTTAGGATAGTTGTACTAAGTTAAATACAGTGTCTATATGAACTATACATCTGAATGAGGGTATCTAAATGATGTTGAGAGTCCTATATGGACAATCTTATCATTAATACTGTGAATGTCAGATAGATAGGGAATATAGATATGAAAGAGATATTCATAAGATATGAATCTATATATCTAAGTGAGGGTATCCAAACACAGACAACGTTCTGGCCGGAACTAGTACCTGTTATGGGATACTGTGAACCTTGGATAACTAGAAGTCATATTTTATTGAATATTTATAGTTGTATAGTTCCACGTGAGCACCAGATCTGCTACAGGGGAGCGTAGAGATTTGGGGGCGTCACAACGTGTCCTTGCTATACAGACCAAAGACACCCAACAATCATATCGTCTTTGCACCCAGGCCAAAGACATTCACCATAACTTGATTCTTTGATGATTAGTACAAATAATAGTAATATAAAGAATGAACGAAAGTTGTAACACTAATAAGATAAAAGAATAACATTCGAGATTGAGCATTTAATTTGTCTAGAGTTCAATAATGTCCAAATTCTCAACATGATATCCAGAAATTCGATTAGAGTTCAAGAATATAATAAATAAGGTTCACAATTCAACTATAACGTGTAAAATGCAATAGGAAGATTGAGGTGAAAAGATATTAGATGACGCACGTATAAAGTGTAATAGAAAGATTCAGGTGAAAAGATATTAGATGAAACAAATTCACCATTTGAGGATAACACTGTAGAAACAAATGATAATTTCTTACCATAAATTTAGGAGTATGAAAGAAAAGATATCCCTTACCTTAACACATGATTAGATATTACTTTGATTAACTTATATGTATATTTATAATTTAATTAGTAACTATCACATATATGTTTCATAGTGTACACTAACTCATATATTATGAAATTGTCAAAATGGACTTGATAGTATAAATTTGTGTAGTGTACAAAACAAAGTATTTCAAAATAATTTGTGAAAGAAATGAGTAATATTTCAAAACAATCTTCCAGAAGAAACCTTTCAAAATAAATCTTTCAAAGGAAGAGTCTTCTAAAGGAAGATTTGTAAAAACTGTGTGATGTGTGTGGGTGCTTATACAACTTTTATAAAAAAACGTACCTGAACAATTGTTGCACCAAAATTTAAGACAACCTTAGCACACTCATAGACACTTACACTAACGATTTAGGGAGTGAAAGGAAAGATAAGTAAGAAAGTTATGAAAATCCTTATGCTAAACCCCCCTAGTTATAGCAAAAACTTAACTCATATCAACATCACCACACGTTACACATTTGTGGACATTTTTAATCAATACCGTTTATCACCAATCCACACGTTACACATTTTAGATAACTTTTAATCTACACCATTCATCACTTATCCACACCTTACACATTTTCAGAACACACGTTACACACTTTAGGACTATTCTTACACACGTTTTACACTTCAGGACACGCGTTACACATTTCAGGACACACGTTACACACTTTAGGACTATTCTTACACACGTTTCACACTTCAGGACATACGTTACACATTTCAAGATTATTATTCTTTATTATTCACCATTATTATTATAAATTCAATTTCTATATTATTGTCACAAATATCATAGACTCGCAATTTTGGCAACCAGATCGTTCCTAGGAAAGAAGGGGTCTTCCGTATAAATGACGCGTAATTAAATAACACCTTTTCTTGACAAAACTTCTAGACATTGCCAATAATGCTAACTAATCTAATAATATCATTTCAAATAATATGAGTTACTATGTCGTGACAATTATTGATTTAATAATGTGAAATACTGTGCAATTGTTACTGTGATAATTATTGAGTCAATAATATAAAATACTATGCAATTATCACTGTAGCAATTATCACTGTAGCAATTATTGAGTCAATAATATAAAATACTATGCAGTTATTACTGTAGCAATTATTGAATCAATAATATGAAATACTGTGCAATTACTATTGTATCAATTATTGAATCAATAATATGAAGTACTATGCAATTACCACTGTAGCAATTATTGAATCAATAATATGAAGTACTGTGCAATACCGTGTGTTACTGTAAAATACCGTGTGCCACTATTCTTTTATTATCGGGTATTTCAATAGTTAACGGTAAAAATTCTGTCGCCAATTTTTAAAAAGGTTATTTCTGTCGCTTTCTATATCCGACAGTTATTCCGTTGTGGGGCCCACCAATGATTGGTTATTTCAGCGTCGTCGTACGAATATTCCCCGACAAAAGGAATATTTCCCGACAGACTGTTTACTTCCTATAATTTTCAGATATTACCCATAACTTATCCTTTTATCAAATTAACACCTTACTATATAGAATAATATTAAAAAAAATTAAATCTTATTCATAAAAAGTTGGGGTCTTACAGAAAGTACCTCTAAAAGTGAAAATAAGACAAACTAGGTAATGAGAAATTTTCAAAGTTGTGGTATCAATGTTTAGGCCATATTTCAAAAGATAGAATGCAACGTCTTATAAAAGATGAAATTCTTTATTAACTAGATTTCTCTGATCTTAACCACTGTATTAAATGTATAAAAGGAAAATTTGTGAAATGTAGTAATAAAGGAACCACTAGAAGTGGATGACTTCTTAAGGTGATTCATACTGATATATGTGGACGATTTTCTCCTAAAATTGGTGGACACAAATCTTTCATTATGTTTATTAATGACTTTTCTCGCTAAACTTATGTCTACCTGATTAATGAAAAATCTGAATCACTCAATATGTTTAAAATTTTTAAGGCTGGAGTTGAAAATCAACTTAATCGAAAAATTAAGGTAATGAGATTAGATAAAGGTGGATAATATTATGGTAAACACTCCGATACAGGCTATCGTCCTGGTCCATTTGCCTTATTTTGTCAAAAAAATGGCATTGTCACTCAGTAGACAATGTCTAGTACACCGCAAGCAACATGGTGTAGCTGAGAGGCAAAGTCATACCCCTGTGGATATGGTACGTCGTATATTATGCAATTTTAACTTACCTAAGTTTTTATGGACCGAGGCGTTAAAAATAGTTGTTCATATTTAAAACTAAGTTCTTAGCAAATCTGACTCTAAAACTTCTTATGAAATTTGGACAGGTAGGAAACCTAATTTAAAATACTTATGGGTGTAGGGCTCTGTCTGGCCAAGGATAAGATTTTCAATCCACGAATAAAGAAAATTGACTCTAAAACTATTAGTTATTATTTTATTGGATATCCTGATAGATCGAAGGGTTTTCACTTTTACTGTCCCTCACATATCACTAGAATTATTGAAACTAGATATGCAGAATTTTCAGAGAATGGTAATTTAAGTGGGAGTAAGAGTGGTGATTTTATAACCTATCTTAATGAGATTGGCTATGATTCAAGTAAGAATAATGATCATATCTCCTATAAAGAGGTCATTACGAGTGTTCAGTCAACTCAATGATTTGAAACTATGAATGATGAGTTGAAACTAATGGAACTTAATAACATTTGGGTTCTTACAAAGTTACCAAAAGGTGTTAAACCTGTTGGTTGCAAGTGGGTCTATAAGACCAAATTAGATCCTAAAGGAAACGTTGAAAGGTATAAAGCTCGATTGGTTGCTAAGGGTTTCACTTAGAAGGAAGGTGGGGATTATAATGAAACTTTCTCCCCAGTATTCAGGAAAGATTCATTTATAATAGTTATGACTCTAGTAGCTCATTATAATTTAGAGTTACATTAGATGGATGTTAAAACTGCATTCCTTAATGGTAACTTGCATAAGAATTTCTATACAGCATAACCAGAAGGTTTTCCGGGTTAAAGGTAAGGAATATATGGTATATAGGCTAAAGAAGTCCATCTATAGGTTAAAATAGGCTTCTCAAAAATGGTATCTTAAATTTCATAAGATGATGAGTAAGTTTGATTTTAAGAAGAACATAGTGGATCATGCATATATTTGAAGGTCAGTAGGAGTAAATTTGTTATTCTTTTGTATGTTGATGATATACTACTTGCAAGTAATAACTTAGACATGCTGCATAAGACCAAACGTTTCCTTTTTGGAAATTTCGATATAAAGGATCTCGGTGAAGCCTTTTATGTCATAGGTATCAAAATACATTGACATAGGTCTCGCGAGATATTAGGATTATCCTAAAGAGCTTATATTGACAAAATTCTTAATAAATATAACATGCAAAATTTCTCCCCTACTGTCAATGTTCATAAAATCAGCTCAAATGTAATCAAATGAATCTTACTCCCTATGCTTATGTGGTTGGGGTCTTATATACGTTTAGATATAGCGTATGTTATTGGTATGCTTGGATGTTAACAGTCAAATCCAGGTTTGGATCACTGGCAGCCAAAAAGGTTTTGCGCTTTTTACAGGGTAGTAAGGATTTTATGCTTACATTCAGGAAAACAGATAACCTTAAAGTTATTGGTTATTCTGATTTTGATTTTGCTAAGTGTAAAGACGAAAAAAAAAATCTGCATTAGGGCATATCTTTATACTTTGAGGAGGCCCTATTTCGTGGACATGTCATAAACAGGAGTTAACAGCCACTTCCACGATGATGGCAGAGTATGTGGCTTGTTATCATGCTATTTGTCACGTCGTATATTTGTAGAATCTTATTTCAGGACTTAAGGTTGTGGATTTCATTTCAAGGCCATTGAAAGTATTTTGTAGTAATGATTATATTGTTAGTTTTTTCAGCAGTATTAGTTCGAGTGGTGTTGGACTGTACCTAGACACTACGTACTTATTTGTCAGGGAAAGAGTTAAAGATCAAAGCATTGTCATTAAGTATATTAGTACGCATGATATGTTGGTGGATTCACTTAGGAAAGGCTTACCACCGAAGCTCTTTCTAGAGCATGTTGTCAGCATGGGTTTAACTAGTAGTCTTAATTAATGAATTACTTTTATGTAAGACAATGTTTTTGAGCTCTTAATGTGACGCCCTCAAATTCTCTACACTTCCCTGTAGCAGATCTGGTGCTCACGTGAAACTATACAACTATAAATATTCAATAAAATATGGCTTCTATCTATCCAAGGTTCACAGTATCCCATAACAGATAATAATTTATGCCAGAACATTATCTGTGTTTGGATACCTTCACTTGGATGTATAGATTCATATCTCATGAATACTTCTTTCATATCGATATTTCCTATCTATCTGACATTCACAGTATTAATGATAAGATTGTTCTTGGAACTGAGGGGCACATTCCGGTAAAGGTGGCACCTTACCGGCGCTCATTAAGTGTAACCTCAGCGTTTACAGAACTCCCAGTATCATTTAAATACCCTCATTCAGATGTATAGTTCGTAAAGATACTGTATTTACTTAGTACAACTATGCTAAAGAAAGTAAAGATCAGAGTATAACTCATTCGATGTAATAAAGGATGATAATATATTACATATCATTAAGTTCGGTCACATCGTTTTCAGTACTAAGTTATTACAACAAAGCCTTATAAAAGACTTGAATTATTCAAAAACAGTAAACAAAACTAGTAAACATGTCATTTTCCTTTGTCTGTCCCAGAAGTGCCGGGATTATCATTTAAAACTGCAAAAGAAGATATATGCAAGAATGAGCTACAAATGCTCAGCAAGTTCATTTGAAAATATAAACACAATGTGTTTGATTTGAAAGATGTTAATGATGTATAACTGAGGGTTCTGTACATGAACCATATATTTCAATTAGTTCTATCTTCAATGACTTAGAACCATTTGATTTCGGATATCTGGTAGGGGATCAGCCTAACCAATATCCTAGGAGTATGCATATCATCATACAATTTTGTGTCGATATATAATCAACATTTACCGGCACCTTATATCAAGGTGTTTCAGTTCACCTTACATCAAGGTGTTCCATTTCTCAGTATAAGATGTCGTACCAAAATAATTTGGTTTGACACAACAATTTACGCTCGAATAAACAATATATGAATAATGATTCATTTCTTAAGTTATGCTGAACAAGAAGCAATAACTTCACAATAATTGATAGCAAGATGTATAATACTTGCATAAATATAACAAGGTTTGGAGACTTGCCTCGTATATCTTTTACAGTTAATATAACGGTCTAAACGCTCGTCGTAAATCCTACACGATTATAAGTTTATGTAGACAAATAAGCGTTTAACGATTAAATCTTTTAAGTTTTATTTCGGGTATCATAACCGCATATAAATTAGACTTCTTCTACAATATATGAAACAATTTTAGCATTATAACTACTTACAGAATGAATATTTTTTAATTATATTTAAAATCAATTAAGCATTATAACTGCTTATAAAATGAATATTCGGCTATTAGATTTGAGAAAATTTCAACATTATAACTGCTTATAAAATGAATATTTTTACTAAATAGTTGAAGAAATTCGGACATAGTAACTGCTTATAAAAGTATATTTTCTAATATATAAGAGAAATAAATCGGATATTATAACTGCTTGTAAATAGGACTTTTGTATTATATACTTAAAATAATTTGGGCATTATAACTGCTTATAAAAGTATATTTTTACTAAATATATATAAAGAAAAATGAAAATAATAACCACTAGAGTAATACCTCTTGTAGTTGCTAGCTTTACTTCCAATCGCGCAGCGCTTCGATGCTTAGAAAGTAATTTTTAGCTCACAATATCTCTCAGAATATAAATATAGAGTGTTTTTGCTCTTGAACTGCTCTTAAAAAATAGTAAGGAATGAATGAACTGAGCTTGCTATTTATAGAAAAATCAAGTTTCACTAATTGCACGTTAGGGGTTCGGCTTATTACACTTTGGTACCTAGGTTAATTACACTTTAGTACCTAGCAATTTCTTAGAATATTCTTCTAAGCTCCTCAATGAAAATATATTTCAAGCTCGACAATGCAGCTTGCAGTTGAACCTATCTTCTAAGCTCCTCAATGAAAATATCTTTAAGCTCGACAATGCAGCTTGCAATCTAAGCACGACAAATCACTTTGTCATTCTTAAGCACGACACTGCAACTTGTCAAAAATAATTTGTCGAAATGCTTCTTAGTGAAATCGTGGAAAGCACGACAAATCATTTTGTCAATGTAAGCACGACTAAGCAGCTTGACAAAAAATTTTTTATTTGACCTAATTCATCGTTTACACTATATAATCACAAAACATCTGCTTCGAAATATCATTTTAATCTTTATTAAGCACATATGTTACAAACTTCAAATCTCATTAGGGCTTAAGGTTTTAATTCTAAACGTATACGATAATGTTTTCGAATCGTATTAAGTTTTCAAAGATTACCTGAACAACCGTTCATCAGAATATATCATCACATAACACAGAGTCGGAATAAGAAATTTTATTTAATAAACACATAATTTACATATACAAATCTTATTAGGGTTCGGAATATTACACTTAAAATTATTTTGAACTTCACATTACGTTTATGGTTTGCTATTCTCTTTATTGTGCACACTTGAGAGCTTGTAAATAAACAGTTATGTTTGGACCATATGAATGAGTTTAATTCATTATTACTTATGTAAACTCTATTCACAAATGTAATGCTTAGTGTTAATCTTTTTTTTCTAACAAAAGTACTAATTGTGTAACTAATGGGGATCTTGTGTTAATAGTGACAAAAGATTATATTGATTCACATTGGTGTTTTTATTTGAACAAGATGTAAACATTAAATTAATTGTTGACCAAATTAATAATTGTAAGCATTATGTTTTATATATAAATAGTATTTTGGCCAAGTGGGTGGATGTTAGATTATGTTATTTTAATATGATTTCTTAAGTGGTCCCTACTAATTATGAAATTATTGGACTTACATATTGCATTAATTTAATCACTTTATTTATGGCTTGGTAATTATGTGGCATATAAAAATTATTAATAGTATTATTTTTGGTATAATGGGCTTTAGGGTTTCATAATCTTGATGGACGATTTTGACCCTTAGTTATTCTATAAATAAAACATGTAGGGTTTGATCTCAATTGTCGTCTCAAAAATTCCTAAATACACTTATACATCTATTTTAAGATTGAGAGAGATAATTGAAAATCTTTCACCCTTACGTTCAAGAGATCGTGATTGCTATACAAGATATCTTCTCTTAATTCATGTAAGTAGTATAATATAGTGTTCTAATTTATTTCTTTTATTCTAGGAAATAACACGATCTCTTTAATAATTTTAACATGCACGTTCAGACCAAAACTGATAGCCTAATGGTAAAAGTCTCTCTTTTTACTGTGCGATGTCATGTTTAAGTTTATTCCTCAGAAGTCATAATTCAACTAGCGCTACAGAAGATTGAAGGTACGTTTCCCCTACGTTTTCCCTAATCCCCTTCCCTAGGCTCTTTCCTATAATTGAATAGTAATATAATAAGTTCCCAGAAAAAAAAAAGAGTACGGACTTCCCAAATAAGGTAAGGGCCATTTTTTTCCTTATTAATAATCTTCTTTAATTAAAAAGAATTCAACTATCATATGTATTGTATAATACAATCTCAAAATAACAAAATGTTGTATTCTTATGCACTTTAGAAATTTAGAGAATTAGTATATGAATCTTTGTAACAAACCTCCATCAATAACATATATAATATTACATCTCTTTCAAAGTATAAGATTATTATTGACTTTTTGAAAATCAATATGAAATTTTTTAAAACTAAAATTGATCTAATTCATTTATAATTATGAAACAATAAAATATTATAATTAGTTATATTTTTAGATAATTTATAATATGTATATGGTATTGACTAAAGGTAA
Source organism: Aralia elata (assembly GCA_034770075.1). Lineage (NCBI taxonomy): Eukaryota > Viridiplantae > Streptophyta > Magnoliopsida > Apiales > Araliaceae > Aralia > Aralia elata. Next base: position 555,414 of record JAVJAP010000089.1, on the reverse strand, counting down.
TTTTTTTTTTATCAATTTTGAGATTGAAAATATCTCAATGACTTTTTAAAAAATAAATAATGATCTTATATTTTGAAATAAAGAGTATATAATATTGATTTACAATCTCATAATAATAAAATGCATTAATTATTATGCAGTTTAAAGATTTAAATAATTAGTATATGTACAACTATCACAAAAGGAAAAAAAAATAAAAAATTTCTATTAGAGGAGATAATATGACTCTTTAATATGATATATCTTATAGGTGATGAAACTCTATTTACTTTTAGTAAATAAACTTTTAGTACTTAAATATTTAGACAATATTTTTAGTGTTTTTTTAACAAATAACTAAAAAAAATATTCATTACGTGATTCAACTCATGATCAATCAGAAATTATTTAGTTGACTTAGCTGATATGAATGATCGTTTATCTTGTTACATATTATAATAAAAGTAATAGACAAAGTAAAATTTTGTGATGCAGCAGTTACATTAGAATGAAAAACTTTGCACTAAAAATGTCATTCTAAAATTAACTACATATATAATAACATATAAGGACTCATTCAAGATGAAATGAAAAAATAAAAACTAAACCATTGAGGAGTTCCGTCTGAAATCGAGAAAGAGTTAAAAAGACTTTTGAAAGTTGCAACTAATTAAAAACATCGCTACATAATGCGTTTTCACAAATATGAATATACAAATAAATTTGAAAGCTGTGTTGCTAATATTGGGCCTCGCCCTCATTAGCCCACTAAGCCTTATATACCCGCATTGGACTTACAATCAGCACATAACCTTTCTCATTCACACGCTTCAGTAATGGCAGATAAAACATTGAACTCACGATGGCTCCCACTTGGGGAGATGTGATGATTCCATCAGATACGGGTGACCTTATTGGGTATCCCTAGTGTTGAGCCCAATTTATTTCTTGGGTAACCCATTCTTACTCGGTGAATGCCCTCTTGTCAAAGGATAACCCAATGTAATAATTTTTAGATTCTTCTTTCTCTGAGCTCTTCTTTGGTCTTAATAGCCTTTAGGTCTGCCGAAGCGCCCTCTCTTTTATTCTACTCTCTCACCTAATTTCATATGTTGAGGTAGCGGAGTGCAATGTTGGGCTACATATTTAGTAGCATAAGTGGGCTCCTAATATTGGGCCTTGCCCTCATTAGCCCATTAAGTTTTATGCTCGTATTGGATTCCTAAGTCCAATGAGAATTGGGTCTGCCGCCTTGCTGCTTAAGTTAGCTTTTATGTTGTCATATCAAATATTACTTTTATATGGTAATTACATTTTTTTTAATAGGATCTCTTTTTGCCTATTAGGAATTGGGATCCTATTGAGTTAGTGTGACTACTATAAATATGAGTTATCCTCCGACAGCAAGTCGTCATGTACTTTTTGATGGTGTTTTTTGTGCAGGTTCACGTCCAAACTGGTGATTGTACGTACGAACATATTCAAACGTTAACAATATATAACTGCAACCTAAAGATTATGTTCAAAAGACAATGTCTCAAGGTAATTATAGTTTAACTATGGTCTTTTTTCTCGTTTTTCTCTTCTTCTTTTTTTCCTTTAGTCAAGAACACAACATGAATTTTTTTAGGTAAAATTTTGTTCGTTGGATAGAATTTTGGTGTAATGAAATAATTTATATTATGTAACAGAGTTGTAATACAATAATAATATGTCATTACAACTTATTTATTTAGTTTATACTTAGTATTTAAGTGAAAGTTTAAATGTTATCACATTACGTGTAAAATTGTATTTGATTCGCTAAATGTAAGAGTGTGTGTAATAAATAAAGTAAATTTTAAGTTAAAATGTCAAATTAATTGTAATCATTTCTTTTTTGTCTTTCATGAACTAATGCATTACAGGCGTAATGAGTTAATACACACACTGAATGACGTAATGAAAAATATTCTAAATAATGTAATCTATCTATATACTATATACTATAATTAAATAGACAATTTGGTTTGTCCTCCTTTTTTTTGATTCGACATTTGATTTTTCTTACATTAAGTGAACATTTATTATTTATCAATCCAAATTAGAAATTGGAATTAATATCATAGTTTTGTTAAGAAATAAGAATTAGTAGTATAGTTTTATAAGGAAACAATCTAAATAAGATCATCTTATATAATATTAATTTGTTATATATATATATATATATATATATAGAGGATAATGACTATACAAAGCCTTGCAAGTTTTTTTTACACAGTCTGCCAAAACGACGTCGTTTTGGCAGATTTGTTAAAAAAAAATTTGCACGGTTCCACCTCCCACGTCCGTACAAGGGCTTCTCTCCTCCCAAATCGCGCATAAAGGCTTCGTCCTCCCAAATCAGAAATCGCCACCGCTCTTGCCATCTCCGAGCTCATTCTCGTCGGCCGTCGCGATTTCAACTCCTTCGGCAGCTATGGTTCCACCTCCTACGTCCGCTTCCGTCACTTCTACTCTCTCTCCGATGCTCGCCTCTTCCTCAAGGTCTTCTTTTTCTTTTTTTATAATTTTGAGATTTTAGAACCAAAACCGTGGCCATATGGCGAAAATGAGGGGAATTTATGTAGTTTGTCGTCTAATTCTTAATATTAGAACACTACTAGTCGGTGCTGCTTCAATTTCATCACTAAACGAAGAACCCTAGGTTTAACAATGTCCTCTCTGAGCACAGTCCCACAATCATCTTCTACAAATAATAATTATAATAAACCATCTTTTTCATGGTTCAACAATCCCGCTGTTTCCATGTTTTAATTTTCTCCCCTTTTCAATAGCAACTTTTCCTCCAATTCCTCAGGTATATTTGTATATGGTTTTTTTTTTCATATTGTTGTTGTGTCAAATTTAGAGTCTTTAGTTGATATTTGATTGTGATAATAGTTTTAACTTATAGCTTAGCAGCCCCAAAAGAATCAAATTGGAAAAAGAAGTTAGTTACACTATTATTATGCTTGTTTATTATTTATCTTATTTTTTGTTGAAGTTCTACCAATCTTAGTATATTTATTTTTTTGAACACTACAGCTCGTGCTTAAATTTGTAACAAAAATATTGAACACTTTAACTTAGAATTGGAAAGTATATGACTTCTTGTCGACGCCAGGAAAATCGCTTCTATGCTAATTATTACCCTTTCCAATTTTAACCTTTTTATTAGATGATTTTTTGGAAAAGGTCGGCACAAATGTCGACGGGGTTTTGAAAAATCGTTTTTTATGATGAGCCAATTGACCAGAGTCGCAAGTTGGTATATTTGAAATGGATGTACCAACTCATCCGAGCTTCGTTTTCGTAAATCGCTGGCTCATATGTGACTCCGAATTAATTGGCCTGCAAACCGAGATTCATAGAGTTCGGAGGCTTGCTTAAGCGAGGGGAAGGTGTTAGGCACCTCCCGACTTCCGTGAAATACGGTTACCACAATCTTGATGCTTTTCCTATCCTTTAATTCTTAAAATGTGTGTGTGCGCGCGTGTGTGCCTATGTGAATGTTGTGGTGAGTTTGCATGAAAAAACCATTTGGTTTTTTATGAAAAGTCGTGTTTTAATTTGAGAATGCTTTAGAATATCTTTCGGCCTATACGAGAAAACTTTATTATTTTATTTATTTTGTGAGAAAGGTTTGATTTTAATTATCAAAAGCTGTGAAATTTTCATTAGGAGTCGTTTTGGCAAAACAAGAGTTTTTTAAACCTTCGTCAAAATAGGAATCGAGACCTATACGTTGCTTTTGTAAATAAAATAACGGGCAACTTCTAGGATCTCTTTAACCCTATGCATAAAGATTTAATAAAACGTTATTTATTTTTATAAAACCATTTTTGTGATGTTTGAAAACGATTTTTTCTTTAGCCTTCTCGTTTAAATAGAAATCGACATTCATTAGCATTTCTAATTTTAAGCCTCGTGGTGCTAATAACCTAATTTGATTGATTTTATGGAAATCTTCATCGTTTAGCTTTGAAATCAGTTTTTGTGTCGTAAATCAAATCAAACATTAAAACGCGTGGGGGCTATTCATGGGCATGTGAGCCATCAAAATAACCCTCAAACGCCCATAATCACATATTACACTATTACGGGGCCTTAAACCTGATTTTCAACTTGATATCGTTTTAAGGCCCGACAATTACATATTTACAATAAAGGGTACTACATACATACACCTAAAAATGTCCATCATCGGATTTGGACCACGAGGTTGCGCTCCTAGGCTCACATCCAAAATTGCTACACACCCACAAAATGGATACTACAAAAATAAACAACACCGGGTTGCTTAACACACCACAATATCCTAAAATAGCAATCTAAATACACTACGCATAATACATTACCATGACGAGCTAAAAATCACCAAATGGATATCATCGGGCCATTAGGAAGAATTTCGTTCCGTTGGAACCCTTACTAATAGTCCTTAATCCATGGATCCTCAATAATATACAAGAAAAACTACATTTAATATAACCCGAATGGCAAAAAGTTTAACAAAATGATATGACAAAAATGCTATAAAAATGGCTTTTCACCTTGCAAATGACACCACAATGCGTATAAACTCGTATATTAAATAGAGTAGAAAGTGTACGTGATACAATCTAACAAAAGGGGTATAAATCCTCACTTTTTCTCTCTTTTCTCTCCTGTCCCGCCGATGCTTGCTACTGCTTTCTTTCTTTTTTTTTTCAAACTCCTCTCCCTTGGATGAAAAATGAAGAACTGCATTGATAAAGGCTGCCAGAGGTAGCCGCAGATTGATCCGCGGCTTGGCCGCAGATTGATCTGCGGTTAGCCTCGATTCCCCCGCGCTGCGCTCGGTTCCCCCGCGCCGTGCTCGAGTGCCGTGTCGTCAGTCGTCCCATCATTGGCCGCGGATTGATCTGCGGCTGGCTGGGCTGATTTTCTCGATTTTCACACCGCACCTCGATTCTCGTATCGTACTGTTGGTTTTTGCTGAAAGGCTTGTATTTTGCAGTCCGAGAACCGCTGGGAAACGTGCCATGTCATTCAGGAATGCTCGTTTCGAATGGCTGTGACATGACACAGGATTTGTATTTGGAGCTTGGTTTCCAAGGGGCGCTGCCCCCCGACCCCCCACCAGCTCACCGGTGAGCAAGTAAGCGTAGTGGCCATTAGTCACTTCCTGATATCCGCTCATTGTCGTGTCGGCTTTGATCGCAAGTCGTTGTGGTGGCTTTGAGTGTTCGTACTTATGTCCACCTTTCGTTCTCGTAGGCTGGGTTAATTGACGATTTTGCCCTCCTGTCAGGGTTAGTATACGAAGCGCAAAATTTGGGTGTCTACAGCTGTCCCTCTTTATCATGTTTATAAAATGTTAAATGAAATGAACATGATAAAGAAGTAGACACCCGATGCATGAATGACAGTGCATAAGAATGACAGTACATACATGATGCAACACATATAGCTTATGATGCAATACAAGATGTAAGGCATGCAAAACATTCGTAAAGGTGTCAATGCATCATGCAATCGTAAATTTATTGTGAGTATTGATCTCAACAGGACTCAATCGCTGATCGCCTCGTTGTTGTCGGGTTCCGTCTCTGACAGGTCGTTGCTATAATCGTTATCGCAGATGTCGTGCTCTGTCTCGTAATCGTCGTCGTCTTGGAATCGTCGTCGTCTCATAACTATCAGGTCTCGTATCCGATCAACCGTCTCGTAGATGTAGGGTCTGGTCTCCGATGGGTCATCTCATCTGTATCGGTTCTCGTCCCCGATTGGTCGACTCGCCTATATCGGTTCTCGTCTCCGATTGGTCGACTCGTCTGTATCGGTTCTCGTCTCCGATTGGTCGACTCGTCTGCACCGGGTCTCATTTCCGGTTGATCGTTTCGTCGGCACTGGGTCTCGTTTCTGGTTGATCGTTTTGTCAGCACCGGGTCTCATTTCCGGTTATTCGTCTCGTAAATCACCTCGTTCCTGCCGGGTCCCACCCCGACAAATCGATTCGTCATGTTCCACACCCGATTGGTCGAAATCTCGTATTTTATTTTCACATAACAAGTCAAATGGGTTTGAAAAATTGATCAATTGCTCTATTATTAACTGTATGATGCATGCTTTTTATTCATGGATAGAGAATGACCCCTGCACAGTCTTTTTGACACTATTTTTCACAGATGTCGTCACCAGACGCCGTGGTACGTTTGGATCTCGGTCCTCCCACAGGGTTGGTTGGCAGGCTTTTTCGCTGGTTGGACAGTTTGTCGCCGGGCGACAGGGTTATTACAGATGGTATTCTGGGACATTCCTGGTCTTTATTATCCTTTCAGGTGCCGGCGGGCTTTGCGGAGGGTATTCTGAGCTATTGGGCCCCTGCCCGTCAGGTGTTCAGATTAGGGACAGTGGAGCTGACCCCTACTCTCGAGGAGTATGCCCGCTTTACCGGCTTGTCTTTGGATGATCCTTGTGCCAGGGTCACAGCTGGTCCCATGCGCCATCAGTTCTTGACTTTTATTGGGTTGCGGAGGACAGTTCTGTTATCGGTGATCACATCAGACCATCTTGTTCCCCTTCATTTCCTGATTGACCGATTCGGCTCACCCGACAATTTTCATCTATTCTCTGGTGATTTTTCCGTATCTGAGGAGCGTTGGGGATTTGAGAGTAGATGTTTTGATGGCTTGTGTTATCTCAGTTTTGTATCTGCCATTCGGATCCGATCTGTTGGATATGCGAGTTATTGCGGCCATTAGAGCCCTTCAGGAGGATCACACCATTATTCCCATGATACTAGCAGACACCTACATGTCAGCCTCATATTGTCAGTCTTTCCGAGGCAGAGTATTCAGAGGGAGCTCTGTTTTGTTGTATGTATGGTTTATAAGCCATCTCAGCCCCATCGGTCATTTTCGTTGCCATGGGTTTTGCTTCAGCCACGACATAGCCATGCAATTTTCGTTCCGTCCCGTGAGCTGTATTGATGTGGCTTCCTGGACAGAATTCTTATCGGCTATTGAGGAGCCCTTTCATCTCTTGATCTATTCGGGTTATTACTCCTTCATGAGCTTCTCGACTCATGTGCCCACCTTGGATTTCATCCCTATTTCTGGCTTGAGGGGCGTGACGACTTATCATCCCTTGGCAGTTATGGGGCAGTTTGATCAGATACAGGATTTTCACCCTTTCACGGGCGCAGCCGACTACCGATTCCTCATATCACCCCAGACAGAGAGAGATCTACTGCGGGTATAGGATCTTTGGTCTCGCAGGATCTTTGCCGAGTCTAGTGAGAGTTGCCCCATTCAGACATCTGCTTATGTGCAAGGGTTGCACGGAGACTCTGATATGGTTGGTTTGAGTCAGACTAGAGTATTTGATGACTCTCGAGTGATTTTCACAGATGATACCACCCCAGAGGTATTTATTCCTCCTGAGTCTACAGAGATGATGTCCAGATATGATTTTGAAGGCTTCTCCACTCCCGCCCATATTCCTTATTCCATCTCAGCCGATTCTGCCCCTAGTCGGGTTACTGAGGATAGCCGGATCCGACTGGCCTTGATTACTACTGAGGCTGAGAGGGACCCTGCTCTTGTTGAGAGAGACGCTGCTATTCTGGCCAGAGATGCTGCCCTCACTGACAGAGACGCCATTATATTGCAGACTAGGGCAGTTATAGATGCTCACTTTGAGACTGTTAGCCGAGCCACTGCTTTATTGGATCGCATCGACATGATGGGCCAGCAGATTGCAGGGGACGCCGATGCTTCAGATCTATCCACCACCTTATCCATCCTGCTTCAGTTAATTTCAGATTTTTAGATCATTTTATTTCCTGCATAGACTATGTCAGTTTCATCGGTTATCGAAAGATAAATCTTGTAACAAAATAACTTATATATATAGACATGCATTTAAATTTAGTCATTTTCCCTTTTTTGTCGTATCGTTGCCTTTCATTGGATCCTCATTTTATCCAGCTAACCACGATTTTGATATTTCGCCTTCTTTTTCTTCTCAAGTCTTGATGGAGATTTGACAGATATTGCCGTACACCCTGTTGATTTCATCGGACTGAGTCTTAGATTTTGGCTAACTATTTGGTTGGGTTAGGGTTATGTCATTTGAGATGAAGCTGATTAGGTGGCTGGTTTCGGGAAGGTTTCGAGGGTATAGGAAGGTTTTTCTGGCTGTTGGGAATCTGTTTTGGTTAGAGAAAGTATTATTTTGTAAAGAAATGGATCATGCCCTGATGGCTGCTTACGTACTCCCACAAGTCGGGATATCAGGTCCTACGTAGTTCGTTCTTCAAAGAAAGAGGAGAAAATGATGATTTTTTTTAAGCGTATAACCGCTTCACCGAGTCAGAATTGATGGGCTGTGGAAACACCTCACCGTCCATCTCTTGTAATATGAGGGCTCCTCCGGACATCACTTTTTTAATCACAAAAGGTCCTTCCCAGCTCGGGGCAAACTTCCCTTTGGCTTCGTCTTGACAAGGCATGACTCTCTTTAGCACTAGGTCATTTTCCTTGAACTTCCGAGGTCTTATCTTTTTGTCGTACGATCGAGAGATTCTTTGCTGATATAACTGACCGTGCAAAACAACAACCACCCTCCTTTCATCAATTAGGGTCAATTGGTCGTACCGACTTTGCATCCAATCCTCCTCGTTTATCTGAGCATTAATCAAGATTCTGAGGGACGCCATCTCAACCTCAACTGGCAGAACAACCTCTATTCCGTATACCAAAGCGTAAGGGGTTGCCCCTGTAGAAGTACGCACCGACGTTCTGTACGCCAGCAGGGTGAGAGGTAGCAGATCCGGCCATCCTCGATGATTGGCAGACATTCTCGCCATGATCTTCTTGATATTCTTATTTGCAGCCTCCACTGCCCCATTCATCTTAGGACGGTAAATGACAGAATGGAGGTGTTTGATCTTAAACTGGTCACATAATTCCTTCATGAGGGCATTGTTCAAATTCTTGGCATTGTCGGAGACTAAGACCTCAGGTTGCCCGTATCGGCAAATGACATTATTCCTGATGAAACGGACGATGATCTCCTGAGTTACTTTGGGGAAAGAAGCTGCTTCTACCCATTTAGTGAAGTAATCGATCATGGCGAAGATAAATTGGTGTCCGTTGCTTGCTTTGGGCTCTACTGGTCCGATTACATCCATACCCCACATTGAGAATGGCCAAGGGGAGGTCATACAATGCAGTTCATTGGGAGGCGCATGGATTACATTGCCGTGTGCCTGGCATTGGTAACATCGTTTGACATGATCATCGCAGTCGGCTTTCAGTGTTAACCAGTAATGCCCCGTTCTCAAGATCTTTTTGGCCAGCATCGGTCCACTCATGTGTGGCCCACACACTCCACCATGTATTTCGTCCATAATCTTTGGGCCTGCGTTTCATTTACACATCGCAACAATCCCAAACCGGCATCCCTCTTGTATAGTGAATCCCCGCTCAGATAAAACCTCATTGCCATCTTTTGGATTCTCAACCTCTCAGCTCGGCTTGCTTGGTCGGGAATGGATGTATCCCTCAGATACTCCCTTATGTTGTGATACCAAGGCTGCTTTGGCAGAACCACCTCCTCCGATAATACTGCCACATGCTCCTCGTATGCCGGGGCATTCTGTACCGCTATTTTAGTCTGTGGAACGTCCCTGCTTTTGATTATGTGGATTAAGGAAGCCAGAGTTGCCAATGCATTGGCAAAATCATTCTGTCCCCGGGGGATATGTCGGAAAGCGATATCTTCAAACTCTCGCATCAATTGGATAACACATCGGTGGTATGGAAGTAACCGGAGCTCCTTAGTGCTATACACCCCGATCATCTGTCTGATTACCAGCTTTGAATCCCCGAACACCGCTAGTCTCTTCACTCCCATATCGCGGGCAAACGGAGTCCCAATATACATCCCTCATACTCAATTGTGTTATTCGAATTACTGAACTGCAATTTAGTGGCCACGGGGTATTGCTCTCCAGTGATAGAGACCAGGACTGCTCCGGCTCCTGCCCCTTCAGCATTCATGGAACCATCAAAATACAACTTCCAGAACTGCCCCTCATCATCACATATCGTGTGTAAGACCCAAAATACATCTTCGCCCGGCAAAGGAGTTTCTAAAGGCTCCATCCCCCTGCTGGCATTTCTGACAACTGATCTGCAATTCCCTGCCCTTTCATGGCTTTCTGAGTTATGTATACGATGTCAAACTGCTGTAAGATTAACTGCCACCTTGACAATCGACAGTTCAGCATGGGCCTTTCAAAGATATACTTCAGGGGATCCATTCTCGATATCAGGTACGTAGTGTGCCCATGGAGATAGTGCTCTAATCTCACTGTAGCCCACGCCAAAGCACAACAGGTCCTTTCGATGGGGGTGTAATTTTGTTCACATCGGCTAAATCTCTTGCTGAGGTAATAGATGGCCTGCTCTTTGCCTGATTCATTCTTCTATCCCAGCATACATCCCATCGCAATGGCATTGACCGATATATACATAAACAGAGGGATCCCATCCTTCGGGGGTACCAGCACCGGTGCTTCTGTCAGCTGCTTCTTAATGGTCTGAAAGGCTTTCTGGCATTGCTTATTCCACTCTTGGGAGACATCTTTCCTTAACAGTTTAAAAATCGGCTTGCATGTAGTTGTCAAGTGGGATATGAAGCGGCTGGTGAAGTTTATTCTTCCCAGAAATCCTCTTATCTCCTTTTCTGTGCGAGGTGCCGGCATATCCACAATGGCCTTAATCTTCGCCGGATCCAACTCAATGCCCCGATTACTAACCAGGAATCCCAAGAGCTTGCCCGACTGCACTCCGAAAGCACACTTTGCCGGATTGAGCTTCAAATTATATTTTCTGAGCCGATCGAATAACTTTTTGAGATGGGTTATATGATCAGATTCTACCCTCGATTTCACGTTAATGTCATCCACGTAGACCTCTATCTCCTTGTGCATCATATCGTGGAACAGGGCCATCATGGCTCTCTGATAAGTAGCCCCCGCATTTGTGAGACCGAAGGCCAATCGTCTGTAACAGAAGGTGCCCCAAGGGGTGATGAAAGCGGTCTTTTCCCGGTCTTCCTCTGCCACCATTATCTGATGATACCCCGCAAAGCAATCAACAAAAGAGTACACCTCGTATTGGGCTGTGTTATCCACCAAGATGTGTATAAAAGGCACTGGGAAGTTGTCCTTGAGACTTGCCTTGTTCAGATCTCTATAGTCGACACATACCCTCACCTTCCCTCCAGGCTTAGCCACTGGAACTATATTGGACAGCCATTCCGAGTAAGTGGACACCATAATGATTCCAGCCTTGAACTGTTTGACGATTTCTTCCTTCACCTTCAAGCTCCACTTCGGTTTTAGCTTTCTTAGTTTTTGCTTGACAGGTTTGAAACCCTCCTTGATGGGCAACCGGTGTACCACAATGTCGGTGGACAATCCGATCATGTCCTCATGAGACCAGGCAAAAACATCCTCATACTGGCTTAACAACTTGATTATTTCTGTTTTCTGGCTAAGGGTCAGATCTGTCCCTATCTTGAGCTCTTTGGGTTTGTCAGGGGTTCTGATATTTATGGTGATGGTTTGGTCTAAGTTGGGTTTGGGTTTGTCTTCGACCCATCCTTTGATCTCGTCAAGCGTGTCGTCATTATCTGTCTCATCCTGCTCAATGCCCATTAAATCGAAATCCAGCTCAATATCAAAATCATAGTCATCTTTCAAATTCGAAAAATCATTTGTTAGGCAAGAAATACTCAAATTGGTACACCTGACATGAAACAAAAATATTTGTCATATATATAAGTCATTTTCCCACAATGATCATCTTTAAAATAACATGACAAAATAACATAACCATGCAAAATTCAAAATAAGGGACAAAAACTGGTATCTATTCATCCCCCACCATCCGGGGTCTACCATCTTGACGCCATATTTTACCCTTGTTTGGATATTACTGGCTCCATTGTCCAGTTGTCGGTGGTTAGATCGGTCAGAATGCGACAGATGAAAGGCGGCTTCGCATCAGAAACTTCCTCGATGACTACAGCCACATCGCATTGGTCCTTCTTCATAACCTCTTCAGGAATAGTCAGCCCCGCCCAATTGATGACAGACACACTCTGTTGGGCTCCTGATGGCGTGACAACATCCTTCCATTTTCCACTGCTTATTGACTGTCCAGGGATATAACACTTGGTTTTAAACTGTTGCATGACCTCCTGCAGGAAACTCTCCTTTTTGGCCGACTCATCATTCGTGGGGGTCAATTTTTCACCTCCTGTCTCAGACATAGGCTTGCCAGTACCTTGTTCATTGTTGACTTTCGGCATCAGACTTTCGACCAGTCGAGTTGGGGTCCCCCCTTGAGAGTGTTTCTGTTCTACGCCTCCATAATACCCCAACCCTGCCTTGCCTATCTGATTGGGTAGTTGAATAGGCTCAGTAATTCCTTGACTGTTCTTTCCCAACTCTCGCCCAGGTCGAAACTTCATCTTCATCATTTCTCTAGCAACAAAGTAAGTTCAGGAGAGACCTTAGGTTTTACGGCTGGAGCCCCCAGACATCTGTAGTAGGGAGTATTGATTTCCAGCGCCTAAAAACTGGCGGGTACCACCGATTCGTCCAAATTAATCACCGGCAGGCCATTCCTGGAAGGAGAAGGGCCATTACGCTCTGCAGAGACCGTCACCAGATTCCCGTTGATGATAAACTTAATTTGCTGGTGTAGCGTAGAGGGAACTGCCCCGACCATGTGTATCCACGGCCTTCCCAATAACATGTTATAACTTGCCGCGATATCCAGGACTTGGAATGAAATATTCAAAGTACAAGGCCCTATCTCCACAGGCAATTCTATCTCCCCTATCGTATCCTTCCGAGATCTGTCAAAGGCTCGTACCACCACATAACTGGCCCGCAGGCGCTTAGGATTGACGTTCATTTTTTTCAATGTACTGAATGGACAGATATTCAATGCTGATCCCCCATCAATTAGCACCCCATTCATCACATATCCTGATGAGACTACCGCAATATGCAGCGGTTTCCGATGCCCCCTTCCCTCTTTGGGGATATCATCATCTGTGAATGATATTACATTATTTTCTAACAGATGGTCCACTAGATGGCCGAAACCTTCTTTGCTAATCACCTTGGGAATGTGTGCCTCTTCCAGGACTTTGGCCCGAATTCTGCAGTGATCGTCAGATGATAATACCAAATCCATGATTGATGTCAGAGTCGATTCCTCGCTCAATACCTTGACCCCCCTTGCTTCTGGATGATTCATCTTCCTTAAGAATTCCATAGCTTTCTCCTCGGATATCTTTTCGTTCTTCTTCCCTTTGCTCTCAAGGGCTCGTCCTGGAAGATATAAATGATTCCCCTTTAATGTTACAGAAGCACAACTGGCCGCCTCCTCTGATACTCTTCCGTAATTCCACGGTAATGTTTTCAGACTACTAATGGGGATTTGTGGTCTTGCTGCAACGGTGAGAAGTTTCGGAGCCGTTAACCTGATAGGCGCCTCTGTGATACCCCTGCTCAGACCCGCCAACCTAATCGGTGTCCCTCGTATATTCTCCTGATCACTTGTCATGCCAATCATCTCATCGATTCTCTTTATATAATTCAGCCTTGGTGGTCCTCCGGCTTCGCTGGCTTCCACCACATTGACCCCTTCCCCATCATGCTTAGGCAGGGGATTGACTTTAACATTTGGGACTCTGGCTGTTCCACCACGATCTCTCCGCTATCGATCATGTTCTAAATCTTGTGCTTCAGTGCCCAGCATTCCTGAGTATCATGACCAGGGGAACCCGAATGGTACGCACACTTCTTACTCGGGTCAAATCTTCTCCCTTTCGGGTCAATTCGGGGTGCCAAATCGACTATCTTTCTCTGTGCTATTAATACTGCCAAAATTTGTTCAAGAGGATCCCCAAGCGGGGTGAATACCCGATCTCTAGTGGTCTCAAATCTTCTTCGTCCGTCCATCCTTTGATTATCGAAATTAGGTTGTCGGGGTGACACAATTCTCTGTATTTACACTGGAGGGCTATTCTCCACTTTCCTAGATGATCCCTGCAGGATGAGGGAAACATCTTCCTCCTTTCTCTTTTGGGTCCTGTGGGTAGCACTGCCATAGTTTCCACTCTGGATTTGCTCCGCAACTGTTTCTAGAGCTGTGAAGTCCCGGATCTTGCCAGACTTTAACCCCATGTCAACCATTTCTCCATGCTTTATCATTTCGGCAAAAGGTCTTCCAATCCCCGCTATCACTCGCTCATAATAGGGCGCCTCCTGAATATCCACAAAGGTCATTACCATCTCCGCCTCGCTCATTGGGGGATTCACCTGTGCAGCCATACCCCTCCACCGCTGTGCATAGTCCCTAAAAGATTCTTTTAGTTGTTTCTTGACCTTTGTCATCTGATATCTGTCAGGGGCCATCTGTGCCTAGAAGCTGTATTGTGTCAAGAAAGTATGGGCCAACTCCTCCCAGTTGTGGATCCGAGCATTATCAAGGCGGGCATACCAAGTTCTTGCTTCTCCCGTTAGGCTCTTTTGGAATAACTGCATCCTTAGTCCTTCGTCCTCTGCATAAGACCCAAGTTCCCCAATGTATATCTTCAGGTGTGTATAAGGGTCTCCCTTCCCATTATATTTCTCAAATTCGGGGTCTTGAACTTCTCCGGATACCTGGTTTCTGGAAAGACACACAGATCTGAATAATTTACCCTGCCCAGGGAACCTATGCCTTTCAAAGACTAGATAGTCTCCTCCATCTGCTTCATTTTCTTTCGAAGATCATCAGTGTCTCCCTCCTCTGGAATAGTTATTACTGTCCTATTAGGTGTAGGAATGGCTTTGGGGATGATTGGCTCGCCCTTAGTCTAGGGTTGATCATCCTTAGGCGGATCCTTGTTTGGCGGATCTTGTCTCAGTAACAACTGCTCTTTCAGCATCGTGGCCATTTCCAACATCTGTTTTTTAAAATCATCGAATTCCTCCCGAGATATGGAACCAGGATTAGGAGGTGGAAGATCAACCATTTCAGATGTAGAATCCCGGGCCTTCTTAGATCGCAAACGCGTTTGAGGAGCAATCCTACAGGAGAAAACGGTTTGAAGTTTAATCTTGGGAAATGAAAGATGTGGATGCATGCTAAAGTTGTAACTTTTGTGTTTTTGGGGTTTTTAATCTTTCCCTGCAAAACAAAATGTTAGCAGTCCCTTATTGCAATAATAAATGCTAGACACGAATTATTATGCTTTACCAGCTATTCCCTGCAAAACATAGAGGTTAGTACTTTCTTTTGACAAAAAGGGGAGGTATATATAAAAATATTGAATGGGACTATGACATTTATACGCGTAAACGTAAAAGGGCATGAGGAGACTTTCCCTGTGTTGGGTTAATCTGAGGTTGACCTACCCTAAGGTTACCCTCGTGACTTTTCGGGATGAAGGTCCCCAAATCTTCGCAATCTACTCGTCTGAATCCTTTCGATTGGAGCGGATCTGGGTGGTGCATTTCCTGAGCCATCTCCGGGGAGCAGCCCTTTCGAGTCCAGTAATAAGCAACCGACAGGTTTGCCTCAAGAGGAGGTACACTCTCAACATGCATTCACATTCATCGTCCTCACCGTATGCAAATGATTACTTTAAAGTAAAGCAATTCCATTCAATCATTCATTCATTGGACAAAAACACACATTCACACAACAACAAGTAAAACAGGTCAAAATATCGCACGTACATACACATTCATAAATTTTTAAAGGATAAGACATCATCAAGATTTGAACGCGGCTTAAGCCCTCTAATGTCCCCAGCAGAGTCGCCAGCTGTCGACGCCGGGAAAATCGCTTCTATGCTAATTATTACCCTTTCCAATTTTACCCTTTTTATTAGATGATTTTTTGGAAAAGGTCGGCACAAATGTAGACGGGGTTTTGAAAAATCGTTTTTTATGATGAGCCAATTGACCAGAGTCGCAAGTTGGTATATTTGAAATGGATGTACCAACTCATCCGAGCTTCGTTTTCGTAAATCACTGGCTCATATGTGACTCCAAATTAATTGGCCTGCAAACCGAGATTCATAGAGTTCGGAGGCTTGCTTAAGCGAGGGGAAGGTGTTAGGCACCTCCCGACTTCCGTGAAATACAGTTACCACAATCTTGATGCTTTTCCTATCCTTTAATTCTTAAAATGTGTGTGTGCGCGCGTGTGTGCCTATGTGAATGTTGTGGTGAGTTTGCATGAAAAAACCATTTGGTTTTTTTATGAAAAGTCGTGTTTTAATTTGAGAATGCTTTAGAATATCTTTCGGCCTATACGAGAAAGCTTTATTATTTTATTTATTTTGTGAGAAAGGTTTAATTTTAATTGTCAAAAGCTGTGAGATTTTCATTAGGAGTCGTTTTCACAAAACAAGAGTTTTTTAAACCTTCGTCAAAATAGGAATCGAGACCTATACGTTGCTTTCGTAAATAAAATAACAGGCAACTTCTAGGATCTCTTTAACCCTATGCACAAAGATTTAATAAAACATTATTTATTTTTATAAAACCATTTTTGTGATGTTTGAAAACGATTTTTTCTTTAGCCTTCTCGTTTAAATAGGAATCGACATTCATTAGCATTTCTAATTTTAAGACTCGTGGTGCTAATAACCTAATTTGATTGATTTTATGGAAATCTTCATCGTTTAGCTTTGAAATCAGTTTTTGTGTCGTAAATCAAATCAAGTATTAAAACGCGTGGGGGCTATTCATGGGCATGTGAGCCATCAAAATAACCCCAAACGCCCATAATCACATATTACACTATTACGGGGCCTTAAACCCGATTTTCAACTTGATATCGTTTTAAGGCCCGACAATTACATATTTACAATAAAGGGTACTACATACATACACCCAAAAATGTCCATCATCGGATTTGGACCACGGGGTTGCGCTCCTAGGCTCACATCCAAAATTGCTACACACCCACAAAATGGATACTACAAAAATAAACAACACCGGGTTGCCTAACACACCACAATATCCTAAAATAGCAATCTAAATACACTACGCATAATACATTACCATGACGAGCTAAAAATCATCAAATGGATATCATCGGGCCATTAGGAAGAATTTCGTTCCGTTGGAACCCTCACTAATAGTCCTTAATCCATAGATCCTCAATAATATACAAGAAAAACTACATTTAATATAACCCGAATGACAAAAAGTTTAACAAAATGATAAGACAAAAATGTCATAAAAAAGGGCTTTTCACCTTGCAAATGACATCACTATGCGTATAAACTCGTATATTAAATAGAGTAGAAAGTGTACGTGATACAATCTAACAAAAGGGGTATAAATCCTCACTTTTTCTCTCTTTTCTCTCCTGTCCTGCCGCTGCTTGCTGCTACTTTCTTTCTTCTTTTTTTTCAAACTCCTCTCCCTTGGATGTAAAATGAAGAACTGCATTGATAAAGGCTGCCAGAGGCAGCCGCAGATTGATCCGCGGCTTGGCCGCAGATTGATCTGCGGCTAGCCTCGATTCCCCCGCGCCGCGCTCGGTTCCCCCGCGCCGTGCTCGAGTGCCATGTCGGCAGTCGTCCCATCATTGGCCGCGGATTGATCTGCGGCTGGCTGAGCTGATTTTCTCGATTTTTGTACTGCACCTCGATTCTCGTGTCGTACTGTTGGTTTTTACTGAAAGGCTTGTATTATGCAGTCCGGGAACCGCTGGGAAACGTGTCATGTCATTCAGGAATGCTCATTTCGAATGGCTGCGACATGACACAGGATTTATATTTGGAGCTTGGTTTCCAAGGGGCGCTGCCCCCCGACCCCCCACCAGCTCACCGGCGAGCAGGTAAGCATAGTGGCAATTAGTCGCTTCCTGATATCCGCTCGTTGTCGTGTCGGCTTTGATCGCAAGTCGTTGTGGTGGCTTTGAGTGTTCGTACTTATGTCCACCTTTCGTTCTCGAAGGCTGGGTTAATTGACGATTTTGCCCTCCTGTCAGGGTTAGTATACGAAGCGCAAAATTTGGGTGTCTACACTTCTCATATTAAATAACAGTTTTTTATCTAACTAGTTTTGCTAAAATAGACATTTTGAGGTGTATTGAGGTGATGATTAATGGCCAGAAAATTGGTTGGTGTTAATGTTGGTATTTTGCTGATCAAAATTCTGTTTTAAGTGAGTTTTGGAATAGTATATAGGTAAAGATTTAATTTCCTGACCATGGAATGTATTAAATTTCGAGTCTTGAAAGAAAAAAATAAAAAGATTGCATTTTTTTTAATGAAATGCTATATAACTTGCAGAATGTCACGTGTGTTGTTAGGCCTGTATGATTGTGCTGTGTGTAGTTGAAAGTTGTATTTAGGGTAAGATTGAATGCATATTATAATGCACTGGAAATACCTAGATGTCGGATACTTTAGTGAAATTGTGAAAGACTTCTGCTGAGGTTGTTACTTCTACACAGTTAAGCTTTTGTTGACTGGCTAACAACATAAATAGGGTAAATTTCTATTATAAAAAAAATAGTAAATGTTAACGCCAAGATTTCGCCGCGCGTCCAATCACAAAAATACGCGCCAAATCCTGCATAAGAACGAAACCACATTTAGAGAGCTGACGGCTTTCGCCGCTGGGGGATACCTCCGGTGTGAGAATAAGTACATGCCGTTCAAGGTGTTAACAATGGAGGTTTAACAATTTAGTGAGCAAAAAGTCATTACCTGTAAATTTAAGATTTAGCCTTGTATTTATAGATGATCACACCACCTTCATCGCCCTATTCCCCAACTATAATAGGAGTCCTAATCATGGTAATTACCTATGATTGGATAGAACACAATCTTCTTAAAGAAAGGAAGTCGGATATAATCCTGACACTTTTCTTAGGAGTAGAAAATTAAATACAACTAGAACTCTTTAATAATCTCCCACCACCTAAACAGATCCCTACATGGGGACATCCTTCTACGTGGACTATGGCCCACTATATCCATCGGGCCCAAGTGGACACATCCCAACATTGCCCCCAGTCTTACATTACAATGGAACATTTAATGAAAGAATTCAATCATTAAAAGCCCAATAATTTAAACCTGAAAACCTAAGGCCCAAGTCTTCGGTGAACCAACCAACACATACCACCAGGCCCCACCACTATCACATAACCCATTTATTATGCCGTTTTTGGGAAACCGCACGGAACCCAAAAGTCAAATAACTTAAAAACCCCCTTTTCCCAAAATCAACTACCATAACCCCAAATCTTCCCTTACCGAACAAAACCTCACCGACATCCGCCAACAATACCTTATCCCACTCACACATGAACTCCGGGTCCCGAACTTGGATGAAAGGATGTATCAACGACCTGACGATTGGATCGCCGTCTCCCTATACGCCCTGAAGTACGGGATCCGATTCCCACTTCACACATTCATCCTTACTTTTCTTAGCTTCGTCGGGGTCGGATTCGCCCAATTGGTCCTGAACTCCTTCATTCACCTGATTTGCTTTATTGCCTTCTGCCAAGAATGCGGTGTGGACCCCTCCATGGACTTCTTCTTCACCCTGTTCACCCTAGGCCGATCCAGAGAGGTAGGGTTCCGTCAAATCAATAAGCAACCAAACAAAGCAGCTCAAAAATGCTCCTTGATGAAGACTCCCACCAGCAACAAAGGCTGGCACTCCTACTGGTTCTACATCAAAGGACCTGAAACTCTCAAAATCCCCGATTGGGCCGAAGCCTCCAGAGCCAACGTCATCTTGGACAAGCTCTCCCGAAGCCGAGCCGAAGAGTTAATCCAGCTCATAGCCAAAATGCCCGAAGAAGAGTGGAGCATGGACCTCTTGATCGATCATAGTTGGCTATACAACTATAAACGTAAGTCAAATCCAATTCATTAACTCAATATATTAGATTGTTAGAATCCCTTTCTAACCCTCCACTGTTTGCAAGTTCTCTTATCAAGCCGAAAATAACCAAAGATATTGGCCAAACATCATCCCCAACAAAGTATCCCAAAGACATTCCCGAGCCGACCCAAGAGGCGACACCTCACCCCAAACAACCATCCGAAACCCCTCTGGTAAACCCGATCACCACTATACCTCCAACTCAATCTTCGGCACCCGATGCCAACCTTCCATCCCTCATCCCCACACCTGGATTTACCGAAAAAAGCCCACTCGAAATGACGCCAGCTGAAAAAGACACCCTCTTCAAAAAGAAACGTAGGCTAGTCAAGGCTCACACCAAAAAACCACCCCAACACCTGATCCCTAATCCTACCTAATCCACCAAACTTAACATCATCCAACCTGATGTAGCCAAACCTCCAGAACCCGTGGACCCCAAAACCCCTTTACAGAAGAGAAAGGAGCGGGCCGAATCATCTTCCGCCCCTTCTCCCAAAAAGCCTCATACCGAACTACTCCCCGATCCCTAATAACAACAACAATCAACCAACAACTCCTTAACCGAATCGCCCTCCCTCACAATCGAAGTACGAGAAATTCGGGAACTTCGAGCCACAATGTCTTTGTGGCCCGAAGACCCCAAAGATTACCCTATGGAACTCTTTCAATACTTCAATCTTCCCAAGGACGACGACAGATTCGACGATATAACAACTGAAGAGCTGATCTACGCTAACTCCATACACATAGGTGGAGTAAGTAGAACTGCCCCCAGACACTTTCCATTTTCTACACACACCGTATACCAAATTAATCAATTAAATTGCAGTCCAATGCCGTCATTGCCCGAACCCATCGTCATCTGGAAAAGATGAAGAACTTAGAGGAAGAATTGAAGGCCAAAATCGCCGAACTTCAACGACGAATATAAGTCATAAAGTCAGGTCTCGAAAAAGAACAAAACCTCCACGCCAACACCACCTACCGCTGCGAAGAGCTGGAAAAAGAACTGAAGAAAATAACGTGGCAACTTTCTAAAGTAGCCGAAAAAAGAGACCAACTTTTGGCAGAACGAACCGAAGATAAAAATAGAATAGACGTGATGGAGAAATCTATCACAAGCCTTCAAAATCGGGTTCAGACTGTTCATTCTCAACTAGCTGAACTGCTGAGGGAACACAACGATTTAAAAGCTCAAGGACTGCCATTAACCGAAGACACCAAACAGAAGCTGATCTCCGAATATCGCCGATCCCCCGAGCTGACCGAAGAGGTCTTGAAGTAGTACGACGATGGATATTTGAACACCCAATAAAAAGACAAGGCCAAAATGCTTGCTGCTGGATTAGATCCTTCCATCCTAGACTCTTCAGATGATGAACCCGACACCGAGAATAACCCTCCACCTCAGCAATAAACATTATAATTTTTGCTTTACATTTTTGTAACAACCTTTCTTATGTACAAATCCCAAGTGAAATGAAAAATCTTTTTTGCCAGAACAAACTACTTTTTATTAATAAATAATTGGAATTACATAAGAATGAACTGAAGAACTGCATAACTTATTGGTAATAACGCCTAAGTCTCCCAGCATGCCATGTATTCTTTATTACTAAACCATCCATTGCTCGAAGCCGGTAGGTCCCTCTGGCTTCGGCACTTCCACGACTTCATAAGGACCCTCCCAGTTTGGCATACGCTTACCTAAATTCTGGGGGGTAGATGCTTCAGCCTCCCGAAGTACAAGATCACTAACTTTAAACCTCCATACTTTCACCCCTTTATTGTAATGTCTGACTGTTTTTTGCTGATAAACCGCTAGTCTTACCAAAGCCGACTCCCGAACCTCATCTAATAAATCAAGGTCAAGTCGAAGGAGACCCGATCTCAACTGGAACAAGAGCATCAGTACCATAAGCTAATCTAAATGGCGAATCGCCAGTTGTGGTCCTAGGATGATAAACTCCACGACACGCTTACGTGAGGTGGTCGTCGCCCGGATCGTTTCTAGTAAGCAAATTTTATAGAACTCTTTCGACACCTTAACCCAATGTCTATAACGAGACGAGAACCTTGGTACAATCGATCGAGTAATGAGATATGCGATGGATGAACACCAACGACACCTAAACCCCTCGCTTATATATAAGCGGTAATCTCGGTACAATCGAAGGGGTAGAATAATGCCACACACAACTATGGATTGTTGTATGATAAGTTAGCTTCGAATCTCAAAGAAAAAACTAATAAAAACTACTTAGAAATTCTTCAAAGAACCAAAAGTAGAGAATAACTCTCAAGTATGAATAAACTCAGAATATTATTATTGATCATCCAATTACAATAACCATGTAACCTATTTATACTAGTAGAAATAAACCCTAATTATAAAAGGAATTTAAATACTAGTAAATAACTAATTAGAAAGTAATTTCCATCTAACAAACATCCTAGTCAACTTAGAATTATGATAAATATGATAAATCCCTAAAAACAAGGAAAGAAATATGATAAAATCTTCAAAAATACGTTCCTCGAATTTCGTGCCACGTGACCGGCGCGGGGCGCGCTAGCAAAACAAAGGCGCTGGCGCGGGGTGCGCTAGGTATGCAGCAGCTCAGCCAGGCATGGCGCGGGGCGCGACAGAGGAACAACCATTCTGCAGGTCCGGCGCAGGGCGCGCCGTGTCTAGGCCAATTCTGGCGCGAGGCACGCCGGGTGAACTTCTTGGGCTAACTCTTCCTTCTTGGCTTGGCATAACCACTTGTATCATGTTCAAAAACTTGGACTCCAATTCTAATGTCTTGAAACTCGCTCCTTTATCATTCCAAGCTTCTTGAATAAACCCGTTAAGTCCCTCCTTAAAGCGTTTAGCCCGAGCTCTCGTCACAGGTCCAACTGGAACTTGCACCGGATTCGCTCCATAGCTCTCACCCTTGTCCAAGCTAGGCATGTCCTCATCATTCCTCTTCTCTTGGAAAGGATTTGTCCTCAAATCATCACCTACATCAAACGGACTTAGATCAGTAACGTTAAATGTGGCACTAACATTAATAATCACCAGGCATATCCAATTTGTAGGCATTGTCATTGATGCGTTCAAGCACTTAGAATGGACCATCTCCCCTCGAAAGCAATATCAATCGTCTTTGAGCCAGAAACCTTTCCTTCCTCATATGCAACCAAACCCACTCTCCCGGTTCAAAGATCACTTGATGTCGGCCCTTGTTGGCTTGTTTAACATATTGCTCTGTCCTCCTCTCGATGTTAAGCCTTGCCCTTTCATGTATCTACTTAACAAATTCAGCCTTCTTCTTTCCATCCATGTTAGTCAATTCAGAAATAGGTAATGGCAATAAATCCAACGGTGTCAAAGGATTAAAACCATAAACAATTTCAAATGGTGAAAATTATGTAGCAGAATGAACAGACCTATTATGTGCAAACTCAACATGCGGTAGACACTCTTCCCAAATTTTAATATTCTTTTTGATAATAGCCCTTAACAATGTAGATAAAGTTCTATTAACTACTTCTGTTTGACCATCAGTTTGTGGGTGACAAGTAGTGAAAAATAACAATTTAGTACCTAACTTACACCACAAGGTCTTCCAAAAATAACTCAAGAACTTAGTATCTCTATCATAAACAATTGTTCAAGGCATACCATACCATCTAACAATTTCCCTAAAGAACAAATCAGCTACATGAGAAGCGTCATCAGTTTTGTGGCATGGAATAAAATGTGCCATTTTCGAAAACCTACCCACGATCACAAATATCGAATCATGACCACGCTTAGACCTAAGTAAACCCAACACAAAATCCATAGATATATCAACCTAAGGTTCATTAGGAATAGGCAATAGTGTATACAATCCATGAGGTTGAACATGAGACTTAGATTGTTTACATATAATGCATTTGTCACAGATTCTTTCCACGTCTCGTTTCATACGAGGCCAAAAAAATGTTCTTTCAAAACAGATAAAGTCTTTTCAACACCAAAATGACCCATTAGACCTCCCCCATGTGACTCCCTAAGCAACAACTCTCGTAACGAACATGAGGGTATGCGCAACTTATTTTCCCGAAATAGAAAACCATCAACTTTAAAGTATTTACCTACAACACTCTTTTCACAAGATTTAAACTCTTCACAAAAAGCAAGGTCATTAATATACAACTCTTTAATTCGTTCAAAACCAAGCAATTTTGTATAAAGAGTATTTAATAACACGTACCTTCTCGAAAGAGCATCAACAACAACATTCTCCTTACTTTGCTTATAACGGATGACGTATGAAAATGTCTCAATGAACTCCATCCACCTTGCGTGTCTTTTGTTCAACTTATGCTGTCCCTTCAAGTATTTCAGCGATTCATGATCCGTGTGAATCACGAACTCTTTAGGCCAAAGGTAGTGTTGCCACGTCTCCAATGCTCGAACCAATGCATACAACTCCTTATCATATGTCGGATAGTTCAAAGCGGCTCCACTCAATTTCTCGCTGAAATATGCTACTGGCTTTCCTTCTTACATCAGCACCGCTCCAATCCCTAAACTTGAAGCATCACACTCAATTTCAAAAGTTTTAGCAAAGTTAGGCAAAACAAGCAAAGGCGCAGTAGTCAATTTATCTTTAATTAAATTAAATGCTTTTTCCTATTCATAACCCCACTTAAAGCCCACACTTTTCTTGATAACCTCAGTTAATGGTGCTGTGATTTCGCTGAAGTTCCTTACAAACTGCTGGTAGAAACTTGCGAGTCCAAGAAAGCTACGAACTTGACTTACATTTGCAGGGCTCGGCCAATCTCGGATAGCACGTATTTTCTCCTCATCAACCTGTACTCCCTGTGAACTAACAACAAATCCAAGGAAGACAATTTTATCCGAACAAAAAGTGCATTTATCCATGTTAGCATACAATTTTTCTTTTTGAAGAACATCTAAAACATATTTCAAATGTAATGCATGCTCTCCCAAGCTCTTACTATAGATCAATATATCATCAAAATAAACCACAACAAATTTCCCTATGAATGACCGCAAAACATGATTCATTAATCGCATGAAAGTACTTGGTGCATTAGTTAAACCAAAAGGCAATACTAACCACTCATATAAACCATATTTTGTTTTAAATGCAGTCTTCCATTCATCTCCCTCGTTCATTCTAATTTGATGATATCCACTCTTCAAGTCAATTTTTGAAAACACGATAGACCCATGCAATTCCTCTAACATATCATCTAAACGCGGAATGGGATGTCGATACTTTACCGTAATATTGTTTACCGCTCGACAACTGATACACATACGCCACTTCCCATCCTTCTTAGGCACTAAGATCACTGGAACTGCACATGGACTCATGCTTTCTCTCATGAACCCCTTCTCCATTAATTCTCCAACTTGCCTCTGCAACTCCTTTTTCTCCTCGGGATTGCTCCGATAGGACGATTTGGAATGGAAGCACCGGGCACGAAATCAATCTGATGTTCAATTCCTCGAATCGGCGGTAGTCCTTGTGGAAGCTCCTCGAGGAATACATCCTTATATTCCTGCAAAATAGAAGAAACAACACTAGGCAACAAAGAAACATTAGCGTTAGAATTCAAAAGTGCCTTCTTATACCGAAGTATAATCATTGGCTTTTTAGAATCCAAAACTCTCCTCACATCACTTTTTTTGCATAAATGTTTGTTTTCCTCTCTTCATTTTTCTTTTTCTCTCTTTCTTTTTCTCTCTTATTTTTTTCCTCATTTTCTTTTTTTCCACTTTCTTTTCTTTGTACATGATCTTTTTGCAAGTATAATTGATCCTCATGCACTTGCTTTGGTGACATAGGACATAACGTAACCTTTCGCTGATTATGAACGAAAGAATACTCATTTGTGAAACCATCATGCTTCACCCGCCGATCAAACTGCCATGGGCGACCAAGCAATAAATGACCCGCCTGCATCGGAACCACGTCACACAATGCCTCATCAACATACTTCCCAATCGTGAACGGAACCACTACTTGCTTAGTCACTTTTATATCTCTGCTGTCATTAAGCCACTGCAATCTGTATGGTTGGGGATGCTTGGTTGTGGACATTCCCAACTTCTCCACCATGATTATGCTGGCCACATTTGTGCAACTTCCTCCATCTATCACCACACAACAAACCTTACCATTCACAAGGCATCTGGTATGAAATAAATTTTCTCGTTGCTCCCCATTTTCCTCTTTCACGTGCGTACTAAGTGCTCGCCTTGTAACCAACATCTCACCATCCATTGCCAACTCTCTTTCATCTATCTCCTCCAACGGTGGCATTGAGTCGGTATCACTAACTTCCTCTTCGGTTTCCACCTCTCCATTGTCAAGTAACAACATCGTCCTTTGATTTGGGCACTGATTGACAATATGTCCCCTTCCTTGACACTTGAAGCATTTAATATCCCGATTATGATTAAAAGATGGTTGTTCAACTTTCCCTTGTATTCCTCGGCTAGTCGACTCCTGCTTAAATTCTACTTTAGGTTTAGTTACGGCTGGTTTCTCTTCTCGCTTTGCCACATTAGTCTTCCAAGATGAACCTGAATTAGGCAAAGACCGCTAGCTACCTCTCCTCTTAAGCTGTTTCTCGATCTTGATAACCATATGTACCATGTCCTCTAAGTCCACATAATGATGTCGTTCAACCAAATCTGCTATCTCCCAATTTAAGCCCGCTAAAAATCTAGCCAATGTCGCCTCACGATCTTCCACAATGTTGGCTCTAGTGATTAATATCTCCATCTCTTTAAAGTAATCCTCCACACTCCGACTACCTTGCCTAAGATTTTGCAAACTCCGAAAAAGGTCATGATAGTAGTGGGTTAGAACAAACCGTTTTTTCATCACTGTCTTCATCTCGTCCCATGTTTCGTTTGGACGCTCACCATATCTTCTCTGATTCAACATCAATTGATCCCACCAAGTCACAGCATAATCTGAAAATTCTGTAGCAGTAATTTTTACCTTCTTGAGCTCTTAGTAGTTATGGTATGCAAAAATCCACTCCATCTTTGTTTCCCACTCTAGATATGCCTCAGGATCACTTTTACCTTGGAACGCT
Organism: Aralia elata; assembly: GCA_034770075.1. Lineage (NCBI taxonomy): Eukaryota > Viridiplantae > Streptophyta > Magnoliopsida > Apiales > Araliaceae > Aralia > Aralia elata. Next base: position 528,305 of record JAVJAP010000089.1, on the reverse strand, counting down.
GGAATCTTCATTTTAATGTTATCCAAGTTCCCATCTTCTCGAATCTTACCTCTTCTATCCCTATTACCTTGTTGCCTCCGATGTAAGAAACCAGATTCACGATCTTCTTCTTCACTAAATTCTTCCTCGTAGTATGTTTCCTCCGTTCTAAGTACCCTTTGTTGTGCTCCTCCCTTTTGACGATCTCCACTATGATGTTTAGAGTGCTTCCCTTGTGTCACACTTATCTGATCAAAACGTTCATTCACTTGCTCCATAGTCATGTCTAACTTCCTCGTTAATTCTTTCATCATAGCTTCCATAATAAATTTTGGATCAAACTTTGCTGGAGGATCTTCCATGACACCCTTATCTTTTGTACTAGACATTTTTTCTGCAAAACAGAGGTTAGTAGAAAAATATTTTCCTCACCACTCCCTTACGTGTTTCACTCGTGTATCACTTAACAGGCTTTTCCCTTGAATGACCTCACCATTAAGCCTTTTACCTCTAAATATTCTCTATAATAGGTTCTTCGAATTATCCTAGTAAATTCTCGGTTTCACTAATCAATTCTCAAACAACTTATCACGAATAATATAGTATGCGTGGATATAGATCTTCAATAATCACGAGTACGGAGTTGAAGATGAAATCTACGAATAAATTGAAGTAACTGAAATAAAATTTTATATACTCTTCTTTTTTTCTTTTTTTTACTCACAAATTCAATAATAAAATAAAGATAGATACTTAGCTAGAAAACGCAGCTTTGATACCAAATGATAGACTCCACGGCACGCTTGCGTGAGGTGGTCGTCCCCCGGATCGTTTCTAGTAAGCAAATTTGATGGAACTCTTTTGACACCTTAACCCAACGTTTATAACGAGACGAGAACCTTGGTACAATCGATCAAGTAATGAGATATGCGATGGATGAACACCAACGACACCTAAACCCCTCACTTATATATATGCGGTAATCTCGGTACAATCGAAAGATGCGGTAGAATAACGCCACACACACTATGGATTGTTGTATGACAAGTTAGCTTTGAATCTCAAAGAAAAACTAAGAAAACTACTTAGAAATTCTTCAAAGAACCAAAAGTAGAGAATAACTCTTAAGTATGAATAAACTCAGAATATTATTGTTGATCATCCAATTACAATAACCATGTAACCTATTTATACTAGTAGAAATAAACCCTAATTATAAAAGGAATTGAAATACTAGTAAATAACTAATTAGAAAGTAATTTCCTTCTAACAAACATCCTAGTCAACTTAGAATTATGATAGATATGATAAATCCCTAAAAATAAGGAAAGAAATTTGATAAAATCTTTAAAAACACGTTCCTCGAATTCCGTGCTGCGTGACTGGCGCGGGGCGTGCTTGAAATTGGAAAAGAACAGCGCGGGTCGCTCTAGGTATACAGAACTTGAAGTATGCTCCGCGCGGGGCATGCTAAAATGGCGCGGGGAGCGCTGTCTTCTGTGGGACCAGCGCGGGGCGCGCTGTATCAAGCTCAAAACTGGCGCGAGACGGGCCAGGCTGGAACTTTTGGCTTTCTTAGCTAGTCCCCGATTCTTGGCTTGGAATACACATTTGTAACATATTCATGAGCTTAGACTCCAACTCCAAAACCTTCATCCTGGAATCTTCATCCTTCCAAGCTTCTTGAATCAATCCGTTAATCCCCTCCTTGAAGCGTTTAGCTCGAGTTCTCGTCACAAGTCCAACCGAAACATACACTGGATCATCACCATGGTTGTCATTCTTTCCCAGGCTAAGGATGTCCTCATCATAAACACATGCAGCGAGATGGAGCGTAAAACGCACTCGTTTAATAGGAAGTGAGATGGAGCATAAAATACACTCACTAAGCAAATAAAAAAAAAGAAAAGAAAAAGAAGAAAATAAATACTTGGGGAGGGTTCAAGTGTGCTAAAATGTTTCAAATATCCTTTTGATTCTCTATATTTATGTTTTGCTTCATTAATGGAGATTGGCGTGGAAGTAAAGTTTCTATAGTTTATTTGAAAATCTTTTATGAGTGTTTGATTATATGAGCTTATGCAATTCATATCTGGTTTGAACATTTGGATGCACACACACACAAGGGTCATGAACGGTGTGAAATTGATGATTAGGTTGAAATTGTAAGATTTGAATGTTCTTGATATTTTGCTTGAGTTATCGTTTAAAGAAAATCTTTGAGGCCATTGTTTAGATTCATATTGATTCATTGCTTGAGTAGTTGATAGTTAGTTTTACTTTTGAGTTGTTTTGCTTGAGGACAAACAAATATTCAAGTTTGGGGGTATTTGATGAGTGGTTTTTATATCTATAAATTGAGTACATTTGACTTGATGATTTGTGAGTTTTCTAGTATTTTTAATTTCTTTTTATGTGTTTTTGTGTTTTTATGTAGGAAATAAAGTTGGAAGCCATTTGGTTGAATTTTAGCTAAATTGGAGCTATTGGGATGCATTTTAGTCAAATTGGAGAAACATTGTAATTTTCAGCTTTTAGAAAGATTGACCTCTGGAGCTTCAATGGATGATTGGATGGTGTTAGAATTTCGGAATGAGAAAATGGTCTTTATGTAATTGTAGAGGACGTCTTTAGCTTTTTGGAAAGGTATGGTTTGCAAAAATCCAAGTGCGTTTGGGTCTCCAAACAGTGTGTCAAAGTATAGTTAGTTGGAGTTGAATTCCTGTTCGGACGTCCATTGGTAAAATGACCATAACTTTTTATCCGGAAAGAGTTACGGGACGAGCAACCTGTCAAAACGAAGCTAACGAAATTTTCTACATGGATAGAATGTTTGTGCTGCGGCTCTCAATAAGGTGCGCTGCAGAGCTCAAGGGAAAGCCGCGACATTCATTTCAAGGGCCGCGACGCTTGACCTGCTGGAGCGGATTTTGACGCGTTTTTGCATGTTTTGACTCCCAATTGGATTTGTTTTCTCTAGATATACTAGGGTTTGGACTTATGACTTATAAATACATGATGGGAGATACATGATAAAAGGACAATACCCTAACATCCAACTTTAGATCACCAAAACTAGGGTTCATCAGCCATTAAAAAGAGGACATTCAAGAATTACGATGTTTGAAGACAGAGATTGAAGATCAATTTCGACAGAGTTTCTTCTTTATTCTTAATCTTTATTTCTTGTAATCATACAATGAATTGAGAACTCATGTTGATGTTTCCAATTAGAATTATGAATTAACTTCCTAATTAAGGATTCAATGGAACCCGATGATTGTTTAATTTAATATTTATTCTCTATTTTATTTAAATTGATTATGGTTGAATTATTTATTATATCTTGTGTTGGTTGTTATAATTGTGTAATTAATAATTATTAGATGAATTTAGATGAAATCTGACGATAGATTTTAAATTAAGATCTGGATATAATAACTTATGATTAGTAATTCTTGTCAGTAATAAGGATTACTGATTGAATACTAATTTTGTGGACGGGATAGGAATATACCCAAATACCGCAAGCAACTGTTGGAAAATGAATTTTAATGAATTTGTTATTATTGTTTCTCATAGAAATATAAGGAAATTAATAATAATAGGTATGCTTTATAGTTATTCGAAAGATAATTATAATAATTATTAGTGATTTTTCGTTGACAATTCTGAATAATTAATTTAATGAAGAAGGATGATATTAATTAAGTGATTCATCGGGAGAAATTGAGTTCTTAATATTTTCTCTTATTTATTCAATTCACCATTCTTTAGTTATTTCTTTATTAATTAATTCATTTGAGATTTCAATTGTTTAAATAGAATTGAATTGATTACAAATTAGTATTTGGAATAATTATTTGTCACTATTTCTCGTGGGATCGACAACTCTACTTATACTTTATTACTTGATTGACCGTGTATACTTGCACGTAAATTGCTAGTATAGATTTAGCCCATCAGTAGACCACCCTTTCCAAACAAGAATGTTAATAAAGTCTATACTCCCCTGAACACTGATCGGGTGAAGATATTGGAGGAAATCCGGAACAAGCCTGGCTTCGAACCTTGCCAGACGAGCACAAAATCCTATAGGGGAAATCACAACTGATATTGCGACTATCACTAGACTTCAGGACATTCTACAGAGGATTGTTACAATTTGAAAGACCTGATTGAGAAGAAGGTGTAGTCTGAGGAGTTAATCCTGTACGTCACGGAATGAGGGACTTTAGAAAGGACAACAACTAGTAGCAATACTCAGCAGGACCCGAAGTCTTAATCCGATCCGGTTCTGTTGGTTCGAGGAGTCGTAGATGTGATAACGGGCAGATCGGTTGGGAAGGTACTCGGAAAGAAAAGGCGGGGTATGTTGGATTCAGTTATGACAGTATCCGAACAACCAATTTGGAAGGAGCGTCCTTATCCGGGTATTGTGATTTCATTCACCGATGAGGATTACCCATCGGAGTCGATTAAGCCGCATGAGGGAGCTCTGGCTATTACTGCCCAAGTCGGGACCATGGATATGAGGCGAATCATGATCGATAATGGTTCTTTGGTCGACATACTCTATGCCCACGCTTATCAAAGGCTAGACTTGGGAGGAAGGAAGATGGAAGTCGGGCAGGAACCTCCACTGTATGGGTTCGGTAATGATCCCGTTCGGGTGGCAGGGATTATCGAGTTGCCAGTCGTTTTCGGGTCGGCTCCTCGACAGGTAGAGGTCAATGTCAGGTTCTTTGTGGTGCATGTGGATTCGACCTATAACGTTATTTTGGGAAGACCAACATTAATGGCGCTGCAGGCGGTGACCTCCATCCCACATTTCAAGATAAAGTTCCTTACAGCGAATGGGGTCGGTGAGGTGAAGGGTGATTTGGATTTGGCTCGAAGGTGTTATAGGACTTCGTTGATTTCTTCGGCCATAGGAAGGTGTAAACAGAAACAGACTATGACGATTGAGGTTGAACCCTTTACCGAAGGAAGTACAGAACCACTCGACTTGCCAGCCAAAGAGACTGAAGATATTGATTTGGTTCCGGGGAAAAAGGAAAAGACAATAAAGATTGGTTCGGGCATGCAGGAGCCCTTCAGGACGGGGTTGATTGACTTGCTACGGGTCTATGCCGATATCTTTTCTTGGGAGCCCAGTGATATGCCGGGGATTGACGAGTCTGTCGCGGTTCACAAACTGTGTGTAGATCCGATGAAGAAACCCGTTCGTCAGAAGAGGAGAATTTTTGCCCCGGAAAGGCAGAAGATTATTGACGAAGAGATAGCAAATTGCTGGAAGCAGATTTCATTTTTGAAATCGATTATCCCGAGTGGTTGGCGAACGTAGTGCTCATCCAGAAGCAAAACGACAAGTGGAGGGTATGTATTGACTATACAGGCTTGAACGAGGCGTGTCCGAAGGATTTTTACCCCTTGCCACATGTTGATCAATTGATAGATGCGACTTCTGGATTCGCGATGCTGAGTTTTATGGACGCCTTTTCAGGATACCATCAGATATCGATGTACAAGAAGGATATCCCAAAAATGGCTTTCATCACCCATCGGGCAATTTATGCATACAAGAAGATGACATTCGAATTACTTAACGCGGGGGCCACGTATCAACGGATGATGAACTACGTTTTCAGGAAGCAATTAGGGAGGAGTATGGAAGTCTACGTAGATGATATTATCATCAAAAGCTCTTCTGTTCGAGGCCACTTGGATGATTTGGAAGATTGTTTTCAAACCATTAGAGAACATAATATCCGACTGAATCCTACCAAATGTACCTTTGGCCTCGGGTCAGGGAAGTTTCTGGGGTATATGGTAAGCAAGAGGGGAATTAAAGCGAATCCTTAAAAGATCAAAGCTATCATGGATATGAAGTATCCAAAGTCATTCTAAGATGTACAGAGGCTAACGGGTCGGATTGCAGCGCTTCGGAGGTTCATGTCAAAATCGACGGAAAGGTGCCTCCCTTTTTTCGATACTCTGAAAGGTCCAAAGAACGAGAAGACTTTTTAGTGGAACTCAGAGTGTGAGGATGCATTCCAAGGGATCAAAAAATACTTATCCTCTACGCCGTTACTGATGAAGCCGATCCCTTCGGAAACTTTGTACCTGTATTTGGCCGCCAGCTCTTTAGCGGTTGGGGCAGTTTTGGTTCTGGAATCGGGTGGAAAGTAGTTCCCCGTTTACTATGTTAGTCATGCACTTAGGGACGTAGAAACGAGATATCCGAACCTGGAGAAATTTGCCTATGCGTTGATTATTGCTAGGAGGAAGTTTCAGCATTATTTTCAGGGTCGGTTGATAGTGGTGTATACAGATCAGCCTCTGAAGAAGGTGTTGCACAAACCAGATGTCTCGGGTCAACTTGCTGCATGGGCTATGGAATTGACCCAGTTTCATTTGGAATATCATCCTCGGACAGCGATAAAGGGCCAGGCTTTAGCCGACTTTGTAGTGGAGTGTTCGTTTTCCGAAGATGATCCAGTTAATCAGCCAGAGATAGTGGGTTCGGTTTCAGATATTCAGCCGCTTCAAACTTTTTAGACGCTGTATGTGGATGGGTTTTCAACTTCAGATACGAGTAGAGCAGGGGTGATTTTGACAAGTCCTGAGGGATTCAGAGTTCAACAAGCCATTCGATTCGGGTTTAGGGTGACCAACAATGAGGCCGAGTATGAAGCGATCCTGGCAGGGCTACGGTTGACAAGAAGTTTAGAGGTTCAGAGGTTGGTATTCTTTAGTGATTCTCAATTGGTCGTTAAGCAAATATCAGGGGAATTTAAAGCTCGGGGGGCGATGATGTCTAAGTACCTGGCAGAAGTCAAGGATCGGCTTCATTATTTCAGTTCGTGTACTTTCCAAGGGGTAGATCGGTCCAATAATACGATTGCTGATGCGTTGTCCAAGTTAGCTGCTTCGGACACGGGTACTTTTAGTGGATCGGTCTATTTGGAAGTTTTGGAGTCTCTAAGCATTCAAGTGTCGGAGGTATTAGTTGTGGAACATTCGGATTGTTGGATGACCCCATATATAAGTTACTTGGCTGATGGAGAATTACCTTTGGATCGCTTGTTGGCACAGAAGATAAAGTACCGGAGTTCAAATTTTGTCTTGATCGATGGTGACTTGTATAGGCGTGCGTATTCCTCACCTTTACTGAAGTGTTTGGTCCCTTTCGAAGCAGAATACGTACTTCGAGAAGTTCACGAAGGGATCTATGGCGATCATATGGGAGCCAAGTCACTGGCGTACAAGGTACTTCGACAGGGTTATTACTGGCCTACCATTTTAAAAGAAACTAAGGAGTATGTTCAGAAGTGCGCTACCTGTCACCTAAACAGTCCGGTTCCTCATCAGCCCCCGAAGAACTCTTCTCTGTTATGTCCCCGATTCCATTTGCGGTTTGGGGAGTTGATATCTTGGGTCCGTTGGCGAAGGCGAAAGGTCAAGTCAGCTTTGTGATAGTGGCTATTGATTAATTTGTGGTGTTTCGCTTCGGGATTCCCATGGTTGTGGTGTCAGACAACGGTTGGTAGTTTGTGGGTTCAAAATTTGAAGAATTCCTTCAGGATTCAGGGATCCAGCATAGAAAGACTTTGGTTGCTCATCCTCAGTCCAATGGTCAGGTCGAGGTCACGAATCGGACATTGCTCAATGGGATTAAAAGAAGGCTAGACGAAGCCAAAGGGAGGTGGCCCGAAGAGTTACTCAGCATTTTATGGGCATATCGGACTACTCCTATGATGAGGACATGCCTAGCTTGGACAAGGATGAGAGCTATAGAGCGAATCCGGTGCAAGTTCTAGTTAGACCTGTGACAAGAACTCGGGCTAAACGCTTTAAGGAAGGACTTAACAGGCTTATTCAAGAAGCTTGGAATGATAAAGGAGCGAGTTTCAAGACATTAGAATTGGAGTCCAAGTTTTTGAACATGATACAAGTGGTTATGCCAAGGCAAGAAGGAAGAGTTAGCCCAAGAAGTTCACCCGGCGCGCCCCCCGCCAGAATTGGCCTAGACACAGCGCGCCCTGCGCCGGACGTGTAGAATGGTTGTTCCTCTGGCACGCCCCGTGCCATACCTGGCTGAGTTGCTGCATAACTAGCGCACCCCGCGCCAGCGCCTTTATTTTCCTGGTACGCCCCGCGCCGGTCACGCGACACGAAATTCGAGGAACACATTTTTAAAGATTTTATTAGATTTCTTTCCTTGTTTTTAGGGATTTATCATATTTATCATAATTCTAAGTTGACTAGGATGTTTGTTAGATGGAAATTACTTGCTAATTAGTTATTTACTAGTATTTCAATTCCTTTTATAATTAGGATTTATTTCTACTAGTATAAATAGGTTACATGGTTATTGTAATGGGATGATCAATAATAATATTCTGAGTTTATTCATACTTGAGAGTTATTCTCTACTTTTGGTTCTTTGAAGAATTTCTAAGTAGTTTTTCTTAGTTTTTTCTTTGAGATTTGAAGGTAACTTATCATACAACAATCCATAGTTGTGTGTGGTGTTATTCTACTGCATCCTTCGATTGTACCGAGATTACTGCTTATATATAAGCGAGGGGTTTAGGTGTCATTAGTGTTCATCCATCGCATATCTCATTACTTGATCGATTGTACCAAGGTTCTCGTCTCATTATAGACGTTGGGTTAAGGTGTCGAAAGAGTTCCATCAAATTTGCTTACTAGAAACGATCTGGGCGACGACCACCTCACGCAAGCGTACTGTAGAGTCTATCATTTGGTATCAGAGCTGTGTTTTCTAGCTAAGTATCTATCTTTATTTTATTGCTGAATTTGTGAGTAAAAAAAAAGAGTATAGAAAATTTTATTTCAGTTACTTCAATTTATTCGTAGATTTCATCTTCAACTCCGTACTCGTGATTATTGAAGATCCATATCCACACATAATATGTTGTTCGTGATAAGTTATTTGAGAATTGATTACTGAAACTGAGAATTTACTAGGATAATTTGAAAAGAACCTATTAGAGAGAATATTTAGAGGTAAAAGGCTTAGTGGTGAGATCATTCGAGGAAAAAAGCCTGTTGAGTGATACACGAGCGAAACATTAATCAAGCGAAACACATAAGGGAGTGGTGAGGAAAATATTTTTCTACTAACCTCTGTTTTGCAGAAAAAATGTCTAGTACAAAAGATAAGGGTGCCATGGAAGATCCTCCAGCAAAGTTTGATCCAAAATTTATTATGGAAGCTATGATGAAAGAATTAACGAGGAAGTTAGACATGACTATGGAGCAAGTGAATGAACGTTTTGATCAGATAAGTGTGACACAAGGGAAGCAGTCTAAACATCATAGTGGAGATCGTCAAAAGGGAGGAGCACAACAAAGGGTACTTAGAACGGAGGAAACATACTACGAGGAAGAATTTAGTGAAGAAGAAGATCGTGAATCCGGTTTCTTACATCGGAGGCAACAAGGTAATAGGGATAGAAGAGGTAAGATTCGAGACGATGGGAACTGGGATAACATTAAAATGAAGATTCCAGCGTTCTAAGGTAAAAGTGATCCTGAGGTATATCTAGAGTGGGAAACAAAGATGGAGTGGATTTTTGCATACCATAACTACTCAGAGCTCAATAAGGTAAAAATTATTGCTATAGAATTTTCAGATTATGCTGTGACTTGGTGGGATCAATTGATGTTGAATCGGAGAAGATATAGTCAGCGTCCAAACGAAACATGGGACGAGATGAAGACAGTGATGAAAAAGCGGTTTGTTCCAACCCACTACTATCGTGACCTTTTTCGGAGTTTGCAAAATCTTAGGCAAGGTAGTCGGAGTGTGGAGGATTACTTTAAAGAGATGGAGATGTTAATGACTAGAGCCAACATTGTGGAAGATCGTGAGGCGACATTGGCTAGATTTTCAGCGGGCTTAAATTGGGAGATAGCAGATTTGGTTGAACGACATCATTATGTGGACTTAGAGGATATGGTACATATGGCTATCAAGATCGAGAAACAGCTTAAGAGGAGAGGTAGCTAGCGGTCTTTGCCTAATTCAGGTTCATCTTGGAAGACTAATGTGGCAAACCGAGAAGAGAAACCAGCCGTAACTAAACCTAAAGTAGAATTTAAGCAGGAGTCGACTAGCCAAGGAATACAAGGGAAAGTTGAACAACCATCTTTTAATCGTAATCGGGATATTAAATGCTTCAAGTGTCAAGGAAGGGGACATATTGCCAATCAGTGCCCAAATCAAAGGACGATGTTGTTACTTAACAATGGAAAGGTGGAAACCGAAGAGGAAGTTAGTGATACCGACTCAATGCAACCGTTACAGGAGATAGATGAAAATGAGTTGGCTATGCATGGTGAGATGTTGGTTACAAGGCGAGCACTTAGTACGCACGTGAAAGAGGAAAATGGGGAGCAACGAGAAAATTTATTTCATACCAGATGCCTTGTGAATGGTAAGGTTTGTTGTGTGGTGATAGATGGAGGAAGTTGCATAAATGTGGCCAGCATGATCATGGTGGAGAAGTTAGGAATGTCCATAACCAAGCATCCCCAACCATACAGATTGCAGTGGATTAATGATAGCAGAGATATAAAAGTGACTAAGCAAATAGTGGTTCTGTTCACGATTGGGAAGTATGTTGATGAGGCATTGTGTGACGTGGTTCTGATGCAGGCGGGTCATTTATTGCTTAGTCGCCCATGGCAGTTTGATCGGCGGGTGAAGCATGATGGTTTCACAAACGAGTATTCTTTCGTTCATAATCAGCGAAAGGTTACGTTATGTCCTATGTCACCAAAGCAGGTGCATGAGGATCAATTATACTTGCAAAAAGATCATGTACAAAGAAAAGAAAGTGGAAAATAAGAAAATGAGGGAAAAAATAAGAGAGAAAAAGAAAGAGAGAAAAAGAAAAATGAAGAGAGGAAAACAAACATTTATGCAAAAAAGAGTGATGTGAGGAGAGCTTTAGATTCTAAAAAGCCAATGATTATACTTTGGTATAAGGAGACACTTTTGAATTCTAATGCTAATGTTTCTTTGTTGACTAGTGTTGTTTCTTCTATTTTGTAGGAATATAAGGATGTATTCCCCGAGGAGTTTCCACAAGGACTACCGTCAATTCAAGGAATTGAACATTAGATTGATTTCGTGCCCGGTGCTTCCATTCCAAATCGTCCAGCTTATCGGAGCAATCCCGAGGAGACAAAGGAGTTGCAGAGGCAAGTTAGAGAATTGATGGAGAAGGGGTTCGTGAGAGAAAGCATAAGTCCATGTGCAGTTCCAGTGATCTTAGTGCTTAAGAAGAATGGGAAGTGGCGTATGTGTATCGACTGTCGAGCGGTAAACAATATTACGGTAAAGTATCGACATCCCATTCCGCGTTTAGATGATATGTCAGATGAATTGCATGAGTCTATCGTGGTTTCAAAAATTGACTTGAAGAGTGGATATCATCAAATTAGAATGAGTGAGGGAGATGAATGGAATACTGCATTTTAAAAAAAATATGGTTTATATGAGTGGTTAGTATTGCCTTTTGGTTTAACTAATGCACCAAGTACTTTCATGCGATTAATGAATCATGTTTTGTGGCCATTCATAGGGAAATTTGTTGTGGTTTATTTTGATGATATATTGATCTATAGTAAGAGCTTGGGAGAGCATGCATTATATTTGAAATTTGTTTTAGATGTTCTTCGAAAAGAAAAATTGTATGCTAACATGGATAAATGCACTTTTTGTTCGGATAAAATTGCCTTCCTTGGATTTGTTGTTAGTTCACAGGGAGTACAGGTTGATGAGGAGAAAATACGTGCTATCCGATATTGGCCGAGCTCTATGAATGTAAGTCAAGTTCGTAGCTTTCATGGACTCGCAAGTTTCTACCGGCAGTTTGTAAGGAACTTCAGCGAAATCACAACACCATTAACTGAGGTTATCAAGAAAAGTGTGGGCTTTAAGTGGGGTGATGAACAGGAAAAAACATTTAATTTAATTAAAGATAAATTGACTAATGCGCCTTTGCTTGTTTTGCCTAACTTTGCTAAAACTTTCAAAATTGAGTGTGATGCTTCGGGTTTAGGGATTGGAGCGGTGTTAATGCAAGAAGGAAAGCCAGTAGCATATTTCAGGGAGAAATTGAGTGGAGCAGCTTTGAACTATCTGACGTATGATAAGGAGTTATATGCATTGGTTCGAGCATTGGAGACGTGACAACACTACATTTGGCCTAAAGAGGTCGTGATTCATACGGATCATGAATCGCTGAAATACTTGAAGGGACAACATAAGTTGAACAAAAGACACGCAAGGTGGATGGAGTTCATTAAGACATTTCCGTACGTCATCCGTTACAAGCAAGGTAAGGAGAATGTTGTTGCTGATGCTCTTTCGAGAAGGTACGTGTTATTAAATACTCTTGATACAAAATTGCTTGGTTTTGAACGAATTAAAGAGTTGTATGTTAATGACCTTGATTTTTGTGAAGAGTTTAAATCTTGTGAAAAAAGTGCTGTAGGTAAATACTTTAAAGTTGATGGTTTTCTGTTTCGACAAAATAAGCTGTGTATACCTGCATGTTCGTTACGAGAGTTGTTGCTTAGGGAGTTGTGACACCCCCAAATCCGGGTACTTCGTTTCCTCAGGATTTGGTGTTCACTATCCATAAACGACGCATCACATCTAACTACCCATTCAAATATAAATAAAAACTCTTAATAAAAATAGAAATCTCCCATTAAGGGTTACAACACCATTCATAAATAAATCTCAGGTTATCTAACCTTAAATAAACATCAGTGCGGAAACATAAATTGAGTCTATTACATAAACATCAATTAAGCAAATACAACAAGTCTTCATCACTTGTTTGCTTTTCCTTTGCCCTTACTAGTGGACGGCTCATCAGTTCTTTCAACTTTAGCTGCAATGTTAAGGGTGAGCTGTAATGTCCAGGAATTTTCAAACGTTGTATCAAATTTATTTTGATAAATAAAATTCGTTTTATTTAATTTTACAAATTTAATTGAATCCGTGTAGGTATTATTATTTAACTATATAAATATGTGGTCCACTAATTTTCTTTGCATTAAAGAGGCTCATTAATAGTTTAAATAAATTAATGACTTGATCCCTAACAATTGATTGGTAAGAAAATTGGGAAGGAATTGAATAAATAATTTTATCATTTTTGGAGTAAATAATTCGAATAAGGAATTATGGTTAAAAATAAATATTTTGAATAAACAATTAATTAGGTTAGTTATTTAATTAGAAACACAATGTGATTTATTTAATTTGGGTCACTTTTCTTTTATTTAGATTAACCCATTGTTTTTATTTATTGGATTGGACCCAAGTTTTCATTTAACCCGACTTCCTTTTTATTCCATTTGGGCCGCGCCATTTTTATTTTTACCGGCCCAACAATTGGGTTGAGCCCAAACCTTAACCCAGCCGGGTTGAGTCAAACCAAAATGGGTTGAACCCGTTTTCCTTTAATTTGGGGACAACCGGCAAAATCGTTTGGGAAAGGGATTTCAAAGCAGCAAACCAATTTGGAGAGATCAGTCAATCGAGAGAAAAAGAAATCCCATCCATCAATCGAGCAAGGGAAGGAGGACTGGCGTCGGCGTGTGAGGGCGAAGGGACCGACGGCACGACGGGAAGCGGCGACCGACCATTGGACCAAGAGGGAGGCGCGGTGACCGTGGGCGAACCGGGGTTCGAGGCGGACAGAGCAGGCGAGGTCATGAACGACCGAGCCACAATCAAACGGACCAAGGGTCCTAAGCTTTCGGCGATTCGACCGACGGGACTGCGCGACACGGAGGGGGAAGCTGTCGACTGAGCTAGCTGGGTTCGAGTATGACTGATGCCGACTGCCTACCCTTCTCCAACCCTGGGGTATTGCCTCGTTTAATTGGGTATTAACCGGCAAAATTGGGCATGTACCCCTCTATAAATTGAAACCCTTCCCCCAAACCCTAAACCTAGCTGTTAAATTTTTAAGGGAGGGCAGTCGCAGCAAGGGGAGGAACCAAGGGAGCCATCGGCTGGACTTTGTATTTTGGGAGAAGAGGGAAGATAGCAATTCGAATTATCCCAAGGTATACCAAGCTGCCAAATTCTTGTGGGTTTAGTTTTTGGGAATTTGTTTTCTATACTTGTATTATGTTACCAACTGGGTTCGTTATAACACTGTGTTGAGTTGATATTGTACTATGATAAGTTCTATATAGGGTTGTGTATAAATTTCCTTCTTTTGAACTTGGATTGGTGTTGTCGTTTGTGCTGAGATAGTTTGGTGTTAGGTTATGTAGATTTTTTTTGTAACTGGATTGATATGGCCGACTGTGTGGGTTATATATTATACACTGTACTGCATTTTTGGTGTGAAATTGGAGGTTTTATACACTGTAATGGTACATTGAATTGGTTGATATATACACAGTATTATACTGTTTGGTTTCGATTTAGAAAAAAAAATCTGGTATTGTTGTTTTGGGTTAAAATCTGGGATGGGTTTATGTTATTTTGTTCTGGCTTGGGCTGAAAATAATTGTAAGGGTTTGATTCAGTGACTGAATTATGCCACAATTGAACAAATTTTGAAACAGGTTGTGCGATTCATTAGGGAATAAATGACTGTTAAACCACTTTTGCCTAATGAAGATTTAACGACTACTGTTGGCTTAATTGTTGATATTTAATTGAGTTAATATAATAGTTTTTATCAATGCATAATAAATAAAGATAATAGATATTTAATTATTGTTTAAGTAATATTAAATAATAGTTAAGTATGCATATAGTTAATAAGATAATTATTTATTATTTATCAATAAATAATAAATAAAGATAATAAATATTATTAAATTGAATAAGAACGAAGTTAATAAGTAATAATAAATAAACTTAATTAGTTATTATTTATTATTAAATAATAACTAAAGATAATTATTACTTACTAATTATTTAATTATTAGTTGATTAACAGTAAATAATTAGTTATTAACTAAAGGTAATTCATATTTTACTAAATAATTATTATTTTTTTTTATTAACTTTAAATAATAAATAAATATAATTAGTTATTATTTATTATTAAATAATAACTAGAGATAATTGTTACTCACTAATTAATTATTATTTGATTAAGCTTTAAATAATAAACCAACCTAATTAATTATTATTTAAATCTTAAATAATAATTAAAGACAATTAAAAATTTATAATTCGATTATTATTTAAATTAATAATTAAATAATAAGTGAATATAATTAGTTATTAATTACTATTAATAATAACTAAAGATAATTAATTAATTACTATTTAATAGTAATTAAATGAAGATGGAGTTAATAAAATAGAGAGAGTTAAATAGCTCATTAATTAGACAATTATAATTAATTGTTTAAAGGTTTAATAAATGAATATTAATTAAGAAAAAGTAAGGTTAATTAATTAAACGATTATAATTAATTGTTTAAGGGATTAGTAAGTGTTTATTACTTAAGGGATACATGGTTGATTTATTTAAGCCATCAACCTAAAAGCCGATTAAGTGCCTCATGAAATTTACTATAGTTTAATCACTGTGTGCTATGTAAATTGCTTAAGTGTTAAATAAATAGCATAAGTGAGTGTATTGATATACAGTTATGCAATGCTAATGGATAAACCGACTTTATCAACTGATAGGTTATCCAAGATCAATTAGTTAAAGCTAAGATTTATTTGTAGCTGAGCAAACAGGCAAGTTCCTAACCCTAAACTCCTTACATTATTGCAAGTTCCCTAACTCAACTCGAGTTATCATTTTTGAAAGCATGATAGTGAATAATTATTGTTGATTATTCACCTCTGTACTAGTTATTGAGATTCGCACCTTGTGCTATTGAAATTCCTATTCTATTATTATTAAATGGTGAATTTGGTTTTAAAGTTCTTTCAAGCAGAAATTGTTATGAGAGAGATCTATGCTAATTGTATCAGCTAGATCAAGCATGTCTAATTTGTTAAATCAAAGGTATTTTAAAAGCTGTTCTTATTAAATTGCTATGGTAAGAACTCTTGGCTGAGAAAAGGATAAACTTGTTTAAGGCATGATATCAATGTCGGTTATTAAGTGTTTATGCATAAATCACGGGGTATGAGAGGCTGATCCCCTCGATTACCAAAACTTTTAAGAGGTCCAGCTTACATGCTGAGAACCTTGGAAAACGTCCTTGGTTATTTCAAACCACTCAGTAATTGTCATTCAATTATTCGAATATTCAACTGTTGTTTATTAATTCAATGCTCCTCCACACTTTTATACTGTTGTTGAACATTGAAAGCGAAAATTTCCTTCTATCATGATATATCTCTTTGTGTATATACTTGCTAAGCAAATTAGTTGCTTACCCTTGCTATATCATGATCTTTATTTCAGCTAAGGCAGAAACGTCTAGGGGAGACAAAGGAAAAGGGAAGGTGCAAGAGTAGATGCCCGTTAGTGCCTATGTACTAGCTATTTCCGAATGTTGTTTGATTAAGTGAACCTTTATTTGTATTAGAGTACGTTTTATGTTAAGGTTAAAGAACCTTGGGACCAGAATTGTAAGACTTTATTTCCATTCGATAAACAATGTATGTTTATTATTCCGCATTTAGTTAGATAGTATGTTTGTCGTCGATTATCGTGAGCACCGAATTCGAGGTTTGGAAACCTGGATTTGGGGGTGTCACAGGTTGGTATCAGAGCTGTAGGTTATAAACGTTAGGAACAAGAAACCTAGGATATAACCTTAGTAGAAAACTCACATAGAGTATGAAGGTGATGGGTCGGGGAGATTCATAGAGTTCTAGTCGTACCGAATAAAATATCATTTCATTTCATCAATGAATATATTTTATTGTGGTACTGATGTTGATTTATTTGTGTGGTGTTTGTAGGATGTCGGACGAGAGTCAAGATAGCTGTCCAGTGAACCAGGAGCCCATAGAGCCTGATGTGATAGGAGGTTTGCTGGCGAGGAACGCCGAGCTAGAGGTTAGGGCTAAACAATTAGAGGCGCAGAACCACATCCACCAGATTTCTGAACAGCAGTACAAGGACACTGCTTACCAGGCCCAGGCTGAGTTAGCCGAGTTGCGAGGGAGGCTGCTGCTAAGGGAGCTGCAGTTAGGACAATTGAAGGATGAGGTAAAGGCTAAGGATGCGAAGATAGTTGAATTGGAGCGAGCCTTAGACATTGTCTGGATGCAGTTCGACGCTAGATGGATGAATCTGCCCTCCAGTAGCGAGAGTAAGCGTGAGTTGCATTCACCTTGTGTCCCCTAGAGGATAGTTGGAAGTGGGTGGTTATGCCTTGATCAGTATTATTGGTACTACCATTTGGTTTATTAACCTCAGCAAGGTGCGAGGTAGTTCGTAGGTAGGATGTACTTCCCAACTATGTAGGTAGGAAAGAATGGTTTAAGTGAATCCCACCTTTTGTTATATTAAATGGGATGGTAGCAATTATGACAATATGCCTGTGATAAACGTGTAAGACGCTTAAGTCGGTATATGAATATAGATGCATTATTATGGTATGTGTTTGAGAATTTTACTTGATATACCATTTATGCAATGATTATGTTAATTCAGTGAGACTAAATCGGTATCTTAGTAATTTAAATCACTAGTCGGGAAAGCAGAATTTCCGAGGTTAGGTAATCTAAAACTCCCACACAAGGGTCATGTGATTATTGTATTACATGCTAAATACTTATGTTTTAAGAAAGCCCGAGTAACGTGTTAGGGTTTGCTTAAACAGATAATGCCGCCCAGACGAATCCTACGAAACCAAGTGAATGAAGAGTCAGTTAACAATGTAGAGAGAACTCCACCAAACCCAATGCAAGATTTTGTGAACATGATGGCAGAAGCCTTGCGGAATCAAACCACTACTACAGGAAATCAGGCAGGCAACCACTTAGCCAATTTTAAAGACTTCAAAGCAGTAGGGCCTCCGGAGTTTAGAGGAACAGCGGACCCGATAGAGGCCCAGTCATGGATAAAGGAGATTGAAAAGGCCTTTGTCATCGCTAGAGTCGCTGAGGAGCAAAAGACAGTTTTTGCTACTTACTTAATGAAAGGCGAGGCTAACTTCTGGTGGGAAGCCAATCAGAACAAAGCTGGAACTGGAGTCGTGGCGTGGGAAGCATTCAAGACGTTGTTTTTCGAGAATTACTTCCCTGAGAGTACGCAGGCGAAAATGGAGATCAAGTTTTTAGAGTTGAAGCAGGAAAACTTGTCAGTGTCAGAGTACGCTGCAAAATTCAATGAATTGGCTAGATTCGCCCCACATCAGGTGGACACTGAGGTGAGGAAGGCCAGGAGATTCGAGAATGGATTAAAGTCGTGGATCTACAGTAAGGTAGCGGTTTTGCAAATTACATCGTTCTCAACCTTGCTGGAGAAAGCTCTCATTGCTGAAGGTGGAAGTGAAGCGGTTTCAAGATATAATCGGGAAAGAAACAAGAAGAAGGTAGAAGGAGGAAATGTGAATGTTAGTAGTGGTGGCTAGCAACAACAGGAAGCGCCAATGGGAGCAGTGGGGGGGTAGCAATTCTGAAATGCAGCAAGGGAAACACGCAGCAAGAAAAAAGGGCCGGTATGTGGGAAGTGCGGAAAGGGTCACTCGGGAGAGTGCATGAGGGGAAAGATGGTTTGTTATACCTGTGGGCAAGAAGGGCATATCTCGCCCAATTGTCCTAAGGCAAAGAAGGGAGGTTGTTTCAATTGTGGAGAGTTAGGACATCGGAGCAAGGAATGTCCCCGAAAGAGGAACTTGGATGGCGGAAACGGCAATAGGGGCAACAACTCGAGGGACAACCAGTGGAGGACCAACCCAGACAAATAAGCCAACAGCGAGGACCTTCAACATGACAGTACAAGATGCTGTGGCATCCAGAGAGGTGGTGTCAGGTATTATTCCAATCAACAACATAGATGCCTATGTGTTATTTGATTCGGGAGCTTCATGTTCTTTTGTTTCTGATGAATTTGCTCAAAGACTTAATTTACCTAGTGAACTGTTAGAACACCCGATGAATGTAGAAGTAGCGAACAAAGAGATTATACCCGTAAACTACATTTATAAGAATTGTTGTGCTGATGTGAGAGGGTTTAAGCTTAACGTGGACTTGTTGCCGATTCGTCTTGGAGAATTCGATGTAATCCTTGGGATGGACTGGTTAGCAAGCCACGGGGCGGTCATTGACTGTAAGAAAAAGTGCATACACCTGCAGACTCCGGGCAAGTCGAAGGTGGTATTCTATGGTAGTAAATCGCCGAGACAATCTTGTTGTCTGACGATGATGCAAGCGAAGAGATTGCTTAAGAAGGGTTGTATAGGTTATTTGGCTCACGTGGTAGATACTCGGCGAGTCGAGGGTGAACTGAGTCAGATACCTGTTGTAAGGGAATTCGCTGATGTCTTCCCAGATGAACTTCCGGGACTGCCGCCGGATAGGGAGATAGAATTTGCAATCGACTTGGTACCCGGGACGGCACCGATATCTAAGGCGCCTTACCGAATGGCACCAGTAGAGATGAAAGAACTGATGGTTCAATTGCAGGAACTGTTAGACAAGGGCTATATCAGACCGAGCGTGTCACCATGGGGAGCGCCAGTTCTGTTCGTAAAGAAGAAGGATGGCTCGATGAGGCTTTGTATCGACTACCGTGAGTTGAACAAAGTTACGATTAAGAATAGGTATCCGCTGCCCCGGATAGACGATCTGTTTGATCAACTCAAGGGAGCGAAATACTTTTCGAAGATCGATTTAAGGACGGGCTATCATCAACTAAGGGTAAGACAGGAGGATATTCCGAAGACGGCATTCAGAACTCGTTATGGACATTTCGAGTTTCTGGTTATGTCGTTTGGCCTGACAAATGCACCAGCAGCATTCATGGATATGATGAACAGAGTGTTCAAGCAGTATTTGGACAAGTTCGTGGTAGTATTCATCGATGATATCTTGGTGTATTCAGTGTCAGAGGAAGAACATGCTGAACATCTAAGGATTGCCCTGGAGGCATTAAGAAGGGAGAAACTGTACGCAAAGTTTTCGAAGTGTGAATTTTGGTTGCAGAGGGTGCAGTTTCTTGGACACGTCATTGACAGTAGTGGTGTTTCGGTAGACCCAGCAAAGGTGGAAGCCATTATCAACTGGGAGCAACCAAAGACACCAACGGAGATCAGAAGTTTCCTAGGGTTAGCGGGATACTATCGGAGATTCATCCAGGATTTTTCGAAGATAGCATCACCGTTGACCAATCTGACTAGAAAGACGGTAAAGTTTGTCTGGACAGAGAAGTGCGAGGAGAGTTTCTTGGAGTTGAAGAAGAGACTTAGCCAAGCACCAGTGTTGGCATTACCAGACGACACTGGAGGTTTTGTAGTATACAGTGATGCGTCACACAAGGGCCTTGGTTGTGTACTAATGCAGCACGGCAGGGTCATTGCGTACGCTTCACGCCAGTTGAAGGACTATGAGAAGGGATACCCGACTCATGATCTGGAATTAGCAGCAGTAGTGTTCGCCTTGAAGATTTGGAGGCACTACCTATATGGAGAGAAGTGCGAGATATATACAGATCACAAAAGTCTGAAATATATCTTCACTCAGAAGGAGCTGAATATGAGGCAGCGCCGATGGTTAGAATTAATCAAGGATTACGATTGTGAGATTTTGTACCATCCGGGCAAAGCAAATGTAGTGGCAGATGCCCTGAGTAGGAAAGGCAGAGAGAAGTTGATGAGGCTTACAACTCAGGCAGAGCTGATAAAGGACTTTGGACGCCTGGAACTGGAGGTTAAGTATCCAATGGAGACGGACGAAAAATTGTTCACCGTGACAGTAGGTCCGACTCTACTGGATAAGATAAAGGAGGCTCAAGAATTTGATGAAGAATGCATTGGCATTAAGAAGCAACTATCGGAAGGAAAAACGTTGAAGTTCAAGGTTGACAGCACAGGTCTGCTGAGATTCGAAGGAAGGATCTGGATACCCTATGTACCAGACTTAAGGGAAGAAATATTGCAGGAGGCCCATAATACGAGATTTTCGGTACATCCGGGTAGCACCAAGATGTATCAAGATCTTCGTCAACATTATTGGTGGCCGCATTTGAAAGGGGAAGTTGCCGAATTCGTCAGCCGGTGTTTAACTTGTCAGAGGGTCAAGGCAGAGCACCAACGGCTGAGCGGATTGTTGCAACCTTTAGAGATTCCCGAGTGGAAGTGGGAGCACATCACTATGGATTTTGTGGTAGGACTCCCGACAACACAAAAGGGGCTAGACGCCATCTGGGTGATCGTAGATCGTTTGACCAAGTCTGCCCACTTTCTACCGATCAAGATCAGGTACAAATTGGAACAGTTGGCGAAACTTTATGTGAAGGAGATAGTATCGCGACATGGGGTGCCAGTATCTATTGTGTCTGACAGAGATCCGCGCTTCACGTCAAATTTTTGGAGAAGTCTGCAGGAAAGAATGGGAACACAGTTGAGAATGAGTACGGCGTATCATCCTTAGACTGATGGTCAGAGTGAGCGAACAATTCAAACTTTAGAGGATATGCTCCGGGCAGTTGTGATGGACTTAAGTGGCAGCTGGGACGATCATTTGCCCTTGGTAGAGTTCGCTTACAACAATAGTTATCACGCTAGCATCGGTATGCCACCGTACGAAGCGTTATATGGAAGAAAGTGTCGAACGCCGTTGTGTTGGGATGAAGTTGGTGAACGGAGATTGTTGGGACCAGAATTGGTACAACAAACCGTGGAAATCATTAAAGTAATAAGACAACGGTTAGTAGCGGCCCAGGATCGTCAGAAGAAGTACGCCGACTTACATCGTCAGAAGAGGGACTTTGAAGTTGGTAGCTATGTATTTTTGAAGGTATCTCCCTGGAAAGGAAAGATCCGCTTTGGGAAGAAGGGCAAGCTGAGCCCTAGGTTCATAGGACCTTTCGAAATATTAAGGAGAATAGGCGAAGTGGCGTACGAGGTAGCATTACCTCCTGAACTTGAGCACATTCACAACGTGTTCCATGTATCAGTGTTGCGTCCGTATAAGCCAGATTACAAGCATG
The DNA here is from genome assembly GCA_034770075.1 of Aralia elata. Lineage (NCBI taxonomy): Eukaryota > Viridiplantae > Streptophyta > Magnoliopsida > Apiales > Araliaceae > Aralia > Aralia elata. Next base: position 506,172 of record JAVJAP010000089.1, on the reverse strand, counting down.
TTATTTCCTATGAGCCAATTCAAGTTGAAAAGGACTTATCGTACGAGGAGATTCCTGTTCAAATCCTAGATAGGAAGGAACAGACACTGAGGAATAAAGTCATTCATTCGGTTAAAGTACTCTGGAGGAATCACGCGGTGGAAGAAGCCACGTGGGAACTCGACGAGAAGATGAGAGCGAATTACCCCCAGTTGTTTGAATAACCTTAGATTGAAATTCCGAGGACGGAATTTTTATAAGGGGGAGAGGATGTAATGTCCAGGAATTTTCAAACGTTGTATCAAATTTATTTTGATAAATAAAATTCGTTTTATTTAATTTTACAAATTTAATTGAATCCGTGTAGGTATTATTATTTAACTATATAAATATGTGGTCCACTAATTTTCTTTGCATTAAAGAGGCTCATTAATAGTTTAAATAAATTAATGACTTGATCCCTAACAATTGATTGGTAAGAAAATTGGGAAGGAATTGAATAAATAATTTTATCATTTTTGGAGTAAATAATTCGAATAAGGAATTATGGTTAAAAATAAATATTTTGAATAAACAATTAATTAGGTTAGTTATTTAATTAGAAACACAATGTGATTTATTTAATTTGGGTCACTTTTCTTTTATTTAGATTAACCCATTGTTTTTATTTATTGGATTGGACCCAAGTTTTCATTTAACCCGACTTCCTTTTTATTCCATTTGGGCCGCGCCATTTTTATTTTTACCGGCCCAACAATTGGGTTGAGCCCAAACCTTAACCCAGCCGGGTTGAGTCAAACCAAAATGGGTTGAACCCGTTTTCCTTTAATTTGGGGACAACCGGCAAAAATCGTTTGGGAAAGGGATTTCAAAGCAGCAAACCAATTTGGAGAGATCAGTCAATCGAGAGAAAAAGAAATCCCATCCATCAATCGAGCAAGGGAAGGAGGACTGGCGTCGGCGTGTGTGTGAGGGCGAAGGGACCGACGGCACGACGGGAAGCGGCGACCGACCATTGGACCAAGAGGGAGGCGCGGTGACCGGTGGGCGAACCGGGGTTCGAGGCGGACAGAGCAGGCGAGGTCATGAACGACCGAGCCACAATCAAACGGACCAAGGGTCCTAAGCTTTCGGCGATTCGACCGACGGGACTGCGCGACACGGAGGGGGAAGCTGTCGACTGAGCTAGCTGGGTTCGAGTATGACTGATGCCGACTGCCTACCCTTCTCCAACCCTGGGGTATTGCCTCGTTTAATTGGGTATTAACCGGCAAAATTGGGCATGTACCCCTCTATAAATTGAAACCCTTCCCCCAAACCCTAAACCTAGCTGTTAAATTTTTAAGGGAGGGCAGTCGCAGCAAGGGGAGGAACCCAAGGGAGCCATCGGCTGGACTTTGTATTTTGGGAGAAGAGGGAAGATAGCAATTCGAATTATCCCAAGGTATACCAAGCTGCCAAATTCTTGTGGGTTTAGTTTTTGGGAATTTGTTTTCTATACTTGTATTATGTTACCAACTGGGTTCGTTATAACACTGTGTTGAGTTGATATTGTACTATGATAAGTTCTATATAGGGTTGTGTATAAATTTCCTTCTTTTGAACTTGGATTGGTGTTGTCGTTTGTGCTGAGATAGTTTGGTGTTAGGTTATGTAGATTTTTTTTGTAACTGGATTGATATGGCCGACTGTGTGGGTTATATATTATACACTGTACTGCATTTTTGGTGTGAAATTGGAGGTTTTATACACTGTAATGGTACATTGAATTGGTTGATATATACACAGTATTATACTGTTTGGTTTCGATTTAGAAAAAAATCTGGTATTGTTGTTTGGGTTAAAATCTGGGATGGGTTTATGTTATTTTGTTCTGGCTTGGGCTGAAAATAATTGTAAGGGTTTGATTCAGTGACTGAATTATGCCACAATTGAACAAATTTTGAAACAGGTTGTGCGATTCATTAGGGAATAAATGACTGTTAAACCACTTTTGCCTAATGAAGATTTAACGACTACTGTTGGCTTAATTGTTGATATTTAATTGAGTTAATATAATAGTTTTTATCAATGCATAATAAATAAAGATAATAGATATTTAATTATTGTTTAAGTAATATTAAATAATAGTTAAGTATGCATATAGTTAATAAGATAATTATTTATTATTTATCAATAAATAATAAATAAAGATAATAAATATTATTAAATTGAATAAGAACGAAGTTAATAAGTAATAATAAATAAACTTAATTAGTTATTATTTATTATTAAATAATAACTAAAGATAATTATTACTTACTAATTATTTAATTATTAGTTGATTAACAGTAAATAATTAGTTATTAACTAAAGGTAATTCATATTTACTAAATAATTATTATTTTTTTTTTATTAACTTTAAATAATAAATAAATATAATTAGTTATTATTTATTATTAAATAATAACTAGAGATAATTGTTACTCACTAATTAATTATTATTTGATTAAGCTTTAAATAATAAACCAACCTAATTAATTATTATGTAATCTTAAATAATAATTAAAGACAATTAAAAATTTATAATTCGATTATTATTTAATTAATAATTAAATAATAAGTGAATATAATTAGTTATTAATTACTATTAATAATAACTAAAGATAATTAATTAATTACTATTTAATAGTAATTAAATGAAGATGGAGTTAATAAAATAGAGAGAGTTAAATAGCTCATTAATTAGACAATTATAATTAATTGTTTAAAGGTTTAATAAATGAATATTAATTAAGAAAAAAGTAAGGTTAATTAATTAAACGATTATAATTAATTGTTTAAGGGATTAGTAAGTGTTTATTACTTAAGGGATACATGGTTGATTTATTTAAGCCATCAACCTAAAAGCCGATTAAGTGCCTCATGAAATTTACTATAGTTTAATCACTGTGTGCTATGTAAATTGCTTAAGTGTTAAATAAATAGCATAAGTGAGTGTATTGATATACAGTTATGCAATGCTAATGGATAAACCGACTTTATCAACTGATAGGTTATCCAAGATCAATTAGTTAAAGCTAAGATTTATTTGTAGCTGAGCAAACAGGCAAGTTCCTAACCCTAAACTCCTTACATTATTGCAAGTTCCCTAACTCAACTCGAGTTATCATTTTTGAAGCATGATAGTGAATAATTATTGTTGATTATTCACCTCTGTACTAGTTATTGAGATTCGCACCTTGTGCTATTGAAATTCCTATTCTATTATTATTAAATGGTGAATTTGGTTAAAGTTCTTTCAAGCAGAAATTGTTATGAGAGAGATCTATGCTAATTGTATCAGCTAGATCAAGCATGTCTAATTTGTTAAATCAAAGGTATTTTAAAAGCTGTTCTTATTAAATTGCTATGGTAAGAACTCTTGGCTGAGAAAAGGATAAACTTGTTTAAGGCATGATATCAATGTCGGTTATTAAGTGTTTATGCATAAATCACGGGGTATGAGAGGCTGATCCCCTCGATTACCAAAACTTTTAAGAGGTCCAGCTTACATGCTGAGAACCTTGGAAAACGTCCTTGGTTATTTCAAACCACTCAGTAATTGTCATTCAATTATTCGAATATTCAACTGTTGTTTATTAATTCAATGCTCCTCCACACTTTTATACTGTTGTTGAACATTGAAAGCGAAATTTCCTTCTATCATGATATATCTCTTTGTGTATATACTTGCTAAGCAAATTAGTTGCTTACCCTTGCTATATCATGATCTTTATTTCAGCTAAGGCAGAAACGTCTAGGGGAGACAAAGGAAAAGGGAAGGTGCAAGAGTAGATGCCCGTTAGTGCCTATGTACTAGCTATTTCCGAATGTTGTTTGATTAAGTGAACCTTTATTTGTATTAGAGTACGTTTTATGTTAAGGTTAAAGAACCTTGGGACCAGAATTGTAAGACTTTATTTCCATTCGATAAACAATGTATGTTTATTATTCCGCATTTAGTTAGATAGTATGTTTGTCGTCGATTATCGTGAGCACCGAATTCGAGGTTTGGAAACCTGGATTTGGGGGTGTCACATGAGCAATGATTGCCCAACAAGTATAACAACAACAATAATAATAACATGCGAAATAATTAACGGATATTGAATAATCGAAGATTCAGCTTTTGAGTCAAGAATGTAAGACAAAATTCAAAAGAACGTCTGAGGGTCTTAAGACCACGAACTATGTCCCAGGTTATCAAGTATTTCTACTTTAAACCTTTAACAGTCGTAAGACTATATAGACCTTGCTTCTCGTACTCAGGGGGATCAGCCCTTTGTACCATGTATGTGCACAACATCTTAACGCTAACGCGTAAATAAAATCTCCTGTATAAGGGTTGTTCATCTCAGTTTGACATCAAAGTCCGCACCAAAGGAAGTTTGGTTTGGATTTACTTCAATAACATTTCTAAAATTTAGAATGCTCATCAACTATGGACTAGTCGAATCAAAAAGGGTTCGCTAGTCAATCAAGGTTCAAAAAGTGTAATTCGAGAATCAAAACTAAATCTCACAAAAGGTACAATTAAATAAGTTCTATATAACTGAAGTATTACAAAGAGGAAATTAAAGCGTCTCATTGAATCCATAAAATTGAATAGAGTAGAAATAATAACTTGCTCGAGTAAGTAATAGCATTATGAAACATATATGATAAGAGAATTAAGTTCAGGAACTTGCGTGATTGAAAATCAAGGTAGAAATCTTGCGTAAATGTAAAAGTAGGGATAAGATACTTGCCTCGTGCGTAGACTATAAATTTAAGACTCACGTTCTCTAATTAACCTATACATTCCGTTTACAAAACAGTAACAATAATTAGTTACAGTATTATAAACACTTCAGAACTCATTCTCATCCAATTTCATTTTAATAACTCAGTTGACACCGAACAATCAATGGGTTTACGCTTATCACCCATCACAGTACCTTAACATTCATTTTATACCTTAGCCTAAGCTTTAGGTATGTCTACGATATCATAACATGATCTCAAAGAAAGAAGAAAATTTTTACTCTCGCCTTTTTTGTTTGTTTTTTAATTCCCGCGCGGGGCGAGAAAATCCTTCACAAACTCTCGCCGGGGCGAGGAATTCCTTCACAAAATTATCGCCGGGGCGAGCTCCCGCCGGGGCGAGGAATTCCTTCACAAAATTCTCGCCGGGGCGAGCTCCCGCCAGGGCGAGAAATTCCTTCACAACATTCTCGCCGGGGTGAGAATCACGAATTCCAGTTTCTGCAGTTTGCGAAGAACGCAGAAACAGACCAAAAATTTCCAATTTTGTTATTCTTATGTCAAATCAAACGTACCCAGACACTATAATTCATATATAATCGTTACCTAAGCCTTCTAGCATGATTTTAACAACTTAAATCACATAAACTATGAATCTAAGAATCAAAATTGGGGTTTTTATCATTTTATCAAAGCTTCTACGAAATCAATAAAATTACACATAACAGGTTCGTTAAAACACCAAATTGAATCGTTTAAATCTTGTTTTCTTCATTTATACATGCAATAACAAGATAAGTTATCAATTTAACCTATTAACATGTAAAACAAGTATTAATTTTATACATTCAAACCATATTCGTACACAACTACTCTGTAAATTTCTGAATTCTCATATAAACGAAATTTCATGGATTAAATTACTCTAAATCATATTTAAATCATATAAAACACATAAATACATGCTTACTAACATCTAACATCAAATTATTTAAAGATTTAGCCATACAATTTGGTTTACAGAGAACTCAGAACATGCATTCATGAAGAAAATTAAGAAAACGTAATTTAAAGATTAAAATCTAAGAATTACCTTTGATTTGGTGCTAGATTATGCAACTAGATGAAAGGATTTCCTTATGGAATTATTAATTCTTCACAATTCTCTCTCTTTTCTCCGTGTTCTCTCTTAGAAACTGATAACAATGAACGTACGTGAAATAAACTGGCAGATCATGGTGTCAGTTAATAACTGGCACCAACTCCCCCTAAGGCCATGTTTAGCTACTTAATTATTCCCCCTTCTAATTTATTTTAATAAACTACTTATTATATAGTTTATGTCACATATTTAAATTAATAAAATAATCTTACTAAAATCAATTAAATAAAGTAGAATAATTCTACATTAAATCACATGGTCATATAAATAAAATTATCATTTATTAATAATGACAATTTACTAAATCTCTAATTAATAATTAAACTAATCAGAAATTACATTATACTTATTTAAATAATGTATTTAATCAAATAAATTCAATTAAACACATACTTTAAATATAAAAATTCTCTACATTAATTTAATTAATGTAACACATGTAATTAAATTAATCTACCATAAATTCATCAATTAATCAATTAATTCAACAATCAAATCGTCGAAAAATATTTATTCAATTAATAAATATTCAAATTAAGTTACAAAATTCTCGTTTGTCACACTAGCTTTACTTCTAATCGCGCAACGCTTCGATGTTTAGAAAGTAATTTTTATCTCATAATATCTCTCAGAATATAAATATAGAGTGTTTTTGCTCTTGAAAAATAGTAAGGAATGAATGAACTGAGCTTGCTATTTATAGAAAAACCAAGTTTCACTAATTGCACGTTAGGGGCTCGACTTATTACACTTTGGTACCTAGGTTAATTACACTTTAGTACCTAGCGTGTGCCAGGCGTAAGCTAGCGCGTGCCAAGCGTAAGCTGGCGTGTGCCAGGTGTAAGCACGACAAAGCAGCTTGTCAGCGTAAGCACGACAAAGCGTAAGTACAACAAAGCACTATATTAGTTTAAGCACGACACAACAACTTACTAAAAATAATTTGTCAGGATGCTTTTTGGTGAAATCGTGGAAAGCACGGCAAATCATTTTGTCAATGTAAGCACGACTAAGCAGCTTGACTAAAAAATTTTTATTTGACCAAATTTATCGTTTGTATGTTATAATCACAAAACACCTGCTTCGAAATATCATTTCAATCTTTATTAAGCACATATGTTACAAACTTCAAATCTCATTAGGGTTTAAGGTTTTAAACTTTTTGATATCCAGTTTTACGTTATACGTTCTAATTCTAAACGTATACGATAATGTTTTCGAATCGTATTAAGTTTTCAAAGATTACCTAAATAGTCGTTCATCAGAATATATCATCACATAACACAGAGTCGGAATAAGAAATTTTAATAAACACATAATTTACATATACAAATCTTATTAGGGTTCAGAATATTACATTCACCCCCACTAATAAGAATTTCGTCTTCGAAATTACAGTATAGATTATAAAAACAAGTGTGGGTAATTATCTCGCATTTTACTCTCGAGCTCCCACGTAGCTTCCTCTATGTTTTGATTCCTCCAAATAACTTTGACTGAAGGTATCACTTTATTGCATAGATGTTATTCTTTCCTATCTATGATTTTAATAGGAACTTCTTCATATGATAAATCTTTTTCGATCTGAATAGGCTCGTAATCTATAACATGTTTATAATCGGGTTTGTATGGTCGTAACACAGACACATGAAACATGTTATGGATATGTTCTAACTTAGGAGGTAAGGCTACCTCATAAGCTATTTCACTTATCCTTCTTAATATCTGAAATGGTCTAATGAATCTCTGACTCAATTTTTCCTTCTTGCCGAAATGTATTTTGCCTTTCCATGGAGAAACTTTTAAAAACACGTGACTACCGACATCGAAATCTTATAGCTTCCTGTGTTGATCCGCATATTTCTTCTGTCGATCTTGAGACGCTTGCAATTTTCCTCGTATAATTCGAACTGCCTCAGCGGTTTATTGAATTATTTCGGGTCCTAGAATTTGTCGCTCACCGACCTCGTCCCAACATAAAGGTGTCCTACATTTTCTTCCATATAGAGCTTCAAATGGTGGCATTCCTATGCTGGCATGATAGCTATTGTTGTAGGCAAACTTTACTAAAGGTAATTGATCTTTCGAACTTCCCTTGAAGTCTATGATGCAAGTGCGCAACATGTCCTCCAATGTTTGAATGGTTCTCTCACTCTGACCATCAGTTTGTGGGTGATAAGCTGTGCTTAATCTCAACTGGGTTCCTAAATGTTTCTGGAGACTTGTCCAAAAATTTGAAGTAAATCGTGGGTCTCGGTCTGATACTATAGAAACAGGGGCTCTATGTCTAGAAATAACTTCATTGATGTAAAGTTTGGCTAACTAATCAAGACTGAAGTTGACTTTTATGGGTAGAATGAGCTGATTTGGTAAGATGATCTACAATTACCCAAATGGCATTGTGACCTTTCTGTGTATTTGGGAGACCAACTACGAAATCCATGGTAATATGTTCCCATTTCCACTCAGGAATTTCTAAGGGTTGTAATAGTCCACTCGGCTTTTGGTGTTCAGCTTTAACCCTTTGACACGTTAAATATTTACTTACCCACTCTGCTATTTCTCTTTTCATGTTAGACCACCAAAAGTGTCGGCTTAAATCTTTGTACATTTTTGTACTACCTGGATGTACAACGAACTTAGAACTATGGGCTTCATTCAATATTTCATCTTTCAATTCTTGTATTGAGGGTACCCAGATTCTATCTTCGTACCTCAGTACTCCATCCTTATCCATTCTGAATTTGTTATTCTTCTTATGGGTTATTTCAATCTTACACTTCTAACACTCTACATCCGTCTCCTGTAGTCTCTTGACTCTCTCCAACAAAGTTGAACCATTTTCCACAACAAACAACTTTTGGGTAGAATTCACTGGAACTCTTACATCGATCTCAAGTTTGTCAAACTCTTTTATCAATTCCTCGTTATTTGTTATCATGTTCAAATTTTCTTGATTCTTCCTACTTAACGCGTCTGCTACGACGTTGGCTTTCCCTGGATGATATAAGATTTCACAGTCAAAATCCTTTATCAATTCTAGCCATCTCCTCTGCCGCATGTTTAACTCTTTCTGCGTGAAAATATACTTCAGACTTTTATGATCTGTGTATATCTCACACTTCTCCCCATACAAGTAATGCTGCCATATTTTCAAGGCAAATACTACCGCAGCTAACTCAAGATCATGCTTAGGATACCTCTTCTCATAATCTTTGAGTTGTCGTGAGGCATACGCAATCACCTTCCCATGTTGCATTAACACACAACCCAATCCCTTATGTGATGCATCACTATAAACGACAAGACCTCCTGTATCATCTGGTAAAGATAACACTGGTGCCATGCTCAATCGTTTCTTTAACTCTTGGAAGCTTTCTTCACATTTATCTGCCCAGACGTACTTTACCGTCTTTCGAGTTAAATTGGTTAGCGGGGTTACTATTTTTGAAAAATCTTGTATAAAACACCTATAGTACCCTGCTAAACCGAGAAAACTTCGTACTTCTGTTAGAGTTGTTGGTTGTTCCCAATTCACAACCGCCTCTATCTTTGCTGGATCCACCGCTATTCCATTTTTGTCAATTACATGACCCAAGAACTGGACTCGTTCCAACCAGAACTCACACTTGGAAAACTTTGTATAAAGTTGTTCCTTGCGTAATATCTCCAATACGCTCCTTAAGTGTTCAACATGCTCCTCCTTTGTTCTCGAGTATACTAAAATATCATCGATGAACACTACAACAAATTTGTCTAGGCATGGTTTAAACACTCGGTTCATCAAGTCCATGAATGCTGCCGACGCATTTGTTAATCCAAATGACATCACAAGAAACTCATAATGTCCGTAGCGTGTCCTAAACGCTGTCTTCGGCACATCTTCTTTTCTTACCTTTAACTGATGATAACCTGATCGTAAGTCGATCTTTGAAAAGTGTTCGGCCCCTTTCAACTGGTCAAACAAATCATCAATTCGTGGTAAAGGATATTTGTTATTTATGGTCAACTTATTTAATTCTCTATAGTCAACGCTTAACCTTAAAGTTCCATCCTTCTTCTTGACAAACAACACCGGTGCTCCCCAAGGTGAAACACTAGGTTGTATATATTTCTTGTCTAAGAGTTCTTGTAACTGTACAAGTAACTCCTTCAACTCTACTGGTGCCATCCTGTACGGTGCCTTCGAAACTGGCGCTGTACCAGGTGCAAGATCGATAACAAACTCGATCTCCCTATCTAAAGGTAGACCTGGTAAATCATCTGGAAACACATCCGAAAATTCTCTAACTACAGGTATTTGATCTAGCTTTGCTCCTTCCTTTCGAGTATCTACTATATATGCCAAATAACCTGTGCAACCTTTCCTAAGCAATCTTTCTGCTTGCATTATTGTCAGACATCGATATCGTTTAGGTGAACAACCACCATTGAACACTACCTTTGACTTCGACTCAGTCAACAGGTTTACACGTTTCCGATGGCAGTCAATCATTGCATTATGATTAACCAACCAATCCATGCCTAAGATTATATCGAATTCATTCTGACTCCTCTTCTCCTTACGGAATTTGAGAAGATTTTCATTCTCGATCTCAGCTATGACAACCTTCTCAAGAATCTCTGAAAATGTCTTTAACTAGAAGATTGATATTTTACTCCTTATCTGAGGTTTCAACCCTTCCTCAAATCTCCTAGTTTTTCTCGTCTCAGAGTTTACTTGATGTGGGGTAAAACGAGACAATTTGTTAAACTTGGCTGTATACTGAGATACAGTCATTTCCCCTTGTTTTAACTCTAGAAATTTTACCTCCATTCGGTCTTGCATTGTTTGTGGAAAGTAATTTTCAAAGAATAATTCTTTGAATCTTACCCAAGGAACTACTCCTTCACTGGCCCTGGTTTTTATGGTTTCCCACTAAAAGTTTGCCTCACCTTTTAGGAAAAAGGTCGCAAAGATTGTCTTTTGTTCCTCACTTACGTTAGTTACAATGAAAAACTTTTCCATTTCAGTTACCCAAGTTTGGGCTTCAACTGGATTCGCAGTTCCCTTGAATTCAGGTGGTCCAACGGTTTTAAAGTCTTTAAATGCTCACCTATGTGGATTATTTAGGTTGGGTTGGTGTGGTGGATGACCTTGTAAGGCTCCTAATAGTAAATCTACTAGTTGTTGGGTTGGGTTTGGTTCATTGGTCTCATTTCTGGTCTGGGTTCTTCGTCCAGATGCCATGATTCTAAAATAAAGAAAAAATAAGTATAAATACAAGTATATACTACACATAGAACTAAAAATTTGATTTGTACAAACACAACTTGTATATCATATGCAGAACGGTTACATATTCGACTAGTGGTTTATACTACCACTAGTTAGTACATAAGATTCCCTATTTTACAACCCAAAATCCTTATAATACAAACTACAACAAATAAACTTAAGCACTAAACTAGACTGAATGATCACGTGCCTTCTTATAGGCATCCTGAATCATATGACATACCACTGACCGGTCTGTCATATAATCCACCCTGTTCTCCTCCACTGGGTACCTAAGCACCCGATGCTCTAAGTTGCCGAACATATCACGGCATCCCTTGTCCGCTCAGTATAAATACATTTGGGCTTCTTGCCTTTCTTTCTGAGCACTCTGGAGAAGTTTCCTATGACGACGAGTGTTATCCCTCTCACTCTCCAATAACCCTTCAACTATATATGCTCGAAAATTAGCAGCCTCTAGATCTGCGGATGACTGTTGGACTAACCCCGTCACTATCTCCTCGTGTCTATCGACACGCATCATCTGACTCGCTCCAATCTCCTCATTAGGATCAGGATCTACTAGCTATCCATCTCTGAGATGTTCAGCTTCCTCAGTATCTAATATCTCCTGGTCGTGCAGAAGTTCTTCCTCCTCTGGTTCCTCCTCCGAGTCTAACTCGGGAGTGGCTGGCTCATAATCTGGAACCTCTTCTGGCTTACTCTCTATCAGCCACCCTACCATGGGTTGGTCTATCACTGGGAGGTCATTCCAATTTGTCTCTGACATCCTACAAAAGAATTTTAGTTGTTTAGCATTAAAGCGAAGCAATTTTACACATAATATAAAGCTTTTAAGATTATTTTATGTATGATTAAGTATTTTACGGACTCAATGACTATATCCTAAGGTAATTCCTAACTACCTTAGAGCTATAATCTACAGCTCTGATACCAATCTGTGACTCATATCCATAACTGGATAGCACCTCACAAGCGTACCTATCAGTTTGCCACCAACACTTTCGGCGTCCCCTACGGAGAGTCTGGCTTCGGTGCATCCCCATTTGGGAGTCACCAGCAAGAGGCTCGGGGCTCTTTGCACCATTGTGCTTATAGCTCTAGTACCAACCTGTGACGCCCCCAAATTCTCTACACTTCCCTATAGCAGATCTGGTGCTCACGTGAAACTATACAACTATAAATATTCAATAAAATATGACTTCTATCTATCCAAGGTTCACAGTATCCCATAACAGATGATAATTCCTGCCAGAACGTTATCTGTGTTTGGATACCCTCACTTGGATGTATAGATTCATATCTCATGAATACTTCTTTCATATCGATATTCCCTATCTATCTGACATTCACAGTATTAATGATAAGATTGTTCTTGGAACTAAGGGGCGCATTCCGGTAAATGTGGCACCTTACCGGCGCTCATTAAGTGTAACCTCAGCGCTTACAGAACTCCCAATATCATTTAAATACCCTCATTCAGATGTATAGTTCGTAAAGATACTGTATTTACTTAGTATAACTATGCTAAAGAAAGTAAATATCAGAGTATAACGCATTCGATGTAATAAAGGATAATAATATATTACATATCATTAAGTTCGGTTACATCGTTCTCAGTACTAAGTTATTACAACAAAGCCTTATAAAAGACTTGAATTAATCAAAAACAGTAAATAAAACTAGTAAACATGTCCTTTTCCTTTGTCTGTCCCAGAAGTGCCGGGATTATCATTTAAAACTGCAAAAGAAGATATATGCAAGAATGAGCTACAAATGCTCAGCAAGTTCATTTGAAAATATAAACACAATGTGTTTGATTTGAAAGATGTCAATGATGTATAACTGAGGGTTCTGTACATGAACCATATATTTCAATTAGTTCTATCAGTCCTCAATGACTTAGAACCGTTTGATTTCGGATATCTGGTAGGGGATCAACCTAACCAATATCCTAGGAGTATGCATATCATCCTACAATTTTATGTCGATATATAATCAACATTTACCGACACCTTATATCAAGGTGTTTCAGTTCACTTTATATCAAGGTGTTCCATTTCTCAGTATAAGATGTCGTACCAAAACAATTTGGTTTGACACAACAATTTACGCTCGAATAAACAATATATGAATAATGATTCATTTCTTAAGTTATGCTGAACAAGAAGCAATAACTTCACAATAATTAATAGCAAGATGTAATAGACTTGCTTAAATGTAACAAGGTTAGAAGACTTGCCTCGTATATCTTTTACAGTTAATATAACGGTCTAAACGTTCGTTGTAAATCCTACACGATTATAAGTTTATGTAGACAAATAAGCATTTAACGATTAAATCTTTTAAGTTTTATTTCGGGTATCATAACCGCATATCAATAAGACTTGTTTTATAATATATGATATAAGTTTAGCATTATAACTGCGTACAGAATGAATATTTTTCAATTATATTTAAAATAAATTGAGCATTATAACTGCTTATAAAATGAATATTCGGCTATTAGATTTGAGAAAATTTCAGCATTATAACTGCTTATAAAATGAATATTTTTACTAAATAGTTGAAGAAATTCGGACATAGTAACTGCTTATAAAAATATATTTTCTAATATATAAGAGAAATAAATCGGACATTATAACTGCTTATAAATAGGACTTTTGTACTAAATACTTAAAATAATCTGGGCATTATAACTTCTTATAAAAGTATATTTTTACTAAATATAAAGAAAAATGAAAATAATAACCACTAGAGTAATACCTCTTGTAGTTGCTAGCTTTACTTGTAATCGCGTAGTGCTTCGATGCTTAGAAAATAATTTTTATCTCACAATATCTCTCAGAATATAAATATAGAGTGTTTTTGCTTTTGAACTGCTCTTAAAAAATAGTAAGGAATGAATGAACTGAGCTTGCTATTTATAGAAAAACCAAGTTTCACTAATTGCATGTTAGGGGCTCGGCTTATTACACTTTGGTACCTAGGTTAATTACACTTTAGTACCTAGCGTGTGCCAGGCGTAAGCTGGCGTGTGCCAGGCGTAAGCACGACAAAGCATAAGCATGACAAAGCAGCTTGTCAGCGTAAGCACGACAAAGTACTATATCAGTTTAAGCACGACACAACAGCTTACTAAAAATAATTTGTCAGGATGCTTTTTGGTGAAATCGTGGAAAGCACGATAAATCATTTTGTCAATGTAAGCACGACTAAGCAGCTTGACCAAAAAATTTTTATTTGACCAAATTTATCGTTTGCATGATATAATCACAAAATACCTGCTTCGAAATATCATTTCAATCTTTATTAAGCACATATGTTACAAACTTCAAATCTCATTAGGGTTTAAGGTTTTAAAATTTTCGATATCTAGTTTTACATTATACGTTCTAATTCTAAACGTATGCGATAATGTTTTCGAATCGTATTAAGTTTTCAAAGATTACCTAAACAGCCGTTCATCAGAATATATCATCATATAACACAGAGTCGGAATAAGAACTTTCATTTAATAAACACATAATTTACATATACAAATCTTATTAGGGTTCAGAATATTACAGATTCTGCGAAGTTAGAAGCGGTAATAAATTGGGAGCAACCAAAGACGCCGACAGAAGTTCGAAGTTTCTTGGGATTAGCAGGTTACTATCGGAGGTTTATTCAGAACTTTTCAAAGATATCGACACTGTTAGGTTTGTATATTACGCAAGCATGCAATCAAATTACATAAATAGAGCGGAAGCGTGATAAAACGGATTTTAAAATTTTATACAAACCATCACCATGATCGATCAATGTGCTCAATTAATGATATAAACGAAAGAGAAAGAGAATAAGAATTATACCCTCGTAGAACAAAGCTTCCTCGGGTACAAGTTCAACTCCTAGTCCTTCGTGTTCTCCTCGAATGCTACGGTGTGATTCCTTCCTTTGATCAACGTTAGCCACCCAAGTGTTTGGCCTCTAGAGGTGATCCACCAAGGAAGAACAAGTATTCAAGAAGTTGGGTGTTTGGCAAGAACCCTAGTTTCTATCTCTATAGAAATTGCAAGTACTCTCCACAATCTAATGCAAGAGTGTGTAACCCTAATCTATGATAAGACTTTTCTTATTTATAGATGTAGGAATAACCCTTCCCTAAACTATTTAGGATTAGGGTTTTTATTCTAATTAAACTCCTTTAATTAATTATGCTCCTAATCCAATTAGGAATTCGTGAGAGAGTACTTCTATTAATTAATTCCCAATCCCTATTAGGAAATAAATAATAGTCCTATTAATTAATTCCCAATCCCTATTAGGAATTAAATAATAGTAATAGTAATAATAATAATAAGACTCCTCTTATTAATTTATATTTAATATTTCTAAAATATTAAATAATAAATATTAAGCTATTTAATTTATTCTATCTCCATAGACTAAATTAAATACACTTAACTTATTATTATAATTATGTCATTTACTTCTTAAATAAATATTTTTCTTTTGCGGTGTGACCCTTTAGGTTCTCCATATTAAACCGGTTGTGAATAAATCAATTAGAACAATTCTAATCTTATTTAAATAAATAAATTAAACTATTTAATTTGTTTAAATAAATAATATTTATTCTACAATAAGGGTAAGCCCCCTTAGTGATCAACGACTTTCCAGATAATATAGATTTCAACATTAATCATAAAAGAACCTTTGAGTAAATAGTTACCGTACAATTCAATCATTTTACCATACAATGTCCCAATTAAATATAAGACACAGATTTACTGTCAAGTCTTATTTTATTTAATTATATGTATTTCGATTCCCAAATGCACAACTCTAAATAATGCAAATTAGAAACTCCTTTCTAATTTCATTCTACCTTGGCCAAGGACTACTGAGTTGTCATTTATCAAATCACATAGAACATTCACATCTTTTACTAGACGTGGTAGATTCTTTGTTGATCATTCATCTATCTCCATGTACAACTTATTATACCCAATCATACCCTTTGATATACCCCAAAGGTCTTAAGGGACATGTCAAAGTATAACTCATCATACACAAGATACTATGATGATCTCAAGTCTAAGGATCACTTGTACTACTATCACTAGAGGAATTCCTATTGACAGGCGAGTAAAACTCCATTAGGTATTTCTTAGCGAGTCACGTTCAGTGAACTTATTCTCTAATAAGCACCTACATACTTGCTTTAGTGTCTCCACATAAATGATTATGAGATCAATCATCCTCTTCCTAAGAGCAAGCAACATATGTACTAATCTATCTGGATTCACTACTCCCCAATTTAGTAATCTAACGATTAGGAACAATTTTAGTTTGTGAGTTATCTTGAATTTAGATCTCATTAGCATGATCACCATCATGATTCTAAAAGCATTGCTCAAAACTATGGGTTTATCATATTTAATATAACAGCACCATGTAGATAATATAAAATGCCTTTTAAGAAACTCAATTCTTTTATTAATAAATGAATAAGATTACAAAGTATATGCTACATCATATCAAATATGATTGGCTTGTATGCATACTACTTTCAGACACCGTTGACAAATTTAACAAGGAAGACTATGAAGTTTGTATGGACGGATAAGTGCAAAGAGAGTTTCTTGGAGTTGATGAAGAAACTTAGTGAAGCGCCTGTGTTATCCCTACCAGATATTACAAGTTGATTTGTGGTGTACAGTGATGCGTCACACAAAGGCCTTGGGTGCGTATTGATGCAGCATGGAAAGGTCATTGCGTACGCGTCACGATAGTTGAAGGACTATGAGAAGGGGTATCCGACTCATGACCTGGAACTAGTGGCAATGGTGTTTGCTCTGAAGATTTGGAGGCACTATCTGAATGGAGAGAAGTGTGAGATATACACAGACCACAAAAGTCTGAAGTATATCTTCACTCAAAAGGAACTAAACATGAGACAGAGGAGATGGTTGGAGTTAATCAAGGACTACGATTGTGAGATTTTATACCATCTCGGTAAGGCCAATGTAGTAGCTGATGCTCTAAGTAGGAAGGGAAGAGATAAGTCGATGATGCTGACAAGAGGAACTGATCAAGGATATGGAAAGACTAGAGTTGGAAGTCAAGTATTTGAAAGATGCAGATGAGAAACTGTTCGCAGTAGAGGTGAGTCCGACTTTATTAGACAAGATAAAGGAGGCTCAAGGAAAGGATGATGAATGTGTTGCCATAAGGAAGCGAATCTCAAATGGAGAGGAATTGAAGTACAAAATTGATAGCACGGGACTGCTAAGGTTTGAAGGGGGGATCTCGGTACCGATGGTTTCAGAGTTGAGGGAAGAGATTTTGCAGGAAGCTCATTCTACAAGGTACTCGATACATCCTGGTAGTACCAAGATGTATCAGGATTTGCGTCAGCACTTCTGGTAGCCAAACATGAAGAGGGAGGTCGCGGAATGTGTGGGACGATGTTTGACATATCAGAGGGTAAAAGCAGAACATCAAAAACCGGGTGGACTGCTACAACCGTTGGAGATTCCAGAGTGGAAGTGGGAGCATATCACGATGGATTTTGTGACAGGGCTTCCACCAACTTAGAAGGGTTACGACGCGATTTGGGTGATCGTGGACCGTTTAACTAAATCTGCACATTTTCTACCGATCAAGATAAGGTACAATCTGGAGTAGCTAGCAAAGTTATATGTGAAAGAGATCGTGTCGTGGCATGGGGTGCCAGTATCTATTGTGTCTGATAGAGATCTGTGTTTCACGTCGAATTTCTGGAAGAGCTTACAAGAAAGGTTGGGAACCTAGTTGAGGTTGAGTACGGCGTATCATCCTCAAACGGATGGGCAAAGCAAACGAACGATTCAGACGCTTGAAGATATGCTCATAGCATGTGTAATGGATTTTAAAGGCAGCTGGGATGATCACCTACCATTGGTGGAGTTTTCCTATAATAACAGTTATCATGCAAGTATTTGCATGCCGCCATACGAAGCATTATACGGAAGGAAGTGCCGAACACCTTTGTGTTGGGACGAAGTCGATGAACGAAGACTGTTGGGACCTGAATTGGTACAGCAGACTATAGATGTCGTCAAGCTGATAAGAGCTCGGTTGGTAGTGGCTCAAGATCGACAAAAGAAATACGCCGATTTACATCGTCAGAAACGAGACTTTGAAGTTGGCAACTTTGTATTTTTTAAGGTATCTCCCTGGAAAGGGAAGATCATATTTGGAAAGAAGGGGCAATTGAGTCCTAGATTCGTAGGACCATTTGAAGTTTTAAAGAGGGTAGGTGAAGTGGCGTACGAGGTAGCTTTACCTCCCGAACTTGAGCACATTCACAATGTGTTTGACGTTTCTGTGTTGCGGCCATATAAACCCGACTACAAGCATGTGATATCCTATGAACCAATTCAAGTTGAGGGAGACTTGTCATATGAAGATATTCCTGTCCAGATATTAGATAGGAAAGAGCAGACGTTAAGAAATAAGGTTATCCATTCGGTCAAAGTACTTTGAAGGAACCACGCAACTGAAGAAGCCACGTGGGAGCTAGAAGAGAAGATGAGGAAGAATTATTCGCATCTTTTTGAGTGAACCCATGTTAAGTTTTTCGTACCTAGGTCGTAATTCTGGGGACAAAATTCTTATAAGGGGGGAGGATGTAACGACCGTGAATTCTGGATAGCCTTGTAATTCGAGCTTATGAATATTGATGTCTATTATTTAAATGAATTTTATGAGTAATATTTTTATGTGAATAAATAAATATGTATATGTGTTATATATATATATATATACATATATTTATTTCTATATATGATGAGATGTATATTTATAGTTGGTTTAAACTAATTTAATTGTTTGAACTTACTAAAGAAGCTAACGCTTCAAATTAAGTGGTTAAAACTCGAATTTGTGTTTGAATTAGAATTTGGAGAAATGGACTGTGGATTTAAATCCAGAACGTCCAAATTAGCCAGAATAGGCCCTAAACACATTTTGTGTTGGGGTTGGCTTTTTGGTCAAAAGTCAACCAGTTGACGTTTTTGGTTAAAAAAAAGTCAAACACGAATTTCGGAGATTAATTTGATGAAACAAATATTTCCATGACGATGAGAACGTCGAATTTGGTAGGAATCGACTATCTTCACGAAAAAATTAATTTTCGGATGTCAAAATGGTAAAATGGGCCATTAAATGGATAAATGTGTATTAATTGGGAGTAATCAGCCAAAGTGGGACCCATTGGACAGCTGATCACTATTTCTAAATTGGAGAAATCAGCAACTAAGGAAATGAAGAGGAAGCCTAACGGTTGGAGAGAAAAGAAAAGGAAAATAATAAGAAAATGGAGAAAACTTTCCAAATCCTTTCATCTTCTTCTTACCAAACCATCTAATGAAGAATACGAAGAGTTGGGGGAAGAGGAAGAGACCAGCTAACAACTTCTATATATACCCCGTTCATAAACATTTGCCAAAATTTTGCAAAGGTATACTACCCAAATGAAAATTGAGAAGACAAATTATAGAAAGAGAGAAACCATTCTAGAGGGAGAAGCAAGTAGGTGGAGTAAAGAAGCTTGTATAAGTGTTTGGGAGAAGCAAGGGAGAAGAGGAGAGGAAGCCTCAAATTCTAACTAAATCATTTAGCAACCAAGAAGGAGAATCCAAGAGGTAATCATCATACTCTAACTCATTCCTCCTTAGTTTCAAGCTTTCTTTGTTTCTTAAGCTTCTATCTCGCTGGGTTGGATTTGTTGTTGTTATGATTGTTGTTTTTTGGTTATGAATGATTAATGATGATATTCAGAGGTTATTTAAACCATTAATAACTCAAAAGTGGAACAAGAATGAAAGAAATCCGAACCCATGCGTAAGGAGGAAGAAAACAGACGAAAATGGACAACTATGGACAATGGACTGATTTAGAGGACATTAAGGGTTAGTAATCATGTCTGATAATTTTGTTGGTTATTATAATGTTATACTTCCATGGGTTATGAGAATATCCCAGTTGGAATGGAGTAAAAAGGTGTTAAAATGAATTTGTAGTAAGAGTTTTGGTAAAACATGTTAGAAAATGAAGAATGGATTGAATAGTGATCAAAGAGTATATTTCTGATATGAATGTGTTGCTTGAAAAATTGTGAGCTTCTGGAGTTATAGTACACTGAGTTATGAAGTTATAGGCTTTGGAACGAACGCATTCCGACCTTGGATGAAGGAGTTTTGGCGATTGGAAGGAAATGTGTCAAAACTGTCCAATTTGGAAAACCAGATTCGGACCAGCCCATTGTATGAATTTTCTGGACTTGTGTGTTCAGAATTTGAAAATGGTTAAAACATAAAAGTTGTAGCCCCGGAAGTTAGCTTCGCGTGGGCATAAGAATCGCTCAAAAAGGTTTTAAAACGTATTAGTTATGACTGTTTTAGTGGGAGAGGGTAAAGCTGGCCAGATTTTTATAGCAATCTGACCTTGGTTGTAAAAACTGAAAACCTGTTTTGATTAAAAAATGGCTCGATACCAGGGCCTAGATGAGATTAAAGTAGACTGTATAAGATTTAATTTGACGTAAGAATGAATGAAAACGAATGAGTAACGAAGGAGATATGATAAAAACAAGAACGATGTTTTGTTAAAGAAAAACTGCGAAAATGAGTTTTTATAGCTCAGATTGAAATGAATTTTGAGCAATGTTATATTTTGAAGTAAAATATCATAAGGGGGCAATAAGCGGGTCGCGTCATTTGAATTCATTATCTGCTGTTGGATTGTGAAACGTTTCAGTTCTTTATTCATGAACTGTTAAGGAAATAGTCTACGCTATTTGTTTCGGCTAGACATGTACAGGTTATTATTTTAAAAGCTATCCAAACTGATTGTTGGTATGGATTCTTGGACAGAGAGAGCAACCCTTATTAGGAAATTTTAATGTGACGGTTATTCGATGCAGTCAGAGTTAAATGTTTTCATATACATAGGGTACGAGAGGCTGATCCCCTCGAGTACTACTGACGGGCCAGGTGTTTAAAAGGGTCAGTTGAATGACTGATCCTTTGGCTAAAAGTTCATGGTCTATTGGACCACTCAGCAGTAAATAATCAATATTTATTTCTTCATTTGAACTTTGATTATATTGTTAGCTACTTCTTTGACATTCTTAAATTATTGAACTATGCGATTATTGTTCTCATTCATTCATGATATATCTTCTTTATTCATTTTAAACTTGCTGAGCAAAGTAGTTGCTCACCCTTGCTATATCATGAACCTATTGCAGTTAAGCGGGAGAGTTCCAAAGCGGACAAAGGTAAAGGAAAGCTTAAGGAATAGTTATATGTACTATCCCATTATGAAATCGTGGAATTATTTTGTATTATTAAGTATTCTGCGATGTATTTATTTAAGGTTATAGACCTTGGGACCGTAGTAAACCTTTTGTAATGAACCACATATGTTTATTTATTCCGTATTAGTTGACTTATGTTGTTTAGAAGTGTATGGATGTACTTTATCGTGAGCACCAGATTTGAGGTATTGGTACCCGAATTTGGGGGTTTCACAAGGATGATGTTTTATTCCTACGCTATGAACTAATTGTTAATTGAGATTGCAATTGAACCCAATGCTTAGTTTTAATTAATTTATTATCGTTATTGATTATTGTTGATTATAATTGAATCGTTTATCATATTTTGTGCTTATTGATAAGTGTATAGCTAGCAATTATGTTTGATAATCTAGATGAAATTGGAAGATGAATTCTAGGGTTTGATCTAAATATGATGATATGCGAAAGTTTATTCTTCTTAGGGTGATTAACAAGATTTGCATATAGGATAGGAATATACCTATATGGTGTCATGTGTCGAGTTAATTGTTCATAAGATTGAGTAGCTTGCTTGTGTATAGGACATATATATATATACATATACCTATATGCCACATGTAACTTGTATGAGAATTGGAGTTTGATGAATCTTGTTTTAAGTTATTTCACATAGGAATATGATGATTTAATTGGAAAAAATATTTTTATAAAACCATCGGAAGAGGGTTGTTAAATAATTGTGAATTCTCAGTTAACGATTTTGTATGATTAATTAATTGAAAGAGAGGAGAGAGATTTAAATGAAGCATTGGGAAAAATTATAATCTTAACTTTTAAATATGATATTAATCCTTATTAGTAATTTAGTTTTAATTTTAAAAAGTTACTTTGAAACCCTAAAATTCATTTGTTTAGATAAGATTGAATTGATATAAAGTTAGTACTTAGTTAATATTATTAGCATATTCCTTATGGGATCGACACTCTACTTATCACTATATTACTTGTTGATCACACATACTTGCGTGTGAAATTGCCAATACCATATTGGGCAAACAGTCGACTTAGTCAAACGATCTACTATAACCCATATAGCGTCATGTTAGAGTCTGCATATTAAATTTGATGATGAATATGATTAACGTATATTTGTACTACTAAGTTTTGTAAAGTCCTTAATGATGATATGATGTACAAGGACTTAGAATAGAGATATCAAATTTGTTAGGCTGATTTTATAGAGTTGATCTGATGTATATAAAATATGCTTAAATCGATCGTATAGTGTTGTTAAATGATTGTAAGGTTACTCAACTATTTCGTAGTGTAAATGTTGATCGCAGAGTAAGCCTTAAGCTCGTAAAGCGTGATTAAGATCACAGAGTTCATTTCAGATCGTACAATGAAAATTAAATCGCAGAATGAATAGAAGATCGTAGGGTAAATTCAAGGTTACAGAGTTGGCTCAAGATCGTTTAGTAAAGATAGAACGTAGAGTCCACTCTGAAGTCATATAATGAAGTGTAAATCGTAAAGTGACTCGAAGATCGTTCAGTAAAGACAAGATCGCAGAGTTAGCTCAAGAATCGTAGAGTTCAACTTCGTAGAGAACACAATCGTAGAGTGCTTCTCTGATCGTAGAATAATCATTCGTAGAGCTAAACATAGAGTAAGCATAAGCTCTACGATCTCTCCATCAAGTCTACGATCAATCAACTTCATAGAGTAAGTTAGGACTGACAAGAAGACTGACAATATGGAGCGTTACAGATCGAAGGTCCTAATGTGTTCACCAAACATCCTTGGTTGAAATCGAAGTTTAGAAGATGTTGTGTCTAATAGCTAGTTTGGTGAAAGCAACAACTCCCAAGTGTTAAGTGAGGTTGCAGTCTGATGTGATAGGCCCAAGCCACAAAGCAAGCTGACACACCAACTTAAAATGCCAACATCAGTATCCTAAAGTATCCGGACATTAAATGCACAACGAAAACCTTACAACGAGAAGACTTTCTTCCAGACTATAAAAGGTTACAAGGATTCAAATTCAAGTAACGAACTCTGATCATAAAAAGCAAAAGCTCTGCCAAAATTAAAGAACTCCACTCTACGAAACTGAACTACTTGTTCAAGCTGCTAAGTACCTAAAAAGAAGAGTTTATTGCCATCTTAGCAGCACCTTAACAACATTATTCAACATCAGTTGACCATTGTCTAAGTGACAATCTTTCAAGTCTAAGTGACTTGAAGAGATCTTAGTGATCTAGGACTGAGTGTCCATATTCCGAGACTTAGTAACTTGAAGGAAACTTAGTGGTTCAGTTGTAATAGATCTTTGTGATCTCTATCCTTAGTGGATTTTCTACTTGTTGAAGTAGAAGAGTGGACTAGGAGTTATTCAGTCTCCGAACCACTTAAAAATCTCCTTATGTCATTTACTTTCTATTTTTACATTATGTTATATTATCTATTATTGATGAGTGTGTTTTATACTTATATTTTAATTATCTTTAACCTGATAATTTGTGAGTTCTTAAGTATTTTAAGTTATTTTTATGTCTTTATAGTGTTTTTATGTTATTTTGTAGAAAGAAGCAAGGAAACGCATTCCGAATATCTTTTAAAGTAAAATATACAAGCAAATGCAAGAAGAGAAGATTGGAGGGCTTTTAACACTAAGATTGAAATGTTTTCTTTGCTTGAGGCTTGGATGTTATTGTAGATCTCGCCGAGAGCTTCGATTTGATTGGTGGCACGTCTCGTAACTCCTCCTGGATAAAAAATTATGGCCATTTTACCAATGGATGCCGAAGCAAAATTTTGCCTAGCGCGGCCGCGCTAGTTCCTAGTTCATTTCTGGTGCAACAGCGCCATCCATTCAAGAAATCAACGCGACAATGCTAGAAATATGAAGGAAAATGGCGCTGCAGCGCCCGGGTCGCTGCCAGACCAAGTTTTGAAGCGTTTTACATGTTTTTGACTCCAAATTGGATTGTTTTTCTACATACGCTAGGGATTTGACTTGTAACCTATAAATACTTATTAAAGGGATATTAGAATAGTTAATTCTTTTATCGTGGCGGTTAGACTTTAAGTTTGGAGATCTAGTGCAAAAACACTTTTAACTCCTATAGAGGCAAGGAATTGAAGGATACTTGGAGATGGAAGATGTCTTCACAAGAGTTTTTCTTCTCTAACTTTTTCTTACTTGCATTTTTCATTGAAAACGTTTAATTTATTTGTTATGAATTAAACTTCTATCTGTTTAAATTAAATTGGATTGATATAAAATTGGTATTTGAAAAATATTAGATGTAATTCTCTGTGGGAACGATACTCTTCTTGCCGCTGATAATAAATTAGGCAGACACCATCCTATAAACTCTTCTTAGTTCCCTCTTAATGGCTTCCATCTTGAACTTGGAATTCCCACTTGGACCCGCCTCCGAAGATGCCTCTTTTATATCAAATATATTTGCTACAAAACAAGGGTTAGTAGATATATTTTTACTCACCACTCCCTTACGTGTTTCGCTCAATAATGAATCACTCGTGTATCACTTAACTGTCTTTTACCCTCTAATGATCTTATCACTCTTGCCTTTTTCCTCTCAAGTATTCCCTCTTATAAGTTCTTTTTGAATTCACCAAACAAGAATCATAGTTTCCTATTTCAATCCAACAATAACTTATCAAAAACAAATTAGCAAGAATTGATTCTTGGATTACTAACAAGTTAGCAAAATATGACTGTTCTGAACCTTGTTGGTCATTCGTTGAGCGCCTTGTAAGCTTTAAATTTTCCCAATTGTATCTCAGCTTCGGATATGATAGCTTACGATTTTTGATTCTTGTCTTCAAGTCTACAATTAGCTTCGGATGAACTCTCAGATGAACTATCGGATGATTTGATGATTGAATTTTGCAGAACTTATCGCTGCTGAATTTGGTGTTAGCAAGCAATTGAAACAAACTAGGAATTTTTTTTATATAGATATTCAAACAAGAAATTAAAGGATAGATAACTTACTAGATAACTTAGCTTTGATACCAAACGGTAGACTCCACGACATGCTTCCGTGAAGTGGTCGTCACCCAAATCGTTTCTAGCAGAGTTGTATTAGTGGAACACGAACGACACCTCAACCTTTCGCTTATATTGAAGCGAGAACCTTGGTACAATCGGTAGTGTAATGAATTCAGTGTTGAATGGAATCTTGACCTGTTGTCTATATTGAGACAAGAACCTTGGTATAGGTAGAAGACGCCACACACAACTATGAATTGTTGTATGATAAGTCAAGTTGAACCTCACAACAAATTATGAACAGTTCAGGAGTTCTTAAAGAACTACGGGAGAGAAACAATCTCACAGAAATAAATAATTTTATTAATGGATATGATCTGTAATACACCAGCTAGGTTCCTTATTTATACTACTCAAAGTAACCCTAATCCTAGAAACAAAGGGAACAAATTACATAACATTCCAACTTAACTTTGGAATTAAAAATCTAACTAATCACATGCCAAATTGCAATAGCAATGAACTAGCTACCTAAATACTAATTTCTTGCTATAATTAATTTGGAGATACTCTAATTTCTATGCCAGTTTGGATTAAGCCGTGTTTTTTCCCCAAAAAACAGAGCTACAAGCACCGGAGCACTAAAACAGAAGAGCTGGGGCACTAAACATGCAGAATACCTGGTACGATTGTAAATATTTCGGATCCCTGTAATAAGGGTTTCCGAGTATTATGAAATAAAATAAGATTTTGTGAATGATGTTGTGTTTTATATAATTAGGTCGATTGTTGACCTAATGTACATGATATGTGATTGTATATATGTGTTGCGGTTTTATAAACGAAATATAAATTTTATGAGAAAAATGCTAAAACACTATTCATAATATGCAGAAAACGCTCTTTTTATTTTTTGACATTTAAAATTACGTCATAACGTTGATTTAAGAAAGGAGACGTAATCTCCAATAAAAATTATTTTTATTGAGAAAAAACGTAAAAATAATATTCAAGGCGAGAAACGCCTTTTTCGTATTTTTTAATTTTCGAACTACGACATAACGTTTATTCGGGAATAGGAGACGCAATCTCTAATAAAAAATTTACGAAAGAAAATATCACGGTTTGGATAACCGAACTAGTTAGGAAAACGTAACTAGAAAGTAAATGAGTAACCAACTAAGTTTTGAAGTAACCGAGCCAAGTTGAGCCTAAGGTTTAAAAAGGGTTTTGGCTAGGGTTTCGATTGGCTTAGCTAGGGTTGAGCTAAGGATTAAGGTGGCTTGGCTAGGGTTGAGCCAAGGCTTAGATCCTAGGGTTAAACCCTAGTTACTTGGAGCCATGAAAAGCTATTAAGGCTAGGTGTCACATGTTGGGCAATTAACATGTGGTTAAATGAATGAAGGAAGATGAGTCATGGGGGCTAGGGAGAGGGAGTGACCGGCTATGCATGGTGGGGGGGGGGGGGGGGCAAGTGATGAGTCACTTACCATAAATGGTAAGTTTCTATCCAATTAAACTAAGCTTTAAATACTTGTCCCCTCCATTCTCTTTATTTAAGCCAAACAAGGTCATAACGCATGATGTTATCTAGCTTTAATTAGTTTAATTAAAGTTAGTTAAGTTAACTAAAGCTTGGTTAAGGGCCTAAATAACTAAGTTACCCTCACTCTTGGTTTGCCTTTATAAAGATTTGCAAGTATACTTGCATTCCTTTGTTCATTCCATTGATTTTCCTAAGTAAAAAGAGAGAACTTATGAGCTAGAGCTGTAATATTCCGAACCCTAATAAGATTTGTATATGTAAATTATGTGTTTAATAAATGAAATTTCTTGTTCTGACTTGGTATTATGTGATTGCGTATTTTATTAAACAATTAGGTCAAATAAATTTTTTTCGCTAAGTAGCTGTGTCGTGCTTAATCGGATAAAATGATTTGTCGTGCTTCCGGCGAATTCACCGAGAAACGTTTCGGTAAATTATTTTTGTAAGCTGCAGTGTCGTACTTGGAATTGACGAAGTACTTTGTCGTGCTTCAACATTAATATAATATTATATTAAATGATAAAATTTTAAAATAAGTTAAATAGGGTTTAAAATGTTATGCGGAAATAGAAACCCTAATTTGAAAACCCTAATTGGTAATAATTGTCCGAATTGATCAATTAAAACCTTAATTATTGTACAATAATCTTAATTGATGTAATTAAGATTTAAATGATGAATCATAATATTAATTATGAATTATTAAGATTAAATTAAACCCTAAACGGAAGATTGAAAACCCTAATTGTGGAATTGAAAACCCTAAACCCTAATTCGGAACCCTAAAACCCTAATTTGGTTCAATAACCATAATTTATGAAATGTAAAACCTTAATTATGATATATAACATTAATTAAGGTATTACTAAACCTAAATTAACATCCTAATCATGATTAACAAAAATCTACTTTTAATTAGTAAGTAAAATAAATCAAAAATTAAAATCCTAGCCAATGAAAATGAAGCTAGGAGTGTGCAAGCTTGTGCTTGGCACACTCCAGCACAAGTAGGTGAATCACACCAGATGATAAGCAGCACAAGTCAAATGGTAGGATATTTATAGAGGCAAAAATTTGGAATTTAGTAAGAAAACCCTAATTTCAAAGCCTATAAATAGAATGAGATGCTAGGGTTAAAAGCTACGAAATTTTAAAGCTTATACACTCACATATCCAGCCTAAACAAACCCTAGCAATCACAAGCTCAAGAATCAGAAGCCAGAAATCAAAATTTGAAGAAAAAGGTGCACAAAACCCTAATTTATGTTTGATCTTCAAGCCTGGAAAATTTTTGTGTTTTAGATGTTTAGGAATCCTTGGTTAAGATGTTATTTAGTGATCTGGGCGGTTAAAAACATGTTTACATAACATCTAGATATGAAAATCAAGCCAAAATAGCAAACTGTTCTTGGCAGTCAAGAATAGTCTGACAAGCTACTTTGTCAGAGCTTTTGATCGGCTTAAAATGTTTGTTTGATGTGTTTTAAAGCATGAATCCGTACTATGCCATGTTAGCTTTAAGACCCGACTTGTAGAATGGATAAATTATCTCTACAGTGAAAGTTATTAATGGTCAAAACCCATTGACCAACCCTGATAGACTGTTTCTAGGTAACCCAGAAACATGAAGAACATTCTGACAGAGTCTGACAAGACTTTTGATCAACCCAGAAATGACCTAGATGACATATTTTGTGTTGTTTGTTGGTTTAAAGTTGTTTTATGCTATATAGACTTTAATCTTGAACCATTAAAACTCATAAACAAACAATCAATCAAACGGAATTAGCAGTCAAACCACGTTGACCGTTATGACTGGATGAGTTTCTGGGTTACCCAGAAACTCAAGAACAGTCATGAACGGGGTAGTTTGACCATAAATATCTAGCATGTTATGATATATTTTAAGATAAAATTTGTTATGTCGTTGTACACTGCCATGTTGGCTATAACAACAAACAAAAATCAAACACAAACATCAAACCAGTTGGAATTAAATTGAGGTCAAAAGTCACTGTTGGACGTTGACCAGGGTGTTCTTCATGAAGAACACCCTTTAGCGACGAAATGCATGCACAAACCCAGAAAACTATAATTCTATGCAGACCGTCGCTAAAGCCCTTTTAGCGACGGATTTTTAATAAAAATAAATAAAAATTTATTAAATAAATTATAAAATAATAAAATAAATAATAAATAATTATTAATAATTTAATAAATAAATTCGAAAATTCATTTTTTAATTATAAAAAAAATTATTTTTAATATTTTTATATATTCTAAATTATTATTTAATTTAATTAAAATATTAAATAATAATTATGATAAATCATTTAATAATTGTTTTAATTATTTAAAAATGGTATTAAAATTATTAAATAATTATATTAATTATTTAAAAATGATATTAAGGTAAATACAATTATTATATATAATAATTAAATAAAATATTAAATATTTTAAATATTATTAATGGATAAATAAATTATTTAAATAATATTCTAATCTTTTTTTCTAAAAATATTATAAATGATAAATAAATCATTTAAATAATATTTTAAATATCTAAAAATATTCTAAATGATAAATAAATTATTTAAATAACATATTAAATGTTTTAAAATTATTCTAAATGATAATTAAAATCATTTAAAAATATTCCTAAGCTTGTAAAATTATTTAAAAATACTTCCAAGCTTCTAAAAATTATTTAAAAATAATACCAAGCTTCTAAAAATGTTAGAAATAATAATTAAATTATTTAGACTAATAATTCGACTTCCAAATAAGAGTTTTATCGAACAATCTATGTGTTTAGCTATTAAGGATGGCGACCTGAGATACCGAATCAACGTCAAACCTTAATGAAAACTTGTTTAGATTAGCGTGATACATGTTTATATACGTGCTAACGCTTATTATTGGTAATACGTAAACTACGTGCGTTGACCGATTGTACTAAAATTTATAGTGAGCTACGCTAAGGCAAGTGTCCTAACCTTTCTCAATTTATATTAAGCAAGTATTATACATCCTTGCTATCAATTATTGTGAAGTTATTGCTTCTTGTTCAGCATAACTTAAGAAATGAATTATTATTCATATATTGCTTGTTCGAGCTTAAATTGTTGTGTCAAGCCAAATTGTTTGGTACGACAATCCTGATACTGAGAAATGGAACACCTTGATGTAAGGTGAACCTGAAATTTTCCCTTAAAATAAGGTGACGAAATTCCCTTAATATAAGGTGGACGAACAGTTGATAATATATCAACATAAAATGGTAGGATGATATGCATACTCCTAGGATATTGGTGAGGCTGATCACCTACCAGATATCCAAAACTCAAATGGTTCTAAGTCATTAAAGACTGATAGAACTAAATGAAATATATGGTTCATGTACAGAAACGCTTCAGTATACATCATTGACATCTTTCAAATCAAAACACATGGTGTTTAAATATTTAAATGAACTTGCTGAGCATTTGTAGCTCATTCTTGCACATATCTTCTTTTGCAGCTATAAATGATATCCCTGGCACGTCTGGGACTAAACAAGGGGAAAAGCCATGCTTATTAGCTTTAATGTTTATTGTTGAATACTTTAAGTCTTTTTTTAAAGACTTGTTGTTGTAATAACTTAGTAATAACGAATAATGTAACCGAACAAAATGTTATGTAATATATTATGATCCTTTTATGTTATAGAATGCGTTATACTCTGATCTTTAAATTCTTTAGAATAGTTGTACTAAGTTAAATACAGTGTTCTATATGAACTATACATCTGAATGAGGGTATCTAAATGATGTTGAGAGTCCTATATGGACAATCTTATCATTAATACTGTGAATGTCAGATAGATAGGGAATATTAATATGAAAGCCGATATTTCATAAGATATGAATCTATATATCTAAGTGAGGGTATCCAAACACAGACAACGTTCTGGCCGGAACTAGTACCTGTTATGGGATACTGTGAACCTTGGATAACTAGAAGTCATATTTTATTGAATATTTATAGTTTGTATAGTTCCACGTGAGCACCAGATCTGCTACAGGGGAGCGTAGAGATTTGGGGGCGTCACAGGTTGGTATCAGAGATGTAGATTATAGCTCTAAGGTAGTTAGGAAATACCTTTAGAATATAGTCTTTGAGTCCGTAAAATACTTAATGATACATAAAATAATCTTAAAAGCTTTATCTTATGTGTAAATTTGTTTCCCCCTAAATACTAAATAAATTAAAATTCTTTTGTAGGATGGCAGGAGTAAACCAACACATAGGATGGTTATCCGACAGTGAGCCCGATGAGGTGCCTGATTACGAGCCGGCTACCCCTGAACTAGATTTAGAGGATGAAGACCCAGAGGAAGAGGAGCTTATTCATGATGAGGAGATCTTAGAGGCAGAGGAGGCAGAGAACCCGGTAGATGGGCAGTTAGTAGACCCTGATTCTGAGGAGGATATTGGAGCAGGCCAGATGATGAGTGTCGAAAGACACGAAGAGATAGTCATTGAGTTGGTACAGCAGTCAACAGTAGAGTTAGAAGCTGCTAACTCTCGTGCAAACATAGCGACAGGATTATTGGAGAGTGAGCGAGATACAACTCGGCGTTTAAGGATACTCCTTCAGGACACACATAGGGAGAAACAGGAGGCACAGATGCAGGCATATAGAGCCGACAGGAAGAGTAAGGCGGCATTTGATGGCCTAGAGCGACGAGTGTTTAGGTATCCGGTGGAAGAGGAGAAGGAGGAATATATGATTGATAGAGCAGTAGTTGGTCACATAATACGAGATGCTGATAAGGGGATGCGTAATAGCGCAGTTTAGTAGTGTCTAAGTTTATGTGTTGTACTTAGTACGATATCAAAATTTTGAGTTGTAAAGTAGGAAATCCTTGTAATAACTAGTAGTAGTATAACTACTAGTCGGTTATGTAATCGTTGTTGCATGTTATATACAAGTTGAGTTTATATAATCAAATTGTTAGTTCTATGTAAGTATATCTTTGTATTTATACTTGCTTTTCTTTATTTTAGAACCATGGCATCAGGACGAAGAACCCAAGCCCGAACTGAGACCACCAAGCCAAATCCCACACAACAATTAGTAAATATCCTCTTAGAAACCTTACAAAATCGTCCACCACCTCAACCCACCCCAGTTAATCCACAGGGTACAATATTCAAGGACTTTAAACTTGTTGGACCACCGGAATTTAAGGGAGCTGCGGAACCAATTGAGGCACAAACATGGGTTACCGAGATAGAAAAGTTTTTCAGGGTAACTAATGTTGGCGAAGATCAAAAGACGATCTTTGCCACCTTTTTCCTCAAGGGTGAGGCAAACCATTGGTGGGAAAATACAAAAATTCGTGCAGGTGAGGATATAATTCCTTGGACCAGGTTTAAGGAATTATTCTTCAAAAATTATTTTCCCCAATCAATGAAGGATCGTATGGAGGTACGATTCTTAGAATTGAAACAAGGAGAACTTACCGTATCCCAGTATACGGCCAAGTTCAATGAATTAGCCAGGTTTGCCCCACACCAGGTTGATACAGAGGCAAGAAAGACTAGGAGATACGAAGAGGGATTAAAACCCCAAATTCGTAGCAAATTGTCAGTATTTCAAGTGAGAACTTTTCCAGAAATTCTCGAGAAAGCTATTATAGCTGAAAACGAGAATGAAGCTTTAATAAAATTTCATAAGGAAAAGAGAAGTTTGAGTGAGGGAGGAAAGTTGAAAGGAGAGGTTAGTACAGGGGGTACTAATAATAACAAAAGGAAGTGGGATGCCACTGTTCCTACAAATTTTGTAAGGAAGGGTAACAATTACAATAATAATAACAATAATAGAAACCAGAACAATAACAATAAGGTGGGTCGTTGTGCCATATGCGGAAAGAATCACCTAGGGTTATGTCGCCAAAAGGTGGTTACTTGTTACCATTGTGGGCAAGAGGGACATTATTCCTCTTATTGTCCTAAAAAGAGTAATGATAATACTCGTCAGAGTAATCCGAATGTTACTTGCTATCTTTGTGGTGCAACGGGGCATGTGTCTAGGAATTGCCCGAGGAATAGAAACCAATTTGGGGGAGGAAACCAAATCCCAAACAATAACCCCAAACCAACAGTAGCAGGAGCTGGAGGTCCAGGTCCTCCAACCGCAAGAACGTTTAATATGGCGACAAGGGATGCTGTTGCTGCACCAGACGTGATAACAGGTATCATCCCTATCGACACTTTAAATGCATATGTGTTGTTCGACTCTGGTGCTACTTGTTCATTTGTGTCTAATAGCTTTGCTAAGAAATTGTCAATACCATGCGAAGATTTAGACATACCTTTTAATGTGGAGATCGCAAATAATGAGATAATTCCCGTCAAAACCATCTATAAGAATTGTGCTATAGAGATTAAGGGACACAAGTTTCTTGTGAACCTCATTCCCATACAATTAGGGGAATTTGATATAATTTTAGGAATGGACTGGCTAGGGAATTATAATGCAATAATTGACTGCCAGCGGAAGCGGGTGAATTTAGTGACTGCTTCAGAGTCAAAAGTAGTGTTCAAAGGTGGTTGTTCACCTAAACGATCTCACTATCTGACAGTAATGCAGGCAGAGAGATTGCTTAGGAAGGGTTGCACAGGTTATTTGGCATATATAGTAGATACTCGAAAAGAAGGAGTTAAGCTAGAACAAATACCTGTAGTTAGAGAATTTCCGGATGTGTTTGCAGATGACTTACCCGGTTTACCTCTGGACAGGGAGATCGAATTTGTTATTGATCTAGCCCCGGGTACGGCACCAGTTTCCAAGGCACCGTACAGAATGGCACCTGTAGAGTTGAAAGAGTTACTTGTGCAGCTACAAGAACTCTTAGACAAAAAGTACATACAACCCAGTGTTTCGCCTTGGGGAGCACCGGTGTTGTTTGTAAAGAAGAAGGATGGAACATTAAGGTTGTGTATTGATTATAGAGAATTAAATAAGTTAACAATAAAGAACAAATATCCTTTACCACGAATTGATGATCTGTTTGACCAGTTGAAAGGGGCCGAATACTTTTCGAAGATCGACCTACGATCGGGTTATCATCAATTAAAGGTAAGAAAAGAAGATGTGCCGAAGACAGCGTTTAGGACACGTTACAGACATTATGAGTTTCTTGTGATATCTTTTGGATTAACAAATGCGCCGGCAGCATTTATGGACTTAATGAATAGAGTGTTTAAACCATGCTTGGACAAATTTGTCGTAGTGTTCATCGATGATATTTTAGTATACTCGAGAACAAAAGAGGAGCATGATGAACACTTAAGAAGCGTATTGGAGATATTACGCAAGGAACAACTTTATGCAAAGTTTTCCAAGTGTGAATTCTGGTTGGAACGAGTCCAGTTCTTAGGTCATGTAATTGACAAGAATGGAATAGCGGTAGATCCAGCCAAGATAGAAGCGGTTGTGAATTGGGAACAACCAACAACTCCAACAGAAGTAAGAAGTTTTCTCGGTTTAGCAGGGTATTATCGGCGTTTTATACAAGATTTTTCAAAGATAGCGACCCCGCTAACCAATTTGACTCGAAAGACGGTAAAGTATGTCTGGACAGACAAATGTGAAGAAAGCTTCCAAGAGTTGAAGAAGCGGTTAAGTATGGCACCAGTGTTATCTTTACCAGATGATACAGGAGGCCTCGTTGTTTATAGTGACGCATCACACAAAGGGTTAGGGTGTGTGTTAATGCAACACGGAAAGGTGATTGCATATGCATCAAGACAACTCAAAGATTATGAGAAGAGGTATCCTACGCATGATCTTGAGTTAGCCGCCGTAGTATTCGCCTTGAAAATTTGGAGGCATTACTTGTACGGGGAGAAGTGTGAGATATACACAGATCACAAGAGTCTAAAATATATTTTCACACAGAAGGAGTTAAATATGAGGCAAAGGAGATGGCTAGAGTTGATAAAAGATTTTGATTGTGAAATCTTATATCATCCAGGGAAAGCCAACGTCGTAGCAGACGCATTAAGTAGGAAGAATTAGGAGAAATTGAATGTGATGACTAATAACGAGATACTGATAAAAGAGTTTGACAAACTTGAGATTGAGGTAAGAGTTCCAGTTAACTCTACCCAGAAGTTATTTGTCATCGAGAGTAATTCGACTTTATTGGACAAAGTCAAAGAATTACAGGAGACTGATGCAGAATGTCAGAAGTATAAGGCAGAAATGACTCATAAAAAGAATGTTAAGTTTAGAATAGATAAGGATGGAGTACTAAGATACGAAAATAGAATTTGGGTACCTTCAGTACAAGAGTTAAAAGACGAAATACTGAATGAAGCCCATAATTCTAAATTCGCTGTACATCCAGGGAGTACAAAAATGTATAAAGACCTGAGCCAACATTTTTGGTGGTCTAAACATGAAAAGAGAGATAGCGGAGTGGGTAAGTAAATGTTTAACGTGTCAACCGGGTTTAAAGCTGAACATCAGAAACCAAGTGGATTATTACAACCCTTAGAAATTCCTGAGTGGAAATGGGAGCATATTACCATGGATTTTGTAGTTGGTCTTCCAACCACACAAAAGGGTCACAATGCCATTTGGGTAATTGTAGATCGTCTTACCAAATCAGCTCATTTCCTACCCATCAAAATCAACTTCAGTCTAGACCAATTAGCCAGACTTTACATCAATGAAATTATTTCTAGACATGGAGTCCCTGTTTCTATAGTATCAGACAGAGATCCACGATTTACTTCAAATTTTTGGACGAGTCTCCAGAAAAATTTAGGAACTCAGTTGAGACTAAGTACAGCATACCATCCACAAACTGACGGTCAGAGTGAGAGAACCATTCAAACATTGGAAGACATGTTGCGCTCTTGCATCATGGATTTCAAGGGAAGCTGGGAAGATCAATTACCTTTAGTAGAATTTGCCTACAATAATAATTACCATGCCAGCATAGGAATGCCACCTTTTGAAGCCTTGTATGGAAGAAAATGTAGAACGCCTTTATGTTGGGATGAGGTCGGAGAACGGCAAATGCTAGGACCCGAAATAGTGCAACAAACCGCGGAGGTAGTTCGAGTTATACGGGGAAGATTACAAGCGTCACAAGATCGACAGAAGAAATATGCTGATCAACACAGGAAATTACAAGATTTCGAAGTCGGTAGTCACGTATTCTTAAAAGTATCTCCGTGGAAGGGAAAAATACGTTTCGGCAAGAAGGGCAAATTGAGTCCGAGATTTATTGGGCCATTTCAAATATTGAGAAAGATAGGTGAGGTAGCCTATGAGGTAGCCCTACCTCCTGAACTAGAACATATTCATAACGTGTTTCATGTGTCCGTGTTACGACCGTACAAACCTGATTATAAACACGTTATTGATTATGAGCCCATTCAAATCGAGAAAGATTTATCTTATGAGGAAGTTCCTATTGAAATCGTGGATAGGAAAGAACAAAATTTGCGAAATAAAAAGATACCTTCAGTTAAGGTTATCTGGAGAAATCAGTATATCGAGGAAGCTACGTGGGAGCTCGAGAGTAAAATGCGAGATAACTACCCACATTTATTTTCATAGACTGTACTGTAAATTTCGAGGACGAAATTCTTATTAGTGGGGGTGAATGTAATATTCCGAACCCTAATAAGATTTGTATATGTAAATTATGTGTTTAATAAATAAAATTTCTTATTCTGACTTGGTATTATGTGATTGCGTATTTTATTAAACAATTAGGTCAAATAAAATTTTTTCGCCAAGTAGCTGTGTCGTGCTTAATCGGACAAAATGATTTGTCGTGCTTCCGGCGAATTCACCGAGAAGCGTTTCGATAAATTATTTTTGTAAGCTGATGTGTCGTACATGGAATTGACGAAGTACTTTGTCGTGCTTCGACATTAATATAATATTATATTAAATGATAAAATTTTAAAATAAGTTAAATAGGGTTTAAAATGATATGCAGAAATAGAAACCCTAATTTGAAAACCCTAATTGGTAATAATTGTCCGAATTGATCAATTAAAACCTTAATTATTGTACAATAATCTTAATTGATGTAAT
Source organism: Aralia elata (assembly GCA_034770075.1). Lineage (NCBI taxonomy): Eukaryota > Viridiplantae > Streptophyta > Magnoliopsida > Apiales > Araliaceae > Aralia > Aralia elata. The sequence continues at coordinate 468,975 of JAVJAP010000089.1, read as the reverse complement.
TAAGATTTAAATGATGAATCATAATATTAATTATGAATTATTAAGATTAAATTAAACCCTAAACAGAAGATTGAAAACCCTAATTGTGGAATTGAAAACCCTAAACCCTAATTCGGAACCCTAAAACCCTAATTTGGTTCAATAACCCTAATTTATGAAATGTAAAACCTTAATTATGATATATAACATTAATTAAGGTATTACTAAACCTAAATTAACATCCTAATCATGATTAACAAAAATCTACTTTTAATTAGTAACTAAAATAAATCAAAAATTAAAATCCTAGCCAATGAAAATGAAGCTAGGAGTGTGCAAGCTTGTGCTTGGCACACTCCAGCACAAGTAGGTGAATCACACCAGATGATAAGCAGCACAAGTCAAATGGTAGGATATTTGTAGAGGCAAAAATTTGGAATTTAGTAAGAAAACCCTAATTTCAAAGCCTATAAATAGAATGAGATGCTAGGGTTAAAAGCTACGAAATTTTAAAGCTTATACACTCACATATCCAGCCTAAACAAACCTTAGCAATCACAAGCTCAGAATCAGAAGCCAGAAATCAAAATTTGAAGAAAAAGGTGCACAAAACCCTAATTTATGTTTGATCTTCAAGCCTGGAAAATTTTTGTGTTTTAGATGTTTAGGAATCCTTGTTAAGATGTTGTTTAGTGATCTGGGCGGTTAAAACATGTTTACATAACATCTAGATATGAAAATCAAGCCAAAATAGCAAACTGTTCTTGGCAGTCAAGAACAGTCTGACAAGCTACTTTGTCAGAGCTTTTGATCGGCTTAAAATGTTTGTTTGATGTGTTTTAAAGCATGAATCAGTACTATGCCATGTTAACTTTAAGACCCGACTTGTAGAATGGATAAATTATCTCTACAGTGAAAGTTATTAATGGTCAAAACCCATTGACCAACCCTGATAGACTGTTTCTGGGTAACCCAGAAACATGAAGAACATTCTGACAGAGTCTGACAAGACTTTTGATCAACTCAGAAATGACTTAGATGACATATTTTGTGTCGTTTGTTGGTTTAAAGTTGTTTTATACTATATAGACTTTAATCTTGAACCATTAAAACTCATAAACAAACAATCAATCAAACAGAATTAGCAGTCAAACCACGTTGACCGTTATGACTGGATGAGTTTCTGGGTTACCCAGAAACTCAAGAACAGTCATGAACGGGGTAGTTTGACCATAAATATCTAGCATGTTATGATATATTTTAAGATAAAATTTGTTATGTCGTTGTACACTGCCATGTTGGCTATAACAACAAACAAAAATCAAACACAAACATCAAACCAGTTGGAATTAAATTGAGGTCAAAAGTCACTGTTGGACGTTGACCAGGTGTTCTTCATGAAGAACACCTTTAGCGACGAAATGCATGCACAAACCCAGAAAACTATAATTCTATGCAGACCGTCGCTAAAGCCCTTTAGCGACGGATTTTTAATAAAAATAAATAAAAATTTATTAAATAAATTATAAAATAATAAATAAATAATAAATAATTATTAATAATTAATAAATAAATCCGAAAATTCATTTTTAATTATAAAAAAATTATTTTTAATTGTTTAAAAATGGTATTAAATTATTAAATAATTATATTAATTATTTAAAAATGATATTAAGGTAAATAAAATTATTATATATAATAATTAAATAAAATATTAAATATTTAAATATTATTAATGATAAATAAATCATTTAAATAATATATTAAGTATTTAAAAATTACTTTAAATTGATAAATTAAATCATTTAAATATCAAATTAAGTTTTGAAAATTATTATAAGTAATAATTAAAATTTTTATAATGATAAAATAAATTCTAAGAATATTATTAATGATAAAATAAATCATTTAAATAATATTCTATCTTTCTAAAAATATTATAAATGATAAATAAATCATTTAAATAATATTTTAAATATCTAAAAATATTCTAAATGATAAATAAATTATTTAAATAACATATTAATTGTTTTAAAATTATTCTAAATGATAATTAAATCATTTAAAAATATTCCTAAGCTTGTAAAATTATTTAAAAATACTTCCAAGCTTCTAAAAATTATTTAAAAATAATACCAAGCTTCTAAAAATGTTAGAAATAATAATTAAATTATTTAGACTAATAATTCGACTTCTAAATGAAGTTTTATCGAACAATCTATGTGTTTAGCTATTAAGGATGCGACCGAGATACCGAATCAACGTCAAACCTTAATGAAACTTGTTTAGATTAGCGTGATACATGTTTATATACGTGCTAACGCTTATTATTGGTTTACGTAGACTACGTGCGTTGACCGATTGTACTAAAATTATAGTGAGCTACGCTAAGGCAAGTGTCCTAATCTTTCTCAATTTATATTAAGCAAGTATTATACATCTTGCTATCAATTATTGTGAAGTTATTGCTTCTTGTTCAGCATAACTTAAGAAATGAATTATTATTCATATATTGCTTGTTCGAGCTTAAATTGTTGTGCCAAGCCAAATTGTTTGGTACGACATCTGATACTGAGAAATGGAACACCTTGATGTAAGGTGAGCCCGAAATTTTCCCTTAAAATAAGGTGACGAAATTCCCTTAATATAAGGTGACGAACAGTTGATAATATATCAACATAAAATGGTAGGATGATATGCATACTCCTAGGATATTGGTGAGGCTGATCACCTACCAGATATCCAAAACTCAAATGGTTCTAAGTCATTAAAGACTGATAGAACTAAATGAAATATATGGTTCATGTACAGAACGCTCAGTATACATCATTGACATCTTTCAAATCAAACACATGGTGTTTAAATATTTAAATGAACTTGCTGAGCATTTGTAGCTCATTCTTGCGCATATCTTCTTTTGCAGCTATAAATGATATCCCTGGCACGTCTGGGACTAACAAGGGGAAAAGCCATGCTTATTAGCTTTAATGTTTATTGTTGAATACTTTAAGTCTTTTTAAAGACTTGTTGTTGTAATAACTTAGTATAACGAATGATGTAACCGAACAAAATGTTATGTAATATATTATGATCCTTTATGTTATAGAATGCGTTATACTCTGATCTTTAAATTCTTTAGAATAGTTGTACTAAGTTAAATACAGTGTCTATATGAACTATACATCTGAATGAGGGTATCTAAATGATGTTGAGAGTCCTATATGGACAATCTTATCATTAATACTGTGAATGTCAGATAGATAGGGAATATTAATATGAAAGAGATATTCATAAGATATGAATCTATATATCTAAGTGAGGGTATCCAAACACAAACAACGTTCTGGCCGGAACTAGTACCTGTTATGGGATACTGTGAACCTTGGATAACTAGAAGTCATATTTTATTGAATATTTATAGTTGTATAGTTCCACGTGAGCACCATATCTGCTACAGGGGAGCGTAGAGATTTGGGGGCGTCACAAGAGCAAGAGAAGAGAAAGAGAGAGAGATTTCAGATCTAAAAGGAGCAAGGGATCGAGCCTTGATCATTTAGCTAGTAAAAAGAATAAGCAAGAATAACAAGAAGGTAAATCTAAAACCTAAAAACCTATCTTCTTCATCTTTTTCTTTTATAGTTTTGTAGTTTTAAAGCTTTATAGCTTGTTAGTGAATTGTTGTGTTGGTGGTTGTTTTTGTTTGTTATGGAGATAATTAAGGATCTCAGAGAAATAAGGTTGTGTGGTTTCTATGTTAAACCGCTTGTTTAATGCATGAAAAGTAATAACGAAAACTAAAACCGCAAGCCTAAGCATGAGGATTGAAACGAGTTTCGTAGAGGATTGTAAACGGACCACTATACTTGTTTGTTTGTGTGTTGTGCTGGGATTCCAAAGAGATGGAATAATAGATAAGTAAGTTGTTAAAATGTTACAAGTGGAACGAAGGAAAAATATGCCATAACAAAGTTATGGCGAAATTTTCTATGAAAGACGTTAAACGTCGAAAACCCTAGCTTAGTACCACTTTTGGACCAAGTTAGCGGGTAGATAAGTTGTCTAGGAAAGTTTGATTTGTTAGGGCTTTTGTAGTTTATGAAAAATGTGAGCTGTAGGCTCGAGAACGAGCTCAATCCGATTTCGGATGAGCGAGTTCCAGTAATTTGAATGTCCGACATAATGCCTGGTACGACACCAGTTTCGAGGGCTTCGTATAGGATGGCCCCAATGGAAATGAAGGGATTGATGATACAATTGCAAGAATTATTAGACAAAAACCAAGTGTGTCTCAATGGGGATCACCAGTGTTGTTTGTGAAAAAAAAGGATGGATCGTTGAGACTTTGTATCGACTACAGGGAGTTGAACAAAGTAACAATCAAGAATAAGTATCTGTTGCCCAAGATCAATGATCTCTTTGATTAGTTAAAAGGGGCAAGGTACTTTTCGAAGATAGATTTGAGGACTGGGTATCACCAGCTAAAGGTGAGAGCAGAGGATGTTCCGAAGATGGCATTCAAGACTCGTTATGGCCATTACGAGTTCCTGGTGATGTCATTCGGGTTGACAAATGTGCCGCATTATGGATTTAATTAATAGAGTGTTCAAACCGTATTTAGACAAATTTGTAGTGGTGTTCATAGATGATATCCTGGTCTATTCAAAGACGCAGGAGGATCATGTTGAACATCTTAGGATAATGTTGGAAACACTAAGGAGGGAAAAGTTGTATACGAAATTCTCGAAGTGTGAATTTTAGCTAGAAAGAGCCTAGTTTTTGGGGCACGTGATTGACAAGGATGGTATATTTGTAGATCTAGCAAAGGTGGAGGCGGTGATTAATTGGGAACAACCGAAGATGCCAACGGAGGTGCGGAGTTTCTAAGGGTTAATGGGCTACTATCGAAGATTTATCCAAGATTTTTCGAAGATAGCTACCTCATTAACTAATTTGACGAGTAAGACAGTGAAGTTCGTATGGTTGCAGAAATGTGAGGAGAGCTTTTAGGAGCTAAAGAAAAAGTTGAGTGAGGCGCCTGTATTATCCTTACCAGATATTGCATGTAATTTTGTGGCGTATAGTGATGCGTCACAGAGAGGACTAGGATGCGTGCTTATGCAACACGAGAAAGTCATTGCGTACGCATCACGACAGTTGAAAGATTATGAGAAGGGATACCCTATTCATGATCTTGAGTTAGCAACGGTGGTTTTTGCCTTGAAGATTTGGAGGCATTATCTTTATGGAGAGAAATGTGAGATATACAAGGACCATAAAAGTCTAAAATATGTCTTCACACAGAAGGAGCTAAATATGAGGCAGATGAGGTAGTTAGAATTGATCAAAGATTACGATTATGAAATTCTATATCACTCGGGGAAAGCAAATGTGGTGGCCGACGCCTTAAGTAGAAAGGGTCGGGAAAAGTTGTTAATGTTAATGGCTCAAGAAGAGCTAATAACAACGATGGCGAAAATGAAGTTGGAGGTGAAATTTTTGAAGGAATCAGATACGAAATTATATGTAATGGAGACTCGTCCACCCATAATGGACAGAGTAAAGGAGGCACAACTTAAGGATGAGGAGTGTGAGAAAGTTAAAAAGAGGATTTCCAAAGGCGAAGAGTTAACGTACAAACTCGATATTGAGGGAATAATAAGATTTGAAGGAAGAATTTGGGTACCATTAGTACCAGAATTGAAGGAAGAGATTTTGCAAGAGGCCCATTATTCGAGGTACTCGATACATCCGGGAAGTACGAAGATGTATCAAGACCTCCGACAACATTTTAGTGGCCAAACATGAAGAAAGAGGTCGCAGAATGCGTCAGTAGGTGCTTGACTTGTTAAAGAGTCAATGCCGAACATTAAAGACCGAGTAAGTTGCTTCAATCGTTAGAGATTCCCGAGTCAAAGTGGGAGCATATCACAATGAACTTTGTGGTAGGACTTCCAAGTACACAGAAAGGATATGACGCTATATGGGACATAGTGGATCGTTTAACGAAGTTGGCACATTTCTTACCAATTAAGATCAAGTTTAACCTAGACTAATTAGCTAAACTTTATGTCAAGGAAATCGTTTTTAGACATGGGGTGCCAGTTTAGATCGTGTCAGATAGGAATCCGCAGTTCACGTTGCAATTTTTGGAAGAGCTTACAAGAGCATATGGGAACACAGTTGAGGTTGAGTACGACGTATCATCCTCAAACAGACGGGTAGAACGAAAGAACGATACAGACCTTAGAAGATATGGTGAGAGCTTATATCATGGACTTCAAGGGAAGTTGGGACGACCACCTACCACTAATTGAGTTTGCTTATAATAATAGCTACCATGCGAGTATCAGCATGCCGCCATACGAAGCGTTGTACGGAAGGAAGTGCAGAATGCTACTGTGTTGGGATGAGGTAGGGGAACGTCAACTGCTAGGGCCAGAGTTGGTGCAACAGACTGCAGATATTGTTAAGTTAATACGCGCACGACTAATAACGGCTCAAGATCGACAGAAGAAATATGAAGATCACATCGTCAGAAAAGGGATTTTAAAGTTGGGTCATTCGTATTTTTGAAGGTATCTCCTTAGAAGGGGAAGATATGTTTTGGGAAGAAAAGGAAATTGAGTCCACAATTTATAGGACCTTTTGAGGTGTTAAGAAGAGTATGAGAGGTGGCTTACAAAATAGCCCTACCTCCTAAGTTAGAACACATAGATAACGTGTTCCATGTGTCGGTATTACGACCGTATAAACTCGACTATAAGCATGTAATAGAATATGAACCTATACAGGTTGAAAAGGACTTAACGTATGAAAAAATTCCGATTCAGATAATTGATAGGAAAGAGCAAGTCCTAAGAAACAAAGTAATACCTTCAGTAAAGGTAGTATGGAGGAACCACAATACCCAAGAAGCAACGTGGGAACTCGAAGAAAAGATGCAGAAAAATTATCCCCATTTATTTGCTTAATTTTGTTTTACGATTCTGGGGACGGAATCTTTATAAAGGGGAAGAATGTGACGATTGTAAATTAAATATTTCGGATCCTTGTAATAAGGGTTTCCGAGTATTATGAAATAAAATAAGATTTTATGAATGATGTGTTTTATATGATTAAAGGTCGATTGTTGACCTAATGTACGTGATATATGATTATGTATATGTGTTGCGGTTTCATAGACGAAATAAAAATTTTCCAAGAAAATTGCTAAAACACTATTCATAAAACGTAGAAAACGCTCTTTTTGTTTTTCGATATTTCGAATTACGTCATAGTGTTTATTTAAGAAAGGAAGACATAATCTCCAATAAAAAATATTTTTATCAAGAAAAGACGTAAAAACACTATTCACACCGAGAAACGCCTTTTTCGTATTTTTGAATTTTTGAATTTTTGAATTACGACATAGAGTTTATTCGGGAATGGGAGACGCAATCTCTATTAAAAATTTTATGAAAGAAAATTTCACGGTTTGAATAATCGAACTAGTTAGGAAAACCTAACTAGAAAGTAAATGAGTAACAGACTAAGTTTTGAAGTAACCGAGCCAAGTTGAGCCTAGGGTTTGAAAAGAGGCTTGGTTAGGGTTTTGATTGGCTTGGCGAGGGTTGAGACAAGGGTTGAGCCAAGGGTTGGAGCCTAGGGTCAAACCCTAGTTACTTAGAGCCAAAGAAAGCTATTAGGGCTAGGTGTCACATGTTGGGTAATTAACATGTGGTTAAATGAATGAAGGAAGATGAGTCATGGGGGCTAGGGAGAGGGAGTGACCGGATATGCGTGGTGGGGGGGACCAAGTGGTGAGTCACTTACCATAAATGGTAAGTTTCTCTCCAATTAAACCAAGCTTTAAATGTTTGTCCCCTCCATTCTCATTAATTAAGCCAAACAAGGCCGTAAGGCATGATGTTATCTAGCTTTGGTTAGTTTAATTGAAGTTAGTTAAGTTAACTAAAGCTTGGTTAAGGGATTAAATGACTAAGCTACCCTCACTCTTGGTTTGCCTTTATAAAGCTTTGCAAGTATACTTGCATTCCTTTGTTCATTCCATTGATTTTCCTAAGTAAAAAGAGAGAACTTGTGAGCTAGAGCGAGAGAGAAAAAAGAAAGAAAGAGATTTCGGATCTAAAAGGAGCAAGGGATCAAGCTTTGATCATTTAGCTAGTAACAAACAGAAGCAAGAACAAAAAGAAGGTAAATCTAAAACCTAAAAACCTATCTTCTTCATCTTTTTCTTTTATAGTTTTGTAGTTTTAAAGCTTTGTAGCTTGTTAATGAACTGTTGTGTTGGTAGTTGTTGTTGTTTGTTATGGAGATCATGAAGGATCTCGGAAAAATAAGGTTGTGTGGTTTATATGTTAAACTGCTTGTTTAATGCATGAAAAGTAATAACAAAAACTAAAACTGTATGCCTAACCATGAGGATGGAAATGAGTTTTGTAGAGGATTATAAACGGACCACTATACTTGTTTGTCTATGTGTTGTGGTGTGATTCAGAAGAGATGGAATCATAGATAAGTAAGTTGTTAAAATGTTCCAAGTGGAACGGAGGAAAAATACGCCACAACGAAGTTATGGCAAAATTTTCTGTAAAAGACGTTAAACGTCGAAAACCCTAGCTTGGTACCACTTTTGGGCCAAGTTAGCGGGTAGATAAGTTGTCTGGGAAAGTTCGATTTGTTAGGGCTTTTGTAGTTTATGAAAAATGTGAGCCATAGGTGTTAGGTTTGTATATAACGCAAGCATGCAATCAAATTACACAAATAGGACGGAAGCGTGATAAAACGGATTTTAAAATTTTAATACAAACCATCACCATGATCTATCATTGTGTTCAATTATCAATTAAATGAAAGAGAAAGATAATAAGAATTTTACCCTCGTAGATCAAAGCTTCCTCGGGTACAAGTTCAACTCCTAGTCCTTCGTGTTCTCCTCAAATTCCACCGATGAGATTTCTTCCTTTGATCAACGTTAGCCACCCAAGTGTTTGGCCTCTAGAGGTGATCCACCAAGGAAGAATAGGTATTCAAAAAGTTAAGTGTTGGCAAAACCCTAGTTTCTATCTCTATAGAAATTACAATTACTCTCCACAATCTAATGCAAGAGTGTGTAACCCTAATCTATGATAAGACTCCTCTTATTTATAGATGTAGGAATAACTCTTCCCTAAACTATTTAGGATTAGGATTTCTATTATAATTAAACTCCTTTAATTAATTATGCTCCTAATCCAATTAAGAATTCATGAGAGAGTACTTCTATTAATTAATTCCCAATCCTTATTAAGAATTAAATAATAGTAATAGTAATAGTAATAATAATAATAAGACTCCTCTTATTAATTTATATTTAATATTTCCAAAATATTAAATAATAAATATTAAGCTATTTAATTTATTCTATCTCCATAGACTAAATTAAATATATTTAACTTATTTTTACAATTATGTCATTTACTTCTTAAATAAATATTTTTCTTTTGCGGTGTGACCCTTTAGGTTCTCCATATTAAACCGGTTGTGAATAAATCAATTAGAACAAGTCTAATTATATTTAAATAAATAAATTAAACTATTTAATTCATTTAAATAAATAATATTTATTCTACAATAAGGGTAAGACCTCTTAGCGATCAACGACTTTCCAGATAATATAGATTTCAACATTAATCACAAAAAAACCTTTCAATGCATAGTTACTGTACAATTCAATCCTTCTACTATGCAATGTGTGACACCCCCAAATCCTGGTTTCCTAACCTCGAATTCGGTGTTCACGATACTCAACAACAAACATACTTTCTAACTAAATGCGGAATAATAATCATACAATGTCTATCGAAATAGTAATAACGTCTTACAATCATGGTCCCAAGGTTCTTTAACCTTAACTTAAAAACATACCCTTAATACAATAAGAGTTCACATAACCAAATAACATTTTTAGGTAACTAATACATAAGCCCTATCAGGCAACTATTCTTGCACCTTCCCTTTTCCTTTGTCCCCTTTTGACGTTTCTGCCTTAGCTGAAATAAAAATCATGATATAGCAAGGGTAAGCAACTAGTTTGCTTAGCAAGTTCATACACAAGGGAGATATATCATGAATAGAAGGAAGTTTCGCTTTCAATGTTCAACGACAGTATAAAATTGTGAAGAAACATGAGTTAATAGTCAACAATTGAATATTCGAATAATTGAATGACAATTACTGAGTGGTTGGAAATAACCATAGACATTTGCCAAGGTTCTCAGCATTTAAACTGGACCTCTTAAAAAGTTTTGGTAATCAAGGAGATCAGCCTTTCATACCCCGTGATTTATGCATAAACACTTAATAAACCAGCATTGATATCATGCCTTAATCAAATTTATCCTTTTCTCAGCCAAGAGTTCTTACTATAGCAAATTAATAAGAACAGCTTTTAAAATACATTTGATTTCATAAATTTAGACATGCTTGATCTAGCTGATACAAATAGCATAGATCTATCTCATAAACAGTTCATGCTTGAAAGAACTTTAATCTAATTCACAATTCAATAACAATAGAATAGAAATTCAATTGCACAAGGTGCGAATCTCAATAACCAGTATAGATATGAATAATCAACAATAATTATTCACTAACATGCTTCAAAAATCATAACTCGAGTTTGAGTTAAGAAACTTGCCTGTCTGCTCAGCTACAAATAATCTAGCTTTAACTAATTGGCCTTGAAGAATCTAACATTGATAATGTCGATCTATCAATTAGTACTGCGTAGCTGTATATCGACACGCTTACTTATGCTATTTATTTAACAATTAAGCCAATCACATAGCACACATGAGCAAATAGACTATCGTAAATCCTATAAGACACTTAATATTATCAATCTTGATAATATTTAATTCACCTCTTGGTATTATTAGTCCACTAATAACACTTTTATTCATTTACTAATGTTATTAACATCCAATAATACTTTAATCTAATATTATTAAGGCTTAAATATAAATTAATACCCTAAACTATAGGCATATTCCACTTCGGTGATCCACCTTTAAAGTTTTTCAATTAGATGATTAAACTATCAATTTTTTTAATTGTGTTCAATTGGGTCTACCACGTAAGAAATTGATGACGTGGCTATGACTGGTGATATGCATGTGCTTATGTGGCAAAAAAAACACTCATTTTAAATCATTTTATGGAACAAAAAGGGCATAAACGTAAAAACCAAATAAGTAATTAATTTTTTTAACAAATTCATCCGATTAAGTTTTTTTCATCATCTTCTATCCAACACATAAATTTGACCTTTAAAGAAAACTCAGCCACAAACTTCAGTCCGACGACTTCACCGATTTCCTAGTGGTTACGCATCGGAGAATCAATCGTGGAGCTAGATCGATCTACAAGACTGCACACTTCTACAAGGTCGAATTCAGCGACAACATAATCAAAAGAGTCATAGATTACCTCGTCGGCCACAAAATTGGGGCGATGAGTTGCACCCTCCACCACACACTAGTTGCTGCACCAGACACCACTATTACCCCCAAATTGTTTGAGCAACTTTGTTGTAAAAGAAAAAGGAAAGAGAGGAGCAAAACAAGAATTCAAGCCAATGCCATTTTCTCTCTCTCTCTCTTCTACGGCCATTACGGAAGGCAAGGAACCCACTTTATCATCTTTGATAATTTTAAGTTTGTAATTTTTAGATATTGAATTTGGACTTGAAATGAAAGATGAAAAATTGATTTGAGTTTATTGGGCTGAGTTGTAATGAGATAGTATTTGATGTTAGGGTTTTTGATTTGGGGATTTTGCACTAGACAAGATGAAGAAGATGTATGTCGTTGGTTTAATAATGCATAGGCGACCGTGGTGGTTTTGGCTCGGTTTAACCGATTTCCCATGCTTTCTTGCTAGTTGTGGCTTTGAAATCTTGGGTGTTGTATTCCAATTTATCAGATTTGATTGTTATTGTTTAGTTCTTGATTTATTGAATTTGTTTTCTCATCTCTGCTCTCCAGTTTTGCCGGCTCCTTTTGGATTTGGGCTGGTAGGAGTTTGATGTTTGGTTTTCCCCATGTTCCAGCCGGCGGCGATATCGTCGAAGACGAGCTCATCGTCAGATACGTCGAAAGCTCTTTGGAGCAGTGAGATTAGGTCGGAAAGGATGAAAATAGGGATTTGACGATTTTGCCCTTTAATATATAATAAATGTTTAATCAAAAATTAAAATATTCTTTTTTTGTTACACATCAGCTCAACTATGGCCTACCCAGACAGCCACGTCAGCAATTTCTGACGTGGTAGACCCAATTGAACGCAATTGGAAAAAATTGATACTTCAATCGTCTAATTGAAAAACTTTAAAGGTGGATCATCAAAGTGGAATATGACATATAGTTTAGGATAGTAATTTATATTTAAACCTATTATTACTCTCTTAATAATATTTTAATTCTCATATCATTAATAATATTTTAATATAATATTATTAGCCATTTTAATAATATCTTAATCATTTATTAATGCTTAAAATAAATATTATTACCCATTCAATAATATTTCCATAAAGTTTTAATCTTAATATTTCTTTGTTTACTTAAAAATATCAAATTCTTATATTACAAATATCATAGTAATATTTTAATAAGTTATTAGGCGAATAAACAATTTATTCTAATTGTTTTACCCTTTATTAAACAACTCCTTTACTACCCATAAAAGGTCATAAATACTATTTCTCATTAAATATTACTAAAATACCCCTCAATAGTCATAATATATAATATTAGGAGTATCCAAGCTTAAAAATTATATTTTTCTTATTTATGACATCATTTAACCATTTATTTTCTTTTAACCATAACTATAACATTATTATGAAAAATAGAAAATAGGTTCTAAAAATTATTATCCTCTGGATCTGGATAGTATATGACCAACAATGACCCACAAATTTTCCTGGAATTTTAGAAAGTGATTTACTATTTTTAAAATACTCAAAATCTCCGAATCGTGTTATATTTTTCATAAATCAAGTTTTGCTCAGAAAATTCTGAAATTTTTAGGGTACACTCTCCTAACATGCATAAACATACTGTAAAAATTTTATATGTTTTCAAGGTACACACAGTGAGAAATCTGGGTATGAATATTTAGGAGTCCTTCACGGTAAAAGCCATTACACAAAACGTACACATCGAAACGTGTTCATTCTTTTTGCTACTTGTAGATAACTTCTTGAGTTACCTTTGTAATTTTCCCCATATGTTTAACAGATACATAACTGGCCGAAACAACCTTTAGAAAAACAAGGACAACAAGCTTTTAGGGTTTTAAAGCTTTAAGTTTTATAGCTGGACTGTTTTGGGAAAATAGCCCCCAAGGTTTCAAAAATTATTGGATTTGTGTTCTACTACTTGGGTTTACTAGCTAACTCATGTACCTAGCACCCCCTTTCAACGGATCACAAATCCAAGTTGTAGATCTCAAGTTATGGGTGATCCAAGTGAAGAAAAGCTAGGGTTTTTACCCTTTAAGAACATAAGTTCTTTTTCCTCCTTTGAATCTCCATTCTAACACTCAAGATGATTAGATCTATACATGAAGCATGAAGATCTAATGATTCTTGAGTCTTAGAACAAAATCTCTCAAAAACTATGAAAATAAAATAAAGTAAGATAGAAGAAAATAGTTTAGGGTTTCACCTTGATCTTGTAGCTACTCTCCTTGATCTACCAAAGTATGTGATGAACTTGAGATGCATGAACTATGCTAATCTCACTCTCTTTTTCTCTCTAATCTCTTACTCTCTATACTTGGTGAATAATAAATGAACCAACCCCTACTATCATTGGTGAGGGGTCCTATTTATAGGAAAGTAGAGACCATTGGCAAAATAGTCATTAATCATGACTAGGCAAGGGCAATTTGATCAATTCATCAATAATAGGAAGCTTCCTAGCAACTTCCTCAAGGGTATTTTGATCATTACCCAACTTCTTTTAAGGTTAAAATAGTCTTTTCGCAAAATCTTAATTATCCATTAGTTATTAACCATTCTTCATTGGTTATTAGACATTGGTTATTATCTTGCCATAATTACATTGTTTAAACACAATGGTTATTATCCCGCCATAATTACATTGGTTATTAACCACTTGGATATACAATGGTTATTGCCCCTTCATAATTACCTTGGTTATTAACCACTCTTGGCCATTTTAGCCATTACACACCAATTCCTACACTTGACTCACATATGGTTATTTCTTAACCATAGTTATATCATACCTGCCAACAAAAGTATAGACACATCTTATACATCTCCCACCAATTAACCCAAGTTGGTTTAAATAGAACACAACGTTAACTCATTAAATTAAATTAGATTTAATTAATAAGGACGTTCAAAATTCACGGGCATTACATCCCTCCCCCCTTATAAAAATTCCGTCCTCGGAATTGCAAAAATAGGGTTACTCAAATAAAAACGGATAATTCGCTTTCAATTTCTCTTCGAGTTCCCACGTAGCTTCTTCGACTGCGTGATTCCTCCAGAGAACTTTGGATGGTCTTGTTTCTCAGCTTCTATTCCTTTCTATCGAGAATCTGGACAGGAACTTCCTCGTACGTTAAGTCCTTCTCGACTTGGATTGGTTCATAGGAGATAACGTGCTTATAGCCTGGTTTATACGACCGCAACACTGACGCATGAAATACGTTGTGAATGTGCTCAAGTTCAGGAGGTAACGCTACCTCGTACGCCACCTCGCCGATTCGTCTTAAAATCTTGAATGGTCCTATGAACCTAGGGCTCAATTTGCCCTTCTTCCCAAACCGGATCTTTCCTTTACAAGGAGATACCTTCAAAAATACAAAGCTACTAACTTCAAAGTCCCGCTTCTGACGATGTAAGTCGGCATATTTCTTCTGGCGATCTTGAGCTGCTACCAGCCGGTTTCTGATCAGTCGCACGATGTCTGTAGTCTGCTGCACCATTTTTGGTCCCAACAATCTTCGCTCCCCAACCTCGTCCCAACACATTGGGGTTCGGCATCTCCTCCCATATAGCGCTTCGTATGGTGGCATGCCGATACTGGCGTGATAGCTATTGTTGTAAGCAAACTCCACCAGTGACAAATGGTCATCCCAGCTGCCCTTTAAATCCATCACGACTACCCGAAGCATATCTTCTAAGGTCTGAATCGTTCGCTCGCTCTGGCCGTCGGTTTGAGGATGATACGTTGTACTCAACCTCAACTGCGTTCCCATTCTTGCCTGCAGAATTTTCCAAAAATTTGACGTGAAGCGCGGATCTCTGTCAGATACAATTGATACCGGCACTCTATGTCGTGACACTATCTCTTTCACATAAAGCTTTGTTAATTGCTCCAGATTGTACCGTATCTTGATTGGCAGAAAATGAGCAGACTTGGTTAGACGATCCACAATTACCCAGATGGCGTCTAAACCCTTATAAGTTGGTGGCAGTCCCACCACAAAGTCCATTGTGATGTGCTCCCACTTCCATTCCGGAATCTCTAATGGTTGAAGTAGTCCGCTCGGTCGTTGGTACTCTGCTTTAATCCACTGGCATGTCAGACATCGGCTGACGCACTCTGCCACTTCTCGTTTCATATTTGGCCACCAAAAATTTCGCCGCAAATCCTGATACATTTTTGTGCTCCCGGGATGTATTAAGTACTTCGTGTTGTGAGCTTCCTGAAGGATTTCTTCCCTCAATTCCAGATCCAATGGTACCCAGACTCTCCCTTCAAACCTTAGCAACCCAGTGCTATCAATCTTATACTTAAGCTCCTCGCCTTCGGTAATTCGCTTCCTTATTGAATCACAATCCTCATCCTTTTCTTGAGCCTCCTTAATTTGATCCAATAGGGTCGGGCTCGCTGTCATTGTGAACAATTTCCCGTCCGTCTCCATAGGATACTTAACCTCTAATTCCATACATTCGAACTCCTTTATCAACTCTGCCTGAGTCGTGAGCCTCATTAATTTCTGTCTGCCTTTCCTACTCAGGGCATCTGCCACTACATTTGCTTTGCCCGGATAGTACAGAATCTCACAGTCGTAATCCTTGATCAATTCTAACCATCGGCACTGCCTCATATTCAGCTCCTTCTGAGTGAAGATATATTTCAGACTTTTGTGATCTGTATGTATCTCGCACCTCTCTCCATATAAATAGTGCCTCCAAATCTTCAAAGCGAATACTACTGCTGCCAACTCCAGATCATGAGTTGGGTATCCCTTCTCATAGTCCTTCAGCTGATGTGAAGCATACGTAATGACCTTGCCGTGCTGTATCAGTACACAACCAAGACCTTTGTGTGACGCATCACTATACACTACAAAACCTCCAATGTCGTCCGGTAAAGCCAACATCGGTGCTTGGCTAAGTCTCTTCTTCAGCTCCATGAAACTTTCCTCGCACTTCTCCGTCCAAACGAAATTTACCGTCTTTCTAGTTAGATTGGTCAACGGTGTTGCTATCTTCGAGAAATCCTGGATGAACCTCCGATAGTATCCTGCTAACCCTAGGAAACTCCTGATCTCCATTGGCGTCTTCGGCTGCTCCTAGTTGATAATGGCTTCCACCTTTGCTGGGTCTACCGAAACACCATTCTTGTCAATGACGTGTCCAAGAAATTGCACTCTTTGCAACCAAAATTCACACTTTGAAAACTTCGCGTACAGCTTCTCCCTTCTTAATGCCTCCAAAGAAATCCTTAAATGTTCAGCATGTTCTTCCTCTGTCACTGAATACACCAAGATGTCATCGATGAATACTACCACGAACTTGTCCAAGTACTACTTGAACACTCTGTTCATCATATCCATGAATGTTGCTGGCGCATTTGTCAGCCCAAACGACATCACCAAAAACTCAAAGTGCCCATATCGAGTTTTGAATGCTGTCTTTGGAATATCCTCCCGCCTCACCTTTAGTTGGTGATATCCCGTTCTCAAGTCAATCCTTGAAAAGTATTTTGCTCCCTTCAATTGATAAACAAATCATCAATTATGGGCAGCGGATACTTGTTCTTAATCATAACCTTGTTCAATTCCCTGTAGACGATACTGAGCCTTAACGATCCATCCTTTTTCTTTACAAACACAACTGGCGCTCCCCACGGAGATACACTCGGACGAATATACCCTTCTTAACCTCTCCTCCAGACTTGTTGCCTCCACAAGATTGGCTATCGGTCCCTTTCCTTTTATTCCGGTTACTTCCCCCACGACTACTTTCCTTGTGACCATCATGGCTTTTCTGATCTTGGTTGTGCTTTGTCAAAGCTTCATTTCTTCCTCGACAATGATTGCTTCCTTTAGTAACGTAGGAAATGTGTTGATTTGCAAAACCACAACCTTACTATACGCCCAGGGCTTCAACCCTTGTTCAAATGTCTTCACTCGCCTAGCTCCGGTGCCCACTTGGTGTGGAGCAAACCTTGCTAGTTTGTTAAACTTCGTTGCGTACTCTGCTACCGACATATCATCTTGCTTCAGATCCAAAAACTTTATCTCCATACTTGCCTGCGTGCTTTCTAGAAAGAAATTTTTCGAGAAAAACAGCTCCTTAAAACGAGTCCACGCAGTTGTGCCTTCCCCAGCTCGGCTTCTATTCGCCTTCCACCAATAATTTGACTCACCCTTCCTCATGAAAGTGGCAAACAAAGTCTTATGTTCCTCGGTCACTCTTGCGACCTTGAAAACTTTCTCCATTTCTTCTACCCATGTCTGGGCTTCACTCGAATCCGTATTCCCATGAAACTCTGGTGGTCCTAGTAATTTGAAACCCGTAAAGTTCACCATGTGATTTTATGGCCGAACAACCGCAATGGCTGGTCTGCCTTGCATCATTTCCTCTAACAAGTTCGCAAAGGTCCTCTTGGGGTCAGTCTGACCCTCCTCGTTATTCACTGACTCTTCCACCCTCGTGTATCGGGGTTGTCTCCTTGACGGCATTGTTTGTTCTAAACAAAACCTTACATAAATCCTTCTTGTTTTACACATCGTGCAAAATTCTACTGATGTTATTATTTAAGAGTCAAGGCACAAATCGATCACAATCAATCATGTAATAATAATACCACATTTATATTCATACACCCCTTAGTGTGTCAAACACTTATAATTCCGGTATATTCCTATAAATGTTAACTATCCCATTAAGACACAAAATATGGGATTAATAAGAACTGCATTCCCCTAGATCTGAAAAGTGGGGATGTATCATCATATATCAACTCAAGGCACCTTTAGTAAATACTAATAAGCTCATCTTAGTACCTCGTACTACTTACATCATATAGCATTCCTGATATCCACTTATCCCTCTGTTACTAACAACAAGATGGGATTCACATAACTACTTCACAACTTACACAAAGTTGGGACTTACAACAGATATACTGCTAGCTGTACAAAAACTGAGATTCACATCTCTTACATGCATAGATATACTAGTACATATACATTGACCACTATTCTTCATTCATTACGACTCACAAAGGTCTTATAACTCTCAGACTTAACCTTTCTTTCTTTCATTTCCTCTATCTATTCCTTATATCGGTCTCCAATTGATCCTCCTTAGGGATTTCCATTATCTCATCATTCAGTTCCGTCTCTTTTTCCATATCAGACACTAAATCTACCCTTGGTTCATTTCTTATAATCTCTCCGTTGTCTCTCCTTTCTAATCATCAAAACAATCTAAATTGCCATCAGTCATCTCTTAAATTTTTATTTTTTTGCATATAACATCATTCATCTCAATACTCTCAACTTTTGCTTAACAACTCTATATGAGTTCATTACCTTTGTCTCACCTGGCATTCCAGCATAAAGCTTAATAACTTAACTAACACTTCAAAATATCAATATATTCATTATTTATCGAATCAATTATTTCCTTCTTGCAAACCTTAACCCAACAGATTCTAAGGTACCCTCTTTTCATCACAAAGAAACTCCATACCACATTACTCCAATATCTTATCTAATGAATAGCCACAAAAATTGATCAATAGCCACAGAATTGATCAATAGCATCAAATGATTAATCTAATTACCTCGAATATCTATAACTCCAGTTTATAATGGATCGTCCATACTTAATGGTCTTCACTTTACCATATTATTTCATCAATACACATTCCTCAAATTATTCACAAGCTTAATAACACCAACGTATGATCCAAATCCTCAATTTTAAGATCATAATAAATTTTTACCCAAAAATAACTCTATATGAGTTCTATCCCCTTCTATTCCTCTACATTCTCTCAGGTTATAGCCTAAGGACTCTTTCTCCTAAGGGTTATAACCTATAGCTTTGATACCAACCTGTGACACCCCCAAATCTTGGTTTCCTAACCTCGAATTCGGTGTTAACGATACTCAACAACAAACATACTTTCTAACTAAATGCGGAATAATAATCATACAATGTCTATCGAAATAGTAATAACGTCTTACAATCATGGTCCCAAGGTTCTTTAACCTTAACTTAAAAACATACCCTTAATACAATAAGAGTTCACATAACCAAATAACATTTTTAGGTAACTAATACATAAGCCCTATCAGGCAACTATTCTTGCACCTTCCCTTTTCGTTTGTCCCCTTTTGACGTTTCTGCCTTAGCTGAAATAAAAATCATGATATAGCAAGGGTAAGCAACTAGTTTGCTTAGCAAGTTCATACACAAGGGAGATATATCATGAATAGAAGGAAGTTTCGCTTTCAATGTTCAACGACAGTATAAAATTGTGAAGAAACATGAGTTAATAGTCAACAATTGAATATTCGAATAATTGAATGACAATTACTGAGTGGTTGGAAATAACCATAGACATTTGCCAAGGTTCTCAGCATTTAAACTGGACCTCTTAAAAAGTTTTGGTAATCAAGGAGATCAGCCTTTCATACCCCGTGATTTATGCATAAACACTTAATAAACCAGCATTGATATCATGCCTTAATCAAATTTATCCTTTTCTCAGCCAAGAGTTCTTACTATAGCAAATTAATAAGAACAACTTTTAAAATACATTTGATTTCACAAATTTAGACATGCTTGATCTAGCTGATACAAATAGCATAGATCTATCTCATAAACAGTTCATGCTTGAAAGAACTTTAATCTAATTCACAATTCAATAACAATAGAATAGGAATTCAATTGCACAAGGTGCGAATCTCAATAACCAGTATAGATGCGAATAATCAACAATAATTATTCACTAACATGCTTCAAAAATCATAACTCGAGTTTGAGTTAAGGAACTTGCCTGTCTGCTCAGCTACAAATAATCTAGCTTTAACTAATTGGCTTTAAAGAACCTAACATTGATAATGTCGATCTATCAATTAGTACTGCGTAGCTGTATATCGACACGCTTACTTATGCTATTTATTTAACAATTAAGCCAATCACATAGCACACATGAGCAAATAGACTATCGTAAATCCTATAAGACACTTAATATTATCAATCTTGATAATATTTAATTCACCTCTTGGTATTATTAGTCCACTAATAACACTTTTATTCGTTTACTAATGTTATTAACATCCAATAATACTTTAATCTAATATTATTAATCTCTTAATAATATTTTAATTCTCATATCATTAATAATATTTTAATCTAATATTATTAGTCATTTTAATAATATCTTAATCATTTATTAATGCTTAAAATAAATATTATTACCCATTCAATAATATTTCCATAAAGTTTTAATCTTAATATTTCTTTATTTACTTAAAAATATCGAATTCTTATATTACAAATATCATAGTAATATTTTAATAAGTTATTAGGCGAATAAACAATTTATTCTAATTGTTTTACCCTTTATTAAACAACTCCTTTACTACCCATAAAAAGTCATAAATATTATTTCTCATTAAATATTACTAAAATACTCCTCAATAGTCATAATATATAATATTAGTTGTATCCAAGCTTAAAAATCACATTTTTCTTATGTATGATATCATTTAACCATTTATTTTCTTTTAACCATAACTATAACATTATTATGAAAAATAGCAAATAGGTTCTAAAAATTATTATCCTCTGGATCTGGATATTATATGCTCCAACAATGACCCACAAATTTTCCTGGAATTTTAAAAAGTGATTTACTATTTTTAAAGTACTCAAAATCTCCGAATCTTGTTACATTTTTCATAAATCAAGTTTTGCTCAGAAAATTCTGAAATTTTCAGGGTACATTCTCCTAACATGCATAAACATACTGTAAACATTTCATATGTTTTCAAGGTACACACAGTGAGAAATCTGGGTATGAATATTTAGGAGTCCTTCACGGTAAAAGCCATTACAAAAAACGTACACATCAAAACGTGTTCATTCTTTTTGCACCTTGTAGATAACTTCTTAAGGTACCTCTGTAATTTTTCTCATATTTTTAACAGATACATAACTGGCCAAAACAACCTTTGGAAAAACAAGGACATCAAGCGTTTAGGGTTTTAAAGCTTTAAGTTTTATAGCTGGACTGTTTTGGGAAAATAGCTCCAAGGCTTCAAAAATTATTGGATTTGTGTTCTACCACTTGGGTTTACTAGCTAACTCATGTACCTAGCACCCCCTTTCAACGGATCACAAATCCAAGCTGTAGATCTCAAGTTATGGGTGATCCAAGTGAAAAAAAGCTAGGGTTTTTACCCTTTAAGAACATAAGTTCCTTTTCTTCCTTTGAATCTCCATTTTAACACTCAAGAGGATTAGATCTATACATGAAGCATGAAGATCTAATGATTCTTGAGTCTTAGAACAAAATCTCTCAAAAACTATGAAAATAAAACAAAGTAAGAAAGAAGGAAATAGTTTAGGGTTTCACCTTGATCTTGTAGCTACTTTCCTTGATCTACCAAAGTATGTGATGAACTTGAGATGCATGAACTATGTTAATCTCACTTTCTTTTTCTCTCTAAGCTCTTACTCTCTATACTTGGTGAATAATAAATGAACCAACCTCTACTATCATTGGTGAGGGGTCCTATTTATAGAAAAGTAGAGACCATGGGCAAAATAGTCATTAATCATGACTAGGCAAGGGCAATTTGACCAATTCATCAATAATAGGAAGCTTCCTAGCAACTTCCTCAAGGGTATTTTGATCATTACCCAACTTCTTTTAAGGTTAAAATAGTCTTTTCGCAAAATCTTAATTATCCATTAGTTATTAACCATTCTTCATTGGTTATTAGACATTGGTTATTATCTTGCCATAATTACATTGTTTAAACACAATGGTTATTATCCCGCCATAATTACCTTGGTTATTAACCACTCTTGGCCATTTTAGCCATTACACACCAATTCCTACACTTGACTGACATATGGTTATTTCTTAACCATAGTTATATCATGCCTGCCAACACAAGTATAGACACATCTTATACATCTCCCACCAATTAACCCATGTTGGTTTAAATAGAACACAACGTTAACTCATTAAATTAAATTAGATTTAATTAATAAGGACGTTCAAAATTCACGGGCATTACACAATGTCCCAATTAAATATAAGACATGAAATTACTGTCAAGTCTTATTTTTCTTTAATTATATGTATTTCGATTCCCAAATGCACAACTCTAAATAATGCAAATTAGAAACTCCTTTCTAATTTCATTCTGCCTTGGCCAAGGACTACTGAGTTGTCATTTATCGAATCACATAGGACATTCACATCTTTTACTAGATGTGGTAGATTCTTTGTTGATCATTCACCTATCTCCATGTACAACTTATTATAATCATACCCTTTGATATACCCTAAAGGTCTTAAGAGACATGTCAAAGTATAACTCATCATACACAAGATACTATGATGATCTCAAGTCCAAGGATCACTTGTACTACTATCACTAGAGGAATTTCTATTGACAGGCGAGTAAAACTCCATTAGGTATTCCTTAGCGAGTCACGTTCTGTGAACTTATTCTCCAATAAGCACCTACATACTTGCTTTACTGTCTCCACACAAATGATTATGAGATTAACCATCCTCTTCCTAAGAGCAAGTAACGTATGTACTAAGCTATCCGGATTCACTAATCCCCTTTTTAGTAATCCAACGATTAGGAATGATTTTAGTTTGTGAGCTATCTAGAATTTAGATCTCATTAGCATGATCACCATCATGATTCTAAAAGCATTGCTCAAAACTATGGGTTTATCACATTTAATATAACAACACTATGTAGATAATGTTAAATGCCTTTTAAGAAAATCAATTCTTTTATTAATAAATGAATAAGATTACAAAGTATATGCTACATCATATCAAATACGATTGGCTTGTGTACATACTACTTTCAGTAGGCTCGAGAATGAGCTCAATCCGATTTCGGATGAGCGAGTTCCAGTAATTTGAATGTCCGACGTTGAAAACGCCACATAGCGAAAAAAGAGTCCCCGAGGGATTTTTGAGCCAATTTTAGGCTTGTTAGAAAGATAAAAAAAATATTCTATCTGGGGAAAATTGTAGATAATGTTATAAGCTCATAATAGGTTCGAGAACGGACTCATTCCGTTAGAAAGTTGTGAAGCCACGAAAAAGGCATGAGAAGAACAAGTTAGAAAAATTTTGGAAACCAGGGCTGGCGCCGCAGCTCCGCCGATTTAGTTCATTAGGGAACCGTAGTGCTACAGTGCTGTAAGTGGCCGGATTGGCTGGCGCTGCAGCGTCAGCTATAGGTATAAATTAGGTGCCACAGCACCGGGTCGGGTCAAGACCCAGAAATAAAAATTTTTAGGTTTTAAAATGGGACATTCATATAGATATGATAAAGCATGTTATATATATATGGTGGTATGATACTAAGTCTTATAAGACGCGGGTTAAAGTTATGTTTCAAATAAAAGAAACATTTTTAGAAATGAAGTAAAACTAATGTAAGCCGTTAATGAGCATCGTTGTATGACTAATTGGTATTTGTATATGAACTTAAATGTGTAGGACATTTGTGAAGGACGATTAACGTCAAGTTATTAAAGAATGCAAAAAGTAAGTGTTCTAACCTTGTACAATCATTTTATATGCAAGTTTTATATTCGTTTGACAATACTCTTAAGAATATTTCGTATATATGTTATGATTACGCAATATGCCTATATTGTCGAGAAATTCAAACTTGTGCAAATCTTTTGATATTTGTATAAGTTGATTAAAGCTTTGCTATAATGCATACTTTTAAGTTCTAAAATGCCTGAACTGATTTAAAGAATGGTCTAAGCCATTTGATTCGGATAGACGCATGTTAAAACATTTTATTAATTCAAAAATAAATCTTTGAAATGTTATCGAGTTTAAATAGAGCTCCAACCAAATTGTTTTGGTTTGGATTCAAGTCTGAGAATGAACATCCCTTATTTGGGAACGTTTTTAGTCAAAAATTCCCGACCACGCCGAAAGGCGGTGATGATAAACGCAAATGTCGTTTTAGTATGTAGTATTGATCAACGCAGGGCATAAAGGGGTGATCACCCATCATGCCCGTAATTCAAGACGGTTTTATAGTTGAATTACTATTAGACCTTTTCAAAAGCATGAAAAAGAAATTTCTTGGTCTTTTGACCGCTCCGCATAAATAGTCAATATGTCGTTTCAAAAATGTAAACAAAAAATCTGTTATTCAGAATGAGTCGAAATGCCTTCACAACTATTGTTCAGTTGTTGAAGTATTCTTTAAATAAAATGTTTAATTCCTATTTATGTTGTTTTTATTAACTGTTTTTACTTGCTGGAAAATTAAATGCTCACCCTTGCTTGGAATTAAATGTTTTTAGCGAAACCTGAGCGTATAGAACGTTCTGGTAAGGATAAATGAAAGGAGAAGATGAACGAATAGAGGATTGAACTATTATTTGTAATAGTTAGGTGTATTGTAAATAATATTCTGAATAGTATTATGTATGAACACTTTAAAGGTCTTAGAACATGAGATTGTAAGAATATGTCTATAATAATTAGTAATAGCATTCATGTTATTAAGAATATATAGATGGATGTGTGTTAAATGGGTAGTACCGTGGGGCACTGAATATGGGTTTGAAGGTACCCCCGGATTTGGGGGCGTCACAATACCGTACTCCAAGTGTTAGTTTGCAGATTTAAGAACATACATACAATCACATGTATATAAAGCGAAAGCATGACATAAATCAATCAAATTTAAAATTTTTACTGCAATCCCAGGATCACCTTGATGTGATATTATTAATTGAGGAGGGATAAAAGATATACCTTATGAAGATGAATCAACCCTTTGAGTTGATCTTCAAGTTCCAATCCTTTGCTCCTCCGTGCTTCTTCAAATCCCCGGATCAAACGTTAGCTACGCAGTGTGTGCAACGCTCTAAAGATGACCCACCAAGAGAATATTAATTGAAGAAATAAATTTAGGTTTCTCTAAACCTTGGGTGGCTAACGCTAATTCCTCTCCAAACTCCTTAGGTTGTAGAGAATATGTTACGCCCCCAAATTCGGGTCTCAAATACCCGGACTTGGTCATCACGATCCAACACAATCATCCACCTCCAAACAACATACAATAACTAAATGCGAAAAATAATAAACATATGTTGTTCATTCAAAAGGTGTTACTAGTCCCAAGATTCGATAACCTTAATACAAAAATACAAATATACCCTAATACAGTACTTTAGGGTTTAAATAACAATAGAAGTTTCTTAACTATGCCTCGATCAAGATACAGACATTAAAAGACTAATACTTCGTCTATTCCTTGCCCTTGTCTTTTCCTAAGGTCTCGGGCTTAATTGCAATAAGGTTCATGATATAGCAAGGGTGAGCAACTAGTTTGCTCAACAAGTTTAAATAATAGCAAGAAATGATATATATCATGAGGAACAGAATGTAAATAGAGGAATTCAACAATATGAATATCGGAAGCAAGAATAATAATTGCTTTTAGAACGAATGCTAGTCAAGTAGACTTTGAACAATAAACGTCCAAGGGAGTCAATAGCTAATTGACCCTTTGGTTACTGGCTCAGAAATAAGTACTCGAGGGGATCAGCCTCTAGCACCCGATGTGCATGCATAACATTTAATTTCTGTTCTTTGTATCTTATATTCCGATACGTAGGGTACTCCCCTATATTTTTAGGGGTGTTCATATAGTCCAAGATTCCGCACCATCAAATGGTTTGGATAGCTTTTAAAATCTATACTGCAAATGTCCAGCCGAACAATGGCTAAGACTTAACTATAGCAGTTCATCCATATTAGAACTTTAAATAAAATACAAGTCAATGTCTGTGCGAAAACAATTGCACGATGTGCGAGTGCCAATAACAACGATGTGGAATAATTGTTAAGTAATTAATCCACTTAGAGCATGCTTGAGGAATTAAAGGTTCAAGCTTAAATATTAACTTGCAATAAATAATACAAGAATGGTTTCAGGGAACTTGCATAATACACCACATCCTACTCGAATGTAAATTGAGTAGGGTTAAAGGAAACTTGCACAATTAAAGTTTCGGGATAGAGAACTTGCCTGGTGCGTCAGCTACAATATACTAACACACGCTCCTTAAAATCCTACACAATTAAGTACATATTCGTGTAACAATTAGTCATTTATAAACTAGATTTAAAACTGACGTAGCATCATTAAAATACTTTAATTGCCGCTACGACTACCCAAACGTAAGTTGTAACTAGGTTAATCAATTTTCGCCTTAAGACAACACTATTTAATCTTGGTTGTTAAATGGTTACCTAATAGTAATAATCAACTAATTATCCTTATTTAACATTAATTAAACAATGTCTAATTAGTTATTCACACTTATTATTTATTACTAATCAGAATAATAAATAATTAATCTTACTGCATTTATCATTACTTAATATTAATTAAATAATAATTTACTAATGGTTAATTTTAAAATTGCACGACCCGACCCGAACCGCCCCGATCTGGACCGACCCGGCCAAGAACACGGCCTTGGCGCTGCAGCGAGAGACCATTAGGGTAAGGTCGACGCTGCGATGCGAGGTCCGTGTCGTTCCAGCTTAGCACACGGGCTTGGCGCTGCGGCGTGAGGTTTGAATAGCAAGCTTAGCGCTCCGGCGTCAAGGCCCTTAGGCGCGGTGCTGCGGCGTCATGTTTCCGCTGCAGTGCGACAGCCAATTCGTTGCGACGCTGCGACGTCACTTATTGCCGCTGCGACGTGACGAACCAGAGTTCGTCTTCTCCGTTTCGTTTTCATGGTTTTCTTCACTTTTAAACCTTAAAAATAATTACCAAGCATGCAAAGCTCCATATTATTCACATATTGTTACTAATTGCAAGTTTTATACACCCAATTGGAGGAATTAATTTCCCAGCATACAAGCAGAGTTTTCATCTATGTCTACTGTAATAGAAAAATCTTACCTTCTAGTAGATTTAGATGCAGTTTTCCTCCTCCTTCCGCAGTAAACAATGTAATTTGAGGTCATTCGCGTGCCAATTTCTCTCCTTCCGATTTTTCCTTCCTTCCTCACTCTCAATTTCTCTCTCTCTCAGTAAGTTCACAATCTTAGTGCACTGAAGAGGAAAAAATCGAAGCTCTATTTATAACCAATTCATTAACCGTGCCAAGCTTTCGCCCAAATTCGTTAACCATCGGAAACAAGAAGGTGATGATGGCAAACGCCGCTGAAATCTTCAGCCATGATTTTGCTTCACAGAAAATCCGGCAAAAAATCCATACGCGACTCACTCTTCATCCCAACTTGTTTTAATTTAATTTCTTTTTCTTCCTAAATGGCAGACCACGGTTGGAAATTAAATGGGATTCGTCCCATAATTCTTGTCCCATTATTTGGCTACTAGTTAATTAAATAAATTTAACTAGTCAAATATTATTTACTTACCAATGGGACTATTAATATTATTAATTATATTATCTTTATTAATTAATAGGTAATATTAATTAATTTGCTATATTCAAAATAATTAAATATTTAATACTTAATTATTCATAAATTTCTATATATTAAATAACTTAGGGTAGTCCATCAATTTAATAATTCTATTGCTGAGACTCCCTTTGAATTAATTAAATATCTATTCCCACACTATATTCAATTAAATTGAATATTTAATTAATTGGCACTTTATTAATTCTTTCAACATTAAAAATCGTAGGGTTAGTTCATTAATTTAATTAAACCATTAGTGATTCCCCTTAATTAATCCTAGCAGTTACGCGAAATCATATAATCACATAACAAATTAAATACACAAGATTTTAAATAATCATACGAAACTAACTCATTAAAAATTAAATTTATATTAATTAATAATGGAGTTTAAAAATTCACGGTCATTACATCCTCCCCCCCTTATAAAAATTTCATCCTTGGAATTGCAACATAAGGTTACTCAAATAACCGCGGATAGTTCGCTCTCATCCTTTCCTCAAGTTCCCACGTAGCTTCCTCAACTGCGTGATTTCTCCAAAGTATTTTAACGGAATGAATAACCTTATTTCTTAGTTTCTGTTCCTTCTTATCGAGTATTTGGATAGGAATCTCTTCGTACGATAAGTCCTTCTCGAATTGATTTGGTTCATAGGATATAACGTGCTTGTAGTCTTGTTTGTATGGCCGTAACACTGACACGTGAAACACATTATGAATGTGCTCAAGTTCAGGAGGCAACGCTACCTCGTACGCCACTTCACCAACTCGCCTTAAAACCTCGAATGGTCCTATGAACCGGGGCTTAACTTGCCCTTCTTACCAAAACGAATCTTCCCTTTCCAGGGAGATACCTTCAAGAATACAAAACTACCCACTTCAAAGTCTCACTCCTTACGATGTAAGTCAGCGTACTTCTTCTGACGGTCTTGTGCTGCTACCAGGCGGTTCCTGATCAGCTCCACCGTATCTGCTATCTGCTGCACCATCTCAAGTCCCAGCACCCTACGCTCGCCTACCTCATCCCAACACAGCGGTGTTCGACACCTCCTACCATATAACGCTTCGTACGATGGCATATCGATACTAGCATGATAACTATTTTTGTAAGCGAACTCTACTAGTGGCAAGTGGTCATCTCAATTGCCCTTTAAGTCCATCATAACAGCTCGGAGCATATCCTCCAAAGTCTGAATCGTTCGCTCGCGCTGACTATCAGTTTGAGGATGATACGTTGTACTCAACCTCAACTGCGTTCCCAATCTCTCCTGTAGACTCCTCCAAAAATTCTACGTGAAGCGCGGATCTCTGTCGGATACAATAGACACCGGCACTCCATGTCGTGATATAATTTCTTTCACATACAGCTTTGCTAGCTGCTCCAGATTGTACTTGATCTTAATCGGTAGAAAATGAGAAGACTTAGTAAGACGATCTACAATTACCCAAATTACGTCTAGACCCTTTTGTGTTGGTGGCAAGCCCACCACAAAGTCCATGGTGATGTGCTCCCACTTCCACTCCGGAATCTCTAGTGGTTGTAGTAGTCCGCTCGGTCGCTGGTGTTCTGCTTTAACTCGTTGGCATGTCAGACATCTACTGACGCACTCTGCCACTTCCCTCTTCATATTCGGCCACCAAAAGTATGGCTGCAAATCCTGATACATCTTCGTACTACCAGGATGTACTGAGTACCTCGTACTGTGAGCTTCTTGGAGAATCTCTTCTTTTGACTGCGGATTCAATGGTACCCAGATCCTCCCTTCAAATCTTAGCAACTCTGTGCTATCAATCTTATACTTGAGCTCTTCCCCTTCGGAAATTCGCTTCCTTATACTATCACATTCTTCATCCTTCTCCTGAGCCTCCTTGACTTTATCTAATAAGGTCGAACTCGCCGTCAATGTACATAATTGCTCATTTGACTCCCTCGAATACTTGATCTCTAACTCGAATCGTTCAAAATCCCTTACCAACTCTTCCTAAGTGGTTAACTTCAACAACTTCTCTCTGTCTTGTCTGCTTAATGCATCGGCCACAGCATTTGCTTTGCCCGGATGGTACAGAATCTCACAGTCATAATCCTTGATCAATTCTAACCATCGGCGCTGCCTCATGTTTAGCTCTTTCTGAGTGAAGATATATTTTAGACTTTTATGATCCGTATATATCTCGCACTTCTCTCCGTATAGGTAGTGCCTCCAAATCTTCAAGGCAATAACTACCACAGCCAACTCCAGGTCATGAGTCGAGTAACCCTTCTCATAATCCTTTAGCTGACGTGACGCGTACGCAATGACCTTACCGTGCTGCATTAACACACAACCATGACGCATCACTATACACTACAAAGCCTCCAGTGTTGTCCGGTAAAGCCAACACCGGTGCTTGACTCAGTCTCTTTTTTAGCTCCATAAAACTCTCTTCACATTTCTCCGTCTAAACGAACTTAACTGCTTTCCTGGTAAGATTGGTCAATGGCGAGGCTATCTTTGAAAAGTCCTGGATGAATCTCCGATAGTATCCCACTAACCCTAGGAAACTCCTGATCTCTGTTGGCGTCTTCGGCTGCTCCCAATTGATAACAGCTTGCACCTTTGCTGGATCCACCGAAACACCATCCTTGTCAATGATATGACCAAGAAACTGCACCCTCCGTAACCAAAATTCACACTTAGAAAACTTTGCGTACAACTTTTCTTTTCTAAGAGTCTCCAACACAATTCTTAAATGTTCAGCATGCTCCTCCTCTGTCTCCGAATATACCAAGATATCATCGATGAATACGACTACGAACTTGTCCAAGTACTGCTTGAACACTCTGTTCATCATATCCATGAATGCTAATAGTGCATTCATTAATCCAAATGACATTAACAGAAACTCGAAATGCTCAGAACGAGTTTTGAATGCAGTCTTCGGGATATCTTCATGCCTCACCTTCAGCTGATGATAGCCCGTTCTTAAATCAATCTTTAAAAAGTATTTCGCTCCCTTGAGTTGATCAAATAGATCGTCAATCCTAGGCAGCGGATACCTATTCTTAATCGTAACTTTGTTTAACTCTCGATAGTTGATACAAAGCCTCATCGAACCATCCTTCTTCTTTACGAACAGAACTGGCGCTCCCCACGGGGACACGCTCGGTCTGATATAACCCTTATCTAACAGTTCCTGCAGTTGAACCATTAGTTCTTTCATCTCTACTGGTGCCATTCGGTATGGCGCCTTGAATATCGGTGTCATCCCTAATACTAAGTCAATCACAAATTCTATCTCCCTATCTGGCGGCAATCCGGGAATTTCATCTGGAAAGACATCAGCGAATTCCCTTACGACAGGTATCTGGCTTAGTTCATCCCTGACTCGTTGAGTATCAACCACGTGAGCCAAATACCCTGTGCAACCCTTCCTAAGCAACTTTCTTGTTTGCATTATCGTCAGACAACAAGATTGTCTTGGCGATTTACTACCATAAAATACCACCTTCGACTTATTTGGAGTCTGTAGGTGCACACATTTCTTCTTACTGGCAATGACTACTCCGTGACTTGATAACCAATCTATCCCAAGGATTACGTCAAACTCCCCTAAACAAATTGGTATCAAGTCCACGCTGAGCTCAAATCCTCGCAATTTGACGCAACAATTCCTATGAATGCATTCTACGGGGATAATTTTTTTGTTTGCTACTTCTATGTTCATAGGGTGCTCTAACCCTTCACGAGGTAAGTCTAACCTTCTAGCAAATTCTTCAGAAACAAAAGAGCGGGTAGCACCCGAATCAAATAACACATAAGCATTTATATCATTGATTGGGATGATACCTGACACTACGTCCTTAGACTCTACTGCATCCTTGACAGTCATATTGAACGTATGTGCCGTTGGTCTGTTAGCTTGACTGGCTGGCCCTCCAATGCTAGGCCTGTTGTTGTGATTATTGTTGTTGTTGTTGCGGTTGCCACTAGCTGCATCGCTCTTCCTCTTCGGACAGTCTTTAATTAGGTGGTCTAGGGCTCCACACGAGAAACACCCTCCCTTCTGCCTATTCGGACACTGAGGAGCCAGGTGCCCCGGTTGTCCACAACGATAACAAACGCTTCTTCCTTTCACACACTCCCCTGAGTGGTTCTTTCCGCAGCTGCTGCACTTCCCACTTGACTTGGCCTCTCCTCCGGACTTGTTACCTCCGGAGGATTGGCTCTCCATCCATTTACGCTTATTGGGGTTGCTGCCTCCACTGCTTCCCCCTCTCGGCCCTTCCTGACTGGCCTTCTTTCCCTGTTTAAAACGTGTTATGGCTTTATTGCCTCCTTCCGCAATGATAGCCCTTTCCAGCAGTTTAGAGAAACTCTTAATCTTCAACACAACGACGGTTTTCTGCACCCACGACTTCAATCCTAACTCGAACCTTCTTGCCTTCCTGGCCTCCATGTCCACCTAATGTGGAGCGAATCGGGCTAACTCGTTAAATTTCGCCGCGTACTCTGTGACCGTCATACCACCTTGCTTCAGTTCTAAAAACTTGACCTCCATATCCTGTTGCGTATTTTTCGAGAAGTAATTCTCGAAGAATAGCTCCTTGAACTTCTCCCAAGGGATAACTCCATCGCCTGCTCGCCCCTTATTGGCTTTCCACCAATAATTAGCTTCACCCTTCATCATGAAGGTGGCGAATCCAGTTTTTTGCTCCTCGGCCACTCGTGCAACCTCGAAAACTTTCTCCATCTCCTCGATCCAAGTTTGTGCTTCTATGGGGTCGAGAGTTCCCTTGAACTCAGGTGGTCCAACCAATTTGAAATCCTTAAAGTTAGCTAAGTGATGCACTGGCTGGGGTGCTGGTTGTGCCACTGCTGGTAGGGGTCTAGCCTGCATAGCCTCAGCTAGCAGTTCAGCAAACATCCTCATTGGGTTAAGTTGATCTCCAACCTCACTTTCTGACTCAGCGACACGTTGTTTGCAGGGTCTACCTCTTGGTGGCATTATGATCTGCTAAAGAACAAATCTTAGGCTTCTGCGTATTATATCACGCTTTTTGCACTATGCCGGTAAAGTCAACATTTAATAGTAAAAGCATCTATCAAACATATTTGGAAAAAGAACAACTGCATTTATATTCATATACCAATGTTTTAATACAGTCTGACCCAACATTTGGCATAATACTATAAATGCTCAATGGCACCATCTGCCTACCACTAACTATCCTCTATTAAACAAAAATTGAGGATTCACTAATACCTATCCCCTCTATCAGAACAAAAGTTGGGGTTAACTACCATTCTAAGCATATAACAAGACATCAGAATTTTCATGATAAGTCTGTCCCTATTAAACAAAAGTGGGACTCACTACCGCAACCTAGTAAATACAAAGGTACTAGACCAACAAGTCAATGTCTACTACGGCGGACTGCCCGACGAAGTGCCTGTCGAGCCAACCGATCAACCACTCGGCGTCTGATCATGCGCCGACTACTGCCCTCCTCCCGAGGGTATCTCCTGACTCGATACTGTAGTTTGGCCACTGTCGAATATAAGGCATACTCCAAAGTATCGATCCTGGCGGATCCATCTCGAATCTCTCCCTCAAGCACATCCACCCTCGTGGCTGCGCGAACCTAAAACTCCTGCATCCTGATCCTGTCTGCCTGCTCCAAGTCTATCTCTGCCCTAACAGCCTGTAGAACTGTCTGCAGCTCCACCTCTCTGACATCTGCCTGCTCTAATGCCTGCCTCAACTGACTATTTTGCAACACCAACTGTTACACTGTGGGACCTAACTAGGGTGTAGCACTCTCTAACTGCTGGATCTGAGCTTTCAACTCAGTTATCTGGAACTGTAGCATGTACGTCTCTGCCTTGTACTGATCTTCCATCTCCTGATGGACAGAATTCTCCTCCTCTAGGTGTGCAGTACGAGCATTCTGTTGCTCGATAATCTGGTCCTGCTCTATTATACGATCGGCATAATCCCCGAGCAAGTCATCCTGAAAGGTGTGCAACACCGGAGATCCCTCCTCGGGTACCTCTGTAGCAGCTCCACCCATCTCTATATCAGCTGGGTCCTCATCGGACTCATCATCCCTGTCCTTACTGCCAGATCTTGTGACACCCCCAAATCCAGGTACTTAATTCCCACAGATTTGGTGTTCACTATCTCATTCATTCAAAACTAACTACCCAATAAAATAACAATTAAATAAACTTAAATAAATATCTTCCCAAAATGGGTTACATTTCCAAACTCTTAAACAATCAAATCCCAGGTTATCTAAACCTTAATACATCAATGCGGAATAAAACATAAATTAGAACAAGTTTTGTTACAAATAATCATCAAGTAAATAGCAGGTCGTTAGCTATTTATGCATCTTGCCCTTGCCTTTGCTCGTGGACGGCTCGTCCGACTTCTCAGTCTTAGCTGCAATGATTAGTGCAAATAATTGCTCACAAGTATGATAACAATAATATCTAAATGAAATGATTTCAACTGAGGAATAATAGTTTTCTGATTCTCAACCAATAAATGATTAAAGTTTAAAAGCTCGTTAGAATGCTTGATTCCAAAAATATAGAATTCAAGATGTAGAAATTATATATGAGGGTCACAAGACCTCGAACTATGTCCTAGGTTGACAAGTATTTCTACTGTAACCTTTAACAGTCATATAGACTATGGACCAACATCTCATACTCAGGGGGATCAGCCCTTTGTACAATGTATTGTGCACAAACATTTTAACGTTGTCGCGTAAGTAATCCCCTATATTAGGGTTTTTCATCTCAGTTTATCGTCTGAATCCATACCAAAAAGGAAATTGGCTTGGAACAAGTATAGAAAACATTCTAAGTCTTTGAAACGCTCATCAACTAAGGACTAGCTGAATCAATAAGGGTTTGCTAGTCTAATTCAATAGAGTTTGTTCAATAGAAACTATACTCGAAGTTTGAATAATAACAATGATTGGAATAAAGCTTGAGTATATAATCATGATAATAACCTAGCTTGAATATCAATAAGCTAAGGTCAATAAGCTTGCTCAATATAAATAAACTTGTCTTGAATAAATTAACAAGTTAAAAGAGAACAACAACTTGCTATAAATAATTCTCAAGCTTAAGGAAAGAAAACTTGCTCAATATAAAGTAATAAGTTGAGATAAGGAACTTGCCTCAAGCGTAGATTACAAATTAAATATCTCACGATCCTTAAACAACCTATACATTTAATTATAAAATGGTAACATAATTAGTTACAAAATAATATACACTTTAAGCTTGCTCTTATCCTTTATATTATAACATCTCATTTAACATACCATAGTCAACAAGTACTAGTTTAGCAACCATCTTGACAATACTTTAATCACATTAATATAAGTTTAATTATGCATGCAATGATACATCATAGCTACCAAGAAAAGAAAACATAATAATAATTTTTTTTTATCCAGCAGTGATTCTCGCCGGGGCGGGGATTTACAGAACATAATTTCTCGCCGGGGCGAAGATTTCTTCACATTTTCTCGCCGGGGCGAGATACTCGACAGTCATCTTCCCAGCTCGCGAACCAGTGAAAACTTAGGCCAAATTTGGCCAAATTTTCCAAATTCTACCATCCAGAATACAAATTAAACATATCCAGACATCATATATGATATAAAACATTTACCTAACATGTTCTGTAAACATTTTAATCATTCTAACACATAAACAACTAGTTTAAAACCAAAAATTCACTGTTAAAACCAAATATTCAAGTTTTAACCATTCTCATGAAATTAAACTCTGTAAATTCATTTTTCAACCAATTAAAACCATTATTCTTGCATTATTCATGTTTTTCATCACATAATCATAAACAATTATTAATTCACCGATTAATAACCAAATTGAATCATCAATTTTCATACAAATATGCCATACATGAAATAAAGCTCTGTAAAACGAAGAACTCAATTCTAAAGCATGTTTTCATGAATTAATTCTTCAAACTAGTTTATAATCACCACATAATCTCTAATACATGCTTACTAACAATTATAACCAAGTAATTCATGTATTTGGCATATAAATTCATATACAGTGAAGTAAAA
Organism: Aralia elata; assembly: GCA_034770075.1. Lineage (NCBI taxonomy): Eukaryota > Viridiplantae > Streptophyta > Magnoliopsida > Apiales > Araliaceae > Aralia > Aralia elata. Next base: position 432,876 of record JAVJAP010000089.1, on the reverse strand, counting down.
ATCACATACAGAGAAGTAAAATAATAAAAATATAATTAAAACAAAACTAATAAGAATTATACCTTCAAGTTATGTATATAATTCCTTACTAGCACTTCCCTTCCTTCTCTTTCTCAATTCACAAACTCTCAATTCTCTCTTTTCTCTCTAACTCTCTCTTCTTCTCTGTATATCCTCTTTTCTCTTTGAACTCTGTTCTTTCTTTTCTTTCTTTTCTTTTTCTTACAACTGACGCACTTTAAAAATAAAACTGATAAAAATAAAAACTGATAATTAATATAATAACGTATAATCTAAATTTAATCCATCAGTTTAAAATTTCAAAAGCCATAAGGCTATGTTTGGCAATTACAAATAAAATAATCTATTATTCTAACTAACGGTCTTAAGGCCTTGTTTGGTAAAACACCAATAAAACCCATTATTTCCAAACAAAGATCATAGGGCCTTGTTTGGTAAAACTGAATTAAACACTTTCTCATTTATTTTAATAAACCAATATAACATATAGTTTAAAATGTCACACCTCTAATTTAATTGAACTTATTATTAAATAAATTTAATTAAACCTTACCAACTCAAATAATAATTTCATTTAACAAAAACACCAAATAAATTATATTATTCAAATAAATTATTTATTAACATAAATCATTTATTCAAATAATTCTTTTCATCATCTAATTTAATTAATAATTAAATTAGAGTAATCATCACAAATCATATTCAAGTAACAATTAACACAATTAACTCAACATAAACTTATTTCACAATAACTTAATAAATCATCTATTAACTCAATAAATTAACAAAAATATTTATACAACTCAATAAATATTTTTGTTAATTCTCAAAATTGCATTCGTTACATCTTTCCCTCCTTAAAAGGATTCTGTCCCCAGAATCACAACGCAACTAAAGTCGTCCGTTACATTCTCCCCTCCTTACAAAGATTATGTCCCCAGAATCGCAATATAACAATTAGACAAACAATTGAGGGTAATTCTGCATCATTTGCTCTTCGAGTTCCCACGTTACTTCTTCAGCACCGTGGTTCCTCCAGATTACCTTAACAGAAGGTATCACTTTATTTCTAAGAACTTGTTCCTTCCTGTCCACTATTTGTACAGGAACCTCTTCATAAGACAAATCTTGCTCAAACTATATCGGTTCATACTCTATAACATGTTTATAATCAGACTTATACGATCGTAGCACCGATATGTGGAAGACATTGTGAATATGGCCTAACTCAGGAGGTAAAGCTACCTCATAAGCTACTTCACCCATCCGTTTCAGCACTTCGAAAGGTCCAATAAATCGCGGACTGAGTTTACCCTTTTTACCAAATCTGATCTTTCCCTTCGAAGGGGATACTTTAAGAAACACAAAGCTCCCGACTTCAAATTCGCGATTTTGTCGGTGTTGATCAGCATACTTCTTTTGTCTGTCTTGAGCGGCTACCAGTTTGGCTCTTATCACCTTGACAATTTCAGCAGTTTGTTGCACCAGCTTGGGTTCCAATAGTCGTCGTTCACCAACTTCATCCCAGCATAATGGAGTTCTGCATTTCCTTCCGTACAATGCTTCGTAGGGAGGCATGTCGATACTAGCGTGATAACTATTATTGTAAGCAAACTCGACCAGAGGTAAATGATCATCCCAGTTGCCTTTAAAATCCATAACGCACGCCCGAAGCATATCCTCCAACGTTTGAATTGTTCTTTCGCTCTGGCCATCGGTTTGAGGATGATAGGTTGTACTCATTCTCAACTGTGTCCCCACACAAGCTTGCAAACTCCTCCAAAATTTTGATGTGAATCGTGGATCTCGATCTGATACTATTGATACTGGAACTCCGTGCCTTGAGATAATCTCTTTGACATATAATTTTGCCAGCTGATCCAAAGTGAATCGAATTTTGATAGGCAAGAAATGCGCTGATTTCGTCAATCTGTCAACTATGACCCATATTGCGTCATATCCCTTCTGAGTAGTTGGAAGCCCTACTACAAAGTCCATTGTGATATGCTCCCACTTCCATTCTGGTATCTCCAAAGGCTGTAACAAACCACTTGGTCGTTGATGCTCAGCTTTAACTCTTTGACAAGTGAGACACTTCGCAACACACTTAGCAACCTCTCTTTTCATGTTTGGCCACCAAAAATGTTGACGAAGATCCTGGTACATCTTTGTGCTTCCTGGGTGAACCGAAAATCTTGAACTGTAAGCTTCATTCAAAATCTCCTCTCTGATTGCCAATACCGACGGTACCCAGATTCTGCCTTCAAATCTCAGCAACCCTTCGGTATCGATTTTATATTTAAGCTCTTCACCTTCAAGCACTCTTTTTCGTATCTTAATACACTCCTCATCCTGGAGTTGCGCTTCCTTCACTTTTTCCACTAAAGTTGGTTGAGTTTCCATCTGGAACAATTTTTCATTAGACTCTGGCAGACACTTCACTTCTAGCTCCAATTTAGCCATTTCTGCTACGAGCTTCTCTTGATCAGTTAACATAAACAGTTTCTCCCGACCTTTTCTACTCAAAGCGTCAGCAACCACATTAGCCTTTCCCGGATGGTATAAAATTTCACAATCATAATCTTTGATCAATTCTATCCATCTCCTCTGCCGCATATTCAAATCCTTCTGCGTGAAAATATACTTCAGACTCTTATGGTCTGTATATATTTCACACTTCTCCCCATAGAGATAGTGCCTCCAGATTTTTAAAGCAAACATTATGGCTGCTAACTCCAAATCATGGGTCGGATACCCTTTTTCATAGTCTTTTAGTTGGCGCGATGCATATGCAATAACTTTACCATTTTGCATCAACACACAACCAAGTCCTTTATGTGATGCGTCACTGTACACCACAAAATTTCCTATATCATCTGGCAAAGACAACACAGGTGCCGAACTTAGTTTCTTCTTGAGTTCTTGAAAACTCTCTTCGCACTTCTCCGTCCAAACAAACTTCACTGATTTTCTTGTTAAATTCGTTAACGGAGTGGCGATCCTGGAGAAATCTTGAATAAAACGCCTGTAGTATCCTGCCAAACCTAGGAAACTCCTCACTTCTGACGGTGTCTTCGGCTGATCCCAGTTCATGACAGCTTCTACTTTCGCTGGATCCACCGAAATCCCGTCTTTATCAATAACATGCCCAAGGAATTGAACACGCTCCAACCAAAATTCGCATTTCGAAAATTTTGCATACAATTTCTCTTTCCTTAACGCCTCCAATGTCACCCTCAAATGCTCCACGTGTTCTTCTTGAGTTTTGGAGTAGACCAGAATGTCGTCTATAAATACCACCACAAATTTATCCAGAAATGGTTTGAACACTCTGTTCATTAAGTCCATGAATGCTGCAGGCGCATTCGTTAAATCAAATGACATAACTAAAAACTCATAGTGACCATATCTGGTTCGAAACGCTGTCTTTGGTATGTCCTCGTTTCTCACCTTCAACTGATGGTACCCACTTCGCAGATCTATTTTTGAAAAATATCTCGCTCCCTTCAGTTGGTCAAACAGGTCATCGATCCTTGGCAACGGATACTTATTTTTGATTGTGACCTTGTTCAACTCTCTATAATCAATGCAAAGACGCATCGACCCATCCTTCTTCTTAACAAACAATACCGGCGCTCCTCACGGCGAAACGCTCGATTGGATATACTTCTTATCCAGCAATTCCTGTAATTGCACCATTAACTCCTTCATTTCTACCGGAGCCATTCGATACGGGGCTTTCGATATAGGGGTTGTTCCCGGTGCTAAATCAATTACAAACTCGATTTCCCTATCTGGCGGTAATCCTGGCAAATCATCAGGAAACACGTCCGCAAAATCCCTAACTACTGGTATCTCCTCCAGTTTTGCACCCCCCTTTTGGGTATCAACTATGTAGGCTAGATATCCTACACATCCTTGTTTCAACATCTTTCTGGCTTGCACCATTGTCAGACAACTCGTTTGTCTAGGCGACTTGCTGCCATAAAATACAACCCTCGACGGAGTCATAAGGTTTACACACTTCTTTTGACAGTCAATAACTGCCCCATGGTTAAACAACCAATCCATACCCAAAATAACATCAAACTCCCCAAGACAAATTAGGACCAAGTTTACTGTCATCACATGACCCTTAATATCTACCTGACAGTTCTTGTGGATAAACTTAACAGGAATCACCTCCCTATTCGCAATTTCTATGTTCATAGGGTAATCTAATTCTTCCTGGGGTAACCCTAATTTCTTAGCAAAATCATCGGATATAAATGAGCAAGTAGCACCCGAGTCAAACAATACATAAGCATTAACATTATTGACTGGAATGATACCTGACACTACATCCTTTGACTGCACAGCAACCTGCACCGTCATATTAAACGTTCGAGCAGTAGGTCGATTGGGCTGTGTTGGTCCTGTGATAGTCAGATTGCCTCCACCACCGCTGTTTCCCTTTCCTGAACTGGCTCCACCTGTAGTTGCTTTCTTAGGGCACTCTCGGGCAAAGTGATCCTTCGACCCGCAGATGAAACATGCTCCCTTCTTCGGATTAGGGCAATTTGGTGAAATGTGACCCTCTTGTCCACAGTTGAAGCATACCCTCTTACCCTTCAAACAAGTACCCATATGGCTCTTTCCACAGTTGCTGCACACCTCCACCTTCTTCTTCTGATTACCCTGCTGACTTCCCGCAGAGTTACTATCATTCCATTTTCTCTTCTGATTACTGCCACCATGGCTACCACTTGCTTTGTTCTCATTTTCACTCTTCTTCTTCCTCTGCTCCTGATTATACTTGGACAGAGCATCACTGCCTCCTTCAGCGATAATCGCCTTTTCCAGCACTGCCGCAAATGAGTTCAGTTGAAACAACGAAACTCTGCTATATAACCAGGGTTTCAGTCCCTGCTCAAATCTCCTAGCCTTCCGCTCATCCGTGTTGACCTGATATGGCGCAAACCGCGCCAGCTCATTAAACTTTGCAGCATATTCAGGTACCGTCATGGTACCTTGCTTCAGTTCCAAAAACTGCACCTACATTTGATTTTGAGCACTTGCCGGAAAGTAGGTCTCGAAAAACATCTCTTTAAATCGCTCCCACGGAATAATCCCTTGGCCACCTCGAGTCTTATTTGCTTGCCACCAGTAGCTAGCTTCTGATTTCAGCATGAAGGTTGTAAATGTCGTCTTCTGGTCCTCGCTGACTCTAGCGACATCAAACACCTTTTCCATTTCCATAATCCACGTCTGTGCTTCAATCGGATTCATGGAACCATGATACTCCGGAGGTCCGACTGCTTTGAAGTCTTTAAAGGTTGTAGCCTGAGCTTGTGGTTGATTTGCAAAGGCTCCCGTTAGCAGATTCACCAACTGCTGCATCGGATTAACGTTGGCTTCTTCGTTGTTAGTAGATCCCTCAGGGGTCTGTTGATGTGTTGGTTGTCTTCTTGGCGGCATCTTCTGTTAAAAATTCGCGTTATTAGACTATTGCTCAATTATTTAAACATTTAAGTCTCAACTTAGACATTTATAAACAACACTTAACACACCGTACAACTGATAAACTTTCACATTTTATTTATTAACTGCTTCAAAACATAATAGAGATAACATCGTAGTTATTTACATCAAATCATCTATCCTGAAATCACAAAGTTCCAGGATTACATCATTATTCTATCCCATTATAGAAACTGGGATTTACAATTTATTCACTTCATAGTTTCATAATAACATAATTAATCATAATCTATGATGACATCCCACGACGCACAGCTTCCTGGCGTTCCTGCTCCATAATACGAGTCACCATCCTTCGATCCACCATATCTGGATGACGATGAACTCGATCCAGAGCTCTATCCACTGTGGAGTGAAAAATATACTCCATATCATCAATCTTGGCCTTCTTTGACCGCACCTCACACTCAACACGATCTGCGCGATCAGCCTCCCTCAGCCAAGCTGTCTCAGCTCTCGCCCGCTCAGCTGACTCCTTTTTTAACTCATCTCGCGCAATCTCATTCCTGGCTATCAACTGTCCTCGTCGATACTCAGACTGTGCTAACCTCTGCTCAGCCTCTGCGAGACGTGACGTAAGGTCTTGGATCTCAGCACCCTTCTGTTCTAAAGTGGCTTGACGTTCCGCAGCCTGTTCCTCTAACTCCTCCTTTTCACTCTCTACATGAACCAGCTTCCACACCACGTCTCCAAGACGTATGTCTAGCTCCTCAATCTCACTGTTCTTCTGTTCCAAAGCAGTCTGTCGTTCAGCCAGCTGCCCCTCTAACTCCTCCACTCTGTCCTGCAACTCTATGTTGCGATCATACACCTGCTCGTACATCTGAACACCCAAAGTAGATAGTGGTATCTCTTCAGGGTCCTCCTCCTCCTCAGGATCCTCCTCAGGGTCCTCCTCAGGATCAGTCTTAGGCTCATACTCGTGGCCTGTAACTGTAATCAATGGAGATGGCTCCCTCTGCACTAGCTGCTCACTGACTACGTGAATATCTCGGGGCTCCTCCTCCCTAGTCTGGCTGGGCTCTCCTCTATCAGTCATCCTGACAACAAAATTTTAAATTTTAATTACTAATCGATAATACTCGCGAGCACATAAGTTTGTTATCAAATAAGCACATAGCACATAATCGTTTTATTGTCTTTTATGAATTTCCGTAATTCATTCCTTAGAACTCGATATGAGTTTATCTCCTCTATATTCTCTATCTTCTAAAAGGCTACTACCCTAAGGTTTTCCCCACCTAAAGGTTCATAACCTATCAGCTCTGATACCAACCTGTGACACCCCCAAATCCAGGTACTTAATTCCCACAGATTTGGTGTTCATTATCTCATTCATTCAAAACTAACTACCCAATAAAATAACAATTAAATAAACTTAAATATATATCTTCCCAAAATGGGTTACATTTCCAAACTCTTAAACAATCAAATCCCAGGTTATCTAAACCTTAATACATCAATGCGGAATAAAACATAAATTAGAACAAGTTTTGTTACAAATAATCATCAAGTAAATAGCAGGTCATTAGCTATTTATGCATCTTGCCCTTGCCTTTGCTCGTGGACGTCTCGTCCGACTTCTCAGTCTTAGCTGCAATGATTAGTGCAAGAGTGAGCAAACAATTGCTCACAAGTATGATAACAATAATATCTAAATGAAATGATTTCAACTGAGGAATAATAGTTTTCTGATTCTCAACCAATAAATGATTAAAGTTTAAAAGCTCGTTAAAATGCTTGATTCCAAAAATATAGAATTCAAGATGTAGAAATTATATCTGAGGGTCACAAGACCTCGAACTATGTCCTAGGTTGACAAGTATTTCTACTGTAACCTTTAACAGTCATATAGACTATGGACCAACATCTCATACTCAGGGGGATCAGCCCTTTGTACAATGTATTGTGCACAAATATTTTAACGCTGTCGCGTAAGTAATCCCCTATATTAGGGTTGTTCATCTCAGTTTATCGTCTGAATCCATACCAAAAAGGAAATTGGCTTGGAACAAGTATAGAAAACATTCTAAGTCTTTGAAACGCTCATCAACTAAGGATTAGCTGAATCAATAAGGGTTTGCTAGTCTAATTCAATAGAGTTTGTTCAATAGAAACTATACTCGAAGTTTGAATAATAACAATGATTGGAATAAAGCTTGAGTATATAATCATGATAATAACCTTGCTTGAATATCAATAAGCTAAGGTCAATAAGCTTGCTCAATATAAATAAACTTGTCTTGAATAAATTAACAAGTTAAAAGAGAACAACAACTTGCTATAAATAATTCTCAAGCTTAAGGAAAGAAAACTTGCTCAATATAAAGTAATAAGTTGAGATAAGGAACTTGCCTCAAGCGTAGATTACAAATTAAATATCTCACGATCCTTAAACAACCTATACATTTAATTATAAAATAGTAACATAATTAGTTACAAAATAATATACACTTTAAGCTTGCTCTTATCCTTTATATTATAACATCTCATTTAACATACCATAGTCAACAAGTACTAGTTTAGCAACCATCTTGACAATACTTTAATCACATTAATATAAGTTTAATTATGCATGCAATGATCCATCATAGCTACCAAGAAAAGAAAACATAATAATAATTTTTTTTTTATCCAGCAGTGATTCTCGCCGGGGCGGGGATTTACAGAACATAATTTCTCGCCGGGGCGAGACTTCGCCGGGGCGAAGATTTCTTCACATTTTCTCGTCGGGGCGAGATACTCGACAATCATCTTCCCAGCTCGCGAACCAGTGAAAACTTAGGCCAAATTTGGCCAAATTTTCCGAATTCTACCATCCAGAATACAAATTAAACATACCCATACATCATATATGATATAAAACATTTACCTAACATGTTCTGTAAACATTTTAATCATTCTAACACATAAACAACTAGTTTAAAACCAAAAATTCACTGTTAAAACCAAATATTCAAGTTTTAACCATTCTCATGAAATTAAACTCTGTAAATTCATTTTTCAACCAATTAAAACCATTATTCTTGCATTATTCATGTTTTTCATCACATAATCATAAACAATTATTAATTCACCGATTAATAACCAAATTGAATCATCAATTTTCATATAAATATGCCATACATGAAATAAAGCTCTGTAAAACTAAGAACTCAATTCTAAAGCATGTTTTCATGAATTAATTCTTCAAACTAGTTTATAATCACCACATAATCTCTAATACATGCTTACTAACAATTATAACCAAGTAATTCATGTATTTGGCATATAAATTCATATACAGTGAAGTAAAAATCACATACAGAGAAGTAAAATAATAAAAATATAATTAAAACAAAACTAATAAGAATTATACCTTCAAGTTATGTATATAATTCCTTACTAGCACTTCCCTTCCTTCTCTTTCTCAATTCACAAACTCTCAATTCTCTCTTTTCTCTCTAACTCTCTCTTCTTCTCTGTATATCCTCTTTTCTCTTTGAACTCTGTTCTTTCTTTTCTTTCTTTTCTTTTTCTTACAACTGACGCACTTTAAAAATAAAACTGATAAAAATAAAAACTGATAATTAATATAATAACGTATAATCTAAATTTAATCCATCAGTTTAAAATTTCAAAAGCCATAAGGCTATGTTTGGCAATTACAAATAAAATAATCTATTATTCTAACTAACGGTCTTAAGGCCTTGTTTGGTAAAACACCAATAAAACCCATTATTTCCAAACAAAGATCATAGGGCCTTGTTTGGTAAAACTGAATTAAACACTTTCTCATTTATTTTAATAAACCAATATAACATATAGTTTAAAATGTCACACCTCTAATTTAATTGAACTTATTATTAAATAAATTTAATTAAACCTTACCAACTCAAATAATAATTTCATTTAACAAAAACACCAAATAAATTATATTATTCAAATAAATTATTTATTAACATAAATCATTTATTCAAATAATTCTTTTCATCATCTAATTTAATTAATAATTAAATTAGAATAATCATCACAAATCATATTCAAGTAACAATTAACACAATTAACTCAACATAAACTTATTTCACAATAGCTTAATAAATCATCTATTAACTCAATAAATTAACAAAAATATTTATACAACTCAATAAATATTTTTGTTAATTCTCAAAATTGCATTCGTTACAGATCTCAACACTCTGCCTATGACAGGCTGTACTAGATCCTCCAAGTAGTCCTCCTCTAGGCCATATCCACTCAATGGAACTCCTGGGGCAACAGGTGCATAACCCACTAACTGCTCGATGACAACAGGTATATCGGTGAATACCTCCTCCTCCTCTCGGACTCCACTGGTCTCTCCTACGGTAGCCATCCTACAAACACACAAAAACTAACATTAGTACAACAATAAATTATATTCATTGAAGGAATGAAATTATAGTTCATTGGGTACTACTAGACTCGATGAATTCCCCAATTCATCAAAATACCAAACATGATAAATCTCCCTGATTTATCTCCTAATGCACTCTATATGAGTTTAATACTAAGGTTATAACCTAGGTTTCGCAATCCTAACGTCTATAACGTACAACTTTGATACCAACCTGTGACGCCCCCAAATTCGGGTCTCAAACACCCGGACTTGGTCATCACGATCCAACACAATCATCCACCTCCAAACAACATACAATAACTAAATGCGGAAAATAATAAACATATGTTGTTCATTCAAAAGGTGTTACTAGTCCCAAGATTCGATAACCTTAATACAAAAATACAAATATACCCTAATACAGTACTTTAGGGTTTAAATAACAATAGAAGTTTCTTAACTATGCCTCGATCAAGATACAAACATTAAAAGACTATTACTTCATCTTTTCCTTGCCCTAGTCTTTTCCTGAGGTCTCGGACTTAACTGCAATAAGGTTCATGATATAGCAAGGGTGAGCAACTAGTTTGCTCAGTAAGTTTAAATAACAACAAGAAATGATATATATCATGAGGAACGGAATGTAAATAGAGGAATTCAACAATATGAATATCGGAAGCAAGAATAATAATTGCTTTTAGAACGAATGCTAGTCAAGTAGACTTTGAATAATAAACGTCCAAGGGAGTCAATAGCTAATTGACCCTTTGGTTACTGGCTCAAAAATAAGTACTCGAGGGAATCAGCCTCTAGCACCCGATGTGTACGCATAACATTTAATTTCTGTTCTTTGTATCTTATATTCCGATACGTAGGGTACTCTCCTATATTTTTAGGGGTGTTCCTATAGTCCAAAATTTCGCATCATCAAATGGTTTGGATAGCTTTTAAAATCTATACCACAAATGTCCAGCCGAACAATGACTAATACTTAACTATAGAAGTTCATCCATATTAGAACTTTAAATAAAATACGAGTCAATGTCTGCGCGAAAACAATTGCACGATGTGCGAGTGCCAATAACAACGATGTGGAATAATTGTTAAGTAATTAATCCACTTAGAGCATGCTTGAGGAATTAAAGGCTCAAGCTTAAATATTAACTTGCAATAAACAATACAAGAATGGTTTCAAGGAACTTGCATAATACACCACATCCTGCTCGAATGTAAATTGAGTAGGGTTAAAGGAAACTTGCACAATTAAAGTTTCGGGATAGAGATGGTGCGTCAGCTACAATATACTAACACACGCTCCTTAAAATCCTACACAATTAAGTACATATTCGTGTAACAATTAGTCACTTATAGACTAGATTTAAAACTGACGTAGCATCATTAAAATACTTTAATTGCCGCTACGACTACCCAAACGTAAGTTGTAACTAGGTTAATCACTTTTTGCCTTAAGACAACACTATTTAATCTTGGTTGTTAAATGGTTACCTAATAGTAATAATCAACTAATTATCCTTATTTAACATTAACTAAGCAATGTCTAATTAGTTATTCACACTTATTATTTATTATTAATTAGAATAATAAATAATTAATCTTACTGAATTTATCATTACTTAATATTAATTAAATAATAATTTACTAATGGTTAATTTTAAAATTGCACGACCAGACCAGAACCGCCCCGATCCGGACCGACCCGGCTAAGAACACGACCTTGGCGCTGTAGCGAGAGACCAGTAAGGTAAGGCCGACGCTGCGGCGCGAGGTCCGTGCCGTTCCAGCTTAGCACACGGGCTTGGCATTGCGGCGTGAGGTTTGAGTAGTAAGCTTGGTGTTGCGGCGTCAAGGCCCTTAAGCGCGGCGCTGCGGCGTCATGCTGCCGATGCAGCGCGACGGCCAATTTGTTGCGACGCTGTGGCATCACTTACTGCCGCTGCAGCGTGACGAACCAGAGTTCGTCTTCTCCGTTTCGTTTTCATGGTTTTCTTCACTTTTAAACCTTAAAATTAATTACCAAGCATGCAAAACTCCATATTATTCACATATTGTTACTAATTGCAAGTTTTATACACCCAATTGGAGGAATTAATTTCCCAGCATACAAGCAGAGTTTTCATCTATGTCTACTATAATAGAAAAAGCTTACCTTCTAGTAGACTTAGATGCAGTTTTCCTCCTTCTTCCGCAGTAAACAATGTAATATGAGGTCATTCGCGTGCCAACTTCTCTCCTTCCGATTTTTCCTTCCTTCCTCACTCTCAATTTCTCTCTCTCAGTAAGTTCACAATCTAAGTGCACTGAAGAGGAAGAAGTCGAAGCTCTATTTATAACCAATTCATTAACCGTGCCAAGCTTTCGCCCAAATTCGTTAACCATCGGAAACAAGAAGGTGATGATGGCAAACGCCGCTGAAAGATTTTGCTTCACAGAAAATCCGGCACAAAATCCATACGCGACTCACTCTTCATCCCAACTTGTTTTAATTTAATTTCTTTTTCTTCCTAAATGGCGGACCACGGTTGGAAATTAAATGGGATTCGTCCCATAATTCTTGTCCCATTATTTTGCTACTAGTTAATTAAATAAATTTAACTAGTCAAATATTATTTACTTACCAATGGGACTATTAATATTATTAATTATATTATCTTTATTAATTAATAGGTAATATTAATTAATTTGCTATATTCAAAATAATTGAATATTTAATACTTAATTATTCATAAATTTCTATATATTAAATAACCTAGGGTAGTCCATCAATTTAATAATTCTATTGCTGAGACTCCCTTTGAATTAATTAAATATCTATTCCCACACTATATTCAATTAAATTGAATATTTAATTAATCGGCACTTTATTAATTCTTTCAACATTAAAAATCGTAGGGTTAGTTCACTAATTTAATTAAACCATTAGTGACTCCCCTTAATTAATCCTAGCAGTTACGCAAAATCATATAATCATATAACCAATTCAATACACAAGATTTTAAATAATCATACGAAACTAACTCATTAAAAATTAAATTTATATTTAATTAATAATGGAGTTTAAAAAATCACGGTCATTACAGAATACTTGTAAGAGTTGCATTAACCCTAAATCTATCATAAGGTTTCTCCTTATATAGACTTCTCCCTTTCCTAAACTCTTTAGGACCTAAGGTTTTAATTTATTTTAATTCCCAAACTATTTAGGACCTAAAGTATTTATAATAATAATAATAATAACACTCCGCTTTTTAATTTATAATTTGTATTTCTCCAAATACTTAATTATAAATATTAGTATTTCTCCAAATACTAAATTAATATTATTAAGTCAATTACTTCTAAAATAATATTTCTCTTCTATGATGTGACATTTTAGGTTCAATATTATACCAGTAGTAGAATAAATAAATTAGAACTATTTTAATATTATTTATAATGAATTAAACTCTTTTAATTCAAATATAAATAAATAATATTTATTCTACATCACGAGGGACACCTCTCAACATATCATGACTATCCGGATAATATGAAATCAACGTTTAATCACAAAGAACCTTTTCCGTGAATAATTACCGTGCAATTCAATCATTCTACCATACAATGTCCCGATTAACATAAGACGTGAAATTAATGACAAGTCTTATTTGTTTAATCATATGCATTTCGATTCTAAAATGCACAACTCTGTTTAATATAAATTAGAAACTCTTTTCTAATTTTTAATCACCTTGGCTAATGATTTCTGAGCTGTCATCTTTCGAATTGCATAGGACATTCTCTCCCTTTACTGGAAGTAGTAGATCCTTTGTTGATCATTCACCTACCTCCATGTATACTTTATTATACCCGAACATACTCTTTGATATACCCAACATTAGTGATCCAACAATTAGGAACATTTTAGTTTTGAGCTATCTAGAATTTAGATCTCATTAGCATGAACTCTTCATGATTCTAAAAGCATTGCTCCAACGCTATGGGTTTATCACATTTATTTAATTCAACTAATTAAACATGGATAAAGAATGCCTTTAATTAAATAAATTTTTTTTATTAATAAATGAACAGGATTACAAAGTAAATGCTTATCATATCCAATATGAGTGGCATGAGGGCATAATACTTTCAATCTTCTACTTGCGCTAAAGTCAATCGCCCTGGTATCTGATACCCATCTTCTTTAAGTGGCGATCGAACTGTTGCTGAGATAATGCTTTATTAAATCGATTTACAATGTTGTTATGAGAGTCCACTCTCTCTAAGGTGATATCTTCTCTTTCAATGATTTCTTTAATCAAATGAAAGCGTCGCAACACATGTTTGGATTTCTAATGAGACTTAGGTTCCTTGGCTTATATAACAGCCTAGTGTTGTCAAAATATACAGGCATTGATCCTCGTATACTAGGAACCACTCCAAGTTTTGAACTTATTTATCCAAATAGCTTCCTTTGTAGCTCCACTTACAGCTATGTACATTGCCTCTGTCGCCAAATCAGCAACTATTTGTTTCTTGGAACTCTTCCAACTCACTGCAGCACCGTTTAAGGTAAACACATACCCTGAAATAAATTTGTTGTCGTATTGGTCAGTCTGAAAACTTGAGTCTGTATAGCCCTCTAGTTTCAAATCAGACCCACCATACACTAGAAACACATCCGTAGTTCTTCTTAAGTACTTTATGTTAGGTTTGTATGTAACGCGAGCATGCAATCAAATTACATAAATATAGCGGAAGCGCGACAAAAAGGATTTTAAAATTTTTTTATACAAACCATCACCATGATCGTTCTTTATGCACAATTATTAATTAAAGGAAAGAGATGGAGAATAAGAATTATACCCTTGTCGAATTCTAGCTTCCTCAGGTACAAGTTCAACTCCAATTCCTTCGCGTTCTCCTTGAATTCAACGGTGTGATTCTTTCCTTTGATCAATGTTAGCTACCCAAATGTTTGGCCTCTAGAGGTGATCCACCAAGGAAGAACAAATATTCAAGAAGTTGGGTGTTTCGCAAGTTTCTATCTCTATAAAAATTGTAAATACTCTCCACAATCTAATGTAAGAGTGTGTAACCCTGATCTATGATAAGACTTCTCTTATTTATAGATGTAGGAAAACCCCTTCCCTAAACTATTTAGGATTAGGGTTTCTATTTTAATTAAACTCCTTTAATTATATTCCTAATCCAATTAGGAATTAATGAGAGAGAGAGTACTTCTATTAATTAATTCTCAATCCCTATTAGGAATTAAATAATAGTTATATTAATTAATTATCGATCCCTATTAGGAATTAAATAATAGTAATATTAATTAATTCCCAATCCCTATTAGGATTTAAATAATAGTAATAATAATAATAAGACTCCTCTTATTAATTTATATTTAATATTTCTAAAATATTAAATAATTTATTCTATCTCCATAGATTAAATTAAATACACTTAACTTATTATTACAATTATGCCATTTACTTCTTAAATAAATATTTTCCTTTTACGGTGTGACCCTTTAGGTTCTCCATATTAAACTGGTTGTGAATAAATCAATTAGAACAATTCTAATCTTATTTAAATAAATAAATCAAACTATTTAATTCATTTAAATAAATAATATTTATTCTACAATAAGGGTAAGCCCCCTTAGCGATCAACGACTTTCCAGATAATATAGATTTCAACATTAATCACAAAAGAACCTTTGAGTAAATAGTTACCGTACAATTCAATCCTTCTACCATACAATGTCCCAATTAAATATAAGACATGGATTTTCTGTCAAGTCTTATTTTATTTAATTATATGTATTTCGATTCCCAAATGCACAACTCTAAATAATGCAAATTAGAAACTCCTTTCTAATTTCATTCTGCCTTCGCCAAGGACTACTGAGTTATCATTTATCGAATCACATAGGACATTCACATCTTTTACTAGACGTGGTAGATTCTTTGTTGATCATTCACCTATCTCCATGTACAACTTATTATACCCAATCATACCCTTTGATATACCCTAAAGGTCTTAAGGGACATGTCAAAGTATAACTTATCATACACAAGATACTATGATGATATCAAGTCTAAGGATCACTTGTACTACTATCACTAGAGGAATTCCTATTGACAGCCGAGTAAAACTCCATTATGTATTCCTTAGCGAGTCACGTTTAGTGAACTTATTCTCTAATAAGCACCTACACACTTGCTTTAGTGCCTCAACACAAATGATTATGAGATCAATCATCCTCTTCATAAGAGCAAGCAACATATGTACTAATCTATCCGGATTCACTAATCCCCAATTTAGTAATCCAACGATTAGGAACAATTTTAGTTTGTGAGCTATCTTGAATTTAGATCTCATTAGCATGATCACCATCATGATTCTAAAAGCATTGCTCAAAACTATGGGTTTATCACATTTAATATAACAGCACCATGTAGATAATATAAAATGCCTTTTAAGAAAATCAATTCTTTTATTAATAAATGAATAAGATTGCAAAGTATATGCTACATCATATCAAATATGATTGGCTTGTGTGCATACTACTTTCAATCTCCCACTTGCACTAAAGCCAATCGCCATGGTATCTAATACCCATCTTCTCTAAGTAACGATCAAACTGTTGTTGTGTTAAAGCTTTAGTAAATGGATCTGCAATGTTGTCTTAAGAGTCCACACGCTCCAGGGCGACATCTCCTCTTTCAATGATCTCTCTAATCAAATGAAACCGCCGCAACACGTGTTTGGATTTCTGATGAGACCTGGGTTCCTTAGCCTGTGCAACAGCTCCGTTGTTGTCACAGAATAAAGGTACGGCTCCTCTAATGCTAGGAACTACTCCAAGTTCAGTTATAAACTTCTTCATCCAAACAGCTTCCTTTGCAGCTTCACTTGCAGCTATGTACTCTGCCTCTGTCACTGAATCAGCAACTATTTGCTGCTTGGAACTCTTCCAACTCACTGCGCCACCGTTTAAGGTAAACACATACCCTGAAACGGATTTATAGTCATCTTGGTCCGTTTGAAAACTTGAGTCTGTATAGCCCTCTAGTTTTAATTCAGACCCACCGTAGACAAGAAATACATCCTTAGTTCTTCTCAAGTACTTTAGGATGTTTTTCACTGCCTTCGAGTGCTTTTCTCCTGGATTCGACTGATATCTGCTTGTTACACTAAGTGCATGAGCGCCATCTGGTCTAGTACATATCATACCGTACATGATAGATCCTATTGCTGAAGCATAAGGAATCTTACTCATTCGGTTTCTCTCCTCAGGTGTCTTTGGGGCCTGTTTCTTAGAGAGATGTATTCCATGGCTCATCGGCATGAGACCTCTCTTGGAATCTTCCATGGTAAACCTCTTTAGCATCGAGTCAATGTACTTTCCTTTGGTCAAGCCAAGCATCCTTTTAGATCTATATCTATAGATCTTTATCCCCAAAATATAGGATGCCTCACCCAAGTCCTTCATGGAGAAGTCTTTAGATAACCAAATTTTGATCGACTGTAGCATAGGAACATCATTCCCTATCAGTAATATGTCATCAACATATAATACAAGGAATGAAACAGTGCTCCCACTAACCTTCTTGTACACACATGGTTCATCCTCATTTTTGATAAAATCAAACCTTTTGATTATCTCATCAAAACGGATGTTCCATCTTCGAGAAGCTTGCTTCAATCCATAAATGGATCTTTGTAGCTTACAGACTTGGTTTGTTCCAACCGTTGAAACAAAACCCTCTGGCTGTATCATATATACATTCTCCTCAAGCTCTCCATTGAGGAAGGCCGTTTTCACGTCCATTTGCCAGATTTCGTAGTCATAATAAGCTGCAACTGCAAGCAAAATCCGAATGGACTTGAGCATAGCTACTGGTGAGAAGGTTTCATTATAGTCAACTCCTTGTCTTTGTTTGAAACCTTTTGCAATCAGTCGGGCCTTATAGGTCTCTACATTGCCGTCCGCTCCAGTCTTTCTCTTAAAGACCCATTAACACCCAATAGGCTTAATGCCCTCAGGTGGTGAAACCAAAGTCCGTACTTGGTTTTCATACATGGAGTCCATCTCGGATTTCATGGCTTCTTGCCATTTCTCTGAGTCTTTACTACTCATAGCCTGTTCGTAAGTCAATGGATCATCATCATCTATGATGCGTACCTCATCATCATCATCATCATCTATGATGAATCCATACCTATCAGGTATCTTCGGTACTCTTCCAGATTTTCGAATAGGTTGTGGTACAGTAGGTTCTTCTACTTGGTCAGGTACCTGACTTTAATCCGGAGTATTTTGTGGTTCTTGAACTTCTTCAAGATATATCTTACTCCCACTGACCCCTTCGAGGATAAACTCCTTTTCCAAGAAGGCGGCGTGTTTTGCTACAAACACCTTTTGATCAGTTGGATGATAGAAATAATATCCTAAACTTTCTTTAGGATATCCCACAAATCTACACTTGTCGGATCTAGTCTTCAACTTATCGTGCTCAAACCTTTTGACATAAGCTAGACAACCCCAAGTCTTAACATGCTTAAGACTAGGTTTCCTCCCTGTCCATATCTCATATGGGGTCTTTGGGACGGATTTGGTAGGTACCTTGTTAAGTAGGTATGCAGCCGATTCTAGGGCATAACCCCAGAAGGATACTAGAAGGTCGGTAAAACTCATCATGGAACGAACCATGTCCAACAATGTTTGATTTCTCCTTTCAGATACACCATTCAACTGTGGCGTCCCTGGTGGAGTCCATTGTGAGATTATACCATTTTCTTTGAAACAATTGAGAAACTTATTGGTCAAGTATTCCCCTCCTCGATCCGATCGAAGAATCTTAATACTCTTACCAGTTTGTTTCTCTACTTCAGTTCTGAATTCTTTGAACTTTTCAAACGATTCAGATTTGTATTTCATTAAATACACATATCCAAATCTAGAATGATCATCAGTGAAAGTAATAAAATAAGAATACCCTCCTCGTGTATTCGTTGTCATAGGTTCACAAACGTCTGTGTGTACCAACGCTAACAACTCTGTGACTCTTTCTCCTTTTCCACTAAAAGGAGATTTAGTCATCTTACCCATGAGATAAGATTCACAAGTTGGATATGATTCGTAATCAGATAGCTCTAAAAGCCCATCTTTATGCAACTTGGATAATCTTGTTTCATTGATATGACCGAGTCTACAGTGCCACATAAAGGTATAATTAACATCATCTCTTTTTCTTTTCTTAGTTTGTTCAATTTGAAGTATATTTTCATGCAAGTCAAGTATGTAAAGTCCATTCAGTAAATTGCCAACACCATATAAAACATTTTTATTATAAATAGAACAACTGTTGTTCTTTATTATAATATCAAAACCATCCATATCCAATACATAAATTGAAATAATGTTTCTAATGAGTGTTGGAACATAATAACAATTATTTAAACTAATGAACTTGCCCGAAGGCAGTGCTAAACAATAAGTCCCTACAGCCAATGCAGCAACCTTTGCTCCATTTCCCACTCGTAGGACGACTTCATCCTTGTTCAGCTTCCTACTTCTGCTTAGTCCCTGCATATTATTACATATGTGAGAACTACAGCCGGTATCCAATACCCAAGTAGAATTTTGACTTTCAGAAAAATTAATTTCAATCATGAACAAACCTAGATCGGAAGTCGAAGCTTCTCCAAGCTTCTTTTGGCCCGCAAGATACTCCTTGCAATTCCTCTTCCAATGTCCCGGTTTGTTACAATGGTAGCAAATTCCTTTGCTATCTGGATCAGGTTTCTTATTATCCTTTTTCTTCACCTTGCCCTTAGCCTTCTTGTTTTTCTTCTTTTGAGAAGATACCTTGGGCCTCTTCCTTTTCTTAGAAGAATCATCCACTAGTAAGACTTGATTCTTGTTGGATGAGAAGTGACCTTCAGCAGTTTTCAGCATGTTAAGTAACTCAGGCAAGCTGACGTCCAACTTATTCATGTGAAAATTCACAACAAATTGTGAGAAGGTCTCCGGGAGTGACTGTAAGATCAAATCTTGACTTAACTCCCCATCCATCACGAACCCAAGCTGTCCAAGTTGTTCAATCAGATTGATCATCTTGAGGACATGAGTCTCAACAACAGTGCCCTCGGTCATACGAGATCGGAAGAGCTCCTTAGATATCTGATATCTAGCAGTCCTACTTTGCTCACCATACAACTCTTTGAGGTGCAGCAATATAGTAGGAGCATCCATAGTTTCATGCTAACGCTGAAGCTCGTTACTCATGGATGCGAGCATGATGCATTGAGCCAAGATTGCATCATCTTGTTACTTTCTGAAAATAGCAATCTCTTCCTCAGAGGCTGTTTCTGCAACATTTGCAGGGACAGGCGACTTTAGGACATAAGAAATCTTTTCAGCAGTGAGAACAATTCTCAGATTCCTTAACCAGTCCGTGTAATTCGGTCCGATTAGTTTGTTAGCATCAAGTATGCTACGCAGTGATAGTGAGTTTGACATTTTTAAATTCTGCATGTGAAATAGACAACATTTTAGCATACATTCAATTTATTAATCATCAAAATAAATTAGGTCTTTATTTAAATTGGTATCTCCCACTATTTTTATCAAACTATATTACCCTCATTATATAGTTCGGCAAATCTAATTAAGGATCTGCTAGTGAGATTAAGGATCCCATTTCAAATGTATATAGCCTTGTGTGTGCACAACAAACTATATATAAATAAATAGGTAGACAACTATTGTCAATTACATCACCATGTAACTCCTTGTATTTTGCCTCTTAGATTATAATGGTCAAGTGTGTGCACATCCGAACTAAAATAATCTAAGTTAAGTCCAACCTAGCACTTCCATATATGTGAAGAGAAAAAGACCGCCCTTGTGTGTGCACAACAAAGCAGTAATGTTCAATTCCTTAATAAGCATCAAATGTGATAAAACAACATCTTAAATATTTAATACTCGCCTTGTGTGTGCACAACAAACTCATATTAAATATTTAATACTCTATCGTTTTACCATGCTAGAAGGCGACGTTCGATATTCCAAATATCTTTGAATGCTTAGGACTTAATATATTACTTTAAGGGGTTTGTTATTATTAGTCTCATCTTGTTAAGCGCGCATGAACATATATATATAAAATACGTGTCATATTATTTAACATGCGAAGCATGTTGGATAATATATAATATATATAGTAAGCATGCACATATAGAATACTATATTCTACCCGGATTGATTATGGACTTTTATTCTAGTTTGGTTCACTAGAGCCACTAAGTGAACCAAAAGGTCAAAACTAGGGTGCAAGAATTGAATTTAAATATAACTATTACATTTAAACCTGGGCTCCATTACAAACGGGTCTTCAAGCGCTCCTTGCTCCTTGGTTTCCAATTCTTCAAAATTTAATTCTAACTAGTCCTATTACAAAAACTATTTACATTAAATAGAAACCTTGATCAGCAGTCAAGGGGAAGTACATAGGAGGGAGATAGAATTTACATTAAGAAAAAATTAGAGAAGACGAGGTACGCAGACCCCATTTATAAAAACCCATACATTCAAGCATCCTCTAAAATAATTCCAATCACGCATTAGTCAATAGTCCATAAACAATCCCTATTTATTATCATACATATCTCTATATGTATCAATAAATAACATTCATCTCATGAATAATAAAATCATTCTATATATATACGAGTATCATTTAATGGGCAAATTTTAAGTTGCATGAAATCCAATTTCAAGATTAAAATAAACTCTTTATTTTAATTATAAAATTATTAAGAATATTATATATATATACTAACGTGACCTTGTTTACCGAACCTGGTGTGTATATATAATATATATGTTATACATTACCACTGTGATTATATATATATATATATAGATATATATATATATATATATATATATATATAACATACGGATCATATATATATATATATAATATAATCCTTATACACCCATACGGATTACACACACATATATATATATATAATATAATCCTGTTACACCCATTTAATTAAATCAAGTGAGTTCGTTTTTCATAAAATAATAATTGTATACAACTAATTATGCCCAATAAATTATTCTAAATACATACCCATATATATTTAGAATCAAAACAATTAATAATTCGCATAAAGATTGGCTCTTGATACCACTGTTAGGTTTGTATGTAACGCGAGCATGCAATCAAATTACATAAATATAGCGGAAGCGCGACAAAACAGATTTTAAAATTTTTTTATACAAACCATCACCATGATCGTTCTTTATGCACAATTATTAATTAAACGAAAGAAATGGAGAATAAGAATTATACCCTTGTCGAATTCTAGCTTCCTCAGGTACAAGTTCAACTCCAATTCCTTCGCGTTCTCCTTGAATTCAACGGTGTGATTCTTTCCTTTGATCAATGTTAGCCACCCAAATGTTTGGCCTCTAGAGGTGATCCACCAAGGAAGAACAAATATTCAAGAAGTTGGGTGTTTCGCAAGTTTCTATCTCTATAGAAATTGTAAATACTCTCCACAATCTAATGTAAGAGTGTGTAACCCTGATCTATGATAAGACTTCTCTTATTTATAGATGTAGGAAAACCCCTTCCCTAAACTATTTAGGATTAGAGTTTCTATTTTAATTAAACTCCTTTAATTATATTCCTAATCCAATTAGGAATTAATGAGAGAGAGAGTACTTCTATTAATTAATTCTCAATCCCTATTAGGAATTAAATAATAGTTATATTAATTAATTCCCGATCCCTATTAGGAATTAAATAATAGTAATATTAATTACTTCCCAATCCCTATTAGGAATTAAATAATAGTAATAGTAATAATAATAATAAGACTCCTCTTATTAATTTATATTTAATATTTCTAAAATATTAAATAATAAGTATTAAGCTATTTAATTTATTCTATCTCCATAGATTAAATTAAATACACTTAACTTATTATTACAATTATGCCATTTACTTCTTAAATAAATATTTTCCTTTTGCGGTGTGACCCTTTAGGTTCTCCATATTAAACGGTTGTGAATAAATCAATTAGAACAATTCTAATCTTATTTGAATAAATAAATTAAACTATTTAATTCATTTAAATAAATAATATTTATTCTACAATAAGGGTAAGCCCCCTTAGCGATCAACGACTTTTCAGATAATATAGATTTCACCATTAATCACAAAAGAACCTTTGAGTAAATAGTTACCGTACAATTCAATCCTTCTACCATACAATGTCCCAATTAAATATAAGACATGGAATTTCTGTCAAGTCTTATTTTATTTAATTATATGTATTTCGATTCCCAAATGCACAACTCTAAATAATGCAAATTAGAAACTCCTTTCTAATTTCATTCTGCCTTCGCCAAGGACTACTGAGTTATCATTTATCGAATCACATAGGACATTCACATCTTTTACTAGACATGGTAGATTCTTTGTTGATCATTCACCTATCTCCATGTACAACTTATTATACCCAATCATACCCTTTGATATACCCTAAAGGTCTTAAGGGACATGTCAAAGTATAACTTATCATACACAAGATACTATGATGATATCAAGTCTAAGGATCACTTGTACTACTATCACTAGAGGAATTCCTATTGACAGCCGAGTAAAACTCCATTAGGTATTCCTTAGCGAGTCACGTTCAGTGAACTTATTCTCCAATAAGCACCTGCACACTTGATTTAGTGTCTCCACACAAATGATTATGAGATCAATCATCCTCTTCATAAGAGCAAGCAACGTATGTACTAATCTATCCGGATTCACTAATCCCCAATTTAGTAATCCAACGATTAGGAACAATTTTAGTTTGTGAGCTATCTTGAATTTAGATCTCATTAGCATGATCACCATCATGATTCTAAAAGCATTGCTCAAAACTATGGGTTTATCACATTTAATATAACAGCACCATGTAGATAATATAAAATGCCTTTTAAGAAAATCAATTCTTTTATTAATAAATGAATAAGATTACAAAGTATATGCTACATCATATCAAATATGATTGGCTTGTGTGCATACTACTTTCACTTTAGGATATTTTTCACTGTCTTATAGTGATCTTCTCCAGGAATTGGCTGATTTTTGCTTGTCACACTTAGTGCATAAGCAACATCAGGTCTCGTACATATCATCCCACACATGATAGATACTATCGCCAAAGCATAAGACATCTTACTCATACGATCTCTCTCTACCGGTGTCTTTGGGGACATTTTCTTAGAGAGATGTACTCCCTGGCTCATCATTATGAGTCTTCTCTTGGAGTTGACCATGCTAAACATCTTTAGCATCGAATCAATGTAAGTTCCTTGGGTTAAGACGAGCATACTTTTAGATCTATCTTTATAGATCTTTATCCCCAAAATGTAGGATACTTCTCCCAAATCTTTCATGGAGAAGTGTTTAGACAACCATATCTTTACTGATTGTAGCATTTGTATGTCATTTCTAATCAGTAGTATATCATCAACATATAGTACTAGGAATGTCACAACACTTCCACTAACCTTATTGTACACACATGGTTCATCCTCGTTTTTTATAAAATCAAACTCTTTGATTATCTCATCAAAACGTATGTTCCTTCTTTAAGAAATTTGCTTCAATCTGTAAATGGATCATTGTAGCTTACATACTAGGTTTGCTCCATCTAATGAAGCAAATCCCTCTGGTTGTATAATATATACATTCTCCTCTAATCTCCCATTGAAGAAGGTCGTTTTCACGTCCATTTGTCAGATCTCGTAATCTAGTAAGTTTTTATCGCAAGAAAAATCCGAATAGACTTGAGCATTGCTACTGGTGAGAAGGTTTTATCATAGTCAACTCATTGCCTTTGCTTGAAACCTTTTGCCACCAGTCTAGCCTTATAGGTCTCCACCTTGCCATCTGCTCCGGTCTTTCCCTTAAAGACCCATTTACACCCTATAGGCTTAATGTCTTCTGGAGGGTTAACCAAAGTCCACACTTAGTTTTTATACATGGAGCCCATTTCGGATTTCATGACCATTTGTCATTTCTCTGAGTCTTTACTACTCATAGCCTCATCGTATGTAACTAGATCATCATCCCCTATGATGCATACCTCATCATCACCCTCTATGATGAATCCATACCTCTCAGGTATCTTCAGTACTCTTCTAGATTTATGATTCAGTTGTTGTTTAATAGGTTTATCTACAGGTTTCTCGGTTTGACTTATAATGTTTTGTGGTTCTTGAACTTCTTCAAGATCTATATTTTCCTCCTACTAGCCCCTTCAAGGATAAACTCCTTTTCCAAGAAGGTAGCGTGTTTCGCACTAACACCTTTTACTCAGTAGGATTATAGAAATAATACCCTAAACTTTCTTTAGGATATCCTACAAATTTGCACTTGTCAGATCTTGTCCCAAGCTTATCATCATGAAACTTTTTCACATAAGCTGGACAACCCCAAATCTTAAAATGCTTAAGACTAGGTTACCTCCCTGTCCATAACTCATATGGAGTCTTAGGGACAAATTTTGAGGGTACCCTATTTAGTATATATGCAGCCGTTTCTAGGGCATAATCCCAGAAGGATACTGGAAGATTGGTAAAATTCATTATGGACCGCACCATGTCCAACAAGGTACGATTTCTCCTTTTAGATACACCGTTCAACCATGGCGTACCAGGAGGCGTCCATTATAAGAGAATACCATTATCTTTAAGATGATCTAGAAACTCATTGCTTAAGTATTCCCCTCCTCAATCCGATCAAAAAATCTTAATACTCTTGCCAGTTTGTTTCTCTACTTAACTTCTGAATTCGTTGAACCTTTCAAATGATTCAGACTTATATTTCATCAAATACATATATCCAACTCTTGAATAATTATCTCTTTTCTTTTATTAGTTTTTCAATCTACAAAATATTTTTAAGTCAAGTATATAAAGTCCATCAATTAATCTACCAGTTCTAAACAAAATATTATTATTCGAGAAAAGGTTGCTTCAATTGAATAAGATGGAGGAGTTTCAACACCAGGCGTATGAAAATGCCAAGCTATATAAAGAAAAGGTCAAGAGGTGGCATGAAAAGCGGATGATTAAGCAAAAATTTGAACCGGGACATAGGGTATTGTTGTTCAATTCCAGATTGAGGTTATTTCCCGGGAAATTAAAGTCTAGATGGTCAGGTCCTTTCATTGTCACTGCTGTAGCTCCCCACGGGACAATCGAGGTCGAAGAACCAAACACAAAGAGCACATTTAAGGTCAATGGTCAACGACTTAAACACTATTGGGGAGGCGATGTGGATCGACAAGCATCATCAATTTATCTCACTTCGCTCGATCAGACTGATGCATGAGACCGCAGTGAAAGTCGGGCTGACGATTATAAACCAAGCGCTTGATGGGAGGCAACCCAATCATGTTATTTTATTGCTTTCGTAGATTTAGCGTAGTTAATAATTTTGTTTCTAGTTAGTAGAATTAGTAGTTAATTTGTTCCTGAATTGCAATATTTCTTCAATCTTGCGTAGTTGTACTAATCCATGTTATTTCGTGTTGATCAGGGACAAGCCTTTAAGGAATGCATGAGTAGAAGGATTAATGTTTGGGATGGCGTCAGCTGCAGAACAGAGGAAAAAAGCCAACTTTCAAAAAAAAAAAAACTAGAGTTCTCTCCCTGGCGAGAAAAATGAACTAAGAGTTCTAGCCCCGGTGAGAACCCCTCTACAATTCCTCGCTCCAGCACACAAATTTCTCGCCCCAGCCCAAACCTCTCTGGACTTTCTCGCCCCGGCGAAATTTCCAGGCAAAAATCTCTCGCCCCGGCGAGAATCGCGGAATCCAGGTTTTAAAATTCGATCCCAAATCAAATTCATTCCTTTCTATTCCTATTCAACTTCACCGACTCATACTTCTTCCCTCTCCCATACCAACTAAACTTCCCCACACCTATTCTTCTTCCAATTTCTTCATTTTTCCTACCCCCACTTGGATTCAATTACTAAATACATACATCATTTCTCCAAAACCAAACCCTAATACGGATCACACTCCAAATCTCATTCCAAATAGGAATGCTCTGTTTTCTACTATAAAGATACATGAGTTTTTCTCTGTGCATGCACACGTGCTAGGGTTTTTCTCAATTGGTTCAACCATTTAATTAACACAGAGTAACCTGCATTGTTCATTGAAAGTGACTATACCTTGAGTTTAGGGGAGAACAATATCAGTACATTATTAGCAACATACATGGCTCTAAAAAGGCATCGGGGTGAGGGTTCATCTTCAATAACATCAAGACAATTTGATAGAAGGAAATTCGTAAGTGCTGAGGCCGCTGATAGATATGATTCGTATACGTCGGGTAAAGCTCTAACTCTCGAGCGCGGTCTCCAACCTGACAAAGTGGTAGATGGTGAGATGATGTTGCAGATTATCGAGAGGGGATGTGAGACATTCACAACCCATCTAGAACCTGTGTGTATAGACATCGTCAAGGAATTATATTCTAATACGGAGGACGCGGCTCCATGCGAGGTTATAATCAGGGGTAAGAAAGTTTCGTTCAGTGCCCAGACGATCAATGAATATTATAATTTGAGGCCTGATGAACGTTGTACATACACTCAATTTCTTGCGGAGGGACCGAATTTAGAGAAGGTTGTGACTGATTTGTGTAAACCGGGGATGACTTGGATATCCAGAGGACCACGTGCAGCAATTTCTTTCCTTAGCAAGGATCTAAGTCGTTATGGTAAGGTCTGGTATGTCTTTCTGTCTGCTAAACTGATGCCATCACAGCATGTGAGTGATGTCCCCAATGAGAAAGCTTTGTTGTTATATGCTATTATGACGAGAATCAAGATTAATGTGGGGGAGGTGATTGAGGCGTCGATTCGCCAAAGTTTACGGAGCTTACATAATTAGGGTGGTTTGCCACACCCTTCTCTGATTTATGGATTATGCCTTCGAGCGGGGGTTCGTTGGGGTATTGAGGAAGCTGTCCAGCATCCGTTGCTACTTCTAGACCACCGACTAATTGCAAGATATAAAGAGTGGGAAGGTGGTAAATCACACCCCCATGGCTTGGGATATATCATTCATCTGCCTTCTGAAGGTGAGGAGCAGGAGCCCGATGAAAAGGAAGCGGGTCCTTCGGCGTCCACTTATACAGGCAAAACTAAGTTCAGTCTTCATTTTCGAGAGTTGTAGCGTCTTATCGATTCTCAGCACAAGACCATATTGCGGCAGAATCAACGGTTGGCGGATCGACAGGAACATATGATACGATCCTGACCAGGCTCGCATCAAGCGTCATCGGCTCTGCTCAAGCTTTGAGGGTTCAACAAACGCATTCGAGTAATTGGGCTAGATTCTACTCAAGGATGCTTACATTGGAGCTCAATTCATATGAACGACGAGGAGAGGATCAATCATGTGATTTGGGATTACTAGATACCATCTATTTAGTAAGGTCGAATCTACGCAAGCCAAGGCATCATAGAACAATGTTTGGAACAATGGAAGTTGGTTCAAGGATGATTGGAATGAAGATTGAGGAGTTTGGAGATGTCATTTACACAACAGTCACTTCGGGCTCAATTTCGACCTTGATCCAGCTAAAATCTCGCCAAACATAAAGAATGAAAGTTGTAGATCTCGTCGACATCTTCGATTTGATAGGTGGCAGGTCCCGTAACTCTTCCAGAATCAAATGTTATGGCCATTTTTCCAAAGGACGTTGCGGCAGGAAAAACCCTAGCGCCAACAGCGCTCGTCCCTTTGTTATTCCAGCGCCTGAAGCGCTTGTCATGGTGGGCGAATCTGCAAGTCAGCGCCTATAGCGCTCCAACAGTACAAATCTCAGCGCTAGAAGCGCTAGGCCTTTATCACGGATTCCGAGGAAGGTTTTTGATCAGTTTTAATGCAATCTTTTGGAGATCTTTTCCTATTCTAATGTAACTAGGATGTTTATTAGATAGGATTTCTATTTCCTTTCAAATTCTTGTTTCTTTATAGGATTAGGGTTATATGTTATTAGTATAAATAGGATACATGGCTTATGTAATAATACACATCAAATTTTATTCAATATAATTCTTGTGAGATTATTCTCTACTTTTGGTTCTTTGAAGAATTCCTAAGTTAGGTCTTAGTTTTCTTTTGAGATTCATATTTAACTTATCATACAACAAACCATAGTTGTGTGTGGCGTTATTCTACCGCATCATACAATCGTATGGAGATTATCGCTTGAATTAAACGAGGGTCAAAGTGTTGTTGGTGTTTCATCCTTCATACATTCAAATTGCTTGATCGACTATTCCAAGGTTTATCGTCTACATTCAGGCGAGGGATTAAGGATTCGAAAGAGTTTCACCTTTATAACTTGCTGGAAACGATCCGGGCGACGACCACCTCACGCAAGCGTGTCGTGGAGTCTATCATTTGGTATCAGAGCCAGGTTCCTAGCAGGTTACTTATCCCTTATTTTTCTTGTTGAAAAGTAAAAAAAAAGAAGAAAAAAAAAATTTCGTGAGTAAAAAAAAAAAATAAGTGTTGGGAAAATTATTATTGTTACAATTGCTTGGGTTTCATAAGTTTCGTGAATATTGGGATCGTATTGAAGAAGCTATTATTTGGTCCTATTGTTGGAATTTATGAATTTTGAGGATATTGGGATTTCACTCTAGAGGATTTTTATTGGTGATCATAACATTTTGGTGGTTATCGTACGTCACACTTGCTATATTTTGTTTTGTGATAAGTTCTTATTGGATTGAAAAGTAAATTACGAAATTATTTGGTGAATTCAAAAAGAACCTATAAGAGAGAATTAGAGTGGTAAGAGGCAAGAGTGTGAGAATAATTAAGGGTAAAAGCCTAATTGAGTGATACACGAGCGTTTTTCATAATTGTGGGATATACTGTTTGAGCGAAACACGTAAGGGAGTGTGTGAGGAAAATTTTTCTTTATCTACTAACCTTTGTTTTGCAGCAAATATGTATGGTTATAATTATGAAAGTGCTTATGGGTCTCGAAGGAATACTTTCCAAGGCAGGAATGATCCAGATGCTTATTTGAGATGGGAGGAAAAGATGGAGCGAGAGTTTGACTATCATGGCTATTCCGAGCGGAGGAAGTTCAAACTTGCAGTGTAAGATTTTTCTGATCATGCAGCTACATGGTGGGATCAATTTACGATTAGCAGGAGAAGATGTGGAGAGCATCCGATCGAGACATGGGAAGAATTAAAAATTATCATAAGGAAGCGGTTTGTTCCAAGACATCTTAATTGGAGGAATGAATATGCATCTCCACAACATGTAGAGCAACCTTCAAGGCATTCAACTTGTGATAATGGAAAGAAGGTTCGTAGGAATGAAGATTTGCAGTGGAGACAGCAAAGAGAAACTCCTAGGGTGTGTATTGAACCGGCATCATTTGAGGACATCATGAGAACGTATAATGAGTTAAAGGACGATAATTTGAAACAGCAACGAGTTACTCTTAAGGCACAAAAAGAGCGAGATCAGCCGCAAGAGGAAGAAGAAGTCATGGGATCATTAAGAGAGTTGGCGAGGCAACTACAAAACGCCCGACAGGCGCAAAAGAAGCTAGCCCAGCCGCAGGTGGAAGAAGAAATAATAGAATATGCTGTTCAAGGAAAGTTGTTAGATTCCGATGTTCGCGATGAAGTCCATGATTCAAAGAAAGAAAATACAAGTGAAAGTAAACGACAGAAAGAAAGTGAAAAAGAAATTGAAAAAAAGATTGAGTGTGAAACAGAAAAGTGTGAAAAAGAGAATGAAAAAAAATGAGAGAATAAAAAGAATGAGAGTGAAAACAAATGAGAGAACGAAACAGTGGAGAGTAAGAGTGAAAAAAGAGAGGAGAGTGAGTTGAAAAGTGAGTTGTATTTTGAAAAGCCAGTGACTGTACATTCATACAAGACGGCGCTTTTGAATACTAACAAGATTAACTCTTCTTTATCTAGTTCTGTTGTTTTTCTTGTATAGGTTGTTGATGATATACCCCGAGCTATCATTCCATATCAGCCAGCTTGTAGTATTCTCGAGGAGACGACGGAGTTACCAAGACGGGTTGAAGAGTTGATGGAGTCCAACTTCATCGAAGCGGGTATCGTGGGAGAAAGCATTAGTGCATGTGCTATTCATGAGATCATAGTACCTAAGGAGGATAAGACGTTTAGCTTGTGCATCGATTTCGAATTGGTACACAAGTATCGTTTTCTTTATTTAGATAATATGCTTGATAAATTGCATAGTGCTTTTGTTTTATCTATGTTAGAAAATGACCATGTGATGCATATGCCTAATCAAATTAGCATGAGATATTGTGATAAATGGAAAGTTTTGTTAACACGTGAATTGTATAGGTGGATAGTTATTTCTGTTAGATTAACTAATGCATCTAGTATGTTCATGAGTTTATTAAAACATGTTTTGCATGCTTCCATGGATAAATTTGTTGTTAGCTATTTTGATGGTAAAATCGTCTTTATCATAAACTATGGAGGATACTTGATATTTGTCGAGTTAGTTTATGAGCATGCGTTATATTCTCGTTGTTCTTACTATCATTTGGTAAATTCTCATTGTCAAAGTGCATATCTTCGTAGAATTTATTCTAGTGATTATTATCGGTAAATCCTTTTCAAGAGGAGGGGATGTCAGATTTGAGGACAAATTCTTTTCAAGAGGAGGGGAATGATACGATCCTGACCAGGCTCGCATCAAGCGTCATCGACTCTGCTCAAGCTTTGAGGGTTCAACAAACGCATTCGAGTAATTGGGCTAGATTCTACTCAAGGATGCTTACATTAGAGCTCAATTCATATGAACGACGAGGAGAGGATCAATCATGTGATTTGGGATTACTAGATACCATCTATTTAGTAAGGCCGAATCTACGCAAGCCAAGGCATCATAGAACAATGTTTGGAATAATGGAAGTTGGTTCAAGGATGATTGGAATGAAGATTGAGGAGTTTGGAGATGTCATTTACACAGCAGTCACTTCGGGCTCAATTTCGACCTTGATCCAGCTAGAATCTCGCGAAACATAAAGAATGAAAGTTGTAGATCTCGTCGACATCTTCGATTTGATAGGTGGCAGGTCCCGTAACTCTTTCCGAATCAAATGTTATGGCCATTTTTCCAAAGGACGTTGCGGCAGGAAAAACCCTAGCGCCAACAGCGCTCGTCCCTTTGTTATTCCAGCGCCTGAAGCGCTTGTCATGGTGGGCGAATCTGCAAGTCAGCGCCTACAGCGCTCCAACAGTACAAATCTCAGCGCTAGAAGCACTAGGCCTTTATCACGGATTATGAGGAAGGTTTTTGCTCAGTTTTAATGCAATCTTTTGGAGATCTTTTCCTATTATAATGTAACTAGGATGTTTATTAGATAGGATTTCTATTTCCTTTCAAATTCTTGTTTCTTTATAGGATTAGGGTTATATGTTATTAGTATAAATAGGATACATGGCTTATGTAATAATACACATCAAATTTTATTCAATATAATTCTTGTGAGATTATTCTCTACTTTTGGTTCTTTGAAGAATTCCTAAGTTAGGTCTTAGTTTTCTTTTGAGATTCATATTAAACTTATCATACAACAAACCATAGTTGTGTGTGGCGTTATTCTACCGCATCATACAATCGTATGGAGATTATCGCTTGAATTAAACGAGGGTCAAAGTGTTGTTGGTGTTTCATCCTTCATACATTCAAATTGCTTGATCGACTATTCCAAGGTTTATCATCTACATTCAGGCGAGGGATTAAGGATTCGAAAGAGTTTCACCTTTATAACTTGCTGGAAACGATCCGGGCGACGACCACCTCACGCAAGCGTGTCGTGGAGTCTATCAACATATGTTTGCTTATCAGCAGAGTTCTACGCAAGCGATATCAAATATGTACTCTAATATGCAACCGTTGATAGATTATGTTCATTTTCCAGATGCGCAACCATTGCCAGTTTTTCCACCACCAACCCCAGATGATGATGACGAGTTCGGGCCTACTGCTTGACTTGTCAGGGAAGTCCTCTATTCTTTATTTTCTTAATTTTCAGCACAATGAGGACATTGTTTCGTTTGAATTTGGGGGGATTTGCTAGTTTCATTCTGTTTTGGTGGTGTGTTTTAGTTTTGTTGCATGTAGTTGCATTGTAGTGCATTAGTTTAATTTGAATAGTGTCAATTGCATTTATTCGTTTTGTTGCATTCAATTAATTATCTAAAAAAAATCCACAAATATGGTAGAGTAGGATCATATAGAATTGCATTTAGTAGGGATATTTAGGCAATGAATTAATGTAAATCATGTAAGGAAGACCGATGAAGAAAATTTGATCAGTTCTTAATTAGTTTAACAGGATGGATACTGAATGCTAAGTCAGGAGTTTGACTGTTTTTAGTTGTGTTTACTTGGGACCCTTGGTTTTTAATTACTCACGATTATGTGTTGAATTGGTCAGAATTTGGTTCAATTTTTTTATCAAGTGCTCGTTAAGGATATATTGACTTTTATCACTTGTTGGATCTAAAAAAAAATTGTTAAATAAACACTGCTTCGATGTCTGTCTAAATTGCAAGAAAAGAAAAGAAAAAAAAAGGAAGGGTATAGACAAATAAGAGCAGAATTTGAGTAGTCTGTCTTTGTGGCCGGTGTCATTTGAACAAGTAAGCCCTTAGGATGTGTCTTTACACTCAGCGCCCTAAAATCGTCTGGTTTGGGAGTTGTTGGTCGAAAGTTCGTTACAGTGGTGGCATTGAAAAGCCTAATAAAGATGAACATTGCACAAGTCAGGAGAAAAAATTTACGAGATGGAGCGTAAAACGCACTCGTTAAAAAAATAAGAAAAGTAAAAACAAGTGGGTAAAAGTAGAACTTGAAAGAAATAAACATGTACACTTATCTTTCTCTGAGCATTGTGATACTAAGGGTTGAATTCAGGTTTAGATTGATTTGATATTTGCATACACACACATGGAAGGGTTGAGAGTAAATTATAACTGAGGATAGTTTGATTGTTGATGGTGCAACAGTTGAAGTTCTGTTGAATTGTTAGATACTGATTTCTGAGGCTGGATTTTTATGATGTATGTTGATCAATTGCTTGAGTATGAATAGTTAATGCATATGCATTAATGTAGGTAGTTAGTTTAGTTATGCATTCATTTATGTTTTTGCTTGAGGACAAGCAAAGTTTTGTATTTGGGGGTATTTGATGAGTAGGTTTTAACCTATGAGTTGGATACATCTTTGGCTTAATTCTTTACAATCTTTAAATGTTTCTAGTATCTTTTTATTTGTTTTTGTGTTGCTTTTGTAGGTTGACGCTGGCAGCAGAATTGGATAAAGAACAAAGAATGTGGTACAGAGCATCCTCGCCGTGGCGAGCTTCCACAATCTTAATTCCTCGCCGGGGCGAGATTTTGTGAAGGAATTCCTCGTCGGGGCGAGGAAGCGGCTGGAGGAAAAAGAAGTTGATTTATGACAGGATCCGTTATTTAGGAGTTGGATGCTAACAAGAATTCTTTTGACTAATCTGATGAGGAGATATAAGAGACATAAGAAGGGATATAACGGGGGATAATACCAACCCGAAGATTGAATTTTTAGAGCTGAGCAAGGAGATTAGAGATTAGGACGAGCATTGTGAAGAATTCAGATTGGAAGATTGAACATTAGAGATTTCATTGAGTTTTCTTTTAATCTTTTATCTCTGATTTGTAATTAATTATGATGGCTTATTTTGGATTTCTAGTTATTATTCTCAGTATAAACTAAACCTTTAATTAAGGCTGCAATTGAACCAATTATACTTATGAATTAATTATCTATTTTGATTCCAGTTATTTATTCAATTCGAGTTGTCTATCATATTCTATGCTTATTGATTAATTGTTTGGCCAACAATTATTAATCTTTTATCTCTGATTTATAATTAATTATGATGGCTTATTTTGGATTTCTAGTTTTTATTCTCAGTATGAACTAAACCTTTAATTAAGGCTACAATTGAACCAATTATGCTT
The DNA here is from genome assembly GCA_034770075.1 of Aralia elata. NCBI lineage: Eukaryota > Viridiplantae > Streptophyta > Magnoliopsida > Apiales > Araliaceae > Aralia > Aralia elata. The sequence goes on along the minus strand of JAVJAP010000089.1, from coordinate 397,827 downwards.
ATGAATTAATTATCTATTTTGATTCCAGTTATTTATTCAATTCAAGTTGTCTATCATATTCTATGCTTATTGATTAATTGTTTGGCCAACAATTAGCGGAATATTCTAGGTCAATTCGGGAGATGAAATCTAGGATTAGATCTAAATATGATAGCATGTATTCTTAATTATTTGCATGTGCTTAATAATTAGGGTTGTAAAGTGAATAGGAATATCTCTTTGCTGTGACAACCCGGATTTTCAGAAGTTATTAAATAAGAATTTAATAAATAAAATTCTTGTTACGAGATGTTTTGGGTTTGAATATATGTATATATGTGATATGTATTGTGAAATATGTGATTTGATGTGAAGAGAATTATATGTTCGTGTATTTGAAAGAAGAGGCTTAATAGTTAATTAAACTATTGAATGAAGTGAAGGAAATTGCTACGAAAAGATATTTTACTGAATATTAGAAAGTTGAAAATTATATGGTGAAATAATATATTTTAATTATTATGCCTTGTTAGCAAAGAAATTGTTATGGATTATATTTCATAATAATGTAAATAATTCACTTGATTAAAATAGTGAATTAATGTAAATATATATTTGTTTTGATAAAACGAGTAAACAATATGTTACATGTTAATGTATTACGATTGTGAATTTCATAAATGGATAAAATATTTATTGAGTAGAATAAATATTTTAATTGGGATGTTTATTTAATAAAATAAATATTTGATGAGAATATTGTGTGATAATTTATTTGTATGAGAATATTAAATAAAGTGATAATAAATATTTTTATACTTAATGCGTATTTTATTATACATGGATGTTGATAAGATGTTGGTAATTTATTAAATGAGAGGATGAATAATTTTATTAAATAAAATTATTTATTAAGTGAAAGATGATTTTATTAAACAAACTTATTTATTAAATAAAAAATTATATTTTTGTGTGACTAAATTAATTGTTATAATTTTATTGGTATGGAATAGTTGAATTATTTGTATTTAATTAAATTAAAGTGTGATAAAATATCATATAATAAGAAGTTTATTAAAATAAAGAGAAAAATGGACTTTAGAGTTCAGCCAAACAAGGCCTTGTGGCCTTTGGCTTTCTTAACTGCTGAAACTTCCAACTAGAGGATACGTAAAGTGTATCAGCATATTTTGTTAAGACTAAAACAAAAATAGACAGAACATAGAGGAAGAGAGAAAAAGAGAGAAGAAAAAGCCCTCTGTGAAGTAAATTGAGAGGAGATTTGCGAGAAATCAAGAGGAAGGAGAAGGATAATCAACAATCCTTATCATCTAACTGATTAAAGGTAAATTTTATATTTCTAGTTTTAGTTTTGAGTTCTCTGTAATTGAATTTATAGATCAAATTGTTGAGAAATTGGGTTCATGTGTTATTGAGTTTATTTAATCTGATATATGTTGTTAGTAGATGATTTTTGTAGTATTAAATTCATGAAAATTTGTTAAATAAGAAGAAATTGAGTTTTCGGTTGGAATATGTATATTTTGGCTTACTTTGGAGTCAAAATTGATGTTTAATTTGAGTAATAATCTGTAAATTGATGATGGATTGTTGTTATGCGTTAAAAAACGAAAACAACAGAAGTTGAACGGACCAATTTGGTTGAGAATCGAATCCGTAGCGATTGATTGCGCTAAACTTGTAAAAGTTTGTAAAACTAGTGTGAATTGGGATTTTTAAGCTTTTAGATTGGTTGTTGGAGCTGTTTAAGATGTTAGAATCATTGTATACATGTTGGGTATTGATTCTATAAAGATTATAATATTTGAGTATGTCTAAATTGTTGTTAAAATGAAGAAATTGGGAAATTTTGGTCTAGGAATTATGCAGTTCGCGAACTGCAGAATCTGGAGTTCATGAAGCTCGCCCCGGCGAGCTCATTAAGTCAAATTTCTCGCCCCGGCGAGAGCTCGCCCCGACGAGACTTTTGCACTAAGTTTTCTCGCCTCGGCGAGAGCTCGCCCCGGCGAGAGTTTTATGTAGTAATTTTCTCGCCCCGGCGGGAATTGCTGAAAATGAAAATTTTCTTGTTTTTAATTCTTTTCTTTTGGTCATACTATGTTACCCTATATATTTATACATTTAATGTAAAGAGAAGTTTAAGGTTTAACTAAGGGTTAAGTGTCGATTAAAGTGGAACGTAATAAAATGAAGGATTATGAAATGTTAAGTAGAATTAATACTAAGTGTTTCTACGTGGCTAATAAATGATGTGTATGATATATATATATCGTGTAGGATACGTGAACTGCAGAAATATATAAGCTGGTTATGGTAATTGATAATCTACAAACCAGGCAAGTCTTTCAGTTCCTATTTGTTATGTGAACTAAATGATTAACTGTTTTAAATTTATGGCGTAAAAGCATGTTGTATTTTTATATATGTTGCAATTATGAAATGACAAGGTCAAAATATGACTACGTTCGTTAAGTAAAGAATGTTGATTGAGTTGTGGGACTCAATCTTTACTTGATATGTGTTGATCATTATGTATGATATGTTTAGTCAAATGATTATGATTTAGATGATGAACATGTTATCTGTGTGCTATGTGATGCATGCAAACTGTTAGATTTTGCTAAGCTGTAGAGCTCATTCTTGCAAATAATAATTTTTGCAGGTTAAAGATACAAGGTAAAGTTAAGTGCTGCTTGAATGGCATAATTCAGATGTAATGCATGCAGATTAATTGTTTTAACTTAAATTAATATTTTTGAACCATAATTGAGGTTCTGGAAAATGTATCTGATTATGTAATAAGTGTAGCAGATGTAGAGTTGTTAAATTTGTATTGAGTTGTAATTTAATTTTACCGTTGTATAAAGGGTATGGAATCTAGAAGTTTTATTTTTATTATAACTCTGATGAAGCGAATCATTAAGTAAATATGGTTCTAGATTATGTAAATGTTTAAAGGTTATGATTCAGGGAAAACAAAGAAAAAAAACTGAAAAGTTTAATATTATTCCGCATTTTATTAAGTTTAGCATTGAATAATGTTGTAAAGTCAGAAAATGGATGTATTGTTAACGACCAAAGTCGAGAGTTGGAATTGTATGAATTTTGGGGTCGTTACAGTTGGTATCAGAGCTGATAGGTTAGAAACCTTAGGTGCGAGTACCTTAGGCTATAACCTTAGAGAAGAGAGGTGAAGATGATAGAGTTTAAAGAATAATAAGTGAAGTATAATTATGGTGCAATCGTATTCTTTAATAGTTGATGTATGGTATTTGGGCTAAACAATTCCTTCAGAGAGCGGAGGTTGATACGAACTAGCGACCGATCTAACTCACTGTGCAAGACAGTGTAGATGAGACGGGAACTAGTTTGTTGGTTGTTTGTGGAAAACCACTCAGGTGCTGTATTGAACACTGTTAGAAACTCGATGTGTATCAAGTATAGAAATATGGATGCGTATGATTAAGAAATGATTCTTTTCATATAGGTAGGAGTATGAGATGAGTTAAGACCTAGAAACGTTACAAGAAGAAGACGCGAATGACGCGTAGTAAACTTGAATAATATATTGAATAATATGAATGAAGTTAGAGATTCTTAAAGGAAGAATTGATATATTAATATATAAACAAGAAGATTCAAAGAAGAATCTTGAAGAGTTATAAAAGATGAGAACTAGGAGTTACCTGACTCTAGTAATAAAGATGGTGTTATTAAATAGACGATGTCTATAAGATGAAAATGGTATTAATGATAAGGATGAACTCAAATGGAGTTTAGAAAATTCATGTGAGACAAGATTATAATAAAGTGATTAGGTTCAAAGAAGAACCTGAAGAGCTATAAGAGCAGGGAACACCTGAGTTGATTAATCATAAAATAATGTGATTAAATAGAAGAATAAAGAAGATCGTAGGATGAGACGATCATAAGATAATAAAGAATCGTAAGAGGAGATGATGATAGAACGAGATCACGATGTGATCTGCTAAAGTTGTAAAATATTAGAGGATCTTAAATGATTGAATACTTGTAGCATGATGCTATAAAGAGATGGTACTATGAAATAGTACGAGATAAACTCACGAGGAGTTATGGCTGATGAAATACGAGAAATTCGTATCAAGCAAAGAGTTAAGTTAAGAGCAAGATGAAATTAGGTGGGATTTCAATGGAGGACTAATGTTAGTGGCTGAGTTGTACAATTCCTTGTATGGGCGGGGAATTTGTGCTTGGTTTGAAAACCACTTAGCTTCCTATATCGATATAATGGTTGAGTTGAACAATTCCTTGTATGGGCGGGGAATTCGTCCATGGTTTAACAACCGCTCAACTTCCTATATTGATTAGTGGTCGAGTTGGTTCGACAACCACTTAGCTTCCTATATTGATAATCATTGAAATATTGGTGTAGCACTATCGATATACATATGATGAGAAGGTGATTCTTTTCTCATATTTATATTTGATAGTTAGAGAATATTTAAGATTAGGTACGGTTCTTAAAACTCATACTTATGGTAAGTTCGTGACTTATAATCGTATGGTGGAACCCCTCAGCGAATGGACGATTTTGGTCTGACTAGGATAAGTTCCTAAACTCATATGATTGTGGTAAGTTCCTGAATTTCCAAAGTGTGGTAAGTTTGATGAACTGTATTGGGTATAGAAAAGTTATGCTATAGATAGCATTGATGATATTGAAGAATGATAGAATGATTGAGTAATGAAGCAATGGAGTAAAGATTGAAGTTTATGGAGAGAAAATGGATATTTCGAATCTTCTAGCTATGCTAGATTTTCAAAATTTATTGACATTGTGCTGAAATTCACAATTTTGAATTCTCAAAAATATATTGGGTCAATGTTAGAGCCAATGAGTTTTAAAAAGGTGCTATTATTCATATGTCTATGCTAATTGTTTCAGCTAGACAAAAATGATTTAAAATTATCAACATGTATTTTGAATGACTGAGCCATCAATGCAACTGAACCTAGTGTTGGATGTGATCGAAGGATCGTCAGCCCACTATGGTATGATGTAGTATGACAAAGTCCTAAATGACGGCATCCTCAACGTACTATTAAGATGGTACGGTATCATGACGTCATAAAAGAATTTTATTTTTTTTCTGTTAAGTTATGAAAAGATATGCCAATTAAGTTGGCTAAAAATGTTTTGACTAATTTCCGAATTGTTGTTCAAGATCTATGCTAATTGATTCGGCTAGACAACTATTGAAAAGTGTTTATAAAGTTCAAGAATTCTTTGAGATTTTATGCCAAACCAGTTTATTCTGGTGCGGAATTTATATTAAGTCTGAGGTGAACCAACCCTATAATGGGGGATACGCAATAGCGTTAATATGTATGTGCACAATACATAGTACGGAGGGCTGATCACCTGGAGTACGAGAAGAGATGGTCCATAGTCTTTTGACTGTTAAAGGTTACAGTATAAATATCTGTTAACCTAGGACAAGGTTCAAGTCTTTACGACTCCTCAGCAGAATATTGAAAGTTTTTGAATGAATCTTTAAATTCTTGAGTTATTCATACTGCTTGCCAATTATTGAACAATTGTGGAAGATTCTTATTCTCTTGAAAGGTGGAAGTGGAAAGAAAATATTCCTTAAGAAGGGGTAAGTTGTAGAATGCAACATGTGGTGATAAGTAAGTTAAACAAACTATAATAAATCCAAAAATGGAATGAAATTCCATAAGAGGAAGAGATAAATTTAGCTGATGATGAGTAATGATGAGAAATTTTTAGAAGAGGAAGATGTGAAGAATGCAATGACCTTAGAAAGGTCCCTAGAGAAGAAATTGGTGTAGAACCCAATGAATACGTAGAGATTAACGTAAAGTCCATTTCGTTAAGTGGAAGGAACGAATATTAGTAAATCAAAATTTCGAGGACGAAATTCTTAGAAGAATGGGTGAATATGATATCCTGAATATTTATGCGATACTAAATCAAGATATCTTATGATTACAATGAGTATGTTATGCAATGATCCTTAGAGAAAGGAACTGAATGCGTTAAAGGATTAAAGAATATATAATACTCGAAGTGTTTCAAGCTTAAGTGAATGTGATGAAATAAAACCTACGCTAAGGTAATGTGTTGAAGTTATTCAATGATAATTGTGAAAGAGATTTTTGTGGAAACCGAGTAAGGGAGGTTTCATTGATTCCGAGGACGGAATCCTTATAAGGAGGGAAGGATGTGACAACCCGGATTTTCAGAAGTTATTAAATAAGAATTTAATAAATAAATTTCTTGTTACGAGATGTTTTGGGTTTGAATATATGTATATATGTGATATATATTATGAAATATATGATTTGATGTGAAGAGAATTATATGTTCGTGTATTTGAGAGAAGAGGCTTAATAGTTAATTAAACTATTGAATGAAGTGAAGGAAATTGTTACGAAAAGATATTTACTGAATATTAGAAAGTTGAAAATTATATGGTGAAATAATATATTTTAATTATTATGCCTTGTTAGCAAAGAAATTGTTATGGATTATATTTCATAATAATGTGAATAATTCACTTGATTAAAATAGTGAATTAATGTAAATATATATTTGTTTTGATAAAACGAGAAAACAATATGTTACATGTTAATGTATTACGATTGTGAATTTCATAAATGGATAAAATATTTATTGAGTAGAATAAATATTTTAATTGGGATGTTTATTTAATAAAATAAATATTTGATGAGAATATTGTGTGATAATTTATTTGTATGAGAATAATAAGTAAAGTGATAATAAATATTTTTATACTTAATGCGTATTTTATTATGCATGGATGTTAATAAGATGTTGGTAATTTATTAAATGAGAGGATGAATAATTTTATTAAATAAAATTATTTATTAAGTGAAAGATGATTTTATTAAACAAACTTATTTATTAAATAAAAAATTATATTTTTGTGTGACTAAATTAATTGTTATAATTTTATTGGTATGTAATAGTTGAATTATTTGTATTTAATTAAATTAAAGTGTGATAAAATATCATATAATAAGAAGTTTATTAAAATAAAGAGAAAAATGGACTTTAGAGTTTAGCCAAACAAGGCCTTGTGGCCTTTGACTTTCTTAACTGCTGAAACTTCCAACTAGAGGATACGTAAAGTGTGTCAGCATATTTTGTTAAGACTAAAACAAAAATAGACAGAACATAGAGGAAGAGAGAAAAAGAGAGAAAAAAAAGCTCTCTGTGAAGCAAATTGAGAGGAGATTTGCGAGAAATCAAGAGGAAGGAGAAGGATACTCAACAATCCTTATCATCTAACTGATTAAAGGTAAATTTTATATTTCTAGTTTTAGTTTTGAGTACTCTGTAATTGAATATATAGGATCAAATTGTTGAGGAATTGGGTTCATGTGTTATTGAGTTTATTTAATCTGATATATGTTGTTAGTAGATGATTTTTGTAGTATCAAATTCATGAAAAATTTTTAAATAAGAAGAAATTGAGTTTTCGGTTGGAATATGTATGTTTTGGCTTACTTTGGAGTCAAAATTGATGTTTAATTTGAGTAATAATCTGTAAATTGATGATGGATTGTTGTTATGCGTTAAAAAACGAAAACAACGGAAGTTGAACGAACCAATTTGGTTGAGAATCGAATCCGTAGCGATTGATTGCGCTAAATTTGTAAAAGTTTGTAAAACTAGTGTGAATTGGGATTTTTAAGCTTTTAGATTGGTTGTTGGAGCTGTTTAAGATGTTAGAATCATTGTATACATGTTGGGTATTGATTCTATAAAGGTTATAATATTTGGGTATGTCTAAATTGTTGTTAAAATAAAGAAATTGGGAAATTTTGGTCTAGGAGTTCTGCAGTTCGCGAACTGCAGAATCTGGAGTTCATGAAGCTCGCCCCGAGGAGCTCATTAAGTCAAATTTCTCGCCCCGGCGAGAGTTTTGCACTAAGTTTTCTCGCCCCGGCGAGAGCTCGCTCAGGCGAGAGTTTTATGTAGTAATTTTCTCGCCCCGGCGGGAATTGCTGAAAATGAAAATTTTCTTATTTTTAATTCTTTTCTTTTGGTCATGCTATGTTACCCTATATATTTATACATTTAATGTAAAGCGAAGTTTAAGACTTAACTAAGGGTTAAGTGTCGATTAAAGTGGAACGTAATAAAATGAAGGATTATGAAATGTTAAGTAGAATTAATACTAAGTGTTTCTACGTGGCTAATAAATGATGTGTATGATATATATATCGTGTAGGATACGTGAAGTGCAGAAATATATAAGCTGGTTATGGTAATTGATAATCTACAAACCAGACAAGTCTTTCAGTTCCTATTTGTTATGTGAACTAAATGATTAACTGTTTTAAATTTATGGCGTAAAAGCATGTTGTATTTTTATATATGTTGCAATTATGAAATGACAAGGTCAAAATATGACTACGTTCGTTAAGTAAAGAATGTTGATTGAGTTATGAGACTCAATCTTTACTTGATATGTGTTGATCATTATGCATGATATGTTTAGTCAAATGATTATGATTTAGATGATGAACATGTTATCTATGTGCTATGTGATGCATGCAAACTGTTAGATTTTGCTGAGCTGTCGAGCTCATTCTTGCAAATAACCAGTTTTGCAGGTTAAAGATACAAGGTAAAGTTAAGTGCTGCTTGAATGGCATGATTCAGATGTAATGCATGCAGATTAATTGTTTTAACTTAAATTAATATTTTTGAACCATAATTGAGGTTCTGGAAAATGTATCTGATTATGTAATAAGTGTAGCAGATGTAGAGTTGTTAAATTTGTATTGAGTTATAATTTAACTTTATCCGTTGTATAAAGGGTATGGAATCTAGAAGTTTTATTTTTATTATAACTCTGATGAAGCGAATCATTAAGTAAATATGATTCTAGATTATGTAAATTTTAAAGGTTATGATTCAGGGAAAGCAAAGAAAGAAAACTAAAAAGTTTAATATTATTCCGTATTTTATTAAGTTTAGCATTGAATAATGTTGTAAAGTCAGAAAATGGATGTATTGTTAACGACCAAAGTCGAGAGTTGGAATTGTATGAATTTTGGGGTCGTTACATTTGGTGCATGTAACTGTTGGGAATTGATGCTTAATGAATTTAATCCTTTAGCTTTGCATAGGAATATCGCAGATTTAATTGGGTTAGATAAATTTATTTGATCACTTGGAAAAGAACTTATAAATACAATTGAATTCCTATTAACAACTCCATTGAAGTAAATCATTGGATGACGTAGTTAGATTAGTTTATGCCACATAACTGGGATATTGTAGTCTTAATCTTTTAAATCTGAATTACAAACTTTGTGTTAGTTATTGATCTTAGTTTCAATTTAATTAGTTTCAATCAATACTCAAAATTGCGATTGTTTAATACAATAGCAGTAATCTAGATTGATAGCTGAAAATATAAAACACAATAATTCCCTGTGGGTTCGACACTCTATCTTATCACTTTATTACTTGTTGATCCTGTTAGATTTGTATATTACGCAAGCATGCAATCAAATTACACAAATAGGGCAGAAGCGTGATAAAACGGATTTTAAAATTTTAATACAAACCATCACCATGATCTATCCTTGTGTTCAATTATCAATTAAACGAAAGAGAAAGAGAATAAGAATTATACCCTCGTAGATCAAAGCTTCCTCGGGTACAAGTTCAACTCCTAGTCCTTCGTGTTCTCCTCGAATTCACCGATTAAATTCCTTCATTTGATCAACGTTAGCCACCCAAGTGTTTGGCCTCTAGAGGTGATCCACCAAGGAATAATATCTATTCAAGAAGATGGGTGTTGGCAAAACCCTAGTTTCTATCTCTATAGAAATTGTAAGTACTCTCTACAATTCTTATGCAAGAGTGTGTAACCCTAATCTATGATAAGACTTCTCTTATTTATAGATGTAGGAAAACCCTTCCCTAAACTATTTAGGATTAGGGTTTCTTTTATAATTAAACTCCTTTAATGAATTATGCTCCTAATTCAATTAGGAATTCATGTGAGAGTACTTCTATTAATTAATTCTCAATCCCTATTAGGAACTAAATAATAGTAATAATAATAATAATAATAATAATAATAATAATAATAATAATAATAATAATAAGACTCCTCTTATTAATTTTATTTAATATTTTCAAAATATTAAATAATAAATATTAAGCTATTTAATTTATTCTATCTCCATAGACTAAATTAAATACATTTAACTTATTATTACAATTATGTCATTTACTTCTTAAATAAATATTTTCCTTTTGCGATGTGACCCTTCAGGTTCTCCATATTAAACCGTTTGTGAATAAATCAATTAGAACAATTCTAATCTTATTTAAATAAATAAATTAAACTATTTAATTCATTTAAATAAATAATATTTATTCTATAATAAGGGTAAGCCCCCTTAGCGATCAACGACTTTTCAGATAATATAGATTTTAACATTAATCACAAAAGAACCTTTCAGTGCATAGTTACCGTACAATTCAATCCTTCTACCATACAATGTCCCAATTAAATATAAGACATGGAATTGTTGTCAAGTCTTATTTTATTTAATTATATGTATTTCGATTGCCAAATGCACAACTCTAAATAATGCAAATTAGAAACTCCTTTCTAATTTCATTCTGCCTTGGCCAAGGACTACTGAGTTGTCATTTATCGAATCACATAGGACATTCACATCTTTTACTAGACGTAGTAGATTCTTTGTTGATCATTCACCTATCTCCATGTACAACTTATTATACCCAGTCATACCCTTTGATATACCCTAAAGGTCTTAAGGGACATGTCAAAGTATAACTCATCATACACAAGATACTATGATGATCTCAAGTCCAAGGATCACTTGTACTACTATCACTAGAGGAATTCCTATTGACAAGCAAGTAAAACTCCATTAGGTATTCCTTAGTGAGCCACGTTCATTGAACTTATTCTCCAATAAGCACCTACATACTTGCTTTAGTGTCTCCACACAAATGATTATGAGATCAATCATCCTCTTCATAAGAACAAGCAACGTATGTACTAATCTATCCGGATTCAGTAATCCCCTTTTTAGTAATCCAATGATTAGGAACGATTTTAGTTTGTGAGCTATCTAGAATTTAGATCTCATTAGCATGATCACCATCATGATTCTAAAAGCATTGCTCAAAACTATAGGTTTATCACATTTAATATAACAACACCATGTAGATAATGTAAAATGCCTTTAATAATCGAATAAGATTACAAAGTATATGCTACATCATATCAAATATGATTAGCTTGTGTGCATACTTCTTTCAATCTCCCACTTGCACTAAAGTCAATCGCCATGGTATCTAATACCCTTCTTCTCTAAGTGACGATCATCCTGCTGTTGGATAAAGTTTCAGTAAATGGATATGCAATGTTGTTCTTGAGAGTCCACTATCTCTATAGTGACTTTTCTTCTTTCAATGATTTCTCTAATCAAATGAAAGTGCCGCAACACATGTTTAAATCCAAGATGAGACTTAGGAACTATTCCTAGTTCTATAATGAATTTTTTTCATCCAAACAATCAACTTGCAGCTTCATTTACAGCTATATACTTTGTCTTTGTCACTAAACCAGCAACTCTTTGCTGTTTGGAACCTTTCCAATTTCACTGCACCACCATTTGAGGTAATAATTTACCCTAAAGTGGATTTGTTATCGTCTTGGTCAGTCTGAAAAACTTGAGTCTGTTTAGCCTTCTAGTTTTAGTTCAGACCTACCATGAATCATGATCACATCTTCAATACCGGTTAAGTACTTAAGATGTTTATCACTGTCTTACAGTGATCTTCTCTAGAATATGACTGATCAACATCAGGCCTTGTATATTCATTGCATACATAATAATAACTCATGTGATCTCTCTTTTATTGGAGACAATTTTAGAGAGATACACTCCATGGCTCATCATCATTAGACCTCTCTTGGAGTTTGTCATGCTAAACGCCTTAAGCATCGAATGAATATACGTTCATTGGGTCAAGCCGAACATCCTTTTAAATCTATCTACATAGATTTATATCCCCAATTTATAAGATGCTCTTCCCAAGTTATTCATGGAGGAATGTTTAGACAATTTTATCTTTACTGATTGTAGCATTGGTGTGTCATTCCTTATCAGTAGTATATCAACATATAATAGTATGAATGTCACAATGCTCCCACTGACCCTTTTGTACACACTAGGTTCATTCTCGCTTTTGATAAAATCAAACTCTTTTAATTATCTCATCAAAACGAATGTTCCATCTTCGAGAAGCTTGCTTCAATCCATAAATGGATCATTGTAGTTTAGAAACACGATTTGTTTCAACCTTTGAAACAAATTCCTCTGGCTGTATCAGACATACATTTTCCTCAAGCTCTTAATTGAGGAAGGACGTCTCCACATCCATTTTGCCAGATTTCGTAATAAGCTGCAATCACAAGCAAAATCCAAATGGACTTGAGCATTACCTGGTAATTAATAAGGTTTTATCACAGTTAACTCCTTGACTTTATTTGAAACCTTTTAAATAGGTATGGTTTTATAGGTCTCCACCTTGCCATTTGCCCCAGTCTTTCTCTTAAAGACCCATATACACTCTTTAGGCACTATGCCTTTCGGTGGAGTAACCAGAGTCTATACTTGGTTCTCATACATGGAGTCCATTTCGGATTTCATGGCTTCTGCCAATTCTCTGAGTGTCTTCTACTCATAGCCTCATCGTATATAACTGGATCATCATCCTCTATGATGTGTACCTCATCATCATCCTCTATGATGAATCCATACCTCCTAGGTATCTTCGGTACTCATCCCGATTTACGATTTGGTTGTGGTACATTAGGTCTATCTACAGGTTCCTCGATTTGACTTGTAGTACTTTGTGGTTCTTGAACTCCTTCAAGATCTATTACCCTCCCACTAGCTCCTTTAATGATAAACACCTTTATCCAAGAAGGCATCATATAGGATTATAGTAATAATATCCTAAACTTTCTTTAGGATATCCCATAACTTTGTACTTGTCAGATTTTGTCCCAAACTTATCTTTTGAAACCTTTTCACATAAGTTGGACAACCCCTTATCTTAACATACCTAAGATTAGGAATCCTCCCTATCCATAACTTTTATGGAGTCTTGGGGCCGGATTTTGAGGTTACCTTATTTTGTAGATATGCAGTCGTTTCTAGGGCATAACCCCATATGGATACTAGAATGTCGGTAAAAATCATTATGGACTACACCATGTCCAAGAAGGTACAATTTGTCTTTTAAGATACATCAATCAATTATTGCGTATCATGAAGCGTCCATTATGAGAAAATACCATTTTGAGATGATCTAGAAACTCATTGTACAAGTACTGCTTCTTCGATCTGATCAAAGAATCTTAATACTTTGTCAATTTATTTCACTTATGAATTCTTTGAACCTTTCAAATGATTCAGACTTGTATTTCATCAAATACACATATTCAACTCTTTGAATGACCATCTCCTTTTTCCTTTACTAGTTTGTTCAATTTACAAAATTATTTTTCATGTAAGTCAAATTTACAAAGTCCATCAAGTGATCTTCCAATTTCAAACAAAATATTATCATTATAAATAGAACAACAATTATTCTTAAACATAATTCCAGAACCTTCTTTGTCCAACAACGGAAGTAATAATGTTTCTTAAGAGAACTGCAACATAATAATAACTTATTAATTTAATAGACTTTCCCGTAGGCAATGCTAAACTATAAGTTCCTACGGCTAATGTAGCAACCATTGCTCCATTCTCCACACGTAAGATTACTTACTCTTTGTTTAGCTTTTAACTTTTGCTTAGTCTCTGCATTGGATTGCATAGTGAGAACTATAGCCGGTATCCAATACCCAAGTAGAACCTTGACTTACAGAAAGATTTATTTCAATGATGAACAAACCTATATTTGTAACCGAAGCTTCACTAAGCTTCTTCTGGTTAGCCTCTGCAAGATGCTCCTTACAGTTTCCTTTCCAGTGTCCAGGCTTATTGCAATGGAAGCAAACTCCTTTGCTATCTGCATCAGTTTTGTTCTTAGTGTCCTTAGTTATTGCCTTTCCTTATACCTTATTTGAATTGTTCTTCTTTTAAGAAAATCCTTTGACCCTTTTCCGCTTCCTGGAAGAATCATCTACCAGTAAGACTTGGTCTTTCTTGGTTGGAAAGTGACTCTTTACAGTTTTCAACGTGTTTAAGCAACTCAGGCATGCTAACATATAGCTTGTTCACGTGAAAATTCACAACAATTTGTGAGAAAGAGACCGGAAGTGATTACAAGATCAAATCTTGGATCAATTCTCCATCTATGACAAAACCTTGTTATCCTAATTATTCAATCAGATTGATCATTTTTAGGACATTTGTCTATAATGTAGTGTCATCAGCCATTCTATATCGGAAGAGCTCCTTAGATATCTAATATCTAGCAGTCCTACTTTCCTCTCCATTCAACTTCTTGAAGGTGTAGGAGTACAGTAGGAGCATCCATAGTTTCATGCTGACGCTGAAGCTCGTTACTTATGGATGTGAGCATGATGCATTGAGCCAACTGTGCATCATCTTGCCACTTTTTAAAAGTAGCAATATCTTCCTCAAAGGCATTGTCTGCAACCATTACAGGGATAGGCGTATTAAGGACATAATATAGCTTTTCAGCCTTGAGAACTATTCTCAAATTCCTTAACTAGTCAGTGTTATTTGGTCCAGTTAATTAGCATCTAATATGCTCCGCAGTGATAGTAAATTAGACATTGTTAAATTCTGTTAAATGAATTTGTAATTTAACAACATTTTAGCATACATTCATTTAATTAATCATCAAAATAAATTAGGTCTTTATTTAAATTGGTATCTCCCACTATTTTTCATCAAACTATATTACCCTCAATATATAGTTCGGCAAATCTAATTAAAGATTTGCTAGTGAGAATAAGGATCCCATTTCAAATGTATATAGCTTTGTGTGTGCACAACCAACTATATATAAATAAATAGGTAGACAACTATTGTCAATTACATCACTATGTAACTCCTTGTATTTTGCCTCTTAGATTATAATGGTCAAGTGTGTGCACATCCGAACTAAAATAATACAAGTTAAGTCCAACCTAGCACTTCCATATATGTGAAGAGAAAAAGACCGCCCTTGTGTGTGCACAACAAAGTAGTAATGTTCAATTCCATAATAAGCATCAAATGTGATAAAACAACATCTTAAATATTTAATACTCGCCTTGTGTGTGCACAACAAACTCATATTAAATATTTAATACTCTATTACTTTACCATGCTAGAAAGTGACGTTCGATATTCCAAATATCTTTGAACACTTATGACTTAATATGATTTCTTTGAGTGGTTTGTTATTATTTGTCTCATATTGTTTAGCGCGCATGCACATATATATATAAAATACGCGTCATATTATTTAACATGCGAAGCATGTTGGATAATATAATATATATATAGTAATCATGCACATATAGAATACTATATTTTACCTAGATTGATTATGGACTTTTATTCTAGTTTGGTTCACTAGAGCCACCAAGTGAACCAAAAGATCAAACCTAGGGTGCAAGAATTAAATTTAAATATAACTATTACATTTAAACCCGGGCTCCATTACAAACGGGTCTTCAAGCACTCCTTGCTCATTTGCTCCAATTCTTCAAGTAATTCTAACTAAACCTATTATATAAACTATTTGCAATAAATAGAAACCTTGATCAGCAATCAAGAGGAAGTACATAGGAGGGAGATAGAATTTACATTAAGAAAAATTAGAGAAGACGAGGTACGCAGACCCCATTTATAAAAACTCATTCATTCAAGCATCCTCTAAAATAATTCCAATCACACATTGGTCAATAGTCCATAATCAATCCCTATTTATTATCATACATATCTCCACGTGTATCAATAAATAACATTCATCTCATGAATAATAAAACCATTCCATATATGCATTGATATCATTTAATGGGCAATTAAAAGTTTACTAGAAATCCAATTTTTGAAACAAAAATAAACTCCTTTGTTTTAATCAAAATTTAAATCATAATAAACTTCTTTATTTTATTTTATCCAATTTTGAATAAAAATAAACTCCTTTATTTTTAATCAAATTCCAAATCAAAATAAACTCCTTTATTTTAATTAACATGGAATTCAATTTCAAGTTCAAACTAAACTCCTTTATTTTAACTTAAAATTACTGAAAAATAAAATATGTTGAATCCTATTCCTTAACAAAATAAACATTTTTATTTTTAAGGAAACATGGAATCCTATTTCATATGTGAATAAACTCCTTTATTCTAGGAAACATGAAATCCTATTCCAAAATAGAATAAACTCTTTTATTCTAGTTAACATGGAATTCAATTCCAAGTTAAAATAAAGCTTTTAATTTTAATCATATTCTAATTCAAAATAAACCTTTTATCTTAATTGAAAATAAATAAAATCAAAATAAAAAATTTTCAAATTCTGCAGACCGGCGCGGCCACGCTCCAAATTGAACTAGGAGCGGCGCGGCCGCGCTGCACCCCCAGAAACAGTTTCTGGGTTCGGGCGCGGCCGCGCTCTAGAATGCATTGGAAGCGGCGCGACCACGCCGCGTAGCAGAGTTCGAAAATTTTTTCTTTGCCCATAAAATCGATCCAATCTCATACCCACACATACATGGAATCATAATAATCGATAATTAGCACAAGGTTAGACTTTGATACCACTGTTAGGTTTGTATATTACGCAAGCATACAATCAAATTACACAAATAGGGCGGAAGCGTGATAAAACGGATTTTAAAATTTTAATACAAACCATCACCATGATCTATCCTTGTGTTCAATTTGAAAGTAGTATGCACACAAGCCAATCATATTTGATATGATGTAGCATATACTTTGTAATCTTATTCGATTGTTAAAGGCATTTTGCATTATCTACATGGTGCTGTTATATTAAATGTGATAAACCCGTAGTTTTGAGCAATGCTTTTAGAATCATGATGGTGATCATGCTAATGAGATCTAAATTCTAGATAGCTCACAAACTAAAATCGTTCCTAATCGATGGATTACTAAAAAGGGGATTAGTGAATCCGGATAGATTAGTACATACGTTGCTTGCTCTTAAGAAGAGGATGATTGATCTCATAATCATTTGTGTGGAGACACTAAAACAAGTATGTAGGTGCTTATTAGAGAATAAGTTCACTGAACGTGGCTCGCTAAGGAATACCTAATGGAGTTTTACTCGCCTGTCAATAGGAATTCCTCTAGTGATAGTAGTACAAGTGATCCTTGGACTTGAGATCATCATAGTATCTTGTATATGATGAGTTATACTTTGACATGTCCCTTAAGACCTTTAGGGTATATCAAAAGGTATGATTGGGTATAATAAGTTGTACATGGAAATAGGTGAATGATCAACAAAGAATCTACCACTTCTAGTAAAAGGAGAGAATGTCCTATGTGATTCGATAAATGACGACTCAGAAGTCTTTGGCCAAAGCAGAATGAAATTAGAAAGGAGTTTCTAATTTGCATCAATCAGAGTTGTGCATTTCAGAATCGAAATACATATAATTAAATAAAATAAGACTTGACAGTAATTCCATGTCTTATATTTAATTGGGACATTGTATGGTAGAAGGATTGAATTGTACGGTAACTATACACTGAAAGGTTCTTTTATGATTAATGTTGAAATCTATATTATCTGGAAAGTCGTTGATCGCTAAGGGGGCTTACCTTTATTGTAGAATAAATATTATTTATTTAAATAAGATTAGAATTGTTCTAATTGATTTATTCACAACCGGTTTAATATGGAGAACCTAAAGGGTCACACCGCAAAAGGAAAATATTTATTTAAGAAGTAAATGACATAATTGTAATAATAAGTTAAGTGTATTTAATTTAGTCTATGGAGATAGAATAAATTAAATAGCTTAATATTTATTATTTAATATTTTAGAAATGTTAAATATAAATTAATAAGATGAGTCTTATTATTATTATTACTATTACTATTATTTAATTCCTAATAGGGATTGGGAATTAATTAATAGAAGTACTCTCACATTAATTCCTAATTGGATTAGGAGTTTAATTTAATTAAAGAAGTTTAATTAGAATAGAAATCCTAATCCTAAATAGTTTAGGGAAGGGTTTTTCCTACATCTATAAATAAGAGAAGTCTTATCATAGATTAGGGTTACACACTCTTGCATAAGAATTGTAGAGAGTACTTACAATTTCTATAGAGATAGAAACTAGGGTTTTGCCAACACTCATCTTCTTGAACAAGTATTATTCCTTGGTGGATCACCTCTAGAGGCCAAACACTTGGGTGGCTAACGTTGATCAAAGGAAGGAATTTAATCGGTGGAATTCAAGGAGAACGCGAAGGAATTGGAGGTGAACTTGTACCTGAGGAAGCTAGAATTCTACAAGGGTATAATTTCTTATTCTCCATCTCTTTCGTTTAATTAATAATTGTGCATAAAGAAAGATCATGGTGATGGTTTGTATAAAATTTTAAAATCTGATTTTATCGCGCTTCCGCTTTATTAATGTAATTTGATTGCATGTTCGCGTTATACAAACCTAACAGTGGTATCAAGAGCCAAACTTTATGCGAATTATTAATTGTTTTGATTCTGTATATACATTGATATGTGTTAAGAACAATTTAATTGGGCATAATTGTTTGTGTAAAATTATTTTATTTATTTTATTTATTTTTTTATTTATTTTGATTTTATTTATTTTCAATTAAGATAAAAGGTTTATTTTGAATTGGAATATAATTAAAATTAATAGTTTTATTTGAACTTGGAATTGGATTATACGTTAACTAGAATAAAGGAGTTTATTCATATATGGAATAGGATTCCATGTTTCCTAGAATAAAGGAGTTTATTCACATATGGAATATGATTCCATATTTTCTAGAATAAAGGAGTTTATTCACATATGGAATAGGATTCCATGTTTCCTAGAATAAAGGAGTTTATTCACATATGGAATAGGATTCTATGTTTCCTTAAAAAATAAAGATGTTTATTTTGATAAGGAATATGATTCAACATATTTTATTTTCCAATAATTTTAAGTTAAAAATAAAGGTGTTTATTATAAACTTGAAATTGATTTCCATATTAATTAAAATAAAGGAGTTTATTTTGATTTGGAATTTGATTAAAAAAGGAGTTTATTTTTATTCAAAAAATTGGATAAATTAAAATAAAAGAGTTTATTTTGATTTGAAATATGATTAAAATAAAGAAGTTTATTTTAATTGAAATTGGATTTCATGATAACTAATTAGAGTTGGAATTGGATTCCATGATAACTAATTGGAGTTGAAATTGAATTTTATACTAACTAATATTGCCCATTAAATGATATCAATGCATATATGGAATGGTTTTATAATTCATGAGATGAATGTTATTTATTGATACATATAGAGATATGTATGATAATAAATAGGGATTGATTATGGATTATTGACCAATGTGTGATTGAATTTATTTTAGTGGATGCTTGAACGTATGGGTTTTTACAAATGGGGTCTGCGTACCTCGTCTTCTCTAATTTTTTTTCTTAATGTAAATTCTATCTCCCTCCTATGTACTTCCCCTTGACTGCTGATCAAGGTTTCTATTTATTGTAAATAGTTTTTCTAATAGGACTAGTTAGAGTTAATTTTGAAGAATTGGAGACAAAGGAGCAAGGAGCGCTTGAAGACCCGTTTGTAATGGAGCCCGGGTTTAAATGTAATAGTTGTATTTAAATTTAATTCTTGCACCCTAGGTTTGACCTTTTGGTTCACTTGGTGGCTCTAGTGAACCAAACTAGAATAAAAGTCCATAATCAATCCGGGTAGAATATAGTATTCTATATGTGCATGCTTACTATGTATATATTATATATTATACAACATGCTTCGCATGTTAAATAATATGACGCGTATCTTATATATATATGTGCATGCGCGCTAAACAAGATGAGACAAATAATAACAAACCCCTCAAAGGAATTATATTAAGTCCTAAGCGTTCAAAAATATTTGAAATATCGAACGTCGCCTTCTAGCATGGTAAAACGATAGAGTATTAAATATTTAATATGAGTTTGTTGTGCACACACAAGGCGAGTATTAAATATTTAAGATGTTGTTTTATCACATTTGATGCTTATAAATAGACTGAACGATGTTGTTTTGTTGTGCACACACAAGGACAGTGTTTTTGTTTCGAATATATGGAAGTGCTAGGTTGGACTTAACTTAGATTATTTTAGTTCGGATGTGCACACACTTGACCATTATAATCTAAGAGGCAAAATACAAGGAGTTACATAGTGATGTAATTGACAATAGTTGTCTACCTATTTATTTATATATAGTTATGTTAGTGCATACACAAGGCTAATATTACATTTGAAATGGGATCCTTATTCTCACTAGCAAATCTTTAATTAGAATTGCCGAACTATATATATTGAGGGTAATATAGTTTGATGAAAAAGTGAGAGATACCAATTTAAAAATAAAGACCTAATTTATTTTGGTAATTAATTAAATGAATGTATGCTAAAATGTTGTTAAATTATAAATTTATTTACAGAATTTAACAATGTCTAATTTACTATCACTGCGGAGCATGTTAATGCTAATACCGGACCAAATTAAACGGACTGGTTAAGAAATTTGAGAATAGTTCTCAAGGCTGAAAAGTTATCTTATGTCCTTAATACGCTTATCTCTGCAATGGTTGCAGACAATGCCTCTGAGGAAGAGATTGCTACTTTTAGAAAGTAGTAAGATGATGCACAGTTGGCTCAAATGCATCATACTCGCATCCATGAGTAACGAGCTTCAGCGTCAGCATGAAACTATGGATGCTCCTACTATACTCCTGCACCTTCAAGCAGTTTAAGGGTGAGGAAAGTAGGACTATTAGATATAAAATATCTAAGGAGCTCTTCCGATCTAGAATAACCGATGGCACTATAGTATAGACAAATGTCCTCAAAATGATCAATCTGATTGAACAATTGGGACAACTGGGTTTTAATGGATGGAGAGTTGATCCAAGATTTGATCTTGCAATCACTTCCGGACTCTTTCTCACAAATTGTTGTGAATTTTCACATGAACAAGCTATATGTCAGCCTGCCTAAGTTGCTTAAACATGTTGAAAACCGTAAAGAGTCACTTTCCAACCAAGAAAGACCAAGTCTTACTAGTAAATGATTCTTCCAGGAAGCGGAAGAGGGCCAAAGGATCTTCTTAAAAGAAGAACAATTCAAAGAAGGTAAATGGAAAGGCAATAACAAAGGACAATAAGAACAAGACTGATGCAGATAGCAAAGGAGTTTGCTTCCACTGCAATAAGCCTGGATACTTGAAAGGAAACTGTAAGGAGCATCTTACAGAGGCTAACCAGAAGAAGCTTAGTGAAGCTTCGGTTACAGATATAGATTTGTTCATAATTGAAATAAATTTTTCTATAAGTCAAGGTTCTACTTAGGTATTGGATACCGGCTATAGTTCTCACATATGCTATCCAATGCAGAGACTAAGCAGAAGTAGAAAGCTAAACAGAGAGTAAGTAATCTTACGTGTGGAGAATGGAGCAATGGTTGCTACATTAGCCGTAAGAACTTATAGTTTGGCGTTGCCTACAGGCAAGTCTATTAAGTTAATAAGTTGTTATTATGTTTCAGTTCTCTTTAGAAACATTATTACTTTCGTTGTTGGACAAGGAAGGTTCTGGTATTATATTTAAGAACAATTGTGTTCTATTTATAATGATAATGTTTTATTTGAAACTGGAAGATCACTTGATAGACTTTGTAAACTTGATTTACATGAAAAATATTTTGCAAATTGAACAAACTAATAAAAGAAAAAGGAGATGGTCATTCAAAGAGTTGAATGTGTGTATTTGATGAAATACAAGTCTGAATCATTTGAAAGGTTCAAAGAATTCAGAAGTGAAACAAATTGACAAAGTATTAAGATTCTTTGTTCAGATCGAGGAAAGAATACTTGTGCAATAAGTTTCTAGATCATCTCAAAATGGTATTTTCTCATAATGGACACCTCCTGATACGCAATAAATGATTAGTGTATCTAAAAGGAGAAATTGTACTTTGTTGGACATGGTGCAGTCCATAATAATTTTTACCGACATTCCAGTATCCATTTAGGGTTATGCCCTACAAACGGCTGCATATCTACAAAATAAGGTAACCTCAAAAATCCGGCCCCAAGACTCCATAAAGGTTATGGATAGGGAGGATTCCTAGTCTTAAATATGTTAAGATAAGGGGTTGTCCAGCTTATGTGAAAATGGTTTCAAAGATAAGTTTGGGACAAAAATATGACAAGTGCAAATTTGTGGGATATCCTAAAGAAGTTTAGGGTACTATAATCCTATATGCTACCTTCTTGGATAAAGGTGTTTATCAATGAAGGAGCTAGTGGGAGGGTAATAGATCTTGAAGGAGTTCAAGAACCACAAAGCACTTTAAGTCGAATCGAGGAACCTGTAGATAGACCTATTGTACCACAACCGAATCGTAAATCTGGAAGAGTACCGTAGATACCTGGGAGGTATGGATTCATTATAGAGGATGATGATGAGGTACACATCATAGAGGATGATGATCCAGTTTTATACGATGAGGCTATGAGTAGAAGACACTCAGAGAAATGGTAGATGGCCATAAAATCCGAAATGGACTCTATGTATAAGAACCAAGTATAGACTCTGGTATATATGGGTCTTTAAGAGAAAGACTGGGGCAAATGACAAGGTAGAGACATATAAGACCAGACCTGTTTAAAAGGTTTTTCAAGTCAAGGAGTTGACTGTGATAAAACCTTACTATCGGGTAATGCTCAAGTCCATTTGGATTTTGCTTGTGATTATAGCTTATTACTAAATCTGGCAAAATGGATGTGGAGACGTCCTTCCTCAATGAAAACTTGAGGAGAATGTATGTGTGATACAACCAGAGGAATTTGTTTCAAAGGTTGAAGCAAATCGTGTTTTAAGCTACAATGATCTATTTATAGATTGAAGCACGCTTCTCAAAAATGGAACATTTATTTTGATGAGACAATCAAAAGAGTTTGATTTTATCAAAAATGGGAATGAACCTAGTGTGTACAAAAGGGTCAGTGGGAGCGCTGTGACATTCTTGGTATTATATGTTGATATACTACTGACAAGGAATAACACACTAATGCTACAATCAGTAAAGATAAAATTGTCTAAACATTCCTCCATGAATGCCTTGGGAGGAACATCCTATAAATTGGGGATATAAATCTATATAGATAGATTTAAAAGGATGTTCGGCTTGACCCAAGGAACGTATATTCATTTGATGCTAAAGGCGTTTAGCATGGCAAACTCCAAGAGAAGTCTCATTATGATGAGTCATGGAGTGTATCTCTCTAAAATTGTCTCCAATTAAAAGAGAGATTGTGACACCCCCAAATTCAGGTACTTAATTCCCACTGATTTGGTGTTCACTATAATATACATTCAAAACTAACTTCCCAATAAAACAACAATTTAATAATCTTAAAGAAACATCTACCCAAAATGGGTTACATCTCCAAACTATTAAATATTCAAAATTCCAGGTTATCTAAACCTTAATACATCAATGCGGAATAGAAATATAAATTAAAAACAAGTCTTGTTACAAATGATATATCTAGAACTATTTCTGCATCTTGCCCTTGCCCTTACTGGTGGACGGCTCGTCCTACTTCTCAGGCTTAGCTGCAATGATTAGTGCAAGAGTGAGCAAACAATTGCTCACAAGTACGATAACAACAATATTTAAATGAAAAGGATTTCAACTGAGGAATAACAGTCAAAGTCTAAGAGTTCGTTAGAAAGCTCGATTCAAGGAAAGATAGATTTCAAAATATAGAAATTATATCTGAGGGTCACAAGACCTCGAACTATGTCCTAGGTTGACAAGTATTTCTACTGTAACCTTTAACAGTCATATAGACTATGGACCAACATCTCGTACTCAGGGGGATCAGCCCTTTGTACAATGTATTGTGCACAAACATTTTAACGTTGTCACGTAAGTAATCCCCTATATTAGGGTTGTTCATCTCAGTTTATCGTCTGAATCCATACCAAAAAGAAAATTGGCTTGGAACAAGCATAGAAAAACATTCTAAGTCTTTGAAACGCTCATCAACTAAAGACTAGCTGAATCAATAAGGGTTTGCTAGTCTAATTCATCAATAGAGTTTGTTTAATAGAAACTATACTTGAAGTTTGAATAACAAACAATGATTGGAATAAAGCTTAAGTATACAATCATGATAATAACCTTGCTTGAATATCAATAAGCTAAGGTCAATAGCTTGCTCAATACGAATAAACTTGTTTTGAATAAATTAACAAGTTAAAAGAAAAGAACAACTTGCTCAACGTAAAAGTAATAAGTTGAGATAAGAAACTTGCTATAAATAACTTTCAAGTTTAAGGGAGGAAAACTTGCCTCAAGCGTAGATTACAATTTTAAGTAATTCACGATCCTTAAACAACCTAAACATTTAATTATAAAATGGTAACATAATTAGTCACAAAATTAAAAGCTTTTAAGGCTTGCTCTTTATCTCATTTAGCATACCATAGTCAACAAATACTAGTTTAGCAACCATCTTGGTAATACATTAGTCACATTAATATCAGTTTAATTATGCATCATAACTTCCAAGAATTGAAAATAAAATAATAATTATATATATTTTTTTAAACAGTAGTGTTTCTCGCCGGGGCGAGAAAAACTTAACAAAATTGTCGCCGGGGCGGCGTTTTGCTTAACTATTTTGTCGCCGGGGCGACGATGTCGCTGGGGCGACGAAAGCAGTTCATTTCTATCGCCGGGGCGATAGACTTGACTGTCGTCTTCCCCAGCTCGCGAACCAGTGAAAACTTAGGCCAAATTTGGCCAAAATTTTCTGAATTCTACCATCCAGAAAACAGATTAAGTATATCTAGACATCATATAAGATACAAAACATTTACCCAACATGTTTCTAATCAATCTAAGCATTATAAAACACATGATTAACCAATTTAAACCAAAATTCACTGTTAAAACCAAATATTCAAGTTTTAACCATTTTAATAAAATCAAACTCTGTAAACTCATTTTTCAACCAATTAAAACCATTCTTCTTGCATTATTCTTGTTTTTCATCAAATAATCATAAACAAATGATAATTTTACCAATTAACAAACAATTTGAATATTAACTTCATACATATATACCACTCATGAAAATAAACTCTGTAAAACTCAAAAACTCTATTCTAAACATGCTTTTATGGATTAATCATTCCAATCAATCTATAATCATCACATAATCATCTAACACATGTTTTCTAACAATTATAACCAAGTAATTCATATATTTAGCAAGTCAATAACATACAGAGAACTAAAAAAAATAAAATACAGTGAAAAGTTATACCTTCTATTAAAGAAAACTTGGTTAATACTCCTTTGGTTTTGGAATTCTCCTCTCCAATTTCCAAGTTCTTCTCCTCAACTTCTCTCTTTTCTCTCAACTCTAAAAACTCTGTTCTCTGTTTTCTAATTCACAGAGCTCTCAACAACACTCTGTTCTTTTCTTTCTCTTTTACAACTGACGTAACTTAAAAATAAAACTGATAGAATAAAGAAAATAAAAACTGATAACTTAAAAATATAAACTGATGTTTTAAATAATAATAACGTAAAATTCATAAATTGAATCATCAGTTAGGATTTTCAAAAGCCATAAGGCTTTGTTTGGCAAATACAAAATAAAATAACCCATTATCCTAACTAAAGGTCTTAAGGCCTTGTTTGGTAAAACACAAATAAAATAATCCATTATTCCCAAACAAAGATCATAGGGCCTTGTTTGGTAAAACTAAATTAACCACTTTCTCATTTATTTTAATAAACCAATATAATATATAGTTTAAAAATGTCACACATTTAATTTAATTGAACTTATTATTAAATAAATTCAATTAAACCTTACTAACTCAAATAATAAATTTACTTAACCATTAACAATAATAACAAATGAATTATATTATTCAAATAAATTATTTATTAACATAAATCATTTATTCAAATAATTCTTTTCATCATCTAATTTAATTAACAATTAAATTAGGATAATCATCACAAATCACATTCACGTAACAATTAACACAATTAACTCAACATAAACTTATTTCACAATAGCTTAATAAATCATAAATTAACTCAATAAATTAACAAAAATATTTATACAATTCAATAAATATTTTTATTAATTCTCAAAATTGCATTCGTTACAGAGATCGCATGAGTTACTATCATGTATGTAGTGAATATACAAGGCCTGATGTTGATCAGTCATATTCTGGAAATGATCACTATAAGACAGTGATAAACATCTTTAGGTACTTAACTGGTACTGAAGATGTGATTATGATTCATGGTAGGTTTGAATTAAAACTAGAGGGCTAAACAGACTCAAGTTTTTCAGACTGACCAAGACGATAACAAATCCACTTTAAGGTAAATCGTTACTTTGAAAGGTGGTGCAGTGAATTGGAAAGGTTCCAAACAGGAAAGAGTTACTGGTTTAGTGACAAAGACAAAGTATATAGCTATAAATGAAGCTGCAAGTTGATTATTTGGATGAAAAGTTCATCACAGAACTAGGAATAGTTCCTAAGTCTCATCTTGGATTCAAACATGTGTTGCGGCACTTTCATTTGATTAGTGGAATCATTGAAAGAGGATAAGTCACTATAAAGATAGTGGACTCTCAATAACAACATTGCATATCCATCTACTGAAGCTTTATCCAAACAGCAGGATGATCGTCAGTTAGAGAAGAAGGGTATTAGATACCATGCCAATTGGCTTTAGTGCAAGTGGGAGATTGAAAGTAGTATGCACACAAGCCAATCATATTTGATATGATGTAGCATATACTTTGTAATCTTATTCGATTGTTAAAGGCATTTTCGATTATCTACATGGTGCTGTTATATTAAATGTGATAAACCCATAGTTTTGAGCAATGCTTTTAGAATCATGATGGTGATCATGCTAATGAGATCTAAATTCTAGATAGCTCACAAACTAAAATCGTTCCTAATCGATGGATTACTAAAAAGAGGATTAGTGAATCCGGATAGATTAGTACATACGTTGCTTGCTCTTATGAAGAGGATGATTGATCTCATAATCATTTGTGTGGAGACACTAAAGCAAGTATGTAGGTGCTTATTAGAGAATAAGTTCACTGAACGTGGCTCGCTAAGGAATACCTAATGGAGTTTTACTCGCCTGTCAATAGGAATTCCTCTAGTGATAGTAGTACAAGTGATCCTTGGACTTGAGATCATCATAGTATCTTGTGTATGATGAGTTATACTTTGACATGTCCCTTAAGACCTTTAGGGTATATCAAAAGGTATGATTGGGTATAATAAGTTGTACATGGAAATAGGTGAATGATCAACAAAGAATCTATCACTTCTAGTGAAAGGAGAGAATGTCCTATGTGATTCGATAAATGACGACTCAGAAGTCTTTGGCCAAAGCAGAATGAAATTAGAAAGGAGTTTCTAATTTGCATCAATCAGAGTTGTGCATTTCATAATCGAAATACATATAATTAAATAAAATAAGACTTGACAGTAATTCCATGTCTTATATTTAATTGGGACATTGTATGGTAGAAGGATTGAATTGTACGGTAACTATGCACTGAAAGGTTCTTTTATGATTAATGTTGAAATCTATATTATCTGGAAAGTCGTTGATCGCTAAGGGGGCTTACCCTTATTGTAGAATAAATATTATTTATTTAAATAAATTAAATAGTTTAATTTATTTATTTAAATAAAATTAGAATTGTTCTAATTGATTTATTCACAACCGGTTTTAATATGGAGAACCTAAAGGGTCACACACCGCAAAAAGGAAAATATTTATTTAAGAAGTAAATGACATAATTGTAATAATAAGTTAAGTGTATTTAATTTAGTCTATGGAGATAGAATAAATTAAATAGCTTAATATTTATTATTTAATATTTTAGAAATATTAAATATAAATTAATAAGAGTAGTCTTATTATTATTATTACTATTACTATTATTTAATTCCTAATAGGGATTGGGAATTAATTAATAGAAGTACTCTCACATTAATTCCTAATTGGATTAGGAGTTTAATTTAATTAAAGGAGTTTAATTAGAATAGAAACCCTAATCCTAAATAGTTTAGGGAAGGCTTTTCCTACATCTATAAATAAGATAAGTCTTATCATAGATTAGGGTTACACACTCTTGCATAAGAATTGTAGAGAGTACTTACAATTTCTATAGAGATAGAAACTAGGGTTTTGCCAACACCCATCTTCTTGAACAAGTATTATTCCTTGGTGGATCACCTCTAGAGGCCAAACACTTGGGTGGCTAACGTTGATCAAAGGAAGGAATTTAATCGGTGGAATTCAAGGAGAACGCGAAGGAATTGGAGGTGAACTTGTACCTGAGGAAGCTAGAATTCTACAAGGGTATAATTCTTATTCTCCATCTCTTTCGTTTAATTAATAATTGTGCATAAAGAAAGATCATGGTGATGGTTTGTATAAAATTTTAAAATCTGATTTTATCGCGCTTCCGCTTTATTAATGTAATTTGATTGCATGTTCGCGTTATACAAACCTAACACAATTATCAATTAAACGAAAGAGAAAGAGAATAAAAATTATACCCTCGTAGATCAAAACTTCCTTGGGTACAAGTTCAACTACTAGTCCTTCGTGTTCTTCTCAAATTCACCGATTAAATTTCTTCATTTGATCAACGTTAGCCACCCAAGTGTTTGGCCTCTACAGGTGATCCACCAAGGAATAATATCTATTCAAAAAGGTGGGTGTTGGCAAAACCCTAGTTTCTATCTTTATAGAAATTGCAAGTACTCTCCACAATCTAATGTAAGTGTGTGTAACCCTAATCTATGATAAGACTTCTCTTATTTATAGATGTAGGAAACCCTTCCCTAAACTATTTAGGATTAGAGTTTCTTTTATAACTAAACTCCTTTAATTAATTATGCTCCTAATCCACTTAGGAATTCATGTGAGAGTAATTCTATTAATTAATTCCCAATTCATATTAGGAATTAGATAATAGTAATAGTAATAATAATAATAAGACTCCTCTTATTAATTTATATTTAATATTTCTAAAATATTAAATAATAAATATTAAGCTATTTAATTTATTTTATCTCCATAGACTAAATTAAATACACTTAACTTATTATTACAATTATGTCATTTACTTCTTAAATAAATATTTTTCTTTTGCGGTGTGACCCTTTAGGTTCTCCATATTAAACCGGTTGTGAAAAAATCAATTAGAACACTGCTAATTATATTTAAATAAATAAATTAAACTATTTAATTTATTTAAATAAATAATATTTCTTTTACAATAAGGGTAAGCCCCTTAGCGATCAACGACTTTCCAGATAATATATATTTTAACATTAATCACAAAAGAACCTTTCAGTGCATAGTTACCGTAGAATTCAATCTTTCTACCATACAATGTCCCAATTAAATATAAGACATGGAATTACTGTCAAGTCTTATTTTATTTAATTATATGTATTTCAATTTCCAAATGCACAACTCTAAATAATGCAAATTGGAAACTCCTTTCTAATTTCATTCTGCCTTGGCCAAGGACTACTGAGTTGTTATTTATCGAATCACATAGGACATTCACATCTTTTACTAGACGTGGTAGATTCTTTGTTGATCATTTACCTATCTCCATGTACAACTTATTATACCCAATCATACCCTTTGATATACCCTAAAGGTCTTAAGGGACATGTCAAAATATAACTCATCATACACAAGATACTATGATAATCTCAAGTCCAAGGATCACTTGTACTACTATCACTAGAGGAATTCCTATTTACAGGCGAGTAAAACTCCATTAGGTATTCCTTAGTGAGCCACGTTCAGTGAACTTATTCTCCAATAAGCACCTACATACTTGCTTTAGTGTCTCCACACAAATGATTATGAGATCAATCATCCTTTTCATAAGAGCAAGCAACGTATGTACTAATCTATCCGGATTCACTAATCCCCTTTTTAGTAATCCAACGATAAGGAATGATTTTAGTTTGTGAGCTATCTAGAATTTAGATCTCATTAGCATGATCACCATCGTGATTCTAAAAGCATTACTCAAAACTATGGGTTTATCACATTTAATATAACAACACCATGTAGATAATGTAAAATGCCTTTAATAATCGAATAAGATTATAAAGTATATGTTACATCATATAAAATATGATTGGCTTATGTGCATACTACTTTCAGATCGTGTATACTTGCACGTAATTTTTGATTATGAAATCGGATAATAGCACTGAATTATGATTCAGTTCTGCATATGATCCCCAAATAGACGGACAATCGGAAAAGACTATTCAAACTCTCGAAGATCTGTTGAGACTCTGCGTACTAGACTTCAAAGGAAGTTGGGACAAATACTTACCATTGGTGGATTTCCCCTACAACAACAGTTATCAAGCAAGTATAGGCATGGCTCCCTTCGAGGTGTTGTATGGACGAAGATGTCATTCTCCAGCATGTTGGGATGAAGTAGGCGAGGCAAAATTGTTAGGACCAGAGTTAGTATGTATGACTGCAGAAAAAATTCAAATGATCCGACAACGTATACAAACAGCACAAGATCGACAAAAGAGTTATGTTGATCTTCATTGAAGGGATGAAGAATTCAATGTCGGAGACCATGTATTTTTATGTGTTGCTCTATGGAAAGGAGTTACGAGATTTGGAAAGAGAGGAAAGCTCAACCCTCGATTTATTGGTCCATTTGAAATCCTTGACCGTGTGACGCCCCCACATTCGTGATCCATCAAACACATGATGTAGTGCTCACGGTACAACATAAACCATCATCTAACTAAATAAATACCATAAATTAAAAATAATTACAATAACATCAAATAAATCCCAA
This sequence comes from Aralia elata, assembly GCA_034770075.1. Taxonomy (NCBI): domain Eukaryota; kingdom Viridiplantae; phylum Streptophyta; class Magnoliopsida; order Apiales; family Araliaceae; genus Aralia; species Aralia elata. The sequence goes on along the minus strand of JAVJAP010000089.1, from coordinate 366,579 downwards.
GTTCAAATAACCTTAACAACTTAAACTTAACGTTCATCTCTTACTAAATCAACGCGGAAATTCTAAAATCTATTACATAACATAGTCTAATCATTCATCTTTACTTTCCCTTTGTCCTTGCCCGAACCTTCGACTTTCTCACGCTTAGCTGAAATATTTAATTAAGCAAGAATGAGTACAAATTGCCCAGCAAGTAAATAAAGTAATTTGATAAGTGACATCAAGAAAAAGAATCATCTACATGGGCATCCTTCAACAATTAAAATAATAATTGTGAAGTACCTTTGAATAACAAAGATAAGAGTTTTATAATTTTTCATCAACATACTAAGCGGTAATAAAAAAACTTAAACATTGTTTTTAATTAATAGAAAACCATCAGAACATTTTGACAATCACAAAGACTGTAAAACATTCTCCGCAAGTACTCTAGGGGATCAACCTATCGTACCCTATATTGTGCATAACATATAAAGTTTTGACACATAAGCGTAAAATAGGACTATATGCCCGACATCGGTTACCCCGTTATCCGGGTTGTTCATATTAGTTTTCAAGCGAATCCGCACCAAAGAAATTTGGATCGGTAGACTTTAAATAGCTCGAACGAATTCAAATAATTAAATAATGTAACATCTAACATCAACAACGTCTAGCCAAAACAAATGGCCAAGACACATCTTTAAAGCAGTTCATAAATATTTAAGAACTTTAAAGCATAAGCAATTGAAATAATATTTGAGATACCATTGACAGAAAGCTTTCACAGTATATAAAGTTGAATAAATTATAGCTTGCAAACATAAGAAAACTTGTACACAATAAATAACTTGTTCAAGTTAGGAAACTTACACTCACTGCAATAAAAATGAATGAAGTTAGAAAACTTGCCTGTTATGTCTTCTACAAATATTGCTATCTACTTGTTCTTCAAGTAACCTATATATTTAAGTCACGTTGAACAATTAAGTATTCATAGCTCAACTTAAAAATAACTGCTTCCTTTGTTAATCACTTTAACACTTTTCCTTTATTAGAAATATAACTAAAACCCACATTCCTTAAAGTCTTGTATCATAACATATGTAAGTAACAATTCAGAATTTCCCAAGATTAATAAAATAATGATTTAAATAAATAAAATTTTATTTTATTAAATATGGGAAAATTAGAATAGTTAATAAAGACTATTGTTAATTTTTCTAATATATAAGTTATCGCATAAAAAGTGTTAAGAGATAATTATGGAAAAGATTCTATAATTATAGAAATACTTTTTATGATATTTTATTATATTTTAAAATATTTATTGCAATAATATTAGGGTACATTTACGTATAATGTATCATTATGCGTTATGTACGAAAGGGTATTTATCTATTAATCAGATGATAGGTTAATTGGTTGAGTCACCTAATAAGTAAGTAGGAGCTGTATTGATTTAAGCCTAGCAGCAATGACTCAGATAAATAACATACGTGAAGCGCAAGACCCTTACTCTATAAAGCCCAACCTAGTTCAATATATTCAAATTTTTGGATTCTCAAAGAGCTAAACTAGAAATCTTCTTCATCAATTTCCTTTTTGTAAACCATCTAAGTTAAGTTAGACTAATATTGAAGAACTGATTTTGTTTTTTTAAACAAATAACGATAGCAAACTAGAATTGGGAATAAAAACAATCAAACGAGAATCATCTATTAAAAAGTACTGTAAATCCTCTCCTATGAATTAACAATTGGGTTTGATGATTAATTAATTGGTATGCCATGATAGAATAAGATGTCTGTGATAGTTCAAATTTGATTTCAATAGAAATTTGGGAGTATGCATGAAGAATCAACTATGAACATTGAGTTCAATTTGAATACCTGCATGCTATATGCTTATATGCCTAAATGAAAGTTTTGCTAGCAACAATTAGGAATTCAATGTAATTGAATGAAGTAATTGTTATAGATGATATGGATTAGGAGTATAAGATATTAAAGTATGCACTAATCGATGTATGCTTGCTGTATATTGGTTTAAAATGAATCCATTTGGGTTTGAGACAAGTTCTGCTGAAGCAGAGTAGTTCTGGGCAAAAATCTGAAGTGGCGCAGCTGTGCCACTTCCAAGGCAAATGACAGCGTAGCTACACCGTTTGCCAGTCACACCAAGAAGAAATTTTCATGTTTTGGACCTTTGAGCATGTGTATACAAGCAAAATAATATATTGTATAAGCCTAGAATGATAGTTTTTCTAACATGGCAAGAATTGATATGCTAAACCATGAAATTGAACTTAAAACTCTATGTAAAAGCTATGAAATGCTAATGCATTGTGTAAAGACTTATGACTGAGCTTGAGCATGTCTAATATATGCTAGCTAAGATCAAGACAAGTGCCCAATTGTGTATGTAAACTGTTTTAGTCAAAATGAGCTTATAAAGCTAAATTTAAGAATGAAAATAGGGGTAAAATTTAAGACTTTAAAAAGGCCTAAACTAAGGTTGGTTTAGAGGACCAAAGACTTTGTATGCATGTTTATGAGTGTTGTGCATATAACCATCAAATGCTAGAAATTAACTTAAGTTAAAAAACTTAAGTTTGGCCAGTTCAAAGAGTAGCGCAGCTGCCCCACTCCCAAGGCTAATTGCAGCACAGCTGCGCCGCCCTGCTGAAGCTCCAAGATAATTTTGTTGTGACAATATGATCTTGTAGCATGTAAACATAAGTGTGTTAATATGCCATTCATATATAAGATGATGTTACAAGTACGTTAACAATATATGATTAATTGAATCGTGGATTTTAAAAATAAGTTCAAGAGGTTTCTAAAATGAAGTCTAATGGTTTTCAAAACGAAAATGCAAAACAAGGCATGAGATAATGTGATACGCTGGTTATATTTGCCTTATATAACTAACATGGACTAATAATAAGACATTGTGCATATCATGTATGTGAATATTATAAATATGCAAAGTATGCTTATTTGATATATCGATGACCAAGTAAGTGTAAACATATAGAATAAGAATACATTAGATGTAAATCTAATATGTGCCTATACATAAATCAAAATGTGTATGACACACCAAGTAAAAGTTAAGCGAAATCTTAATCTACAAACCAGACAAGTACTTCGAACTTGTTTATATTAAGCAAGTATTTCAAGTTGATATCATGAAAGTCTTATATCTCATACGATTCTACTTTTATGAAAAATGTAAGTAAGTTCGGTTTACGTCTTACGTGTATTTGATGAGTGTGTTTTATATACACAAATTAGGTACTTTTGACCTTGATAATTTGTAAGTCTTTAGCTATTTCGTTTGGTTTTATGTATTTTTATCTTATTAGTGTATAATGTGATTTTATATTGCTTTTATGTGTTTTGTATTACTTTTTTTTTGTTTTTTTTTGTTTTATAGGAAGTGCATTGGGAGCTACTTGAATCGACGTTTGCGGTTGCTAGATTCGTATTTTGAGCTTCCTATTGACATAGCAGCTCCTTGCGGCTCAATTTCAACCTTGATCTAATTCGTATCTCTCAAAACTCAAAGCACAAAAGTTGTAGATATTCTCCTCAGCTTTCCGGAACATCTTGAATCATCCAAATCGAAGTTCGTATGAGAGAATTATGGTCATTTTACCATCGGATTTGGCATGCATTTTACACAACAGCTGCTTTCAAGCCAATTTGAGCCTAGCTCCGGCCTGTTTCTCTCGGAACTCCAATTATGAAAGTTGTCAAGATACTTCTCCGTTTTACGTAGCTTCTTGAATCGCCTAATTCCGAGTTCGGACGAAGAAGTTATGGCCATTTTCCCAGCAGACGACGAAGCTGATTCGGGCAGTAGAAGTGACAGCGTCGGGGCGCGGATTTTTATTTCATTTTTTCGCGCCGGGGCTAAGTCCAAAATGGTCTGCGCCGGGGCGCCAATTTTTAGTTCAGTTTTGGCGCCGGGGCGGGCTCATCTGGAACTATGTAGAATGTGCGATTTTGGTCCAATTTGGTGGGCTAAGCTAGGTTTTCCATTCAGGGATATATACATCTCTTTAGGGGCTCAAAAATCAGCAATTCTAGGGAGAGGAAGACTACACAATACATCAAATTAGAGTGCCAAAGTGCTAAAATCAAGCTATATCAAGCAAGGCCAAGGAGCTAAATCATCAAGGATTCCAAAATCAAGGAGGAGAAGCTAATGTTCATTATCAACCCAACAAGCAACGAAGAAATATCTTCAAAAGTAGTTTTATCTCTAGTTTCTCTTCTATTTTGTAATCCAACTTTTAGGTTTGTATGTAACGCAAGCATGCAATCAAATTACATAAATACAACGGAAGCGTGATAAAATGGTTTTAAAATTTTTCATACAAACCATCACCATGATCTTTCCTTGTGTTCAATTATCAATTAACGAAAGAGATGGAGATAGAGAATTATACCCTCGTGAATCAAAGCTTCCTCGGGTACAAGTTCACCTCCAATTCTTTCGCATTCTCCTTGAATTCCACCGACTAAATTCCTTCGCTTGATCAACGTTAGCCGCCTAAGTGTTTGGCCTCTAGAGGTGATCCACCAAGGAAGAATAGTTGTTCAAGAAGATGGGTGTTGGCAAAACCCTAGTTTCTATCTCTATAGAAATTGCAAGTACTCTCCATAATCTAATGCAAGAGTGTGTAACCCTAATCTATGATAAGACTTCTCTTATTTATAGATGTAGGAAAACCCTTTCCTAAACTATTTAGGACTAGGGTTTCTATTATAATTAAAATCCTTTAATTAATTATGCATCTAATCCAATTAAGAATTCATGTGAGAGTACTTCTATTAATTAATTCTCAATCCCTATTAGGAATTAAATAATAATAATGGTAATAATAATAATAAGACTCCTCTTATAATAATAATAATAAGACTCCTCTTATTAATTTATATTTAATATTTCCAAAATATTAAATAATAAATATTAAGCTATTTAATTTATTTTATCTCCATAGACTAAATTAAATACACTTAACTTATTATTACAATTATGCCATTTACTTTTTAAATAAATATTTTTCTTCTGCGGTGTGACCCTTTAGGTTCTCCATATTAAACCGGTTGTGAATAAATCAATTAGAACAATTCTAATTATATTTAAATAAATAAATTAAACTATTTAATTCATTTAAATAAATAATATTTATTTTACAATAAGAGTAAGCCCCCTTAGCGATCAACGACTTTCCAGATAATATAGATTTCAACATTAATCACAAAAGAACCTTTTAGTGCATAGTTATCGTACAATTCAATCATTCTACCATACAATGTCCCAATTAAATATAAGACATAGATTTACTGTCAAGTCTTATTTTATTTAATTATATGTATTTCGATTCCCAAATGCACAACTCTAAATAATGCAAATTAAAAACTCCTTTCTAATTTGATTCTGTCTTGGCTAAGGACTACTGAGTTGTCATTTATCGAATCACATAGGACATTCACATCTTTTACTAGACGTGGTAGATTCTTTGTTGATCATTCACCTATCTCCATATACAATTTATTATACCCAATCATACCCTTTGATATACCCTAAAGGTCTTAAGGGACATGTCAAAGTATAACTCATCATACACAAGATACTATGATGATCTCAAGTCCAAGGATCACTTGTACTACTATCACTAGAGGAATTCCTATTGACAGACGAGTAAAACTCTATTAGGTATTCCTTAGCGAGCCACGTTCAGTGAACTTATTCTCTAATAAGCACTTACATACTTGCTTTAGTGTCTCCACACAAATGATTATGAGATCAATCATCATCTTCCTAAGAGCAAGTAACATATGTACTAATCTATCCGGATTTACTAATCCCCTTTTTAGTAATCTAACGATTAGGAACGATTTTAGTTTATGAGCTATCTAGAATTTAGATCTCATTAGCATGATTACCATCATGATTCTAAAAGCATTGCTCAAGACTATGTGTTTATCACATTTAATATAACAACACCATGTAAATAATGTAAAATGCGTTTTAAGAAAATTAATTCTTTTATTAATAAATGAATAAGATTGCAAAGTATATGCTACATCATATCAAATATGATTGGCTTGTGTGCATACTACTTTCAATCTCTCACTTGCACTAAAGCCAATCGCTATGGTATCTAATACCCATCTTCTCTAAGTGACGATTAAACTGCTGTTGTGTTAAAGCTTTAGTAAATGGATCTGCAATGTTGTCTTGAGAGTCCACACGCTCCAGGGTGACATCTCCTCTTTCAATGATCTCTCTAATCAAATGAAACCGCCGCAACACGTGTTTGGATTTTTGATGAGACCTGGGTTCCTTAGCATGCGCAACAGCTCCGGTATTGTCACAGAATAAAGGTACGGCTCCTCTAATGCTAGGAACCACCCCAAGTTCAGTTATGAACTTCTTCATCCAAACAGCTTCCTTTGCAGCTTCACTTGCAGCTATGTACTCTGCCTCTGTCACTGAATCAACAACTATTTGCTGCTTAGAACTTTTTCAACTCACTGCGCCACCATTTAAGGTAAACACATACCCTGAAACGGATTTACTGTCATCTTGGTCCGTTTGAAAACTTGAGTCTGTATAGCCCTCTAGTTTTAATTCAGACCGCAGACAAGAAATACATCCTTAGTCCTTCTTAAGTACTTTAGGATGTTTTTCACTACCTTCAAGTGCTCTTCTCCTGGATTTGACTGATATCTGCTTGTTACACTAAGTGCATGAGCGACATCTGGTCTAGTACATATCATACCGTACATGATAGATCCTATTGCTAAAGCATAAGGAATCTTACTCATATGGTCTCTCTCCTCAGGTTTCTTTGGGGCCTGTTTCTGGGAGAGATGTATTCCATGGCTCATCGGCATGAGACCTCTCTTCGAATCTTCCATGCTAAACTTCTTTAGCATCGAGTCAATGTACTTTCCTTGGGTCAAGACAAGTATCCTTTTAGATCTATCTCTATAGATCTTTATCCCCAAATTATAGGATGCCTCACCCAAGTCCTTCATGGAGAAGTGTTTAGATAACTAAATTTTGATCGACTATAGCATAGGAACATCATTCCCTATCAGTAATATATCATCAATATATAATACAAGGAATGAAACAGCACTCCCACTAACCTTCTTGTACACACATGGTTCATCCTCATTTTTGATAAAATCAAACTTTTTGATTATCTCATCAAAATGGATGTTCCACCTTCGAGAAGCTTGCTTCAATCCATAAATGGATCGTTGTAGCTTACAGACTTGGTTTGTTCCAATTGTTGAAACAAAACCCTTTGGCTATATCATATATATATTCTCCTCAAGCTCTCCATTGAGGAAGGTCATTTCACGTCCATTTGCCAGATTTCGTAGTCATAATAAGCTGCAATTGCAAGCAAAATCTGAATGGACTTGAGCATAGCTACTGGTGAGAAGGTTTCATCATAGTCAACTCCTTGTCTTTGTTTGAAACCTTTTGCAACCAATCGGGCCTTATAGGTCTCTACCTTGCTGTCCGCTCCAGTCTTTCTCTTAAAGACCCATTTGCACCCAATAGGCTTAATACCCTCAGGTGGTGAAACCAAAGTCCATACTTGGTTTTCATACATGGAGTCCATCTCGGATTTCATGGCTTCTAGCCATTTCTCAGAGTCTTTACTACTCATAGCCTCTTCATAAGTCAATAGATCATCATCATCTATAATGTGTACCTCATCATCATCCTCTATGATGAATCCATACCTATCAGGTATATTCGGTACTCTTCTAGATTTACGAATAGGTTGTGATACAGTAGGTTCTTCCACTTGGTCAGGTACCTGACTTTGATCTATAGTATTTTGTGGTTCTTAAATTTCTTCAAGATATATCTTACTCCCACTGACCCCTTCAAGGATAAACTTCTTTTTCAAGAAGGCAGCGTGTTTTGCAACAAACACCTTTTGATCAGTAGGATGATAGAAATAATACCCTGATGTTTCTTTAGGGTATCCCACGAATCTATATTTGTCGGATCTAGTCTTCAGCTTATCATGTTCAAACCTTTTGACACAAGCTGGACAACCCCAAGTATTAACATGCTTAAGATTTAGTTTCCTCCTTGTCCATAACTCATATGGAGTCTTTGGGACGGATTTGGTAGGTACCTTGTGAAAGTAGTATGCATATAAGCCAATCATATTTTATATGATGTAGCATATACTTTGTAATCTTATTCGTTTGTTAAAGGCATTTTACTTTATCTACATGGTGTTGTTATATTAAATGTGATAAACCCATAGTTTTGAGCAATGCTTTTAGAATCATGATGGTGATCATGCTAATGAGATCTAAATTCTAGATAGCTCACAAACTAAAATCGTTCCTAATCGATGGATTACTAAAAAGGGGATTAGTGAATCCGGATAGATTAGTACATACGTTGCTTGCTCTTATGAAGAGGATGATTGATCTCATAATCATTTGTGTGGAGACACTAAAGCAAGTATGTAGGTGCTTATTAGAGAATAAGTTCACTGAACATGACTCGCTAAGGAATACCTAATGGAGTTTTACTCGCTTGTCAATAGGAATTCCTCTAATGATAGTAGTACAAGTGATCCTTGGACTTGAGATCATCATAGTATCTTGTGTATGATGAGTTATACTTTGACATGTCCCTTAAGACCTTTAGGGTATATCAAAGGGTATGATTGGGTATAATAAGTTATACATGGAGATAGGTGAATAGTCAACAAAGAATCTACCACTTCTAGTAAAAGGAGAGAATATCCTATGTGATTCGATAAATGACGACTCAGAAGTCTTTGGCCAAAGCAGAATGAAATTAGAAAGGAGTTTCTAATTTGCATTATCAGAGTTGTTCATTGGAGAATCGAAATGCATATAATTAAATAAAATGAGACTTGATAGTAATTCCATGTCTTATATTTAATTGGGACATTGTATGGTAGAAGGATTGAATTGTACGATAACTATATACTAAAAGGTTCTTTTGTGATTAATATTGAAATCTATATTATCTGGAAAGTCGTTGATCGCTAAGGGGGCTTACCCTTATTATAGAATAAATATTATTTATTTAAATAAATTAAATAGTTTAATTTATTTATTTAAATAAGATTAGAATTGTTCTAATTGATTTATTCACAACCGGTTTAATATGGAGAACCTAAAGGGTCACACCGCAAAAGGAAAAATATTTGTTTAAAAAGTAAATGGCATAATTATAATAATAAGTTAAGTGTATTTAATTTAATCTATGAAGATAGAATAAATTAAGTAGATTAATATTTATAATTTAATATTTTGGAAATATTAAATATAAATTAATAAGAACAGTCTTATTATTATTATTACCATTACTATTATTTAATTCCTAATAGAGATTGAGAATTAATTAATAGAAGTACTCTCTCATACATTCTTAATTGGATTAGGAGTATAATTAATTATAGGAGTTTAATTAGAATATAAACCCTAATCCTAAATAGTTTAGGGAAAGATTTTCTTACATCTATAAATAAGAGATGTCTTATCAAAGACGGGGTTACACACTCTTACATAAGAATTGGAGAGAGAGAGAGAGAGAGTACTTGTAATTTCTATAGAGATAGAAACTAGGATTTTGTCAATACCCATCTTCTTGAACAACTATTATTCCTTGGTGGATCACCTCTAGAGATCAACCACTTGGGTGGCTAATGTTGATCAAAGGAAGGAATTTAATCGGTGGAATTCAAGGAGAACGCGAAGGAATTGGAGGTGAACTTGTACCTGAGGAAGCTTTAATTCATGAGGGTATAATTCTATATCTTTATCTCTTTCGTTTAATTGATAATTGATCACAAGGATGATCATGGTGATGGTTTGTATAAAAAATTTTAAAATCTGTTTTATTGCGCTTCCGCACTATTTATGTAATTTGATTGCATGTTCGCGCTATATACAAACCTAACACCTTGTTAAGTAGGTATGCAGCTGATTCTAGGGAATAAACCCAGAAGGATACTAGAAGGTCGATAAAACTCATCATGGAACGAACCATGTCCAATAATGTTCGATTTCTCCTTTCAGATACACCATTCAACTGTGGCGTCCCTGGTGGAGTCCATTGTGAGATTATACCATTTTTTGAGACAATTGAGAAACTCATTGGTTAAGTATTCCCCTCCTCGACCCGATCGAAGAATCTTAATACTCTTACCAGTTTGCTTCTCTACTTCACTTCTGAATTCTTTGAACCTTTCAAACGATTCAGATTTGTATTTCATTAAATACACGTATCCAAATCTAGAATGATCATCAGTGAAAGTAATAAAATAAGAATACCCTCCTCGTGCATTCGTTGTCATAGGTCCACATACGTTTGTGTGTACCAACGCTAACAACTCTGTAACTCTTTCTCCTTTTCCACTAAAAGGGGATTTAGTCATCTTACCCATGAGACAAGATTCACAAGTTTGATATGATTCGTAATCAGATAGCTCTAAAAGCCCATCTTTATGCAACTTGGTTAATCTTGTTTCAATGATATAACCGAGTCTACAGGGCCACATAAAGGTATAATTAACATCATCTCTTTTTCTTTTCTTAGTTTGTTCAATTTGAAGTATATTTTCATGCAAGTCAAGTATGTACAGTCCATTCAGTAAATTGCCAACACCATATAAAACATTTTTATTATAAATAGAATAACTGTTGTTCTTTATTATAATATCAAAACCATCCATATCCAATACAGAAATTGAAATAATATTTCTAATGAGTGTTGGAACATAATAACAATTATTTAAACTAATGGACTTGCCCATAGGCAGTGCTAAACAATAAGTTCCTACAGCTAATGCAGCAACCTTTGCTCCATTTCCCACTCGTAGGACGACTTCATCCTTGTTCATCTTTCTACTTCTGCTTAGTCCCTACATATTATTACATATGTGAGAACTACAGCCGGTATCCAATACCTAAGTAGAATTTGACTTTCAGAAAAACTAATTTCAATCATGAACAAACCTAGATCGGAAGTCGAAGCTTCTCCAAGCTTCTTTTGGTCCGCAAGATACTCTTTGCAATTTCTCTTCCAGTGTCCCGGCTTATTGCAATGGTAGCAAATTCATTTGCTATCTGGATCAGGTTTCTTTTTATCCTTTCCTTTCACCTTACCCTTAGCCTTTTTGTTTTTCTTCTTTTCAGAAGATACCTTGGGCCTCTTCCTGTTCTTGGAAGAATCATCCACTAGTAAGACTTGGTTCTTGTTAGATGAGAAGTGACCTTCAACAGTTTTCAGCATGTTAAGTACCTCAGGCAAGTTGACGTCCAACTTATTCATGTAAAAATTCACAACAAATTGTGAGAAGGTGTCCGAGAGTGACTGCAAGATCAAATCTTGACTTAACTCTCCATTCATCACGAACCCAAGCTGTCCAAGTTGTTCAATCAGATTGATCATCTTAAGGACATGAGTCTTAACGGTAGTGCCCTCGGTCATACGAGATCGGAAGAGCTCCTTAGATATCTAATATCTAGCAGTCCTACTTTGCTCACCATACAACTCATTGAGGTGAAGCAATATAGTAGGAGCATCCATAGTTTCATGCTGACGCTGAAGCTCGTTACTCATGGATGCGAGCATGATGCATTGAGCCAAGATTGCATCATCTTGCCACTTTCTGAAAGTAGCAATCTCTTCCTCAGAGGCTGTTTCTGCAACATTTGCAGGGACTGGCGAATTTAGGACATAAGAAATCTTTTTAGCAGTGAGAACAATTCTCAGATTCCTTAAACAGTCCGTGTAATTCGGTCCAGTCAGTTTGTTAGCATCAAGTATGCTATGCAGTGATAGTGAGTTTGACATTTTTAAATTCTACATGTGAAATAGACAACATTTTAGCATACATTCATTTAATTAATTACCAAAATAAATTAGGTCTTTATTTTAAATTGGTATCTCTTACTTTTTCATCAAACTATATTACCCTCAATATATAGTTCGACAAATCTAATTAAAGATTTGCTAGCGAGAATAACGATCCCATTTCAAATGTATATAGCCTTTTGGTGACATAACAAACGATATATAAATAAATATGTAGACAACTACTGTCAATTACATCACTATGTAACTCCTTGTTTTTTACCTCTTAGATTATTTTGATCAAGTGATGACACATCCGAATCAAAATTATCCAAGTTAAGTCCAACCTAGCACTTCCATATATGTGAAGAGAAAAATACCGTCCTTGTGGTGACACAACAAAACAGTAATGTTTAATTCCTTAATAAGCATCAAATGTGATAATACAACATCTTAAATATTTAATACTTGCCTTGTGGTGACACAACAAACTCATATTAAATATTTAATACTCTATTTCTTTACCATGCTAGAAGGCGTCGTTCGATATTCTAAATATCTTTGAACGCTTAAGACTTAATGTGATCTGTTTGAGGGATTTGTTATTATTAGTCTCATCTTGTATAGCGCGCATGCACATATATATATAAAATACGCGTCATATTATTTAACATGCAAAGCATGTTGGATAATATATAATATATATAGTAATCATGCACATATAGAATACTATATTCTACCCAGATTGATTATGGACTTTTATTCTAGTTTGGTTCACTAGAGCCACCAAGTGAACCAAAAGGTCAAACCTAGGGTGCAAGAATTAAATTTAAATATAACTATTACATTTAAACCCGGGCTCCATTACAAACAGGTCTTCAAGCGCTCGTTGCTACTTTGTCTCCAATTTTTTAAAAATAATTCTAACTAGTTCTATTACATAAACTATTTAAAATAAATAGAAACCTTGATCAGCAGTCAAGGGGAAGTACATAAGAGGGAGATAGAATTTACATTAAAAAAATTAGAGAAGACGAGGTACGCAGACCCTATTTATAAAAACCCATTCATTCAAGCATCCTCTAAAATAAATCTAGTCACACATTGGTCAATAGTCCATAATCAATCCCTATTTATTATCATACATATCTCTATATGCATCAATAAATAACATTCATCTTATGAATAATAAAACCATTCCATATATGCATTGATATCAATTAATGGGCAAAACTTTTGCTAATATTTAGTTTTTGAAACAAAATAAACTCTTTTATTTTAATCAAAAAAAACCAAATGCAAATTAAACTCCTTTAATTTTAGCAATCTGAAATCATATTTCAGATAAAATAAACATCTTTATTTTAAACTTTTATCAATTAAATAAACTATTTATGTTAATTGAGAAAAAGAAAAAAAAATTTCAAACTTTGTATATCAACGCGGCCGCGCTACAAATTGAACTAGGAGCAGCGCAGCTGCACTGCACCCAGAAACGTTTTCTGGGTTCGGGCGCGGCCACGCTCCAAAATGAACTGGAAGCGACGCGACCGCACCGCGATGCAGATTCAGGGAAAATATTTTCTGCCCAAAAATCCGATCGTATCGCATATCAATTCATACATGGAATCATCAAAATCAATAGTTAACACAAAAAATAGGCTCTGATACCACTGTTAGGTTTGTATGTAACGCAAGCATGCAATCAAATTACATAAATAGAGCGGAAGCGTGATAAAACGGTTTTAAAATTTTTTCATACAAACCATCACCATGATCTTTCCTTGTATTCAATTATCAATTAACGAAAGAGATAGAGATAGAGAATTATAACCTCGTGAATCAAAGCTTCCTCGGGTACAAGTTCACCTCTAATTTTTTCGCGTTCTCCTTAAATTCCACCGACTAAATTCCTTCGCTTGATCAACGTTAGCCACCCACGTGTTTGGCCTCTAGAGGTGATCCACCAAGGAAGAATAGTTGTTCAAGAAGATGGGTGTTGGCAAAACCCTAGTTTCCATCTCTATAGAAATTGTAAGTACTCTCCACAATCTAATGCAAGAGTGTATAACCCTAATCTATGATAAGACTTCTCTTATTTATAGATATAGGAAAACTCTTCCCTAAACTATTTAGGATTAGAGTTTCTATTATAATTAAACTCCTTTAATTAATTATGCATCTAATCCAATTAGGAATTCATGTGAGAGTACTTCTATTAATTAATTCCCAATTCCTATTAGGAATTAAATAATAGTAATAGTAACAATAATAATAAGACTCCTCTTATTAATTTATATTTAATATTTCTAAAATATTACATAATAAATATTAAGCTATTTAATTTATTCTATCTCTATAGACTAAATTAAATACACTTAACTTATTATTACAATTATTCCATTTACTTCTTAAATAAAAATTTTCCTTCTGCGGTGTGACCCTTTAGGTTCTCCATATTAAACCGGTTGTGAATAAATCAATTAGAACAATTCTAATTATATTTAAATAAATAAATTAAACTATTTAATTTATTTAAATAAATAATATTTATTCTACAATAAGGGTAAGCCCCTTAGCGATTAACGACTTTCCAGATAATATAGATTTCAACATTAATCACAAAAGAACCTTTCAGTGCATAGTTATCGTACAATTCAATCATTCTACCATACAATGTCCCAATTAAATATAAGACATGGATTAACTGTCAAGTCTTATTATATTTAATTATATGTATTTCGATTCCTAAATGCACAACTCTAAATAATGCAAATTAGAAACTCCTTTCTAATTTGATTCTGCCTTGGCCAAGGACTACTGAGTTGTCAGTTATCGAATCACATAGGACATTCACATCTTTTACTAGACGTGGTAGATTCTTTGTTGATCATTCACCTATCTCCATATACAACTTATTATATCTAATCATACCCTTTGATATACCCTAAAAGTCTTAAGGGACATGTCAAAGTATAACTCATCATACACAAGATACTATGATGATCTCAAGTCCAAGGATCACTTGTACTACTATCACTAGAGGAATTCCTATTGACAGGCGAGTAAAACTCCATTAGGTATTCCTTAGGGAGACACGTTCAGTGAACTTATTCTCCAATAAGCACCTACATACTTGCTTTAGTGTCTCCACACAAGTAATTATGAGATCAATCATCCTCTTCTTGAGAGCAAGCAACGTATGTACTAATTTATCCTGATTCACTAATCCCCTTTTTAGTAATCCAATGATTAGGAACGATTTTAGTTTATAAGCTATCTAGAATTTATATCTCATTAGCATGATCACCATCATGATTCTAAAAGCATTGCTCAAAACTATGGGTTTATCACATTTAATATAACAACACCATGTAGATAATGTAAAATATCTTTTAAGAAAATCAATTCTTTTATTAATAAATGAATAAGATTACAAAGTATATGCTACATCATATCAAATATGATTGGCTTATGTGCATACTACTTTCACCAACATGATGTATAAATTGATTATGATATTATTTGTAGCTACCATGAACAAGAATTTTTATTCTAAGATTTCAATAGAACCCAACATTTATTTTAAATTGAATGCTCTCTCTTTGATATTGGTTAAACATTTGTGAATCGGTTATCATAATTTATGCTTCATATATTAATTACCTAGCTAGTAATTAGCTTGGGAACCTATATGAAATTGAAAAATGGAATATAGTGTTAAGACCTTGTTATGATATCATGCGAAAATTAGATATTCTTGTGGGTAATCTATAAGATTATGTGGCGTGTATCTTATTCATTATCCTCAAGAATAGATAACTTGATAGTATTTAGGATAGAGATATACCTAAATACCGTATGCACCCAATTGAGAATCTATCCTTAATGACTTCCTATGCGAAAGTGGGTAATTGAAGGAGTAGTTAACGAGATTTTCTCGTGATATGTGTCTTATTTATTATTCTTGATATTGGTCTCTTGATAGTGTGTAGGATTGACATATACCTACATGCCGCATTAGGAAGATTTATAATTGACCATCGAGAGAGCCTTTTATGTAATTGTGATTTCTCGGATGACAATTCTTGTGATTTAACTAGTTGAAAAGAGAGAGTTAGGATATTTAAGTGAAGTGTTGGGGGAAATTGTGATCTTAGACTTGTTAATATTAGATTTTCATTATCTTAAAAGCTTTCCATAGTTCTTTGATTATTTGTTATTTTCATTAGTGTAAAACAATAAAAATATTAATCATTTGTGTAAATAAGATTGAAATGATAAAAGGTTAGTACTTGGAGAATATTAGTAATAATTCCTCGTGGGATCAATACTCTACTTACACTTTATTACTTATTGACCGCGTATACTTACGCGTATTTGTCATTATATAAATCGGACAACAAGTTTTTGGCGCCGTTGTCGGGGAATTGTTTTCCTAGTGTTTTTTCAATATTAATTACAATCAAATTGATCTTAATTTAGACTTGTATATATAATTGTGTTTTGTAGGTACCCTAGATTTAAACTTGTATAGTTATTTTCTTATCAATTTTTATCAATTTAGTTTACTTAATTGTTGTTAATTTTTCTGTTTTGATGCTTTACGAGGTACACCATGGATAGCTATAATGATCAATGGCCTTACACAATAACTTAACCAAGTGCGCCAGGGAGGTATGGACTCGAGGAGTTATCACCACATATGGAGACAATTTTGAGGAGCCTTGAGGCTTTAGAAGCACACAATATTCAAAGTGTGGTGGTGATTTGTGATTATTGTGCTGGAAATCATTCGAGTCATGATTGCTCCATCAATTTCGAGTCGGCACAGTATGGTGACAATTTCGGCTACTACCCCAACTATTACACCTATCCCAACAATTATAATCAAGAGGTGGGGTATCATCCGGATTTTTCTTGGAGCGACAACATTCAAGTTCAAACCCTTGCTCCAAGCCCATTATACACTCTTGAATCTCAGGATCAGGCTCTTACTCAAGAAGAAAGAATGTCAAAATTTGAGGAACTTTTGTATAAGTTCATAGCTTTGAATGAGGAGCAGATGTGATGTATAGTCAGGAGATGTTGATACAAAATCTTAAACCAAATAGGAGAACTTATCAACACCATTAACAATCTCCCTCAAGGTGAATGGCCCAGTGACATGGTTCCCGGGATTGACGGACTACCCACGCCAAAACTGCAATCGGACAACAAATTTTTGGCACCGTTGCCGGGGAATCTATGGGAGAGAAGACAAGGGGGGAGCAGGAAAAGAAGGCCGAGGAAGATCCAATCTTGAGCTCCAATGATGATAAGCTAATTTCGATTGTGACCCATATGCCTTCTCCACCAAAGCTCAAGGATCTAGGCAGTTTTACCATCCCGTGCCCATTGGGTAGTCATGTCATAGGCGAAGCTCTATGTGACATTAGAGCTAGTATAAATTTGGAGCCATGGTGTGATAAAGTAGAGGTCCATGAAATGAAAGATGAGGATCCATTGTGTTTGAGAAGCTTCAAATCAATATTCCGTTCACAGACACAATAGAGCAAGCTCCTAGTTATTTGAAGTTCATACAGGAGAATTTATATAAGAATAACAAGCTAGGTGAGCTTGAAGCAATGGCCCTTACAACAGTAAATCCCTCAAATGATACATTGATACTAAAGAATAGAGGGTTCCTCAATTATCAAAGGGGAATTGGATAAAAACAGGGAGTTAGTCAGGCTGAAAGACTTTAAATTAAGCGCTTGATGGGATGCAACCCATTCATTTCCATTCATTTTCGCCCATTGTATTTCATTTAACGCATTTTCAAAGTTTTCAATTAATGTGTGTATTTAGGTAGTTAAGTTTTAGAATTTATTTTGCATATTTTGCCTCTCTTGATCTTATGTTGCTCAAACTAATGCGTGATATGTTGCACTATTGCAGATGGGAGGTATTGAGATTGCACGCGGGTTTAAACTGAAAAAAAATTAGATCTTTAGAAACAGGTCAAGCTCGCCCCGGCGAGCTCGCTGGGAAGGATTTTCGCGCCCCGGCGCGGTTTGCTGAAATCATTTTTTTTTATTTCTTCACAAGCTAGATTGGATTGTCATTCCTAAACACTTCCAAACTCATTCTTCCCTTTTCCAACTCGGATTAAACAAACCCACAATGATTCACTCTCCAATTGGATTTGGTTTCTCAAATTGGGGATTCTAGCACAGGGTTTCACACGGATTCATCTTCAACCCATTGAGCATTCAAAAAGAGTCCATCTCCAAATTAAAGGTACCATCAAACAACTTCTTTTGCCAACACAAAGCAAGGTACTCACTCCAATTATTACATACAAGTAAAATAAATTTGTCAATTGTGATGGGTATTCTTGGTTAGTTAAACTGTTATACTTGGATTTGCATTGGGTAATCATACACTGTCAACTTTGGATAAATTTAAATTGGTTGCCCAATTAAGTTTGTGTTGGCTCAATGGGAGGATTTTGGGTTATTCATTGCTATGATTTGATTAAATATTGTAATAACTTGGCAATTTCTGTTAAAACTGAGTTTGGGGGAGGTATTTGTAGAAGAATTTCAGTCAGCGCACACCACGTATTCGACGAATTGTCTAAAAGAAGATGGCCTGATTGACCATTGTTTGGTAAGTAATTACTTAGTTATTACCCAAGTACCGCCCCAGTGCATGTTCTTGAGCCAAAACCATTACCAGTTTATCCACCATCAGACTCAGATGTTTAGAAGGTTATGGTCGAGCATGACGCTTGGCCAATCAGGGAAGTTCTCAGTTTTCATTTCTTTATCTTATAAACAATGAAGACATTGTTCACTTTGAGTTTGGGGGTGGATCATATAGCATTGGGATCATAGTTACATTACATGTGTTAGTTATTTATGCATATTAATGTTTGTATGTTAATTTTTTTTTTGAAAAAATTAAAATTTAAAAAAAAATATATATTTATTTTTCGGATGTGTCTCTTGAGCATTGTTTTAATTTGATTTGAACTATAATCCATGGTTAATGATAAGAACCTGATTGAATAGTTTCTAACTCATGGAAAATGGACAAAGGTTGCTTAGTCTATGTGCTTAACGTAATTGTTAGTTATTGATTTGCTTATGAATCCTTCCACTTTTATGCACTTACCCATGTGTAATGAGCTAGTTGTACGATTTGGATGGCTTTTATGACCGAATGCTTGTGGGAGTTATCATTAAGCTCTAGAACTTGTTTAAACATCACTCGAAGCAATGTATCCAAGTTTGATTTCTTGGTCATGTGGTGAGTTGAGATGGAGTGTAAAACGCACTCACTCATAAATACATGATTAGGGGAGATAGAGCATAAGACGCACTCTCCTATGAAATGAAGATAAAAGTAAGACAGTAATTTATCGCGAATCTTGCGTTGGGTTGAGATGGAGCGTAAAACGCACTCACCCATAGGAGTGGACTTAGGATAAGATGGAGCATAAAATGCACTTACCTAGAGTCCTTTGATTTCATATTTTTAGAAATTGTGATTTGTATACATTTGCGGTGAGTGATGTGTTAAACATGTAATTTTTGGAGTTTATTTAGATTTCTTTTATAAGGTAATGTGGTTGTATAAGCTTATCCAAGCTATAATTGATTTAGTGTTATGGGATACTCACACACACACACACGCAAAGGATCTAAAGCAAGATATAACTAACTAATTGAAATTCTCAACTTGCGATCTTTTGAAAGTTTTTCTAGAGTTTCATGTTTTAGCATCTTTGAGGCTGTTGTTTAAACTTATTGACTCATTGCTCAAGTTAGGTTTTATTAGAAGAATTTTATTGTTAGGTGTTTGTTTTGTTTGAGGACAAACAAAGATTTAAGTTTGGGGGTATTTGATGAGTGTGTTTTATAGACACAAATTACGTACTTTTGACCTTGATAATTTGTAAGTCTTTAGTTATTTCGTTTGGTTTTTATGTATTTTTATCTTATTAGTATATAATGTGATTTTATATTGCTTTTATGTGTTTTGTATTACTTTTATGTGTTTTTACTTTGTTTTGTAGGAAGTGCATTAGGAGCTACTTGAATCGACGTTTGCGGTTGCTAGATTCGTATTTTGAGCTTCCCATTGACATAGCAGCTGCTTTTGACTCAATTTCAACCTTGATCCAATTCGTATCTCTCAAAACTCAAAGAACGAAAGTTATATATATTCTCCTCAGCTTTCTGGAACATCTTGAATTATCCAAATCGAAGTTCGTATGAGAGAGTTATGGTCATTTTACCATCGGATTTGGTATATATTGTACACAACAGCTGCTTCCAGACCAATTTGAGCATGGCTCTGCCCAGTTTCTCTCAGAACTCCAATATAAAGTTGTAGAGCTACTTCTCAGCATTCTGTAGCCTTTTGAATCGCCTAATTCCGAGTTCGGACGAAGAAGTTATGGCTATTTTTCCAGCAAACGTCGAAGCTGATTCGGGTAGCAGAAGTGAACGCGTCGAGGCGCAGATTTTTAGTTCATTTTTCTGCGCCGGGGCCAAGTCCAAAATGGTCCGCGCCGGGGCGCCAATTTTCAGTTCATTTTTGGTGCCGGGGCGGGCTCGTTTGGAACTATGCAGAATGTACGATTTCGGTCCAATTTGGTGGGCTAAGCGAGGTTTTCCATTCAGGGATATATACATCTCTTTGAGGGCTTGAAAATCAGCAATTCTAGGGAAAGGAAGACTACACAATACATCAAATTAGAGTGCCAAAGTACTAAAATCAAGCTACATCAAGCAAGGCCAAGGAGCTAAAGCATCAAGGATTGCAAAATCAAGGAGGAGAAGCTAGTGTTCATCATCAACCCAACAAGCAACCAAGAAATATCTTCAAAAGTGGTTTTATCTCTAGTTTCTCTTCTATTTTGTAATCCAACATGATGTATAAATTGATTATGATGTTATTTGTAGCTACCATGAACTAGAACTTTTATTCTAAGATTTCAATGGAACCCAACATTTAGTTTGAATTGAATGCTCTCTTTTTAATATTGGTTAATAATTTGTGAATTGGTTATCATAATTTATGCTTCATATATTAATTACCTAGCTAGTGATTAGCTTTGGAACCTATATTAAATTGAGAAATGGAATATAGTGTTAAGACCTTGTTGTGATATTATGCGAAAATTAGAGATTCTTGGGGGTAATCTATAAGATTATGTGGCGTGTGTCTTATTCATTATCCTCAAGAATAGATAACTTGATAGTATTTAGGATAGAGATATACCTAAATACCGTATGCACCCAATTGAGAATCTATCTTTAATGACTTGCTATTCGAAATATGGTAATTAAAGGAGTAGTTAACGAGATTTTCCCGTGACATGTGTCTTGTTTATTATTTTTGATATTGGTCTCTTAATAATGTGTAGGATAGACATATACCTACATGCCGCATTAGGAAGATTTATAATTGACCATCGAGAGAGGCTTTTATGTAATTGTGATTTCTCGGATGACAATTCTTGTGATTTAACTAGTTGAAAAGAGAGAGTTAGGATATTCAAGTAAAGTGTTAGGGAGAATTGTGATCTTAGACTTGTTAATATTAGATTTTCATTATCTTAAAAGCTTTCCATAGTTCTTTGATTATTTATTATCTTCATTAGTGTAAAATAACAAAAATATTAATCATTTGTTTAAATAAGATTGAAATGATAAAAGGTTAGTACTTGGAGAATATTAGTAATAATTTCTCGTGAGATCGATACTCTACTTACACTTTATTACTTGTTGACCGCGTATACTTGCGCGTATTTGTCATTATATAAATTGGACAATAGTATTCCGATAAGATATCTAAAGTGATATTTTGTTATAAGATCGTGCTCTAACGCATTTTATCAAGGCATGAATATGCGTAATTGTTCAAGAGAAAATCTATGCCAATTGACTCGGCTAGATGTATATTAAATATTTCATTGTTTTACATTCAATTCTTTGAGATATTGTTGATAAGCTATTTAACTAAATTGCTTTGGTTGGAACTCAAGACTGAGAAAAGAAACTCCCTATAATGGAAAAGTTTTATGCCGAAAGGCGCTAAGAGGAGCACAAATGTGCATCCGCTAAGATAGTGTTGATCAATATAGGGCATAACGGGCTGATCACCCACCGTGCCTATAAGCTAAGATGGTTCCTGGATGAATTTCCTTATGAACCTATAAGAAAAGAAAATGTTCATGGTCTTATGACCGCTCAGCATCTCAGTAGTCAATATGTTGTTTCAAATATAAACGAGCTAAGACGTTAAGAAAGTTTTCAAGTGCTTTACAGTATTGTTTCACTGTAAGAGCGTATGTTCAATGAAAGCATTTATTATTTATGTATTGTGTTTTATTAACCGTTATTACTTGTTGACCAATTAAATGCTCACTCTTGCTTTGATTTTAAATGCTTTCAGCTAATCAAGATCGTGTTGAAGGGTCTAATAAGGACAAAGGCAAAGGAAAAGTATAAGGATTAGCTAAAGACTTGTTATGTAATAACTAAATATTGTGTAATAAGTACAATACCTATGATGTAATAAATGAATAAAGGTTTACGTACCTAGGTTATATATTATGTTGTAATAAATATAGTAATTTTATATTATCTTGAAATGAATGATTAGTACCGTGTTGCACCGAATACGGGTTATTAAGTACTCGGATTTGGGGGTGTCACATGTTGGTATCAAAGTTGTAGGTCTAATCTTAGGTGGGGATACCTTGGGTTATAACCTTCGACACGTTAGAAAGATAAATAGTAAATAACTCAAATAGAGTTGCAGATGATGGATTAAGGAAATTAAAAGAAATAAAAGATAACATAAATGAAATTATTATATGATATGTGATTTTATAACTTGTATTATGTATTAATCGAGTTGTTTAAATTATGTGTAGATGTCAGGTGTTGAAGACCATATTGTACACATAAAGCCAGAGGAGCAGCTAGCTCCGCAGCCCATAGAGCCATAGCCGACACCTTTAGCAATGCAGGAGGTGGTGGTACTTTTTGACTTTGACTCTGATGAGGATCCCGAGGAAGGACCTTATCCTAAAGTTCTGGAGGAACCCTTAGAGGAGCCTGAGCCTACTGCCCCTGAGATGATGGAGGCTCTAGTACAGTTGGGGCTTTTGTTCATCATCTATAAGCTCGTGATATAGAGATGAGCACTTTTCTCCAAGCAGCTGAGGAGAAAGCTCAGTATTATGAAACGAAAGTTAAAGAGGTGCAGGCAGAGCTGCATTAGATGAATAATGTTTGGGATCAAGAGATCTTGAAAAGAGAAGAAGCAGAGGAAGAACCCCAGCATCTCAAGCAACAACTGCATAGGATTAAGAGGAAGGCAGATGATATGAATTGTGCCTATATTACTTTTATGGAGCACGTGCAGAATGAAGTTTGGTCTTTCCCTGACGACATAGGGTAGTTCAGGAACTCTATCTATAGAGCTCGGGTGATTGCTATCACTGAGAACGAGCGCCTTTAGACCATTACCCATAGGATTACTTGAGTTGGTAGTTGGGTTGAGAAGATGTTATGTAAATATGTTGTAAATATATGTGAATATGTGAATCCCTAGCTTCTGTTAAAGCGGGATCTCTTTTGGTAATATCCTACTTTTGAAGTGTAAGTTAAGACATGTAAATCCCACTTTTGTATACGAAAACGGATCTAACGAGAAGGTAGCAAGAAGTACTACGAATATGTAAATAGCCAGTTAAGCTATATGCCAGATGTTTTATAAGCAACAAGTATGTTAATATAAAAGTATTATTAATATGTTGTGCAAGTATGCGATTTTAGCATTCAATAAAGAAATGACTAAGGTAAGAAATGTTTAATAATAATAAATTTTATTAAACAAGATAATGCCGCCAAAAGGAAGTGGTAGGGGTAGAACCTTTATGCATAGAAATAGAGACCAAGAATCTAGTAACGACCAAAATGAGAATACAGGTCAAGAGAACCCGATGCAATAGTTTATGGACTTTATGATGGGAGCTTTCCAGAATAGAACCCCTCCCAATCCAAATATGACTGTAAATCCTCCTGTAAATCCTCCTAACTTCAAGGATTTTAAGAGTGTGGGACCACCCGAATTCAGGGGAACCACCGAACCAATCAAAGCCCAGACTTGGGTAAAAGAGATCGAAAAGGCATTCGACATAGCAAGAAGGGTGAAGCCAATTATTGGTGGGAGGCCAATAAGATCAGGGCTGGTGAAGGAATAATAAGTTGGGAAAAGTTTAAAGAAATATTTTTCAAAAACTATTTTCCAGAAAGTATGGAGAGAAGAATGGAGGTGAGATTCCTGGAACTGAAACAGGGAGAACTGACAGTGCCCCAGTATGCAGCCAAATTTAATGATTTGGCTAGGTTTGCTCCACATCAGGTGGACACTGAAGCCAGGAAGACTAAGAGATTTGAGTTGGGCTTGAAACCTTGGATCTACAATAGGGTTGTTGTGACCCAAGCAAAAACATTTGGAGAACTCCTGGAGAAGGCGATAATTGCTGAAGGGGGGAGTGAGGCCATGGGCCTTTATAACAAAGAAAGGAAGGATAAGGCGAGGTTCAAGGGAAATATTAAGACAGAACAGGGTAGTGGAAGTGGAAGTAAGAAGAGGAAGTGGAACAACTTTGGAAATATCGGAAGCCAGCAGGGGGAACAGAAGAAGAAAATAGAAGCCTACAAAAGTTATGGGAAGAATCACACGGGGATTTGTTTAAAAGGAAAAGCAGTATGCTACAAATGTGGGCAAGAAGGGCATATTGCTCCCAATTGCTCGAATCCAAGGAAAAATAGTGGTTGTTTTGTCTGTGGATCAACATACCATATGGCTAGGAATTGTCCAAAGAAAGGGAATGAGGGAGGCAGTGGCAGTAAGTGGACCACCTGTATCAAATAAGCCAACTGCCAGAACCTTCAACATGACAGTACATGATGCAGTTGCTCCGAAAGATGTAGTCTCAGGTATTGTCCCAATCAACCATATAAATGCTTATGTGTTGTTCGATTCGGGCGTAACCTGTTCTTTTATATCTCATGAATTTGCTAAGCGTTTAAATATACCTTTAGCGAATCTAAAAATTCCTATAAACATAGAAGTCGCTAATAAAGAAGTAATTCCTGTAGAACAGATCTATAGGAATTGTAGAATTCAGATAAGAGAACATGAGTTGACAGTAGACTTGATTCCAATTCAACTGGGCGAGTTCGATGTTATTTTAGGAATGGATTGGTTGTTTAACCATGGGACAGTGATAGATTGCCAAAAGAAGTCAATAAGCCTTAAACCTGTAAAGCAATCAAAGGTAGTATTCTACGGTAGCAAATCGCCGAGGCAGTCTCACTGTTTAACAATGATGCAAGCACATAAGTTGTTACAAAAAGGGTGTGGACTTGTTGTGTATCAAGAACGAATAAATGCGGATATAGTCGAATGGCAAAATTTCTCTTTGCCAAGGAGAAGACGTGGGTTCGATTCCCGCTATCCGCCCAAGATGGAGAAATTTATTTCATATGATAAAAAGATAAAGGATTCGGTATAGTTGACCGTAATAGTGTAGTGATTCTATTCGCTCTCCCCTGCCTCTTTGGAGGGCTGACAGTTGCTTGCTTGTCTAGCTCAGCCCCTACTGAGCTTTCCGGTAGGCATCAGTTTATTATCAATTCCCACTCGGAGCCCGTCAATTAGTTAACCATAGACATATTTTAGTCAATGGTCGTATAGTAGATATAGCAAGTTATCGCTACAAACCCCGAGACATTATTACGGCGGGTTATCTGGCATATGTGACGGATACCCAACAAAAAGGAGCAGACATAAATCAGATTGCAGTAGTGAATGAGTTTGGGAATGTTTGTCCAGATGAACTACCGGGTCTTCCACCAAATAGAGAAATTAAATTCATAATTGATATAGTGTTGGGTACGACACTAGTATCTAAGGCACCATATAGAATGGCACCGGTAGAAATGAAGGAATTAATGGTTCAACTGCAAGAATTAGTGGACAAAAGATACATTCGACCAAGTACGTCTCCTTTGGGAGCGCCAATGTTATTTCTAAAGAAGAAAGACGGATCAATGAGGCTTTGTATCGACTACCGAGAGTTGAACAAAGTAACGATTAAGAATAAGTATCCGTTGCCCAAGATAGACGATCTCTTTGATCAATTAAAAGGGGCAAGGTACTTCTCAAAGATAGACTTAAGGACCGGATACCACCAGTTAAAAGTCAGAGATGAAGATGTTTCGAACAACATTCAGGACTCGTTACGGTCATTATGAGTTCCTGGTGATGTCATTTGGTTTGACAAATGCGCCAGTCGCATTTATGGATATGATGAACATGGTGTTCAAGCAGTACTTGGACAAGTTTGTGGTAGTATGCATTGATGATATTCTGGTCTACTCCAAGATAAAGGATGATCACGCAGAAAACTTAAGAATAGTGTTGGAAACACTAAGGAAAGAGAAACTCTATGCGAAATTCACTAAGTGTGAATTTTGGATGAAAAGAGTGCAATTTATAGGGCACGTGATTGACAAAAATGGTATCTCTGTCGATCCTGTAAAAGTGGAGTCGATGATGAATTGGGAACAACCAAAGACACCGGGTGAAGTACGTAATTTTCTAGGGTTAGCGGGCTACTATTGGAGGTTTGTTTAAGATTTTTCGAAGATAGCTACCCTGTTAACTAACCTAACAAGGAAGACAATGAAGTTTATATGGACAGACAAGTGTGAAGCCAGTTTCCAAGAACTCAAAAAGAGGTTAAGTGAAGCGCCAATATTATCTATAATAACCACAATTTTCAGAACAATATTATATTAAGGTCTATATATTAATCTCTGTCATTAAATTCTTTTGCATGGTATGTTAAACCCTCAAATGATTTGGGGTAATTATGGTTGAGTCTAATAGTCCAAAAATAGTGGACTAGCTATATGAACTGTCTTAGACAAGCCTAGTGTGAAATGGTCTTGTAAATGATTAATAATCCCACTAAGTGATTTTTAATAGCAGACCAACCCACTGTATCCCATTAACCAAACCCTACCCAAGCTAGTGGTATGTGGGTTTGTAGTCGGGTCAGTATGTACACCAAAGTAAAAGTAATCAGCCACGTGATTTTACTACTGAAGACTGAATTAATATTGTTTCCTTGCGTGTAATGTATAACCTGCTGCATTAGGCCAATGGCCTATTCACCTACTTCGCCGATTAAAGCACGATCTGATGATTACTGGGCATGGCGAAAAGATGGGTTGATAAAGACTTTTCACTAAACCTCTCTTGACCGACGGTTAATTTGTTAGAACTAGTCTTAGGGTCGGAGTAATGACCAATGATTGGATAAAGGATTCTCTATAAATAGAGATCCCGATTTCTCTTGTAGAGCTTGTTGAGTTTATTAGTTCTGATACAAGAGAGATAGAGTGAGGTAAGAGTAACCGTGAGGAGGAGTTCTTGCCGTTTGGAGAGACGAACAGAGTCTGAAACTAGAGAGATAACAAACGGACCTGGGAAGAGGTAAGACCTTGTTAATTCCAAACATTTATTTTTCTGTCCAGTTAGTTTTCTTCTGATTGATTCAGTGGAAGCGAGTCAAGCATGATTAGTTAGAGGGATAGAGTAATGTCAAACCTTGGAGTCGTAGAGTAGCTGTGCAGGAACCGCATGCGTATATACAGGACTGGTTAATGACTCAAACCAGAGTCATGATAATGACCCTATCCATGTTACGTAGTTAATATCGGAGGGACCGAAGCTGTTCTGATGAGGTTCGCCACCTCACTTCAAACTCATGGACCTAAGTAACAGGGAGTGATATTGGTGTTTACCCGACCCCAAACTATAGAGTAATTCCCGAAGTGGAATTTGTAGTTGAAACTGAAGGCAGTAGTAGCTGTTCTAGGTTTAGTTCGATGCTAGACCCGAAGCCGATCCCTAGTATTTGTAAGATTCGAACCTGACTTCCCAAGTCATAACATCCGAAGCCGAAGTCTTAAAATGCCAATGAGACCCAAACCTTTGACTTTCCGAAGCTAAACTCAAACCAAAAAGTTCCCGATCTACGAAAGGTTCCGACCGGGAGCCGAAGTCAAAACGTCGTCGGCAGAGGGTTGGCTAGACCCAAAACCATATTTCCAGGAATGTTTTACCTTAAGTTAATCGACCAAAGAATGTTTCTTGAGCTGAACTTTACAGTACTGCTAATTCGAGTGAATCGTAAAGAGAACTCTGCGATCGTAGAGTGGTCTCACTCCGATCGTAGAGCTCATTTATAAATCGTAGAGTGGACTCTGCCGAATGTAGAGTTCCACTCGGCAGTCATAGAGTAATATAGCCGAACCCCTCGGCCATCATAGAGTGGACTCTGTCGATCGTAGAGTTCCACTCGTCATGTCGTAGAGTAAGTATGGCCGGTCCCCGAAGGGATCATAGAGTAAACCCTAAGATCGTAGAGTCAATTCTGCGGATTATAGTGTCTCACCCGTCAGTCGTAGAATGAACTCTACTAGTCATAGAGCTTCACTAAACGATCGTAGAACTTCATAAGCGGGTCATAGAGTTTAGTTGGGGATCGTAAAGTCATGCCACTGATCGAAGAGTAACTCTAGAGACGATATTCAAACCCTACCGATTATAGAGCTATTCTGTCAGACCATAGAATAATAGAGTGAACTATAGGGCAGACCATATGAGTTACGCGTATAACTTATTTAGTATGTTATTAATACATGGCTATGTCTGATTAGAGAATACAATTATAAATATTGTAGGATACTTGCCGAAGCAGAATCGTAGAGCAACCTTTTAGCAGCATATCAGACAAGTTTCCCGATCACATCGAACTTTTAGATAAATTATTATATGCAAGTCTTCATTCGCTTCAAACTTCTATAACCATTGTTATACTATTTCGTATATCTCTACTAGACCCTAACTTACACAACCTTATGCCTTGTGCAAGTTCTTGCTTCATGGTTATAGAGTATATATATGTCACAATTTCTTGTATAATGCACATTCTCAATTTAAGCTTGAGTCTTATTCCTCAAGCATGTGCTAAGTGGTTTAATTGTTTTCAAAACTATCCCGCATCGATATTATTGGCATTCACACATAGTGCATTGATCTCAGTTCTACCGTTGGACTGTATTTGCTAGTTAAGGTTCGATTATTTAGGGAACCCTTCAAGAGAGGTCTAAGCCATTAGTTCGCTTGGACCTGAACAAGTTTATAAATTTAAAAGTTATCCAAACCCTCAATAGGAAAGAGGGAGTCCCCTAAGTACCTGAAACACGGTACAAGAGCAGAAGTAAATGGTATGCATATCCATAGGTACAAGAGGCTGATCCCCTTGCGCACAAGTTTTGGCGGTTGTAACCTAATAAAGGTTATTCAACGCGATTGGTGCCTTAAAGTATGTTCATAGTCTATTTGACTGTTGGCAGTAAATAATAAATCTTCATATATTTGCTTGAATCTTGATTATATCATTCAGTGCTTCATCAATTCTTTTATTGTTGAACCATGTTATTGCTATTTACATTCATTCATGATATATTGTTTATTCCTCTTAAACTTGCTGAGCAAACTCGTTGCTCACCCTTGGTATATCATGAAATAGTACAGTTAAGCCCGAGTGCTCGAGCAGAGATAAGGGCAAGGAGAAGATGAAGTTCTAGACTTCGGATGAAGCGGATTATTTATCTTTATGTTCTATTTAGATAACCGTTATGTAATATGAGTCCTAATAGTTATGTGGGAACTCTGAAATGTTTTTGATTAAGGTTATAGACCTTGGGACCCCATGTAAACCTTTTTGTAATAATCAATATATGATTATTTATTCCGCATTTAGTTGTCATATGTTGATGAAAGGTGATTAGAAGCTATTTATCGCGAGCATCAAATTCGAGGTAAGAGTACCTGAATTTGGGGGTGTCACAAGTTGGTATTAAAGCTGTAGGTTATAAACTTTAGGATTGCAAAACCTAGGTTATAACCTTAGTATTAAACTCGTATTGAATACGCTAGGATATGGGTCGAGGAGATCCATCGAGACGTATGTGTTCGGCGATGGATTTGTGGAAATTCATAGAGTCAAGTTGTACATGATAAAATATCATTTCATTTCATCAATGAATATATTTTATTATTGTACTGATGTTGTCTTTTGGTGCATTGTAGGATGGCTGAGATGGGAGAATCGAGTCAGATAGTTATGGAGGAGGAGTTCACGGATATACCTGTGGACATTGAGCAGTTGATAGGAGATGGGCCAGTGGAGCCAAATGCACCAGTAGAGTTTGAGCCTGAGGAGAACGAAGACTACAGATCTGAGTTAGAGGAACCTGTCAGGGCAGAGTGATGAGATCGGATAGTCAAGATGATGGGGGTGAGTCCGAGGAGGACCACCGTGCAGATGAAGCCGAAGAGTGGCCAGCTGTGAATTATTTGTTGGACCAACTAACGGATAGGAACTTGGAATTAGAAGAAAGAGTCTGAGACCTAGAAGAACAGAATGAGACTCATCAAGGTATAGAGAATCAGTATAAAGAGATAGCCTATCTGTTGGAAGATGAGGTGAAAGGACTAAAGGCGCAATTAGAAGGTTATATGACTTCGGTCCAATATGTAGGGCCATTACTTCACCAGTTAGTCGCCCGAAATGCTAAATTAAGAGAAAAGAAAGAGCAGGCAGAATTAGAATTAGTAGGAATGATGGTAAAGCATGAGGCCATGAAGGTTGAGTTCAATTGGGAGATAGCAGACAAAATTCATGTAGAGGAAGCATGGGTGCGGTCTGCTAGGCGGGTAGATTAGCTAGAGAGTGAGGTTCAGGCCAAGACAGTTAGGATTGAGTCCCTGGGTTTTGCACTGGACCTAGCTGTTGGAAGCCTGAGAGGCAGGAGGGAGAGGTACCCCCACTGAGGAGGGTCAGGCTAACCGTTCAGTCCGACGCCGATTGCTAGATAGTTATGTGCAGTCAGAGCATGCAGAAGCAGCTCAGCATGACATGTATTGATGTTATATCTAGATACAGTAGGTCCCACCTTTTGTTTATAGTAGGGACATATTTGCGTTGTAAATCCCTATGCTTTGTTGTATGCATGGGATGGTATTAGAACCCCGACTTTTGTTTCTGCTGGGCTTGTAAGATGTTGTAAATCCCCACTTTTGTTCAGTATGGGATATATAGCAGTTGATGGGCTATGCCATGAGCATTTATAGAGGTATTCCACAGGTTGGGTTATATTGTATTAAAACAGTGGTATATGGATATAAATGCAGTTGCTTATTTAAATCAAATACGTTTGATAGATGTTATAGTTCTTTTTATACTAACGCTAATAAAATATAGCGTGAGGATTCATAACATAAAGCGTTAATGTAAGGTTTTGCTTGTAGGAAAGAATATCGCCTATAAGACAAACCAGGAACCCATTGGTAGAGGAATCGGTAAACAACGAGTCGGGTCTGAAAGTAGTGTTCACACAAGCCAATCATATTTGATATGATGTAGCATATACTTTGTAATCTTATTCATTTATTAATAAAAGTATTAAAGGCATTTTATTTATTACATGGTGCTTTTAGAATCATGATGATGATTATGCTAATAAGATCTAAATTCTTAGAAAGCTTAAAACTAAAATTGTTCCTAATCATTGGATTACTAAAAAGGGAATTAGTGAATCCGAATAGATTAGTACATACGTTGCTTGCTCTTAGGAAGAGGATGATTGATCTCATAATCATTTGTGTGGAGACACTAAAGCAAGTATGTAGGTGCTTATTAGAGAATAAGTTCACTGAACGTGACTCGCTAAGGAATACCTAATGGAGTGTTACTCGTCTGTCAATAGGAATTCCTCTGGTGATAGTAGTACAAGTGATCCTTATACTTGAGATCATCATAGTATCTTGCGTATGATGAGTTATACTTTGACATGTCCCTTAAGACCTTTTGGGTATATCAAAGGGTGTGATTTGGTATAATAAGTTGTACATGGAGATAGGTGAATGATTAACAAAGAATCTACCACATCTAGTAAAAGATGAGAATGTCCAACGTGATTTGATAAATGACAACTCAGTAGTCCTTGGCCAAGGCAGAATGAAATTAGAAATGAGTTTCTAATTTGCATTATTTAGAGTTGTGCATTTGGGAATCGAAATGCATAGAATTAAATAAAATAAGACTTGACAGTAATTTCATGTCTTATATTTAATTGGGACATTGTATGATAGAAGGATTGAATTGTACGGTAACTATTCATTGAAAGGTTTTTTTGTGATTAATGTTGAAATCTATATTATCTGGAAAGTCGTTGATCGCTAAGGGGGCTTACCCTTATTGTAGAATAAATATTATTTATTTAAATGAATTAAATAGTTTAATTTATTTATTTAAATAAGATTAGAATTGTTCTAATTGATTTATTCACAACCGGTTTAATATGGAGAACCTAAAGGGTCACACCGCAAAAGAAAAATATTTATTTAAGAAGTAAATGTCATAATTGTAATAATAAGTTAAGTGTATTTAATTTAGTCTATGGACATAGAATAAATTAAATAGCTTAATATTTATTATTTTATATTTTGAAAATATTAAATATAAATTAATAAGAGGAGTCTTATTATTATTACTATTATTACTATTATTTAATTCCTAATAGGGATTGAGAATTAATTAATAGAAGTACTCTCTCATGAATTCCTAATTAGATTAGGAGTTTAATTTAATTAAAGAAGTTTAATTAGAATAAAAACTCTAATCCTAAATAGTTTAGGGAAGAGTTTTCCTACATCTATAAATAAGAGGAGTCTTATCATAGATTAGAGTTACCTACTCTTGCATAAGAATTGTAGAAAGTACTTACAATTTCTATAGAGATAGAAACTAGGGTTTTGCCAACACCTATCTTCTTGAACAAGTATTATTCCTTGGTGGATTACCTTTAGAGGCTAAACACTTGGGTGGCTAACGTTGATCAAAGGAAGGAATTTAATCGGTGGAATTCAAGGAGAACACGAAGGAATTGAAGTTGAACTTGTACCTGAGGAAGCACGGTTCTACGAGTGTATAATTTCTTATTATTTATCTCTTTTGTTTAATTAATAATTGTGCATAAAGAAAGATCCGCTTTATTTATGTAATTTGATTGCATGTTCGCGTTATATACAAACCTAACAGTGGTATCAAGAGCCAAACTTTATGCGAATTATTAATTGTTTTGATCCATTTATATGTTGATATGTGTTTAGAACAATTTGATTGGGCATTATTGTTGATATAAAATCATGTTTTTGGAGAAAAACAACAAAAATCGCGATTTGGAAAAACCAAAAATCCGTCGTGGCGCGGGGCACGCCGGTCTTCTGTAGGTGTAGCGCGGGTCGCGCCGTAATAAGCCTTCGGGCAGCGCAGGGTGCACCGGGCAGGAAATTCTGAATTTTTTTAAATTATGTTTAGTTTTCAAAATTAAGATAAAAGATTTATTTTAGTTTTGAAAATGGATTAAAATAAAGATGTTTATTTTAATTGGGATTGAATATCATGATAACTAATTAGAGTTGGATTTGGATTCCATGATAACTAATTGGAGTTGAAATTGGATTTTATATTAACTTAAATTGCCCATTAAATGATATCAATATATATATTGAATGTTTTAATTTCATGAGATGAATATTATTTATTGATGCATATGGAGATATGTATGATAATAAATAGGGATTGATTATGGACTATTGACCAATGTGTGATTAGATTTATTTTAGAGGATGTTTGAATGAATGGATTTTTATAAATGCGGACTGCGTACCGCGTCTTCTCTATTTTTCTTAATGTAAATTCTATCTCCCTCCTATGTACTTCCCTTTGACTGCTGATCAAGGTTTCTATTTATTGTAAATAGTTTATGTAATAGGATTAGTTAGAATTATTTTGAAGAATTGGAGACAAAGGAGTAAGGAGCGCTTGAAGACCCGTTTGTAATGGAGCCCGGGTTTAAATGTAATAATTATATTTAAATTTAATTCTTGCACCCTAGGTTTGACCTTTTGGTTCACTTGGTGGCTCTAGTGAACCAAATTAGAATAAAAGTCCATAATAAATCCGGGTAGAATATTTTATTCTATATGTGCATGCTTACTATATATATATATATATTATATTATCCAATATGCTTCGCATGTTACATAATATGACACGTATTTTATATATATATATATATATATATATATATATATATATGCATGCGCGCTAAACAAGATGAGACAAATAATAACAAACTCCTCAAAGATATCATATTAAGTCCTAAACGTTCAAAGATATTTAGAATATTGAACGTCACCTTCTAGCATGGTAAAACGATAGAGTATTAAATATTTAATATGAGTTTGTTGTGCACACACAAAGTGAGTATTAAATATTTAAGATGTTGTTTTATCACATTTGATGCTTATTAAGGAATTGAACATTACTGCTTTGTTGTGCACACACAAGGGCGGTATTTTTCTCTTCACATATATGGAAGTGCTAGGCTGGACTTAACTTAGATTATTTTAGTTCGGATATGCACACACTTGACCATTATAATCTAAGAGGCAAAATACAAGGAGTTACGTAGTGATGTAATTGACAATAGTTGTCTACTTATTTATTTATATATAGTTTGTTGTGCACACACAAGACTATATACATTTGAAATGGGATCATTATTCTCACTAGCAAATCTTTAATTAGATTTGTCGAACTATATATTGAGGGTAATATAGTTTGATGAAAATAGTGGGAGATATCAATTTAAATAAAGACCTAATTTATTTTGTTAATTAATAAAATGAATGTATGCTAAAAGTTGTCTATTTCACATGCAGAATTTAAAAATGTCAAACTCACTATCACTGCGTAGCATACTTGATGCTAACAAATTGACCAGACCAAATTACACGGACTGGTTAAGGAATTTGAGAATTGTTCTCACTGCTGAAAAGATTTCTTATGTCCTAAATTCGCTAATCCCTGCCAATGTTGCAGAAACAACCTCTCAGGAAGAGATTGCTACTTTCAGAAAGTGGCAAGATGATGCAATCTTGGCTCAATGCATCATGCTCGCATCCATGAGTAACGAGCTTCAGCGTCAGCATGAAACTATGGATGTTCCTACTATATTGCTGCACCTCAAGGAGTTGTATGGTGAGCAAAGTAGGACTGTTAGATATCAGATATCTAAGGAGCTCTTCCGATCTTGGATGACCGAAGGCACTACTGTTGAGACTCATGTTCTAAAGATGATCAATCTGATTGGACAACTTGGACAGCTAGGGTTCATGATAGATGGGGAGTTCAGTCAAGATTTGATCTTATAGTCACTCCCGGTCACCTTATCACAATTTGTTGTGAATTTTTACATGAATAAGTTGGACGTCAGCTTGCATGAGTTACTTAACATGTTGAAAACTACTGAAGGTCACTTCTCATTCAACAGGAATCAAGTCTTACTAGTGGATGATTCTTCCAAGAAAAGGAAGAGGCCCAAGGTATCTTCCAAAAGAAAAAGAAGAAGGCTAAGGGCAAGGCGAAAGGAAAGGATAATAAGAAAGCTGATCCAGATAGCAAAAGAATTTGCTACCATTGCAATAAGTCGGGTCACTGGAAGAGGAATTGCAAGGATTATCTTGCGGATCAAAAGTAGAAGAAGCTTGGAGAAGCTTCGACTTCCGATCTAGGTTTGTTCGTGATTGAAATTAATTTTTCTGAAAGTTAAAATTCTACTTGGGTATTAGATACAGGCTGTGGTTCTCACATATGTAACAATATGTAGGGACTAAGCAGAAGTAGAAAGCTGAACAAGGATGAAGTCGTCCTACGAGTGGGAAATGGAGTAAAGGTTGTTGCATTAGCTGTAGGAACTTATTGTTTAGCACTGCCTACGGGAAAATCCATTAGTTTGAATAATTGTTATTATGTTCCAACACTCATTAGAAACATTATTTCAATTTCTGTATTGGATATGGATGGTTTTGATATTATAATAAAGAACAACAGTTGTTCTATTTATAATAAAAATGTTTTATATGGTGTTGGTAATTTACTAAATGGACTTTATGTACTTGACTTGCATGAAAATATACTTCAAATTTAACAAACTAAGAAAAGAAAGAGAGATGATGTTAATTATACCTTTATGTGGTACTGTAGACTCGGTCATATCAATGAAACAAGATTAACCAAGTTGCATAAAGATGGGCTTTTAGAGCTCTGATTTTGAATCATATTCAACTTGTGAATCTTGTCTCATGGGTAAGATGACTAAATCCCCTTTTAGTGGAAAAGGAAAAAGAGTTACAGAGTTATTAGCATTGGTACACACAGATGTATGTGAACCTATGACAACGAATGCATGAGGAGGGTATTCTTATTTTATTACTTTCACTGATGATCATTCTAGATTTGGATATATGTATTTAATGAAATACAAGTCTGAATCGTTTGAAAAGTTTAAAGAATTCAGAAGAGAAGTATAGAAGCAAACTGGTAAAAGTATTAAGATACTTCGATCAGATCGAGGAGGGGAATACTTAACCAATGAGTTTCTCAATTGTCTCAAAGAAAATGGTATAATATCACAATAGACTCCACCAGGGATGCCACATTTAAATGGTGTATCTGAAAGGAGAAATCGAACATTGTTGGACATGGTTTGTTCCATGATGAGTTATACCGACCTTCCAGTATCATTCTGGGGTTATGCCCTAGAAACGACTGCATATCTACTTAACAAGGTACCTACCAAATCTGTCCCAAAGACCCCATATGAATTATAAACATGGAGGAAACCTAGTCTTAAGCATGTTAAGACTTGGGGTTGTCCAGCTTATGCCAAAAGGTTTGAGCATGATAAGCTAAAGACAAGATCCGACAAGTGTAGATTTATAGGATATCCTAGAGAAAGTTTATGATATTATTTCTATCACCCTACTGATCAAAACGTGTTTGTTGCGAAACACGTTGCCTTCTTGGAAAAGGAGTTTATCCTTGAAGGGGTCAGTGGGAGTAAGATATATCTTGAAGAAGTTCAAGAACCACAAAATACTACGGATCAAAGTCAGGTACTTGACCAAGTGGAAGAACCTAATGTACCACAACCAATTCGTAAATCTGGAAGAGTATCGAAGATACCTGATAGGTATGGATTCATCATAGATGATGATGATGAGGTACGCATCATAGGTGATAATGATCCATTGACTTACGAAGAGGCTATAAGTAGTATAGACTCAGAGAAATGGCTAGAAGCCATGAAATTCGAGATGGACTCCATGTATGAAAATCAAGTATGGACTTTGGTTTCACCACTTGAGGGCATTAAGCCTATTGGGTGCAAATGGGTCTTTAAGAGAAAGACTGGAGCAGATGGCAAGGTAGAGACCTATAAGGCCCGATTGGTTGCAAAAGGTTTCAAACAAAGACAAGGAGTTGACTATGATGAAACCTTCTTACCAGTAGCTATGTTCAAGTCCATTCGAATTTTGCTTGCAATTGCAGTTATTTGTGACTATGAAATCTGGCAAATGGACGTGAAAACGGCCTTCCTCAATGGAGAGCTTAAAGAGAATGTATATATGATATAGCCAGATGGTCTTGTTTCAACATTTGGAACAAATCAAGTCTGTAAGCTACAACGATCCATTTATAGATTGAAGCAAGCTTCTCAAATATGGAACATCTGTTTTGATGAAATAATCAAAAAGTTTGATTTTATAAAAATTGAGGATGAACCTTGTGTGTATAAGAAGGTTAGTGGGAGCGTTGTATCATTCCTAGTATTATATGTAGACAATATATTACTGATAGGGAATGATGTTCTTATGCTACAGTCGATTAAAATTTGGTTATCTAAACACTTCTCCATGAATAACTTGGGTGAGGCATCCTATATTTTGGGGATAAAGATATAGAGAGATAGATCTAAAAGGATGCTTGGCTTGACCCAAGGAAAGTACATTGACTCGATGCTAAAAAAGTTTAGCATGGAAGATTCCAAGAGAGGTCTTATATCGATGAGCCATGTAATACATCTATCCAAGAAACAGGCCCAAAGACACCTGAGGAGAGAGACCGTATGAGTAAGATTCCTTATGCCTCAGCAATAGGATCTATCATGTACAGTATGATATGTACTAGACCAGATATCATTCATGCACTTAGTGTAACAAGCATATATCAGTCGAATCCAGGAGAAGAGCACTGGAAGGCAGTGAAAAACATCATAAAGTACTTAAGAAGAACTAAGGATGTATTTCTAGTCTACGGTGGGTCTGAATTGAAACTAGAGGGCTATACAGACTCAAGTTTTCAAACGGACCAAGATGACAGCAAATCCGTTTCAGGGTACGTGTTTACCTTAAACGGTGGCGCAGTGAGTTGGAAAAGTTCCAAGCAGCAAACAGTTGTTGATTCGGTGACAGAGGCAGAGTACATAGCTGCAAGTGAAGCTGCAAAGGAAGCTGTTTGGATGAAGAAGTTCATAACTGAACTTGGAGTGGTTTCTAGCGTTAGAGGAGCCGTACCTTTATTCTGTGATAACAACGGAGCTGTTGCGCAGGCTAAGGAACCCAGGTCTCATCAGAAATCCAAACACGTGTTGCGGCGGTTTCATTTGATTAGAGAGATCATTGAAAGAGGAGATGTCACCCTGTAGCGTGTGGGCTCTCAAAACAACAATGCAGATCCATTTACTAAAGCTTTAACCCAACAACAGTTTGATTGTCACTTAGAGAAGATGGGTATTAGATACCATGGCGATTTGCTTTAGTGCCAGTGGGAGATTGAAAGTAGTATGCACACAAGCCAATCATATTTGATATGATGTAGCATATACTTTGTAATCTTATTCATTGATTAATAAAAGTATTAAAGGCATTTTTATTTATCTACATGGTGCTGTTATATTAAATGTGATAAACCCATAGTTTTGAGCAATGCTTTTAGAATCATGATGATGATTATGCTAATGAGATCTAAATTCTTAGAAAGCTTAAAACTAAAATTGTTGTTAATCATTGGAGTACTAAAAAGGGGATTAGTGAATCCGGATAGATTAGTACATACATTGCTTGCTCTTAGGAAGAGGATGATTGATCTCATAATCATTTGTGTGGAGACACTAAAGCAAGTATGTAGGTGCATATTAGAGAATAAGTTCACTGAACATGGCTCGCTGAAGGATCTTGTGTATGATGAGTTATACTTTGACATATCCCTTAAGACCTTTAGGGTATATCAAAGGGTATGATTGGGTATAATAAGTTGTTCATGGAGATAGGTGAATGATCAACAAAGAATCTACCACATCTAGTAAAAGATGAGAATGTCCTATGTGATTCGATAAATGACAACTCAGTAGTCCTTGGCCAAGACATAATGAAATTAGAAATAATTTTTAATTTGTATTATTTAGAGTTGTGCATTTGGGAATCGAAATGCATATAATTAAATAAAATAAGACTTGACAGTAATTTCATGTCTTATATTTAATTGGGACATTCTATGGTAGAAGGATTGAATTGTACGATAACTATTCACTGAATGGTTCTTTTGTGATTAATGTTGAAATCTATATTATCTGGAAAGTCGTTGATCGCTAAGGGGGCTTACCTTTATTGTAGAATAAATGTTATTTATTTAAATGAATTAAATAGTTTAATTTATTTATTTAAATAAGATTAAGTTTGGATTTACTTCAATAACGTTTCTAGAATTTAGAACGCTCATCAACTATGGATTAGTCGAATCAATAAGGGTTCGCTAGTCAATCAAAGTTCAATAATCTAATATGAAAGATATTCGAGAACAAGAGATTGAATCTCAAAGGCATACAATTGAATAACTCTGTATAGCTGAAGTATTACTTAAAAGGAATCAGAATAACACATTTGAATTCATGAATTTGAATGAACTATGGTAAAGAACTTGCTCAATATGAAATAGGGTATATAAATTTGCATAAAAGAGAGATAAGGTTTTAGAACTTGCTCAATGAAAAGTAGAATTAAGAAACTTGCTTTCAATATAAAAGTGAAGTTCAGAAACTTGCTTTCAAAGAAATAAAAAAATTAAGGCTAGAAAACTTGTGTAAAAGTAATAAGTAAGGATAAGATACTTGCCTCGTACGTAGATTATAAATTAAAATTCATGTTCCTTAATCAACCTATACATTCCGTTTATAAAAGCAGTAACACTAATTAGTTACAGTATTATAAACACTTCAGGATTCATTCTCATCCAATTTCATCTTAATATCTCAATTAATACAATAGTCTAAGCTTTAAACATGCACATGGTAACATAGCATGAGCTCAAAGAAAAAAAAATTTCATTTCCTATTCCACCGCCGGGGCGGTGGTTTCCTTCACAATTTTTCCGCCGGGGCGAGGCTACCGCCAGGGCGGTAGAAATCAGTTCAATTTGGGCGCCGGGGCGAGGTCATCGCTGGGGCGGCAACTTTAGTTCATTTATACCTCCGGGGCGGCAATCCTAGAGTAATTCCACCGCCGAGGCGGTTGACTCGAAACTCAGTTCATGCAGTTCGTGAAGAACACAGAAAATGCCAAATTTGGCCAAAGTTTTTCACAATTCACTGATTAAATTACTACCCATTCATTATATGTGTTATAAAATCAAAACCCATTACATACGCAATGATTTTAACGTCACAAGAAACCTAAATAACCAATTTAAAGATTAAAAATCCACTATTTATGCTTTATACTTATATTCTATTACAGTTAGCAAAATCAATCGTAGTGAACTCGTTTTTTAACCAAATTAATCCGTTTAACTTTTGTTTTCTTCGTTTTTACATACATAAACATAATTAGTTATCAATTTAACCAAGTAACATGCAAATCAAGCCTCAATTTTCATACATATAGTTCATATTCATATATAACTACTCTGTAAGTTTCAGAAGTCTAATATAAACGTAATTTCATTGATTTAATTACTCTAAATTACATATCAATCATATAAAATACATATATACATGGTTACAAACATCTAACATCAAGTTATTTAAAAATTCAACCATAGAATTCAAATTACAGAAGACTAAACTTAACTTTTCATGGAGAAAACTAAGAAAACATAGTTTAAAGGTTGAAATTTAAGAATTACCTTTGATTAGATGCTAGATTATGCAACTAGATGAAATAATTTCTTCTCCCTTTTCTAATTCTCTCCAAAACTCTCTCTTTTTCTCTTTGTATCTCAGACTTACTTAGGAAAAATGATGCGTATAATGATAATACGTGAAAATTAAACTGGCAGAACATGGTGTCATTTAATAACTGGCACCAACTCCCACTAAGGCCTCGTTTGGCTAATCATTTATTCCTCCTTTCTAATTTATTTTAATAACTTGCTTATAATATAGTTTTAATGTCACATATTTAATTAACTAAATAATCTCACTTAAATCAATTAAATAAAATAGGATAATACCACATTAAATCACATAGTCACATAATTAAAATTCTCATTTATTGATTATGTGACGCCCCCACATTCGGGTCTCCAAATACCCGGATCCGGTCATCACGATCCAATACAAACATTCACCTCTAACAACATATGGTAACTAAAATGCGGAATATAATAAACATACGTTGTTCATTACAAAGGTGTTACTAGTCCCAGAATACAAAAAAAAACTTAAACACTTACACAAATCCATACCCTAAATAAAAGTTAAGGTTTAAATTACATTAACAGTAATTAACTATATGTAAATTTAAAATCTGCTACATGAAGTCTATTACTTCATCTTTTCTTTCCCTTTGTTCTTCCCTGACGTCTCGGGTTTAGCTGCAATAAAGTCATGATATAGCAAGAATGAGCAACGAGTTTGCTCAGCAAGTTTAAAGTACAACAATAAGGATATATCATGATGAAGGGAATATAGAAAGAGAATTCAACAATTATCAGAAGCAAGGACAATAAATGCTTTTAGAACAATTGATAGTCAAGTAGACTTTGAACAATAACTTCCAAAGGAGTCAATAGCTGGTTGACCCTCTGGTTACTGGCTACAGAATAAGTACTTGAGGGGATCAGCCTCGCGTACGCTATGTATATGCATAACATTTAACTCTGTTATTTGTACCTTATTTACGGTACATAGGGTACTCCCCTATAATAAAAGGGGTGTTCATTCAGTCTAAGAATCCTTACCATTGATTGGTTCGGATAGCTTTTATAAATTCTTACATACGTGCCTGACCGAGACAAGGGTTCAGACTTAATCATGAATAGTTCGTGAATTTCATAACTTAGATAATTATACGAATTCAAATGCACAAGTGCGAATGCCAATGAATACATAGATGTGGAATAATTTTAAAAGTAATTAGACCACTTAAAGCATGCTTGGAGATAAGATTCAAGCTTAAAGAATAACTTGCAATAATATATACCTTTTGCACGAATTAAAAATAATGCATAAGGTTTAGAAATATTGCTCAATGTAAAAATTGGGTAAGATAGAACTTGCATTCAATATACTGAAAGAATGAAGTTAGGGAACTTGCCTGTTTGCTCAGCTACAGATAAACTTAGCTTTAATTAATTGATCTTGAGTGACCTATCATTGGGTAAAGTCGATTTATCAATTAATATGACATAGTTGTATATTGGCACCCCTCACTATACCATTTACTTAGCAGGTAAAATTCACCATCTACATTTAATTATTATTTAACATTAGCTAAACAGAAATTAATTAATAATCTTTAGCTATTAAAATGATGGTAGCTAATCAGGATTACTATTCTTTGATTTCTCAGATTTATTACCCTTATCTGTCTCTGAATATGGTTTAACAATCCTTATTTATTATTTATGAAAATAAATAATAAATTTAGTATGGTTTAACAGCAATTAGATATTAGTTGATCACTTATTAAATTTTATTACGCTTAATTACTATTTACCTTAGGGGTAATTGAGTAATTATTAACCTTGTTCCTTATTCAGCATTAATTAAATACTTAATGTATTAACCTAATTATTATTATTTATTATCTTTATTTAAATAATAAATGATTACTTTATTAACTTCATTCATACTTAATTATTATTAAATATTTATTACATTTATTTATTACTTATTGATAAATAATAAATAATTATTTTGTTAACTTATTCATGCTTAATTATTATTAAATATTACTTAAATAATAGTTAAATATTTATTATCTTTATTTATTATTTATTGATAAATAATAAATAATTATTTTATTGAATATTTGTTATCTTTATTTATCACTTATTGAAAAATAATTAAATTATTAACCTAATTCATACTTGATTATTAGTTAATAGTAATTAAGTAATAATCAACTATTTATTCACTTTATTTATTATTTAAGGATAAATAATAAATAACTAATCTATTAATTTTATCCATACTTGGTTATTATTTAATAGTAGTTAAACAATAATCAAATATTTATTAGCTTTATTTATTATTTAAGGATAAATAATAAATAATTAAATTATTAACTTTATTTATACTTAATTATTATTTAAAATAATAATTAAATATTTATTATCTTTATTTATTATTTATTGATAAATAATAAATAATTACTTAGTTAACTTTACTCATATTTAATTATTATTAATAATAATTAAATATGTATTATCCTTACCTATAACAATAATTAATTTACTCATACCCAATTATTATTTAAGGTTAGTTAAATAATAATTAAATATTTATTATCTTTATTTGTTATTACAAATAATTACTTTATTATCTTTACCTATTATCTATTAATAACAAATAATTTCTTTATTAATTTTATTTATTAACATAATACCAAT
The DNA here is from genome assembly GCA_034770075.1 of Aralia elata. NCBI lineage: Eukaryota > Viridiplantae > Streptophyta > Magnoliopsida > Apiales > Araliaceae > Aralia > Aralia elata. The sequence continues at coordinate 322,745 of JAVJAP010000089.1, read as the reverse complement.
TAGTTTGCAAATGCATTATTAACTTAAGTTAATTAATCAATAGTTGATTCTATTGAACTGCACAACCAAATTAATACAATTACTACATGATATTATTGGAATCATATGTTTATTCTTCCATGCCCAAAATCAATATTATAACCAACTGATATCAAATCCCAGCTAATTTCGTTTCACTAACAAAATTATTACCCAACACTGTTATTGATAGAGCAGTTAACCCAAACTAAACAAGCAATTAAATCCAATACAAGGAAAGTCTCACTTCAATTACAGTACCCAGAAACGTATACCCAGCACAGAAGGGAGAACACAAAAGAACAACAACCCAAAATGACACTCACTTTGGTCCTGGCATTACAACAAATATATATGCTATGCATCCTAAAACGAATTGCTAGTTTATTCTCAGGACAAATCGCATTGACAGAACCTTAAGGTTCGTCTATTCCAGAGTTTCACAAAAACATGATATTAGTTCAATCCCAATGAAATCGAGCAGCACAATACCAGATTTCTCAAATCAAACCCAAACAAAATTAACACAATCCAATACCAGGTTTTTAAACCCAATAATTGTAATACATCGTCTGAGTTTCATACCAAAAAAGTTACAATACTACATACAGTGTGTAACTTAAATTAACAAACTCTCACAGTCAATTGACCCCTTTTTGATATCTTGGGTTTGATCGGTAGGCGGTCCTCCTCCTTCGCCCAAAGTATTCAATCACGCCGGACATTCACCGCCGAGCGTCTGACTTCCCCTGGCTCTCTCTCTCTTTCTAAAAAAATTTCTAAATTGGGACTTACAAGAACGAAGGGAATCGACAGCTTGGCTAGGGTTCGGTCCCCATTTTATAGAGGAAATTTATCCAATTGTTGGGTAATACCCCCAATTGACCGAGGTAATAACCAACGGTAGGAGGATGTGGCTGTCAAGGGTCTAAGTCGACACCCGTCTGATCCCAGCTGTTCAGCCGGCACCCTCGAGCCGTGCGTTTTTTTCCCTACCGGTCCAATCGCTGGCCACTTGGTTGTCCGCCTTGAGTCCTTGAACCGCCGGTCGCTAGGCCCTTTCCCCAGTCCAACAATCGATTGCCTCGTGTTATCGCCGGCGCCTGACCTGACGCGACCCCCCCCCCCCTTTTTCCCTTGTTCCGTCCGTTTGAGGGCTTGGACTCTTAGGTTCTGCAACCCCTACTTGTTTTGCTGCAACTCTCCCAAACCAATTTCTTGGTTAATTTGAAATCCAGCTCTGTTCTCAACTGGCTTGCCGGTTATCCTCAATTGTTTTGCCAATTGGGTTTTCCCCAATTTATTTAGAAACGGATCGACCCGTTTTGCTTGGCTCAACCCGGCTGGTTTAGAGTTTGGGCTCAACCCAATAGGGTTGGGCTGATTTGAACCAAAATAAAAGAACACGACCCAATTTACCTATTTTGACCAGCCCACTCGCTTAACCCAATCCGGAAAGGAGGTTGGCCCCATACAAATAAAATGAAAGGGACGAAATGGGCCAGTCTAATAATTAAAAAAATGACCCAATGAAATTTGTCCACCTTGTATCTCTAATATTTTAAATTAAAGAACTAAACCAATTGATTAATTATTAAAATGTTTATTTAAGCCATAATTCTTCATTTAAATTATTTAATCCGAAAATGATAAAATGAGCTTAATTATTAATCTTCCTCCCAATTTTCTTGCAATTAAGTTCTTAGGGTTAACTCACTAACTTATTCCAACTATTAGTGAGCCCCTTTTTATGCCAAGAAAATTATTGGACCACGTATTTAGATAATTACCTACATGGATCCAATTAAATTCGTAGAAATTAAATAAAACGAATTTCATATATAACAAGAATAAATTAACACAAGGTTTAAAAATTCCCGGACATTACAGATTATGACAAATTATTAAATCTCTAATTAAATTATTAAATTAATTAGAAATAACATTATGCTTATTTAAATAATGCATTTAATCAAATAAACTCAATTAAATACATACTTTGAATATAAAAAATTCTCCACATTAATTTAACTAATGTAACACATATAATTAAATTAATCTACCACAAATTCATCAATTAATTATTTAATTCAACAATCAAATCATCGAAAAATATCTATTTAATTCAATAAGTATTTAATTTAAATTACAAAAATCTCGTTTGTCACATCTTTCCCCCCTTAAAAGGATTTTGTCCCTAGAATTTATTAATTCGTCCCATTACATTCTCCCCCCTTATAAAGATTCTGTCCCCAGAATCGGTACACATAGATTAAACAAATAGCTGTGGATAATTTCTCATCATTTGATCTTCGAGTTCCCACTTAGCTTCGTCAGCGTTGTGGTTCCTCCAGATCACCTTAACAGAAGGTATAATTTTATTTCTTAGCATTTGCTCTTTCCTGTCAACTATCTGAACAGGCTCTTCTTCGTAAGATAAATCTTTTTCAACTTGCAGGGGTTCATATTCTATCACATGTTTGTAGTCGGGTTTGTATGGTCGTAACACCGAGACATGAAAAATATTGTGGATGTGTTCTAACGTCGGAGGTAAAGCTACCTCATACGTGACCTCTCCAACTCTTCGTAACACTTCAAAGGGTCCAATGAACCTCGGGCTCAGTTTCCCCTTCTTACCAAAATGAATCTTCCCCTTCCAGGGAGATACTTTCAAGAAAACGTAGTTACCAGACTCAAACTCTCGATTTTTATGATGTTGATCGGCATATTTCTTCTGCTTATCCTGAGCTGCTATCAATCTTGCCCTGATCACTTTGACGATTTCTGCAGTCTGTTGCACCAGTTCTGGTCCAAGCAATTAACGTTCGCCAACTTCATCCCAACATAATGGACTTCATCACTTTCTGCCGTACAACTCTTCGTAAGGCGGCATGCTTATACTTGCGTGGTAACTGTTATTATAAGCAAATTCCACTAATGGTAGATGACCATCCCAATTTCCCTTGAAATCCATAATACAAGCTCTCAACATATCCTCCAATGTTTGAATCGTTCTTTCACTCTGTCTGTCGGTCTGTGGATGATATGTCGTACTCATACGCAACTGCGTTCCCATGCACTCTTGTAGTCATTTCTAGAAGTTTGATGTGAAGCGCAGATCCCTATATGAAACAATAGATACTGGAACACCGTGCCTCGAAACAATCTTTTTCACGTACAACTTCGCCAACTGATCTAAGTTGAATCTGATTTTGATCGGTAAGAAATGTGCTGATTTCGTCAGTTGATCTACGATAACCCATACTACGTCGAAATATTTCTGAGTCGTCGAAAGACGTACTACGAAATCCATGGTGATATGCTTCCATTTCCATTCTGGAATTTCTAACGGTTGTAGTAACCCGCTTGGCCTCTGATGTTCTGCTTTAACTTTCTAACATGTCAAACACTTGGCTACACAATCGGCAACATCCCTTTTCATATTCGGCCACTAGAAATGCTGTCAGAGATCCTGGTACATCTTTGTACTTCCCGGATGAATCGAATATCTTGAATTATGAGCTTCGCTCAAAATTTCCTCCTTAACCTCTTGTACTAGCGGAACCCAAATTCTTCCCTCGAATCTCAATATTCCTTCGTTATCAACTTTAAATTTCACTTCATCACCTCAAGATATTCTTTTCCTAATTTTCTCACATTCTTTGTCCTGAATTTATACTTCCTTAACCATATCTACAAAAGTTGAACTGATTCTCAATTGAAATAATTTTTCGTCATACTCTTCCGGATATTTCACCTCCAATTCTAGTTTTGCCATTGTTGTAATTAGTTCCTCCTAAGCGGTAATCATAGGCAGTTTCTCCCGACCCTTTCTGCTTAAGGCATCGGCCACAATGTTCGCTTTACCCGGATGGTATAAAATTTCGCAATCGTAATGCTTTATCAATTCCAACCATCTCTTCTGACGCATGTTCAGATCCTTCTGTGTAAAAATATATTTCAGACTCTTGTGGTCCGTATATATTTCACATTTCTCCCCCTCAAAGATAATGCCTCCATATCTTCAAAGCAAACATTACCGCGGCCAATTCCAAATCATGGGTAGGATACCCCTTCTCATAGTCTTTTAATTGTCGTGACGCATACGCACTGACCTTACCGTTCTGCATAAGCACACAACCTAGTTCTTTATGCGAGGCATCACTGTACACCACAAAATTTCCTATGCTATCCGGTAGAGACAATACAGGCGCCGTACTCAACCTCTTCTTTAATTCTTGGAAACTTTCCTCACACTTCTCCGTCCAAACGAACTTCACCGCCTTCCTAGTTAAATTCGTTAACGGAGTCATAATTTTAGAAAAATCCTGAATGAATCTTCTGTAGTAACCTGCCAATCCTAGAAAACTCCTTATTTCTGATGGTGTTTTCGGCTGATCCCAGTTAAGCACTGCTTCAACTTTTGACGGTGTTAGGTTTGTATATAACGCGAGCATGCAATCAAATTATATAAATAGGGCGGAAGCACGATAAAACGGATTTTAAAATTTTATACAAACCATCACCATGATCGATCAATGTGCTTAATTAATGATATAAACGAAAGAGAAAGAGAATAAGAATTATACCCTCGTAGAACAAAGCTTCCTCGGGTACAAGTTCAACTCCTAGTCCTTCGTGTTCTCCTCGAATGCTACGGTGTGATTCCTTCCTTTGATCAACGTTAGCCACCCAAGTGTTTGGCCTCTAGAGGTGATCCACCAAGGAAGAACAAGTATTCAAGAAGTTGGGTATTTGGCAAAACCCTAGTTTCTATCTCTATAGAAATTGTAAGTACTCTTCACAATCTCATGCAAGAGTATGTAACCCTAATCCATGATAAGACTCCTCTTATTTATAGATGTAGGAATAACCATTCCCTAAACTATTTAGGATTAGGGTTTTTATTATAATTAAACTCCTTTAATTAATTATGCTCCTAATCCAATTGGGAATTCATAGGAGAGTACTTCTATTAATTAATTCCCAATCCCTATTAGGAATTAAATAATAGTAATAGTAATAATAATAATAAGACTCCTCTTATTAATTTATATTTAATATTTCTAAAATATTAAATAATAAATATTAAGCTATTTAATTTATTCTATCTCCATAGATTAAATTAAATACACTTAACTTATTATTACAATTATGCTATTTACTTCTTAAATAAATATTTTTCTTTTGCGGTGTGACCCTTTAGGTTCTCCATATTAAACCGGTTGTGAATAAATTAATTAGAACAATTCTAATTTTATTTAAATAAATAAATTAAACTATTTAATTCATTTAAATAAATAATATTTATTCTACAATAAGGGTAAGCCCCCTTAGCGATCAACGACTTTTCAGATAATATAGATTTCATCATTAATCACAAAAGAACCTTTCAGTGAATAGTTACCGTACAATTCAATCCTTCTTCCATACAATGTCCTAATTAAATATAAGACATGGATTTACTGTCAAGTCTTATTTTATTTAATTATATGTATTTCAATTCCCAAATGCACAACTCTAAATAATGCAAATTAGAAACTCCTTTCTAATTTCATTCTGCCTTGGCCAAGGACTACTGAGATGTCATTTATCGAATAACATAGGACATTCACATCTTTTACTAGACGTGGTAGATTCTTTGTTGATCATTCACCTATCTCCATGTACAACTTATTATACAAAATCATACCCTTTGATATACCTTAAAGGTCTTGTAGACACCCAAATTTTGCGCTTCGTATACTAACCCTGACAGGAGGGCAAAATCGTCAATTAACCCAGCCTACGAGAACGAAAGGTGGACATAAGTACGAACACTCAAAGCCACCACAACGACTTGCAATCAAAGTCGACACGACAACGAGCAGATATCAGGAAGCGACTAATGGCCACTACACTTACCTGCTCGCCGGTGAGCTGGTGGGGGGTCGGGGGGCAGCGCCCCCGGGAAACCAAGCTCCAAATATAAATCCTGTGTCATGTCGTAGCCATTCGAAACGAGCATTCCTGAATGACGTGACACGTTTCCCAGCGGTTCCCGGACTGCAAAATACAAGCCTTTTAGCGAAAACCAACAGTACGACACAAGAATCGAGGTGCGGTATGAAAATCGAGAAAATCAGCCCGGCGAGTTGCAGATCAATCCGTGGCCAATGATGGGACGACTGACGACACAGCACTCGAGCGCGGCGCGGGGGAACCGAGCGCGGCGCGGGGGAACCGAGCGCGGCGCGGGGGAACCGAGCGCGGCGCGAGGGAACCGAGGCTAGCCGCAAATCAATCTGCGGCCAAGCCGCGGATCAATCTGCGGCTGCCTCTGGTAGCCTTTATCAATGCAGTTCTTCATTTTTCATCCAGGGAGAAGGAGTTTGAAAAAAAAGAGGAAAAAAGCAGCAGGAAGGAGCTGCGGGAGAAGAGATAAAAGAGAGAAAAAGTGAGGATTTATACCCCTTTTTGTTAGATTGTATCACATACACTTTCTACTCTATTTAATATACGAGTTTATACGCATCGTGGTGTCATTTGCAAGGTGAAAAGCCCTTTTTATAGCATTTTTGTTATATCATTTTGTTAAACTTTTTGTCATTCAGGCTATATTAAATGTAGTTTTTGTTGTATATTATTGTGGATCCGTGGATTAAGGACTATTAGTGAGGGTTCCAACAGAACGAAATTCTTCCTAATGGCCCGATGATATCCATTTAGTGATTTTTAGCTCATTATGGTAATGTATTATGCGTAGTGTATTTAGATTGCTATTTTAGGATATTGTGGTGTGTTAGGCAACCCGGTGTTGTTTATTTTTTGTAGTATCCATTTTGTGGGTATGTAGCAATTTTGGGTGTGAGCCTAGGAACGCGACCCCGTGGTCCAAATCCGATGATGGACATTTTTGGGTGTATGTAGTAGGGTCAATGTACCCTTTATTGTAAATATGTAATTGTCGGGCCTTAAAACGATATGAAGTTGAAAATCGGGTTTAAGGCCTCGTAATAGTGAAATATGTGATTATGGGCATTTCGGGTTATTTTGATGGCTCACATGCCCATGAATAGCCCCCACGCATTTTAATGCTTGATTTGATTTACGACACAAAAACTGATTTCAAAGCTAAACGATGAAGATTTCCATAAAATCAATCAAATTAGGTTATTAGCACCACGAGGCTTAAAATTGGAAGTGCTAATGAATGTCGATTTCTATTTAAACGAGAAGGCTAAAGAAAAAAATCGTTTTCAAACATCACAAAAAATGGTTTTATAAAAATAAATAACGTTTTATTAAATCTTTGTGCATAAGGTTAAAGAGATCCTAGAAGTTGCCCGCTATTTTATTTACGAATGCAACGTATAGGTCTCGATTCCTATTTTGACGAAGGTTTAAAAAACTCTTGTTTTGCCAAAACGACTCCCAACGAAAATCTCACAGCTTTTGACAATTAAAATCAAACCTTTCTCACAAAATAAATAAAATAATAAAGCTTTCTCGTATAGGCCGAAAGACATTCTAAAGCATTCTCAAATTAAAACACGACTTTTCATAAAAAACCAAATGGTTTTTCATGCAAACTCACCACAACATTCACATAGGCACACACACGCGCACACACACATTTTAAGAATTAAAGGATAGGAAAAGCATCAAGATTACGGTAACCGTGTTTCACAGAAGTCGAGGGGTGCCTAACACCTTCCCCTCGCTTAAGCAAGCCCCCGAACTCTATGAATCTCGGTTTGCATGCCAATTAATTCGGAGTCACATATGAGCCAGCGATTTATGAAAACGAAGCTCGGATGAGTTGGTACATCCATTTCAAATATACCAAGTGGCGACTCTGGTCAATTGGCTCATCATAAAAAAAACGATCTTTCAAAATTCCGTCGACATTTGTGCCGACCTTTTCCAAAAAAATCATCTAATAAAAAGGCTAAAATTGGAAAGGGTAATAATTAGCATAGAAGCGATTTTCCCGGCGTCGACAGCTGGCGACTCTGCTGGGGACATTAGAGGGCTTAAGCTGCGTTCAAATCTTGATGTTGTCCTATCCTTTAAAAATTTATGAATGTGTATGTACGTGCGATATTTTAACTTGTTTTACTTGTTGTTGTGTGAATGTGTGTTTTTGTCCAAATGAATGAATGATTGAATGGAATTGCTTTACTTTAAAGTAATCATTTGCATACGGTGAGGACGATGAATGTGAATGTATGTTGAGAGTGTACCTCCTCTTGAGGCAAACCTGTCGGTTACTTATTACTGGACTCGAAGGGGCTGCTCCCCGGAGATGGCTCAGGAAAAACACCACCTAGATCCGCTCCAATCGAAAGGATTCAGACAAGTAGATTGCGAAGATTTGGGGATCTTCATGCCGAAAAGCCGCGAGGGTAACCTTAGGGTAGGTCAGCCTCAGATTAACCCAACGCAGTGAAAGTCTCCTCATGCCCTTTTACGTTTACGCGTATAAATGTCATAGTCCCATTCAATATTTTTATATATACCTCCCCTTTTTGTCAAAAGAAAGTACTAACCTCAATGTTTTGCAGGGAATAGCTGGGAAAGCATAATAATTCATGTCTAGCATTTATTATTGCAATAAGGGACTGCTAACATTTTGTTTTGCAGGGAAAGATTAAAAAACCCAAAAACACAAAAGTTACAGCTTTAACATGCATCCACATCTTTCATTTCCCAAGATTAAACTTCAAACCGTTTTCTCCTATAGGATTGCTCCTCAAACGCGTTTACGATCTAAGAAGGCCCAAGATTCTACATCTGAAATGGCTGATCTTCCACCTCCTAATCCTGGTTCCATATCTCAGGAGGAATTCGATGATTTTAAAAAACAGATGTTGGAAATGGCCACGATGCTGAAACAGCAGTTGCTACTGAGACAAGATCCGCCAAACAAGGATCCGCCTAAGGATGATCAACCCCAGCCTAAGGGCGAACCAGTCATCCCCAAAGCCATTCCTACACCTAACAGGACAGTAATCAGTATTCCAGAGGAGGGAGACACTGATGATCTTCGAAAGAAAATGAAGCAGATGGAGGAGACTATCCAGTCTCTGAAAGGCATAGGTTCCCTGGGCAGGGTAAATTATTTAGATCTGTGTGTCTTTCCAGGAACCAGGTATCCGAAGAAGTTCAAGATCCCCGAATTTGAGAAATATAATGGGAAGGGAGACCCTTATACACACCTGAAGATATACATTGGGGAACTTGGGTCTTATGCAGAGGACGAAGGACTAAGGATGCAGTTATTCCAAAAGAGCCTAACGGGAGAAGCAAGAACTTGGTATGCCCGCCTTGATAATGCTCGGATCCACAACTGGGAGGAGTTGGCCCATACTTTCTTGACACAATACAGCTTCCAGGCACAGATGGCCCCTGACAGATATCAGATGACAAAGGTCAAGAAACAACCAAAAGAATCTTTTAGGGACTATGCACAGCGGTGGAGGGGTATGGCTGCACAGGTGAATCCCCCAATGAGCGAGGCGGAGATGGTAATGACCTTTGTGGATATTCAGGAGGCGCCCTATTATGAGCGATTGATAGCGGGGATTGGAAGACCTTTTGCCGAAATGATAAAGCATGGAGAAATGGTTGACATGGGGTTAAAGTCTGGCAAGATCCGGGACTTCACAGCTCTAGAAACAGTTGCGGAGCAAATCCAGAGTGGAAACTATGGCAGTGCTTCCCGCAGGACCCAAAAGAGAAAGGAGGAAGATGTTTCCCTCATCCTGCAGGGATCATCTAGAAAGGTGGAGAATAGCCCTCCAGTGCAAATACAGAGAATTGTGCCACCCCGACAACCTAATTTCGATAATCAAAGGATGGACGGACGAAAAAGATTTGAGACCACCAGAGATCGGGTATTCACCCCGCTTGGGGATCCTCTTGAACAGATTTTGGCAGTATTAATAGCACAGAGAAAGATAGTGGATTTGGCACCCCCAATTGACCCGAAAGGGAGAAGATTTGACCCGAGTAAGAAGTGTGCGTACCATTCGGGTTCCTCTGGTCATGATACTCAGGAATGCTGGGCGCTGAAGCACAAGATTCAGAACATGATCGATAGCGGGGAGATCGTGGTGGAACAACCAGAGTCACCAAATGTTAAAGTTAATCCCGTGCCTAAGCATAATGGGGAAGAGGTCAATGTGGTAGAAGCCAGCGAAGCCGGAGGACCACCAAGGCTGAATTATATAAAGAGAATCGATGAGATGATTGGCATGACAAGTGATCAGGAGAATATACGAGGGACACCGATTAGGTTGGCGGGTCTGAGCAGGGGTATCACAGAGGCGCCTACCAGGTTAACGGCTCCGAAACTTCTCACCATTGCAGCAAGACCACAAATCCCCATTAGTAGTCTGAAAACAGTACCGTGGAATTACGGGGGAGTATCAGAGGAGGTAGCTAGTTGTGCTTCTGTAACATCAAAGGGGAATCCTTTATATCTTCCAGGACGAGCCTTTGAGAGCAAAGGGAAGAAGAACGAAAAGATATCCGAAGAGAAAGCTGTCGAATTCTTAAGGAAGATGAATCATCCAGAAGCAAGGGGGGTCAAGGTATTGAGCGAGGAATCGACTCTGACATCGATCATGGATTTGGTATTATCATTCGACGATCACTGCAGAATTCTGGCCAAAGTCCTGGAAGAGGCACACATTCCCAAGGTGATTAGTAAAGAAGGTTTTGGCCATCTAGTGGACCATCTGTAAGAAAACAATGTAATATCATTCACAGATGATGATATCCCCAAAGAGGGAAGGGGGCATCGGAAACCGTTGCATATTGCGGTAATCTCATCAGGATATGTTATGAATGAGGTGCTAATTGATGGGGGATCAGCATTGAATATCTGTCCATTCAGTACATTGAAAAAAATGAACGTCAATCCTAAGCGCCTGCGGGCCAGTTATGTGGTGGTACGAGCCTTTGACGGATCCCGGAAGGATACGATGGGTGAGATAGAATTGTCTGTGGAGATAGGGCCTTGTATTTTCGATATTTCATTCCAAGTCCTGGATATCGCGGTAAGTTATAACATGTTATTGGGAAGGCCATGGATACACATGGTCGGGGCAGTTCCCTCTACGCTACACCAGCAAATTAAGTTTATCATCGACGGGAATCTGGTGACGGTCTCTGTAGAGCGTAATGGCCCTTCTCCTTCCAGGAATGGCCTGCCGGTGATTAATTTGGATGAATCGGTGGTACCCGCCAGTTTTCAGGGGCTGGAAATCAATACTCCCCACTACAGATGTCTGGGGGCTCCAGCCGTAAAACTTAAGGTCTCTCCTGAACTTACCTTTGTTGCTAGAGAAATGATGAAGATGAAGTTTCGACCTGGGCGAGGGTTGGGAAAGAACAGTCAAGGAATTATTGAGCCTATTCAACTGCCCAATCAGATAGGCAAGGCAGGGTTGGGGTATTATGGAGGCGTAGAACAGAAACACTCTTAAGGGGGGACCCCAACTCGACTGGCTGAAAGTCTGATGCCGAAAGTCAACAATGAACAAGGTACTGGCAAGCCTATGTTTGAGAACAGGAGGTGAAAAATTGACCCCCGCGAATGATGAGTCGGCCAAAAAGGAGAGTTTCCTGCAGGAGGTCATGCAACAGTTTGAAACCAAGTGTTATATCCCTGGACAGTCAGTAAGCAGTGGAAAAGGGAAGGATGTCATCAATTGGGCGGGGCTGACTATTCCTGAAGAGGTTATGAAGAAGGACCAATGCGATGTGGCTGTAGTCATCGAGGAAGTTTCCGATGCGAAGCCGCCTTTCATCTGTCGCATTCCGGCCGATCTGACCACCGACAACTAGACAATGGAGCCAGTAATATCCAAACGAGGGTAAAATATGGTGTCAAGATGGTAGACCCCGGATGGTGGGGGATGAATAGATACCAGTTTTTGTCCCTTAGTTTGAATTTTGCATGGTTATGTTATTTTGTCATGTTATTTTAAAGATAATCATTGTGGGAAAATGACTTATATATGTGACAAATATTTTTGTTTCATGTCAGGTGTACCAATTTGAGTATTTCTTACCTAACAAACGATGTTTCAAATTTGAAAGATGACTATGATTTTAATATTGAGCTGGATTTCGATTCAATGGGCATTGAGCAGGATGAGACAGATAATGACGACACACCTGACGAGATCAAAGGATGGGTCGAAGACAAACCCAAACCCAACTTAGACCAAACCATCACCATAAATATCGGAGCCCCTGACAAACCCAAAGAGCTCAAGCTAGGGACAGACCTGACCCCTAGCCAGAAAACAGAAATAACCAAGTTGCTAAGCCAGTATGAGGATGTTTTTGCCTCGTCTCATGAGGACATGATCGGATTGTCCACCGACATTGTGGCACACCGGTTGCCTATCAAGGAGGGTTTCAAGCCTGTCAAGAAGAAACTAAGAAAGCTAAAATCGGAGTGGAGCTTGAAGGTGAAGGAAGAAATCGTCAAATAGTTCAAGGCTGGAATCATTATGGTGTCCACTTACCCGGAATGGCTGTCCAATATAGTCCCAGTGGCTAAACCTGGAGGGAAGGTGAGGGTATGTGTCGACTATAGAGATCTGAACAAGGCCAGTCTCAAGGACAACTTCCCAGTGCCTTTTATCCACATCTTGGTGGATAACACAGCCCAATACGAGATGTACTCTTTTGTTGATTGCTTTGCGGGGTATCATCAGATAATGGTGGCGGAGGAAGACCGGGAAAAGACCGCTTTCATCACCCCTTGGGGCACCTTCTACTACAGACGATTGGCCTTCGGTCTCACAAATGCGGGGGCTACTTATCAGAGAGCCATGATGGACCTGTTCCACGACATGATGCACAAGGAGATCGAGGTCTACGTGGATGACATTATCATGAAATCGAGGGTAGAATCTGATCATATAACCCATCTCAAAAAGCTATTCGATCGGCTCAGAAAATATAATTTGAAGCTCAATCCGGCAAAGTGTGCTTTCGGAGTGCAGTCAGGCAAGCTCTTGGGATTCCTAGTTAGTAATCGGGGCATTGAGTTGGATCCGACGAAGATTAAGGCCATTGTGGATATGTCGGCACCTCGCACAGAAAAGGAGATAAGAGGATTTCTGGGAAGAATAAACTTCATCAGCCGCTTCATATCCCACTTGACAACTACATGCGAGCCGATTTTTAAACTGTAAAGGAAGGATGTCTCCCAAGAGTGGAATAAGCAATGCCAGAAAGCCTTTCAGACTATTAAGAAGCAGCTGACAGAAGCACCAGTGCTGGTACCCCCGAAGGATGGGATCCCTCTGTTTATGTATATATCGGTCAATGCCATTGCGATGGGATATATGCTGGGACAGAAGAATGAACCAGGCAAAGAGCAGGCCATCTATTACCTCAGCAAGAGATTTAGCCGATGTGAACAGAATTACACCCCCATCGAAAGGACCTATTGTTCTTTGGCGTGGGCTACAGGGAGATTACAACACTATCTCCATGGGCACACTACGTACCTGATATCGAGAATGGATCCCCTGAAGTATATCTTTGAAAGGCCCATGTTGAACTGTCGATTGTCAAGGTGGCAGTTAATCTTACAGCAGTTCGACATCGTATACGTAACTCAGAAAGCCATGAAAGGGCAGGGAATTGCAGATCAGTTGTCAGAAATGCCAGCAAGGGGATGGAGCCTTTAGAAACTCCTTTGCCAGACGAAGATGTATTTTGGGTCTTACACACGAGATGTGATGACGAGGGGCAGTTCTGGAAGTTGTATTTTGATGGTGCCATGAATGCTGAAGGGGCAGGAGCCGGAGCAGTCCTGGTCTCTATCACCGGAGAGCAATACCCCGTGGCCACTAAATTGTAGTTCAGTAATTCGAATAACACAGTTGAGTACGAGGGATGTATATTAGGACTCCGTTTTGCCCGCGATATGGAAGTGAAGAGACTAGCGGTGTTCGGGGATTCAAGGCTGGTAATCAGACAGGCGATCAGGGTGTATAACACTAAGGAGCTCCGATTACTTCCATACCACCGATGTGTTATCCAATTGATGCGAGAGTTTGAAGATATCGCTTTCCGACATATCCCCCGGGGATGGAATAATTTTGCCGATGCATTGGCAACTCTGGCTTCCTTAATCCACATAATCAAAAGCAGGGATGTTCCACAGATTGAAATAGCGGTACAGAATGCCCTGGCATACAAGGAGCATATGGCATTATTATCGGAGGAGGTGGTTCTGCCAAAGCAGCCTTGGTATCACAACATAAGGGAGTATCTGAGGGATAGATCCATTCCCGACCAAGCAAGCCGAGCTGAGAGGGTGAGAATCCAAAAGATGGCAATGAGGTTTTATCTGAGTGGGGATTCACTATATAAGAGGGATGCCGGTTTAGGATTGTTGCGATGTGTAAATGAAACGCAGGCCCAAAAGATTATGGACGAAATACATGGTGGAGTGTGTGGGCCACACATGAGTGGACCGATGCTAGCCAAAAAGATCTTGAGAATGGGGCATTACTGGTTAACACTGAAAGCTGACTGCGATGATCATGTCAAACGATGTTACCAATGCCAGGCGCACGACAATGTAATCCATGCGCCTCCCAATGAACTGCATTGTATGACCTCCCCTTGGCCATTCTCAATGTGGGGTATGGATGTAATCGAACCAGTAGAGCCCAAAGCAAGCAACGAACACCGATTTATCTTCGTCATGATCGATTACTTCACTAAATGGGTAGAAGCAGCTTCTTTCCCCAAAGTAACTCAGGAGATCATCGTCCGTTTCATCAGGAATAATGTCATTTGCCGATACGGGAAACCTGAGGTCTTAGTCTCCGACAATACCAAGAATTTGAACAATGCCCTCATGAAGGAATTATGTGACCAGTTTAAGATCAAACACCTCCATTCTGTCATTTACCGTCCTAAGATGAATGGGGCAGTGGAGGCTGCAAATAAGAATATCAAGAAGATCATGGTGAGAATGTCTGCCAATCACCGGGAATGGCCGGATCTGCTACCTCTCACCCTGCTGGCGTACATAACGTCGGTGCGTACTTCTACAGGGGCAACCCCTTACGCTTTGGTATACGGAATAGAGGTTGTTCTGCCAGTTGAGGTTGAGATGGCGTCCCTCAGAATCTTGATTGATGCTCAGATAAACGAGAAGGATTGGATGCAAAGTCGGTACGACCAATTGGCCCTAATTAATGAAAGGAGGGTGGTTGCTGTTTTGCATGGTCAGTTATATCAGCAAAGAATCTCTCGATCGTACGACAAAAAGATAAGACCTCGGAAGTTCAAGAAAAATGACCTAGTGCTAAAGAGAGTCATGCCTTGTCAAGAAGAAGCCAAAGGGAAGTTTGCCCCGAGCTGGGAAGGACCTTTTGTGATTAAGAAAGTGCTGTCCGGAGGAGCCCTCATATTACAAGAGATGGATGGTGAGGTGTTTCCACAGCCCATCAATTATGACTCGGTGAAGCGGTTCTACGCTTGGAAAAAAAAATCATCATTTTCTCCTCTTTCTTTGAAGAACGAACTACATAGGACCTGATCTCCCGACTTGTGGGAGTACTTAGGCAGCCATCAGGGCACGGTCCATTTCTTTACAAAATAATACTTTCTCTAACCAAAACCGATTCCCAACAGCCAGAAAAACCTTCTTATACCCTCGAAACCTTCCTGAAACCAGCCACCTAATCAGCTTCATCTCGAATGACATAACCCTAACCCAACCAAATAGTTAGCCAAAATCTAAGACTCAGTCCAATAAAATCAACAGGGTGTGCGGCAATATCTGTCAAATCTCCATCAAGACTTGAGAAGAGAAAGAAGGCGAAATATCAAAATCGTGGTTAGCTGGATAAAATGAGGATCCAATGAAAGGCAACGATACGACAAAAAAGGGAAAATGACTAAATTTAAATGCATGTCTATATATATAAGTCATTTTGTTACAAGATTTCTCTTTCGATAACCGCTGAAACTGACATAGTCTATGTAGGAAATAAAATGATCTACAAATCTGAAACTAACTGAAGCAGGATGGATAAGGTGGTGGATAGATCTGAAGCATCGACATCCCCTGTAATCTGCTGCCCCATCATGTCGATGCGATCCAATAAAGCAGTGGCTCGGCTAACAGTCTCAAAGTGAGCATCTATAACTACCCTAGTCTGCAATACAATGGCATCTCTGTCAGTGAGGGCAGCATCTCTGGCCAGAATAGCAGCATCTCTCTTAACAAGAGCAGCGTCCCTCTCAGCCTCAGTAGTAATCAAGGCCAGTCGGATCTAGCTATCCTCAGTAACCCGACTAGGGGCAGAATCAGCTGAGATGGAATAAGGAATATGGGCGGGAGTGGAGAAGCCTTCAAAATCATATCTGGACATCATCTTTGTAGACTCAGGAGGAATAAATACCTCTGGGGTGGTATAATCTGTGAAAATCACTCGAGAGTCATCAAATACTCCAGTCTGACTCAAACCAACCATATCAGAGTCTCCGTGCAACCATTGCACATAAGCAGATGTCTATATGGGGCAACTCTTACTATACTCGGCAAAGATCCTACGAGACCAAAGATCATATACCCGCAGTAGATCTCTCTCTGTCTGGGGTGATATGAGGAATCGGTAGTCGGCTGCGCCCATGAAAGGGTGAAAATCCTGTATCTGATCAAACTGCCCCATAACCGCCAAGGGATGATAAGTCGTCACACCCCTCAAGCCAGAAATAGGGATGAAATCCAAGGTGGGCACATGAGTCGAGAAGCTCATGAAGGAGTAATAACCCGAATTGATTAAGAGATGAAAGGGCTCCTCAATAGCCGATAAGAATTCTATCCAGGAAGCCGCATCAATACAGCTCACGGGACGGAACGAAAATTACATGGCTATGTCGTGGCTGAAGCAAAACCCATGGCGACGGAAATGACCGATGGGGCTGAGATGGCTCATAAACTATACATACAACAAAACAGAGCTCCCTCTGAATACTCTGCCTCGGAAAGACTGACAATATGAGGCTGACATGTAGGTGTCTGCTAGTATCATGGGAATAATGGTGTGATCCTCCTGAAGGGCTCTAGTGGCCGCAATAACTCGCATATCCAACAGATCGGATCCGGATGGCAGATACAAACCTGAGATAACACAAGCCATCAAAACATCTACTCTCAAAGCGCCCCAACGCTCCTCAGATACGGAAAAATCACCAGAGAATAGATAAAAACTGTCGGGTGAGCCGAATCGGTCAATCAAGAAATGAAGGGGAACTAGATGGTCTGATGTGATCACCGATAAATGAGCTGTCCTCCGCAACCCAGTAAAAGTCAAGAACTGACGGCGCATGGGACCAGCTTTGACCCTGGCACAAGGACCATCCAAAGACAAGCCGGTAAAGCGGGCATACTCCTCGAGAGTAGGGGTCAGCTCCACTATCCCTAATCTGAACACCTGACGGACAAGGGCCCAATAGCTCAGAATACCCTCCGTAAAGCCCGCCGGCACCTGAAAGGATAATAAGGACCAGGAATGTCCCAAAAGACCATCTGCAATAACCCTGTCGCCCGACGACAAACTGTCCAACCAGCGAAAAAGCTTGCCAACGGAAAAGCCTACCAAGATCCAAACGTACCACGACGTCTGGTGATGACATCTGTGAAAAATAGTGTCAAAAAGACTGTGCAGGGGTCATTATCTATCCATGAATAAAAAGCATGCATCATACAGTTAATAATAGGGCAATTGAATTGTCATAATAATAAAACTGTGCATAAATAAATAAAGGAGTTCAATACATAGTGCATGAAATGGAAAAAGAAATTGAACAGGTTCAAGTACAAAAAAGCCCTATCCTATCATGATCTACTCAAAAGTAATATCGTCTATGAAGTCGGGGTTCTCAAACTGATCCCCCGGAGTAGAAGTCGAAGTCGAAGCCTCGAAGTTAATATCTGGGATATATGGGTGCACTGGGGCATCAGATAAGCTCGGGCCTGCATCGAAACCCGCATTGTTAGGGTCATACGCATAAGCATCCTCTGGGGTCCGGCCTAACACCCGAAGATATAAGGATAGCTGGTCCACCTGGCGGGTCAGAGTAGCAATCTGCTCAGCATGGGTAGGAGCCCGAACACAGGTAGCCCAATCAGTCATCATCACCGATCCAGAGACTATATCTCCAAGGAAAAATGTGGCCCGATTCTGAGGACCGATAGTGCGGGGCACCCACCAGGTACGGAAAGCATCACTCGTGATGGGACCTGAAGAAAGTGTCAGGCCATCCTCTCCCTCCAGCATAATCTCTGAGGGCTGAGAGTCCACCGACCAGGATGTAGTGAAGGGGAGGGAGTGCGGAATACGGATCTCTCCAGTTACGTATCTAAATGCGCGCTCTCCCAAATACATCACCCATCCTCCAACATTCTGCAAAGTAAGGCGACGGGTGGAAAGTGCGAACTCTGGGCCGGAGGGATATCCGTCTGTAAACCCCACAGTCAGATGCTCAGAAAGATAAGGAGTCCAGACGACCTCAGCGGCGGTGATCAACTCCAACTGAATACGGCAGTAGGCAAAGCTGCCAGACACCGGGACCTCCTCCAAAGTACTGTGGTGCCACCGCCGACCCCTGGGATAGGTATCCAGACCGAGAGTCGTGACAGGCCTCAGGCATGGGAGTCGCTCGTACGCCCAGAACTGTGAACAGAGACAAGAAACGACATGAGTAACCGGCAGATGCAGAGAAGGGAAATGAAATGATAGGAAGTGTAGTAAGAAAAGAAGGCTTACTAGCAGAAAGGGGTAAAACCCAAGCCAAGCGTCTGTTTGTCCCTCTGAGCGAAGACGGAGACCATGGAGGAAATAGGCGAAAGTGAAGGACCCCCAGTCATAATCACCGATCCGATCCACATCCCTGATGGCTCCGACAACGCTGAAATGAATGGTAGAAGAGTTGTTCCTTAGGAAACAACCCCTCATAATAGTCAGGAACAGACGCTAGAGCAGAATGTCATGAGTAGCTTGGTCTGCAGGGAAGGGCGTCGCATAGATACCTCCAACAGCATCAACAGCCAATGCTCCGGACTGAATGCTGCGGGCCTTGAAGACCCGGTCCTCGGCAGTGAAACCCAATAGAGAGCGGACCTCCGCTGGAGTAATATCGAGATCTAGGGGAACACGGACTCCGGTGAACTCGATGTCGGTAATGTACCTCCAATCCCAAGGAGTCAGCACAACCTCGCAGTCCAAAAGATGAAGGGACTGGGTCTGGTGGAACCATCGTTTAGACAAAGCCCTCGTATAACCCCATGGGCACTGACGGGGAATGATGGTGAAGAAAGAACGGAACCCTAGGAGTCCACCACCGTGCGGTAATCAGCGTGCAGTGTTGTGTAGAGGGAATAGATGTTAAACTAGTTGCCCCTCGGCTGAGTGAACTCGGGCACCTGTGGCAATCACTAATGGATCAGTCCAGATACGAATAGAGATTGGGAATGAATTCAGAGGAGTAATGAGTATACCTCATTAGCGACAAGAAATGCTGAGGGGTGACGACTGAGATCTCGACCCAACAGATCGTGCACCTGAACAGAGGCACCAGGTAGAACGCGGCGAGTAGAGGGAGCTGGTGTGCCGGAGGGCGGCCCCTCTGCCTTAATGTCCGGAAGAACGGCCTCATCAACCTCAGGATGATCAAGTCGGACGACAGCCTCCGCCAGTCGACGAACCTGGCGAGTCCGAGTCAAAATTGGGGCAGGTACAGCCCTACGGCGGCGAACACCCGAGGCACGAGGTGCAGTGGAGCTGCTGGGAGCGTCAGGATCCATAGCTGGAACGACACAGTCGAAGAGGGAGGTACATTATATTTCGAATTATATCACAAACATTTTATTTGCCTATCTTCATCATAGAATTAATGCAGCATGATGCATGGTTACTATATATGCATGAATTAGATTTTAGTGGGACTCCAGTTTTTTCGAAATTTCGGTAGAGTTTCGTCTATAAAATGAGCGTCCCATGCACAGCCAGGCATGTTTTCAATTAACCCAAGCCACAATAGATCAAAATTGCATTTTATATGGTTAATTATGACACTAAAATGACCATAATGCATGCTTTCTTTCAAAAAACGACAAGTATGTATGACCCGCATCATGAACATAGAATATGACTCACACAGTTGAGACATAACATATACATGCAATGACACATGGCATAGCATTTCAAAGCATACATTTCTATCTCTAAACATTCAAAATAGCAAATGTATAGTGAAACATTGACGAGATAAGAAAACAATCGGTCAAAATGTTACCCGTAGCGTGTAAATCGATCTAACCAGAGCGGTTTTTGCGAGAAGGTTGAAAAAATTGGCAAAAGGGACGTATGAAGGTGCAAAATCGCGAAAAGCAACAGTGGGTAAGGGCTGAGAACGACAGATCTGGGAAGGGGCGATCGGTTTACAAAATTCGATCTTAGCCGCAGATCAATCTACGGCTGGGGCCGGTGCTTTCCCCCCTTTTTCTCCTTTGCAAAATTGATCAATTTTAAAATCCATTTGACTTGTTATGTGAAAATAAAGTACGAGATTTCGACCAATCAGGTGCGGAACACGACGAATCGATTTGTCGGGGTAAGACCCGGCAGGAACGACGTGATTTACGAAACGATCAACCAAAAACGAGACCCGGTGCCGACGAGACGATTAACCGGAAATGAGACCCGGTGCTGACAAAACGATCAACCGGAAACGAGACCCGGTGCCGACGAGACGATCAACCGGAAATGAGACCCGGTGCCGACGAGACGATCAATCGGAAATGAGACCCGGTGCAGACGAGTCGACCAATCGGAGACGAGAACCGATACAGACGAGTCGACCAATCGGAGATGAGAACCTATACAGGCGAGTCGACCAATCGGAGACGAGAACCGATACAGACGAGACGACCCATCGGAGACCAGACCCTACATCTACGAGACAACCGATCGGATACGAGACCCGACAGTTATGAGACGACGACTCCAAGACGACGACTACGAGACGGAGCACGACATCTGCGATAACGATTATAGCAACGACCTGTCAAAGACGGAACCCGACAACAACGACGCGATCAGCGATTGAGTCCTGTTGAGATCAATACTCATAATAAATTTACGATTGCATGATGCATTGACACCTTTACGAATGTTTTGCATGCCTTACATCTTGTGTTTCATCATAAGCTATATGTGTTGCATCATGTATGTACTGTCATTCTTATGCACTGTCATTCATGCATCGGGTGTCTACTTCTTTATCATCTTCATTTCATTTAACATTTCATAAACATGATAAAGAGGGACAGCTGTAGACACCCAAATTTTGCGCTTCGTATACTAACCCTGACAGGAGGGCAAAATTGTCAATTAACCCAGCCTATGAGAACGAAAGGTGGACATAAGTACGAACACTCAAAGCCACCACAACGACTTGCGATCAAAGCTGACACGATAACGAGCGAATATCAGGAAGCAACTAATGGCCACTACACTTACCTGCTCGCCGGTGAGCTGGTGGGGGGTTGGGGGGCAGCGCCCCCTGGAAACCAAGCTCCAAATACAAATCATGTGTCATGTCGCAACCATTCGAAACGAGCATTCCTGAATGACATGGCACGTTTCCCAGCGGTTCTTGGACTGCAAAATACAAGCCTTTCAGCGAAAACCAACAGTATGACATGAGAATCGAGGTGTGATACAAAAATCGAGAAAATCAGCCCAGCCAGCCGCAGATCAATCCGTGGCCAATGATGGGACGACTGACGATACGGTACTCGAGCGCGGCGCGGGGGAACCGAGGCTAGCCGCAGATCAATCTGCGGCCAAGCCGCGGATCAATCTGCGGCTGCCTCTGGCAGCCTTTATCAATGTAGTTCTTCATTTTTCATCCAGGGAGAATGAGTTTGAAAAAAGAGAGGAAAAAGCAGCAGCAAGCAGCTGCGGGAGAGGAGATAAAAGAGAGAAAAAGTGAGGATTTATACCCCTTTTTGTTAGATTGTATCACATACACTTTCTACTCTATTTAATATACGAGTTTATACGCATCATGGTGACATTTGCAAGGTGAAAAGCCCTTTTTTATAGCATTTTTGTTATATCATTTTGTTAAACTTTTTGTCATTTGGGCTATATTAAATGTAGTTTTTCTTGTATATTATTGTGGATCCGTGGATTAAGGACTATTAGTGAGGGTTCCAACGGAACGAAATTCTTCCTAATGGCCGGATGATATCCATTTGGTGATTTTTAGCTCGTTATGGTAATGTATTATGCGTAGTGTATTTAGATTGTTATTTTAGGATATTGTGGTGTGTTAGGCAACCCGGTGTTGTTTATTTTTTGTAGTATCCATTTTGTGGGTATGTAGCAATTTTGGGCCTAGGAACGCGACCCCGTGGTCCAAATCCGATGATGGACATTTTTGGGTGTATGTAGTAGGGTCGATGTACCCTTTATTGTAAATATGTAATTGTCGGGCCTTAAAACGATATCAAGTTGAAAATCGGGTTTAAGGCCCCGTAATAGTGAAATATGTGATTATGGGCGTTTGGGGTTATTTTGATGGCTCACATGCCCATGAATAGCCCCCCACGCATTTTAATGCTTGATTTGATTTACGACACAAAAACTGATTTCAAAACTAAACAATGAAGATTTCCATAAAATCAATCAAATTAAGTTATTAGCACCACGAGGCTTAAAAATGGAAGTGCTAATGAAAGTCGATTCCTATTTAAACGAGAAGGCTAAAGAAAAAAATCGCTTTCAAACATCACAAAAAATGGTTTTATAAAAATAAATAACGTTTTATTAAATCTTTGTGCATAGGGTTAAAGAGATCCTAGAAGTTGCCCGTTATTTTATTTACGAAAGCAACGTATATGTCTCGATTCCTATTTTGACGAAGGTTTAAAAAACTCTTGTTTTGCCAAAACGATTCCCAATGAAAATCTCACAGCTTTTGACAATTAAAATCAAACCTTTCTCACAAAATAAATAAAATAATAAAGCTTTCTCGTATAGGCCGAAAGACATTTCATAAAAAACCAAATGATTTTTTCATGCAAACTCACCACAACATTCACATAGGCACACACGCGCGCACACACACATTTTAAGAATTAAAAGGATAGGAAAAGCATCAAGATTGCGGTAACCATGTTTCACGGAAGTCGGGGGGTTCCTAACACCTTCCCCTCGCTTAAGCAAGCCCCCGAACTCTATGAATCTCGGTTTGCAGGCCAATTAATTCGGAGTCACATATGAGCCAGTGATTTACGAAAACGAAGCTCAGATGAGTTGGTACATCCATTTTAAATATACCAACTAGCGACTCTGGTCAATTTGCTCATCATAAAAAAAACGATTTTTCAAAACCACGTCGACATTTGTGCCGACCTTTTCCAAAAAAATCATCTAATAAAAAGGCAAAAATTGGAAAGGGTAATAATTAGCATAGAAGCGATTTTCCCGGAGTCGACAGGTCTTAAGGGATTGTCAAAGTATAACTCATCATACACAAGATACTATGATAATCTCAAGTCCAGGGATCACTTGTACTACTATCACTATAGGAATTCCTATTGACAGGCGAGTAAAACTCCATTAGGTATTTCTTAGCGAGCCACGTTCAGTGAACTTATTCTCCAATAAGCACCTACATACTTGCTTTAGTGTCTCCACACAAATGATTATGAGATCAATCATCCTCTTCTTAAGAGCAAGCAACGTATGTACTAATCTATCCGGATTCACTAATCCCCTTTTTAGTAATCCAACGATTAGGAACAATTTTAGTTTGTGAGTTACCTAGAATTTAGATCTCATTAGCATGATCACCATCATGATTCTAAAAGCATTGCTCAAAACAATGGGTTTATCACATTTAATAAAACAGCACTATGTAGATAAAATAAAATGCCTTTTAAAAAAATCAATTCTTTTATTAATAAATGAATAAGATTACAAAGTATATGCTACATCATATCAAATATGATTGGCTTGTGTGCATACTACTTTCAATCTCCTACTTTTAATCTGCTATTGAGTTAAAGCTTTAGTATATGGATATGCAATGTTGTCTTGAGAGTCCACACGCTCCAGGGTGACATCTCCTCTTTCAATAATCTCTCTAATCAAATGAAACCGCCACAACACATGTTTGGATTTCTGATGAGACCTGGGTTCCTTAGCCTGCGCAATAGCTCCGTTGTTGTCACAGAATAAAGGTACGACTCCTCTAATGATAGGAACCACTCCAAGTTCAATTATGAACTTCTTCATCCAAACAGCTTCCTTTGCAGCTTCACTTGCAGTTATATACTATGCCTCTGTCACTGAATCAGCAACTGTTTGCTACTTGGAACTCTTCCAACTCACCGCGCCGTCGTTTAAGGTAAACACATACCCTGAAACGGATTTTCTGTCATCTTGGTCCGTTTGAAAACTTGAGTCTGTATAGCCCTCTAGTTTCAATTCAGACCCACCGTAGACAAGAAATACATCCTTAGTTCTTCTCAAGTACTTTAGGATGTTTTTCACTGCCTTCCAATGCTCTTCTCCTGGATTCGACTGATATCTGCTTGTTACACTAAATGCATGAGCGACATATAGTCTAGTACATATCATACCGTACATGATAGATCCTATTGCAGAAGCATAAGGAATCTTACTCACACGGTCTCTCTCCTCAGGTGTCTTTGGGGCCTGTTTCTTGGAGAGATGTATTCCATGGCTCATCGGCATGAGACCTCTCTTGGAATCTTCAATGCTAAACTTCTTTAGCATCGAGTCAATGTACTTTCCTTGGGTCAAGTCCAGCATCCTTTTAGATCTATCTCTATAGATCTTTATCCCCAAAATATAGGATGCCTCACCCAAGTCCTTCATGGAGAAGTGTTTAGATAACCAAATTTTGATCGACTGTAGCATAGGAACATCATTCCCTATCAGTAATATATCATCAACATATAATACAAGGAATGAAACAGCGCTCCCACTAACCTTCTTATACACACAAGGTTCATCCTCATTTTTGATAAACTCAAACCTTTTGATTATCTCATCAAAACGGATGTTCCATCTTTGAGAAGCTTGCTTCAATCCATAAATTGATCGTTGTAGCTTACAAACTTGGTTTGTTCTAACCATTGAAACAAAACCCTCTGGCTGTATCATATATACATTCTCCTCAAGCTCTCCATTGAGGAAGGTCATTTTCACGTCCATTTGCCAGATCTCGTAGTCATAATAAGCTGCAATTGCAAGCAAAATCCGAATAGACTTGAGCATAGCTACTGGTGAGAAGGTTTCATCATAGACAACTCCTTGTCTTTGTTTGAAACCTTTTGCAACCAGTCGGGCCTTATAGGTCTCTACCTTGCCATCTGCTTCAGTCTTTCTCTTAAAGACCCATTTACACCCAATAGGCTTAATGCCCTCAGGTGGTGAAACCAAAGTCCATACTTGGTTTTCATACATGGAGTCCATCTCGGATTTCATGGCTTCTAGCCATTTCTCTGAGTATTCACTACTCATAGCCTCTTCGTAAGCAATGGATCATCATCATCTATGATGCGTACCTCATCATCATCCTCTATGATGAATCCATACCTATCAGATATCTTCGGTACTCTTCCAGATTTACGAATAGGTAGTGGTACAGTAGGTTCTTCTACTTGGTCAGGTACCTGACTTTGATCTGTAGTATTTTATGGTTCTTGAACTTCTTCAAGATATATCTTACTCCCACTGACCCCTTCAAGGATAAACTCCTTTTCCAAGAAGGCAGTGTGTTTCGCAACAAGCACCTTTTGATCAGTAGGATGATAGAAATAATACCCTGATGTTTCTTTAGGGTATCCCACGAATCTATATTTGTTGGATCTAGTCTTCAGCTTATCATGCTCAAACCTTTTGAGATAAGCTGGACAACCCCAAATCTTAACATGCTTAAGATTTGGTTTCCTCCTTATCCATATCTCATATGGGGTCTTTGGGACGGATTTGGTAGGTACCTTGTTAAGTAGGTATGCAGCCGATTCTAGGGCATAACCCTAGAAGGATACTGGAAGGTCGGTAAAACTCATCATGGATCGAACCATGTCCAACAATGTTCGATTTCTCCTTTCAGATACACCATTTAACTGTGGCGTCCCTGGTGGAGTCCATTGTATGATTATACCATTTTCTTTGAGACAACCTAGAAACTCATTGGTCAAGTATTCACCTCCTCGATCCGATCAAAGAATCTTAATACTCTTACCAGTTTGCTTCTCTTCTTCACTTCTGAATTCTTTGAACTTTTTAAACGATTCAGATTTGTATTTCATTAAATACACATATCCAAATCTAGAATGATCATCAGTGAAAGTAATAAAATAAGAATACCCTCCTTGTGCATTCATTGTCATAGGTCCACATACGTCTGTGTGTACCAATGCTAACAACTCTGTAACTCTTTCTCCTTTTCCACTAAAAGGAGATTTAGTCATCTTACCCATGAGACAAGATTCACAAGTTGGATATGATTCGTAATCAGATAGCTCTAAAAGCCCATCTTTATGCAACTTGAATAATCTTGTTTCATTGATATGACCGAGTCTACAATGCCACATAAAGGTATAATTAACATCGTCATCTCTTTTCTTTTTCTTAGTTTGTTCAATTTGAAGTATATTTTCATGCAAGTCAAGTATGTAAAGTCCATTCAGTAGGTTCCCAACACCATATAAAACATTTTTATTATAAATAGAACATTTGTTGTTCTTTATTATAATATCAAAACCATCCATATCTAATACAAAAATTGAAATAATGTTTCTAATGAGTGTCGGAACATAATAACAATTATTTAAACTAATGAACTTGCCCGAAGGCAGTGCTAAACAATAAGTCCCTACAGCTAATGCAACAACCTTTGCTCCATTTCCCACTCGTAGGACGACTTCATCCTTGTTCAGCTTTCTACTTTTGCTTAGTCCCTGCATATTATTACATATGTGAGAACTACAGCCGGTATCCAATACCCAAGTAGAATTTTGACTTTTAGAAAAATTAATTTCAATCATGAACAAACCTAGATCGGAAGTCGAAGCTTCTTCAAGCTTCTTTTGGTCCGCAAGATACTCCTTGCAGTTCCTCTTCCAGTGTCCCGGTTTATTGCAATGGTAGCAAATTCCTTTGCTATCTAGATCAGGTTTCTTTTTATCCTTTCACTTCGCCTTGCCCTTAGCCTTCTTATTTTTCTTCTTTTCAGAAGATACCTTGGGCCTCTTCCTTTTCTTGGAAGAATAATCCACTAGTAAGACTTGGTTCTTGTTGGATGAGAAGTGACCTTCAGTAGTTTTCAACATGTTAAGTAACTCAAGCAAGCTGACGTCCAACTTATTCATGTGAAAATTCACAACAAATTGTGAGAAGGTGTCCAAGAGTGACTGCAAGATCAAATCTTAACTTAACTCCCCATCCATCACAAACCCAAGCTGTCCAAGTTGTTTAATCAGATTGATCATCTTAAGGACATGAGTCTCAACAGTAGTGCCCTCAGTCATACGAGATCGGAAGAGCTCCTTAGATATCTGATATCTAGCAGTCCTACTTTGTTCACCATATAACTCTTTGAGGTGCAGCAATATAGTAGGAGCATCCATAGTTTCATGCTGACGCTGAAGCTCGTTACTCATGGATGCGAGCATGATGCATTGAGCCAAAATTGCATCATCTTGCCACTTTCTGAAAGTAGCAATCTCTTCCTCAGAGGCTGTTTCTGCAACACTTGCAGGGACTGGCGAATTTAGGACATAAGAAATCTTTTCAGCAGTGAGAACAATTCTTAGATTCCTTAACCAGTCCGTATAATTCGGTCCGGTCAATTTGTTAGCATCAAGTATGTTACGCAGTGATAGTGAGTTTGACATTTTTAAATTCTGCATATGAAATAGACAACATTTTAGCATTCATTCATTTAATTAATTACCAAAATAAATTAAGTCTTTATTTAAATTGGTATCTCCCACTATTTCCATCAAACTATATTACCCTCAATATATATAGTTCGACAAATCTAATTAAAGTTTTGCTAGTGAGATTAAGGACCCCATTTCAAATGTATATAGTCTTGTGGTGACACAACAAACGATATATTAATAAATAGGTAGACAACTATTGTCAATTACATCACTATGTAACTCCTTTTATTTTGCCTCTTAGATTATTTTGATCAAGTGGTGACACATCCGAATCAAAATTATCCAAGTTAAGTCCAACCTAGCACTTCCATATATTCGAAAGAAAAACACTGTCCTTGTGGTGACACAACAAAACAACATCGTTCAGTCTATTTATAAGCATCAAATGTGATAAAGCAACATCTTAAATATTTAATACTTGCCTTGTGGTGACACAACAAACTCATATTAAACATTTAATACTCTATTGCTTTACCATGCTAGAAGGCGACGTTCGATATTCCAAATATCTTTGAACGCTTAGGACTTAATATGATTTCTTTGAGGGGTTTATTATTATTAGTCTCATCTTGTTTAGCGCGCATGCACATATATATATATAAAATACGCGTCATATTATTTTACATGCGAAGCATGTTGGATAATATATAATATATATATATATATATATTATATATATATATATAGTAAGCATGCACATATAGAATACTATATTCTACCCGGATTGATTATGGACTTTTATTCTAGTTTGGTTCACTAGAGCCACCAAGTGAACCAAAAGGTCAAACCTAGGGTGCAGGAATAAAATTTAAATATAACTATTATATTTAAACCCGGGCTCTATTACAAACGGGTCTTCATGCGCTCCTTGCTCCTTTGTCTCCAATTCTTCAAAATTAATTCTAACTAGTCCTATTACAAAACTATTTACAATAAATAGAAACCTTGATCATCAGTCAAGGGGAAGTACATAGGAGGGAGATAGAATTTACATTAAGAAAAATTAGAGAAGACGAGGTACGCAGAACCCATTTATAAAATCCATACATTCAAGCATCTACTAAAATAAATCCAATCACACATTGGTCTATAGTCCATAATCAATCCCTATTTATTATCATACATATCTGTATATGTATCAATAAATAACATTCATCTCATGAATAATAAATCCATTCTATATATGCATTGATATCAATTAATGGGCAAAAGTTTTTGTAATAACCGTGAATTTTTAAACTCCATTATTAATTAAATATAGATTTAATTTTTAATGAGTTAGTTTCGTATGATTATTTAAAATCTTGTGTATTTAATTGGTTATGTGATTATACGATTTCGCGTAACTGTTTGAAATTAATTAAAGGGAGTCACTAATGGTTTAATTAAATTAGTGAACTAACCCTACAGTTTTAATGTTGAAAGAATTAATAAAGTGCCGATTAATTAAATATTCAATTTAATTGAATATAGTGTGGGAATAGATTTTTAAATAATTTAAAGGGAGTCGCAGTAATAAAATTATTAAATTAATGGACTACCCTGAGTTATTTAAATTTATGAATAATTATGTATTAAATATTCAATTATTTTGAATATAGTAAATTAATTAATATTACCTATAAATTAATAAGGACAATACAATTAATAATATTTATTTGTAATAATTGAATAGTTAAATTTATTTAGCTAGTAGTTAATAATGGGACAAGAATTATGGGACATATCCCATTTTATTTCCAGTCGTGGTATGCTATTTAGGAAGGAAAAGAATTTAAAATAAATAAGTTGGGATGAACAGTGCAAATCTCATTTCAGCCGCGCACAGATTTTCCTTGCGGGATATCTTGCCGGAATCCTGTGTTTGAAGATATGGCCATGTGATTAGCGGCGTTTGCCCATCATCTTCTTCCCGTTTCCAATGGTTAACCAAATTGGGCAAAAGCTTGGCACGGTTAATG
Source organism: Aralia elata (assembly GCA_034770075.1). Classification (NCBI taxonomy): domain Eukaryota; kingdom Viridiplantae; phylum Streptophyta; class Magnoliopsida; order Apiales; family Araliaceae; genus Aralia; species Aralia elata. The sequence goes on along the minus strand of JAVJAP010000089.1, from coordinate 292,733 downwards.
AATTGGTTATAAATAGAACTCCCGACTTCTTCCTTCAGTGCACTGAGTTTGTAAGGTTCACTGAGAGAAAGAGAAATTGAGAGTGAGGAAGGAAGGAAAATTCAGAAGGAGGGAGCCAATTAGCGAATGGTCTCTGAATACATAGTTTATTGTGGGAGGAGGAGGAGAACTGCATCTAAGTCAAGCGGAAGGTAAGCCTTTTCACAGTGCACCTTCGTTGCAAAATTTTACGAATGCTGTGTTTCATGCTTAGAATTAATTCCTCAAATTAGGTGTATAAAACTTATAATTGATAGTAGTATGTGGTTAATATTGAGCTTTGCATGCTTGGTAATTATTTTTAAGAATTAAAATTGGAGGGAAGCATGAAAACCAAACGGAGAAGACGAACTCTGGTTCGCCACACCGCAGCGCCGGCAGTTAGCGCCGCAGCGATGCGATAAAGGGTATTCGAGCTGCAGCGGCAGCATGACGCCGCAGCGCCGCGCCTAAGGGCCTTGACGCCGCAGCGCCAAGCTTGCTACTCAAAACCCACGCCGCAGCGCCAAGCCCGTGTGCTGAGCTGGAATGGCACGAACCTCGCGCCGCAAGGTCGGCCTTGCCTTAATGGCCTCTCGCTGCAGCGCCAAGGCCGTGTTTTTGGGCTGGGTCGGTCTGGATCGGGTCGATTTGGGTCGGGTCGTGCAGTTTGAGAATTAAATACTTTTAAAATTAAATGCTTATTTAGGTTACATTAATTAATAATTAGTTAATTACTATTTAATCAATATTAGATAATAATTATGGATAAATGCAGTTAATTATTTACTATCAGATTGTATTAAATAATAAATAAGGATAATTAGTTGATTATTACTATTAGATAACCATTTAACAACCAAGATTAAATAGTGTTGTCTTAAGGCGGAAATTGACTAACCTGGTTACAACTTGCGTTTAGTTTCCAGGGGGCGCTGCCCCCTAAGACCCCCGATTGTGTAGGATTTTAAGGAGCGTGTGTTAGTATATTGTAACAGACGCACCAGGCAAGTTCTCTATCCCAAAACTTTAATTGTGCAAGTTCCCTTGACTTCTATTGACTTGTGCAAATATATTATTGTTGGGCAAGTATTATTGAGGACAAGTTTCCTGAAACCATTCTTGTATTATTTATTGCAAGTTAATATTTAAGCTTGAATCTTTAATTCCTCAAGCATGCTCTAAGTGGATTAATTACTTAACAATTATTCCACATCGTTGTTATTGGCAATCGCACATTGTGCAATTGTTTCCGCGCATATGTTAACTTGTACTTTATTTAAAGTTCTAATGTGGATTAGCTGCCATAGTTAAGTCTTAGCCATTGTCCGGTTAGACATTTGTGGTACAGATTTTTAAAAGCTTTCCAAGCCATTTTAAGGCGCAGAATCCTGGACTTTATGAACACCCCTACAATATAAGGGGAGTATCCCACGTATCGGAATATAAGATACATATAACAGAAATTAAATGTTATGTATACACATCGGGTGCTAGAGGCTGATCCCCTCGAGTACTTATTTCTGAGCCACTAACCAAAGGGTCAACTAGCTATTGACTCCCTTGGACGTTTATTGTTCAAAGTCTACTCGACTAGCATTCGTTTTAAAAGCAACTATTATTCTTGCTTTCGATATTCATATTGTTGAATTCCTCTATTTACATTCCGTTCATCATGATATATATCTTTTCTTGCTGTTATTTAAACTTGCTGAGCAAGCTAGTTGCTCACCCTTGCTATATCATGAACCTTATTGCAGTTAAGCCCGAGACCTCAGGAAAAGACAAGGGCAAGGAAAAGATGAAGTATTAGTCTTTTAATGTCTGTATTTTGATCAAGGCATAGTTAAGAAACTTCTATTGTTATTTAAACCCTATAGTACTGTATTAGGGTATATTTGAAATTTTGTATTAAGGTTATTGAATCTTGGGACTAGTAACACCTTTTAAATGAACAACATATGTTTATTATATTCCGCACTTAGTTATTGTATGTTGTTTGGAGGTGGATGTTGTATTGGATCGTGATGACCAAATCCGAGTGTTTGAGACCCGAATTTGGGGGCGTCATAATTTTGCTAATATTTAGTTTTGAAACAAAATAAACTATTTTATTTTAATCAAAAACCAAATCCTAATTAAACTCCTTTAATTTTAGCAATCTGAAATCATATTTCAGATAAAATAAACATCTTTATTTTAAACTTTTATCAATTAAATAAATCATTTATGTTAATTGAGAACAACAAAAAAATTTCAAATTCTGCATACCGGCGTGGCCGCACTCCAAATTGAACTAGGAGCGGCGCGGCCGCGCTGCACCCCAGGAAACGTTTTTCTGGGTTCGGGCGCACCCCAGGAAACGTTTTTCTGGGTTCGGCCGCACTCCAGAATGAACTGGAAGCGGCGCGGTCGCGCCGCGATGCAGAATCAGAAAAATTTTCTTGCCCAAAAATTCGAACGTTTCGCATATCAATTCATACATGGAATCATCAAGATCGATAATTAGCACATGATTAGGCTCTGATACCACTGTTAGGTTTGTATATAACGCGAGCATGCAATCAAATTACATAAATAGGGCGGAAGCGCGATAAAACGGATTTTAAAATTTTATACAAACCATCACCATGATCGATCAATGTGCTCAATTAACGATATAAACGAAAGAGAAAGAGAAAAAGAATTATACCCTCGTAGAACAAAGCTTCCTCGGGTACAAGTTCAACTCCTAGTCCTTCGTGTTCTCCTCGAATACTACAGTGTGATTCCTTCCTTTGATCAACGTTAGCCACCCAAGTGTTTGGCCTCTAGAGGTGATCCACCAAGGAAGAACAAGTATTCAAGAAGTTGGGTATTTGGCAAAACCCTAGTTTCTATCTCTATAGAAATTGTAAGTACTCTCCACAATCTCATGCAAGAGTATATAACCCTAATCTAAGATAAGACTCCTCTTATTTATAGATGTAGGAATAACCCTTCCCTAAACTATTTAGGATTAGGGTTTTTATTATAATTAAACTCCTTTAATTAATTATGCTCCTAATCCAAATAGGAATTCATGGGAGAGTACTTCTATTAATTAATTCCCAATCCCTATTACGAATTAAATAATAGTAATAATAATAATAATAATAAGACTCCTCTTATTAATTTATATTTAATATTTCTAAAATATTAAATAATAAATATTAAGCTATTTAATTTATTCTATCTCCATAAATTAAATTAAATACACTTAACTTATTATTACAATTATGCCATTTACTTCTTAAATAAATATTTTTCTTTTGCGGTGTGACCCTTTAGGTTCTCCATATTAAACCGGTTGTGAATAAATCAATTAGAACAATTCTAATTTTATTTAAATAAATAAATTAAACTATTTAATTCATTTAAATAAATAATATTTATTCTATAATAAGGGTAAGCCCCCTTAGCGATCAACGACTTTCCAGATAATATAGATTTCAACATTAATCACAAAAGAACCTTTCAGTGAATAGTTACCATACAATTCAATCCTTCTACCAAACAATGTCCCAATTAAATATAAGACATTGATTTACTGTCAAGTCTTATTTTATTTAATTATATGTATTTCAATTCCCAAATGCGCAACTCTAAATAATGTAAATTAGAAACTCCTTTCTAATTTCATTCTGCCTTGGCCAAGGACTACTGAGATGTCATTTATCGAATCATATAGGACATTCACATCTTTTACTAGACGTGGTAGATTCTTTGTTGATCATTCACCTATCTCCATGTACAACTTATTATACCCAATCATACCTTTTGATATACTCTAAAGGTCTTAAAGGACATGTCAAAGTATAACTCATCATACACAAGATACTATGATGATCTCAAGTCCAAGGATCACTTGTACTACTATCACTATAGGAATTCCTATTGACAGGCGAGTAAAACTCCATTAGGTATTCCTTAGCGAGTCACGTTCAGTGAACTTTTTCTCCAATAAGCACCTACATACTTGCTTTAGTGTCTCCACACAAATGATTATGAGATCAATCATCCTCTTCTTAAGAGCAAGCAACGTATGTACTAATCTATCCGGATTCACTAATCCCCTTTTTAGTAATCCAACGATTAGGAACAATTTTAGTTTGTGAGCTATCTAGAATTTAGATCTCATTAGCATGATCACCATCATGATTCTAAAAGCATTGCTCAAAACTATGGGTTTATCACATTTAATAAAACAACACTGTGTAGATAATGTAAAATGCCTTTTAAGAAAATCAATTCTTTTATTGATAAATGAATAAGATTACAAAGTATATGCTACATCATATCAAATATGATTGGCTTGTGTGCGTACTACTTTCAGACGAATCCACCGAAATTCCATCCTTGTCAATCACATGTCCAAGAAATTGCACCCGCTCTATCCAGAATTCACACTTTGAAAACGTAGCGTACAACTTCTCTCTTCTTAATACTTCCAATGTCTACTTTAAATGCTCTACATGTTCTTCTTTGGTTTTGGAATACATTAGAATATCGTTGATGAATACTACTACAAACTTATCCAAAAACGGCTTAAACACCCTATTCATTAGGTCCATGAATGCCGCAGGAGCATTCGTTAGACCAAATGACATCACCAGAAACTCGTAATGACCATAACGAGTCCTGAACGCTGTCTTCGGTACATCTTCCTTCCTCACTTTCAATTGATGATAACCACTCCTCAAATCTATCTTCAAGAAATACCTAGCTCCTTTCAATTGATCAAACAAGTCGTCGATTCTTGGCAACGGGTATTTATTCTTAATCTTGACCTTGTTCAATTCTCTGTAATCAATGCAAAGTCGCATGGATCCGTCCTTCTTTTTGACAAATAACACCGGCGCTCCCCACGGCGATACGCTCGATTGAATATATTTCTTATCTAAAAGTTCTTGCAATTGTACCATCAATTCTTTCATCTATACTGGAGCTTTCGATATCGGGGCGGTTCCTGGTGCCAAATCGATTACAAATTCAACTTCCCTATCTGGCGGAAGTCCTGGCAAATCGTCTGGAAAGACGTCTAAAAGTCCCTTACGACAGGTATCTCTTCTAATTTCGGACTCTCTTTTCGAGTATCAACTATGTAGGCTAAATATCCCACACAACCTTGTCTTAACAACTTCCTGGCCTGCATCATCGTCAGATAATTCGCTTGCCTAGGTGACTTTCTGCCGTAAAATACCACCTTTGGCAGAGTCATAAGGTTAATACGTTTCTTTTGGCAATCAATTATCGCCCCCGTAATTGAATAACCAATCCATTCCCAAAATAACGTCAAATTCCCCAAATTTGATTGGGATAAAATATACAGTCATCATGTTTCCCTTAATGTCCACTCTACAGTTCTTGTGTACGTACCTAACAGGAATTACCTCCCTATTCGCAATTTCTATGTTCAAAGGGTAATCTAATTCCTCCTTAGGCAAATCTAAGTTCTTAGAAACGTCATCGGATATAAATGAACAAGTAGCACCTGAATCAAACAATACATAAGCATCTATATTATTGATCGGAATGATACCTGACACCACATCGCGAGACTACACGGCGTCTTGCACGGTCATGTTGAAAGTCCTGGCGGTAGGTCGGTTTGTTGGTGCTGATCCGGTTATGGTTAACGTGTCGCCACCATTGTTTCCCTTATGTCCTCCTGTTCCTGCTCTTCCTGTTGCCTTCTTGGGGTAATCCCTAGCCAGATGATCCTTTGATCCACAAGTGAAACAAGCCCCCTTCTTTGGATTCGGACAATTCGGTGCTATGTGGCCTTCCTGACCACAATTGTAGCACACCCTCTTCCCCTTCAGGAAAATCCCCACATGATTCTTCCCATAGGTAACACACATTTCCACTTTCTTTTTCTGACTTCCTTGTTGATTTCCAGCAGATCCATTATTATTCCACTTCCTCTTCTGATTGTGACCACCACTGTTACTACCACTTGCTTTTTTATTCTCATTTTCACCCTTCTTCTTCTTCTGCTCCTGGTTATACTTACTCAGAGCATCACTCCCACCTTCTGTGATGATCGCCTTTTCTAAAACTCTGGCAAAAGTGTTCAATTGGAACATTGACACCTTGTTGTACAACCACGACTTCGATCCCTGTTCAAATCTCCTCGCCTTCCTCTCATCGGTGTTCACTTGGTAGGTTACGAACCTAGCTAATTCGTTAAATTTCGCAGCATATTTTAGTACAGTCATGGTACCTTGCTTCAGCTCTAGAAATTGAAACTCCATCTGTTTACGAGAGCTTGTCGGAATAAACATCTCATAGAACATCTCTTTAAACCTCTCCCACGCGATTACACCCTGACCTCCTCAAACCTTATTCGCTTGCCACCAATAGCTGGCCTCTGACTTAAGCATGAACGTTGCAAAGGTAGTCTTTTGGTCATCACTAACGCTAGCAACGTCAAATACTTTCTCCATTTCCATCACCCAAGTTTGGGCTTCGATCGGGTTTAGGGAACCCCTAAACTCTGGCGGTCCTACCGCTTTGAAATCCTTAAATGACGTCACTGGTGGAGCTTACGGCTGATTCGCAAGTGCTCTAGCCAAAAGGTTCACCAACTGCTGCACAGGATTAGCATTGGCGTCGTTGTTGTTATTGGTAGAGCTCTCCTGAGCTTATTGACATGGTTGGCATCTCAGCGGCATTTTCTGTTCAAGAATATGCGCTTATTAGATCATCACTCAATTTCTTAAGTGTTCAACATTTAATTCAAACAATTCAAGTTAAACATTTAACATATAACATATTTCAAATAAACTTTAATATTTCATTCATTCAAAAGTCTTAAACATAGAAAGATAGCATCACTGCTATTTACATCAACTATCCCGAGATCAAACAATCTTCAGGATTAAATAGTCATATTCCATTATGTATAATCACGCTGGAATTTACATCACTAGCTACCATAAATATTTACATATACACTTCAATACGTCTCCTATCACGACCTACTAAGGCGTCGAACCGCCTTCCCGCGTTCTTCCTCCATGATACGGGACATCGTCCTACGATCCAACATGTACTATGGCAAGTCTTCGAACTGAACTGGATAGTGGAGAACTCGATCCTGGGCCTTATCAATCGCTGTCTGAAAAATGTAATCTGTCTCCTCAATCTTAGCCCTCTTTGCCCGTTCGCCTTCTTCAGAAATTTCTGCATGTCGAGTGGTATTCATCCAAGCATCCTTTGCTCTAGCACGTTTCGCTGACTCCTCACTTCGATCATTCTTCAATTTCTCGATTTCAAGTTTCATTTTCTCTTTCTCAGCTAATAGATCTTACTTTTGACTTTCTGCCTGAACTAGCTTCCACTCCATGTCTCTAAGACATATATCTAAATCCTCAATTTTCTTATTCTTCTGGTCTATAAGAGTCTGGCGTCTATTTGCCAATCCTTCCAAGTCTCTGACTGGGATCCTCATCATCCTCCTTAGCCTCTGTCTCAACATCCTCAGAGTCCTCCTCTAAATCAAACTTAGGCTCATGCTCCTGACCCACAACAGTGATCAATGGAGATGGTTCTCTCTGTATCAACTGCTCCCGGATAACATGGATATCACGGGGCTCCTCCTCTCCAGCCACTCGGGGCTCAACCTCCCTAGGCTGACTGAATCTTCCAACATCTGACATCCTGATAATAAAGTTTAAGTTTTAATTAATACTCGGTACTAATCGCAGCACATAGGTTGTTAACACATAAGCACATAACATATAAAGTCTTTTATTATCTTTAATGAATTCCTTAATTCATTCCTTAGAACTCGATAAGAGTTTATCCCCACTATATTTTCTGACTCTTAAAAGGCTACTACCCTAAGATTTCCCCACCTAAGGTTCATAACCTACAGCTCTGATACCAACTTGTGACACCCCCAAATCTGTTCACTATCCAAATGCATCACATCACCTCTAACTACCCATTCAAATATGAATGAAAACTCTTAATTAAAATAGAAATCTCCCATTAAAGGGTTACAACATCTTTAACAAATAAATCCTAGGTCATCTAACTTTAATAAACATCAATGCGGAAACATAACGTAAGTCTATTACATAAACATCATTTAGATAAATTAAACAAGTCTTCATCACTTGTTTGCTTTGCCTTTGCCCTTACTAGCGGATGGCTCATCAATTCTTTCAACTTTAGCTACAATGTTATTATGCAAGGGTGAGCAACAATTGCCCAGCAAGTAACATAATAAAATAATAATAACATGCGAATAATAATTGGATATCGGATAATCGAATTCTCGGCTTTTGAATCAGGATTAGGAAAACAAGAATCAAGAGAACATCTGAGGGTCACAAGACCACGAACTATGTCCTATGTTATCAAGTATTTCTACTTTTAACCTTTAACAGTCGTAACACTATATGGACCTTACTGTTAGGATTGTATAACGCGAACATGCAATCAAATTACATAAATAAAGCGGAAGCGTGATAAAACGAATTTTAAAATTTTCATACAAACCATCACCATGATCTATCCTTGTGTTCAATTATCAATTAAATGAAAGAGAAAGAGAATAAGAATTATACCCTCGTAGATCAAAGCTTCCTCGGGTACAAGTTCAACTCCTAGTCCTTCGTGTTCTCCTCGAATATCACCGATGAGATTCCTTCCTTTGATCAACGTTAGCCACCCAAGTGTTTGGCCTCTAGAGGTGATCCACCAAGGAAGAATAGGTATTCAAGAAGTTGGGTATTGGCAAAACCGTAGTTTCTATCTCTATAGAAATTGCAAGTACTCTCCATAATCTAATGCAAAAGTGTGTAACTATAATCTATGATAAGACTTCTCTTATTTATAGATGTAGGAAAACCCTTCTCTAAACTATTTAGGATTAGGATTTCTATTATAATTAAACTTCTTTAATTAATTATGCTCCTAATCCAATTACGAATTCATGAGAGAGTACTTCTATTAATTAATTCTCAATCCCTATTACGAATTAAATAATAGTAATAGTAATAATAATAATAAGACTCCTCTTATTAATTTATATTTAATATTTCCAAAATATTAAATAATAAATATTAAGCTATTTAATTTATTCTATCTCCATAGATTAAATTAAATACACTTAACTTATTATTACAATTATGCCATTTACTTCTTAAATAAATATTTTCCTTTTGCGGTGTGACCCTTTAGGTTCTCCATATTAAACCGGTTGTGAATAAATCAAATAGAACAATTCTAATCTTATTTAAATAAATAAATTAAACTATTTAATTTATTTAAATAAATAATATTTGTTCTACAATAAGGGTAAGCCCCCTTAGCGATCAACGACTTTCCAGATAATATAGATTTCAACATTAATCACAAAAGAACCTTTCACTACATAGTTACTGTACAATTTAATCCTTCTACTATACAATGTCCCAATTAAATATAAGACATGCAATTACTGTTAAGTCTTATTTTATTTAATTATATGTATTTCAATTTCCAAATGCACAACTCTAAATAATGCAAATTAGAAACTCCTTTCTAATTTCATTCTGCCTTGGCCAAGGACTACCGAGTTGTCATTTATCGAATCACAACATTCACATCTTTTACTAGACGTGGTAGATTCTTTGTTGATCATTCACCTATCTCTATGTACAATTTATTATACTCAATCATACCCTTTGATATATCCCAAAGGTCTTAAGGGACATGTCAAAGTATAACTCATCATACACAAGATACTATGATGATCTCAAGTCCAAGGATCACTTGTACTACTATCACTAGAGGAATTCCTATTGATAGGCGAGTAAAACTCCATTAGGTATTCCTTAGCGAGTCACGTTTAGTGAACTTATTCTCCAATAAGCACCTACATACTTGCTTTAGTGTCTCCACACAAATGATTATGAGATCAATCATCCTCTTCCTAAGAGCAAGCAACATATGTACTAATCTATCCGGATTCACTAATCCCCTTTTTAGTAATCCAACGATTAGGAACAATTTTAGTTTGTGAGCTATCTAGAATTTAGATCTCATTAGCATGATCACCATCATGATTTTAAAAGCATTGCTCAAAACTATGGGTTTATCACATTTAATATAACAGCACTGTGTAGATAATGTAAAATGCCTTTTAAGAAAATCAATTATTTTATTAATAAATGAATAAGATTACAAAGTATATGCTACATCATATCAAATATGATTGGCTTGTGTGCATACTACTTTCAATTTCCCACTTGCACTGAAGCCAATCGCCATGGTATCTTATACCCTTTTTCTCTAAGTGACGATCATCCTGCTGTTTGGATAAAGCTTCAGTAAATGGATATGCAATATTGTTCTTGAGAGTCCACTATCTCTATAGTGACTTCTCCTCTTTCAATGATTCTACTAATCAAATGAAAGTGCCGCAACACATGTTTGAATCCAAGATGAGACTTAGGAACTATTTCTAGTTCTGTAATGAACTTTTCATCCAAATAATCAACTTGCAACTTCATTTACAGCTATATACTTTGTCTTTGTCACTAAACCAACAACTCTTTGCTGTTTGGAACCTTTCCTGTTTGGAACCTTTCCAATTCACTGCACCACCATTCAAGGTAACAATTTACCCTAAAGTGGATTTGTTATCGTCTTGGTCAGTCTGAAAAACTTGAGTCTGTTTAGCCCTCTAGTTTTCATTCAGACCTACCATGAATCATGATCACATCTTCAATACCGGTTAAGTACTTAAAGATGTTTATCACTGTCTTACAGTGATCTTCTCCAGAATCTGACTGATCAATATCAGACCTTGTATATTCATTGCATTCATGATAGTAACTCATGCGATCTCTTTTTTATTGAGGACAATTTAAAGAGATACACTCCATGGCTCATCATCATGAGACTTCTCTTACAGTTTGCCATGCTAAACACCTTTAGCATCGAATGAATATACGTTCATTGGGTCAAGCCGAACATCCTTTTAAATCTATTTATATAGATTTATATCCCCAATTTATAGGATGCTCCTCCTAAGTTATTCATAGAGAAATGTTTAGACAATTTTATCTTTACTGATTGTAGCATTGGTGTGTTATTCCTTATCATTAGTATATCAACATGTAATACTAGGAATGTCACAGTGCTCCCACTGTTTGTACACACTAGGTTCATTCTCGTTTGTGATAAAATCAAACTCTTTTGATTGTCTCATCAAAACGAATGTTCCATCTTTGAGAAGCTTGCTTCAATCCATAAATGGATCATCGTACCTTAAAACACGATTTGCTTCAACCTTTGAAACAAATTCTTCTGGCTGTATCATACATACATTCTCCTCAAGTCTTTATTGAGGAAGGATGTCTCCATATCCATTTTGCCAGATTTCGTAATAAGCTGCAATCACAAGCAAAATCCAAATGGACTTGAGCATTACTTGGTAATAAGGTTTTATCATAGTCAACTCCTTGACTTTATTTGAAACCTTTTAAACAGGTCTGGTCTCATAGGTCTCGACCTTGCCAATTTCCCTAATCTTTCTCTTAAAAACCCATTTACACCCTCTAGGCACTATGCCTTTCGGTGGAGTAACTAGAGTCTATACTTGGTTCTCATACATGGAGTCCATTTAGGATTTCATTGCCATCTGCCATTTCTCTGAGTGTCTTCTACTCATAGCCTCATCGTATATAACTGGATCATCATCCTCTATGATGCGTACCTCATCATCATCCTCTATGATGAATCCATACCTCATAGGTATTTTCAGTACTCTTCCAGATTTACGATTCAGTTGTGGTACAATAGGTCTATCTACAAGTCACTCGGTTTGACTTAAAGTGCTTTGTGGTTCTTAAACTCTTTCAAGATCTATTACCCTCCCACTAGCTCCTTCAATGATAAACACCGTTATCCAAGAAGGCAGCGTGTAGGATTATAGTAATAATACCCTAAACTTTCTTTAGGATATCCCACAACTCTGCACTTGTCAGATTTTATCCCAAACTTATCTTTTGAAACCTTTTCACATAAGTTGGACAACCCCTTATCTTAACATACTTAAGATTAGGAATCCTCCCTATCCATAACTTTTATGGAATCTTGGGGCCGAATTTTGAGGTTACCTTATTTTGTAGATATGCAGCCGTTTCTAGGGCATAACCCCAGATGGATACTGGAATGTCGGTAAAAATCATTATGGACTGCACCATGTCCAACAAGGTATAATTTCTCCTTTTTAAATACACCAATCAATTATTGTGTATCAGGAGGTGTCCATTGTAATATTTTGAACCCTAATAAGATTTGTATATGTAAATTATGTGTTTAATAAATAAATTTTCATGATCTGACTTGGTATTATGTGGTTGTGTATTTTATTAAACAATTAGGTCAAATAAAATTTTTTCGCCATGTAGGTGTGCCGTGCTTAATCGGACAAAATGATTTGTCGTGCTTCCGGCGAATTCACTGAGAAACGTCTCGGCAAATTATTTTTGTAAGCTGTTGTGTCGTGCTTAGAAATGACGAAGTGATTTGTCGTGCTTTGGAGTTAATATAATATTATATTAACTGATAAAAATCTAAAATAAGTTAATTAGGGTTTAAAATGTTAAACTAAAATAGAAACCCTAAATTTGAAAACCCTAATTAATAAAAGTTGTCCGAATTGGTAAATCAAAATCCTAATTATTACACAAGAATCCTACTTGAGATAATTAGATTCTAAGTAATAAATTATAACATTAACTATGAATCATTTAATCTAGATTAAAACCTTAATTAAAAGATTTAAAACCTAATCTATGAATTAGAAAACCATAACCCTAATTAGGAAACCCTAACCCTAATTAGTAAACCCTAATTATAAAATTTTGAGTTTCTAAATCTTAATAATGAAACTTAAGCTTAATTAAGTTATTACTAACCTAATTAAGTTACTCTAATCAGTAATTACCAAACCCTAATCAAAATTAAGATGAATTAAACCTAGGTTAGTAAACTAACCAATTGGAAAATTTGAAGGAGTGTGCTAGCATGTGTCTAACACACTTTGACACACTCCAGCACAAGCATGAGGCCAAGATCAGATTTCAAGCAACACAAGTAACAATGCCAAGATATTTATGGAGGCAAAATGTGGAAAAATGACCTAAAAACCCTAATATGCAAGTTCTATATATAGGTAACTATTCTGATCATGTGAGTCACGAAATTTTGAAGCCTAAAAACTTATATTACCAGCCATAATAAGCCTCAATAGCTACAAGAACAGAATCAAAGATCAGAAATCAAAAGAAGCTCAAAAAGGTGCAAAAACCCTAATTTTAAACTAGATCTTTAAAACTTTGTTAGATGTTATGTTTTAATGTTTAAGGATATGTAATAATATGTTATTTAGTGATCTGGCTTGGTTAAACAAGGATCCATAACATTTAAATGGTCAAAATTGATGAAAAACATGAACTGACTTTGGCAGCCCAGAATGGTCTGACAGGCTATTTTGTCAGTCATTTTGATCGGCTTAAATTGGTCATTTGATCTGTTTTAAAGTTTGTATATGTAGTATGCCATGTTAACTATAATATCCAATTGGTAGAATAGTAAAAACATGTCTAGGATGAAAGTTATTAATAGTCAAAACCCGTTGACTGCTCACGGATGGCTGATTCTGGGCATTTAAGTATAACTGACAACCGTCTGACAAGATTTGCCCACCTTTAATCTTGCTTATATGATGTTTGTAAATGTTATTTCTTGGCTTAAACATGTTCTATGCCATGTATACTACAACCTGGAATCATTAAACCACATAACAAATAACGACCATGAAAGTTATTAACGGTCAAACATGGTTGACCGACCATGACCAGCATGTTTCTGGGCAACCCAGAAACCTCAAGAACAGCATGAACTTGGTAGTTTGACCATGAATTATCTAGCACCAATTGATGTTGTTTATGCTTAAATTTCATATGTCGTTATACCTTGCCATGCCTACTATAACAACAAACAAAAATTAAACTCAAAACATTAACCAACTGGAAATCATTTGCGGTCAAAAGTCCCTACTCGACCATGACCGACTGTTCTTCATGAAGAACACCTTTAGCGACACTCTCCTTCCCAAACCCAGAACACTAAGAACCCTATGCAGTCCGTCGCTAAAGCCCTTTTGCGACGGTTTTTAATAAAAATTAATAAAAATAATTAAATAAATTATATAAAATTATAAATAAATATTAAAAATTCATATTAATTAATAATAAATATTAAAAAAATAATTTTTAATTATATTTAATATTTTTATATATTCTGATAAATATTTTTGTATAATTATTTAATTTAATTAAATATTAAATTATTTAATAAAATATTTTAAATAAATTATTTAAAAATGATATTAATGTATTTAAAATATTTTAAATGATAATTAATTCATTTAAAAATATTACCAACTTTCCAAAATTATTTTAAATAACAAATAAATTATTTAAAATAAAATATTAAATATTTAATAATATTATAAATGATAAATAAATCATTTAAATATTAAACTAAGTTTTAAAAATTATTATAAATAATAATTACATCATTTAAATGATAAAATAAATTGTGAAAATATTATTAATGATAAAATAAATTATTTAAATAATATTCTATCTTTCTAAAAATATTATAAATGATAAATAAATCATTTAAATAATATTCTATCGTTTTAAAAATATTATAAATGATAAATAAATTATTTAAATAATATTTTAGGTATCTAAAAATATTCTAAATGACAAATAAATTATTTAAATAGCATATTAAGGTTTTAAAAATATTCTAAATGATAATTAAATTATTTAAAAATATTCCTAAGTTTGTAAAATTATTTAAAAATATTTTCAAGCTTATAAAAATTATTCTAAATGATAAATAAATCATTTAAATAACATAGTAAATGTTTTAAGAAGGTTCTAAATGATAACTAAATCATTTAAAAATATTTCCAATGTAGACACCCAAATTTTGTACTTCGTATACTAACCCTGACAGGAGGGCAAAATCGTCAATTAACCCAGCCTACAAGAACGAAAGGTGGACATAAGTATGAACACTCAAAGCTACCGCAACGACTTGCGATCAAAGCCGACACGACAACGATCAAAGCTGAATAATATGGCACGTTTCCCAGCGGTTCTCGGACTGTAAAATACAAGCCTTTCAGCGAAAACTAACGGTACGACACGAGAATCGAGGTGCGGTACGAAAATTGAGAAAATCAGCCCAGCCAGTTGCGGATTGATCTGCAACCAATGATTAAAATAAACTGAAGTGCACGGCGGGCGCGGAGAAACCGAGGCCAGCCGCAGATCAATCAGCGGCCAGCCGCGGATCAATCAGCGGCCAGCCGCGGATCAATCTGCGGCCAGCCGCGGATCAATCTGCGGCCAGTCGCGGATCTATCTGCGGCTGCCCCTGGTCACCCTTTATCAGCACATTCCTTCATTTGGCATACAGAGAGTTGAGACAGCAGCGGAAGTAGAAAAAAAGAGAGGAAGAAACAACAGCAAAATAGCAGCGAGAAAGGAGAGAAAAGAGAGAAAAAAGTGAGGATTTATACCCCTTTTGCTAGATTGTATCACATACATTTTCTACTCTATTCAATATACGAGTTTATACGAATCGTGGTCTTATTTGCAAGGTGAAAAGCCCTCTTTTATAGCATTTTTGGTATATCATTTTGTTAAGCTTTTGGTCATTTGGGTTATATTAAATGTAGTTTTTTTGTATATTATTGAGGATACATGGATTAAGGACTATTAGTGAGGGTTCCAACATAACAAAATTCTTCCTAATGGCCCGATGATATCCATTTGGTGATTCTTTGCTTGTTTAATTTTTGTAATATCCATTTTGTGGGTGTGTAGAAATTATGGATGTGAGCCTAGGAACGCGACCCCGTGGTCCAAATCCAATTATGGACATTTTGGGTGTATGTATTATGGGCGATGTACCCTTATTGTAAATTGTAATTGTCGGGCCTTAAAACGATATCAAGTTAAAAATCGGGTTTAAGGCCCCGTAATAGTGAAATACGTGATTGTGGGCGTTTGGGGTTATTTTGATGGCTCACATGCCCATGAATAGCCCCAATGCATTTTAATGCTTGATTTGATTTACGACACAAAATTGATTTCAAAGCTAAATGATGAAGATTTCCATAAAATCAATCAAATTAGGTTATTAGCATCACGAGGCTTAAAATTGGAAGTGCTAATGAATGTCGATTCCTATTTAAACGAGAAGGCTAAAGAAAAAATCGTTTTCAAACATCACAAAAATGGTTTTATAAAATGAATAACGTTTTATTAAATCTTTGGGCATAGGGTTAAAGAGATCCTAGAAATTGCTGTCACTTTATTACGAAAGCAACGTATAGGTCTCGATTCCTATTTTGACGAAGGTTTAAAAACTATTGTTTTGCCAAAACGACACCTAATGAAAAATCTCACAGCTTTTGACAATTAAAATCAAACCTTTCTCATAAAGAATAAAGCTTTCTCGTATAAGCCGAAGGACATTCAAAAGCATTCTCAAATTAAAGCACGACTTTTTTCATAAAAGACCAAACGGTTTTCTCATACAAAATCACCACAACATTCACATAGGCACACACGCGCGCACACACACAGTTTATGAATTAAAAGGATAGGAAAAGCATCAAGGTTACGGTAACTGTGTTTCACGGAAGTCGGGGGGTGCCTAACACCTTCCCCTCGCTTAAGCAAGCCTCCGAACTCTATGAATCTCGGTTGCAGACCAATTAATTCGGAGTCACATATGAGCCAGCGATTTACGAAAAAAATGAAACTCGGATGAGTTGGTACATCCATTTTAAATATACCAACTGGCGACTCTGGTCAATTGGCTCATCATAAAAAACGATCTTTCAAAACCCCGTCGACATTAGTGCCGACCTTTTCCAAAACATCATCTAATAAAAAGGCTAAAATTGGAAAGGGTAATAATCACCAATGAAGCGATTCCTCCCTGCGTCGACAGCTGGCGACTCTGCTGGGGACATTAGAGGGCTTAAGCCGCGTTCAAATCTTGATGTTGTCCTATCCTTTAAAAATTCATGAATGTGTATGTGCGTGCGATATTTTGACCTATTTTACTCATTGTTGTGTGAATGTGTGTTTTGTCCAATGAATGAATGATTGAATAGAATTGCTTTACTTTAAAGTAATCATTTGCATACGGTGAGGACGATGAATGTGAATGTATGTTGAGAGTGTACCTCCTCCTGAGGCAAACCTGTCGGTTGCTTATTACTGGACTCGAAGGGGCTGCTCCCCGGAGATGGCTCAGGAAACGCACCACCCAGATCCGCTCCAATCGAAAGGATTCAGACGAGTAGATTGCGAAGATTTGGGGACCTTCATGTCGAAAAGCCGCGAGAGTAACCTTAGGATAGGTCAGCCTCTGATTAACCCAACGCAGGGAAAGTCTCTTCATGCCATTTTACGTTTACACGTATAAGTGTCATAGTCCCATTCAATATTTTCACATGTACCTTCCCTGTTGTCAAAAGAAAGTACTAACCTCTGTGTTTTGCAAGGAATAGCTGGGAATGCATAATAATTCCTGTCTAGCATTTATTATTGCAATAAGGGACTGCTAACATTTTGTTTTGCAGGAAAAGATTAAAAAACCCAAAAACACAAAAGTTACAGCTTTAGCATGCATCCACGTCTTTCATTTCCCAAGACTAAACTTCAAACTATTTTCCCCTGTAGGATTGCTCCTCAAACGCGTTTGTAATCTAAGAAGGCCCAGGTTTCTACATCTGAAATGGCTGATTGTCCACCTCCTAATCCTGGTTCCATATCTCGGGAGGAATTCGATGATTTTAAAAAACAGATGTTGGAAATGGCCACGATGCTGAGGGAGCAGTTGCTATCTAAGCAGGATCCGCCAAGCAAGGATCCGCCTAAGGATGATCAACCCCAACCTAAGGGCGAGCCAGTCATCCCCAAAGCCATTCCTACACCTAACAGGACAGTAATCACTATTCCAGAGGAGGGAGACACTGATGATCTTCGAAAGAAAATGAAGCAGATGGAGGAAACTATCCAATCTCTGAAAGGCATAGGTTCCCTGGGCAGGGTGAATTATTCAGATCTGTGTGTCTTTCCAGGAACCAAGTATCCGGAGAAGTTCAAGATCCCTGAATTTGAAAAATATAATGGGAAGGGAGACCCCTATACACACCTGAAGATATACATTGGGGAACTTGGGTCTTATGCAGAGGACGAAGGACTGAGGATGTAGTTATTCCAAAAAAGCCTAACGGGGGAAGCAAGAACTTGGTATGCGCGCCTTGACAATGCTCGGATCCACAATTGGGAGGAGTTGGCCCATACTTTCTTGACACAATATAGCTTCCAAGCACAAATGGCACTTGACAGATATCAGATGACAAAGGTCAAGAAGCAATCGAAAGAATCTTTTAGGGACTATGCACAACGGTGGAGGGGTATGGCTGCATAGGTGAACCCCCCAATGAGCGAGGCGGAGATGGTAATGACATTTGTGGATATTCAGGAGGTGCCCTATTATGAACGAGTGATTGCGGGGATTGGAAGACCTTTTGCCGAAATGATAAAGCATGGAGAAATGGTTGACATGGGGTTAAAGTCTGGCAAGATCCGAGATTTCACAGCCCTAGAGGCCTTTGCGGAGCAAATCCAGAGTGGAAACTATGGTAGTACTTTCCGCAGGACCCAAAAGAAAATGGAGGAAGATGTTTCCCTCATCCTGCAGGGATCATCTAGGAAGGTAGATAATAGCCCTCCAGTGCAAGTACAGAGAATCGTGCCACCCCGACCATCTAATTTTAATAATCAAAGGACGGACGGACGAAGAAGGTTTGAGGCCACAAAAGATCGGGTATTCATCCCGCTTGGGGATTCTCTTGAATAGATTTTTGCAATCTTAATAGCACAGAGAAAGATAGTCGATTTGGCACCCCCAATTGACCCAAAAGGGAGAAGATTTGACCCGAGTAAGAAGTGTGCCTACCATTCGGGTTCCCATGGTCATGATACTCAGGAATGCTGGACGCTGAAGCACAAGATTCAAAACATGATCGATAGCGGGGAGATCGTGGTGGAACAACCAGAGCCACCAAATGTTAAAGTCAATCCTCTGCCTAGGCATGATGGGGAAGGGGTCAATGTGGTGGAAGCCAGCAAAGCCGGAGGACCACTAAGGCTAAATTATGTAAAGAGAATTGACGAGATGATTGGCATGACAAGTGGTCAGGAGAGTATACGAGGGACACCGATCAGGTTTGCAGGTCTGAGCAGGGGTATCACAGAGGCGCCTATCAGGTTAACGGCTTCGAAATCTTTCATCATTACAGCGAGACCACAAATCCCCATTAGTATCCTGAAAACAGTACCGTGGAATTATGGGGGAGTATCAGAGGAGGCGGCCAGTTGTGCTTCGGTAACATCAAAGGGGAATCCTTTATATCTTCCAGGACGAGTCCTTGAGGGCAAAGAGAAGAGGGACGAAAAGATATCCGAGGAGAAAGCTGTGGAATTCTTAAGGAAGATGAATCATCCAGAAGCAAGGGGGATCAAGGTATTGAGCGAGGAATCGACCCTGACATCGATCATGGATTTGGTATTATCATCTGACGATCACTGCAGAATTCTGACCAAAGTCCTGGAAGAGGCACACATTCCCAAGGTGATTAGCAAAGAAGGGTTCGGCCACCTAGTGGACCACCTGTTAGAAAATAATGTAATATCATTCACAGATGATAAGATCCCCAAAGCAGGAAGGGGGCACCGGAAACCGCTGCATATTGCGGTAATCTCATCAGGATATGTTATGAATGGGGTGCTAATTGATGGGGGATCAGCATTGAATATCTGTCCATTCAGTACATTGGAAAAAATGAACGTCAATCCTAAGCGCCTAGGGGCCAGTTATGTGGTGGTGCGAGCCTTTGACGGATCCCGAAAGGATACGATGGGGGAGATAGAATTGCCTGTGGAAATAGGGCCTTGTACTTTCGATATTTCATTTCAAGTCCTGGATATCGCGGCAAGTTATAACATGTTATTGGGAAGGCCGTGGATACACATGGTCGGGGTAGTTCCCTCTACACTACACCAGCAAATTAAGTTTATCATCGACGGGAACCTGGTGACAGTCTCTGCAGAGCGTAATGACCCTTCTCTTTCCAGGAATGGCCTGCCGGTGATTAATTTGGACGAATCGGCGGTACCCGCCAGTTTTCAGGCACTGGAAATCAATACTCCCCACTATAGATGTCTGGGGGCTCCAGCCGTAAAACCTAAGGTCTCTCCTGAACTTACCTTTGTTGCTAGAGAAATGATGAATGTAGACACCTAAATTTTGCACTTCGTATACTAACCCTGACAGGAGGGCAAATCTGTCAAGTGAGCCGGCCTGCGAGAGCAAAGGATAGACAAGTACGAACACTCGACGCCACCGCGACGATTTACCACCGAAACCGACGTGACAACAAGGCTGTCCGATTTGAGCATTTCCA
The DNA here is from genome assembly GCA_034770075.1 of Aralia elata. Lineage (NCBI taxonomy): Eukaryota > Viridiplantae > Streptophyta > Magnoliopsida > Apiales > Araliaceae > Aralia > Aralia elata. The sequence continues at coordinate 272,119 of JAVJAP010000089.1, read as the reverse complement.
AATGATGTGGCACGTCTCCCAGTAATTCCCGGGCTGCAAAATACGAACATGTCGGCGAAAATCGACGTCACGACACGAGAATTGAGGCGTGGCATGAAAATCGAGAAAGTCAAGCCAGCCAGCCGCGGATTGATCCGCGGCCAATGAGTGCGCCTTTTGAAAACACGGAGCTCGAAACACGGAACTCGAAACCAGGCTGAGTGACTGGTGGGCCAGCCAGCCGCAGATCAATCTGCGGCCAGCCGCAGATCAATCTTCGGCTGCCCTAGGCCAGCCTATTTCAGCTCAGTTTCTTCATTTCATCCAGGAGGTTGAGCAGATTTTGGAGGAAGAAGAAATCAGCACAGCAGCAGCTCGGAAAAAGAGAGGAAAATAGTTAAGTTTTGCAACAAAATAGGAAGAAAAGAGAGAAAAAAGAGAAGATTTATACTCTTTTGATTTTTGTTGTATCAAATATCCTTCTAATCCTATTTCAAATATACAAGTTTACATCCATTTGAGATCATTTGCAAGGTAAAAATTCTCTTTGTTCTAGCAATTTATATCATATTGTTTGGTTAAATTAAATGTAATCTTCATATATCTTGTTGGACAATCACGGATTAGGGATTATTAGTGAGGGTTCCATCGGAACAAAATTCGTCCTAATAACCCAAGGATATCCAATTAGTGAAATTTCTAGCTTGTTTATGATGATTTATTGGGTGTAATTTATTTAGATTGTCATTTTCGGATATCATGGTGTATTAGGCAAATCCGTGTTGATTAGTTTTGTAGTATTCATTTATGGGTATGTAGCAATATCGGGTGTGAGCCTAGGAACGCGACCCCGTGGTCCAAATCCGATGATGGACGTTTTGATGTATGTAATAGATCCAAGGTGCTCGTTTTTGTAACATGTAACCGTCGGGCCTTAAAACGACGCCACGGCGAGAATCGGGTTTAAGGCCCCGTAGTAGTGAAATATGTGATTGTTGGCGTTCGGGGTATTTTGATGGCTTACATGCCCGTAAATAGCCCCTACGCGTTTTGATATTTAATTTGATTTGCAACACCAAACAAAAGATTTCAAGGCCAAAACAATAAAGATTTTTCTAAAATCAATCAAAGTATGGTATTAGTATCACGAGGCTAAAAATTGGAAATGCTAACGAAAGTCGATTCCTATTCTACGAGAAAGCTAAAGAGAAGTTGTTTTCAAATGTCACAAAAAATGGGTTTTTTTTTTATAAAAAAGGAACTAAACGTTTTACTAAACCTTGATACATAGGGCGAAAGAGATCCTAGAAATTGCCCATCATTTATGAAAGCAACGTATAAATCTCGATTCCTATTTTGGCTAAGGTTTAATAAACTCTTATTTTTGCCAAAACGACACCTAATGAAAATCTCCTATTTTTGACAAATTAAAATCAAACCTTTTTCATAAAGCTTTCTCGTGTATGCTGAAAAGACATTCCGAAGCTTTCTCAAATTAAAGCATGACTTTCCCTAAAAATCCAAATGATTCTTTCACACAAACTTACTACAACACTCACATAGGCACATACATACACACGCGCGCATACACACACATTTTATGAATTAAAGGATAGGAAAGCATCAAGATTGTGGTAACCGTGTTTCACGGAAGTCGGGGGGTGCCTAACACCTTCCCCTCGCTTAAGCAAGCCCCCGAACTCTATGAATCTCGGTTCGCAGACCAATTAAGTCGGAGTCACACATGAGCCAGCGATTTACGAAAAGTGAAACTCGGATGAGTTGGTACATCCATTTCAAATATACCAACTGGCGACTCTGGTTAATTGGCTCATCATAAAAAACGATCTTTCAAAACCCCGTCGACATCAGTGCCGACCTTTTCCAAAAAAATCATTCAATCAAAGGCTAAAATCGGAAAAGGACAAAATCACGAAGGAGGCGAGAAAACCCGGCATCGACAACTGGCGACTCTGCTGGGGACATTAGAGGGCTTAAGCCGCGTTTAAATCTTGATGCTATCCTATCCTTTAAAAATTCATGAATGTGTATGTGCGTGCGATATTTTGATCTTTTGTACGTTTTATTGTGTGAATGTGTGTTTTGTCCAAATAAGTGAATATTTGAATGGAATTGCTTTACTTTTAAGTAATCATTTGCATACGGTGAGGACGATGAATGTGAATGTATGTTGAGAGAGTACCTCCTCCTGAGGCGAACCTGTCGGTTGCTTATTACTGGACTCGAAGGGGCTGCTCCCCGGAGATAGCTCAAGAAACGCACCACCCAAATCCGCTCCAATCGAAAGGACTCAGACGAGTAGATTGCGAAGATTTGGGGACCTTCATGCCGAAAAGCCCGTGAGAGTAACCCTAGGATAGGTCAGCCTCAGATTAACCCAACGCAGGAAAAGTCTTTTCATGCCTTTTACATTCACGCGTAAATGTCATAATCCCATTGATATATGCCTCCCTTTTTGCCAAGAAAAATTACTAACCTCTATGTTTTATAGGGAACAGCTGGGGAGCATAATAAAATCATGTTTAGAATTTGTTATTGCATTAAAGGACTACTAACTTTCTGTTTTACAGGGAAAGATTAAAAAACCCAAAAAACACAAAAGTTACAGCTTTAGCATGCATCCACATTTTTCATTCCCCAGGACTAAACTTCGAACCCTTGTTTCTGTAGGATTGCTCCTCAAACACGTTCGCAATCTAAAAGAGCAAGTTCTACATCTGAAATGGCTGATATTCCATCTACTAATTCCGGTTCCATATCTAGGGAGGAATTTGATGACTTTAAGAAGCAGATGTTAGAAATGGCCATAATGCTAAAGGAGCAATTGCTGCCTAGACAGGATCCACCTAAGGAGGATCCACCTCAACTTAAGGGCGAGCCAGTCGTCCCAAAAGCCATTCCCGTACCAAACAAGACAGTGATTACTATCCCGGAAGAAGGAGATACGGATGACCTGCGAAAGAAAATGAGACAAATGGAGGAAACCATCCAATCTATGAAGGGCATAGGGTCCCTAGGCAGGGTTAACTATTCAGACTTATGTGTCTTCCCCGGAACCAGATACCCGGAGAAATTTAAAATCCCCGAATTTGAAAAATACAGTGGGAAGGGGGATCCTTACACACATCTGAAAATCTACATCGGGGAGCTTGGATCTTACGCCGAAGACGAGGGTCTACGGATGCAACTGTTCCAAAAGAGCCTGACGGGAGAAGCGAGAATCTGGTATGCCCGTCTTGATAATGCCCGGATCCATAATTGGGAAGAGTCAGCCCATACCTTCTTAACACAATATAGCTTCCAGGCACAAATGGCCCCGGATAGATACCAAATGACAAAAGTTAAGAAGCAACCCAGGGAATCCTTCAGGGATTATGCACAACGATGGAGGGGTATGGCCGCACAGGTGAACCCTCCGATGAGCGAATCGGAGATGGTGATGACCTTCATAGATATTCAAGAGGCTCCTTATTATGAGCGGGTCATATCAGGGATTGGAAGACCCTTTGCTGAGATGATTAAACACGGAGAAATGGTGGACATGGGGTTGAAGTCTGGTAAAATTCAGGATTTCACGGCTTTGGAAACAGCTGCAGAGCAAATCCAAAGTGGAAACTATGGCAGCATTTCCCGTAGGGTCCAAAAGAAAAGGGAGGAAGATGTTTCCCTCATCCTGCAGGGATCATCTAGAAAGGCAGAAAACAATCCTCCAGTACAGGCGCAGAGAGGGGGGCCATCCCGACAGCCTAACTTCACTGATCAGAGGGCGGATGGGTGAAGGAGATTCGAGACCTCGAAAACTCGAGTATTTACCCCACTCGGGGATCCTCTGGAGCGGATTTTGGCGGTATTGATAGCCCAGAAGAAAATAGCCGACTTGGCACCCCCAAGTGACCCGAATGGAAGAAGGTTTGACCCAAGCAAGCGATGCGCATAGCACTCAGGTTCCCCTGGTCATGATACACAGGAATGTTGGACATTGAAGCACAAAATTCAGGACTTGATTGATAGTGGGGAAATGGTGGTGGAACAGCCAGGGTCACCCAAATGTTAAAGTCAATCCTCTACCTAAGCATGATGGGGAAGGGGTAAATCCAGGAGTATGGCAGTGAATCCCGGCCAGTAGAGGATCAATGGGTTTTAAAATTTTGAGTTTTATTTCAAATCCCTACACGCTCATGTCGTTTTGTCATGTTATCCAAAAAGAAGATCATGTGTTGAAATGTTTTATATATATGACAAGCATTTATTGTTTTATGGCAGTACCCCGATTTGCGGTATTCTAGCCTGACAAGCAATAGGCCAAATTTGAAGAAGGATCACGATTTTGGTATAAAGCTAGATTTCGATCTGATGGCGATTGAGCAAGACGAGACAGATATCGACAATAAGCCTGACGAGATCTGGGGATGGGTCGAAGATAGACCCAAACCCGACTTAGACCAAACCATCGCCATCAAACATCAGAACCCCTAACGATCACGAAGAACCCGGAGTAGGGGCAAATGCGATCACAATAATAAAAAAAAAACTCAAAAATCAAAAATCAAAAAATCCCCCAAACCTTTCAACAAGTCAAAGGACCGGATCTTTTGTCAGCCCAGCGAGATACCGATGCAACTAGTACGAGGGAGATCACAAGAAAAGCAACTTAACACTGGGGCATTTGTCACTACCCAGGAAATGATGACGTGCAAATTGGCACCCATGCAACAATCCCATCAACATGCACCATCATCATCAAATGCTACGATCATCTGGCATTTGTCAAGCATAGTTTTCCCGGGATACGGTGACCCGCATGAAAGGGGATTTTATTTGACTTGATAGGAATCGGATTAATTCTGACAAGCATCCGTGGAGCACGATCGTGAGTATGATTAGACGAAGAAGGCTATTCAACCTTTTGATCGGGTACAAAGCCTTAATTCAAAGCAACGTTTACGACAGGATCGACCTCATGTGCCAGTCTTCACTTTGCATTGCGCAAACTTTCAGTTGTGGGGTATAAAACTATGACGACGTTGATGGCAATTAAACACGTAGTCAGACAATCGATAATTATCAAGCTAATATCAAGAAGTCAGACGATAAATGATTATCAAGCTAATGTCTCGAATCGTGGCCTGGGTTCTTCGAGTAATTAAGCCCGAGGGGTGTCTCTACACCTGGTGCCCTAAAGCCATCTGGTTTGGGAGTCGCTGGCCCAACACTCGTTACATGGGTAACTCAGAGCCTAAGAAAACGAGCATTACAGTAGAGGAGGCCCGAGCATATTCAAATCGTGGCATGGGCTACTCGAGTAATTAAGCCTAAGGGGTGTCTCTGCATCTGGTGCCCTAAAGCCGTCCGGTTTGGGAATCACCGGCCTAACACTCGCTACATGGGTAACTCAAGCCTAAGAAAACGAATCTTGCGCAAGGTCAAGCAAAGAATGAATGGGGCAGACCACCAACTAGTCTCGAACCGTGGCCTTTGTTAGTCGAGTAAATAAACCCGAAGGGGTGTCTGTACACCTAATGTAATGTCCAAAAATTTTAAACATGGTAACAAATTTATTTTAATAAATAAACTCATTATATTTAATTTTTCGAATTTAATTGGATCCATATAGGTGTTATTATTTAGTTATATAAATATATGGTCCAATAATTTTCTTTCATTAAAGGGGCTCATTAATAGTTGGAATAAATTGGTGAGTTAACCCTAAGACTTGATTTGCAAGAGATTGGGGAAATTAACTAAATGACGTTATTATTATCAAATTAAATAATTCGAATAAAGAATTATGGTTATATTAACTAATTTAAATAATTGGTTGAGTTATTTAATTTAACATATTAAAAAATTACAAGGTGGTTAATTTAATTTGGGTCACTTTCCTTTTATCTAGGATGGCCCATTATTTTTATTTCGAATGGCCCAATGCCCTTATCATTCTTGTTGGGCTGCCCTCCCAATTATTTAGTCGACCCAACTATTGAGTAAGCCAAATTTCTTCTCAGCCGGACTGGATCCTAGTGTTAAGTCAAGTGGGCTAAGCCCAATTCTTTTGGCAAGTTAAATAAATGCTCAGCCGGGTTAGGTAGTGGAAATGGACCGGGTCCATCGGATCGAGTTGGATCCGTTTCTTGTTGAAGCAATCCATCAGCAGCTTAATTGGGATAACTGATCAAAGAGGACACTCCTACGCCTATACCCTCAATTCAGACAAACAGGGAAGAAAACCTATCAAGACCTAAACCCTCAAATCGAACTAGCCTCTTAAATCGAACGAAGCAAAGGGAGAGGGGAAGGGGCGCGACAGGTCGGCGTGGGTGGGGAACCGATTGACAGCATGGTAGCGTGGGAGGACCGACGGCTACCAAGGGATTAACCAACGGACGAAGCGGTGAAGGCGTCAACGACCGAACGACCCCCAGTTGGACCACAGGTTCGAGGAAATCGGCGATTGGACGGTGAAAAGGGGGGGTACGATGCTCGAGGTCCTGCCGGCGAAATCGCAGCTGGGTTGATGTGAAACGGTCGACAGCCAGTTCTCCTCAAACCCTCAGTTATTGTCCGAAGCAATTAGGGTATTAACCACAAATTGGGCAAACACTGCCCTATAAATTGAGACCCCAACCCTGAAGTTGCCGATTCCTTGAATTGGTGAGTTCTCAATTAGAAGTTCAGAGTTCCAAATTAGAAAATTAGGGTTCAAGTGAGAGAGGGAGCAGGGGTGTTCGATCGTGGGTTTCAATTGAAGTGAATGTCTCAAGGTTACACCGTTTATTTCGGTAGAAGGAGAAAGATTGCAGTCCGATCATTAGCAAGGTAGTGACTGAGTAGCTTTAATTTAAATTTTTGTTTCTCTGTATTGGGCTATGGCTTCTCTGCATTGAGAATACGTTATTCCCTGTATTGGTTAAATTGATTCTGGGTACTGTATTAACTGGATTATTCTTGTATTGGATTAAATTTTTGGAATTTCTATGGTTGTTGAAATCATTTTCTTTTCTTTCTGTAATCAAAAAAAAAGGGAACTGTGTTATTTCCTTGTGTTGGGTTGTGTTACTTCGGTTTAAGAATTTGTGTGATGGAAGATCGTGGGGTTCTGGCTGATAGGTTTGTACTGAGGCTGGGTCAGTGTGGTGCTTAGGATACATACTATACGTTTGTTATAATGTCTATGAGGATCATTTGTTAGCTTGCCCATTTTGTTGATTCAGTGACGGCTAGACTCATGTTAGGCAGTTCGTTGGACCTATAAACACTAGTGTTTTGTTATGTGTGTGGCTGAATTGTGGCTGTTGGGCAAGTTGCTAGGCCTACAAATTCTAGTGTGTGTTTTGCCAGCTTTGGAACAGGAGGGTACACCTTCTATGACAGTGCTCTGTAATGAACCTCTGTTTGGTGTGGCTGGGAATTGAACCCAGCATTGGGTAGGGATTTGTTGGGCCAACGGGTAAACAACAAGTTAATAATTATTTGTTAATTGTCAATAAATAATAAGAAAAAGAATAAGTATTAAATTAATAGTAACATCAAATAAAAATAAGGATTGATGAGATAATTATTTATTATCTACCGTTTAATAATAAATAAAGATAATAAATATTAAATTATTATTTGATTAATAATAATTAAGTATGAATAAAAATTTATAAGAAATAGAGATAATAAATATTTAATTATTATTGAATAATAATTAAATATGGATAGAGTTAAATAATTATTTATTATTTGTTAGTGAATAATAAATAAAGGTAATAAATATTTAATTATTATTGAATAATAATTAAATATGAGTAAAGTTAATAAAATAATGATTTAATTATTGCTTAATTAATATCGAATAATAATTAAATATAAATAAAGTTAATAATTTAATTATTTATTATTTATCCTTGAATAATGAATAAAGCTAATAAAAATATTTGATTATTATCTAACTAAGAATGAATAGGAGTAAGGTTAATTATTATTTCCCATTAAATAATAAATAAATAAAGATAATAAGAACTTAATTATTATTAATAATAATTAAGTATGGATAAAGCTAATATCTAACTAATGGTGGATAAGGGAAGTAATTTCGTAATTACCCTTGAAAGTGAATAATAGCTAAGTATGAATAGGACTCAAATAACCTGTTAAAATGTTGCCACTGTTAGCTAGTAATGCCTTAATCAATTTTTATCTAGTGTAGTAAATAATAACTTGGGTTACTAAACATTGCTAAGTTGAATAAGCATGATTAGTTATTGAAATAATAACTAAATGTCATTAACTTAATTTCTTTTAGTTAATGATTAAATAGTAATTAAATGTATTCGGTGAATTTTACCTATTGAGTAAAAGGTATAGTGAGAGGTGCCAATATACAACTGTTAATTGATAAATCGACTTTACCCAATGATAGGTCACTCGAGATCAATTAATTAAAGCTAAGTTTATTTGTAGCTGAGCAAACAAGCAAGTTCCCTAATTCCATTCTTTCAGTATATTGAATGCAAGTCCTTCCTTACTCAACTTTTACATTGAGCAAATTTTTAAACCTTATGCACTATTTTTAATTCGTGCAAAAAGGTATATAAATATTGTTGCAAGTTATTCATTAAGCTTGAATCTTAACTCCAAGCATGCTTTAAGTAGTCTAATTACTTTTAAAAATTATTCCACATCTATGTATTCATTAGCATTCGCACTTGTGCATTTGAATTCGTATAATTATTTAAGTTCTGAAATTCCCGAACTATTCATGATTAAGTCTGAACCCTTGTCTCGGTCAGGCACGTATGTAAGAATTTATGAAAGCTATCCGAACCAATCGATGGTAAGGATTCTTAGACTGTATGAACACCCCTTTATTATAGGGGAGTACCCCATATACCGTAAATAAGGTACAAATAGCAGAGTTAAATGTTATGCATATACATAGCGTACGCGAGGCTGATCCCCTCAAGTACTTATTCTGTAGCCAGTAACTAGAGGGTCAACTAGCTATTGACTCCTTTGGAAGTTATTGTTCAAGGTCTATTCGACTATCAATTGTTCTAAAAGCATTCATTGTTATTGCTTCTGATAATGCTATTGTTGAAATCCCTTTCTATATTCCTTTCATCATGATATATCCTTATTATTGTATTTTAAACTTGCTGAGCAAACTCGTTGCTCATTCTTGCTATATCATGATTTCATTGCAGCCAAACCCGAGACGTCAGGGAAAAACAAAGGGAAAGAAAAGATGAAGTGATAAACTTCATGTAGCAGACTTAAACATTATGTGCAGTTAATCATTGTTAATGTAATATTAAACCCTGCTTGTTACTTAGGGTATGGATTCATGGATGTATTAAGGTTATTATATTCTGGGACTAGTAACACCTTGTAATGAACAACGTATGTTTATTATATTCCGCATTTTAGTTACCATATGTTGTTAGAGGTGAATGTTTGTATTGGATCGTGATGACCGGATCCGGGTATTTGGAGACCCGAATTTGGGGGTGTCACAGGTTGGTATCATAGCTGTAGGTTATAAACTTTAGGATCGCGAAACCTAGGGTATAACCTTCATAGTAAACTCGTATCGAGTGTTAGGAGATAAATCAAGGAGATTTATCATATGTGATTTTGATGAATTGGGGAATTCATCGAGTCGAGTAGTACCCAATGAAATATAATTTCATTTCTTCAATGAATATATTTTATTGCTGTACTAACGTTAGTTTTTGTGTGTTTGTAGGATGGCTGTCGTAGGGGAGACTAGTGGAGTCCGAGAGGAGGAGATATTTACAGACATACCAGTAGTTTCGGAGCAGCTGGTGGGCTATGCTCCTACTGCCCCAGGATTGCTACAAGAGGAGTCCGAGTCGGAGGAGGACTACCAGAGGGAGCTACCAGAGCCGGTGGTAGGTAGAGTCATGAGGTCGGGCAGTCAGGATCCAGAGGCTGAGGAGGAGGACCCCGAGACCGAGGGAGAGGAGCCACCTACGGTGTTGATGGCATGGGGTCCACTGCCGATGATATCATCGAGGGGTTGACTAGTAGGAATGAGGAGCTGGAGGATCGGGTAGCTCACCTGGAAGAGCAAAATCAGACCCATCAGTTTATGGAGGACCAGTACAGAGACCTGACCTACCAGCTCGAGCATGACTTAGGGGTGGCGAAGGTACATCTACAGGGCTACGAGTCCTCAGCACAGCAGGTCGGACCACTGCTACATCAGTTAGTGGCCCAGAACGCTGAGTTGAGGGAGATACTGGAGCAGAGGGATTTACAGATCGCCCACCTGAGGGCGAAACAGGAGGCTATGAGGTTCGAGGCGGGGCTGGAGGTGTCTGCGAGGATGCATGCCAGAGAGGCCTGGGTCAGGGAGGCCAGGAGGGTTGATCAGTTAGATGATCGGTTGGAGGCCAGCACAGTGAGGATAGAGACCCTAGGACATGCCCTAGACGCAGCCTACAGGAGGCCCCGGACTTAGGCAGGTGAGTCTAGCCGCTCTGTTCGTCGCAGGATAGGGGATGGAGCATTCTCTTCTGGTCAGCAGGCTCGGATCCGTCACGACATGCAGTGACTTGATATGATGGTTACTTTGTCTTTAGTTCAGTCAGTCCCACCTTTTGTTATATTAGGGACGTATTCATGTTTGATTTGTGAAACTTTATATTGTATTTAGACTTGGGGTAGCAGTTAAACCCCAACTTTTGTGTTTTGAGGGATGGAAGGTTAGGATTCCCCACTTTTGTCTTGGGGGAAAGATTATTGATGGATAGGCACACAGTGGCGCATTTATAGAAGTATGCCACAGGTTTAGTCTTGTAACAAAACAGTGGTATATGAATATAAATGCAGATGTTTCACTTAAACCAAATGTGTTGATAGATATTTTACCTTTGATTGCTTATTTTAATGACATATTGTGTAAAATATAAAACTATAGGTAAAAGTCAGCGGATTTTCCTTATCCAAACATGCCGCCAAGAGGACGACCACGAAACCGACAGGTTAAAGAATCAGAAAGTGAGGTTGGGAACCAATCCAACCCAATAAGGATGTTCGCGGAGATGCTGGCAGAAGCCATGCAATCAAGACCGCCACCTGGAGGGACCCAAGCAGCAGCCGAGCCAGTGCATCATCTGGCAAATTTCAAGGATTTCAAATTTGTGGGACCACCTGAGTTCAAGGGAACTCTTAACCCAATCGAAGCGCAGACCTGGATAGAAGAAATAGAGAAGGTCTTTGAGGTAGCACGGGTGGCAGAGGAACAGAAAACAAGTTTTGCTACCTTCATGTTAAAGGGCGAGGCAAACTACTGGTGGAAGGCCAACAGGGGCCGAGTGGAAGGAGGCATTGTCGCCTGGGATCGTTTCAAGGAGATGTTCTTGGAAAATTACTTTCTAGAGAGCATGAAGCAAGAGATGGAGATCAAGTTCCTGGAACTAAAACAAGGAAACATGTATGTGGCTGAGTACGCGGCTAAGTTTAATGAGTTGGCACGGTTTGCAACTCACCAGGTCAGCACTGAGGAAAGGAAAGCTCGTAGGTTTGAGCAAGGGTTGAAACCATGGTTATACCGTTCTGTTGCGGTACTGAAAATCAAAACATTTGCAGAATTGTTGGAACGGGCGGTCATTGCAGAGGGGGGCAGTGAGGCCCTGGCCAAATACAATCAAGAAAAGAAAAAGGGACATGAGGGCCCGAAAGCGGGGAGCAGCGGGGGCAGTAACCCCAATAAACGCAAGTGGACTGAGAGTCAGTCATCCGGGGGAAACAAATCAGGAGGGGAGGTGAAGAAGCCAGGTAGGTGCAGTAATTGTGGTAAGAACCACACGGGGGAGTGCATGAAGGGAAAGAGTGTTTGTTACCGGTGTGGACAACCGGGGCACATGGCACCCCAATGTCAGAATAAGCCAAAGGGAGGGTGTTTTTCATGTGGAGCACCCGACCACCAAATCACAGATTGTCCGAAGAAGAAGGGTGACGCCGGGAGCGGCAACCGGAACAACAACAACAGCGGGAACAATAACCGGCTGAGCTATGGGACACCAGCCAGTCAAGCTAACAGGCCGACAGCCCGCACGTTCAACATGACTGTTCAGGATGCCATGGAATCCAAAGACGTGGTGTCAGGTATCATCCCAATCAATGATATAAATGCATATGTGTTATTTGATTCGGGTGCTACTTGCTCTTTTGTTTCCGAAGAATTTGCTAGTCAGTTGAATTTACCTCGTGAAAAATTAGAACACCCTATGAATGTAGAAGTAGCAAACAAAGAAATTGTCCCTGTAGAACACATTCATAGGAATTGTTGTGTTGAATTGCGAGGATTTAAGCTCAATGTGGATTTGATACCAATTCGGCTGGGAGAGTTTGATGTAATCCTGGGATTGGATTGGCTATCAACCCACGGAGCAGTTATTGACTGTAAGGAAAAGTGTGTACACCTGAAGACTCCTAATAAGTCGAAGGTGGTATTTTACGGCAGTAAGTCACCAAGACAATCTTGTTGTCTTACTATGATGCAGACGAGAAGATTGCTTAAGAAAGGTTGTGTATGTTATTTGGCCCATGTGGTTGATACCCGTCAAGTAAGGGATGAGATGAGTCAAATACGAGTCGTGAAAGATTTCACCGATGTCTTTCCCGAAGAGCTTCCGGGACTGCCGCCGGACAGGGAAATCGAGTTCGTTATCGATTTGGCACCGGGAACCGCACCAATATCGAAGCCGCCGTATCGAATGGCACCTGTAGAAATGAAAGAGTTGATGGTGCAACTGCAGGAACTGTTAGATAAAGGTTATATCAGACCGAGCGTGTCCCCGTGGGGAGCGCCAGTTCTGTTTGTAAAGAAGAAAGACGGTTCAATGAGGCTTTGTATCGACTATCGGGAGTTGAACAAAGTTACGATTAAGAATAGGTATCCACTTCCTAGAATTGACGATCTGTTCGATCAACTCAAGGGAGTGAAGTACTTTTCAAAGATCGACTTAAGAACAGGCTACCATCAGCTGAAGGTGAGGCAGGAAGATATCCCGAAGACTGCATTCAGGACTCGTTATGGGCACTTCGAGTTCCTGGTAATGTCATTTGGATTGACGAATGCACCAGCAGCATTTATGGATATGATGAACAGAGTGTTCAAGCAGTACTTGGATAAGTTCGTAGTCGTATTCATTGATGACATTCTGGTGTATTCAGGGACGGAGGAGGAGCATGCTAAACATTTGAAGATTGTATTAGAAGCTCTCAGGAAGGAGAAGTTGTACGCAAAATTTTCGAAGTGTGAGTTTTGGTTGCAGAGGGTACAATTTCTGGGTCACGTCATCGACAAGAATGGTGTTTCAGTGGACCTAGCAAAAGTAGAGGCAGTTATCAACTGGGAACAGCCGAAGACGCCGACAGAGATCCGGAGTTTCTTGGGATTAGCGGGATACTATCGAAGATTCATACAAGATTTTTCAAAGATAGCATCGCCATTGACCAACCTCACCAGGAAAACAGTTAAGTTCGTTTGGTCGGAAAAATGTGAGGAAAGTTTCATGGAGTTGAAGAAGAGACTTAGCCAAGCACCGATGTTGACCTTACCAGACAACACTGGGGGTTTTGTAGTGTATAGCGATGCATCACACAAAGGTCTCGGCTGCGTGCTGATGCAGCACGGTAAGGTAGTGGCGTACGCTTCACGTCAGCTGAAAGACTATGAGAAGGGTTACCCGACTCATGACTTGGAGTTAGCAGCGGTAGTTTTCGCCTTGAAGATTTGGAGGCACTACCTATACGGGGAGAAGTGCGAGATATATACAGATCACAAAAGTCTGAAATATATCTTCACTCAAAAGGAGCTGAACATGAGGCAGCGCCGATGGTTAGAATTGATTAAGGACTACGACTGTGAAATCCTGTACCATCCGGGCAAAGCAAATGTAGTGGCTGACGCCTTAAGCAGAAAAGGCAAGGTGAAATTGATGCAGCTGACAGTTCAAGAGGAATTGATAAAGGACTTTGAACGTTTGGAACTGGAGGTTAGGTATTCAATGGAGGCGGACAAAAAATTGTTCACCGTGACAGTAGGTCCGACTCTACTGGATAAGATACGAGAGGCTCAAGAATTTGATGAAGAATGCATTGACATTAAGAAACAACTATCGGAGGGAAAAACATTGAAGTACAAGGTTGACAGCGCAGGATTTCTGAGATTCAAGGGAAGGATCTGGATACCCTACGTACCAGACCTAAGGGAAGAGATTTTGCAGGAGGCCCATAATACGAGATTTTCGGTACATCCGGGTAGCACCAAGATGTATCAAGATCTTCGTCAACATTATTGGTGGCCGCATTTGAAAGGAGAAGTTGCAGAATTCGTCAGCCGATGTTTAACTTGTCAAAGGATCAAGGCAGAGCACCAGCGGCCGAGCGGATTGTTGCAGCCCTTAGAGATTCCCAAGTGGAAGTGGGAGCACATCACAATGGATTTTGTGGTAGGACTCCCGACAACCCAAAAGGGTCTAGACGCCATCTGGGTGATCGTAGATTGGTTAACCAAGTCTGCCCATTTTCTACCAATCAAGATCAGGTACAAATTGGAACAGCTGGCAAAATTTTACGTGAAGGAAATAGTATCACGACATGGAGTGCCGGTATCTATTGTGTCTGACAGGGATCCGCGTTTCACGTCAAATTTTTGGAGAAGCCTATAGGAGAGACTGGGAACATAGTTAAGAATGAGTACGGCATATCATCCCCAGACTGATGGTCAGAGTGAGCGAACAATTCAGACCCTAGAGGATATGCTCCGGGCAGTTGTGATGGATTTAAGTGGCAGCTGGGACGATCATTTGCCACTGGTAGAGTTCGCTTATAACAATAGCTATCACGCTAGCATCGGCATGCCACCGTATGAAGCGTTATACGGGAGGAAGTGTCGAACGCCGTTATGTTGGGATGAAGTTGGTGAACGGAGGTTGTTGGGACCAGAATTGGTACAACAAACCGTGGAAATCATTAAAGTAATAAGGCAACGATTAGTAGCAGCCCAGGATCGTCAAAATAAGTATGCCGACTTACATCGTCAGAAACGAGACCTTGAAGTTGGTAGCTTTGTGTTTCTGAAGGTATCTCCCTGGAAAGGGAAGATCCGTTTTGGGAAGAAGGGCAAATTGAGCCCTAGGTTCATAGGACCTTTTGAAATATTAAGAAGAATAGGCGAGGTGGCATACGAGGTAGCATTACCTCATGAACTTGAGCACATTCACAACGTGTTTCATGTATCAGTGTTTCGTCCGTATAAGCCAGACTACAAGCATGTCATTTCCTATGAACCAATTCAAGTCGAAAGGGACTTATCGTACGAGGAGATTCCTGTCCAAATACTTGATAGGAAGGAGCAGAAACTGAGAAATAAAGTCATTCATTCGGTTAAAGTACTCTGGAGGAATCACGCAGTGGAAGAAGCCACGTGGGAACTCGAGGAGAGGATGAGAGCAAGTTACCCTCAGTTATTTGAGTAACCTTAGATTGAAATTCCGAGGACGGAATTCTTATAAGGGGGAGAGGATGTAATGTCCAGAAATTTTAAACATCGTAACAAATTTATTTTAATAAATAAACTCATTATATTTAATTTTTCGAATTTAATTGGATCCATATAGGTGTTATTATTTAGTTATATAAATATATGGTCCAATAATTTTCTTTCATTAAAGGGGCTCATTAATAGTTGGAATAAATTGGTGAGTTAACCCTAAGACTTGATTTGCAAGAGATTGGGGAAATTAACTAAATGACGTTATTATTATCAAATTAAATAATTCGAATAAAGAATTATGGTTATATTAACTAATTTAAATAATTGGTTGAGTTATTTAATTTAACATATTAAAAAATTACAAGGTGGTTAATTTAATTTGGGTCACTTTCCTTTTATCTAGGATGGCCCATTATTTTTATTTCGAATGGCCCAATGCCCTTATCATTCTTGTTGGGCTGCCCTCCCAATTATTTAGTCGACCCAACTATTGAGTAAGCCAAATTTCTTCTCAGCCGGACTGGATCCTAGTGTTAAGTCAAGTGGGCTAAGCCCAATTCTTTTGGCAAGTTAAATAAATGCTCAGCCGGGTTAGGTAGTGGAAATGGACCGGGTCCATCGGATCGGGTTGGATCCGTTTCTTGTTGAAGCAATCCATCGGCAGCTTAATTGGGATAACTGATCAAAGAGGACACTCCTACGCCTATACCCTCAATTCAGACAAACAGGGAAGAAAACCTATCAAGACCTAAACCCTCAAATCGAACTAGCCTCTCAAATCGAACGAAGCAAAGGGAGAGGGGAAGGGGCGCGACAGGTCGGCGTAGGTGGGGAACCGATTGACAGCACGGTAGCGTGGGAGGACCGGCGGCTACCAAGGGATTAACCAACGGACGAAGCGGTGAAGGCGTCAACGACCGAACGACCCCCAGTTGGACCACAGGTTCGAGGAAATCGGCGATTGGACGGTGAAAAAGGGGGTACGATGCTCGAGGTCCTGCCGGCGAAATCGCAGCTGGGTTGATGTGAAACGGTCGACAGCCAGTTCTCCTCAAACCCTCAGTTATTGTCCGAAGCAATTAGGGTATTAACCCCAAATTGGGTAAACACTGCCCTATAAATTGAGACCCCAACCCTGAAGTTGCCGATTCCTTGAATTGGTGAGTTCTCAATTAGAAGTTCAGAGTTCCAAATTAGAAAATTAGGGTTCAAGTGAGAGAGGGAGCAGGGGTGTTCGATCGTGGGTTTCAATTGAAGTGAATGTCTCAAGGTTACACCGTTTATTTCGGTAAAAGGAGAAAGATTGCAGTCCGATCATTAACAAGGTAGTGACTGAGTAGCTTTAATTTAAATTTTTGTTTCTCTGTATTGGGCTATGGCTTCTCTGCATTGAGAATACGTTATTCCCTGTATTGGTTAAATTGATTCTGGGTACTGTATTAACTGGATTATTCTTGTATTGGATTAAATTTTTGGAATTTCTATGGTTGTTGAAATCATTTTCTTTTCTTTCTGTAATCAAAAAAAAAAAGGGAACTGTGTTATTTCCTTGTGTTGGGTTGTGTTACTTCGGTTTAAGAATTTGTGTGATGGAAGATCGTGGGGTTCTGGCTGATAGGTTTGTACTGAGGCTGGGTCAGTGTGGTGCTTAGGATACATACTATACGTTTGTTATAATGTCTATGAGGATCATTTGTTAGCTTGCCCATTTTGTTGATTCAGTGACGGCTAGACTCATGTTAGGCAGTTCGTTGGACCTATAAACACTAGTGTTTTGTTATGTGTGTGGCTGAATTGTGGCTGTTGGGCAAGTTGCTAGGCCTACAAATTCTAGTGTGTGTTTTGCCAGCTTTAGAACAGGAGGGTACACCTTCTATGACAGTGCTCTGTAATGAACCTCTGTTTGGTGTGGCTGGGAATTGAACCCAGCATTGGGTAGGGATTTGTTGGGCCAACGGGTAAACAACAAGTTAATAATTATTTGTTAATTGTCAATAAATAATAAGAAAAAGAATAAGTATTAAATTAATAGTAACATCAAATAAAAATAAGGATTGATGAGATAATTATTTATTATCTACCGTTTAATAATAAATAAAGATAATAAATATTAAATTATTATTTGATTAATAATAATTAAGTATGAATAAAAATTTATAAGAAATAGAGATAATAAATATTTAATTATTATTGAATAATAATTAAATATGGATAGAGTTAAATAATTATTTATTATTATTTGTTAGTGAATAATAAATAAAGGTAATAAATATATTTAATTATTATTGAATAATAATTAAATATGAGTAAAGTTAATAAAATAATGATTTAATTATTGCTTAATTAATATCGAATAATAATTAAATATAAATAAAGTTTAATAATTTAATTATTTATTATTTATCCTTGAATAATGAATAAAGCTAATAAAATATTTGATTATTATCTAACTAAGAATGAATAGGAGTAAGGTTAATTATTATTTCCCATTAAATAATAAATAAATAAAGATAATAAGAATTTAATTATTATTAATAATAATTAAGTATGGATAAAGCTAATATCTAACTAATGGTGGATAAGGGAAGTAATTTCGTAATTACCCTTGAAAGTGAATAATAGCTAAGTATGAATAGGACTCAACTAACCTGTTAAATTGTTGCCACTGTTAGCTAGTAATGCCTTAATCAATTTTTATCTAGTGTAGTAAATAATAACTTGGGTTACTAAACATTGCTAAGTTGAATAAGCATGAATAGTTATTGAAATAATAACTAAAGGTCATTAACTTAATTTCTTTTAGTTAATGATTAAATAGTAATTAAATGTATTCGGTGAATTTTACCTATTGAGTAAAAGGTATAGTGAGAGGTGCCAATATACAACTGTTAATTGATAAATCGACTTTACCCAATGATAAGTCACTCGAGATCAATTAATTAAAGCTAAGTTTATCTGTAGCTGAGCAAACAGGCAAGTTCCCTAATTCCATTCTTTCAGTATATTGAATGCAAGTCCTTCCTTACTCAACTTTTACATTGAGCAAATTTCTAAACCTTATGCACTATTTTTAATTCGTGCAAAAAGGTATATAAATATTGTTGCAAGTTATTCATTAAGCTTGAATCTTAACTCCAAGCATGCTTTAAGTGGTCTAATTACTTTTAAAAATTATTCCACATCTATGTATTCATTAGCATTCGCACTTGTGCATTTGAATTCGTATAATTATTTAAGTTCTGAAATTCCCGAACTATTCATGATTAAGTCTGAACCCTTGTCTCGGTCAGGCACGTATGTAAGAATTTATGAAAGCTATCCGAACCAATCGATGGTAAGGATTCTTAGACTGTATGAACACCCCTTTATTATAGGGGAGTACCCCATATACCGTAAATAAGGTACAAATAGCAGAGTTAAATGTTATGCATATACATAGCGTACGCGAGGCTGATCCCCTCAAGTACTTATTCTGTAGCCAGTAACCAGAGGGTCAACTAGCTATTGACTCCTTTGGAAGTTATTGTTCAAGGTCTATTCGACTATCAATTGTTCTAAAAGCATTCATTGTTATTGCTTCTGATAATGCTATTGTTGAAATCCCTTTCTATATTCCTTTCATCATGATATATCCTTATTATTGTATTTTAAACTTGCTGAGCAAACTCGTTGCTCATTCTTGCTATATCATGATTTCATTGCAGCCAAACCCGAGACGTCAGGGAAAAACAAAGGGAAAGAAAAGATGAAGTGATAAACTTCATGTAGCAGACTTAAACATTATGTGCAGTTAATCATTGTTAATGTAATATTAAACCCTGCTTGTTACTTAGGGTATCGATTCATGGATGTATTAAGGTTATTGTATTTTGGGACTAGTAACACCTTGTAATGAACAACGTATGTTTATTATATTCCGCATTTTAGTTACCATATGTTGTTAGAGGTGAATGTTTGTATTGGATCGTGATGACCGGATCCGGGTATTTGGAGACCCGAATTTGGGGGCGTCACACCTAATGCCCCAAAACCGTCTGGGTCGGGAGTCATTGGTCATTGGTCCAAAACTCGTTAAATTGGTAACTTTGAAAAGCCTAAGAAAACGAGACAAGTGAAGTGGACTAATAAAGAGAAAAGATAATGCGAAAAATTCTCGGCCTTAAACAATGAGTCATGGAAGAGAAACCCCTACTGGGTGCTGCATCGCACAGTGCATTTGTCATATGACGTCAATCCTGCTAAGAACGTTGTCGCGAATGGAGACAGAATACCTTTGAGGAGGGGAGGTAGTTCTTTTGAATTCGATCGTACTCACGTACAGTGACCATGAATGCTTGAAGGTATTCTTACGTTAAATAGAAAATCATCAACTCACGAGGGAGTGAAAATAACTTCCAATCTGGTACATTCACGGTTCACAACTTGCTAGATTGTGCGATCAACAGATATTCAATTTCATGTGCTTTAACTGCATTTATTCTTTTGTTGAGATTATAATATCTTTGTGTTGAACTAACACTAACGGCCCGAGCCTTCAGGTTTTGGCATTTGTTAGTCATCTGATGTGCAGGATCTTACAGAGATGTGGATAACTCAGCACGGTCAACATCGCGAGTTTTCGATAGAAATTCTTGGTAGCGACACGCGCCAAGGCAAGGGCAGTTAAGAATCGTGAAATGGAAGGAAGCTGAGGCTGCACAGAACTTCCCATCATTGGGCCTCTCCCCAATCCTAACTATCACTGCCTCGACATCCAAATGATCCACGTGCATGAGCATATACAAGGATGATATAATGCGGGACAACAGCATATCGGCCGTCAGAAATGATCAAAAGGCCAAGGAGCCCATATAGCTGTTGGTCATCACAGAGGGCGAAACAGACTGCCTCAACTCGATGAAATGAAGACGATCAAGAAGAGGCAGAGTACCAAACCAATTGTTGAAGTCTAGAAACTACATTTCACGACGAGGCGTGATCCAATCAAGCGTTGGAAAACAATGATGACGGTCGAATCGTATCATTTGACTGAACAGGGGTCATTTCTATCTAAACATATGTTGCGCACATGCATCTGTCCATAACATATCTGCCAGAGCATGCATAACATCTTTTGCATGCATAACATCTTTTGCGTGCATACATGTACGATCAAAATGAAAATCTTCAGGGGAAAGTACAAGCACGTCGCTTTAAACCTCACCAATGATCAGACTGTGATGGCTTTTGCGGCATGGTACGTGGACGATGTTGGTGGGAGATCCAGGATAAAAGTCGATCACACATCCCACTTTAAAAATCACTCAAAAAATCAACGACCCCTGGGAAGGGCTGAGATCCAAAACAATCAACGACCCCTGGGAAGGGCTGGTATCTAACCAATCAACGATTCCTGGGAAGGGCTGGTATCCAAATAAGGAGTGAACCTAGGAAGGCATCCAAGCAAACCACAACAAGGTGGTGAGCAAACCTGGGAAGGCATCCAAGCAAACCACAACAAAGGTGGTGAGCAAACCTAGGAAGGCATCCAAGCAAACCACAACAAGATGGTGAGCACCCTGGGAAGGGTTGAGATCCAAACAACCAACACCCTGGGAAGGGCTGGTATCCAAACAACTAACACCCTGGGAAGGGCTGGTATCCAAACAACTAACACCCTGGGAAGGGCTGAGATCCAAACAATTAACACCCTGGGAAGGGCTGGTATCCAAAAAATCAACGACCCCTGGGAAGGGCTGGTATCCAAAAAATCAACGAATCTGTGGGAAGGGCTGGTATCCAAAAATTCGACGAATCCATGGAAGGGCTGGTATCCAAAAAATCAACGATCCCTGGAAGGGCTGGTATCCCAAAAATCAACGATCCCTGGGAAGGGCTGGTATCCAAACAATCAACACCCTGGGAAGGGCTGGTATCCAAACAACTAACACCCTGGGAAGGGCTGGTATCCAAACAACTAACACCCTAGGAAGGGCTGAGATCCAAACAACTAACACCCTGGGAAGGGCTGGTATCCAAAAATCAACGACCCCTAGGAAGGGCTGGTATCCAAAAATCAACGATCCCTGGGAAGGGCTGGTATCCAAAAATCAACGATCCCTGGGAAGGGCTGGTATCCAAACAACTAACACCCTGGGAAGGGCTGGTATCCAAACAACTAACACCCTGGGAAGGGCTGGTATCCAAAAAATCAACGACCCCTGGGAAGGGCTGGTATCCAAAAAATTAACGAATCCCTGGGAAGGGCTGGTATCCAAAAATTCGACGAATCCCTGGGAAGGGTTGGTATCCAAAAAATCAACGATCCCTGGGAAGGGCTGGTATCCAAAAAATCAACGATCCCTGGGAAGGGCTGGTATCCAAACAACTAACACCCTGAGAAGGGCTGGTATCCAAACAACTAATACCCTGGGAAGGGCTGAGATCCAAACAACTAACACCCTGGGAAGGGCTGGTATCCAAAAATCAACGACCCCTGGGAAGGGCTGGTATCCAAAAATCAACGACCCCTGGGAAGGGCTGGTATCCAAAAATCAACGATCACTGGGAAGAGCTGGTATCCAAAAATCAACGATCCCTAGGAAGGGCTGGTATCCAAACAACTAACACCCTGGGAAGGGCTGGTATCCAAATAACTAACACCCTGGGAAGGGCTGGTATCCAAACAACTAACACCCTGGGAAGGGCTGGTATCCAAACAACTAACACCCTGGGAAGGGCTGGTATCCAAACAACTAACACCCTGGGAAGGACTGGTATCCAAACAACTAACACCCTGGGAAGGGCTGAGATCCAAACAACTAACACCCTGGGAAGGGGTGGTATCCAAACAACTAACATCCTTGGGAAGGGCTGGTATCCAAACAATCAACGACCCTTGGGAAGGGCTGGTATCCACACAATCAACGATCCCTGGAAAGGGCTGGTATCCAAAAAATCAACGACCCCTGGGAAGGGCTGGTATCCAAACAATTAACGATCCCTGGGAAGGGCTGGTATCCAAAAAATCAACGACCCCTGGGAAGGGCTGAGATCCAAACAATCAACGACCCCTGGGAAGGGCTGAGATCCAAACAAGGTGGTGAGTGAACCTGGGAAGGCATCCAAGCAAACCCCAACAAGGTGGTGAACAACCCCTGGGAAGGGGCCAATATCCAAAAAGTGAGCGATCCCGGGGAGGGGCTGAGATCCAAGCAAACCCCGGCAAATGATGGCATCTGTAGAACAGTATCAAGAGACTGTACAGGGGTCATTTTTCATCAAATTTACATTTTAAATGTTGTTTCACATGCATTGAATAGATGATAACTCTGTACGTGATCCATACAGGTTAGGTGTCAAGGTCCTGGCCTATCTGAGTCAAAAGTGATGGCTGCCAAGAACGATTTACGAGGACGAATTCCGAGGATGCCTTTCAAGCTAGTCAGGAGAATAACTTCCTCTGATGATAATGCGACGGAATAAGGTGATTACGAGATGGGTGACCGGATACGAGACCCTGCCCCGACCAGACGAGCGACCGGATACGAGACCCGGCACTCACAAGACGATCAACCGGATACGAGACCCGGTGATCACGAGACTGACGACCGGATATGAGACCCGGCGCAAACGAGACGACCGATTGGAAGACGAAACCCGTCGACTAACAAGGCGGGCGGGGATTGATGCATTGACACCGTTTTATGAATGTTTTGCATGCCTTACATCTTGTGTTGCATCATAAGTTGCATGTGCTGCATCATGTACGTATTTTCATTCTTGTGAACTCTCATTCATGCGTCGGGTGTCTATTTCTTTATCATGTTCATTTCATTTAACATTTCATAAACATGATAAAGAGGGGCAGTTGTAGACACCCAAATTTTGCACTTCGTATACTAACCCTGACAGGAGGGCAAATCCGTCAAGTGAGCTAGCCTGCGAGAGCAAAGGATGGACAAGTACGAACACTCGACGCCACCGCGACGATTTACCACCGAAACCGACGTGACAACAAGGCTGTCCGATTTGAGCATTTCCGAATGATGTGGCACGTCTCCCAATAATTCCTGGGCTGCAAAATATGAACATGTCGGCGAAAATTGACGTCACGACATGAGAATTGAGGCGTGGCACAAAAATCGAGAAAGTCAAGCCAGCCAGCCGCGGATTGATCTGCGGCCAATGAGTGCGCCTTTTGAAAACACGGAGCTCGAAACACGGAACTCGAAACCAGGCTGAGTGACTGGTGGGCCAGCCAGCCGCAGATCAATCTGCGGCTGCCCTAGGCCAGCCTATTTCAGCTCAGTTTCTTCATTTCATCCAGGAGGTTGAGCAGATTTTGGAGGAAGAAGAAATCAGCACAGCAGTAGCTCAGAAAAAGAGAGGAAAATAGTTAAGTTTTGCAACAAAATAGGAAGAAAAGAGAGAAAAAAGAGAAGATTTATACTCTTTTGATTTTTGTTGTATCAAATATCCTTCTAATCCTATTTCAAATATACAAGTTTACATCCATTTGAGATCAGTTGCAAGGTAAAAATTCTCTTTGTTCTAGCAATTTATATCATATTGTTTGGTTAAATTAAATGTAATCTTCATATATCTTGTTGGACAATCACGGATTAGGGATTATTAGTGAGGGTTCCATCGGAACAAAATTCTTCCTAATAACCCGAGGATATCCAATTAGTGAAATTTCTAGCTTGTTTATGATGATTTTTTGGGTGTAATTTATTTAGATTGTCATTTTCGGATATCATGGTGTATTAGGCAAATCCGTGTTGATTAGTTTTGTAGTATTCATTTATGGGTATGTAGCAATATCGGGTGTGAGCCTAGGAACGCGACCCCGTGGTCCAAATCCGATGATGGACGTTTTGATGTATGTAATAGATCCAAGGTGCTCGTTTTTGTAACATGTAACCGTCGGGCCTTAAAACGACGCCACGGTGAGAATCGGGTTTAAGGCCCCGTAGTAGTGAAATATGTGATTGTTGGCGTTCGGGGTATTTTGATGGCTTACATGCCCGTAAATAGCCCCTACGCGTTTTGATATTTAACTTGATTTGCAACACCAAACAAAAGATTTCAAGGCCAAAATAATAAAGATTTTTCTAAAATCAATCAAAGTATGGTATTAGTATCGCGAGGCTAAAAATTGAAAATGCTAACGAAAGTCGATTCCTATTCTACGAGAAAGCTAAAGAGAAGTTGTTTTCAAATGTCACAAAAAATGGGTTTTTTTTTATAAAAAAGGAACTAAACGTTTTACTAAACCTTGATACATAGGGCGAAAGAGATCCTAGAAATTGCCCATCATTTATGAAAGCAACGTATAAATCTCGATTCCTATTTTGGCTAAGGTTTAATAAACTATTATTTTTGCCAAAACGACACCTAATGAAAATCTCCTAGTTTTGACAAATTAAAATCAAACCTTTGTCATAAAGCTTTCTCGTGTATGCCGAAAAGACATTCTGAAGCGTTCTCAAATTAAAGCACGACTTTCCCTAAAAATCCAAATGATTCTTTCACACAAACTTACTACAACACTCACATAGGCACATACATACACACGCGCGCATACACACACATTTTATGAATTAAAGGATAGGAAAGCATCAAGATTGCGGTAACCGTGTTTCATGGAAGTCGGGGGGTGCCTAACACCTTCCCCTCGCTTAAGCAAGCCCCCGAACTCTATGAATCTCGGTTCGCAGACCAATTAAGTCGGAGTCACACATGAGCCAAGCGATTTACGAAAAGTGAAACTCGGATGAGTTGGTACATCCATTTCAAATATACCAAATGGCGACTCTGGTTATTTGGCTCATCATAATAAACGTTCTTTTAAAACCCCGTCGACATCAGTGCCGACCTTTTCCAAAAAAATCATTCAATAAAAGGCTAAAATCGGAAAAGGACAAAATCGCGAAGGAGGCGAGAAAACCCGGCGTCGACAATGAAGATGAAGTTTCAACCTGGGCAAGGGTTGGGAAAAAACAGTCAAGGAATTACTGAGCCCATTCAACTGCCGAATCAGATAGGTAAGGCAGGGTTGGGGTATTATGGAGGCGTAGGACGGAAACATTCTCAAGTAGAGACCCCAACTCGACTGGCCGAAAGGTCCTTATGCCAAAAATCAACCAATGAATAGGTACTGGCCAGCCTGTGTCTGTGACAGGAGAAGATAAATCGACCCTGACATCGATCATGGATTTGGTATTATCATCTGACGATCACTGCAGAATTCTGACCAATGTCCTGGAAGAGGCACACATTCCCAAGGTGATTAGCAAAGAAGGGTTCGGCCACCTAGTGGACCACCTGTTAGAAAATAATGTAATATCATTCACAGATGATAAGATCCCCAAAGCAGGAAGGGGGCACCGGAAACCGCTGCATATTGCGGTAATCTCATCAGGATATGTTATGAATGGGGTGCTAATTGATGGGGGATCAGCATTGAATATCTGTCCATTCAGTACATTGGAAAAAATGAACGTCAATCCTAAGCGCCTAGGGGCCAGTTATGTGGTGGTGCGAGCCTTTGACGGATCCCGAAAGGATACGATGGGGGAGATAGAATTGCCTGTGGAAATAGGGCCTTGTACTTTCGATATTTCATTTCAAGTCCTGGATATCGCGGCAAGTTATAACATGTTATTGGGAAGGCCGTGGATACACATGGTCGGGGCAGTTCCCTCTACACTACACCAGCAAATTAAGTTTATCATCGACGGGAACCTGGTGACAGTCTCTGCAGAGCGTAATGACCCTTCTCTTTCCAGGAATGGCCTGCCGGTGATTAATTTGGACGAATCGGCGGTACCCGCCAGTTTTCAGGCACTGGAAATCAATACTCCCCACTATAGATGTCTGGGGGCTCCAGCCGTAAAACCTAAGGTCTCTCCTGAACTTACCTTTGTTGTTAGAGAAATGATGAATGTAGACACCTAAATTTTGCACTTCGTATACTAACCCTGACAGGAGGGCAAATCTGTCAAGTGAGCCGGCCTGCGAGAGCAAAGGATAGACAAGTACGAACACTCGACGCCACCAGCGCGACGATTTACCACCGAAACCGACGTGACAACAAGGCTGTCCGATTTGAGCATTTCCAAATGATGTGGCACGTCTCCCAGTAATTCCCCCGGGCTGCAAAATACTACGAACATGTCGGCGAAAATCGACGTCACGACACGAGAATTGAGGCGTGGCATGAAAATCGAGAAAGTCAAGCCAGCCAGCCGCGGATTGATCCGCGGCCAATGAGTGCGCCTTTTGAAAACACGGAGCTCGAAACACGGAACTCGAAACCCAAGGCTGGAGTGACTGGTGGGCCAGCCAGCCGCAGATCAATCTGCGGCCAGCCGCAGATCAATCTTCGGCTGCCCTAGGCCAGCCTATTTCAGCTCAGTTTCTTCATTTCATCCAGGAGGTTGAGCAGATTTTGGAGGAAGAAGAAATCAGCACAGCAGCAGCTCGGAAAAAGAGAGGAAAATAGTTAAGTTTTGCAACAAAATAGGAAGAAAAGAGAGAAAAAAGAGAAGATTTATACTCTTTTGATTTTTGTTGTATCAAATATCCTTCTAATCCCTATTTCAAATATACAAGTTTACATCCATTTGAGATCATTTGCAAGGTAAAAATTCTCTTTGTTCTAGCAATTTATATCAATATATGTTTTTGGTTAAATTAAATGTAATCTTCATATATCTTGTTGGACAATCACGGATTAGGGATTATTAGTGAGGGTTCCATCGGAACAAAATTCGTCCCTAATAACCCAAAGGATATCCAATTAGTGAAATTTCTAGCTTGTTTATGATGATTTATTGGGTGTAATTTATTTAGATTGTCATTTTCGGATATCATGGTGTATTAGGCAAATCCGTGTTGATTAGTTTTGTAGTATTCATTTATGGGTATGTAGCAATATCGGGTGTGAGCCTAGGAACGCGACCCTCGTGGTCCAAATCCGATGATGGACGTTTTGATGTATGTAATAGATCCAAGGTGCTCGTTTTTGTAACATGTAACCGTCGGGCCTTAAAACGACGCCACGGCGAGAATCGGGTTTTAAGGCCCCCGTAGTAGTGAAATATGTGATTGTTGGCGTTCGGGGTATTTTGATGGCTTACATGCCCGTAAATAGCCCCTACGCGTTTTTGATATTTTACTTTATAATTTGATTTGCAACACCAAACAAAAGATTTCAAGGCCAAAACAATAAAGATTTTTCTAAAATCAATCAAAGTATGGTATTAGTATCACGAGGCTAAAAATTGGAAATGCTAACGAAAGTCGATTCCTATTCTACGAGAAAGCTAAAGAGAAGTTGTTTTCAAATGTCACAAAAAATGGGTTTTTTTTTTATAAAAAAGGAACTAAACGTTTTACTAAACCTTGATACATAGGGCGAAAGAGATCCTAGAAATTGCCCATCATTTATGAAAGCAACGTATAAATCTCGATTCCTATTTTGGCTAAGGTTTAATAAAACTATTATTTTTGCCAAAACGACACCTAATGAAAATCTCCTAGTTTTGACAAATTAAAAAATCAAACCTTTGTCATAAAAGCTTTCTCGTGTATGCCGAAAAAGACATTCTGAAGCGTTCTCAAATTAAAGCACGACTTTCCCTAAAAATCCAAATGATTCTTTCACACAAACTTACTACAACACTCACATAGGCACATACATACACACGCGCGCATACACACACATTTTATGAATTAAAGGATAGGAAAGCATCAAGATTGCGGTAACCGTGTTTCATGGAAGTCGGGGGGTGCCTAACACCTTCCCCTCGCTTAAGCAAGCCCCCGAACTCTATGAATCTCGGTTCGCAGACCAATTAAGTCGGAGTCACACATGAGCCAGCGATTTACGAAAAGTGAAACTCGGATGAGTTGGTACATCCATTTCAAATATACCAACTGGCGACTCTGGTTAATTGGCTCATCATAAAAAACGATCTTTTAAAACCCCGTCGACATCAGTGCCGACCTTTTCCAAAAAAATCATTCAATCAAAGGCTAAAATCGGAAAAGGACAAAATCGCGAAGGAGGCGAGAAAACCCGGCGTCGACAATGTAGATGAAGTTTCAAACTGGGCAAGGGTTGGGAAAAACCCAACAGTCAAGGAACTTACTACTGAGCCCATTCAACTGCCGAATCAGATAGGTAAGGCAGGGTTGGGGTATTATGGAGGCGTAGGACGGAAACATTCTCAAGTAGAGACCCCAACTCGACTGGCCGAAGGTCTTATGCCAAAAATCAACAATGAATAGGGTACTGGCCAGCCTGTGTCTGTGACAGGAGAAGATAAATCGACCCTGACATCGATCATGGATTTGGTATTATCATCTGACGATCACTGCAGAATTCTGACCAATGTCCTGGAAGAGGCACACATTCCCAAGGTGATTAGCAAAGAAGGGTTCGGCCACCTAGTGGACCACCTGTTAGAAAATAATGTAATATCATTCACAGATGATAAGATCCCCAAAGCAGGAAGGGGGCACCGGAAACCGCTGCATATTGCGGTAATCTCATCAGGATATGTTATGAATGGGGTGCTAATTGATGGGGGATCAGCATTGAATATCTGTCCATTCAGTACATTGGAAAAAATGAACGTCAATCCTAAGCGCCTAGGGGCCAGTTATGTGGTGGTGCGAGCCTTTGACGGATCCCGAAAGGATACGATGGGGGAGATAGAATTGCCTGTGGAAATAGGGCCTTGTACTTTCGATATTTCATTTCAAGTCCTGGATATCGCGGCAAGTTATAACATGTTATTGGGAAGGCCGTGGATACACATGGTCGGGGCAGTTCCCTCTACACTACACCAGCAAATTAAGTTTATCATCGACGGGAAACCTGGTGACAGTCTCTGCAGAGCGTAATGACCCTTCTCTTTCCAGGAATGGCTGCCGGTGATTTGCGGTGATTAATTTGGACGAATCGGCGGTACCCGCCAGTTTTCAGGCACTGGAAATCAATACTCCCCACTAATAGATGTCTGGGGGCTCCAGCCGTAAAACCTAAGGTCTCTCCTGAACTTACCTTTGTTGTTAGAGAAATGATGAATGTAGACACCTAAATTTTGCACTTCGTATACTAACCCTGACAGGAGGGCAAATCTGTCAAGTGAGCCGGCCTGCGAGAGCAAAGGATAGACAAGTACGAACACTCGACGCCACCGTGACGATTTACCACCGAAACCGACGTGACAACAAGGCTGTCCGATTTGAGCATTTCCAAATGATGTGGCACGTCTCCCAGTAATTCCCGGGCTGCAAAATACGAACATGTCGGCGAAAATCGACGTCACGACACGAGAATTGAGGCGTGGCATGAAAATCGAGAAAGTCAAGCCAGCCAGCCGCGGATTGATCCGCGGCCAATGAGTGCGCCTTTTGAAAACACGGAGCTCGAAAACACGGAACTCGAAACCAGGCTGAGTGACTGGTGGGCCAGCCAGCCGCAGATCAATCTGCGGCCAGCCGCAGATCAATCTTCGGCTGCCCTAGGCCAGCCTATTTCAGCTCAGTTTCTTTCATTTCATCCAGGAGGTTGAGCAGATTTTGGAGGAAGAAGAAATCAGCACAGCAGCAGCTCGGAAAAAGAGAGGAAAATAGTTAAGTTTTGCAACAAAATAGGAAGAAAAGAGAGAAAAAAGAGAAGATTTATACTCTTTTGATTTTTGTTGTATCAAATATCCTTCTAATCCTATTTCAAATATACAAGTTTACATCCATTTGAGATCATTTGCAAGGTAAAAATTCTCTTTGTTCTAGCAATTTATATCATATTGTTTGGTTAAATTAAATGTAATCTTCATATATCTTGTTGGACAATCACGGATTAGGGATTATTAGTGAGGGTTCCATCGGAACAAAATTCGTCCTAATAACCCAAGGATATCCAATTAGTGAAATTTCTAGCTTGTTTATGATGATTTATTGGGTGTAATTTATTTAGATTGTCATTTTCGGATATCATGGTGTATTAGGCAAATCCGTGTTGATTAGTTTTGTAGTATTCATTTATGGGTATGTAGCAATATCGGGTGTGAGCCTAGGAACGCGACCCCGTGGTCCAAATCCGATGATGGACGTTTTGATGTATGTAATAGATCCAAGGTGCTCGTTTTTGTAACATGTAACCGTCGGGCCTTAAAACGACGCCACGGCGAGAATCGGGTTTAAGGCCCCGTAGTAGTGAAATATGTGATTGTTGGCGTTCGGGGTATTTTGATGGCTTACATGCCCGTAAATAGCCCCTACGCGTTTTGATATTTAATTTGATTTGCAACACCAAACAAAAGATTTCAAGGCCAAAACAATAAAGATTTTTCTAAAATCAATCAAAGTATGGTATTAGTATCACGAGGCTAAAAATTGGAAATGCTAACGAAAGTCGATTCCTATTCTACGAGAAAGCTAAAGAGAAGTTGTTTTCAAATGTCACAAAAAATGGGTTTTTTTTTTATAAAAAAGGAACTAAACGTTTTACTAAACCTTGATACATAGGGCGAAAGAGATCCTAGAAATTGCCCATCATTTATGAAAGCAACGTATAAATCTCGATTCCTATTTTGGCTAAGGTTTAATAAACTATTATTTTTGCCAAAACGACACCTAATGAAAATCTCCTAGTTTTGACAAATTAAAATCAAACCTTTGTCATAAAGCTTTCTCGTGTATGCCGAAAAGACATTCTGAAGCGTTCTCAAATTAAAGCACGACTTTCCCTAAAAATCCAAATGATTCTTTCACACAAACTTACTACAACACTCACATAGGCACATACATACACACGCGCGCATACACACACATTTTATGAATTAAAGGATAGGAAAGCATCAAGATTGCGGTAACCGTGTTTCATGGAAGTCGGGGGGTGCCTAACACCTTCCCCTCGCTTAAGCAAGCCCCCGAACTCTATGAATCTCGGTTCGCAGACCAATTAAGTCGGAGTCACACATGAGCCAGCGATTTACGAAAAGTGAAACTCGGATGAGTTGGTACATCCATTTCAAATATACCAACTGGCGACTCTGGTTAATTGGCTCATCATAAAAAACGATCTTTTAAAACCCCGTCGACATCAGTGCCGACCTTTTCCAAAAAAATCATTCAATCAAAGGCTAAAATCGGAAAAGGACAAAATCGCGAAGGAGGCGAGAAAACCCGGCGTCGACAATGAAGATGAAGTTTCAACCTGGGCAAGGGTTGGGAAAAAACAGTCAAGGAATTACTGAGCCCATTCAACTGCCGAATCAGATAGGTAAGGCAGGGTTGGGGTATTATGGAGGCGTAGGACGGAAACATTCTCAAGTAGAGACCCCAACTCGACTGGCCGAAGGTCTTATGCCAAAAATCAACAATGAATAGGGTACTGGCCAGCCTGTGTCTGTGACAGGAGAAGATAAATTGACCCCCACGAATGATGAGTCGGCCAAAAAGGAGAGGTTCCTGCAGGAGGTCATGCAACAGTTTGAAACCAAGTGTTATATCCCTGGACAGTCAGTAGGCAGTGGAAAAGGGAAGGATGTTACCACGCCGTTAGGAGCCCAACAGAGTGTGCCTGTCATCGATTGGGCGGGCTGACTATTCCTGAGGAGGTTATGAAGAAGGACTAATGCGACGTGGCTGTGGTCATCAAGGAAGTTCCCGATACGAAGCCGCCTTTCATCTGTCGCATTCCGGCCAATCTGACCACCGACAACTGGACGATGGAGCCAGTAATATCCAAACGAGGGTAAAATATGGCGTTAGGATGGTAGACCCCAGATGGTGGGGGATGAATGGATACCAGTTTTTGTCCTTTATTTTGAATTTTGCATGGTTATGTTATTTTGTTATGTTATTTTGAAGATGATCATTGTGGTAAAATGACTTATATATATGACAAATATTTTGTTTCATGTCAGGTGTACCAATTCGAGTATTCCTTGCCTAATAAACGATGTTTCAAATTTGAAAGATGACTATGATTTTAATATTGAGCTGGATTTCGATTCAATGGGCATTGAGCAGGATGAGACAGATAATGACGACACGCTTGACGAGATCAAAGGATGGGTCGAAGACAAACCCAAACCCAACTTAGACCAAACCATCACCATAAATATCGGAACCCTAGACAAACCCAAAGAACTCAAGATAGGGATAGAACTGACCCCTAGCCAGAAAACAGAAATAACCGAGTTTCTAAGCCAGTATGAGGATGTTTTTGCCTGGTCTCATGAGGACATAATCGGATTATCCACCGACATCGTAGTACACCAGTTGCCCATCAAGGAGGGTTTCAGGCCTGTCAGGCAGAAACTAAGGAAGCTAAAACCAGAATGGAGCTTGAAGGTGAAGGAAGAAATCGTCAAACATTTCAAGGTCGGAATCATTATGGTGTCCACTTACTCGGAATGGCTGTCCAATATAGTCCCAGTGGCTAAGCCTGGAGGGAAGGTAAGGTTATGTGTCGACTATAGAGATCTGAACAAAGCCAGTCTCAAGGACAACTTCCCAGTGCCTTTTATACACATCTTGGTGGATAACACAGCCCAATACGAGATGTACTCTTTTGTCGATTGCTTTGCGGGGTATCATCAGATAATGGTGGCAGAGGAAGACCGAGAAAAAACCGCTTTCATCACCCCTTGGGGCACCTTCTGCTATAGGCGATTGGCTTTTGGTCTCACAAATGCGGGGGCTACTTATCAGAGGGCTATGATGGCCTTGTTCCACGACATGATGCACAAGGAGATAGAGGTCTATGTGGATGACTTTATTGTGAAATCGAGGGTAGAATTTGATCATATAACCCATCTCAAAAAGTTATTCGATCGGCTCAGAAAATATAATTTGAAACTCAATCCGGCAAAGTGTGCTTTCGGGGTGCAGTCGGGCAAGCTCTTGGGATTCCTGGTTAGTAATCGGGGCATTGACTTGGATCCGGCGAAGATTAAGGCCATTGTGGATATGCCGGCACCTCGAACAGAAAAGGAGATAAGAGGATTTCTGAGAAGAATAAACTTCATCAGTCGCTTCATATCCCACTTGACAACTACATGCGAGCCAATTTTTAAACTGTTAAGGAAAGATGTCTCCCAAGAGTGGAATAAGCAATGCCAGGAAGCCTTTCAGACCATTAAGAAGCAGCTGACAGAAGCACCGGTGTTGGTACCCCCGAAGGATGGGATCCCTCTGTTTATGTATATATCGGTCAATGCCATTGCGATGGGATGTATGCTGGGACAGAAGAATGAGGCAGGTAAGGAGCAGGCCATCTATTACCTCAGCAAGAGATTTAGCCGATTTGAACAGAATTACACTCCCATCGAGAAGACCTGTTGTGCTTTGGCATGGGCTGCAGGGAGATTACAGCACTATCTCCATGGGCATACTACGTACCTGATATCGAGAATGGATCCCCTGAAATATATCTTTGAAAGGCCCATGCTGAACTGTCGACTATCAAGGTGGCAGTTAATCTTACAGCAGTTCGACATCGTATACGTGACTCAGAAAGCCATGAAAGGGCAGGGAATTGCAGATCGGTTGGCGGAAATGCCCGCAGGGGGGATGGAACCTTTAGAAACTCCCTTGCCAGGCGAAGATGTATTCTGGGTCTTACACACGAGGTGTGATGACGAGGGGCAGTTCTGGAAGTTGTATTTTGATGGTACCTTGAATGCTGAAGGGGCAGGAGCCGGAGCAGTCCTGGTTTGCATGCCTTACATTTTGTGTTGCACCATAAGCTATATGTGTTCCATCATGTATGTACTATCATTCATACATCGGATGTCTACTTCTTTATCATGTTCATTTCATTAAACATTTCATAAACATGATAAAGAGGGGCCGCTGTAGACACCCAAATTTTGCACTTCGTATACTAACCCTGACAGGAGGGCAAAATCGTCAATTAACCCAACCTACGAGAACGAAAGGTGGACATAAGTACGAACACTCAAAGCTACCGCAACGACTTGCGATCAAAGTCAACACGACAACGATCAAAGCTGAATAATATGGCACGTTTCCCAGCGGTTCCCGAACTATAAAATACAAGTCTTTCAGCAAAAACCAACGGTATGCACGAGAATTGAGGTGCGGTACGAAAATTGAGATAATCAGCCCAGCCAGCCGCGGATTGATCTGCGGCCAATGATTAAAATAAACTAAAGTGCGCGGCGGGCGCGGAGAAACCGAGGCCAGCCGCAGATCAATCTGCGGCCAACCGCGGATCAATCTGCGGCCAGCCGCGGATCTATCTTCGGCTGCCCCTGGTCACCCTTTATCAGCACATTCCTTCATTTGGCAAACACAGAGTTGAGACAGCTGCGGAAGAAGAAAAAGAAAGAGGAAGAAACAGCAGCAAAACAGCAGCGAGAAAAGAGAGAAAAGAGAGAAAAAAGTGAGGATTTATACCTCTTTTACTAGATTGTATCACATACATTTTCTACTCTATTCAATATACGCGTTTATACGAATCGTGGTCTTATTTGCAAGGTGAAAAGCCCTCTTTTATAGCATTTTTGGTATATCATTTTCTTAAGATTTTGGTCATTTGGGTTATATTAAATGTAGTTTTTTTGTATATTATTGAGGATACATGGATTAAGGACTATTAGTGAGGGTTCCAACGGAACAAAATTCTTCCTAATGGCCCGATGATATCCATTTGGTGATTCTTAGCTTGTTTAATTTTTGTAATATCCATTTTGTGGGTGTGTAGAAATTGTGGATGTGAGCCTAGGAACGCGACCCCGTGGTCCAAATCCGATGATGGACATTTTGGGTGTATGTATTATGGGCGATGTACCCTTATTGTAAATTGTAATTGTCGGGCCTTAAAACGATATCAAGTTAAAAATCGGGTTTAAGGCCCCGTAATAGTGAAATACGTGATTGTGGGCGTTTGGGGTTATTTTGATGGCTCACATGCCCATGAATAGCCCCAATGCATTTTAATGCTTGATTTGATTTACGACACAAAATTGATTTCAAAGCTAAATGATGAAGATTTCCATAAAATCAATCAAATTAGGTTATTAGCATCACGAGGCTTAAAATTGGAAGTGCTAATGAATGTCGATTCCTATTTAAACGAGAAGGCTAAAGAAAAAATCGTTTTCAAACATCACAAAAATGGTTTTATAAAATGAATAACGTTTTATTAAATCTTTGGGCATAGGGTTAAATTGATCCTAGAAATTGCTGTCACTTTATTACGAAAGCAACGTATAGGTCTCGATTCCTATTTTGACGAAGGTTTAAAAACTATTGTTTTGCCAAAACGACACCTAATGAAAAATCTCACAGCTTTTGACAATTAAAATCAAACCTTTCTCATAAAGAATAAAGCTTTCTCGTATAAGCCGAAGGACATTCTAAAGCATTCTCAAATTAAAGCACGACTTTTTTCATAAAAGACCAAACGGTTTTCTCATACAAAATCACCACAACATTCACATAGGCACACACGCGCGCACACACACAGTTTATGAATTAAAAGGATAAGAAAAGCATCAAGGTTGCGGTAACCGTGTTTCACGGAAGTCGGGGGGTGCCTAACACCTTCCCCTCGCTTAAGCAAGCCCCTAAACTCTATGAATCTCGGTTTGCAGACCAATTAATTCGGAGTCACATATGAGCCAGCGATTTACGAAAAAAACGAAACTCGGATGAGTTGGTACATCCATTTCAAATATACCAACTAGCGACTCTGGTCAATTGGCTCATCATAAAAAACGATCTTTCAAAACCCCGTCGACATTAGTGCCGACCTTTTCCAAAACATCATCTAATAAAAAGGCTAAAATTGGAAAGGGTAATAATCACCAATGAAGCGATTCCTCCCGGCGTCGACATCCAAGCTTGTAAAATTATTTAAAAATATTTCTAAGCTTATAAAAATTATTTAAAAATAATATTAAGCTTCTAAAAATATTATAAATGATAATTAAATTATCTAGACTAATATTTAAGCTTCCAAATGAAGTTTTATTGATAAACCTATGTGTTTAGCTTTCTAATGACGCGACCGAGATACCGAATCGACATCGAACCTTCGTGAAACTTGTCTAGTTTAATTAGATAAGTATTATTATAGATTCTAATGTTTATTATTGATATGAATAGACATAAATAGACTACCCAACGTTGAAAAACAACGTAAACTTAACGCGCTACGCACAGGCAATTGTCCTAACTTTTCTCAACTTATATTAAGCAATTCATTTATGTCTTGCTATCAATTATTGTGAAGTTATTGCTACTTGTTCAGCATAACTTAAGAAATAAAATTATTTATTGATTGTTTGAGCTTAAATTTATTGTGTCAAGCCAAATTGTTTTGGTATGACATCTATACTAAGTAAAAGGGACACCGTGGATGGAAGGTGGTCCGACAAACCTTCAAATAAGGTTTAAATTGGCAATTAAATGAATTGACCAAAAATTGGCAATTAACTTAAATTGACCAAAAATGTGGTAAGATGATATGCATACTCCTAGGATATTGATGAGGCTGATCACCTACCAGATATCCGAACTCAAAAGGTTCTAAGTCATTGAAGACTGACAGAACAAATTGAAATATATGGTTCCGATACAGAACCCCCAGTATCAGTTATACATCATCTGACATCTTTCAAATCAAACACACTGTGTTTACATTTTTTAAACGAACTTGCTGAGCATTTGTAGCTCATTCTTGCGCATATCTTCTTTTGCAGTTGTAAATGGTAATCCCAGCACATCTGGGGTCGATAAAGGGAAATGACCTGTTAAATAGTTTCATTACTGTTTTGAATACTCTAAGTCTTTTAAAGGCTTTTGTTGAAATAACTTAGTATCAAGAATGATGTAACCGAACCAAATGATATGTAAGATAATATAATCCTTTATTTCACCAAATACGTTATACTCTGATCTTTACTTTCTTTAGCATAGTTGTACTAAAGAAATACAGTATCTATACGAACTATACATCTGAATGAGGGTATTTGAATGATATTAAGAGTTCTATAAGCTCTGGGGTTACACTAATGAGCGCCGGTAAGGTGCCATCTTTACCGAAATGCGCCCCTTAGTTCTAGGGATAATCTTATCATTGATACTGTGAATGTCAGATAGATATGAACTATTGATATGAAAGAGATATCCACAAGATATGAATCTATACATCCAAGTGAGGGTATCCAAACACGGATAACGTTCTAACGAGAACTATTATCTGTTATGGGATACTATGAATCTTGGATAGATAGGAGTCATATTTTATTGAATATTTATAGTTATATAGTTTCACGTGAGCACCAGATCTGCTACAGGAGAGTGTAGAGATTTGGGGGTGTCACATCCATTATGAGAAAAATACCATTTTGAGATGATCTAGAAACTTATTGCACAAGTATTCCTTATTCGATCTGATCAAAGAATCTTAATACTTTGTCAATTTATTTCACTTCTGAATTCTTTAAACCTTTCAAATGATTTAGACTTGTATTTTATTAAATACACATATTCAACTCTTTGAATGATCATCTCCTTTTCTTTTACTAGCTTGTTCAATTTGCAAAATTATTTTTCATGCCAATCAAGTTTACAAAGTCCATTAAGTGATCTTCCAGTTTTAAACAAAACATTACCATTATAAATAGAACAACAATTGTTCTTAAATATAATACCAGAACCTTCCTTGTCCAATAACGGAAGTAATAATATTTCTAAAGAGAACTGGAACATAATAACAACTTATTAACTTAATAGACTTGCCCGTAGGCAACGCTAAACTATAAGTTCCTACGGCTAATGTAGCAACCATTGCTCCATTCTCCACACGTAAGATTACTTACTCTTTGTTTAGCTTTCTACTTCTGCTTAGTCTCTGCATTGGATTGCATATGTGAAAACTATAGCCGGTATCCAATACCCAAGTAGAACCTTGACTTATAGAAAGATTTATTTCAATGATGAACAAACCTATATTTGTAACCGAAGCTTCACTAAGCTTCTTCTGGTTAGCCTCTGCAAGATGCTCCTTACAGTTTCCTTTCTAGTGTCCAGGCTTATTGCAGTGGAAGCAAACTCCTTTGCTATCTGCATCAGTTTTGTTCTTATTGTCCTTAGTTATTGCCTTTCCTTATACCTTCTTTGAATTGTTCTTCTTTTAAGAAGATCCTTTGGCCCTCTTCTGCTTTCTGGAAGAATTATCTACCAGTAAGACTTGGTCTTTCTTGGTTGGAAAGTGACTCTTTACAGTTTTCAACGTCTTTAAGCAACTCATGCAGGCTGACATATAGCTTGTTCACGTGGAAATTCACAACAAATTGTGAGAAAGAGTTTGGGAGTGATTGCAAGATCAATCTTGGATCAACTCTTCATCCAATACAAAACCCAGTTGTCCCAATTGTTCAATTAGATTGATCATTTTTAGGACATTTGTCTATACTGCAGTGCCATCGGTTATTCTAGATTGGAAGAGCTCCTTAGATATCTAATATTTAGTAGTCCTACTTTCCTCACCATTCAACTCCTTGAAGGTGCAAGAGTACAGTAGGAGCATCCATAGTTTCATGCTGACGCTAAAGCTCGTTACTCATGGATGTGAGCATGATGCATTGAGCCAACTGTGCATCATCTTGCCACTTTCTAAAAGTAGCAATCTCTTCCTCAGAGGCATTGTCTGCAACCATTGCAAGGATATGCGTATTAAGGATACAAGATAGCTTTTCAGCCTTGAGAACTATTCTCAGATTCCTTAACTAGTTCTTGTGATTCGGTCCAGTTAATTAGCATCTAATATGCTACGCAATGATAGTGAATTAGACATTATAAAATTCTGTTAAATGAATTTGTAATTTAACAACATTTTAGCATACATTCATTTAATTAATTACCAAAATAAATTTAGGTCTTTATTTTAAATTGGTATCTCTCACTTTTTCATCAAACTATATTACCCTCAATATATATAGTTCGGCAAATCTAATTAAAGATTTGCTAGTGAGAATAAGGATCCCATTTCAAATGTATATAGCCTTTTGTGACACAACAAACTATATATAAATAAATAGGTAGACAACTATTGTCAATTACATCACTATGTAACTCCTTGTATTTTGCCTCTTAGATTATTTTGATCAAGTGTGACACATCCGAATAAAAATTATCCAAGTTAAGTCCAACCTAGCACTTCCATATATTCGAAAGAAAAACACTGTCCTTGTGTGACACAACAAAACAACATCGTTCAGTCTATTTATAAGCATCAAATGTGATAAAGCAACATCTTAAATATTTAATACTTGCCTTGTGTGACACAACAAACTCATATTAAATATTTAATACTCTATTGTTTTACTATGCTAGAAAGCGACATTCGATATTCCAAATATCTTTGAACGCTTAGGACTTAATAAAATTTCTTTGAGGGGTTTGTTATTATTTGTCTCATCTTGTTTAGCGCGTATTCACATATATATATATAAAATACGCGTCATATTATTTAACATGCGAAGCATGTTGGATAATATATAATATATACATAGTAAGCATGAACATATAGAATACTATATTCTACCCGGATTGATTATAGACTTTTATTCTAGTTTGGTTCACTAGAGCCACCAAGTGAACCAAAAGGTCAAACCTAGGGTGCAAGAATTAAATTTAAATATAACTATTACATTTAAATTCGGACTCCAATACAAACGGGTCTTCAAGTGCTCCTTACTCCTTTGTCTCCAATTCTTCAAAATTAATTCTAACTAGTCCTATTTACAAAAAAAAACTATTCACAATAAATAGAAACCTTGATCAGCAGTCAAGGGGAAGTACATAGAAGGGAGATAGAATTTACATTAAGAAAAATTAGAGAAGACGAGGTACGCATACCCCATTTATAAAAATCCATACATTCAAGCATCCTCTAAAATAAATCCAATCACACATTGGTCAATAGTCCATAATCAATCTCTATTTATTATCATACATATCTTTATATGTATCAATAAATAACATTCATCTCATGAATAATAAAACCATTTCATATATGCATTGATATCAATTAATGGGCAAAAGTTTTGCTAATATTTAGTTTTGAAACAAAATAAACACTTTTATTTTAATCAAAAACAAAATCCAAATTAAACTCCTTTAATTTTAGTAATCTGAAATCCTATTCCAGATAAAATAAACAACTTTATTAAACTTTTATCAATTAAATAAACCATTTATGTTAATTGAGAAAAACAAAAAATTTCAAACTCTGCATAACGGCGCGGCCGCGCTCCAAATTGAACTAGGAGTGGCACGGCCGCGCCGCACCCCCAGAAACATTTTCTGGGTTAGGGCGCGGCCGCGCTCCAGAATGAACTGGAACTGGCGCGGCCGTACCGCGATGCAGATTAAGAAAATTTTTTCCAGCCCAAATAATCCGATCGTATCGTATATCAATTCATACATGGAATCATCAAAATCAATAATTAACGCAAGGATTAGGCTCTGATACCACTGTTAGGTTTGTATAACGCGAATATGCA
The DNA here is from genome assembly GCA_034770075.1 of Aralia elata. Classification (NCBI taxonomy): domain Eukaryota; kingdom Viridiplantae; phylum Streptophyta; class Magnoliopsida; order Apiales; family Araliaceae; genus Aralia; species Aralia elata. The sequence goes on along the minus strand of JAVJAP010000089.1, from coordinate 231,058 downwards.
ATCAAATTACATAAATAAAGCGGAAGCGTGATAAAACGAATTTTAAAATTTTCATACAAACCATCACCATGATCTATCCTTATGTTTAATTATCAATTAAACGAAAGAGAAAGAGAATAAGAATTATACCCTTGTAGATCAAAGCTTCCTCGGGTACAAGTTCAACTCCTAGTCCTTCGTGTTCTCCTCGAATTTCACCGATGAGATTCCTTCCTTTGATCAACGTTAGCCACCCAAGTGTTTGGCCTTTAAAGGTGATCCACCAAGGAAGAATAGGTATTCAAGAAGTTGGGTATTGGCAAAACCCTAGTTTCTATCTCTATAAAAATTACAAGTACTCTCGACAATCTAATGCAAGAGTGTGTAACCATAATCTATAATAAGACTTCTCTTATTTATAGATGTAGGAAAACCCTTCCCTAAACTATTTAGGATTAGGGTTTCTATTATAATTAAACTCCTTTAATTAATTATGCTCCTAATCCAATTAGAAATTCATGAGAGAGTACTTCTATTAATTAATTCTCAATCCCTATTAGGAATTAAATAATAGTAATAGTAATAATAATAATAAGACTCCTCTTATTAATTTATATTTAATATTTCCAAAATATTAAATAATAAATATTAAGCTATTTAATTTATTCTATCTCCATAGATTAAATTAAATACACTTAACTTATTATTACAATTATGCCATTTACTTCTTAAATAAATATTTTTCTTTTACGGTGTGTCCCTTTAGGTTCTCCATATTAAACCGGTTGTGAATAAATCAATTAGAACAATTCTAATCTTATTTAAATAAATAAATTAAACTATTTAATTTATTTAAATAAATAATATTTATTCTACAATAAGGGTAAGCCCCCTTAGCGATCAACGACTTTCCAGATAATATAGATTTCAATATTAATCACAAAAGAACCTTTCAGTGCATAGTTACCGTACAATTCAATCCTTCTACCATACAATGTCCCAATTAAATATAAGACATGGAATTACTGTCAAGTCTTATTTTATTTAATTATATGTATTTCAATTCCCAAATGCACAACTCTAAATAATGCAAATTAGAAACTCCTTTCTAATTTCATTCTGCCTTGGCCAAGGACTACCGAGTTGTCATTTATCGAATCACATAGGACATTCACATCTTTTACTAGACGTGATAGATTCTTTGTTGATTATTCACCTATCTCCATGTATAACTTATTATACCCAATCATACCCTTTGATATACCCCAAAGGTCTTAAGGGACATGTCAAAGTATAAACCATCATATGCAAGATACTATGATGATCTCAAGTCCAATGATCACTTGTACTACTATCACTAGAGGAATTCCTATTGACAGGCGAGTAAAACTCCATAAGTACCTACATACTTGCTTTAGTATCTCCACACAAATGATTATTAGATCAATCATCCTCTTCCTAAGAGCAAGCAACGTATGTACTAATCTATCCAGATTCACTAATCCCCTTTTTAGTAATCCAACGATTAGGAACGATTTTAGTTTGTGAGCTATCTAGAATTTAGATCTCATTAGCATGATCACCATCATGATTCTAAAAGCATTGCTCAAAACTATGGGTTTATCACATTTAATACAACAGCACTATGTAGATAATGTAAAATGTCTTTTAAGAAAATCAATTCTGTTATTAATAAATGAATAAGATTACAAAGTATATGCTACATCATATCAAATATGATTGGCTTGTGTGCATACTACTTTCACTTACTCCTCGTACTTAGGGGGATCAGCCCTTTGTACCATGTATGTGCACAACATCTAAACGCTAACGTATAAAATAATCCCCTATAAAAGGGTTGTTCATCTCAGTTTGACATCAGAGTCCGCACCAAAGGAAGTTTGGTTTGGATTTACTTCAATAACGTTTCTAGAATTTATAACGCCCATCAACTATGGACTAGTCGAATCAATAAGGGTTCGTTAGTCAATCAAAGTTCAATAATCTAATATGAAAGATATTCGAGAATAAGAGATTGAATCTCAAAGGCATACAATCGAATTACTCTATATAACTGAAGTATTACTTAAAAGGAATTAGAATAACACATTTGAATTCATGAATTTGAATGAACTATGGTAAAGAACTTGCTCAATATGAAATAGGGTATAAAAATTTGCATAAAAGAGAGATAGGGTTTTAGAACTGTCTCAATGAAAAGTAGAATTAAGAAACTTGCTTTCAATATAAAAGTGAAGTTCAGAAACTTGCTTTTAACGAAATAAAAAGATTAAGGGTAGAAAACTTGCGTAAAAGTAATAAGTAAGGATAAGATACTTGCCTCGTGCATAGATTATAAATTAAAATTCACGTTCCTTAATCAACCTATACATTCCATTTATAAAGCAGTAACAATAATTAGTTACAGTATTATAAACACTTCAGGATTCATTCTCATCCAATTTCATCTTAATATCTCAATTAATACATTAGTCTAAGCTTTAAACATGCACATGGTAACATAGCATGAGCTCAAAGAAAAAGAAAAAAAATTCATTTCCTGTTCCACCGCCGGGGCGGTGGTTTCCTTCATAATTTTCCCGCCGGGGCGGTAGAAATCAATTCAATTTAGGCGCCGGGGCGAGGTAATCGTCGGGGCGGCAACTTTAGTTCATTTATATCGCTGGGGCGGCAGCTTTAGTTCATTTATATCAACGGGGCGGCAATCCTAGTGTAATTCCATCGCAGGGGCGGTGGACTCGAAACCCAGTTCCTGCAGTTCGCGAAGAACACAGAAAATGCCAAATTTGGCCAAAGTTTTTCACAATTCACCGATAAAATTACTACCGATTCATCATATATGTTATGAAATCAAAACCCATGACATACACAATGATTTTAACTTCACAAGCAACCTAAATAACCAATTTAAAGATTAAAAATCCACTGTTTATGCTTTATACTTATATTTTGTAACAGTTAGCAAAATCAATCGCAATGAACTCGTTTCTTAACCAAATTAATCTATTTAACTTTTGTTTTCTTCGTTTTTACATGCATAAACATAATTAGTCATCAATTTTGTAACGACCGAGAATTCTGGGTTTACCTTGTAATTCTAATTTTTGAATATTAGCGGATATATTATATTTTATTAATATTGTTTTGTGTTGCATGTTTAAAGGTTGTGTGACAACCTGGATTATATGAATGCATGAAATTTTATGTGTTATAGTTTTGTTTAAGTGAATAATTGATTTCGCGAAGCGTCGCTAAATCATTATTCATGGGGCACGTTTCTCGAGGCACTATTCATGCCATAAAATTTTTGTGTCTTTTTCGATGTTGAATAATTTAGTTAATGCGTATATGCGTAGTATAATTTTTCCAAGTGTTAGAATTTTATTTGGAGTCATTGGGGATTTATTTAGTGGCCCAAATGTTTATTATGGGTGGCCCAAAGAAATGACCCAAACCCATGACCCAAGACTTGACCCATATGGGATATGGGCACAAAAATCAGCATTTGGTGTAAGAGAGAGATGTACGGTTGGGAAGAGGGGAGGAGACCAAATGTTGGGAAATTCATTTCCCAAGCACAAGCATGCCAAACATTCCATCTCCCATGCAACCTAGTGTTTCCCATTTCATTTCCCAAGCTAGACCAATGTCTTGAGCTTCCAAATGTTCCATCCCTCTTCCAAGAAGCCTTGAATACACCAAGAGACATCTTCAATTGGCAAACACCTCCAGCCATAGCATATTCATTTCAGCAAATTTTCTAAGAGAGGGAAAGCAAATAGGGAGAGAGGGCTAGGAAGTAAGAAAGGGGAAGAGGGGAATCAAGTTTTCCTTCACAAACTCATCCATTGCATATTGAGAGAGGGATAGGTTTAGGTTTTGAGCAAGGAGGAAGAAGGAATAGCAAGTTAAGCATCTACACCATCTTCACCATCTTCATCTTCAACCTTTAAAGCTTCTAGAGAGAGAAAGAAATGGGTGTGAGCTAACTTGAAGAAAAGGCTTCGGGAGAACTCAAGGAGGTTGAGGAGGGTTTCTAACAAATCTCTAAAGGAGTTCTAACATCTAAGAAGTAGCTACAAAAGGTAAAACTTTAACTCAATCCATTCCATTTGTTTTGGTTGGGGTTTTTAACGTTTTCATGGTTTGTAAGCTTTTGTGCTTGTGGGTTGGTTTTTGCTGTGATTCTTGATGTTGTTGCTTGTTATGATTATGTATAAATATTGTTAAGAGATTATGTAAGCCATTAATAACTTCAAAGTGGAACAAAAATGGAATAAACATGTACCTATGCTTAAGGAGGATGAGGAACATGATGAACAATGTACTTTTTGGACAATATGGACTGTTGGACGAATTTAGAAGACTATAAAGCTATGATTCCTTACTTGTTATGTTTATTTGTTGGTTTCATATTGTAGTTACAAGGGTTACAAAGTTAACCCAATTGGAATCGAGTAAAAAGGTGTTAAAACAAAGATTTGGTGACAATGTTAGTGAAGAACACCAAGAACACAAAAATTTAGCATGAGTTGATACTTTGGCCTAAGATTTGGCCATGTTACTGTTAATGGATAGCTCTGAATTTTTGATATGTTGTAGCTCTGTGTCTTAGGAGTCCATGGAGTCCAGAACGGACCAATTTAAACATGTATAGAAGGAGTTATGGTGGTTGGAAGCAAGATAGGTCTAGAACACGAAAAACAGAGCTGGAAACTAAGTATGGGCGTAATGACGCTGGCTTTACGCCGGAGCCGCTGGACTTGGGCGTCATGACGCCGGTCATAGGCTATTTTTGGGCGTAGCTACGTCGAGTCCAATTTAGGCCAGAATCAGCTTTGACGTCCTTTACTAAAATAGACATAACTTTCTCATACGAACTCGGATTGAGGTGATTCAAGATGATTCCGAAAGAGAACGCGTAGACCTACAACTTTCGTTCTTTGAGTTTTTCAATTTGAGGCCTGTAGCATGGCCTAAATTGGCCATTTGTAGAACTGATGTGTAATTAGAGACAATCGGAGGGTGTCGGACATGCACGTAAGCACATGTAATGCTCCTGACAATGTAAAATGTTGTTTTAAGTTCTAAAACACGAATGTTATGAATTATAATGATACTTAGGATTATCCTATGGGTATTAGATAAATCGAATGGGCGTGCTAGGCGTACGCAATTGCGTGTCGCTTGGGCATTCGAATAGGCAAGGTTGGCGTTCAAATGTACAAGCGCCGTAATGCCGTAACTAGTGGGCATAACCTTGTTTAATATTTTGTTTCTAGTATGAATGAGACATTATAGAGTAGTGTAAGACATTATTTGATATCCGATATGTGACTAATTGTTATGTGAATATATACTTAATTGTGTATGATATTAAGGAGCGTGTGCTGTTATATTGTAGCAGACGCACCAGGCAAGTTTTCTAACGCTTGTCTAACCCTTGTGTTGGGCAAGTTCCCTAACTTCATTCTTTCTACATATTGAATGCAAGTTTCTTACCTTACTCAAGATTATATTTGAGCAAGTATTATATCTTGTTGCAAGTTTCCTAACCCGTATAACTTTATTATTGTGCGAGTTTATCCTTATGAATTGCAAGTTCTTAAACTTACTCAATCTTTATAATTAGGCAAGTTTCATTATTGAGCAGGTTCTATCTTACTCGATTTATTTATTGAGCAAGTACTCTATATTATTGCAAGTTTCCTAACTCAGACACGAGTTATTACTTTCAAATAATATTAGTGGATTAATTATTGTCAATTATTCCACATCAGAAACAATTATTGGTATTCGCACTTTGTGCATTTGGATTCATGATTTGTTGTTGGGCTGTGAAATGTTTAAGTTCTTCATTTCATGAACTGTTTAAGGAATAGTCTACGCCACTTGTTTCGGCTAGACACGTACATGTTATTATTTTAAAAGCTATCCAAACCGATTGTCGGTGCGGATTCTTGGACTGAGAGAGCAACCCTTATGTAGGGGATTTTAATGTGTCGGTTATTCGATGCAGTCAGAGCTAAATGTTATGCATATACATAGGGTACGAGAGGCTGATCCCCTCGAGTACTACTGACGGGCTAGGTGTTTAAAAGGGTTAGTTGAATAACTGATCCTTTGGCCAAATAGTTCATGGTCTATTGGACCACTCAGCAGTAAATAATCAATAGTCATTATTTTATTTGAACTTTGATTATATTATCAGCTATTTCTTCAATGTTCTTAAATTGTTGAACCATGCGATTATTATTCTAATTCATTCATGATATATCTTTCTTATTCATTTTAAACTTGCTGAGCAAAGTAGTTGCTCACCCTTGCTATATCATGAACCTATTGCAGTTAAGCCGGGAAGTTCCAAAGCGGACAAAGGCAAAGGAAAGCTTACGGAGTAGTTATGTGTACTATCTCGTTATGTAATCGTGTAATCATTTTGTAATATTATTGTATTCTGCGATGTATTCTATTTAAGGTTATAGACCTTGGGACCGTAGTAAACCTTTTGTAATGAACAACATATGTTTATTTATTCCGCATTAGTTAACTTATGTTGTTTAGAGGTGTATGGATGTATTTTATCGTGAGGACCAAATTCGAGGTATTGGTACCTGAATTTGGGGGTGTCACAGGTTGGTATCAGAGCTTTAGGTTATAAATCTTAGGAATGCGAAACCTAGGTTATAACCTTAGTATTAAACTCGTATTGAGTACGCTAGGTGATGGATCGAGGAGATTCATTTGATGGTCATGTCTGGAGGTGGATTTTGGAAATCCATCAAGCCTAGTTGTGCATGATAAAATATCATTTCACTTTATCAATGAATATATTTTATTGTGGCACTGACATCTTGCTGTTTATTTGTTTCTGTTTGTGGTTGTAGAATGTCTGAGATGGGAGAGTCCAGTCCCGCTAGAGAGGTGGAGTTCACAGACATTCATGTGGATGTAGGGCATTTAGTGGAGGTGCAGCCGAGTGAGCCAGAGATGATGAATACTAGGGATGAGTCTGAGACCGAGTATGGTTCTGAGGAGGAGCTAGTTACTAGAGGAGTGCTGAGGCTGTTAAGCGATGAGGGGAAGGATGAGGACCCCGAGGAGGATCCAGTGACGGAGGATGATGAGCCACCTGAGTATGCAGATGGCATGGGCACTACTGCTAGTGACATCATCGAAGAGCTGACAAATAGGAATGAGGAGCTCGAGAATCGAGTAGCCCACTTAGAGGAGCAGAACCAGGACCACCAGGACCGAGAGGAGCAGTATAGGTCATTGGCGTATCAGACTTTAGGGGAAAAGGCTGAGCTGACCCAGAAGTTGTAAGAAAAGGACCAGAGGATTGCCGAGCTAGAGGCAGAGGTTCACGGTCGGCGTGGGGCTTCTGTTCAGCTTGGTGTAATGGTTTATGACCTCTTAGAGAGGAATGTGGTGTTGGTAGGACAGATAGAGCGGGTAGAGGATCAGCTGGAGACTACTCGTCTAGAGAGAGATGAGGCTATAGAGCAGTTGGCAGCCCGGACTATAGAGATTGATTCCCTCTGTTTAGGCTTGAATACTTCCATAGGCAGGCTGAGGGATAGGGTGAGGAGGTACCCCAGGGATGAGGGTAGCAGCAGGCGCTTGATTAGGCACCGAGTGGTCGACAGGCTGGCTCGACAGGAGCTCAGGGTTGCAATTCGCCGCAGCAGGCGGTGATGTGTTATTTTTAGCACTTTGTTCATAGTAGATCCCAATTTTATTGTAATAGGGGCTTACTTATGTTGTAAATCCCTATGCTTGTAGCGTGCATGGGATAGTATTTGAACCCCGATTTTTGCTTTTGATAGAGGGGTGGAAGGTTATTATTCCCCATTTTTGTTTGTTAGGGGATAGTTAATGGTCGGCAAGCTATGTCATTTAGCGTTTATAGAAGTATGCCACATGTTGAGTCTGGTTGTATTAAGACAGTGACATATGGTTATAAATGCAGTTGTTTTATTTAAATTAAACGTGTTTGATAGATGCTTTTACTTTTAATTGTTGACTTAAATGACTTATTGCATGAGTCCTAGATCTATAAGTAAAGGTTGATGGTTTTCTTTTATCAGATCATGTCGCCAAGAGGACGACCGCGTAACCAAAGGGTTGAGGAATCAGTTAATAACACTCAAGGTCACCTAGACCAAATGAGGGCGTTTGCTGAGTTGCTGGCAGAAGCCATGCGAAATAGACCCCCACCTGTTGGAGAACAACTAGAGCGGCAGCCCGCGTAACATTTGGCTAGTTTCAAAGATTTTAAGCTTGTAGGACCTCCCGAGTTCAAAGGAACACTAGACCCGATTGAAGCCCAAACTTGGATTGAAGAAATAAAAAAAGTGGTCGAGGTTGCAAGGGTGGCCGAAGAACAGAAGACAGGGTTTGCTACTTTTATGATGAAGGGTGAAGCGAACTATTGGTGGAAAGCCAACAAAAACCGTGCTGGAGATGGTGTGATACCATGGGAATGTTTCAAGGAGCTATTCTTCGAGAACTATTTCCTGGAAAGTATGAAGCAGAATATGGAGGTGAAGTTTCTGGAGCTGAAGCAGGGGAACATGTCAGTCGCGGAGTACGCGGTAAAATTTAATGAGTTAGCCAGATTTGCACCTCACCAGGTAGACACTGAAGCCAGAAAGGCAAGGAGATTTGAATTAGGCCTGAAACCATGGGTGTACAGTAGGGTGGCAGTTCTAAGGATTGACACATTTTCTACGCTGTTGGAAAGAGCAATCATCGCTGAATGAGGCAGCGAGGCTCTAGCAAAGTTCAATCAGGATAAAAAGAAGGGTCACGAAGGAAGCAAGGGAGGAAGAAGCGGGGGAAGTAACCCGAATAAAAGGAAATGGAGTGATAGCCAATCTTCTAGTGGCAACAAGTCCGGGGGAGAGGTTAAGAAGGGTAATAAGTGCAGTAATTGTGGAAAGAATCACTCTGGAGAGTGCATGAAAGGAAAAGGAGTTTGTTTCAACTGTGGGCAACAGGGGCACTTGGCTCCTCAATGCCCAAAAGGAAAGAGAGCAGGATGTTTCTCATGTGGAGCATCAGATCATCAAATCAAGGATTGCCCGAAAAGGAAGGTGGATGCAGCAAGTGGCAATAAGGACAACAACAATAGCAACAACAACACTAATAGGCTGAGCATTGGAAGGCCAGCTAGCCAAGCCAACAGACCAATGACACATACTTTCAACATGACCGTGCAGGATGCGGTGGAGTCAAAAGACGTGGTGTCAGGTATTATTTCGATCAACAATATCAGTGCATATGTATTATTTGATTTGGGTGTTATCTGTTCATTTATGTCAGATGAATTTGCAAACGGTTAAATTTACCTCGTGAGAAATTAGAGAATCCAATGAATGTGGAAGTAGCTAATAAATAAGTTATTCCTGTAGAACACATCCATAGAAATTGTTGTGCTGAGATAAATGGGCATGAACTGAGCGTAGATTTAATTCTGATACGACTAGGAGAATTTGATGTGATTCTTGGGATGGATTGGTTGTCTAATCATGGAGCTGTGATTGACTACCAAAAGAAATGTATACACCTGAAGACTCCAGATAAGTCGAGGGTTGTATTCTATGGAAGTAAATCGCCGAGACACTCTTGTTGTCTAACGATGATGCAAGCGAAGAAATTGCTAAGGAAAGGTTGTATAGGTTATCTGGCTCACGTGGTTGATACCCGAAGAGTAGAGGGTAAGCTGGGTCAGATACCTGTAGTAAGGGAATTTCCAGATGTTTTCCCAGATGAGTTACCGGGTTTACCGCCGGATAGAGAAGTGGAATTTATGATCGACTTGGTACCGAGAACCGCATCAATCTCAAAGGCACCGTATAGAATGGCACTGGTGGAAATGAAAGAGCTGATGGTTCAACTACAGGAGTTGCTAGATAAGGGGTATATTCGTGGGGAGCGCTAGTACTATTTGTAAAGAAGAAAGACGGATCACTGAGGCTTTGTATCGACTATCGGGAGTTGAATAAAGTCACGATTAAGAACAGGTATCCGTTGCCCAGAATTGATGACCTGTTCGATCAACTAAAGGGAGCAAAGTACTTTTCAAAGATTGACTTGAGGACGGGGTATCACCAACTGAAGGTGAGGCAGGAGGATATACCAAAGACAGCAGTCAGAACTCGGTATGGACACTTTGAGTTTTTGGTGATGTCATTTGGGCTGACGAACGCGCCCGCAGCATTTATGGACATGATGAACAGAGTGTTCAAGCAATACTTAGATAAATTTGTTGTCGTTTTCATAGATGATATTCTGGTCTACTCAAAGACAGAGGAGGAACACGTCGAGCATTTGAAGATAGCCCTAGAAACACTGAGAAGGGAGAAGCTTTATGCAAAGTTTTCCAAGTGTGAATTTTGGCTACAAAGGGTGCAGTTTTTGGGGCACGTAATTGACAAGGATGGTGTATCAGTGGATCCTGCCAAGGTAGAAGCAGTAATAAACTGGGAGCAGCCAAGGACGCCGACAGAAGTCTATAGTTTCTTGGGATTAGCAGGTTACTATCGGAGGTTTATTCAGAACTTTTCAAAGATAGTGACGCCGTTGACAAATTTGACGAGGAAGACTGTGAAGTTTGTATGGACGGATAAGTGTGAAGAGAGTTTCTTGGAGTTGAAGAAGAAACTTAGTGAAGCACCTGTTATCACTGCCAGATAATAAATGGGGATTTATGGTGTACAGTGATGCGTCACACAAAGGTCTTGGGTGTGTATTAATGCAGCATGGGAAGGTCATTGCGCATCACGACAGCTGAAGGACTATGAGAAGGGGTATCCGACTCATGACCTGGAACTAGCGGCAGTGGTGTTTGCTCTGAAGATTTGGAGACACTATCTGTATGGGGAGAAGTGTGAAATATGTACAGACCACAAAAGTCTGAAGTATATTTTCACTCAAAAGGAACTAAACATGAGGCAGCAGCGATGGTTGGAGTTGATCAAAGACTACGATTGTGAGATTCTATACCATCCCGGTAAGGCCAATGTAGTAGCTGATGCTCTAAGTAGGAAGGGCAGAGATAGGTTGATGATGCTGACAGCTCAAGAAGAACTGATAAAGGATATGGAAAGACTGGAATTGGAAGTCAAGTATCTGATAACTATAGAGGAGAAACTGTTCGCAGTGGATGCGAGTCCGACTTTATTAGACAGGATAAAGGAGGCTCAAAAAAAGGATGATGAATGTGTTGCCATAAGGGAGCGAATCTCGGAAGGAGAGGAATTAAAGTACAAAATTGATAGCACGGGGCTGCTAAGGTTTGAAGGGAGAATCTGGATACCGATGGTTCCGGAGTTGAGAGAAGAGATTTTGCAGGAAGCTCATTCTACAAGGTATTCGATACACCCTGGTAGTACCAAGATGTATCAGGATTTGCGCCAACACTTCTGGTGGCCGAACATGAAGAGGGAGGTTGCGGAATGTGTTAGACGATGTTTGACATGTCAGATGGTAAAAGCAGAACATCAGAAACCGGGTGGACTGCTACAACCCGCTGGAGATTCTAGAGTGGAAGTGGGAGCATATCACGATGGATTTTGTAACCGGGCTTCCACCAACTCAGAAGGGTTCCGACGCAATCTGGGTGATCGTGGATCGTTTAACTAAATCTGCATATTTTCTACCGATTAAGATATGGTACAATCTAGAGCAGCTAGCAACATTATATGTGAAAGAGATTGTGTCACGACATGGAGTGCCGGTATCTATTGTATCTGACAGAGATCCGCGTTTCACGTCGAATTTCTGAAAGAGCTTGCAAGAAAGGTTGGGAACTAGGTTGAGGTTGAGTACGGCGTATCACCCTCAAACGGATGGGCAAAGCGAACGAACAATTCAGACTCTCAAAGACATGCTTAGAGCATGTGTAATGGATTTTAAAGGTAGCTGGGATAATCATCTACTATTGGTTGAGTTTGCCTATAATAACAGTTATCATGCGAGTATTGGCATGCCGCCATATGAAGCATTATACGGGAGGAAGTGTCGAACACCTCTATGTTGGGACGAAGTCGGTGAACGGAGACTGTTGGGACCTGAATTTGTACAACAGACTGTGGATGTCTTCAAGATGATAAGAGCTCGATTAGTAGCGGCTTAGGATCAACAAAAGAAATACGCCAATTTGCATCGTCAGAAGCGAGACTTTGAAGTTGGCAGTTTTGTGTTTTTGAAAGTATCTCCCTAGAAAGGGAAGATCAGATTTGGAAAGAAGGGGAAATTGAGTCCTAGGTTCGTAGGACCATTTGAAGTTTTAAAGAGGGTAGGTGAAGTGGCGTACGAGGTAGCTCTACCTCCTGAACTTGAGCACATTCATAATGTGTTCCACGTTTCTGTGTTGCGACCATATAAACCCGACTACAAGCATGTGATATCCTATGAACCAATTCAAGTTGAGCGAGACTTGTCATATGAAGAGATTCCTATCCAGATATTAGATAGGAAGGAGCAGACGTTAAGAAATAAGGTCATCCATTCGGTCAAAGTGCTTTGGAGGAGCCACGCAGCTGAAGAAGCCACGTGGGAGCTAGAAGAAAAGAAGAGGAAGAATTATCCGCATCTTTTTGAGTGAACCCATGTTAAGTTCTCCGTACCTAGACTGTAATTCTGGGGACAGAATTCTTATAAGGGGGGAGGATGTAACGACCGAGAATTCTGGGTTTACCTTGTAATTCTAATTTTTGAATATTAGCGGATATATTATATTTTATTAATATTGTTTTGTGCTGCATGTTTAAAGGTTGTGTGACAACCTGGATTATATGAATGCATAAATTTTATGTGTTATAGTTTTATTTAAGTGAATAATTAATTTCGCGAAGCGTCGCTAAATCACTATTCAGGGGGCACGTTTCTCGAGGCACTATTCAGGCCATAAAATTTTTGTGTTTTTTCGATGTTGAATAATTTAGTTAATGCGTTGTTGTCGATTTAGCAATCAATAATTACGTGCAAGTGTACACGATCAACAAGTTATAAAGTGATAATAGAGTGTCGAACCCACAGAGAATTATTTAATAATAATTACCAAGTACTAACAAATAATCAAATTAATTTTATTTAAACAACTCGATAAAAGATTTTGAATTTTGAAAATAAAGTTCTAAACTAACTAATTACTAACTATTAAGAAATGAATTTCAAATGATTAAAGCTTAAGACTACAATATCCCCAATTATGTCATATGAATCAATGTATCAAATCTATCCAATTATTAATTTCATCCGAGTTGTTAACAGGAATTCCACTTTATTTATAAGCCCTTTTTCCAAGTGATCAAATAAATTTATCTAACTCAATTAATTATGCGATATTCCTATGCAAAACAATAGAGTTAAATTTATTAAGAACCAATTCCCATAAGTTACATGCAGCGAAGAGATATCCCTATTCACTTCACAACCCTAATTATTTATCCCATGCAAATAATCAAGAATACATGCTATCATATCAAGATATAACTCTAGGTTTCATCTCCCGAATTCACCTAGAGTATCCCACTAATTGTTGATCAGGCAATTAATTAATTAACACAGATATGACAGACAACTCAATAATGAAATAATAATTGGAATCAAATAAATAATTAATCCATAATCAATAATGGTTCAATTGTAGCCTTAATTATAAATTTAGTTTATGCTAGAATTAAAAACCAAATATCCAAAATAAGTCATCACAATTAATTACAAACTGAAAAATATAAGGAGTAAGAAAAACTCTGTCAAAGTCTTCTTCCGCCTTCACGTCTTCAGTCTGAATTCCTTGTGAGCTTCCCTTGAATCCTCGATCTCCAAGTTCCAATCTCTGCTTCAATCTCTGAATATCAAAAGCTCCCTTTTGTTAGAAGCTCCTCTCCCGTTTATACTTGCAGTTCCCTTCTCAAAATTAGGTTTAGAGCCTCCAAAAACAATTAGAACTCCTCAATCTTTCATCCAGTTGGAAAGAATCTTCATAACTTTCTGCGTCCCAAAGCCCCAGCTTTCAAATCCTTCACAAACTGAAAGCCCCAGCTTTCAACTTCAACTTATTTATGAAACTGCCACTCCTTACCCAAAATTGCCCGATTCGCCTAATCAGCTGCATTTTCCTACAAAATCCAACTTAAACAAATAAAATGTCCTAAAATACTTTAAAACACACAAAATATTAAGTCTAAAAATACCTAATTAGTGGGTAAAATACTCACTCATCATGCGTATATGCATAGTATAATTTTTTCAAGTGTTAGAATTTTATTTGGAGTCATTGGTGATTTATTTAGTGGCCCAAATGTTTATTATGGGTGGCCCAAAGAAATGACCCAAACCCATGACCTAACCCATGACCCAAGACTTGACCCATATGGGATATGGGCACAAAAATCAGTATTTGGTGTAAGAGAGAGAGAGGTGTACGGTTGGGAAGAGGGGAGGAGACCAAGTGTTGGGAAATTCATTTCCCAAGCACAAGCATGCCAAACATTCCATCTCCCATGCAACCTAGTGGTTCCCATTTCATTTCCCAAGCTAGACCAATGTCTTGAGCTTCCAAATGTTCCATCCCTCTTCCAAGAAGCCTTGAATACACCAAGAGACATCTTCAATTGGCAAACACCTCCAGCCATAGCATATTCATTTCAGCAGATTTTCTAAGAGAGGGAGAGCAAATAGGGAGAGAGGGCTCGGAAGTAAGAAAGGGGAAGAGGGGAATCAAGTTTTCCTTCACAAACTCATCCATTGCATATTGAGAGAGGGATAGGTTCAAGTTTTGAGCAAGGAGGAAGAAGTAATAGCAAGCTAATCATCTACACCATCTTCACCATCTTCATCTTCAACCTTCAAAGCTTTTAGAGATAGAAAGAAATGGGTGTGAGCTAACTTGAAGAAAAGGCTTCGGGAGAACTCAAGGAGGTTGAGGAGGGTTTCTAACAAAGCTCTAAAGGAGTTCTAACATCTAAGAAGTAGCTAACAAAGGTAAAACTTTAACTTAATCCATTCCATTTGTTTTGGTTGGGGTTTTTAACGTTTTCATGGTTTGTAATCTTTTGTGCTTGTGGGTTGGTTTTTGCTGTGATTCTTGATGTTGTTACTTGTTATGATTATGTATAAATATTGTTAAGAGATTATGTAAGCCATTAATAACTTTAAAGTGGAACAAAAATGGAATAAACCCGTACCTATGCTTAAGGAGGATGAGGAACATGATGAATAATGGACTTTTTGGACAATATGGACTGTTGGACGAATTTAGAAGACTATAAAGCTATGATTCCTTAATTTTTGTGTTTATTTGTTGTTTTCATATTGTAGTTATAAGGGTTACAAACTTAACCCAATTGGAATCGAGTAAAAAGGTGTTAAAACAAAGATTTGGTGACAATGTTAGTGAAGAACACCAAGACCACGAAAATTTAGCATGAGTTGATATTTTGGCCTAAGATTTGGCCATGTTAATGTTAATGGATAGCTCTGAATTTTTGATATGTTGTAGCTCTATGTCTTAGTGTTCATAGAGTTCGGAACGGACTAATTTGAACGTGTATAGAAGGAGTTATGGTGGTTGGAAGCAAAATAGGTCTAGAACACGAAAAACAGAGCAGGAAACTAAGTATGGGCGTAATGATGCTGGTTTTACGCCGGAGCCGCTGGAATTGGGTGTCATGATGCCGGTCATAGGCTATTTTTGGGCGTAGCTACGCCGGGTCCAATTTAGGCCAGAATCATCTTTGACGTCCTTTACTAAAATAGGCATAACGTTCTCATACGAACTTGGATTGAGGTGATTCTAGATGATTCGGAAAGAGAATGAGTAGACCTACAACTTTTGTTCTTTGAGTTTTTCAATTTGAGGTCTGTAGCATGGCCTAAATCGGCCATTTATAGGACTGATGTGTAATTAGAGACAATCGGAGGGTGTCGGGCATGCACGTAAGCACATGTAATGCTCCTGACAATGTAAAATGTTGTTTTAAGTTCTAAAACACGAATGTTATGAATTATAATAATACTTAGGATTATCCAATGGGTATTAGATAAATCGAATAGGCGTGCTAGGCGTACGCAATTGCGTGTCGCTTGGGCATTCGAATAGGCAAGGTTGGCGTTCAAATGTACAAGCGTCGTAATGCCGTAACTAGTGGACATAACCTTGTTTAATATTTTGTTTCTATTATGAATGAGACATTATAGAGTAGTGTAAGACATTATTTGATATCCAGTATGTGACTAATTGTTATGTGAATATGTACTTAATTGTGTAGGATATTAAGGAGCGTGTGTTGTTATATTGTAGCAGACGCACCAGGCAAGTTTCCTAACGCTTGTCTAACCCTTGTGTTGGGCAAGTTCCCTAACTTCATTCTTTCTACATATTGAATGCAAGTTTCTTACCTTACTCAAGATTATATTTGAGCAAGTATTATATCTTGTTACAAGTTTCCTAACCCGTACTACTTTATTATTGTGCGAGTTTATCCTTATGAATTGCAAATTCTTAAACTTACTCAATCTTTATAATTAGGCAAGTTTCATTATTGAGCAGGTTCTATCTTACTTGATTTATTTATTGAGCAAGTACTCTATATTATTGCAAGTTTCCTAACTCAGACACGAGTTATTACTTTCAAATGATAGTAGTGGATTAATTATTGTCAATTATTCCACATCAGAAATAATTATTGGTATTCGCACTTTGTACATTTGGATTCATGATTTGTTGTTGGGCTGTGAAATGTTTAAGTTCTTCATTTCATGAACTGTTTAAGGAACAGTCTACGCCACTTGTTTCGGCTAGACACATACAGGTTATTATTTTAAAAGCTATCCAAACCGATTGTCGGTGCGGATTCTTGGACTGAGAGAGCAACCCTTATGTAGGGGATTTTAATGTGTCGGTTATTCGATGGATTCAGAGCGAAATGTTATGCATATACATAGGATACGAGAGGCTGATCCCCTCGAGTACTACTGACGGGCCAGGCGTTTAAAAGGGTTAGTTAAATAACTGATCATTTAGCAAAATAGTTCGTGGTCTATTAGACCACTCAGCAGTAAATAATCAATATTTATTATTTTATTTAAACTTTGATTATATTGTCAGCTATTTCTTCAATGTTCTTAAATTGTTGAACCATGTGATTATTATTCTAATTCATTCATGATATATCTTCCTTATTCATTTTAAACTTGCTGAGCAAAGTAGTTGCTCACCCTTGCTATATCATGAACCTATTGCAGTTAAGCCGGAAAGTTCCAAAGCGGACAAAGGCAAAGGAAAGCTTACGGAGTAGTTATATGTACTATCTCGTTATGTAATCGTGGAATCATTTTGTAATATTATTGTATTCTGCGATGTATTTTATTTAAGGTTATAGACTTTGGGACCGTAGTAAACCTTTTGTAATGAACAACATATGTTTATTTATTCCGCATTAGTTAACTTATGTTGTTTAGAAGTGTAATGATGTATTTTATCGTGAGCACCAAATTCGAGGTATTGGTACATGAATTTGGGGGTGTCACAAATTTAACCGATTAACATGCAAATCAAGCCTCAATTTTCATACGTATAGTTCATATTCATATATAACTACTTTGTAAGTTTCAGAACTCTAATATAAACATAATTTCATAGATTTAATTACTCTAAATTACATATAAATCATATAAAATACATATATACATGCTTACAACCATCTAACATCAAGTTATTTAAAAATTCAACCATAGAATTCAAATTACAGAAGACTAAACTTAACTTTTCATGGAGAAAACTAAGAAAACATAATTTAAAGGTTAAAATTTAAGAATTACCTTTTATTAGATGCTAGATTATGCAACTAGATGAAATAATTTCTTCTCCCTTCTCTAATTCTCTCCAAAACTCTCTCTTTTTCTCTTTGTATCTCAGACTTGCTTAGGAAAAATGATGCGTATAATGATAATACGTGAAAATTAAACTGGCAGAACATGGTGTCAGTTAATAACTGGCACCAACTCCCACTAAGGCCTCGTTTGGCTAATCATTTATTCCTTCTTTCTAATTTATTTTAATAACTTGCTTATAATATAGTTCTAATGTCACATATTTAATTAACTAAATAATCTCATTTAAATCAATTAAATAAAATAGGATAATACCGCATTAAATCACACAGTCACATAATTAAAATTCTCATTTATTGATTATGACAAATTATTAAATCTCTAATTAAATTATTAAATTAATTAACATTATGCTTATTTAAATAATGCATTTAATCAAATAAACTCAATTAAATACATACTTTGAATATAAAAAACATTTCACATTAATTTAACTAATGTAACACATATAATTAAATTAATCTACCACAAATTCATCAATTAATTATTTAATTCAACAATCAAATCATTGAAAAATATTTATTTAATTCAATAAATATTTAATTTAAATTACAAAAATCTCGTTCGTCACACCCATCTTCTTGAATACCTATTCTTCGATGGTGGATCACTTCTAGAGGCCAAATACTTGGGTGGCTAACGTTGATCAAAGGAAGAAATCTCATCGGTAGAATTCGAGGAGAACACAGAGGAATTGGAGGTGAACTTGTACCCGAGGAAGCTTTGATTCGCGAGAGTATAATTTCTATATTTCTATCTCTTTCGTTTATTCGATAATTGAACACAAGAAAAGATCATGATGATGGTTTGTATGAAAATTTTAAAATCTATTTGATCACGCTTCCGCTCTATATATATAATTTTATTGCATGCTTGCGTTATATACAAACCTAACAGTGGTATATGAGCCAATCCTTGTGTTAATTGTTGATTTTGGTGATTCCATGTATGAATTGATATGGAAAATTTCTTTTCTGATTCTGCGTCACGGCGCGGCCGCGCCGCTTCTAGTTCATTATAGAGAGCGGTCGCGCCCGACCCCATAAATAGTTTCTGCAGGTGCAACGCGGCCGCGTCGCTCCTAGTTCATTTTGGAGCGCGGCCGCGCTGGTCTGTAGATTTTAAATTTTTTTCCTTCAATTAAAATAAATGGTTTATTTAATTGATAAAAGTTTAAAATAAAGATGTTTATTTTATGTGAAATATGATTTCAGATTGCTAAAATTAAAGGAGTTTAATTTTGATTTGGTTTTTTTTATTAAAATAAAAGAGTTTATTTTATTTCAAAACTAAATATTAGCAAACTTTTTGCCCATTAATTGATATCAATGCATATATGGAATGGTTTTATTATTCATTAAATGAATATTATTTATTGATGCATATGAAGATATGTATGATAATAAATAGGGATTGATTATGGACTATTGACCAATGTGTGATTGGATTTATTTTAGAGGATGCTTGAATATATGGGTTTTTATAAATGGGGCATGCTTACCTCGTCTTCTCTAATTTTTCTTAATGTAAATTCTATCTCCCTCCTATGTACTTCCCATTGACTGCTGATCAATGTTTGTATTTATTTTAAATAATTTATGTAATAGGATTAGTTAGAATTATTTTGAAGAATTGGAGACTAAGGAGCAAGGAGCGCTTGAAGACCCATTTGTAATGGAGCCCGGGTTTAAATGTAATAGTTATATTTAAATTTTAATTCTTGCACCCTAGGTTTGACCTTTTGGTTCACTTGGTGGCTCTAGTGAACCAAACTAGAATAAAAGTCCATAATCAATCCGAGTGGAATATAGTATTCTATATGTGCATACTTACTATGTATATATTATATATTATCCAACATGCTTCGCATGTTAAATAATATGTCGCATATTTTATATATATATATATATATATATGTGTGTGTGTGTGTGTGTGTGTGTGTGCGCGTGCACGCTAAACAAGATGAGACTAATAATAATAAACTCCTCAAAGAAATCATATTAAGTCCTAAGCGTTCAAAAATATTTAGAATATCGAACGTTGCCTTCTAGCATGATAAAGTGATAGAGTATTAAATATTTAATATGAGTTTGTTGTATCACCACAATGTTAGGTTTGTATATAGCGCGAACATGCAATCAAATTATACAAATTCATATCATAAAGAAATAATCATAGTAATAATAATAATAATATTAATAATCATTTCTTAAAATATACATTCATTATTTAAATAATATAGTAATCATATTTTTGTAAATAATCATATATCTTTTATATAAAAATTAACTTATTAACAGAATATAATTTATAATTACCAACTATTTCTTTAACAAGAAATTTACTTGAAATCATATATGAAATAAATATATATGTACATATTACATATTCACATTCCTTTCCTTGCACACATTCCCATACTTGCTTTAATACAAAATAAAAATAATTTTATTATAAAAAAATTCATACGTAAAATTTCTTATTTTAATATATCGAAAATCTTGAGTTATTACAAAGTAAGCTCAAGCCACAAGCAAAAGCTGGTAAGAAGAAGGTGACGAAACCGAGAAGAAGCTGTATCGAAAAGAAGGAATTAAAGACTTTTAGGATAGGAGCAAATGAATTTAACTCGAAATTGAATAATAAATAATATAATTACGATTTCTTTGTTTATATAGTCCCTAAAAGAAAAACATAGGCGTATATATGAAGGGAGGCCTAATTGCATGTTTCGCTTCAAGTGCACTAGCGGTTTTAGAAAGCACCGTCCAATAGTGTTTTTAGCTAAAGTTGGTCACCGATAGCATCCTAAGAGAACTTTCATTCTTACTTGGCTGATCTAGTGCAAGGTGTTTGGCACCGATTGATGAGCAAGGGTGGGAGAACGAGGATTCTAAAAGAAGAAAAAAATTCTGAGTTTTAGGTCGTTAAAGGTTAGTCAAGCATCTTCTATGTTTGATATTGTCTATGGTGTTCATTAGTGTCATAAGGTCTTTTTAACAAGAAGAGAATTAGTAGTCATACATTCTTGGTATACACAAGAGGATAAAATATTAATTCTTTTGCTTACATTATCTAACAAATTAGCAATCATGCACCCTCAAAATGAATGTTCATTTGTTATTTTTTTTGGGGTGGACAGGGTAGAGAAATGATGATGATGATGATGATGATGGAGGAGTAGTAGAGTTAACGTGAGTGGAAGTTGTTTTTTGTAGTATGTTTTTGTGGTTTTTTTAATTCAAAAATGTGCTTTTACCTTTATATGTCTTTCTTTTTCTTTCTTTGGGCCTTAGTGCCTATGAAATAATGCAAATATATTCTTAAATTTGTTTAAAGGGTTGAGGATTGCAAAAAAAAATAAAAATAGACCAACACATAAAATGGAACCACCTTACTTTTTAATTTTTTTTTTAATTTACACTTTCTTATATCAGCATGCTCCATAAATTTGGAGGTGTGTGATTTGTGCAATATTTTTGTTTTTATATATTTTCTACTACAATTTGTGCAATAGTTTGGATTGTTTATTCTCCAATTTGAAAATGGTTAATTTTTATTTAATTTCAGGTGGATTGATGGTTGACGTAGTTCTTACACATTTTCGCAACCACCTGATACCTAATTTACTTGCGGTTTCAAATGTTCAAATTATTTCTGGCAAGACATATCTGACCATGTTGTTTACTTATCCCATAATTGCGCAATACAAGATTTCACTTTTCCTGACATATATCGTGGGTGTGTATATATGTAGAAAATGAATGTCTTCGTTCTTATCCGAATGTGAAAAATCTTATCATAAAGTAATGAAATGGTTAAGCTTTAATTCTGTTTCTCCGCTATTATTTTTATCATTTGTGTATACATACATGCATATATGTATATATTATTGTTTTTTATAATAAAATAATAAACCTGTGATTTACACGAGGTTTTCAACTAGTTATGCATTGAGTGATATATCCTTTCTACTGTTCAACATTTGTGGTATTCCTAAATATTATATATATATATATATATATATATATATGTGTGTGTGTGTGTGCGTGTGTGTGTGTAATTTGATCTCTTCATTTTCTCTTTTTTGTGTGGGAATATAATTAACTTATTTTCGACGGAATTTTCGTGGAAAATATTATTTCCAATAAAATACTCGAAGGATTCCATTTCAACCAACTTAGTTCCGACCAATTTTTTAATAGAATATTACGTCAGAATTAACTTATATTTAACTGAAATAGATTATTTCTGACGAAAAAATTTATGGAGAACAACCTTTTTTCTTGTAGTATTTTAGGTAAATCGCGGTGGGGCGATGGCCTCTCCTATACATAACCTAGTTTCGCCACTAAAATATTGAAGAATATAAAAAAGTGTCTTATTTAGTATTTTATGTTCGGTCAAATACAGTAAAATACGGTTAAATAGAGTGAAAGAGTATATAAATACATATGTGACCAACACATGCATATTTCTAATCAAAAATTGACCACAACCAGAAAAATGAATGACGTTGTCTTTTAATTAAAACAACAAGTTTGATAGCCCGTGCAAGGCACAGACTAGTTTGTATTACCATTTTTACAAATATTTAATATTTTTTATTGACATATATTTATCATTTTTTATTGACATAGTACATATATATATATATATATATATATATATATATATATATATATAATGTTAATATTATGGGTCAGGATATTCTACCACAATTAAAAAGAATTTAATTACTTTTATTATTGTGTGATTGAAAGTACAAATTAATTGTAAAAAAGAAACTTTTCATATTTCTATATGCACAATTTGAGAGAAATTAATTACATTTATTTGATTAAAATTACATATAATTTTTAATATTTCAAGAAGAAATTTTTGTTGTTCTTCCTCCATAACTCACGCAAAATTAATTGTAATTATTATACCGAATTAAATGTAATAATAACCATTCGAGTTAACTCATTAGAATGTTGAACATAACCTTCTAGCATGATAAAGCAATAGAGTATCAAATATTTAATATAGTTTGTTGTGCACACATAAGGCTTATATTAAGTATTTGAGATGTTGGCTTTATTACATTATATGTTTATAAGGAATTGAACAATACATATTTTGTTGTGCACATACAAGGACCGTATTTTTCTCTTCACTTATATGAAAATGCTAGTAATGACTTAACTTAGATTATTTTAGTTCGGATGTGCACAGAATTGACCATTATAATCTAAGAGGCAAACTAAAAAGAGTTACATAGTTGATATAATTGACAAGAGTTGTCTACCTATTGAATAAATATATAGTTTATTGTACACACAAGGCTGTATATTTATGACAATAGGATCATTATCTCACTAAGCGGATTTTACACAAACTTTTAATTAAGATCTGCCAAACTATATATGGAGTGTCATATAGTTTGATGAAAATAGTGGGAGACATCATTTTAATAAAGACCTAATTAATTTGATGATTAATAAAATGAATGCATGCTAATGTTGTTATTAAAAATTTCATTTATGAAAATTTCACTATGCCTCATTCACTATCATTACAGAGCATATTAGATGCTAACAAGTTAACCAGACCGAACTATATGGATTGGTTAAGGAATTTGAGAATTGTTCTCACTGCTGAAAAGCTATCTTATGTCCTAAATTCGTCAGTCCCTGCAACTGTTGTAGACGAAGCCTCTAAGGAAGAGATTGCTACTTTTAGAAAGTGGCAAGATGATGCGACTGTAGCTCAGTGCATCATATTAGCTTCCATGAGTAACGAGTTACAACGTCAACACGAGAAAATGAATGCACCTACCATTTTGCTACATATTCATGATTTATATGGTGAGCAGAGTAGGTCTGCCAGATATAAGATATCTAAGGAGCTCTTCCGATCTAGAATGACTGATGGCACTAAAGTTCAAACACATGTCCTCAAAATGATCAGTTTGATTGAACAATTAGGACAACTAGGTTTTGTAATTGATGGATAGTTGAGCTAAGATTTGATCTTGCAGTCACTCCCGGACTCGTTCTCACTTTTTGTGAATTTTCACATGAACAAGCTAGATGTCAGCCTACTTGAGTTGCTTAACATATTGAAAACTGCAGAGAGTCACTTTCTAACCAAGAAAGACCAAGTCTTATTGGTAGATGAACCTTCCAAGAAAAGGAAGCGGACCAAAAGATCTTTTAAAAAGAAGAAAAATTCAAAGAAGGCAAAAGGAAAGACAAAAAACCAAGGACAATAAGAAGAAAACTAATGCGGATAGCAAAGGAGTTTGCTTCCACGGCAATAAGCCTGGACATTGGAAAAAAAAACTGCAAGGAGTATCTTGCGGAGACTAAGCAGAAGAAGCTTGGTGAAGCTTCGGTTACAGACACAAGTTTGTTCATAATTGAAATAAATCTTTCTGTAAATTAAAGTTCTACTTGGGTATTGGATACCAGCTGTGGTTCTCACATATGTAATTCTATGCAAGGCCTAAGTAGAAGTAGAAAGCTGAACAAAGGGGAAGTAGTCCTACGCGTGGGGAATGGAGCACAGATTATTGCATTAGCATTAGGAACTTATAGTTTAGCATTACCTTCTAGCAAATTAATTAATTTAGTAAATTGTTACTATGTTCTAGTTCTTATTAGAAACATTATTTCGATTTCATTATTGGACAAAGAAGGTTTTGATATTATATTTAAGAACAATTGTTATTATATTTATAATGATAATGTTTTGTTTGGAACTGGTAGATTAATTGATGGACTTTACATACTTGACTTACATGAAAATATTTTTCAAATTGAACAAACTAATAAAAGGAAAATAGATGGTGTGAATCATACTTTTATATGGCACTCAGTCACATTAATGAAACAAGACTGAACAAGTTGCATAAAAATGGGCTTTTAGAGCCATTTGATTTCGAATCATATCCAACTTGTGAACCTTGTCTCATGGAAAAGATGACTAGTGGGCATGGAGAGAGAGTTGCAGGGTTGTTAGAGTTGGTACACAAAAATGTATGTAGATCTATGACAACAGATGCTAGAGGAGGGTATTCATATTTCATTACATTCACTGATGATCATTTAAGATTTGGATATGCATATTTGATGAAATACAAGTCTGAATCATTTGAAAGGTTCAAAGAATTCAGAAGTGAAGTAGAGAAACAAACTGAAAAAAGTATTAAGATTCTTCGATCAGATCGAGGAGGGGAATATTTGAGCAATGAGTTTCTAGATCATCTCAAGGATAATAGTATTCTCTTACAATGGATGCCTCTTGGTACGCCACAATTAAATGGTGTATCTGAAAGGAGAAATCGTACTTTGTTGGAGATGGTGCGGTCTATGATGAGTTTTACCAATCTTCCAGTATCATTCTGGGGTTATGCCCTAGAAACGACTGCATATCTACTAAATAAGGTCCCCTCAAAATCCGTCCCTAAGACTCCATATGAGTTATGGACAGGGAGAAAACTAAGTCTTAAGCATGTTAAGATATGAGGTTATCCAGCTTATGTAAAGAGGTTATAAAGTGACAAGCTTGGGACAAGATCTGATAAGTGCAGATTTGTGGGATATCCTAAAGAGAGTTTAGGGTATTATTTCTATAATCCTAATGAGCAAAAGGTTTTTATTGCGAAACATGCTACCTTCTTAGAAAAAGAGTTTGTCCTTAAAGGGGCTAGTAGGAGGAAAATAGATCTTGAAGAAGGTCAAGAACGACAAACCACTATAGGTCATGTGGATGAACCTGTCCAAGTAGAGATACCTTTTGTACCACAATTGAATTGTAAATTTGAAAGAGTACCGAAGATACCTGAAAGGTATAGATTCATCATAAAAGATGATGATGAGGTACGCATCATAGAGGATGATGATCCAGTTACATACGATGAGGCTATGAGTAGTAAACACTTATAGAAATGACAAATGGTCATGAAATCCGAAATGGACTCCATGTATGAGAACCAAGTGTGGACTTTGGTTAACCCTCCGGAAGGCATAAAGCCTATTTGGTGTAAATGGGTCTTCAAGAGAAAGACTGGAGCAGATGGCAAGGTGGAGACCTATAAGGCCCAACTGGTTGTAAAAGGTTTCAAACAAAGACAAGGAGTTGACTATGAAGAAACCTTCTCATCAGTAGCAATGCTCAAGTCCATTCGAATTTTGCCTGCGGTTGCAGCTTACTATGACTACGAAATCTAGCAAATGGATGTGAAAACGGCCTTCCTCAATGGAAAACTAGAAGATGATGTATACATGATACAACTAGAGGGTTTTGTTTCAAAAGTTGGAACAAATTTAGTGTGTAAGCTACAACGATCCATCTATAGATTAAAGCAGGCTTCTCGAAGATGGAACATCCATTTTGATAAGACAATCAAAGAGTTTGATTTTATCAAAAACGAGGATGAACCATGTGTGTATAAGAAGGTTAGTGGGAGCGCTGTGACATTCCTGGTACTATATGTTGATGACATACTACTTATAGGGAATGACATACCAATGCTATAATCAGTAAAGATATGGTTGTCTAAACACTTCTCCATGAAGGACTTGGGAGAAACATCCTACATTTTGGGGATAAAGACCTATAGAGATAGATCTAAAAGGATGCTCAACTTGACCTAAGGAACGTTCATTGATTCGATGATAAAAAAGTTTAACATGAAAAACTCCAAGAGAGGACTCATACCGATGAGTCATGGAGTGAATCTCTCTAAGAAAATATCCCCAAAGACAGCTAAAGAGAGAGATCATATGAGTAAGATACCCTATGCTTTGGAAATAGGATCTATTATGTATGGGATGATATGTACGACACATGATGTTGCTTATGCACTAAGTGTGACAAGCAAATATCAGTCTAATCTTGGAGAAAAACACTGAAAAGCAGTGAAAAACATCCTAAAGTACTTAAGAAGAACTAAGAATGTCTTTCTAGTTTATGGTGGATCTGATTTGAAACTAGAGGGCTATACAGACTCAAGTTTTCAGACTGACCAAGACGATAGTAAATCCGTTTTAGGGTATGTGTTTACCTTGAACGGTGGAGCAGTGAGTTGGAAGAGTTCCAAGCAGCAAACGGTTATTGATTCAGTGATGGAGGCAGAGTTTATAGTTGCAAGTGAAGTTACAAAGAAAGCTGTTTGGATGAAGAAGTTCATTATAGAACTTGAGTGGTTCTTAGCATTCAAGGACCAGTACTTGTATATTGTGACAACACTGGTGTTGTTGCACAAGCCAAGGAACCCAGGTCTCATTAAAAATTCAAGAATGTGTTGCGGCACTTTCATTTGATTAGAGAAATTATTAAAAGGGGAGATGTCACCTTAGAGAGAGTGGACTCTCAGAACAACATTACAGGTCCATTTACTAAACTATTATCTTAGCATCAGTTCAATTGCCACTTAGAGAAGATGGGTATTAGATATTAGGGCGATTGACTTTAGTACAAGTGGGAGATTAAAAGTTGTATGTCCTCAAGCCAATCACATAGGATGTGATAAGCATTTACTTTGTAATCTTGTTCATT
This sequence comes from Aralia elata, assembly GCA_034770075.1. Classification (NCBI taxonomy): domain Eukaryota; kingdom Viridiplantae; phylum Streptophyta; class Magnoliopsida; order Apiales; family Araliaceae; genus Aralia; species Aralia elata. The sequence goes on along the minus strand of JAVJAP010000089.1, from coordinate 203,605 downwards.
TATTAATAAAAAAATTTGTTCATTTAAAGGTATTCTTTATCCATGTTTAATTAGTTGAATTAAATAAATGTGATAAACCCATAGTTTTGAAGCAGTACTTTTAGAATCATGAAGAGTTCATCCTAATAAGATCTAAATTCAAGATAGCTCAAAACTAGAATATTCCTAATTGATGGATCACTAATTTGGGGTTACTGAATCCGAATAAATTAGTACATACTATGCTTACTCTGTTAAAGAGGATGATTGATCTCATAATCATTTGTGTAGAGACACTAAAGCAAGTATATAGGTGCTTAATAGAGAATAAATTCACTGAACGTGACTCACTTAAAGGAACACCTAATAGAGTTTTACTCGCCTATCAATAGGAGTTTCTATAGTGATAGTAGTACAAGTGATCTTTGGACTTAAGATCATCATAGTACCTTGTGTATTCTGAGTTATACTTTGTCATATTCCTTAATACTTCAAAGTATAATATAAGGTATGTTTTGGGTAAAATAAAGTATACATGGATGTAGGTGAATGATCAATAAAGGATCTACCACTTCCAGTAAATGAAGAGAATATCCTATACGATTCGATAAATGATAACTCAAGAATCCCTGGTCAGGGTGAGTGAAAATTAGAAAGGAGTTTCTAATTTACATTAACTAGAGTTGTGCATTCTTGAATCGAAATGCATATGATCAAATAAATAAAACTTGACCGAAATTTCATGTTTTATATTTGATCAGGATATTGTGTGGTAGAAGGATTGAATTGTACGGTAACTAATTACTGAACAGGTTCTATGTGATTAAACGTTGATTTCATATTATACGAATAGTCATGATACACTGATGTAAGGTGTCCCTAATGATGTAGAATAAATATTATTTATTTATATATGAATTAAAGGAGTTTAATTCATTATAAATAATATTAGAATGGTTCTAATTTATTTATTCTACTACCGGAATAATATTGAACCTAAAGGGTCACACCGCAAAAAGAGAAATATTATTTTAGAAGTAATTGACTTAATAATAATGAATTAAGTGTATTTAATTTAGTAGTGGAATAAATTAAATAGCTTAATATTTATAATTAAGTATTTGGAGAAATACTAATTATAAATTAATAAGAAGTATTATTATTATTATTATTATTATTATTATAAATTATTTAATTCCTAAATAGTTTGGGAGTTAAATTAAATTAAAACCCTAAGTCCTAAAAGGTTTATGATGGAAGGTTGGTCTATAAATAAGAAGGGTCTTATTGAGGGAAGTACTAATGCAACTCTTGCAAGTATTCTCAAAAACCTAAAAGTGTTAGGAGAGAGAGAATTAGGGCTAGCCACCCAAGGTTTAAAGTAAACCTAAATTTACTTCTTCCATAATCATCTCTTGGTGGATCACATTTAGAGTGTTGCACACATTGAGTAGCTTGCGTTTGATCTGTGAATTTGGAGGAGCGTGAAAGAACAAAGGATTGGAACTTGAAGATCACATCAAGGAGTTGATCATCTTCATAAGGTATATCTTTTATCTTTCCTCAATTAATAATATCGCATAAGGTGATTTCTGGGATTGCAAAAATTTTAAATTCGATTTATGCGATGCTACCGTTGTTTTACAATATGATTGTATGTATGTTCTTATTTCTGCAAACTTATAGCAATGGTATCGAAGACTGTAATGCCCGTGAATTTTGAACGTCCTTATTAATTAAATCTAATTTAATTAAATGAGTTAACGTTATGTTCTATTTAAACCAACTTGGGTTAATTGGTGGGAGATGTATAAGATGTGTCTATACTTGTGTTGGCAGGTATGATATAACTATAGTTAAGAAATAACCATATGTGAGTCAAGTGTAGGAATTGGTGTCTAATGGATAAAATGACCAAAAGTGGTTAATAACCAAGGTAATTATGAAGGGGCAATAACCATTGTATATCTAAGTGGTTAATAACCAATATAATTATGGCGGGATAATAACCATTGTGTTTAAACAATGTAATTATGGCAAGATAATAACCAATGTCTAATAACCAATGAACAATGGTTAATAACTAATGGATAATTAAGATTTTGCGAAAAGACTATTTTAACCTTAAAAGAAGTTGGGTAATGATTAAAATACCCTTGAGGAAGTTGCTAGGAAGCTTCCTAGTATTGATGAATTGATCAAATTGCCTTTGCCTAGTCATGATTAATGACTATTTTGCCCATGGTCTCTACTTTCCTATAAATAGGACCCATCACCAATGATAGTAGGGGTTGGTTCATTTATTATTCACCAAGCAAGAACATAGAGTAAGAGCTTAGAGAGAAAAAGAGAGTGAGATTAGCATAGTTCATGCATCTCAAGTTCATCACATACTTTGGTAGATCAAGGAGAGTAACTACAAGATCAAGGTGAAACCCTAAACCATTTCCTTCTTTCTTACTATGTTTTATTTTCATAGTTTTTGAGAGATTTTGTTCTAAGACTCAAGAATCATTAGATCTTCATGCTTAATGTATAGATCTAATCCTCTTGAGTGTTAGAATGGAGATTCAAAGAAAGAAAAGGAATTTATGTTCTTAAAGGGTAAAAACCCTAGCTTTTCTTCACTTGGATCACCCATAACTTGAGATCTACAACTTGGATTTGTGATCCGTTGAAAGGGGTGCTAGGTACATGAGTTAGCTAGTAAACCCAAGTGGTAGAACACAAATCCAATAATTTTTGAAGCTTTGGGGGCTATGTTCCCAAAACGGTCCAGCTATAAAACTTAAAGCTTTAAAACCCTAAAAGCTTGTTGTCCTTGTTTTTCCAAAGGTTGTTTCAGCCAGTTATGGATCTGTTAAAAATCTGGGAAAAATCGCAGAGGTACCTTAAGAAGTATCTACAAGTAGCAAAAAGAATGAACACGTTTTGATATGTACGTTTTGTGTAATGGCTTTTACCGTGAAGGACTCCTAAATATTCATACCCGGATTTCTAACTGTGTGTACCTTGAAAACATATGAAATTTTTACAGTATGTTTATGCAAGGAGAGTGTACCCTGAAAATTTCAGAATTTTCTGAGCAGAACTTGATTTATGAAAAATGTAACAAGATTCGGAGGTTTTGAGTACTTTAAAAATAGTAAATCACTTTCTAAAATTTCAGGAAAATTTGTGGGTCATTGTTGGATCATATACTATCCAGATCCAGAGGATAATAATTTTTAGAACCTATTTGCTATTTTTCATAATAATGTTATAGTTATGGTTAAAAAAAATAAATGGTTAAATGATGTCATAAATAAGGAAAATGTGATTTTTAAGCTTGGATACTCCTAATATTATATATTATGACTATTGAGGGGTATTTTAGTAATATTTAATGAGAAATAATATTTATGACCTTTTATGGGTAGTAAATGAGTTGTTTAATAAAGGGTAAAACAATTAGAATAAATTGTTTATTCGCCTAATAACTTATTAAAATATTACTATGATATTTGTAATATAAGAATTCGATATTTTTAAGTAAACAAAGAAATATTAAGATTAAAACTTTATGGAAATATTATTGAATGAGTAATAATATTTGTTTTAAGCATTAATAAATGATTAAGATATTATTAAAATGGCTAATAATATTAGATTAAAATATTATTACTGATATGAGAATTAAAATATTATTAAGAGATTAATAATATTAGATTAAAGTATTATTGGATGATTAAAATATTATTAAGATGTTAATAACATTAGTAAACGAATAAAAGTGTTATTAGTGGACTAATAATACCAAGAGGTGAATTAAATATTATTAGGATTGATAATATTAAGTGTCTTATAGGATTTACGATAGTTTATTAACTTATGTGTGCTATGTGATTTGCTTAATTGTTAAATAAATAGCATAAGTAAGCGTATCGATATACAACTATGCAGTACTAATTAGTAGATCGACGTTATCAATGTTAGGTTCTTCAAGGCCAATTAGTTAAAGCTAGAATTATTTGTAGCTGAGCAGACAGGCAAGTTCCCTAACTCAAACTCGAGTTATTATTTTTGAAGCATGTTAGTGAATAATTATTGTTGATTATTCACATCTATACGAATTATTGAGATTCGCACCTTGTGCAATTGAATTCCTATTCTATTATTATTGAATTGTGAATTAGATTAAAGTTCTTTCAAGTATGAACTGTTTATAAGATAGATCTATGCTATTTGTATCAGCTAGATCAATCATGTCTAAATTTGTTGAATCAAAGGTATTTTAAAAGCTGTTCTTATTAAATTGTTATGGTAAGAACTCTTGGCTGAAAAAAAGGATAAATTTGATCAAGGCATGATATCAATGCTGGTTTATTAAGTGTTTATGGATAAATCGCGGGGTATGAAAGGCTGATCCCCTTGATTACCAAAACATATTAAGAGGTCCAGTTTAAATGCTGAGAACCTTGGCAAATGTCTATGGTTATTTTCAACCACTCAGTAACTGTCATTCAAGTATTCGAATATTCAACTGTTGATTATTAATTCATGTTTCTTCACACTCTTATACTGTTGTTGAACATTGAAAGCGAAACTTCCTTCTAATCATGATATATCTCCCTTGTGTATAAACTTGCTAAGCAAACTAGTTGCTTACCCTTGCTATATCATGATCTTTATTTCAGCTAAGGCAGAAACGTCAAAAGGGGACAAAGGAAAAAGGAAGGTGCAAGATAGTTGCCTGATAGGGCTTATGTATTAGTTATCTGCAAATGTTATTTGGTTATGTGAACTCTTATTGTATTAAGGGTATGTTTTTAAGTTAAGGTTAAAGAACCTTGGGACCATGTTGTAAGACTTTATTATTATTTCGATAGACTTTGTATGATTAGTATTCCGCATTTAGTTAGAAAGTATGTTTGTTGTTGAGAATCGTGAACACCGAATTCGAGGTTAGGAAACCCGGATTTGGGGGTGTCACATGTTGGTATCAAAGCTGTAGGTTATAAACGTTAGGAATGAGAAACCTAGGTTATAACCTTAGTAGAAAACTCATATAGAGTATGTAGGTGATGGATTGAGGGGATTCATCGAGTTCTAGTTGTACCGAATAAAATATTATTTCATTTTATCAATGAATATATTTTATTGTGGTACTGATGTTGATTATTGTGTGGAGTTTGTAGGATGTCGGACGAGAGTCAAGATAGCTGTTCAGTGAACCAGGAACCCATAGAGCCTGAGGTGATAGGAGATTTGCTGGCAAGGGACGGCGAGCTAGAGGTTAGGGCTGAACAACTAGAGAGACAGGACCACACCCTCCAGATTACTGAGCAGCAGTACAAGAACGCTGCTTACCAGGCGCAGGCTGAGTTAGCCGAGTTGCGCAAAAGGCTGAAGCAGAGAGAGCTACAATTAGGACAGTTAAGGGATGAAGTGAAAGCGAAAGATGTGAGGATATATAATTTGGAGCGAGCCTTAGACATCGCCTTTATGCAGTTCGACGCCAAATGGATGGATCTGCCCTCCAGTAGCGAGAGCAAGCGTTGAGTTGTATTCACCTTGTGTCCCTTAGAGGATAGTTAGAGGTGGGTAGTTATGCCTTGAGCAGTGATATTGGTACTACTTTTGATTTACTAGAGTTTGTATTAACCTCAGCAGGTGCGAGGTAGTTCGTATGTAGGATGTACTTCCATTTATGTAGGAAGAAAAGAATGGTCTAAGTGAATCCCATCTTTTTTTATATTAAATGGGATGGTAGCAATTATAGTAATATACATGTGATGGACGTGTAAGGCGCTAAAGTTGGTATATGAATATAAATGCATTATTATGGTATGTGTTTGAGAATTCTACTTGGTAAACCGTCTATTCAATGATTATGTTAATTCAGTAAAACTGAATCGGTATTTTAGCAACTTAAATTACTAATCGGGTAAAAGCAGAATTCCCGAGGTTGGGTAATCTAGAGCTCCCACACGATGGTCATGCGATTGTTTGAGTACAATGTTGTATTACATTTTAAATACTTATATGTTTATAAAACCCGAGTAACGTGTTAGGACTTTGTTTAAACAGATAATGCCGCCCAGACGAATCCTACGAAACCAAGGGGTCGAAGAGTCGGTTAACAATGCAGAGGGAACTCAACCAAACCCAATGCAAGACTTTATCAACATGATGGCCGAAGCTCTGCGGAATCAAACGACTACTGTAGGAAACCAGACGGGTAACCACTTAGCCAATTTTAAAGACTTCAAAGTAGTAGGGCCGCCGGAGTTTAGGGGAACAGCGGACCCGATAGAGGCCCAGTCGTGGATAAAGGAGATTGAAAAGGCCTTTGTCATCGCTAGAGTCGCCGAGGAGCGGAAGACAGTTTTTGCTACTTACATAATGAAAGGTGAGGCTAACTTTTGGTGGGAAGCCAATCAGAGCAAAGCTGGAACTGGAGTCGTGGCATGGGAAGCATTCAAGACGTTGTTTTTCGAGAATTACTTCCCTAAGAGTACGCAGGCGAAAATGGAGATCAAGTTTTTAGAGCTGAAGCAGGAAAACTTGTCAGTGTCAGAGTACGCTGTAAAATTCAATGAATTGGCTAGATTCGCCCCACATCAGGTGGACACTGAGGTGAGGAAGGCAAGAAGGTTCGAGAATGGGTTAAAGCCGTGGATCTACAGCAAGGTAGCGGTTTTACAAATTACGTCGTTCTCAACTTTGTTGGAGAAAGCTCTCATTGCTGAAGGTGGGAGTGAAGCGGTTTCAAAATATAATCGGGAGAAGAACAAGAAAAAAGTAGAAGGTGGAAATGGGAATGTTAGCAGTGGTGGCAGCAACAACAGGAAGCGTCAATGGAGCAGTGGGGGTAGCAATTCTGAAATGCAGCAAGGGAGCATGCAGCAGAAAAGGCAGGTATGTGGAAATTGCGGAAAGGGTCACTCGGGAGAATGCATGAAGGGAAAAATGGTCTGTTATACCTGTGAACAAGAAGGGCATATCTCGCCCAATTGTCCTAAGGCGAAGAAAGGAGGTTTTTTCAATTGTGGAGAGATGGGACATCGGAGCTAGGACTGTCCCCGGAAGAAAAACATGGATGGCGAAAGCGGCAATAGGGGCAATAACTCGAGGGCAACCAGTGGGGGACCAGCCCAGCCAAATAAGCCAACAGCGAGGACCTTCAACATGACAGTGCAAGATGCCGTGGCATCCAGGGAGGTGGTGTTAGGTATTATTCCAATCAACGACATAAATGCCTATGTGTTATTCGATTCGGGAGCTTCATGTTCTTTTGTATCTGATGAATTTGCTCAAGGATTTAATTTACCTAGTGAACCATTAGAACACCCGATGAACGTAGAAGTAGCGAACAAAGAGATTATCCCCATAAATTACATTTATAGAAATTGTGGTGCTGATTTGAGAGGGTTTAAGCTTAACGTGGATTTGCTACCGATTCGCCTTGGAGAATTTGATGTAATCCTTGGAATGGATTGGTTAGCGAGTCACGGGGCGGTCATTGACTGTAAGAAAAAGTGCGTACACCTGGAGACTCCAAGTAAGTCGAAGGTAGTGTTCTATGGTAATAAATCGTCGAGACAATCTTGTTGTCTGACGATAAGGCAAGCAAAAAGATTGCTTCAGAAGGGTTGTATAGGTTATTTGGCTCACGTGGTGGACACTCGACGGGTCGAGGGTGAACTGAGTCAGATACCCGTCGTAAGGGAATTCGCTGATGTCTTCCCAGATGAAATTCCGGGATTGCCGCCAGATAGAGAGATAGAATTTGTGATTGACTTGGTACCCGGGACGACACCGATATCCAAGGTGCCTTACCGAATGGCACCAGTAGAGGTGAAAGAGCTGATGGTTCAATTGCAGGAACTGTTAGACAAGGGTTATATCAGACCGAGCGTGTCACCATGGGGAGCGCCAGTTCTGTTCGTAAAGAAGAAGGATGGCTCGATGAGGCTTTGTATCGACTACCGCGAGTTGAACAAAGTTACGATTAAGAATAGGTACCCGTTGCCCAGGATAGACGATCTGTTTGATCAACTCAAGGGGGCGAAATACTTTTCAAAGATTGATTTGAGGACGGGCTATCATCAACTAAGGGTGAGACAGGAGGATATCCCGAAGACGGCATTCAGAACTCGTTATGGACATTTCGAGTTTCTGGTTATGTCATTTGGACTGACAAATACACCAGCGGCATTCATGGATATGATGAACAGAGTGTTCAAGTAGTACTTGGACAAGTTCGTGGTAGTATTCATCGATGACATCTTGGTGTATTTAGTGACAGAGGAAGAACATGCTGAACATCTAAGGATTGTTTTGGAGGCATTAAGAAGGGAGAAGCTGTACGCGAAGTTTTCGAAGTGCGAATTTTGGTTACAAAGGGTGCAGTTTCTAGGACACGTCATTGACAGGAATGGTGTTTCAGTAGACCCAGCAAAGGTGGAAGCCATTATCAACTGGGAGCAGCCGAAGACGCCAACGAAGATCAGGAGTTTCCTAGGGTTAGCAGGATACTATCGGAGATTCATCCAAGATTTTTCGAAGATAGCATCACCGCTGACTAATCTAACCAGGAAAACGGTAAAGTTCGTTTGGACAGAAAAGTGCAAGGAGAGTTTCATGGAGCTGAAGAAGAGACTTAGCCAAGCACCAGTGTTGGCTTTACTGGACGACACTAGAGGTTTTATAGTATACAGTGATGCGTCACACAAGGGCCTTGGTTGTGTACTAATGCAGCATGGCAAGGTCATTGTGTACGCTTCACGTCAGCTGAAGGACTATGAGAAGGGATACACGACTCATGATCTGGAGTTAGCAGCAGTAGTGTTCGCCTTGAAGATTTGGAGGCACTACTTATATGGAGAGAGGTGCGAGATATATACAGATCACAAGAGTCTGAAATATATCTTCACTCAAAAGGAGCTAAATATGAGGTAGCGCCGATGGTTAGAATTGATCAAGGATTATGACTGTGAGATTCTGTATCATCCGGGCAAAGCAAACGTAGTGGCAGATGCCCTGAGTAGGAAGGGCAGAGAGAAATTGATGAGGCTTACAACTCAGGCAGAGCTGATAAAGGAGTTCGAACGTCTGGAATTGGAGGTTAAGTATCCGATGGAGACAGATGGGAAACTGTTTACAGTGACAACGAGCCCGACCCTGTTGGATCAGATTAAGGAGGTTCAAGAAAAGGATGAGGATTGTGATGCAATAAAGAAACGAATTGCCGAAGGCGAGGAGCTTAAGTATAAGATTGATAGCACTGGATTGCTAAGATTTGAAGGGAGAGTCTGGGTACCGTTGGATCTGGAATTGAGGGAAGAAATCCTTCAGGAAGCTCACAGCACGAAGTACTCAGTACATCCTGGAAGCACAAAGATGTACCAGGATTTGCGACGAAATTTTTGGTGGCCGAATATGAAACGCGAAGTGGCGGAGTGCGTCAGTCGATGTCTGACGTGCCAACGGATTAAAGCAGAGCACCAACGACCGAGCAGATTACTTCAACCATTAAAGATTCCGGAGTGGAAGTGGGAGCACATCACAATGGACTTTGTGGTGGGACTACCACCAACTCATAAGGGTTTAGACGTTATCTGGGTAATCGTGGATCGTCTAACCAAGTCTGCTCATTTTCTGCCAATCAAGATACGGTACAATCTGGAGCAATTAGCAAAGCTTTATGTGAAAGAGATAGTGTCAAGACATGGAGTGTCGGTATCAATTGTATCTGATAGAGATTCGCGCTTCACGTCGAATTTTTGGAAAAGTCTGCAGGCAAGAATAGGGACGCAGTTGAGGTTGAGTACAGCGTATCATCCTCAAACCGATGGCCAGAGCGAGCGAACGATTCAGACCCTAGAAGATATGCTTCGGGCAGTCGTGATGGATTTAAAGGGCAGCTGGGATGACCATTTGCCATTGGTGGAGTTTGCTTACAACAATAACTATCACGCCAGTATCGGCATGCCACAGTACGAAGCGCTATATGGAAGGAAATGCGGAACCCCGATGTGTTGGGACGAGGTTGGGGAGCGAAGATTACTGGGACCAGAAATGGTGTAGCAGACTACAGACATCGTGCGGCTGATCAGAAATCGGCTGGTAGCATCTCAAGATCGCCAGAAGAAATACGCCGACTTACATCGTCAGAAGCGGGACTTTGAAGTTGGTAGCTTTGTATTTCTGAAGGTATCTCCTTGGAAAGGAAAGATCCGGTTTGGGAAAAAGGACAAATTGAGCCCTAGGTTCATAGGACCATTCGAGATTTTGAGGCGAATCGGCGAGGTGGCGTACGAGGTAGCGTTACCTCCTGAACTTTAGCACATTCACAACGTATTTCATGTGTCAGTGTTGCGGCTGTATAAACCAGGCTATAAGCACGTTATCTCCTATGAACCAATCCAAGTCGAGAAGGACTTAACGTACGAGGAAGTTCCTGTTCAGATTCTCGATAGAAAGGAACAGAAGCTGAGAAACAAGACCATCCATTCCGTCAAAGTTCTCTGGAGGAATCACGCAGTCGAAGAAGCTACGTGGGAACTCGAAGAGAAAATGAAAGCGAATTATCCGTTTTTATTTGAGTAACCCTATTTTTGCAATTCCGTCAATTCCGAGGACGGAATTTTTATAAGGGGGGAGGGATGTAATGCCCGTGAATTTTGAACGTCCTTATTAATTAAATCTAATTTAATTTAATGAGTTAACGTTATGTTCTATTTAAACCAACTTGGGTTAATTGGTGGGAGATGTATAAGATGTGTCTATACTTGTGTTCGCAGGTATGATATAACTATAGTTAAGAAATAACCATATGTGAGTCAAGTGTAGGAATTGGTGTGTAATGGTTAAAATGGCCAAGAGTGGTTAATAACCAAGGTAATTATGAAGGGGCAATAACCATTGAATATCCAAGTGGTTAATAACCAATGTAATTATGGCGGGATAATAACCATTGTGTTTAAACAATGTAATTATGGCAAGATAATAACCAATGTCTAATAACCAATGAAGAATGGTTAATAACTAATGGATAATTAAGATTTTGCGAAAAGACTATTTTAACCTTAAAAGACGTTGGGTAATGATTAAAATACCCTTAAGGAAGTTGCTAGGAAGCTTCCTAGTATTGATGAATTGATCAAATTGCCCTTGCCTAGTCATGATTAATGACTATTTTGCCCATGGTCTCTACTTTCCTATAAATAGGACCCCTCACCAATGATAGTAGGGGTTGGTTCATTTATTATTCACCAAGCAAGAACATAGAGTACGAGCTTAGAGAGAAAAAGAGAGTGAGATTAGCATAGTTCATGCATCTCAAGTTCATCACATACTTTGGTAGATCAAGGAGAGTAACTACAAGATCAAGGTGAAACCCTAAACCATTTCCTTCTTTCTTACTATGTTTTATTTTCATAGTTTTTGAGAGATTTTGTTCTTAGACTCAAGAATCATTAGATCTTCATGCTTCATGTATAGATCTAATCCTCTTGAGTGTTAGAATGGAGATTCAAAGAAAGAAAAGGAACTTATGTTCTTAAAGGGTAAAAACCCTAGCTTTTCTTCACTTGGATCACCCATAACTTGAGATCTACAACTTGGATTTGTGATCCGTTGAAAGGGGGTGCTAGGTACATGAGTTAGCTAGTAAACCCAAGTGGTAGAACACAAATCCAATAATTTTTGAAGCCTTGGGGGCTATGTTCCCAAAACGGTCCAGCTATAAAACTTAAAGCTTTAAAACCCTAAAAGCTTGCTGTCCTTGTTTTTCCAAAGGTTATTTCGGCCTATTATGTATCTGTTAAAAATCTGGGAAAAATCACAGAGATACCTTAAGAAGTATCTACAAGTAGCAAAAAGAATGAACACGTTTCGATGTGTACGTTTTGTGTAATGGCTTTTACCGTGAAGGACTCCTAAATATTCATACCCGGATTTCTTACTGTGTGTACCTTGAAAACATATGAAATTTTTACAGTATGTTTATGAATGTTAGGAGAGTCCACCCTGAAAATTTCAGAATTTTCTGAGTACAACTTGATTTATGAAAAATATAACAAGATTCGGAGGTTTTGAGTACTTTACAAATAGTAAATCACTTTCTAAAATTCCAAGAAAATTTGTGGGTCATTGTTGGATCATATACTATCCAGATCCAGAGGATAATAATTTTTAGAATCTATTTACTATTTTTCATAACAATGTTATAGTTATGGTTAAAAGAAAATAAATGGTTAAATGATGTCATACATAAGGAAAATGTGATTTTTAAGCTTGGATACTCCTAATATTATATATTATGACTATTGAGGGGTATTTTAGTAATATTTAATGAGAGATAATATTTATGACCTTTTATGGGTAGTAAAGGAGTTGTTTAATAAAGGGTAAAACAATTAGAATAAATTGTTTATTCGCCTAATAACTTATTAAAATATTACTATGATATTTGTAATATAAGAATTTGATATTTTTAAGTAAACAAAGAAATATTAAGATTAAAACTTTACGGAAATATTATTGAATGGGTAATAATATTTGTTTTAAGTATTAATAAATGATTAAGATATTATTAAAATGGCTAATAATATTAGATTAAAATATTATTAATGATATGAGAATTAAAATATTATTAAGAGATTAATAATATTAGATTAAAGTATTATTGGATGATTAAAATATTATTAAGATGTTAATAACATTAGTAAACGAATAAAAGTGTTATTAGTGGACTAATAATACCAAGAGGTGAATTAAATATCATTAGGATTGATAATATTAAGTGTCTTATAGGATTTACGATAGTTTATTAACTTATGTGTGCTATGTGATTTGCTTAATTGTTAAATAAATAGCATAAGTAAGTGTAACGATATACAACTACGCAGTACTAATTGGTAGATCGACGTTATCAATGTTAGGTTCTTCAAGGCCAATTAGTTAAAGCTAGAATTATTTGTAGCTGAGCAGACAGGCAAGTTCCCTAACTCAAACTCAAGTTATTATTTTCGAAGCATGTTAGTGAATAATTATTGTTGATTATTCACATCTATACAGATTATTGAGATTCGCACCTTGTGCAATTGAATTCCTATTCTATTATTATTGAACTGTGAATTAGATTAAAGTTCTTTCAAATATGAACTGTTTATAAGATAGATCTATGCTATTTGTATCAGCTAGATCAATCATGTCTAAATTTGTTGAATCAAAGGTATTTTAAAAGCTGTTCTTATTAAATTGTTATGGTAAGAACTCTTGGCTGAGAAAAGGATAAATTTGATTAAGGCATGATATCAATGCTGGTTTATTAAGTGTTTATGCATAAATCACGGGGTATGAAAGGTTGATCCCCTTGATTACCAAAACATATTAAGAGGTCCAGTTTAAATGCTGAGAACCTTGGCAAATGTCTATGGTTATTTTCAACCACTCAGTAACTGTCATTCAAGTATTCGAATATTCAACTGTTGATTATTAATTCATGTTTCTTCACACTCTTATACTGTTGTTGAACATTGAAAGCGAAACTTCCTTCTAATCATGATATATCTCCCTTGTGTATAAACTTGCTAAGCAAACTAGTTGCTTACCCTTGCTATATCATGATCTTTATTTCAGCTAAGGCAGAAACGTCAAAAGGGGACAAAGGAAAAAGGAAGGTGCAAGATAGCTGCCTGATAGGGCTTATTTATTAGTTATCTGCAAATGTTATTTGGTTATGTGAACTCTTATTGTATTAAGGGTATGTTTTTAAGTTAAGGTTAAAGAACCTTGGGACCATGTTGTAAGACTTTATTATTATTTCGATAGACTTTGTATGATTAGTATTCCGCATTTAGTTAGAAAGTATGTTTGTTGTTGAGAATCGTGAACACCGAATTCGAGGTTAGGAAACCCGGATTTGGGGGTGTCACAAAGATGATACCCGGTGATGTGTCCATTAGAGACGATACCTAGCGATGGCATCAGAGACGATACCCGGTGATGTGTCTGTTGGAGACGATACCCAATGATGGCTTTTAAAATGATGCCCGGTGATGTGGCCGTTGGAGAAGATACCCAGTGATGGCACCGAAGACGATACCCGGTGATGTGTCCGTTGGAGATGACACCTTGCGATGGCATTAGAGAAGATACCCGACAATGGCCATAAAATAGCAGTCATCCCCAGCGGAGCAACCCGATAATGAGGTTCGATATTTACTTTGATTGCTTCATCTTACAATTGACTTACGTTTTTGCATTATGTTTTAAGTGTTACATCATTATACATTATTTCTCACCATCGATATATCTTTTCATGCATCGAGTGTCTATATCTTTGTCACGTTCATTTCATTGTATAGCATAAACATGACAAAGAGGGGCACGTGTAGACACCCGAAATTTTGCACTTGTTATCTAACCATGACAGGAGAGTAAAAACATTATTTCACCCTAACGTTAAGACAATTAAAAAGAGGCTACGAGGCTTAAAGCAAGCATGCAAAGCTATCACGATGATGACCGAGTGACAAACTACGCAGGGCATGACGATTGACTAGCTGGCATCTTTGAAAAGATGTTTATCTATTTTTTTCTCTATCTTTTCGGATCTAGAATTGGCCAAACTTTATATCATTACGTAGCTCTCGGAAAGAGCTTTCCGAAATAGTATAGTACGTCTCCCAACTATTCCTAGATTGTAAGTTATGAACGTTTCAGCGCACAACACGAAAATCGACGTCGCAACACAAAAATTGAGGCAGGTAGGCCCCACCTGGGCCAGCCGCAAGTGGACCTGTGGCCAGGCCCGGGGCCTATTTAATGCAGTTTTCAGCCATCTTTTAAAGGAGAGAAGAATTTTGGGAGAAAAAGTAAGAATTTTGGAGAGGAAAGTGAGAATCCTAGAGAGAGAAATACCAGATTCAATCTAGATATATTATATTATATCAAATTTGTAGTCAGATTAGAGTGACTTCATTCAATTTCAAGCTCAAGGAGGTGTAATTTGCTCACCCCAAGGTGAAAAATCCAATCTTTTTGTAATTGTTGTATAGATTTGGCTTAGATCTAATATATTGTGTTGATTGTTGTGCTTGGAATTTCATTGTAGTATAATCATACTCTCTTTTGAAGCTCTTTCAACATATTCAACTACTAGGCTATGGTGATTAGAGAGGAGTTTCTAAGTAATTTCCTCCTAATCACCAGATGATGCCCGATCGATGAATTATTATAATATTTTTGAGTTAACTCCATTTTATCGATTATTTAATTTGGGAGTTGATTTATCTTTATTTGGTTTACTCTGCAAAATCCTAGATCTATATCTAGTGGTGAGGGGGTCCCACCTTTTGGCCGACAAGGGATTCTAACAAATTAAATCTTCCTGATAGCCAATCTGGGATATATGTCCGGTTAAATCCCGATTACGTCATTGTCTAGATCTTAGATCTACGGATTCCTTTCCTAGATTCTAAATCCTTTCGCTAGATCTTTTCAATACGTGATAGTCCCTCGTGATGTTGGCTTCGGTTACTTGATCTATGGATTAGGGTCTACGAGAGCCCTTTCCTAGATTTTGTTTCTCTTTTCTACGATCTCGATGTATTATTTCTTGTGATTCCGAGTCATGTGAGCCTAGAAATGGAGTCGGGGTCTCTAAATCTGACCTTGACGTAATTCCCACGATGGACATGTTTTCGATTGTAAAAAAATGGCTACCCAATCATTGTGCATGTAAATTTGGGTCTTAAAACGATATCGAGGGTTCCATCCCGAGAAAGTCGGATTTAAGGCCCCGTAATAGTAGATATTATTGTTGCGGGTGTTCGTGGCTATTGAGATGGCTTACATGCACATGAGTGGCTCTGACCCTGTGACGCCCCCAAATCCGGGTACTTGAAACCCGTACTTGGTGCTACACGATGCACTCATTCAAACTACTTATAATAATAAATAATTAAAAAGATTACATCAGAGTTGTATATCCTATTTACGAAGACCTTTAGGTACTGCATTACATGATAGATAATGTATTATCTCAGCAAAACTATAATTATTACAAATAATGTCCTCCAACTACTCATATAGTTTTCCTTTGCCCTTGTCCTTGCTGGGCCCTTCGACACGTTCCTGCTTAGCTGAAAACATTTAATTTCAAAGCAAGAATGAGCATTCGATTGCTCAGCAAGTAACAATAGTTAATAAACATCATGTACAAGGATTAAATATTTCCTTTCAGATATACTTCTATAACGAATCAATAGCTGTGAAGTAGTTGAAAGCGATTTTGAATAACATATCAAAGTATTCATATTTTTGAAACAACATACTGACTAAAGATGCTGAGTGGTCAGAAGACCAAGAACGTGTGTTTTCAAATTTATGAAAAGGTTTGAACAGAAAGTCATCTGTAAATCGACTGACTTACGGGCACGGTGGGTGATCAGCCTGTTATACCCTGCGTTGATCAACACTACATGCGGGAACGACATTTGCGTTCATCATGACCGCCTTTGGCGCATAAAAATTTCCCAAATAAGGGTAGTTCATACTTAGACTTGAGTCCAAACTAAAACAATTCCGTTGGACAGTTTTACCTATCATTAATAATATTTCAAGACTTGCAATTGAGAAGTAAAGGAATATCAGTCTAGCTATATCAAATGGCTTAGACTTATTGTCTAAACAGTTCATGTTTAATAAGAATAAAAGATATATGTCACAGCAAAGTTCATCAACATAGATATTGAGTGTAACTTTAGAAAACTTGCTTGAAGTGAATAAATTTAGGATTCTTACGTAATCAAAGCTTCTTCATATATTATAAACATAGTACGTAAAGGTACTTGCATTCAGTAGATAGATTGAATAAGGTAGTAGATAGATTGAATAAGGTTAGAAAACTTGCAATAGGTTAAGATACTTGTAATATCAAAGCTCCTCACGTATATTTATAAAAGTAATGCATAGGATTGCGATACTTGCTTCTTGCGTAGATTACGTTTATCGCTTAACTTTACTTCAAATATCCTACACAGTTATTTATGTATAAATATTCATTAACCATGAATAAAAAGCTTATACGCGCATATACATTTTAAGTAATCACATTAGACACACATTTAGTCAGACATTCAATAGTCATTACTTTCTAAGCATCGAAGCGCTGCGTGATTGGAAATAAAGCTAGCAACTACAAGAGGTATTACTCTAGTGGTTATTATTTTCATTTTTGTCTATATATATTTAGTAAAAATATACTTTTATAAGCAGTTATAATGCCCAAATTATTTTAAGTATATAGTACAAAAGTCCTATTTACAAGCAGTTATAATGCCCAAATTATTTTAAGTATATAGTACAAAAGTCCTATTTACAAGCAGTTATAATGTCCGATTTATTTCTCTTATATATTAGAAAATATACTTTTATAAGCAGTTACTATGTCCGAATTTCTTCAATTATTTAGTAAAAATATTCATTTTATAAGCAGTTATAATGCTGAAATTTTCTCAAATCTAATAGCCTAATATTCATTTTATAAGCAGTTATAATGCTCAATTTATTTTAAATATAATTGAAAAATATTTATTCTGTAAGCAGTTATAATGCTAAAATTATTTCATATATTATAAAAGAAGTCTTATTTATATGCAGTTATGATACCCGAAATAAAACTTAAAAGATTTAATCGTTAAACGCTTATTTGTCTACATAAACTTATAATCGTGTAGGATTTACGACGAACGTTTAAACCGTTAAATTAACTGTAAAAGATATACCAGGCAAGTCTTCTAACATTGTTACATTTAAACAAGTCTATTACATCTTGCTATCAATTATTATGAAGTTATTGCTTCTTGTTCAACATAACTTAATAAATGAATTATTATTCATATATTATTTATTCGAGCGTAAATTGTTGTGTCAAACCAAATTGTTTTGGTACAACATCTTATACTGAGAAATGGAACACCTTGATGTAAGGTGAACTGAAACACCTTGATATAAGGTGCCGGTAAATGTTGATTATATATCGACACAAAATTGTAGGATGATATGCATACTCCTAGGATATTTGTTAGGCTGATCCCCTACCAGATATCAGCCTAACCAATATCCGAAATCAAACGGTTCTAAGTCATTGAAGACTGATATAACTAATTGAAATATATGGTTTATGTACAGAATCCTCAGTTATACATCATTGACATCTTTCAAATCAATCACATTGTGTTTATATTTTCAAATGAACTTGCTGAGCATTTGTAGCTCATTCTTGCATATATCTTCTTTTGCAGTTTTAAATGATAATCCTGGCACTTCTGGGACAGATAAAGGAAAATGACATGTTTACTAGTTTTATTTACTATTTTTGAATAATTCAAGTCTTATATGGCTTTGTTGTAATAACTTAATACTGAGAACGATGTAACTGAACTTAATGATATATAATATATTATCATCCTTTATTACATCGAATGCGTTATACTCTGATCTTTACATTCTTTAGCATAGTTGTACTAAGTAAATATAGTATCTTTACGAACTATACATCTGAATGAGGGTATTTAAATGATACTGGGAGTTCTGTAAGCGCTGAAGTTACATTTAATGAGCGCCGGTAAGGTGCCACCTTTACCGGAATGCGCCCCTCAGTTCCAAGAACAATCTTATCATTAATACTGTGAATATCAGATAGATAGGGAATATCGATATGAAAGAAGTATTCCTGAGATATGAATCTATACATCCAAGTGAGGGTATCCAAACACAGATAACGTTCTGGCAGGAATTATCATCTGTTATGGGATACTGTGAACCTTGGATAGATAGAAGTCATATTTTATTAAATATTTATAGCTGTATAGTTTCACGTGAGCACCAGATCTGCTACAGGAAAGTGTAGAGAATTTGGGGGCGTCACAGGTTGGTATCAGAGATTGTAGATTATAGCTCTAAGGTAGTTAGAAAATACCTTAGGATATAGTCTTTGAGTCCGTAAAATACTTAATTATACATAAAATAATCTTAAAAGCTTTATATTATGTGTAAATTTGTTTCGCTATAATACTAAACAACTAAAATTCTTTTGTAGGATGTTAGAGACAAATTGGAATAACCTCCCAGTGATAGACCAACCAATGGTAGGGTGGCTGATAGAGAGTGAGCCAGAAGAGGTTCCAGATTATGAGCCGGCCACTCCCGAGTCAGACCCGGAGGAGGAACCAGAGGAGGAAGAACTTCTGCACGACCAGGAGATATTAGATGCTGAGGAGGCTGAACATCCCATAGATGGACAGCTAGTAGATCCTGATCCTAATGAGGAGATTGGAGCGAGTTAGATAATGCGTGTCGATAGACACGAGGAGATAGTGACGGGGTTAGTCTAGCAGTCATCCGCAGATCTAGAGGCTGCTAATTTTCGAGCATATGTAGCTGAAGGGTTATTGGAGAGTGAGAGGGATAACACTCGCCGTCTTAGGACACTTCTCCAGAGTGCTCAGAAAGAAAGTCAAGAGGCCCAAATGTATTTATACCGAGCAGAAAATGGATGCCATGATATGTTCGACAACTTAGAGTGTCGACGTCGGTTTCTCGTCCCTCGTGATATTTGTCCTTTTCTGATTTTTAGCATTTTGATTAAATGATTTTTTGGAAAAGGTCGGCATTGATGTTGACGGGGTTTCGAAAGATCATTTTTTATGATGAGCCAATTAACCAGAGTCGCCAGTTGGTATATTTGAAATGGATGTACCAACTCATCCGAGTTTCGTTTTCGTAAATCGCTGGCTCATGTGTGACTCCGAATTAATTGGTCTGCGAACCGAGATTCATAGAGTTCGGAGGCTTACTTAAGCGAGGGGAAGGTGTTAGGCACCCCCCGACTTCCGTGAAATACAGTTACCACAATCTTGATGCTTTCCTATCCTTTAATTCATGAAATGTGTGTGTATGCGCGTGTGTGTGTGTGTGCCTATGTGAATGTCGTGGTGAGTTTGCATGAAGAATCATTTGGATTTTTTAGGGAAAATCGTGCTTTGGGAGTGCTTTAGAATGTCCTTCGGCTTATACTAGAAAGCTTTATTCTTTATGAGAAAGATTTTGATTTCAATTGTCAAAAACTATGAGATTTTCATTAGGTGCCGTTTTGGCAAAAACAAGAGTTTTCTAAACCTTCGTCAAAATAGGAATCGAGATCTATACATTGCTTTCGTAACTCAAATGATGGGCAACTTCTAGAATCTCCTTAACCCTATGCACAACGGTTTAATAAAACGTCACTTATTTTATGAAACCATTTTTGTGATGTTTGAAAACGATTTTCTTTAGCTTTCTCGTTAAATAGGAATCGACATTCGTTAGCACTTCTCATTTTAAGCCTCGTGATGCTAACAACCTAATTTGATTGATTTTACGAAAATCTTAATCTTTTAGCTTTGAAATCAATTTTAGGTCGTAAATCAAGTCAAGCATTAAAATGCATTAGGGCTATTCATGGGCATGTAAGCCATCCAAATAACCCCAACGCCCACAATCACATACTTCACTATTACGGGGCCTTAAACCCGATTATCGCCTTGGCGTCGTTTTAAGGCCCGACGATTACATCTTACGATAAAGGATTACATACATCAACATTATCCATCATCGAATTTGGACCACGGGGTCGCGTTCCTAGGCTCACATCCACAATTTATATACACCCACGGAATGGATACTACAAAAATTAAACAAGCTAAAATCGCCAAATGGATATCATCGGGCCATTAGGGAGAATTTCGTTCTATTTGGAACCCTCACTAATAGTCCTCAACCCATGGATCCACAACAGTATACAAGAAAAACTACATTTCACATAACCCAATTGACAAGAAGATTAACAAAATGATATACAAAAATTGCTATAGAAATGGTCTTTTCACCTTGCAAGTATCACCAAGATGTGTGCAAATTTGAATATATAAATAGAGTAGAAATTATCTTGGATATAATCTCACAAAAGAAATATAAATCCTCTTTTTTTTTCTCTCTTTTCTCTCTTATTTTGTTGCAAATTTTTGCTATTTTTCTCCCTATTTCCGAGCTTGCTGCTGCTGTTCTTCTTCTCCTTGCTTTCTTCCGCCGCTCAACCTCCTAGATGAAATGAAGAAACTGAGCTGAAATAGGCTGGCCTAGGGCAGCCGCAGATCTGCGGCTGGCCTTGGTTTCCCCGCGCCCGCCGCGCACTTCAGCCGCTCAGCCGCCCGCCGCGTACTTCAATTATTTTAATCATTGGCCGCAGATCAATTCGCGGCTTGGTGGGCTGATTTTCTCAATTTTCGGGCCTCATCTCGATTCTCGTGTCGTGCCGTCGATTTTCGCCGACAGGCTTGTATTTTGCAGTCCGGGAATTACTGGAAGATGTGCCACATCATCCGGGAATGCACAATTTGGACAGCCTTGTTGTCACGTCGGTTTCGGTTGTAAATCGTCGCGGTGGCGTCGAATGTTCGCACTTGTCCATCCTTTTCTCTCGCAGGCCGGTTCATTTCCCGAATTTGCCCTCCTGTCAGGATTAGTATACGAAGTGCAAAATTTGGGTGTCTACAGCTGCCCCTCTTTATCATGTTTATGAAATGTTGAATGAAATGAACAGGATAAAGAAAAAGACACCCGATGCATGACTGACAGTGCACAAGAATGACAATACATACATGATGCAACACATATAACTTATGATGCAACGTAAGATGTAAGGCATGCAAAATATTCGTAAAAGGGTGTCAATGTGGATGATCGTCTCGTCGGGGTCGGGTCTCATCGCCGGTCACCCATCTCGTAATCGTCGGTTATTGTCGCCGGTCGATCGTCTTGTCGGGGCCGGGTTTCGTCGCCGGTCACCCATATCGTAATCGCCGGTTATCGTCGCCGGTCGATCGTTTTGTCGGTGCCGGGTTTCGTCGCCGGTCACCTATCTCGTAATCGCCGGTTATCGTCGCCGGTCGATCGTCTTGTCGGGGCCGGGTTTCGTCGCCGGTCACCTATCTCGTAATCGCCGGTTATCGTCGCCGGTCGATCGTCTTGTCGGGGCCGGGTTTCGTCGTCGGTCACCTATCTCGTAATCGCCGGTTATCGTCGCCGGTCAATCATCCTGTCGGGGTCGGGTTTCGTCGCCGGTCACCCATCTCGTAATCCCCGGTTATCGTCGCCGGTCAATCATCTTGTCGGGGCCGGGTTTCGTCCCCGGTCACCCATCTCGTAATCGCCGGTTATCGTCGCCGGTCGATCATCTTGTCGGGGCCGGGTTTCGTCGCCGGTCACCCATCTTGTAATCGCCGGTTATCGTCGCCGGTCGATCGTTTGGATCTCAGTCGTTCCCAGGGTTTGGTTGTTTGGATCTCAGCCCTTCCCAGGGTGTTAGTTGTTTGGATATCAGCCCTTCCCAGGGTGTTAGTGGTTTGGATCTCAGCCCTTCCCAGGGTGTTAGTGGTTTAGATCTCAGCCCTTCCCAGGGTGTTAGTGGTTTGGATATCAGCCCTTCCCAGGGTGTTAGTTGTTTGGATATCAGCCCTTCCCAGGGTGTTAGTTGTTTGGATATCAGCCCTTCCCAGAGTGTTAGTGTTTGGATCTCAGCCCTTCCCAGGGTGTTAGTTGTTTGGATCTCAGCCCTTCCTAGGGTGTTAGTTGTTTGGATCTCAGCCCTTCCCAGGGTGTTAGTGGTTTGGATTTCAGCCCTTCCCAGGGTGTTAGTTGTTTGGATATCAGCCCTTCCCAGGGTGTTAGTTGTTTGGATATCAGCCCTTCACAGGGTGTTAGTTGTTTGGATATCAGCCCTTCCCAGGGTGTTAGTGTTTGGATCTCAGCCCTTCCCAGGGTGTTAGTTGTTTGGATCTCAGCCCTTCCTAGGGTGTTAGTGGTTTGGATCTCAGCCCTTCCCAGGGTGTTAGTTATTTGGATCTCAGCCCTTCCCTGGGTGCTCACCATCTTGTTGTGGTTTGCTTGGATGCCTTCCCAGGTTCACTCACCATCTTGTTGTGGTTTGCTTGGATGCCCTCCCAGGTTTACTTCTTGTTTGGATACCAGCACTTCCCAAGGGTCATTGATTGGTCGGATACCAGCCCTTCCCTAGGGTCATTGATTGGTTAGATACCAGCCCTTCCCAGGGGTCGTTGATTGGTTGGATACCAGCCCTTCCCAGGGGACGTTGATTGGTTTTGAGTGATTTATTTATTTTTTTTTGAAATGGGATGTGTGATCGGCTTCATGTCATGGATCTCCCACCAACATCGTCCACATACCATTCCGCAAAAGCCATCACTCTAATCATTTGTGAGGTTGAAAGCGACGTGCTTGTACTTTCCTGAGGATTTTCATTTTGATAGTACCTGCATGCATGAAAAAGATGTTATGCATGATCTGACAGATATGTTATGGACAGATGCATGTGCACAACATATGTTTAGATAGAAATGACCCTTGTTCAGTCAAATAATACGATTCGACAATCGTCGTTGTTTGCCAAAATTTGACTGGATCACGCCTCGTCGTGAAGTGTAGTTTCTAGACTTCAACCCTGGTCTAGTACTCTGTCTGTTCTTGGTCGTCTTCATTTCATCGAGTTGAGCCAGTCTGTTTCGCTCTCTGTGATGACCGACAGCTATGTTGGGCTCTTTGACCTTTTGATCATTTCTAACGGCCGATATGCTGCTGTCCAACATTATACCGTCCTTGTATATGCTCATGCACGTGGATCATTTGGATGTCGAGGCAGTGATAGTCAGGATTGGGGAGAGGCCCAATGACAAGAAGTTCTGTGCAGCCTCAGCTTCCTTCCATTTCACGATTCTTAACTGCCCCTGCCTTGGCGCGTGTCGCTACCAAGAATTTCTATCGAGAACTCGCAATGTTGACCGTGCTGAGTTATCCACAGCTCTGCAAGATCCTGCATATCAGATGACTAACAAATGCCAAAACTTGAAAGCTCGGGCCGTTAGTGCTAGCTCAACACAAAGATATTATAATCTCGACAAAAGAGTAAATGCAGTTAAAGCACAAGAAATTGAATATCTGTTGATCGCACAATCTAGCAAGTTGTGAACCGTGAATGTACCAGATTGGAAGTTATTTTCACTCCCTCGTGAGTTGATGATTTTCTATTTAACGAGTTATGAAATAGTAAGAATACCTTCAAGCATTCATGGTCATTGTACGTGAGTACGGTCGAATTCAAAAGAACTACCTCCCCTCGTCAAAGTTATTCTGTCTCCATTCTTGACAACGTTCTTAGCAGGATTGACGTCATATGACAAATGCACTGTGCGATGCAGCATTCAGTATGGGTTTCTCTTTCATGACCTTTTGTTTAAGGCCGAGAGTTTTTTTTTCATATTATCCTTTCTCTTTATCAGCCCACTTCACTTGTCTCGTTTTCTTAAGCTATTCAAAGTTACCCATTTAACGAGTTTTGGACCAATGACTCCCAAACCAGACGGTTCTGGGGCATTAGGTGTACAGACACCCCTTCGGGTTTATTTACTCGAGTAACAAAGGCCACGGTTCGAGACAAGCTGGTGGTCTGCACCATTCATTCTTTGCTTGACCTTGCGCAATATTCGTTTTCTTAGGCTTGAGTTACCCATGTAGCGAGTGTTAGGCCGGTGACTCCCAAACCACACGGCTTTAGGGCACCAGATGCAGAGACACCCCTTAGGCTTAATTACTCGAGTAGCCCATGCCACGATTCGAATCTGCTCGGGCCTCTTCTACTATAATGCTCGTCTTCTTAGGCTCTAAGTTACCCATGTAACGAGTGTTGGGCCAGCGACTCCCAAACCAGATGGCTTTAGGGCACCAGGTGTAGAGACACCCCTCGGGCTTAATTACTCGAATAACCCAGGCCACGATTCGAGACATTAGCCTGATAATCATTTATCGTCTGACTTTTTGATATTAGCTTGATAATTATTGGCTACCTGACTACGTGTTAATTGCCATCAACGTCATCATAGTTTTATACCCCACAACTAAAAGTTCGTGCAAATGCAAAGTGAAGACTGGCACATGAGGTCGATTCTGTCGCAAACGTTGCTTTGAATTAAGGCCTTGCACCCGATCAAAAGGTTGAATAGCTTTCTTCGTCTAATCATACTCACGATCGTGCTCCACGGTCGCTTGTCAAAGTTAATCCGATTCCTATCAAGTCAAATAAAATCCCCTTTCACGCGGGTCATCGTATCCCGGGAAAGCTATGCTTGACAAATGCCAGATGATCGTACCGTTGAATATTGACATGAGGTAGCATTTGATGATGATGGTGCATGCTGATGGGATTGTTGCATGGGTGCCAATTTGCACGTCATCATTTCCTGGGTAGTTGACAAATGCCCCAGTGTTAAGTTGCTTTTCTTGTGATCTCCCTCATACTGGTTGCCTCGATACCTCGCTGGGCTAACAGCAGATCCGGTCCTTTGACTTGTTGAAAGGTTTGGGGCATTTTTGATTTTTGAAATTTTATATTTTCTTTTTTTTTTGTGGTCGAATTTGCCCCTACTCCGGGTTCTTTGTGATCGTTAGGGGCTCTGATGTGCGATGGTTTGGTCTAAACTGGGTTTGGGTTTACCCTCGACCCATCCTTTGATCTCGCCATGCGTATTGTCGATATCTGTCTCGTCCTGCTCGATCCCCATCAGATCAAAATCTAGCTTTATAACAAAATCGTGATCCTCCTTCAAATTTGGCCTATTGCTTGTCAGGCTAGAATGCCTCAATTCGGGGTACTGCCATAAAACAAAAAATGCTTGTCATATATATAAAACATTTCAGCACATGATCTTCTTATTGGATAACATGACAAAATGACTTGAGCGTGCAGGGATTTAAAATAAAACTCAAAATTTTAAAACTCATTGATCTTCTACTGGCCGGGATTCACTGCCATACTTCTGGATTCACCCCCATTCCCCATCATGCTTAGGTAGAGGATTTAACATTTGGTGACCCTCGCTGTTCCACCACGATTTCCCCACTATCAATCAAATCCTGAATTTTGTGTTTCAGTGTCCAACATTTCTGCGTATCATGACCGGGGGAACCTGAGTGGTATGCGCATCGCTTGCTTGGGTCAAATCTCCTTCCATTCGGGTCACTCAGGGGTGCCAAATCGACTATTTTCCTTTGGGGTATCAATACTGCCAAAACCTGCTCAAGAGGATCCCCGAGTGGGGTGAATACTCGATTTTTCGAAGCTTCGAATCTCCTTCGCCCATCCGCCCTCTGATCAGTGAAGTTAGGTTGTCGGGATGGCCCCACTCTCTGCACCTGTACTGGAGGATTGTTCTCTGTCTTTCTAGACGATCCCTGTAGGATGAGGGACACATCTTCCTCCCTTTTCTTTTGGACCCTTCGGGAAGTGCTGTCATAGTTTCCACTCTGTATTTGCTCTGCAGCTGTTTCCAAAGCCGTGAAATCCCGGATCTTGCCCGATTTCAATCCCATGTCCACCATTTCTCCGTGTTTAATCATCTCGGCAAAAGGCCTACCAATCCCCGATATAACCCGCTCATAATAAGGAGCCTCTTGAATATCCACGAAGGTCATCACCATCTCTGACTCGCTCATTGGAGGATTCACCTGGGCAGCCATACCCCTTCATCGCTGTGCATAATCCCTGAAAGATTCCCTTGGTTGTTTCTTAATTTTCGTCACTTGATATCTATCAGGGGCCATCTGTGCCTGGAAGCTATACTGTGTTAAGAAGGTGTGGGCCAAATCCTCCCAATTGTGGATCCGGGCATTATCAAGACGGGCATACCAGATTCTCGCTTCTCCCGTTAGGCTCTTTTGGAATAGTTGCATCCTTAGACCCTCGTCTTCTACATAAGATCCCAACTCCCCAATGTATATTTTCAGGTGTGTATAAGGATCCCCCTTCCCATTGTATTTCTCAAATTCGGGGATTTTAAACTTCTCCGGGTATCTGGTTCCGGGGAAGATACATAGATCTGAATAATTAACCCTGCCTAGGGAACCTATGCCTTTTAGAGATTGGATGTTCTCCTCCATTTGTTTCATTTTCTTTCGCAGGTCATCAGTATCTCCTTCCTCCGGGATAGTAATCACTGTCCTGTTAGGTATGGGAATGGCCTTTGGGACGACTGACTCGCCCTTAGGCTGGGGTTGATCATCCTTTGCATCATCTTTGGGAGGATTCAGGTTACCCCCCGGTGGTGGCCCATTAGGCAGATCCCTATTTGGCGGATCTTGTCTCAGTAAAAATTGCTCTCTCATCATTGTGGCCATTTCCAACATCTGCCTTTTGAAGTCATCAAATTCCTCCCTAGATATGGAACCAGGATTAGAAGGTGGAAGATCAGCCATTTCGGATGTAGAGTTTTGAGCCCTTTAGATTGCGAACGTGTTTGGGGAGCAATCCCTGCAAAACAGAATGTTAGCAGTCCTTTATTACAATAATGAGCGCTAGACACGACTTTATTATGCTTCCTCAGCTATTCCCTGCAAAATATAGAGGTTAGTAATCTCTTTTGACAAGAGGGGAGGCATATATGAATACTGAATGGGACTATGACATTTATACACGCGAAAGTAAAAAGGCATGAAGAGACTTTTCCTGCGTTGGGTTAATCTGAGGCTGACCTATCCTAGGGTTACTCTCACGGGCTTTTCGGCATGAAGGTCCCCAAATCTTCGCAATCTACTCGTCTGAATCCTTTCGATTGGAGCGGATTTGGGTGGTGCATTTCCTGAGCCATCTCCGGGGAGCAGCCCCTTCGAGTCCAGTAATAAGCAACCGACAGGTTCGCCTTAGGAGGAGGTACTCTCTCAACATACATTCACATTCATCGTCCTCACCGTATGCAAATGATTTCTTTAAAGAAAAGCCATTCCATTCAATAATTCATTTATTGGGCAAAACACACATTCACACAACAAAAGTAAAAAATCAAAATATCGCACACACACACACACATTTTATGAATTTTAAAAGGATAGGATAGCCAGCAGAGTCGCCAGCTGTCGACGCCGGTTTCTCGTCCCTCGCGATATTTTTCCTTTTCTGATTTTTAGCCTTTTGATTAAATGATTTTTTGGAAAAGGTCGGCATTGATGTTGACAGGGTTTTGAAAGATCGTTTTTTATGATGAGCCAATTAACCAGAGTCGCCAGTTGGTATATTTGAAATGGATGTACCAACTCATCCGAGTTTCGTTTTCGTAAATCGCTGGCTCATGTGTGACTCCGAATTAATTGGTCTGCGAACCGAGATTCATAGAGTTCGGGGGCTTGCTTAAGCGAGGGGAAGGTGTTAGGCACCCCCCGACTTCCGTGAAATACGGTTACCGCAATCTTGATGCTTTCCTATCCTTTAATTCATGAAATGTGTGTGTATGCGCGCGTGTGTGTGTGTGTGTGCCTATGTGAATGTCGTGGTGAGTTTGCATGAAGAATCATTTGGATTTTTTAGGGAAAATCGTGCTTTGGGAGTGCTTTAGAATGTCCTTCGGCTTATACGAGAAAGCTTTATTCTTTATGAGAAAGATTTTGATTTCAATTGTCAAAAACTATGAGATTTTCATTAGGTGTCGTTTTGGCAAAAACAAGAGTTTTCTAAACCTTCGTCAAAATAGGAATCGAGATCTATACGTTGCTTTCGTAACTCAAATGATGGGCAACTTCTAGAATCTCCTTAACCCTATGCATAACGGTTTAATAAAACGTCACTTATTTTATGAAACCATTTTTGTGATGTTTGAAAACGATTTTCTTTAGCTTTCTCGTTAAATAGGAATCGACATTCGTTAGCACTTCTCATTTTAAGCCTCGTGATGCTAACAACCTAATTTGATTGATTTTACGAAAATCTTAATCTTTTAGCTTTGAAATCAATTTTAGGTCGTAAATCAAATCAAGCATTAAAATGCATTGGGGCTATTCATGGGCATGTAAGCCACCCAAATAACCCCAACGCCCACAATCACATACTTCACTATTACGGGGCCTTAAACCCGATTATCGCCTTGGCGTCGTTTTAAGGCCCGACGATTACATCTTACGATAAAGGATTACATACATCAACATTATCCATCATCGGATTTGGACCACGGGGTCGCGTTCCTAGGCTCACATCCACAATTTATATACACCCACGCAATGGATACTACAAAAATTAAACAAGCTAAAATCGCCAAATGGATATCATCGGGCCATTAGGGAGAATTTCGTTCCATTTGGAACCCTCACTAATAGTCCTCAACCCATGGATCCACAACAATATACAAGAAAAACTACATTTCACATAACCCAATTGACAAGAAGATTAACAAAATGATATACAAAAATTGCTATAGAAATGGTCTTTTCACCTTGTAAGTATCACCAAGATGTGTGCAAATTTGAATATATAAAGAGAGTAGAAATTATCTTGGATATAATCTCACAAAAGAAATATAAATCCTCTTTTTTTTTCTCTCTTTTCTCTCTTATTTTGTTGCAAATTTTTGCTATTTTTCTCCCTATTTCCGAGCTTGCTGCTGCTGTTCTTCTTCTCCTTGCTTTCTTCCGCCGCTCAACCTCCTGGATGAAATGAAGAAACTGAGCTGAAATAGGCTGGCCTAGGGCAGCCGCAGATCTGCGGCTGGCCTTGGTTTCCCCGCGCCCGCCGCGCACTTCAGCCGCTCAGCCGCCCGCCGCGCACTTCAATTATTTTAATCATTGGCCGCAGATCAATCCGCGGCTGGGTGGGCTGATTTTCTCAATTTTCGGGCCGCATCTCGATTCTCGTGTCGTGCCATCGATTTTCGCCGACAGGCTTGTATTTTGCAGTCCGAGAATTACTGGAAGATGTGCCACATCATCCGGGAATGCACAATTTGGACAGCCTTGTTGTCACGTCGGTTTCGGTTGTAAATCGTCGCGGTGGCGTCGAATGTTCGCACTTGTCCATCCTTTTCTCTCGCAGGCCGGTTCATTTCTCAAATTTGCCCTCCTGTCAGGATTAGTATACGAAGTGCAAAATTTGGGTGTCTACATAGAGCATCGGGTGCTTAGGTACCTAGTGGAGGAGAGCAGGGTGGATTATATGATAGACCGGTCAGTGGTCTGTCATATGATTCAGGATGCCTATAAGGAGGCACGTAATCGTTCAGTCTAGTTTAGTGCTTAAGTTTATTTGTTGTAGTTTAAATTATAAGGATTTTGAGTTGTAAAATAGGGAATCTTCTGTACTAACTAGTGGTAGTATAAATCACTAGTCGAATATGTAACCGTTCTGCATGTGATATATAAGTTGTGTTTGTACAAATCAAATTGTTAGTTCTATGTGTAGTATATACTTGTATTTATACTTGTCTTTTCTTTAGAATCATGGCATCAGGACGAAGAACCCAAACCAGAAATGAGACCAATGAACCAAACCCAACCCAACAACTAGTAGATTTACTATTAGGAGCCTTACAAGGTCATCCACCATACCAGCCCAACCCAAATAATCCACATAAGTCAGCATTTAAAGACTTTAAAACCGTTGGACCACCTGAGTTCAAGGGAACTGCGGATCCAGTTGAAGCCCAAACTTGGGTAACTGAAATGGAAAAGTTTTTCACTGTAACCAACGTAAGTGAGGAACAAAAGACAATTTTTGCGACCTTTTTCCTAAAAGGTGAGGCAAACTTTTGGTGGGAAACCACAAAAACCAGGGCCGATGAAGGAGTAGTTCCTTGGGTAAGATTCAAAGAATTATTCTTTGAAAATTACTTTCCACAAACTATGCAAGACCGAATGGAGGTAAAATTTTTAGATCTAAAACAAGGGGAAATGACTGTATCTCAGTATACAACCAAGTTTAACGAATTGTCTCGTTTTGCCCCACATCAAGTAAACTCTGAGATGAGAAAAACTAGGAGATTTGAGGAAGGGTTGAAACCTCAGATAAGGAGTAGAATATCAATCTTCCAGTTGAAGATATTTTCAGAGATTCTTGAGAAGGCTGTCATAGCTGAGATCGAGAATGAAAATCTTCTCAAATTCCATAAGGAGAAGAGGAGTCAGAATGAAGGGGGAAAATTCAAAGGAGAAGTTAGTACAGGGGGTAATAATAACAACAAGAGGAAGTGGGATACCATTTTTTCAACTAACTTTGGGGAGAAGGGAATAATTACAACAATAACAACAACCCTACCAACAGAAACCAGAATAACAAGATGGAATGTTGTGTGTTGTCCGATTTAGATAACGACAATTACGTGCAAGTGTACATGATCAACAAGTAATAAAGTGATAAGAAAGAGTGTCGAACCCACAGGAATTATTACGATTTAAATCTCCACTATCAATCTAAACTATGTCTATTCTAGTAAGCAATTGCAAATTGGTTGTTTGATTTAAACTAATTTAAATAATACGAAAACTGATAAGTATCACAAAGGTTGAAATTCAGATTTAAAAGATTAAGACTACAATTTCTCCAATTATATATCATAAATCAATATGTCTACGTCATTCAGTTATTCACTTCATCAGAGTTGTTAATAGGAATTCAATTGTATCTATAAGCCCTTTTCCAAGTGATCAAATAAATCTATCTAATCCAATTAACTCTACGATATTCCTATGCAGAATAACAGGATTAAACTCATTAAGCATCAATTCCTAATTGTTACGTGCAATAAAGAGATATTCCTATTCACTTTACAAATCCAATTATTCAACACTTGCAAATAATTTAGAATACACGCTATCTTATTCAGTTCTAACCCTAGATTACATCTCCCAAATTCACCTAAGGTATTCCGCTAATTGTTGGCCAAACAATTTAAACATTAAGCTTGGAATATGATAGACAACTCAACTTGAATGAATAACTGAAATTAAATAGAAAATTAACTCATCAATATAACTGGTTCAATTGCAGCCTTAATGTAAAGGTTTAGTTCATACTGACAATAGAAACTAGAAATTCAAAATAAGTCATCATAAAGAATTACAAATTAAGGATAAAAAGATTAAAAGAAAACTCAATATAATCCTTCGTACTCCAATCTGAATTCTTCACGAAGCTTAGCTTGGTTCTCTATCTCCTTGGTCAGCTCTCAATCTTCAATCTTCGTGTGAGTAGATGTATGAATATCTATGTCAATCCATGTTATATTCTCCTATTTATATCCTCAATAACCTCCTCAAGACTCCTTATCAGAATAGCAATTGAATCCTTCCTAGCTTCAAACTTTTCCAAGTACCCGATTGTCAACTTCTATTTTTTTTCCACCAGACGCAACCTCGCCCCGGCGAGGAAATCCTTCACAAAAGTCTCGCCCCGGCGAGATCTCGCCCCGGCGAGGAAATTATACCTGGACTTCTCGCCCCGGCGAGAATGCCCTGCACCCAGCCAGTTTTGCTTTCTTTGATCCTCAGCCACCCGTAACCTACAAAAGAAATATAAACACAAATAAAAAGGTACTAAAACACTGAAAGACTGAAAAGAATCTCGCTAAAACATATCTAACTCGTAGGTTAAAACCTACTCATCAAATACCCCCAAACTCGAAACTTTGCTTGTCCTCAAGCAAAAAAAACACAAAACATAACATATGAATACCTAGCTAACTACCAACATGAATGCATATGCACGACTAACCATACTCAAGCAGATAATCATCAGTCATCATATAAATTCGGCCTCAGAAATCAGAAATAACAAGTCAATAGAATTTCAAACTCTCGCAACATCCACAAACCAACTGTCATCAATTAAGCTCTACTTTCAACCCTTACATGTGTGTGTGTGTGCAACATATATCAAACCAATCAGAGATAAAATTCAACTCTTAGTATCACAACGCTCAAATAAGGATAAGATCACCGATATTCAAAATAAGCTCAAACCGCTAATCACTTATTTTCACATTTTTTTTTCTTTCTCTATTCGACGAGTGCGTTTTACGCTCCGTCTCGTCATATTATCTTGACTACTGCAATGTTCATCTTTATTAGGCTATTCAATGTCACCCATGTAACGAATTTTCA
The DNA here is from genome assembly GCA_034770075.1 of Aralia elata. Classification (NCBI taxonomy): domain Eukaryota; kingdom Viridiplantae; phylum Streptophyta; class Magnoliopsida; order Apiales; family Araliaceae; genus Aralia; species Aralia elata. Next base: position 170,608 of record JAVJAP010000089.1, on the reverse strand, counting down.
ACCAACGACTCCCAAACCAGATGATTTTAGGGCGCTGAGTGTAAAGACAACTCCTAATGGCATACTCACTCGAATGACACCGACCACAAAGACAAACTTAGTCAAGACCTGCTCTTATCTGTCTATATTCATTAATACTACTTTTTCTTGCACTTAGACAGATATCGAAGCAGAATTTATTCCACAATTTCTCTTTTTTTTTCATCATCATTTCTTTCCCCCTTTTTTTTCATTTTTTTTCATTTTTTTTTCCGATCCAACAAGAATTAACAGTCAATATCTTCATACGAGCATGTGATACACCAAGTAAAACCAACCCCTAATTGGTTCAATACACAATTGTGAGCAATTAAAAACCAAGGGTCTCAAATAATCACAACCAATAACATTCAAATTTCAGATTTAGCAATCACTATCCATCCCATTTAATTGTAATAAAACTGATCAACTTTCATCATCGGCCATTCCTAAACGACTTCCATTAATACCCTGCTTAAATACGATTCTACTAAATGCAATCCTATATGATCCTACACTACTAAATTTTTGGGTTTTTTTTTTGATTTTTTTTTTCATAAATGACGAATGTAATCTAAAACGAAACTAATAAAACTAAAAATGCAACAACCTAACATGCAATTATATAAACAAATCTAACAATCAACCCCCCCAAACTCAATCAATACAATGTCCTCATTGTGCGAAAAATAAAACAAGTAAGAACAGAGGACTTCCCTGACCGGTCAAGCGTCGGGCTCGACCGTGTTCCTATCATCTGAGTCTGGTGGAGGAAAAACCGGCAACGGCTGAGGCACTAGAAAATTAACAGGATCCACCAACGGTTGCATCTTGTTGAACATGTCGGCAATCACGTTCGAACACCGCACTTGATAATCATAAATACACTGTTGTCGCTCCGCCAAACACTGATTCTGCCTCAAAATGTCTGATGCTGAGAATTAATTAGGCACTGCAACTCACGAAATTGAAGGGTGAACTTTGATCTTTGACCCGCCGACAGACCCGATCCCTCGTCAGAGTCCCTTTCCTCACCGTCAGATTCCTGCTCCTCACCTTCAGAAGCAGACGGAAGGATATACCCCATACCCCGAGGGTGTGACTGACTGCCATCCCATTCCTTATAACGTACAATCAGACGGTGGTCCAGAACCAGCAATGGCTGCTGCACAGCCTCCTCAGCACCCCAATGAACTCCCGCTTGAGAACACAGTCCACATATCAATGAAGGATGTGGCAAACCACCTTGACTATGCAAGTTCTGAATCGTCCGGCGAATCGATGCCTCAATCACATCTCCCACATTAATAGCAAATCCCGTGATAATGGCATATAATAGCAAAGCCTTCTCCTTGGGAATAAAAAAAAATAATTACGGGTCACTTACATGCTGTGACGACATCAATTTGGCGGACAGGAAGGCATACCACACTTTGCCATAACGACTCAAATCCTTACTATTGAATGAAATTGCTGCGCGTGGCCCTTTGGATATCCACGTTGTTCCCGATTTGCACAAATCCGCAATCACCTTTTCCAAATTCGGCGCTCCCGTAAGGAATCGAGTGTATTCACAGTCTAACTCAGTATCCAAATTGTAGTATTCGTTGATCGACTGAGCACTGAAAGACACTGTCCTTCCCCTGACTGTCACCTCGCATTGAGTCGTGTCTTCGGCGTTGGCATAGAATTCTTTAACAACGGCTATGCAAGCGGGTTTTAGGTGAGCAGTAAATGTCCCCCACTCTCGCTCCTGTATTTGCATCAACATCTCACTATCAACTAACTCGGGCGTGAGACCGCGCTCGGGAGTTAGAGCTTTACCCGATTCGTACGAATCATACCTATCAGCGGCTTCCACACTAACAAATTTCCTTCTATCATATTGCCGAGTTGGCGTTGACGATGAACCTTCCCCTCTATGCCTTTTTGGAGCCATCACTGAACTATATCCGGAACAAACAAACAAACACAACTCCGCACACTAGGAACAATAATTAAAAAATCCCCCCAAACTCCAACTCTACAAATTTCCAACTAAACTTTGCACAATTGAAGATACTAACACAAATTGTAATCCAGACAATCCAACCAAATCCCAATGGAAAGTAAAACTCAAGTTAAAGCATGTACATCACTACCCAATACCAATTTCAAAAGAATCTGATCCAAACAAAATAACAGAGTAACCCAATGTAGGATACCTGACAGAGGCTTGATGCAGTGGAGCAGAGTTGGTGATGCCAAATGGTTGAACTGAGTAATTTGCTTCTTCAATTTGGTGCAACCCTAGAAATCGTCCATGTAACAATAAAGCTTATGGAAATTATGAATGAAACAGAGTAATTCTCCCCCAAACTCAAGTAATAGCCACTCTCAATGAACAATGAAGGGTACTTTATAGTTGTGGAATGGGTGAATTGCAGAGGAAGAGTCCTAGATTGTGTGTATGTATGGAATACTTTGTGTCTCTGTATTTGATAGAAAACAGAGCACTTCTAATCCACGCGAGGTTTGGAAAGAAACTAGGTTAGGGTTTGCTTTTGGAGAGAGAAAATTGATGGGAATGTGATAGAGTTCAAATGTGGGTAGGAGTATGAATCAAATTTGGGAAAGAAATTGGGAAGAAGAAGGTTTTAAGTCGGGTTAGGAGACGAAGAGGCAAAGTTGGGAGAATTTGGTTTGGGTTAGTAATGGGCAAAAATGTACTGGAATCGAATTTTTAAAACTGAAAACCGCTATTCTCGCCGGGGCGAGAAGTTTATACTGTGTATTCTCGCCGGGGCGAGATTAATCAGTCACTTTTGGACCGGGGCGAGAAACTTTGCGCTGACGGCGAACTTGATCAGTAAGTTTCTCGCTGGGGCGAGAGGTTTTGCGCTGACGGCGAACTTGAACAGTGACTTTTGGGTCGGGGCGAGAAACTTTGCGCTGACGGCGAGCTTGATCAGTAAGTTTCTCGCCGGGGCGAGATTCACCAGTGTTAACTTCTCGCCGGGGCGAGAATGCTGTTTTCTGAAATTTTTATTTTTTTTCTCCTTTTTGCTCATTTGGCCCATCCCAATAGCTTTTCTCTTCTCTAATTCATTCTCCCAACTCTTTGTCCCTGATCCAAAGGTTAACAACATGAATTAGTCTCAATACGAACGATTAAAGAATTATTTCAAAGCAAGAACAATTTAAACAACTAACTCTACTAACTATGCAAAATCAATTAAAGCAATAAAATAACATGATTGGGTTGCCTCCCATCAAGCACTTGGTTTATAGTCGTCAGCCCGACTTTCTCTGCGGTTTTAGTCATCAGCTTGATCGAGCGAAGAGAGGTAGATCACTGATACTTAACGATCCACATCACCTCCCTAGTAATGTTTGAGTCGCTGACCATTAACCTTGAATGTACACTTTGAGTTTGGTTCTTCAACGTCAATTGCCCCGTGGGGTGCTACAGCAGTGACAATGAACGGACCTGACCATCTTGACTTTAACTTTCCCGAAAATAATCGCAATCTGGAGTTGAACAACAATACTGCCTGTCCCGGTTCGAATTTCCGATCAACTATCCGTTTGTCGTGCCATCTCTTGACTTTTTCTTTGTACAGCTTAGCGTTTTCATAGGCTTGGTGTCGAAATTCCTCCATCTCATTCAATTGAAGCAGCCTTTTCTCGCCCGATACTTGAAGATCAAAGTTCAATTTCTGAATTGCCCAATATGCATTGTGTTCAAGCTCGACTGGCAAATGACACGCTTTTCCATAAACCATGCGATACAGCGACATTCCAATTGGGTTCTTGTAGGCCGTTCGATATGCCCATAGAGCATCATCCAATTTCATTGCCCAATCCTTACGAGATGGATTCACCACTTTCTCCAGAATTTGCTTGACCTCACGATTCGACACCTCTACTTGGCCATTCGTTTGGGGATGATAAGCTGTAGCAATCCTGTGTTTGACTCCATATTTAGCTAACAGCTTGGTGAATTGCTTATTGCAAAAATGGGAACCTTCGTCACTAATTATGGCTCTCGGTGTACCGAATCGAGTAAAAATGTTTTTCTGCAAGAACCGTAGAACCACTTTGGCATCATTCGTGGGTAGTGCAGTTGCTTCAACCCATTTTGATACGTAATCCACAACCAAAAGTATGTATTGATTATTGAATGACGACGGAAAAGGCCCCATAAAGTCAATACCCCAAACGTCGAAGAGTTCAACTTCAAGGATAGTGTTGAGAGGCATTTCGTGCCCTTTCGAAATATTGTCAACCCTTTGACATCTATCGCACTTTAAAACAAAAAGGTGGGCGTCCTTGAACAACGAAGGCCAGAGAAACCCTGATTGTAGCACTTTTGCCGCAGTTCTTTCTCCCCCATAATGTCCCCCATACTCTAATGAATGACATTGACTCAATATGCTCTCCATCTCTTCTTGTGGCACACAACGTCGTATCATCTGATCCGCACAAGTTTTGAAGAGGAATGGCTCATCCCAGAAGTACTGCTTGACATCATAAAGAAATTTCTTTCTTTGCTGAGAAGTGAAATCTTGCGGAAGAACATTACTGACTAGGAAGTTCACGTAATTAGCATACCAAGGTACTTCGGTGTTGATACGAAATAGTTGCTCGTCCGGAAATGACTCATTAATTACCACCTCATCCTTTTCCTGAATGTCAGCATTCTCTAATCTTGAAAGATGATCAGCCACCTGATTCTCCGTACCTTTTCTATCTCGAATCTCTAAATCAAACTCTTGCAACAGGAGGACCCATCGAATTAACCGTGGTTTGGCATCCTTCTTTGCAATCAAGTATTTAATGGCTGAATGATCAGTGTAGACTATCACCTTGGTAACAATCAAATATGCTCAGAATTTATCAAACGCGAATATTACTGCAAGTAACTCTTTTTCTGTAGTGGTGTAATTCACTTGAGCATCAGTGAGCGTCTTACTTGAGTAATAAATGGTGTGAAAAATCTTGTCCCTTCGCTGACCCAACACAGCTCCCACTGTATAATCACTTGCGTCACACATCAATTCAAAAGGTAAAGTCCAATCCGGAGCAATTATGATTGGGGCTGTGACTAATTTCTGTTTCAACACTTCAAAGGCTTCGATGCAAGCTTGATCCATCTTGAAGGGAACATCTTTCTCAAGGAGTAAACACAATAGTTTTGAAATTTTTGAGAAGTCCTTGATGAATCGACGGTAGAATCCAGCATGTCCGAGAAAACTTCTAACGTCTTTTACAGATGTCGGTGGAGGTAGCTTTTCAATGGTTTCGATCTTTGCCCTATCCACCTCTAGACCTGCGTCGGATACTTTGTGCCCCAGAATAATCCCTTCTCGCACCATAAAGTGGCACTTTTCCCAATTAAGCACCAGATTCGTTTCCACACAACGCTTCAGTACTAAGATGAGATTATTAAGACACAAGTCAAAACTATCACCGAATACAGAGAAGTCATCCATAAATACTTCCAAATTCTGCTCAACCATATCCGAGAAGATAGCCATCATGCATCGCTGGAATGTAGTCGGTGCATTACATAACCCAAAAGACATTCTCTGGAATGCAAACGTTCCATAAGGACATGTAAAAGTTGTTTTCTCTTGATCCTTCAGAGCTATCACTATCTGGTTATATCCTGAGTATCCATCGAGAAGGCAATAGAACTGATGACTGGACAACCTATCCAACATCTGATCGATAAATGGCAAAGGAAAGTGATCCTTGCGCGTAGCTTTGTTCAACTTGCGATAATCCATACACACTCTCCACCCTATAATCGTTCTTGTAGGAATGAGTTCATTGTTTTCGTTCTCAACCACTGTCATTCCTCCCTTTTTAGGCACACATTGTACGGGACTTACCCAAGCACTATCTGAAATTGGATAGATAATACCGGCATCTAACCACTTAATAATTTCCTTCTTCACCACGTCTTTCATAATCGGATTCAATCTTCTTTGTTGCTCAATGACCGGTTTTGCTCCTTCTTCAAGCAGAATTTTATGCATGCAAAACGACGGATTGATTCCCTTGATGTCTGATATTGTCCACCCAATTGCTGTTTTATACTCACACAAAACCCTTAATAGTTTTTCTTCTTGAGATTCATTCAAATGCGTAGAAACTATTACTGGTAGTGTGTCCGAGTCTCCCAAGTAAGCATACCGTAGATGAGATGGAAGAAGTTTAACTTCAAGCACAAGTGGCTCTTCCACTGACGGTTTGGACCTCTTTTCTCCTTCGTTCGGCCGGTCAAGTACATCAAATTGCCTGCTGAATTTCTGAGGAATAGGTAATGAGTCTAGAACCTTGACATAATCCCACTCATCTGGATCATCAAAAGTATCCATCCCAACCAGAGCAGCTTCTAATGGATCTTCAACAATAATTGCCATGGTTTGTTCATTCACGATTTCATCAAGCAGGTCTATCCGTAAGCATTCCTCGCCCTCCTTAGGGAATTTCATTGATTTAAACACATTAAAGGCGACTTCCTGATCCTGAACTCTCATTGTCAATTCACCTTTCTGAACATCTATCAACGTTCTCCCTGTTGATAAGAATGGACGACTTAGAATGATGGGAATCTCCTTATCCTCTTCGTAATCCAAAATAATGAAATCAGCCGGGAAGATGAATTTATCGACTTTAACCAAAATATCTTCCACAATACCCCTCGGATATGTCACTGATCTGTCTGCCAACTGCAAGCTGATGTTTGTCAGTTTTGGTGCCTTTAGCCCGAGCTGAGTGTAAACTGATAACGGCATTAAATTGATACTAGCTCCTAAGTCACACAATGCCATTCCAGAGAACTGGTTACCAATTACACAAGGGATAGTGAAGCTTCCTGGATCCTTTAGTTTAGGTGGCAACTTGTTTTGCAAAATTGCGCTGCACTCCTCGGTAAGTGCCACCGTTTCGAATTCACCCAATTTCCTTTTCTTTGACAAAACATCCTTCATAAACTTTGCGTAACTGGGCATCTGTTCTAGGGCTTCTGCAAACGGTATATTAATGTGTAGTTTCTTGAAAACATCCAAAAATCTGGAAAATTACTTGTCTAGCTTGGCTTTCTGCAATCTCTGAGGGAATGGTACGGGAGGCACTACACTATCTGGCTTGAGTTCCTTTAACTTTACCTCTGAACCTGTATCCTTCACCTTTTTCTGATTCATTCACCTTACTTTTCACCAGGGCTTCCTCATCTTCATTCTCCACAACTGTTTTTGATTTAGAGTTTCCTTTAACAGCATCAGGAAACTCTTTACAACTTCTTAAGGTGACAGCCTTGCAATGTTCCTTTCCTTCTGTTCTTGGGTTAACCTCTGTATCGCTTGGAAGTGCTCCTTGTGGTCGAGTATTCAAGACTTGAGCCAACTGTCCCAGCTGATTTTCCAAGTTCCTAATTGACACTGCCTGGCTCTTCACATTCAAATCTACCTGAGTTAGCAACTTATCTTGATCATTCATTCTTTTCTCAGATGTTGTGATAAACCTTGCTAACGATTCTTCTAAATTCGGCTTCCTTTATGTATGTTATGGAGCTTGGTTCTGAAAACCTGGGGGATTCTGAGTTCTAGGAGCTGGGTTTTGAACCTGAGTGTTATTGCTCCATGAGAAACCCGGATGATTCTTCCACCCCGGATTATATGCATTCTGGTATGGCTGTTGCTGTCTGTTATAACTCCCCACGAACTGTACCGATTCCGGACTAATGGCACAATACTCCGTCGGATGCGCACCTGCACAAAGCTCACACACATATGCTACTTGCTGGACTTTCGATTCTGCCAAAGCTTCAATCTTCTTAGATATGGCTGCCATCTGAGCTGTTAGTGCCGTGACCGCATTTACTTCCAAAACTCCAGCTACCTTTTGTTGATTCATTCTGGAAGTCGACCATTAATAATTATTTGCAGCCATAGTCTCTAACAAGGTGTAAGCTTCATCAAACTTTTTATCCATAAGAGCTCCTCCTGCAGCTGCATCAATGTATGTTCGAGTGTCATTATTCAGCCCATTGTAGAATGTCTGCACTTGTAGCCATTTGGGTAGCCCATGATGTGGACATTTTCTCAATAACTCCTTGAACCTTTCCCAAGCCTCGTATAGTGACTCTCCATGCTGTTGCCAAAATGTAGAAATCTCGTTTCTCAACTTAGCCGACTTAGCTGGCGGGAAAAATTTCGCTAGGAATTTCTGAGCTAGATCGTCCCACGTTGTGATGGACCCTGGCGGAAGTGAGTGCAACCAGCTCTTTGCTTTATCTCTCAGTGTGAACGGAAATAGACGTAATCTCACTGCATCATCTGTCACATTGGGATATTTGAAGGTATCACAAATCTCCAGGAAACTAACCAACTGTTCGTTTGGATCATCATTGGCTAAACCCCTAAACTGTACCGCATTCTGAAGCATATGAATTGTTCCTGGCTTGATTTCGAAGGAATTAGCGGTGATGACTGGTCTCATGATGCTCGATTTGATCTCGTCTATTTTAGGCATAGCATATTCCCTCAATGATTTTTGTTCTTCGTTAGCCATTTTTTCTTTCTCAAGTGTCTCCTGACAGAATTTTCTCAACTGACGAAGCTTGTTCTCAAGATTATCCTCACACTGCACGAGTTCCGGTTGTTTTGATCGCGTTTGCATAAACGAATCAAAAGTCACCTGAAAAAGAAACAAAAGAAAAATAAGTTTGCTTAACTAGAACAGACTTAACTAAACTGATATTGAAAATTATAAACACAAATAATCCCCGGCAACGGCGCCAAAAACTTGTCCGATTTAGATAACGACAATTACGTGCAAGTGTACACGATCAACAAGTAATAAAGTGATAAGAAAGAGTGTCGAACCCACAGGAATTATTACGATTTAAATCTCCACTATCAATCTAAACTATGTCTATTCTAGTAAGCAATCACCAATTGGTTGTTTGATTTAAACTAATTTAAATAATACGAAAACTGATAAGTATCACAAAGGTTGAAATTCAGATTTAAAAGATTAAGACTACAATTTCCCCAATTATATATCATAAATCAATATGTCTACGTCATTCAATTATTCACTTCATTAGAGTTGTTAACAGGAATTCAATTGTATCTATAAGCCCTTTTCCAAGTGATCAAATAAATCTATCTAATCCAATTAACTCTACGATATTCCTATGCAGAATAACAGGATTAAACTCATTAAGCATCAATTCCTAATTGTTACGTGCAATAAAGAGATATTCCTATTCACTTTACAAATCCAATTATTCAACACTTGCAAATAATTTAGAATACACGCTATCTTATTCAGTTTTAACCCTAGATTGCATCTCCCAAATTCACCTAAGGTATTCCGCTAATTGTTGGCCAAACAATGTAAACATTAAGCTTGGAATATAATAGACTACTCAACTTGAATGAATAACTGAAATTAAATAGAAAATTAACTCATCAATATAACTGGTTCAATTGCAGCCTTAATGTAAAGGTTTAGTTCATACTGACAATAGAAACTAGAAATTCAAAATAAGTCATCATAAAGAATTACAAATTAAGGATAAAAAGATTAAAAGAAAACTCAATATAATCCTTCATCCTCCAATCTGAATTCTTCACGAAGTTTAGCTTGGTTCTCTATCTCTTTGCTCAGCTCTCAATCTTCAATCTTCGTGTGAGTAGATGTATGAATATCTATGTCAATCCATGTTATATTCTCCTATTTATATCCTCAATAACCTCCTCAAGACTCCTTATCAGAATAGCAATTGAATCCTTCCTAGCTTCAAACTTTTCCAAGTACCCAATTGCCAACTTCTATTTTTTTTCCATCAGACGCAACCTCGCCCCGGCGAGGAAATCCTTCACAAAAGTCTCGCCCCGGCGAGGAAATTATACCTGCACTTCTCGCCCCGGCGAGAATGCCCTGCACCCAACCAGTTTTGCTTTCTTTGATCCTCAGCCATCCGTAACCTAGAAAAGAAATATAAACACAAATAAAAAGGTACTAAAACACTGAAAGACTGAAAAGAATTTCGCTAAAACGTATCTAACTCGTAGGTTAAAATCTACTCATCATTGTGCCACATGTGGAAACAACCATCTGGGAGTATGTCGTAGGAAGGTGGTTACCTGTTACAGCTGTGGTCAGGAGGGACATTATTCCAATGATTGTCCCAAGAAGAGTACTAATCAGGGCAATCAAAATTATAAGTGTTATAATTGTGGCGCAACAGGTCACATATCTAGAAATTGTCCAAAGAATAGGAACCAAACCAGGGGAGGAAATCAAACCACAAACAACACCCTCAAACCAACAGTAGCAGGAACTGGAGGCCAGAGTCGTCCAACCGCCAGAACATTTAATATGACGATGAGGGATGATGTTGCTTCACAAGACGTGGTGACAGGTATCATCCCTATTGACACTTTAAATGCATATGTGTTGAATATGCCATGCGAAGACTTAGACATACCTTTTAATGTAGAGATTGAAAATCGAGAGATAATTCCCATTAAAACTGTATATAAAGATTGTAATGTAGAGATTAAGGGACACAAGTTTCTTGTGGACCTCTTTCCTATACAACTAGGGGAATTCAATATAATCTTAGGCATGGATCGGTTGGTTAATCATAATGCAATGATTGACTGCCATTGGAAATGTGTAAACCTGTTGACTGAGTCGAAGTCAAAGGTAGTGTTCAACGGTGGTTGTTCACCTAAACAATCTCGATGTCTGACAGTAATGCAAGCAGAAAGATTTCTTAGGAAAGGTTGCACAGGTTATTTGGCATATATAGTAGATACTCGAAAGGAAGGAGCAAAGCTAGATCAAATACCTGTAGTTAGAGAATTTCCGGATGTGTTTCCAGATGATTTACTAGGTCTACCTCTGGATAGGGAGATCGAGTTTGTTATCGATCTTGTACCTGGTACGACGCCAGTTTCGAAGGCACCGTACAGGATGGCACCAGTAGAGTTGAAGGAGTTACTTGTACAGTTATAAGAACTCTTAGACAAGAAATACATACAACTTAGTGTTTCACCTTGGGGAGCACCGGTGTTGTTTATCAAGAAGAAGGATGGAACTTTAAGGTTATGCGTTAACTATAGAGAATTAAATAAGTTGACCATAAAGAACAAATATCCTTTACCACGAATTGATGGTTTTTTTGACCAGTTGAAAGGGGCCGAACACTTTTCGAAGATCGACCTACGATCAAGTTATCATCAGTTAAAGGTAAGAAAAGAAGATGTGCCAAAGACAGCGTTTAGGATACGCTACAGACATTATGAGTTTCTTGTGATGTCTTTTGGATTAACAAATGCACCGACAACATTCATGGACTTGATGAACCGAGTGTTTAAACCATGCTTAGACAAATTTGTCGTAGTGCTCATCGATGATATTTTAGTACACTCGAGAACAAAGGAGGAGCATGTTGAACACTTAAGGAGCGTATTGGAGATATTACGCAAGGAACAACTTTATGCAAAGTTTACCAAGTGTGAGTTCTGGTTGGAACGAGTCCAGTTCTTGGGTCATGTAATTGACAAGAATGGAATAGCGGTGGATCCAGCAAAGATAGAGGCGGTTGTGAATTGGGACCAACCAACAACTCCAACAGAAGTACGAAGTTTTCTCGGTTTAGCAGGGTACTATAGGCGTTTTATACAAGATTTTTCAAAAATAGCAACCCCGCTAACCAATTTAACTCGAAAGACGGTAAAGTACGTCTGAACAGATAAATGTGAAGAAAGCTTCCGAGAGTTGAAGAAACGATTGAGCATGGCACCAGTGTTATCTTTACCGATGATACAGGAGGTCTTGTCATTTATAGTGATGCATTACACAAGGGATTGGGTTGTGTGTTAATGCAACATGGGAAGGTGATTGCGTATGCCTCACGACAACTCAAAGATTATGAGAAGAGGTATCTTACGCATGATCTTGAGTTAGTTACGGTAGTATTTGCCTTGAAAATATGGCGACATTACTTGTATGGGGAGAAGTGTGAGATATATACAGATCATAAAAGTCTGAAGTATATTTTCACGCAGAAAGAATTAAACATGCGGCAGAGGAGATGGCTAGAATTGATAAAGGATTTCGATTGTGAAATCTTATATCATCCAGGGAAAGCCAACGTCGTAGCAAACGCGTTAAGTAGGAAGAATCAAGAAAAGTTGAACATGATAACAAATAGCGAGGTATTGATAAAAGAGTTTGACAAACTTGAGATCGAGGTAAGAGTTCCAGTGAATTCTACCCAAAAGTTATTTGTTATGGAAAATGGTTCAACTTTGTTGGAGAGAGTCAAGAGACTACAGGAGACGGATGCAGAGTGTCAGAAGTATAAAACTGAAATAACCCATAAGAAGAATAACAAATTCAGAATGGATAAGGATGGAGTACTGAGGTACGAAGATAGAATTTGGGTACCCTCAGTACAAGAATTGAAAGATGAAATATTGAATGAAGCCTATAGTTCTAAGTTCGTTGTACGTCCAAGTAGTACAAAAATGTACAAAGATTTAAGCCGACACTTTTGGTAGTCTAACATGAAAAGAGAAATAGCAGAGTGGGTAAGTAAATGTTTAACGTGTCAAAGGGTTAAAGCTGAACACCAAAAGCCGAGTGGACCCTTAGAAATTCCTGACTGGAAATAGGAACATATTACCATGGATTTCGTAATTGGTCTCCTAAATACATAGAAAGGTCACAATGCCATTTGGGTAATTGTAGATCGTCTTACCAAATCAGCTTATTTTCTACCCATAAAAGTTAACTTTAGTCTTGATCATTTAGCCAAACTTTACATTAATGAAGTTATTTCTAGACATAGAGTCCCTGTTTCTATAGTATCAGACCGAGACCAACGATTTACTTCAAATTTTTGGACAAGTCTCCAGAAATATTTAGGAACCCAGTTGAGATTAAGCACAGCTTATCACCCATAAACTGACGGTCAAAGTGAGAGAACCATTCAAACATTGGAGGACATTTTGCGCACTTGCATCATGGACTTCAAGGGAAGTTGGGAAGATCAGTTACCTTTGGTAGAGTTTGCCTACAACAATAGCTATCATGCCAGCATAGGAATGCCACCATTTGAAGCTCTGTATGGAAGAAAATGTAGGACGCCTTTATGTTGGGACGAGGTCGGTGAGCGACAAATGCTAGGACCCGAAATAGTTCAACAAACCGCTGAGGTAGTTCGAATTATACGAGGAAGATTACAAGCGTCTCAAGATCGACAGAAGAAATATGCGGATCAACACAGGAACCTACAAGATTTCGATGTCGGTAGTCACGTGTTTTTAAAAGTTTCTCCGTGGAAAGGCAAAATACGTTTCGGCAAGAAGGAAAAATTGAGTCCGAGATTCATTGGACCATTTCAGATATTCAGAAGGATAGGTGAAGTAGCTTATGAGGTAGCCTTACCTCCTGAGTTAGAACATATTCATAACGTGTTACATGTGTCCGTATTACGACCATACAAACCCGATTATAAACACATTATAGATTACGAGCCTATTTAGATCGAAAAAGATTTATTATATGAAGAAGTTCCTATTGAAATTATAGATAGGAAAGAACAACATCTACGCAATAAAGTGATACCTTCAGTCAAAGTTATTTGGAGGAATCAAAACATAGAGGAAGCTACGTGGGAGCGCGAGAGTAAAATGCGAGATAATTACCCACACTTGTTTTTATAATCTGTACTGTAATTTCGAGGATGAAATTCTTATTAGTGGGGGTGAATGTAATATTCCGAACCCTAATAAGATTTGTATATGTAAATTATGTGTTTATTAAATGAAATTTCTTATTCCGACTCTGTGTTATGTGATGATATATTCTGATGAACGGCTGTTCAGGTAATCTTTGAAAACTTAATACGATTCGAAAACATTATCGTATACGTTTAGAATTAGAACGTATAACGTAAAACTAGATATCGAAAAGTTTAAAATCTTAAACCCTAATGAGATTTGAAGTTTGTAACATATGTGCTTAATAAAGATTGAAATGATATTTCGAAGCAGGTGTTTTGTGATTATATCATGTAAACGATAAATTTGGTCAAATAAAATTTTTTTGGTCAAGCTGCTTAGTCGTGCTTACATTGACAAAATGATTTGTCGTGCTTTCCACGATTTCACCAAAAAGCATCCTGACAAATTATTTTTAGTAAGCTGTTGTGTCGTGCTTAAACTGATATAGTGCTTTGTCATGCTTACGCTTTGTCGTGCTTACGCTGACAAGCTACTTTGTCGTGCTTACGCCTGGCACACGCCAGCTTACGCCTGGCACACGCCAGCTTACGCCTAGCACAAGCTAGGTACTAAAGTGTAACTAACCGAGGTACCAAAGTGTAATAAGCCGAGCCCCTAACGTGCAATTAGTGAAACTTGGTTTTTCTATAAATAGCAAACTCAGTTCATTCATTCCTTACTATTTTTCAAGAGCAGTTCAAGAGCAAAAACACTCTATATTTATATTCTAAGAGATATTGTGAGATAAAAATTACTTTCTAAGCATCGAAGCGCTGCGCGATTGGAAGTAAAGCTAGCAACTACAAGAGGTATTACTCTAGTGGTTATTATTTTCATTTTTCTCTATATATATTTAGTAAAAATATACTTTTATAAGCAGTTATAATGCCCAAATTATTTTAAGTATATAGTACAAAAGTCCTATTTACAAGCAGTTATAATGTCCGATTTATTTCTCTTATATATTTACAAAATATACTTTTATAAGCAGTTACTATGTCCGAATTTCTTCAACTATTTAGTAAAAATATTCATTTTATAAGCAGTTATAATGCTGAAATTTTCTCAAATCTAATAGCCGAATATTCATTTTATAAGCAGTTATAATGCTCAATTTATTTTAAATATAATTGAAAAATATTCATTCTATAAGGAGTTATAATGCTAAAATTATTTCATATATTATAAAAGAATTCTTATTTATATGCGGTTATGGTACCCGAAATAAAACTTAAAAGATTTAATCGTTAAACGCTTATTTGTCTACATAAACTTATAATCGTGTAGGATTTACGACGAACGTTTAAACCGTTATATTAACTGTAAAAGATATACGAGGCAAGTCTTCTAACCTTGTTACATTTAAGCAAGTCTATTACTTCTTGCTATCAATTATTGTGAAGTTATTGCTTCTTGTTTAGCATAACTTAAGAAATGAATCATTATTCATATATTGTTTATTCGAGCGTAAATTGTTGTGTCAAACCAAATTGTTTTGGTACAACATCTTATACTGAGAAATGGAACACCTTGATATAAGGTGCCGGTAAATGTTGATTATATATCGACACAAAATTATAGGATGATATGCATACTCCTAGGATATTGGTTAGGCTGATCCCCTACCAGATATCCGAAATCAAACGGTTCTTAGTCATTGAAGACTGATAGAACTAATTGAAATATATGGTTTATGTAAAGAACCCTCAGTTATACATCATTGACATCTTTCAAATCAAACACATTGTGTTTATATTTTCAAATGAACTTGTTGAGCATTTGTAGCTCATTCTTGCATATATCTTCTTTTGCAGTTTTAAATGATAATCCCAGCACTTCTGGGACAGACAAAGGAAAAGGACATTTTACTAGTTTTATTTACTGTTTTTGAATAATTCAAGTCTTTTATAAGGCTTTGTTGTAATAACTTAATACTGAGAACGATGTAACCGAACTTAATGATATGTAATATATTATCATCCTTTATTACATCGAATCCGTTATACTCTGATCTTTACTTTCTTTAGCATAGTTATACTAAGTAAATACAATATCTTTACGAACTATACATCTGAATGAGGGTATTTAAATGATACTGGGAGTTCTGTAAGCGCTAAGGTTACACTTAATGAGCGCCGGTAAGGTGCCACCTTTACCGGAATGCGCCCCTCAGTTCCAAGAACAATCTTATCATTAATACTGTGAATGTCAGATAGATAGGGAATATCGATATGAAAGAAGTATTCATGAGATATGAATCTATACATCCAAGTGAGGGTATCCAAATACAGATAACGTTCTGGCAGGAATTATCATCTGTTATGGGATACTGTGAAACTTGGATAGATAGAAGTCATATTTTATTGAATATTTATAGTTGTATAGTTTCACGTGAGCACCAGATCTGCTACAGGGAAGTGTAGAGAATTTGGGGGCGTCGCAGAAACACCTAGGAAAAAGATTTTCCACAGCGTCAACAACTACTCAAGTTAAATTATTCTAATTAATGAATTAATTTGGATGGTCATAAGATATGATTGTTGTTCGTGCTTTTATATATAAGGTATAAATTTTGAGATAAAATTGAATATTCTCATACTTTGAGGTGTAAATTAAAATCTTTACAAACATTGGAGAGCTAATGTCAACGTCAGGATAATTTTCCTAAATTCGTGTTTTCTACCCTTTTTTAAGATTTTGATTTATTCATTTCGCTTAAAGGGTAATTTTTAAGAAAAAGCCGACATAAATACTGACGGTGTTTTAAAAGGTTGATTTTAATGATGAACCAATTAGACAGAGCCGCCAGTTGGTAAAGATTTAAATGGATGTACCAACTCATTTGAATTTTTAGATTTTCGCAATGTAGCCCAATATGTGACTCCGTAAAATTGGTCTCGAAACTGAGATTCATAGAGTTTGGGGGCTTGCTTAAGCGAGGGGAAGGTGTTAGGCACCCCCCGACTTCCGTGAAAACACGGTTACCACATCTTAATGTTTTCCTAAGTGTAAAGTGTGTGTGTGTGTGTGTATATGTGTGTGTGATTTTGAAGGAAATCGCTATCTAGCTTTGGATCGAAATCGTGAGAAGTGCATTATTTTGAAAGCAACTTAAAGCCTCTTTAAACCTATGCAAAATGGATTTGATTTAAAGAAAAGGTTCGTTTTAGTTTATGATTCTGATAGAAACCGATTTTTGGATGACGTTTTGGAAAACACGATTTTAAAACCCCTTGCCAAATAGGAATCGAGATTTATCGTTACTTTCAATTTTAAGTTAAAAGTGGTCTTACTAACCCGAGCGATTTGAGTTTTTTTGTGATAAACGGTAAATTAAGCATCAAAATAGGGTCGGGGCGATCCGTGGGCATGAAAGCCATCTCAATAGCCCTGAACACCCGCAATCCGGGATGGAACCCTCGATACTGTTTTAAGGCCTATATTTATATTTACAATGATTCGAATAATAACTTTACAATCGAAATAATGTCCATTGTGGGAATCATGCCAAGATCCATTTCAAGGACCCCGACTCCAATATTCTTAGGCTCACATCATGATAAACAATACATTAAAATAAGAAAATAAATAAAGGAGATCTAGGAAAGGGCTCCGTAACCCAATCCCGCATATCGCACAACCGAAGTCGACATCGCGAGGGACTATATGTATTGATGAGATCTATTAATAGGACTTAGATTTGTGGGCCTAAACCCGAGGATCGAAGATTCCCTAGATCTATTTAATGACATAATTGGGATTTAAATCGAGAAATATAACCCAAATTGGCGATCAGGTGATTCTGTAACGCCCCCGAATCTGGGTCTACCTTCAAACTCAGGTCGATGCGTCATGGTACTATCCATTCAACATAATCTTAACAACATGAATTTAAATACTATATTATTACATCATATTTCTTCTACACCCAGGTTCTAAGACCTTTATATCTTCATATCATAGAAGTAATGTATATTACATCACCTATCTATTACAATAGAGACTTTAATTTGCCACAACAGATACGTATATAAATTACAAGTAGAAAAATGATTAATACATCATTTATCTATTATAACCATACATTTGTGTGACTTTTATACGTCACAACATATACATCTAGTTTAACATGTCCGTCTTCTAATCAAATACTTGATCTCTTCATTAGTCTTCACCGGATTCCTCGGTTCGTTCTAACTTTGCTGAAAATGTTGTATTTAAAGCAAGGGTGAGCATTCGATTGCCCAACAAGTATTAACAGTTGAATAAACAATCAATAACCAAATAACTATCAACATTTTCTTTGAAGACTTTAACAACTGAACAATAGTTGTGAAGCAGCTTTGAATAATAAAGAATGACAATATCCTATCGTTTAACAATTTTATGAAACGACATATTGACCAATCCTCAAAACATTTCCCTCATTCTCTGTTCTTTCTTAAATTTGACACCTATAATGTATATCGCATTCCTATGACACGACATGTGTCTAACTCAACTCAATTCAATACTCTAGTATTCGTCTAGCCGAAACAAATGGCATCGACACTTTTCTTAAACAGTTCTTAATTAATAGAACTTAACAACTTGAACAGTTTACAACTAAATAGTTCCTTTCAAATAGCACATAAGTGCAGATATTGGCACATAGTACACTTTACAGCTAAACATCTTGTACAAATAGAATACATTCGCACGTAGACAGAAAACTTGACAAAACATAGACAACTTGTACAATTTAACACATTGCACAAGTTAGGAAATGTTCATAATCATAGGTTCCTAGCATAAAGTAAATGCATAGGATAAGATACTTGCCTTATACGCGATTTACCTGAATGCTGTCCAATCGCTCCTCAAATGACCTATATGTATCATAAGGTCGAACATACCAGTTAGTCACTTATAAACTTCGGTTATTGGTTTATATTACTATTATTCTTATTACAATTGAATTTGGAACCTCCTTTGAATCCCACATTGATTATCTTAGCGTGTTAACGTCCATTCATCGAATGCTTGTCTTAGGTCATGTGAGTGCTTGAGTGATACGCTCGTGCGTACGCTCAATGCCTCATTATTTTATTACGCGTATCAATCGATAAATCTTTTTTTATATATATTAAATAACTTCTAAGTTGATTCGAATTATTCTACCATTGAGATATTTCAATTCCCGTACGCTTAAAATCAAGCCTTGGAAGGTATTAAACATGCACACCTAGGTTACTATGATAAATAAACCATTCTTGGAAATCTGCAGATTCAGAGCAGTCGACGCGGAATCCTTCAGTATTCAGCGCTGGCGGTACTGAGGTCTCTGGGGTTGAGCGCGATCGGCGCTGAATCCTTTAATATTCAGCGTTAGTGGCGCTGAGGTCTCTGTCCCAGCGCGCCCGAGCATTGAATTCTTCATTATTGAGCGCGGTCGGCGCTGAGTTCTGGGGTTGAGTGCGGTCGGCGCTGAGTTCTGGGGTTGAGCGCGGTCGGCGCTGAAACTAGGCAAATTGAGCATGGTCGGCGCTAAGACACAGTAGGTTCAGGGCCATTTTCATTTCTTCTGCAACTTTGTTCCGATGACGCGATCATTTCCAAACGCCATAACTTCGTCATTCCTTATCGGAATGAGTCCGTTTTTTAACCTACTTCTAGCTTACAACATTATCTACAACTTTTTATATTTGGAACAATTTTTCCCAATTCCTAACAAGCCTCAAAATTGGCTCAAAAGTCCTTCCTCGGACAACTTTTCACAAACGACGTTTTCAACGTCAATCCTTCAACTCACATAACTCGTTCATCCAAAGTCGGATTAAACTTGTTCTTGAGCCCACGGCTCACACTTTCCATGCTCTACAAAAGCCCTATGGTTTCAGATTCTTTTGTATGCTCTAGCTAAATTCTTTCCCCCGAAGCGGCATTAAGTTTTATTATCGTTTTAAAATGCTTTTTCGGACATTTTTTGCCATAATTTCATTATGGCAGATTTTTCTCTCGTTCCACATGGAACTTTTCATAATACACTTGTGGGCTATATCACATGACAAAATAGCCACCTTTTACGTCTTCTTTAAGCTTTTCAATCCATTACGCATAGGTTTAGGATTTTAACTTTTGTTTTCGCTTTCATGGCATTTACCGGTAAATTTTACAAGGTTATCAATAATATAACAACCTTATCTCTTCAAGACCCTTCTATGGTCTCATTAAATCAACAACCACCAACATGCACTTCTTAATATACTAAAAAGCTTTTTAAGCTATAAAACTTGAAAATGAAAAACATCAAGGAGTGAGGTTATTACCCTCATGTTCTTCTCTTGATTTTAATCTATTCTTGATCTTGCTTCTTCTTGCTTGATGATCCAAGATCAATAGCTTGATCTTCCTTCTTAATTGTTATTTCTCACTTTCCCTTGATTTTCTTCATTTCCTTTCTTTGATTATCTCCTTCTTTTCTCTCTTTTCTCTCTAGCTTCTTGAAATGAGATGAGGTTGAAATGGATAAGTGTGGAATAACCTAGTCAAATATCCCACCAATTAACTCAACCACACTCCTTAACCACACTCCTTAGTTAAGTTAACTTATGCATGATTAAGGAACCTAATCATGAGCTAAAGCTTTGTTTGGCAAAACTACGAGAATTAAAGGAGACCAAGCATTAATTGTTTGTCTAAAGAAGGTGAGTCATGCAAATGACTCACCATTTTGGTCCCCTTATTTGGCATGAATCTTACTTTATGCTTTAATTTACATTTCATTTGGTTTTCATTTTAACCAAGCTTACTTAGCCCTTAAGTCTCTAAGTTGTAACCCTAGAGCTCAAGTCATGGCCCAACCCTAACACTACCTTTGGCTCAACCCTAGCCAAGCCATCTCAAACCCTAACCGAGTCATTTCAAACCCTAGGCTCATTTTGGTTCGGTTACTTCGAAACTTAGTTTCGATTTCTAGTTTCTTTTTAGTTAACTATTATAATTATTATAGTTAGCCAAATGTCCATTTTATCCTCTTATAAAATTGTTTAGGGTTTACTTATCCGAGCTCGCTCGGTTACTCGATCTCGTTCTAGTTAGATTCTCTAACTCGTCACGCATGCGAAAATCGCGAAATTTCTTTCATTAGGTTTATTGGAGATTATGTCTCCCATCCTCGAACAAGTAACATCTTGTGATTCGAAAAACGAAAAAGTCAACTTTTATTACCTTGATCTATCTTTGATTATTTATCCCCAAAAATCAAATTTTTGAGTTTATAGTCTATTCTTACTAATTTTGACGTTCCAGACTCAACCGAATTGTCCACGTCCCAAAATTCTACTCCGAACTCAAATCCGAGTTCTGCCTGCACTACACTTGCCTTTTATTCGATTGATCGTCTTTCATGAGTCAGATCAAACTAATTAAATTAATTAGTTTAGACCAACTATTAACTTATATTCCTTATCTCTTAATCGTTAATAAATATATATGTAACATACATATATTTATTCATTCAACACATTTACACATCATAATATCCATAAATATTTTATTTATTAGAAATTTACATCAAAAAAACCTAATTACAAGGCTATCTAATTTCTCGGGTCGTCACATTGTTCCTCCCTTATACGGATTCCGTCCCCGGAATCAACAGGTTAATATCATTCTAGTCCTTAAAATTCTTTCATCAACTACGTAGCCTCATCCTGAAACTACCTTTTCGTTTACATTACTATTTCCTTATTTGGAAAAATTCTGGGATATCACATTATCCCCTTCTTCTAGGAATTTCGTATGCGAAATTGCAACATACTCATCTCTACACCTTCTACTCATCATACTAGGTTTTCATACTAGCCTCTACATTGTCACCTTTCCCTAATGACTTCATATCTTCTTATCATTCGATTTCCAAAATATTGGAATATCTTTCAAGAGTCTTCAATAATCATTCAATAATTGTGAAGTATTATGAATAACTAGGAAGTAAAAATTCCTTTAAAGCTTTTCATAGATAAGGGGTCATAAAGACCATAAACTTTGTTTCTGAAAAGGTTTTAATAGAAATTCATCTGTAAACCATCTGACTTACGGGCATATAGGTGATCAGCCTGTCATACCCTGTGTTGATCCATACTGTCTTTGCCGCTGTTACGTGCAATCAGAATTTCCCAATTTAGGGTTGTCCTGTGTTGATCAACACTAGCTTACAAGAACGTTATTTACGTTCATCTTACTGCCTTTGGTATACAGCATAATTTTTTTCCCAATTTAGGGATGTTCTGGAGTCCATACCAAATCAATTTTGTTGGACACCTCTATAAAATTTTCCCAATTCAAGGATGTGTCTAGCCGATTCAAATGGCTTAGACTTGCATAAATCGTTCGAATATCAATGAAACATTTGTTTAGCCAACTGAACTAGTGTTGACTTTGACGTAAACTCATAAATTCAAAAATTATTTTTATGACTTTGTCATACTACATCATACCATAGTGGGCTGACGATCCTTGGATCACATCCGACACTAGGTTAAGCTGTATTGATGTTTCCATCATTTGTCATATTCACACTACAGTGGAATGACGAGTTCGGAAATACATTTTGATATTTTCAAAATCAATTTGTTGCCTAGCCGAAACTATTGGCTTGACATCTTTCATGAAATAGTTCATGTAAACTAAAAATTATTTTATGACTTTCTCATACCGCAGTATGTAATAGTGCGTTGATGATTCCATCATTTGTCATATCGACACCATAATTTAATGGTGCGTTGACAGTTTTAAAATACATTTTAATGTTTTCAAATCAATTTTGTTTGGCTAAAACAATTAGCATGGACAAATGAGTAATATAACTTTTAAAACTTATTGGTTCAGTAATTTGTCCCAATACATTTTTCGAAGACACAAAAGTGCAAATATCAACACGAAGTAAAAAAATTTCGAAGTCTAACATAGCTAGAAGATTTAGAATATCCATTTTACTCTATTAACTTCGACTTACTCCGCTACTCCACGATGAAGCTGTTCTATATCTTTCTAATACCATCAATGGTCAATACTCTAGAATAATTAACTATTCTTCAATAATATTCCTATACCTTAGTATAGTTCATCAAACTTACCACACATTATGTGTTCCGGAACTTTCCACAATAATATGAGTTTAGGAACTTGTCCTAGTAATACATAGTCCAAGAACTAATCAGGGACTATCCATATGCTGAGGGGCTCAAAACATACCATATAATCATGAGTCACAAACTTACCATAAGCATGAGTTTCAAAAACTCGAAACTAATCTTATTCTCTAATTATCAAATATATATATGAGAAAAGAATCACCTCATTTGGCATGAATCTTGGTTTATGCTTTAATTTACATTTCATTTGGTTTTCATTTTAACCAAGCTTACTTAGCCCTTAAGTCTCTAAGTTTTAACCCTAGAGCTCAAGTCATGGCTCAACCCTAGCTAAGCCATCACCAACCCTAGCTCCACCCTTGGCTCAACCCTAGCCAAGCTATACCAAACCCTAATCGAGTCATTTCAAACCCTAGACTCATTTTGGTTCGATTACTTCGAAACTTAATTTCGATTTCTAGTTTCTTTTTAGTTAACTATTATAATTATTATAGTTAGCCAAATGTCCATTTTATCCTCTTATAAAATCGTTTAGGGTTTACTTATCCGAGCTCGCTCGGTTACTCGATCTCGTTCTAGTTAGATTCTCTAACTCGTCACGCATGCAAAAACCGCGAAATTTCTTTCGTCAGGTTTATTGGAGATTACGTCTCCCATCCTCGAACGATTAACATCTTGTGATTCGAAAAACGAAAAAGTCAACTTTTATTACCTTGATTTATCTTTGACTATTTGGCTCGAAATATCAAATTTTCGAGTTTATAGTCTATTCTTACTAATTTCGACGTTCCAGACTCAACCGAATTGTCCGCGTCCCAAAATTCTACTGCGAACTCAAATTCGAGTTCTGCCTGCACTACTCTTGCCTTTTATACAATTAATTGTCTTTTTGTCAGATCAAACTAATTAAATTAATTAGTCTAGACTAACTATTAACTTATATTCCTTATCTCTTAATCGTTAATAAATATATATGTAACACACATATATTTATTCATTCAACACATTTACACATCATAATATCCATAAATATTTTATTTACTAGACATTGAAATCGAAAAAACCTAATTACAAGGCTATCTGATTTCTCGGGTCATCACATTATTCCCCCCTATAAGGATTCTGTCCCCGGAATCACTAGGTTAATATCATTCTAGTCCTCAAAATTCTTTCATCAACTATGTAGCCTCATCCTGAAACTACCTTTTCGTTTACATTACTATTTCCTTATTTGGAAAAATTCTGGGATATCACATTATCCCCTTCTTCTAGGAATTTCGTATGCAAAATTGCAACATACTCATCTCTACACCTTCTACTCATCATACTAGGTTTTCATACTAGCCTCTACATTGTCACCTTTCCCTAATGACTTTATATCTTCTTATCATTCGATTTCCAAAATATTGGAATATCTTTCAAGAGTCTTCAATAATCGTTCAATAATTGTGAAGCAATATGAATAACTAGGAAGTAAAAATTCCTTTAAAACTTTTCATAGATAAGGGGTCATAAAGACCATAAACTTTGTTTCTAAAAAGGTTTTAACAGAAATTCATCTGTAAACCGTCTGACTTACGGGCATATAGGTGATCAACCTGTCATACCCTGTGTTGATCCATACTGTCTTTGCCGCTGTTGCGTGCAATCAGAATTTCCCAATTTAGGGTTGTCCTGTGTTGATCAACACTAGCTTACAAGAACGTTATTTGCGTTCATCCTACTGCCTTTGGTATACAGCATAAATTTTTTCCCAATTTAGGGATGTTCTGGAGTCCATACCAAATCAATTTAGTTGGACAACTCTATAAAATTTTCCCAATTCAAGGATGTATCTAGCCGATTCAAATGGCTTATACTTGCATAAATCGTTCGAATATCAATGAAACATTTGTTTAGCCAACTTAACTAGTGTTGACTTTGACGTAAACTCATAAATTCAAAAATTATTTTTATGACTTTGTAATACTACATCATACCATAGTGGGCTGACGATCCTTGGATCACATCCGACACTAGGTTAAGCTGTATTGATGTTTCCATCATTTGTCATATTCACACTACAGTGGAATGACGAGTTCGGAAATACATTTTGATATTTTCAAAATCAATTTGTTGCCTAGCCGAAACTATTGGCTCGACATCTTTCATGAAATAGTTCATGTAAACTGAAAATTATTTTATGACTTTCTCATACCGCAGTATGTAATAGTGCGTTGATGATTCCATCATTTGTCATATCGACACCATAATTTAATGGTGCGTTGACAGTTTTAAAATACATTTTGATGTTTTCAAATCAATTTTGTTTGGCTAAAATAATTAGCATGGACAAATGAGTAATATAACTTTTAAAACTTATTGGTTCAGTAATCGGTCCCAATACTTTTTCGAAGCCACAAAAGTGCAAATATCAGCATGAAGTGAATAAATTTCGAAGTCTAACATAGCTAGAAGATTTAGAATATCCATTTTCCTCCATTAACTTCGACTTACTCCGCTACTCCACTATGAAGCAGTTATATGTCTTTCTAATACCTTCAATGGTCAATACTCTAGAATAATTAACTATTCTTCAATAATATTCCTATACCTTAGTATAGTTCATTAAACTTACCACACATTATGTGTTCCGGAACTTTCCACAATAATATGAGTTTAGGAACTTGTCCTGGCAATACGTAGTCTAAGAACTAATCAAGGACTATCCATATGATGAGGGGCCCAAAACATACCATATGATCATGAGTCACAAACTTATCATAAGCATGAGTTTCAAGAACTCGCACATAATCTTATTCTCTAATTATCAAATATATATATATATATGAGAAAAGAATCACCTTCTCACCATATGTATATCAATAACGTGTTACCAACATTTCAACGATTATCAATATGATAAACTAAGGGGTTGTTAAACCAAATACAAAACCCTGCCCATACAAAGGTTTGTACGACTCAGTTATCACATGAGTTCTCAATTCAAATCCCACAAAATTTAGCTTTCTCTTTGCTTAATACGAACTTTCTTTAATCCGTACTTCATCATCTTTAACTCTTTCAAAGGTTTTTTTTCTCGTACTATCTTATAGTACCTACTATTTTCTAGAGATGGCGATAATAGTAGAAGGTGGGAGTGGCGCATTAACCCAATCTAAACAAGAAAAGAAGGACAAAACGAAAGAAGGTGGAGACAAAGCCGAAGGAAGTAGCGGTAATAGTAGAGGCTAGAAGAGGAAGTGGAACTCTTATGGGAGTGCTAGTAATAAGCAAGGTGGCCCGAAAAAAAGGGTTAAATAGTGCAAGAATTGTGGAAAGAATCACACTGAAGTATGCTAGAAGGGAAAGGCAGTATGTTACAGCTGTGGGCAGGAGGGACACATCGCCTCTAGCTGTCCCAACTCGAAGAAAAAAGAGTGTTTCAATTGTGGAGCGCTAGACCATTTGGCAAGGAATTGTCATAAAAAAGGGACGGGCAAAGGAAGCAGAACCAAAGGAGCTGACAACAGTGGGAAGTTATCTATCACAGCGCCAACTCAACTAGTTTGACCATCGGCCAGGACTTTCAATATGACGGTGCAAGATGTTATGGAATCAAGGGATGTGGTGTCAGGTATCATTCTGATTAATGATATAAATGCATATGTATTATTTGATTCGGGTGCTACTTGTTCATTCATATCTGATGATTTTTCTAAGAAGTTAAGATTATTTTCTGAGAAATTAGAATACCCCCTGAATGTAGAAGTTGCGATCAAGGAAGTGATTCCTGTGGAGTACGTACACAGGAATTGTAGTATCAATAATAGAGGGCACGAGATGTTTGTGGATTTAATTCCAATTTGTCTTGGAGAATTTGATGTCATTTTAGGAATGGATTTATTAGTTAACCATGGGGCGATAATTGATTGCCAGAAGAAGCGTATAAGCCTTATGACTCCGAAGAAGTCAAAGGTAGTATTTTTCGGTAGCAAATCGCCTAGACAATCGAGTTGTCTAACGAGGTTGCAGGCCAAGAAGTTGTTGAGTAAAGGATGTACGGGATACTTAGCGTACATCATAGATATTCAAAAGAAGGGAGTTATGTTAGATGATATACCCGTAGTTAATGAATTTGCGGATGTGTTCCCGGACGAATTCCCAAGACTTCCGCCAGACAAAGAGATCGAGTTCGTTATCGATCTAGTGCCAGGTACGACTCCAATATCGAAGGCCCTGTACCGAATGGCTCTAGTTGAAATGAAGGAGTTGATGGTCCAATTACAGGAGTTGTTGGACAAGTAGTATATTCAACCGAGTGTGTCGCCATGGGGAGCACCGGTGTTGTTTGTTAAAAAGAAGGATGGATCGTTGCAACTTTGTATCGACTGCAGAGAGTTGAATAAAGTCACCATCAAGAACAAGTATCTGTTACTGAGGATTGACAATTTGTTTGATCAGTTGAAAGGAGCAAAATATTTTTCGAAGATAGATTTGAGGAGTGGTTATCATCAGTTAAAGGTGAGAAAGGAAGATGTGCCGAAGACAGCGTTTAGAACTCGTTATGGGCACTATGAATTTTTGGTGATGTCGTTTGGATTAACGAATGCACCAACAACGTTTATGGATTTGATGAATAGAGTGTTTAAACCGCATCTTGACAAATTTGTGGTGGTGTTTATTGACGATATTTTGGTTTATTCCAAAACCCAAAAAGAGCACACAGAACATTTGCGAATAGTATTGGAATCATTAAGGAGAGAAACGTTATACACAATATTATGAAAATGTGAATTTTGGTTGGAGCGTGTACACTTTCTCAGTCATGTAATTGATAAAGATGGAATTTCGGTTGACCCTGCAAAAGTGGAAGCTGTGATAAATTGGGAACAACCGAGAACGCCGACGGAAGTGAAAAGTTTCTTAGGATTAGCGGGTTATTACCAACGATTTATTCAGGATTTCTCTAGGATAGCAACTCCGTTGACATATCTGACTAGAAAAGCAGTGAAATTTGTTTGGACAAAGAAGTGTGAAGAAAGCTTTCGAGAATTGAAGAAAAGGTTAAGTGAAGCACCTATATTATCTCTACCGGAGGATACGGGAAATTTTGTAGTGTATAGCAACGCATCTCTTAAGGGACTAGGTTGTGTGCTTATGCAACATGGCAAGGTCATTGCGTATGCATCGAGACAGTTGAAGGATTATGAGAAAGGATACCCATCTCACGATTTGGAGTTGGCAGCAGTAGTGTTTGCTCTAAAAATTTGGAGGCATTATCTTTACGGAGAGAAATGTGAGATATATACAGACCATAAAAGTCTGAAGTATATCTTTACACAAAAGGAGTTGAATATGCGACAAAGGCGATGGTTGGAGTTGATCAAGAACTATGATTGTGAGATTCTATACCATCCAGGAAAGGCGAATGTGGTGGCTGACGCCTTAAGCAGGAAGGGTCGAGAGAAGTTATCAATGTTGATGGCTCAAGAAAAGCTAATAGAAGAAATGGCGAGGATGAAATTAGAAGTGGAGTATCCGAAAGAGTCGTAGGAGAAGTTATTTACGATGGAGACTCGCTCGACTTTGTTGGACAGAGTAAAGGAAGCGCAGCTCTAGGATGAGGAGTGTGAGAAGATAAGGAAAAGAATTTTCGAAGGGAAAGAGGTTAAGTTTAAACTCGATAACGAAGCGTTATTGAGATTTGAAGGAAGAATTTGGGTACCGCTAGTAACAGAAGTGAAAGAAGAAATTTTGCAAGAAACTCACAGTTTGAGATTTTCGATTCACCCAGGAAGCACAAAAATGTATCAAGATCTTCGACAACATTTTTGGTGGCCGAATATGAAGCGAGAAGTCGCAGAATGCGTTGTGAAATGTTTAACCTGTCAGAGGAATAAAGCACAGCATCAAGACCAAGTGGTCTACTATAACCCTTGGAGATACCAGAATGGAAGTTGGAGCATATTACGATGGATTTCGTAATAGGTCTTCCAACTACTTAGAAAGGTTACAATGCGATATGGGTTATCGTGGATCGATTGAAGAAATCAACGCATTTCCTACCGATCAAGAATAAGTTCAATTGAGACCAGTTGGCGAAGTTGTATGTCAAGGGGATTATCACAAGACATGGAGTACCGGTATCGATCGTGTCAGATCGAGATCCGCGTTTCACCTCAAATTTTGGAAAATTTTACAAGAGTGTATGGGAACCCAGTTGAGGATGAGTATGGCGTACCACCCTCAAACCGATGGGCAAAGTGAAAGAACGATTTAGATGTTAGAAGACATGTTGCGAGCTTGTGTCATGGTGATAAGTATAAAATATGTTATGTTTTTATCTTTTAATGTCTAGTCTTTTATACTTATTTGGCACCTAAATGTACTCACTATTCTAATATTTTGATTTAGGTTGCAAATGGAGCTATTAAATGAAAAATGAGTTATTTCCGCACTTTTTGATTTTTTGAAATCAGTCCGTCCACTTGAGGCTCCATTTTGTCCTTCGTCCAACCAATATCTTGAAAGTAGTATGCACACAAGCCAATCATATTTGATATGATGTAGCATATACTTTGTAATCTTATTCATTTATTAATAAAAGAATTGATTTTCTTAAAAGACATTTTATATTATCTACATGGTGTTGTTATATTAAATGTGATAAACCCATAGTTTTGAGCAATGCTTTTAGAATCATGATGGTGATCATGCTAATGAGATATAAATTCTAGATAGCTCACAAACTAAAATCGTTCCTAATCGTTGGATTACTAAATAGGGGATTAGTGAATCCGGATAGATTAGTACATACGTTGCTTGCTCTTAAGAAGAGGATGATTGATCTCATAATCATTTGTGTGGAGACACTAAAGCAAGTATGTAGGTGCTTATTGGAGAATAAGTTCACTGAACGTGGCTCACTAAGGAATACCTAATGGAGTTTAACTCGCCTATCAATAGGAATTCCTATAGTGATAGTAGTACAAGTGATCCTTGGACTTGAGATCATCATAGTATCTTGTGTATGATGAGTTATACTTTGACATGTCCCTTAAGACCTTTAGGGTATATCAAAGGGTATGATTGGGTATGATAAGTTGTACATGGAGATAGGTGAATGATCAACAAAGAATCTACCACGTCTAGTAAAAGATGTGAATGTCCTATGTGATTCGATAAATGACAACTCAGTAGTCCTTGGCCAAGGCAGAATGAAATTAGAAAGGAGTTTCTAATTTACATTATTTAGAGTTGTGCATATGGGAATCGAAATACATATAATTAAATAAAATAAGACTTGATAGTAATTCCATGTCTTATATTTAATTGGGACATTGTATGGTAGAAGGATTGAATTGTACGGTAACTATTCACTGAAAAGTTCTTTTGTGATTAATGTTGAAATCTATATTATATGGAAAGTCGTTGATCGCTAAGGGGGCTTACCCTTATTGTAGAATAAATATTATTTATTTAAATGAATTAAATAGTTTAATTTATTTATTTAAATAAGATTAGAATTGTTCTAATTGATTTATTCACAACCGGTTTAACATGGAAAACCTAAAGGGTCACACCGCAAAAGGAAAATATTTATTTAAGAAGTAAATGACATAATTATAATAATAAGTTAAGTGTATTTAATTTAGTATATGGAGATAGAATAAACTAAATAGCTTAATATTTATTATTTAATATTTTGGAAATATTAAATATAAATTAATAAGAGGAGTCTTATTATTATTATTACTATGACTATTATTTAATTCCTAATAGGGATTGGGAATTAATTAATAGAAGTACTCTCACATGAATTCCTAATTAGATTAGGAGCATAATTAATTAAAGGAGTTTAATTATAATAGAAACCCTAATCCTAAATAGTTTAGGGAAGGGTTATTCCTACATCTATAAATAAGAGTAGTCTTATCATAGATTAGGGTTACACACTCTTGCATTAGATTGTGGAGAGTACTTGCAATTTCTATAGAGATAGAAACTAGGGTTTTGCCAATACCCAACTTCTTGAATACCTATTTTTCCTTGGTGGAACACCTCTAGAGGCCAAACACTTGGGTGGCTAACGTTGATCAAAGGAAGGAATCTCATTGGTGGAATTCGAGGAAAACACGAAGGACTAAGAGTTGAACTTGTACCCGAGGAAGCTTTGGTGTACGAGGGTATAATTCTTATTCTCTTTCTCTTTCGTTTAATTGATAATTGAACACAAGGATAGATCATGGTGATGGTTTGTCTGAAAATTTTAAAATCCGTTTTATCACGCTTCCGCTTTATTTATGTAATTTGATTGCATGCTTGCGTTATATACAAACCTAACAATGGTATCAGAGCCTAATCCTTGTGTTAATTATTGATTTTGATGATTCCATATATGAATTGATATGCGATACGATCAGATTTTTGGGTTGGAAAAAAATTTTCTGAATCTGCGTCGCGGTGCGGCCGCACTGCTTCCAGTTCATTCTGGAGCGCGGCCGCGCCCTAACCCAGAAAACGTTTCCGGGGGTGCAGCGCGGCTGCGCCGCTCCTAGTTCAATTTGGAGCGCGGCCGCGCCGGTGTGTAGACTTTAAATTTTTTTTTATTTTTTCTCAATTAACATAAATGGTTTATTTAATTGATAAAAGTTTAAAATAAAGATGTTTATTTTATCTGGAGTAGGATTTCAGATTGCTAAAATTAAAGGAGTTTAATTTGGATTTGGTTTTTGATTAAAATAAAAGAGTTTATTTTGTTTCAAAACTAAATATTAGCAAAACGTTTGCCCATTAATTGATATCAATGCATATATGGAATGGTTTTATTATTCATGTGATGAATGTTATTTATTGATACATATAGAGATATGTATGATAATAAATAGGGATTGATTATGGACTATTGACCAATGTGTGATTGGATTTATTTTAGTGGATGCTTGAATGTATGAGTTTTGATAAATGGGGTCTGCGTACCTCGTTTTCTCTAATTTTTCTTAATGTAAATTCTATCTCCCTCCTATGTACTTCCCCTTGATTGCTGGTCAAGGTTTCTATTTATTGTAAATAGTTTCTGTAATAGGACTAGTTAGAATTAATTTTGAAGAATTGGAGACAAAGGAGCAAGGAGCGCATGAAGACAAGTTTGTAATGGAGCCCGAGTTTAAATGTAATAGTTATATTTAAATTTTATTCATACACCCTAGGTTTGACCTTTTGGTTCACTTGGTGGCTCTAGTGAACCAAACTAGAATAAAAGTCCATAATCAATCCGGGTAGAATATAGTATTCTATATGTGCATGATTACTATATATATATTATATATTATACAACATGCTTCGCATGTTAAATAATATGATGCGTATTTTATATATATATATATATATATATATATATATATATATATGTGTGTGAATGCGCGCTAAACAAGATGAGACATATATGTTCAAAGATATTACGAATATCGAACGTCGCCTTCTAGCATGATAAAGCAATAGAGTATTAAATATTTAATATGAGTTTGTTGTACACACACAAGGCGAGTATTAAATATTTAAGATGTTGTTTTATCACATTTGATGCTTATTAAGGAATTGAACATTACTGCTTTGTTGTGCACACACAAGGGCGGTCTTTTTCTCTTCACATATATGGAAGTACTAGGTTGGACTTAACTTAGATTATTTTAGTTCAGATGTGCACACACTTGACCATTATAATCTAAGAGGTAAAATACAAGGAGTTACATAGTGATGTAATTGACAATAGTTGTCTACCTATTTATTTATATATAGTTTGTTGTGCACACACAAAGCTATATACATTTGAAATGGGATCCTTAATCTCACTAGCAAATCTTTAATTAGATTTGCCGAACTATATAATGAGGGTAATATAGTTTGATAAAAAAGTGAGAGATACCCATTTAAAATAAAGACCTAATTTATTTTGGTAATTAATTAAATGAATGTATGCTAAAATGTTGTCTATTTCACATGCAGAATTTAAAAATGTCAAACTCACTATCACTGGGTAGCATACTTGATGCTAACAAACTGACCGGACCGAATTACACGGACTGGTTAAGGAATCTGAGAATTGTTCTCACTGCTGAAAAGATTTCTTATGTCTAAATTCGACAGTCCTTGCAAATATTGCAGAAACAGCCTCTGAGGAAGAGATTGCTACTTTCAGAAAGTGGCAAGATGATGCAATCTTGGCTCAATGCATCATGCTCGCATCCATGAGTAACGAGCTTCAGCGTTAGCATGAAACTATGGATGCTCCTACTATATTGCTGTACCTCAAAGAGTTGTATGGTGAGCAAAGTAGGACTGCTAGATATCAGATATCTAAGGAGCTCTTCCGATCTCGTATGACCGAGGGCACTGCTATTGAGACTCATGTCCTTAAGATGATCAATCTGATTGAACAACTTGGACAACTTGGGTTCGCGATGGATGGGGGAGTTAAGCCAAGATTTGATCTTGCAGTCACTCCCGGACACCTTCTCACAATTTGTTGTGAATTTTTACATGAATAAGTTGGACATCAGCTTGCCTGAGTTACTTAACATGTTAAAAACTGCTGAAGGTCACTTCTCATCCAACAAGAACCAAGTCTTACTAGTGGATGATTCTTCCAAGAAAAGGAAGAGGCCCAAGGTATCTTCTGAAAAGAATAAAAACAAGAAGGCTAAAGACAAGGCGAAGAGAAAGGATAAAAAGAAACCTGATCCAGATAGCAAAGGAATTTGCTACCATTGCAATAAGCCGGGACACTGGAAGAGAAACAGCAAGGAGCATTTTGCGGACCAAAAGAAGCTTGGAGAAGCTTCAACTTCCGATCTAGGTTTGTTCATGATTGAAGTTAATTTTTTTGAAAGTCAAAATTCTACTTGGGCATTGGATACCGGCTGTAGTTCTCACATATGTAATAATATGCAGGGACTAAGTAGAAGTAGAAAGCTGAACAAGGATGAAGTCGTCCTACGAGTGAGAAATGGAGCAAAGGTTGCTGCATTAGCTGTAGGGACTTATTGTTTAGCACTGCCTTCGGGCAAGTTCATTAGTTTAAATAATTGTTATTATGTTTTGACACTCATTAGAAACATTATTTCAATTTTTGTATTGGATATGGATGGTTTTGATATTATAATAAAGAACAATAGTTGTTCTATTTATAATAAAAATGTTTTATATGGTCTTGACAATCTACTGAATGGATTTTACATACTTGACTTGCATGAAAATATACTTCAAATTGATCAAACTAAGAAAAGAAAAGGAGATGATGTTAATTATACCTTTATGTGGCACTGTAGACTCGGTCATATCAATGAAACAAGATTAACCAAGTTGCATAAAGATGGACTTTTAGAGCTATTTGAT
Organism: Aralia elata; assembly: GCA_034770075.1. Taxonomy (NCBI): domain Eukaryota; kingdom Viridiplantae; phylum Streptophyta; class Magnoliopsida; order Apiales; family Araliaceae; genus Aralia; species Aralia elata. Next base: position 136,278 of record JAVJAP010000089.1, on the reverse strand, counting down.
TACGAATCATATCCAACTTGTGAATCTTGTCTCATGGGTAAGATGACTAAATCTTCTTTTAGTGGAAAAGGAGAAAGAGTTACAGAGTTGTTAGCGTTGGTACACACAGACGTATGTGGACCTATAATAATGAATGCACGGGGAGGGTATTCTTATTTTATTACTTTCACTGATGATCATTCTAGATTTGGATATGTGTATTTAATGAAATACAAATCTAAATCGTTTGAAAAGTTCAAAGAATTCAGAAGTGAAGTAGAGAAGCAAACTGGTAAGAGTATCAAGATTCTTCGATCGGATCGAGGAGGTGAATACTTGACCAATGAGTTTCTAAGTTGTCTCAAAGAAAATGGTATAATCTCACAATGGACTCCACCAGGGACGCCACAGTTGAATGGTGTATCTGAAAGGAGAAATCAAACCTTGTTGGACATGGTTCGTTCCATGATGAGTTATACTGACCTTCCAGTATCCTTCTAGGGTTATGCCCTAGAAACGGCTGCATACCTGCTTAACAAGGTACCTACCAAATCCGTCCCAAAGACCCCATATGAGATATGGACAGGGAGGAAACCTAGTCTTAAGCATGTTAAGACTTGGGGTTGTCCAGCTTATGTCAAAAGGTTTGAGCATGATAAGCTGAAGACTAGATCCGACAAGTGTAGATTTGTGGGATATCCTAAAGAAAGTTTAGGATATTATTTCTATCATCCTACTGATCAAAAGGTGTTTGTACCGAAATACGCTGCCTTCTTGGAAAAGGAGTTTATCCTCGAAGGGGTCAGTGAGAGTAAGATATATCTTGAAGAAGTTCAAAAACCACAGAATACTCCGGATCAAAGTCAGGTACCTGACCAAGTAGAAGAACCTATTGTACCACTACCTATTCGTAAATCTGGAAGAGTACCGAAGATACCTGAAAGGTATGGATTCATCATAGAGGATGATGATGAGGTACGCATCATAGATGATGATGATCCATTGACTTACGAAGAGGCTATGAGTAGTGAAGACTCAGGGAAATTGCTAGAAGCCATGAAATCCGACATGGACTCCATGTATGAAAACCAAGTATGGACTTTGGTTTCACCACCTGAGGGCATTAAGCCTATTGGGTGTAAATGGGTCTTTAAAATAAAGACTGGAGTGGACGGCAAGGTAGAGACCTATAAGGCCTGACTGGTTGCAAAAAGGTTTCAAACAAAGACAAGGAGTTGACTATGATGAAACCTTCTTACCAGTAACTATGCTCAAGTCTATTTGGATTTTGCTAGCAATTGCAGCTTATTATGACTACGAGATCTGGAAAATGGACGTGAAAATGGCTTTCCTCAATGGAGAGCTTGAGGATAATGTATATATGATACAGCCAGAGGGTTTTATTTCAACGGTTGGAACAAACCAAGTCTGTAAGCTACAACGATCTATTTATGGATTGAAGCAAGCTTATCGAAGATGGAACATCCGTTTTGATGAGATAATCAAAAGGTTTGATTTTATCAAAAATGAGGATGAACCATGTGTGTACAAGAAGGTTAGTGGGAGTGCTGTTTCATTCCTTGTATTATATGTTGATGATATATTACTGATAGGGAATGATGTTCCTATGCTACAGTCGATCAACATTTGGTTATCTAAACACTTCTCCATGAAGGACTTGGGTGAGGCATCCTATATTTTGGGGATAAAGATCTATAGAGATAGATCCAAAAGGATGCTGGGCTTGACCCAAGGAAAGTATATTGACTCGATGCTAAAAAAGTTTAGCATGGAAGATTCCAAGAGAGGTCTCATGCCGATGAGCCATGGAATACATCTCTCCAAGAAACAGGCCCCAAAGACACCTGAGGAAAGAGACCGTATGAGTAAGATTCCTTATGCTTCCGCAATAGGATCTATCATGTACGGTATGATATGTACTAGACCAGATGTCGCTCATGCACTTAGTGTAACGAGCAGATATCAGTCAAATCCAAGAGAAGAGCACTGGAAGGCAGTGAAAAACATCCTAAAGTACTTGAGAAGAACTAAGGATGTATTTCTAGTCTACGGTGGGTCTGAATTGAAACTAGAGGGCTATACAGACTCAAGTTTTCAAACGGACCAAGATGACAGTAAATCCGTTTCAGAGTATGTGTTTACCTTAAACGGTGGCACGGTGAGTTGGAAGAGTTCCAAGCAGCAAATAGTTGCTGATTCAGTGACAGAGGCAGAGTACATAGCTGCAAAGTGAAGCTGCAAAGGAAGCTGTTTGGATGAAGAAGTTCATAACTGAACTTGAAGTGGTTCCTAGCATTAGAGGAGTTGTACCTTTATTCTGTGACAACAACAGAGCTGTTACGTAGGCTAAGGAACCTAGGTCTCATCAGAAATCCAAACACGTAAATAAAATCCCCTATATAAGGGTTGTTCATCTCAGTTTGACAATAGAGTCCGCTGTTGGTATATTTGTATGTATAACAAATATGATTCATACACGCAAGTGCACGTGCTCCACAAGTAATATAAAGTAAGTAAGATATCGATCCCACGGAGAATAGAATTGCACTTACAACTGACAAACATCGATTTTATAATTATTTCGGTTTCTTTAAACATATAAGTAATATGATGAAATTAATCTAATGATTACTAGAGAGATAAATAAATCAAAATACAATTGTATAAATACAGGTTTATGGGTTTTGGGATTATAATTTCACTTATTACAAGACTTAGATTTCCATGCTTCCTATTGCTTCTAGTTGGTTATTAAAGACTGTTGGTCGAGAACACAAATGTAAAATATGACCACCTCTCGATGCACCATATTCGTATCACACTAAATCCACAATTGATAGAATGAATGTGAACACCCTAGATGACTAACGCACTATATCTCTATGTGAATTACAATCAAGAGGGTTGAAGTATAAGTTCTCAATTGGCCACATAAGGTGCTCTGGTATATCTCTATCCTAAGCACGAAACATTAATCCACGAGGAATGCAGAAATAATGAACATATGCTAACATAATCAGATCTTAATTTATATTTCCTTTCTCAATTCCATATAAATTATCACAGTAATTGGTGATCAAGCAATTAAACTTTCAGCATTAATTATACTAGACATTCAATTCATAACCAACTATTAACAATAAGAAAGCATGCCAATTTTTAGTTATGCTAAAGATTCATTATAATCCCAAAAATTAAGTCTAGTTCATGATAACAATAATAGAATTCATCATACACAAATGGTTCATCATTTTTTTTACAAAATAAGAAAATAAATCAAAGACAGAAAATAATAAAACTCCCTACTTCAATTTTCCCGTTTCTGCTAATCCGTTGATTTTCCAAGTTGTGATGATCCTTGATTTCTTGCTCCCAATCTTCAATTCAGCATCCATGTAGCTCCATTCTTCAGTTCACAAGTGATTCTGATGATCAACAGCTATTTTTCATTTTTGGAAATAAAATGCAGTCTGTGATGATTTTTTTTTCGTGGAGGAGTAGTCTCTTTCTAATTAATTCTCTGCATGATTATATTCCACCTCCACATTTGTCTTTTGTTGACTTATTTTGATTCTCAATTGATAAAATGCCACTCCATCAATTTCCTGAAAATCTGGCATTGAATCCTCTCGTTTTTGGCAAGTATGCATAGCTGTCTGGAACGTGATCTGCATGGCTGGCTGGCGACAGGCGCAGCTGCGCCTGGATGTTGCTCAAATTGGGCGCAGCTGCGAGCTATAAGTATCATCAGTCAAGGTTGGGCGCAGCTGCGCCGGCCTTAAGGCCAAGCTGGGCGTAGCTGCGCTGGGCAGCGTCTGGATGCAGGGCATGGGCGTAGCTGCGTTGGCTCCCAAGCTAAGTTGGGCGCAGCTGCGCTCTCTGTCAGGTTGCTGCACTACCACATTCATGTTGTCTCCTCGATTCTCGCGCACTGTGCTAGCATCCCTTATTCATTCAAATTCCAAAAAATGTATGTATCGTAACTCGTGTCAAATTTCCCTTTAACTGTGCAAAAGCCATAGAATGCGAATTGTGAAGCATTACCAAAAATAAGAGTAAAATGTATGAAAAGCACACTTTGAAGCTAATAGTTTAGCAACAATTTAAGCAAGTTAGTATCCAATAAGTAGGTATGAAACCTACTCATCAAATACCCCCAAACTTGAACTGTTGCTTGTCCTCAAACAATTAAAAATGAAGTGAATGCAAACATAAATGAAATGCAATAACATATAAATGCACCATGAATCCTCATCAATTAGTAAACAATCCTAGTGTGCCTTGCCTTAGAAGAATCACAGTAATAAACACACATAGCTTCTAATTAAAACTTAGTTCATGTACCATGATAGTCATGCAAATCAAACCCTGTAATAATTGATATAGTGTGTGTGTGTAGTATTCATCAAACTTATAGCAACTCAAATGATTCTCATAATATGATTCTTAGGGGGAAATTTGTATACTCCAACTTGCAAACACAACAAATGGGATAAATTACAGCTGAGATACAGCTATGCCTAGATTGGGGACCGACTTAGAGGTTAATAGGACTATGATACTTGGTTGTGCAATGCTTAGTTCCCTTAGGCATTTCAATGAAACCCGTATAGCGAGCTTTCGACCAACGACTCCCAAACCAATTGGTTTTAGGGCGCTAGGTGTAGAGACATCCCCTAGGGCGTACTTACTCGAGTATCAAAGGCCACAGAACTAGGCTAACCAAGCATTTATTTATACACATTTTTTTTTATCAACGAGTGCGTTTTACGCTCCGTCTCGTTGTTCAAATGCTCCACTAAGTTTTCCCCCAACGTAAACGCTTGTGTTGCCTCTGCGTTCACTACCCTCATTTGCCTTTCTTTTATTAAAACTTTAATTTCCCTCCAGAACTCAATTATGCGAATCTTTAGGTCACTTAGTAAGATAACTACTATATGAGTGCTAACCAGTTATATCAGATTCAAAACAAGACAAGATTTTCAATGTATTATGGCATTCGACCCAAGCCTTAGCAATTAGCATTCGTGGGCAATAATCACATAAGATGCACATGAGGATGTTTACTAATTTAGATGTTAGGATTATGCAATCTAGGCTACATGATACGATATACATGAAAATAAAGCAATGTTTTTTTTATTTCTAACTATGATGCAATTTTATCCTACTCATGCAAATGAAATAAATAATATCTATACTACTATGCAGTGGATAATGATATGCAACTTGAAAATAATGTAAATTAACTACGATGCAACTAGAATGAACTATTTCCTAACACTAAAATGCAAATACTAATAAGCAATAAAACAATTAAATAAACCCTAATACCTCCAAACTTAAAATAATCAATGTCCTTATTGGAGATAAAGGGTAAAGAGACTCCCCTATGAGTCGTCCTCATCTCTGCCCGGCGGTGTGTCAGGAGGTGGATACGGAATGTTGGCACCATAGGTGGGAAACTGGACATGGACCCCCTGCTGACTGAAGGCCTCAGAAAGTGTGTCCGCAAAGTTGATGTTGTAGTCCCTGAAACTAGTGCGCAAAGCATCCATCCGGCGCTGCAAGCGGCGCATCTCGCGTTCATGTCTATCAACCCCTCTCCGCTATGCCCCAAGTGGTAGTGCGGGCTCCTCCTCCTCCTCACTGTCTTCCTCCTCGTCAGAAACAATGAAACCCAAACCACTAGGACGGGATTCTCCTCCACGCCATACATTGAACTTCCTGATGGTGGCGCTGTCGATATCCCGCTGGGTAGTTGGAGAGTTTCCTCTCCCCATTCCACCTTCGCCGCAAGACAAAGGCGTGACTATCGAAGCGTGTGGAATGGTACCTGAGGTGACCGCTCTCATAAATCGAAGCATAGAGTGGTGAATGATGTAACCCACATCAATGCTTCTTCCTTTTAGAATGCGGTGCAAAATCACCGCTCGGTCACGAGTCACATCCTGGTGGTGGGTCGTAGGCAATAGACTTGCACAAATGAAGGCATACCAAGCCTTGGCATATCGGTTCAGCGCGGTTTGGGGAAAATGAATTTTCTGAGTGGTGCCCGCCTGTGTCTTCCATTGAGTGCCAGGTTGGCACATTTCCCGAACCAATTCATCGAGATCAGTCTCAAAGTGGTCAGTCTCCACCCATTTGGTGGTCTCAGCAGATGCAGATAGCAATCGAAATAGCTCGCTGATTGCCATCTTGGTGTAGGGGACTTGCTTGCCCCGTACAAAGGAGATGTCATTCTGGGTTTCACGGGCGTTGGCATAAAACTCCCCAACAATAGCCATTGGGGCGGACACTTGTGTCTCAATGAATAGCTGCCATCCCAGCCGTCGGATTTGTTCCAAAATCCGCCCATCCTGTGCTTTGGATTTCAATCCCCTCTCAAGTATGAAGGATTTGACACTCAAAACCTCCCAATAGTAGTGTTGGGCGGAGAGGTTGACGAACTTGGTGGCGTCCAGAGTGTTGACGCCACCCCCCGCGGAGTCGGTATCGCTGCTGGATGAAGAGGGTTGGGGTGTTCTTGCTCTCTTAGGTATGATTGAATGTAGCTAGGTTTAGGATGGAAGATAGCAAAGATGAGTTGAAAGGGTTTTTTTTTGCTTTTGCTTCTGTGCTAGGGAGAGAATAGAGGTTTAGAGTTTTATGTTGTGAGGTGGCTTAAACTGATGGGCCGGGTCCTTTATATAAAAAAAAACTTTTCTGCCGACGGGCGCAGCTGTGCGCTTGTTGCTTTGTTGTTGGGGCGTAGCTGCGCTGGTGTGCCTGTTGCATCCTCCAAGCCCGGCGCAGCTGCGCCTTCCTGTCAACTCCCTGGATGAATTTTTTTTTTACTAAATGAAACACACTTGGCACACATTAGAAAATCAGGTGAAAAACTCAATTCTTAAAATCATCTAACATACCTAAAAAGGAAAAGAAATTTTAGTTCAACTTATAAACTTACAAAAGGTGTATAATTAATGTAGTGAAAACTTTGTACCCCTAAACTTAAAATTGACAATATTCTCAATGGTTTAGATGAAAAAATTTAAAGCTTAAGCACTTCCCTGAGAATATGTCATCCGCCATCGATAGCGTTCGGTTAAGTAGCACGGTTGAGGGTGCGATTTGATACCTGAAAGGCAAACAAAGATGTTAGATTGAAATTTCACAAACACAATTATAATCACACAAGAATAAAAAGTGAAACAATAAATTCGGGTTGCCTCCCGAGAAGCGCTTGGTTTAAAGTCGGTTAGCTCGACTATCCGTTGGTGCTCAATCCAAGGCTAGGACAACTGAGGATTCTTGGCGATCGACTTCGCCTCCCCAATAGTGTTTCAGTCGTTGACCATTTACCTTGAATGGTTGCTCACTATCTTTTCCAACTATTTTAATGGCTCCGTGTGGGAATACCGCTGTTATGGTAAAGGGACCCCACCATCGGGATTTGAGCTTTCCCGAAAATAATTTGAGCCTGGAGTTGAATAGCAAGACCGCTTGGCCAGGTTCAGATTTTTTCTCGATGATTTTTCGATCGTGCCATCTCTTTACTTTCTCTTTGTAGAGTTTGGAATTCTCATAGGCATGTAAGCGGAACTCATCAAGTTCATTTAGCTGTAGAAGTCTCCTCTCTCCCGCTGCGGATAGGTCGAAGTTTAGCTTCTTGATTGCCCAATACGCCTTGTGCTCTAGTTTAACTGGGAGATGGCACACTTTGCCGTAGACCACATGGTATGGAGACATGCCGAGGGGTGTCTTATAGGCGGTTCTATACGCCCATAATGCTTGCTCCCATTTCCATTCTGGGATTTTTAACGGTTGTAATAGCCCGCTTGGCCTCTGATGTTCTGCTTTAACTTTCTGACATGTCAAACACTTGGCTACACAATCAGCAACGTCTTTCTTCATATTCCGCCACCAAAAATGCTGTCGGAGATCTTGGTACATCTTCGTACTACCCGGATGAATCGAATATCTTGAATTATGATCCTCACTCAAAATTTCCTCCTTAACCTCTTGTACTGGCGGAACCCAAATTCTTCCCTCGAATCTCAATACACCTTTGTTATCCACTTTGAATTTCACTTCATCACCTCTAGATATTCTTTTCCTGATACTATCACATTCTTCGTCCTGAATTTGTGCTTCCTTAACCTTATCCACCAAAGTTGAACCGATTCTCAATTGAAATAATTTTTCGTCACTCTCCTCTGGAAATTTTACCTCCAACTCTAGTTTCGCCATTGCTGTAATTAGCTCCTCTTAAGCGGTAATCATAGACAATTTCTCCCGGCCCTTTCTGCTTAAGGCATCGGCCACAACGTTCGCTTTAGCCGGATGGTATAAAATCTCGCAATCGTAATCTTTTATCAATTCCAACCATCTCCTCTGTCGCATGTTCAGATCCTTCTGTGTAAAAATATATTTCAGACTCTTGTGGTCTGTATATATTTCACACTTCTCCCCGTAAAGATAGTGCCTCCATATCTTTAAAGCAAACACCACCGCGGCCAATTCCAAATCATGGGCAGGATACCCCTTCTCATAGTCTTTTAATTGTCGTGATGCATACGCAATGATCTTACCGTTTTGCATAAGCGCACAACCTAGTCCTTTATGCGACACATCACTATACACCACAAAATTTCTTGTGTTATCCAGTAGAGACAACACATGCGTCGTACTCAACCTCTTCTTTAATTCTTGAAAACTTTCCTCACACTTCTCCGTCCAAATGAACTTTACCGTCTTTTTAGTCAAATTCGTTAACGGAGTCGCGATTTTGGAAAAATCCTGAATGAATCTCCTGTAGTAACCCGCCAATTCGAGGAAACTCCTTACTTCCGATGGTGTTTTCAGCTGATCCCAGTTAAGCACTGCTTCAACCTTTGACGGATCCACCGAAATCCCATCCTTGTCAATCACATGTCCAAGAAATTGCACTCGCTCTATCTAGAATTCATATTTTAAAATTTTAGCGTACAACTTCTCTCTTTTTAACGCTTCTAATGTCGCCTTCAAATGCTCTGTATACTCCTCTTTGGTTTTGGAATAAATTAGGATATCATCGATGAATACTACTACAAACTTGTCCAAAAACGGCTTGAACACCCTATTCATTAAGTCCATGAATGCTCCAGGAGCATTCGTTAGACCAAATGACATCACAAGAAACTCGTATTGACCATAACGAGTCCTGAATGCTGTCTTCGGTACATCTTCCTTCCTCACCTTCAACTGATGATAACCACTCCTCAAATCTATCTTTGAGAAATATCTAGCTCCTTTCAATTGATCAAACAAGTCGTCGATTCTTGGCAACGGGTATTTATTCTTAATCGTGACCTTGTTCAACTCTTTGTAATCAATGCAAAGTCACATCGATCTGTCCTTCTTTTTAACAAACAACACCCGCGCTCCCCACGGCGATACACTCGGCTGAATATACTTCTTATCTAAAAGTTCTTGCAGTTGTACCATTAATTCTTTCATCTCTACTGGGGCCATACGGTACGGAGCCTTCGATATCGGTGCAGTTCCTGGCGCCAAATCGCTTACAAATTAAATTTCCCTATCTGACGGAAGTCCTGGTAAATCATCTGGAAAGACGTCTACAAAGTCCCTTATGACAAGTATCTCTTCTAATTTTGGACTCTCTTTTCGAGTATCAACTATGTAGGCTAAGTATCCCACACAGCCTTGTCTCAACAACTTCCTGGCTTGCATCATCGTCAGACAACTCGCTTGTCTATGCGACTTGCTGCCGTAAAATACTACCTTTGACGGAGTCATAAGGTTAATACGTTTCTTTTGGCAATCAATTATCGCTTCATAATTGAATAGCCAATCCATACCCAAAATAACGTAAAATTCTCCAAGTTTGATTAGGATAAGATCTACAGTCATCACGTTTCCCTTAATATTCACTCTACAGTTCTTGTGTACATGCCTAACAGGAATTACCTCCCTATTCACAATTTATATGTTCAATGGGTAATCTAATTCCTCCCTAGGCAATTCTAAGTTCTTAGCAAAGTCACCGGATATAAATGAACAAGTAGCACCCGAATCAAACAATAGATAAGCATCTATATTATTGATCGGAATGATACCTGACACCACATCGCGAGACTACATGACATCTTGCACGGTCATGTTGAAAGTCCTGGCGGTAGGTCGGTTTGTTGGTGCTGATCCAGTTATAGTTAACGTACTACCACCATTATTTCCCTTATTCCCTCTTGTTCCTGCTCCTCCTACTACCTTCTTGGGACAATCCATAGCCAGATGATCCTTTGATCCACAAGTGAAACAAGTGCCCTTCTTTGGATTCGGACAATTCGGTGCTATGTGGCCCTCCTGACCGCAATTGTAGCACACCCTTTTCCCCTTCAGGCAAATCCCCACGTGATTCTTCCCACATATAACACACGCTTCTACCTTCTTCTTCTGACCTCCTTGTTGATTTTTAGCAGATCCATTATCATTCCACTTTCTCTTCTGATTGTGACCACCATTGTTACTACCACTTGCTTTGTTATTCTCATTTTCACCCTTCTTCTTCTTCTTCTGTTCCTGGTTAAACTTAGTCAGAGCATCACTCCCACCTTCTGCGATAATCGCTTTTTCTAAAACTCCGGCAAAAGTGTTTAATTGGAACATTGACACCTTGCTGTACAACCACGGCTTCAATCCCTGTTCGAATCTCCTCGCCTTCCTTTTATCGGTGTTCACTTGGTAAGTTGCGAACCTTGCCAACTCGTTAAATTTCGCAGCGTATTCCAGTACAGTCATGGTACCCTACTTCAGCTCTAGGAATTGAATCTCCATTTGATTTCGTGAGCTAGTCGAAAAATACATCTCAAAGAACATCTCCTTAAACCTCTCCCACGCGATTACACCCTGACTTCCTCGAACCTTATTCGCTTGCCACCAGTAACTGGCCTCTGACTTAAGCATTAACGTTGCAAAGGCAGTCTTTTGGTCCTCACTAACCCTAGCAACGTCAAATACTTTCTCCATTTCCATCACCCAGGTTTGGGCTTCGATCGGGTTTAGGGAACTCTTAAATTCTGGCGGTCCTACCGCTTTGAAGTCTTTAAATGACGTCACTGGTGGAGCTTACGGCTGATTCGCAAGTGCTCCAGCCAAAAGGTTCACCAACTGCTGAACAGGATTAGCATTGGCGTCGTTGTTGTTATTAGTAGAGCTCTCCTGAGCTTGTTGACGTGGTTGGCATCTCAGCGGCATTCTCTGTTCAAGAATATGCGCTTATTAGATCATCACTCAATTTCTTAAGTGTTTAATATTTAACTAAAACAATTCAGGTTAAACATTTAACACATAACATCTTCAAATAAAATTGATATTTCATTCATTCAAAAGTCTTAAACATAGAAAGATAGCATCACTGCTATTTATATCAACTATCCCGAGATCAAACAATCTTTAGGATTAAATAGTCATATTCCATTGTGCATAATCACGCTGGAATTTACATTACTAACTACCATAAATATTTACATATACTTCAATAGTTTTCCTATCATGGCCTACTAAGGTGTCGAACCGCCTTCTTACGTTCTTCCTCCATGATACGGAACATCGTCCTGCGATCCAACATGTACCATGGCAAGTCCTCGAACTGAACTGGATAGTGGAGAACTCGCTCTTGGGCCCTATCAATCGCTGTCTGAAAAGTGTAGTTTGTCTCCTTAATTTTAGTTTTTTTTGCCCGTTCGCCTTCTTCAGATATTTCTGCACGTCGAGCGGTATTCATCCAAGCATCCTCTGCTCTAGCACGTTCCGCTGACTCCTCACTCAGGTTATCCTTCAATTTCTCAATTTTTAGTTTCATCTTCTCATTCTCAGCTAGCAAGTCTTCCTTTTGGCTTTCTGCCTGAACTAACTTCCACTCCACGTCTCCAAGCTGTATATCAAGATCCTCAATTTTCTCATTCTTCTGATCTATAAGAGTCTGACGTCTATTTGCCAATCCCTCCAAGTCTCTGACTCTATCCTGCAACTCTATGGTACGATCATACAATGCATCGTACATCTCAACATCGACAGAGGTAAGGGGTACCTCCTTGGGATCCTCATCATCCTCCCCAGGCTCTATCTCAACATCCTTAGAGTCCTCCTCTGAATCAAACTCGGGCTCATGCTCCTGACCCACAACAGTGATCAATGGAGATGGCTCTCTCTGTATAAACTGCTCCCGGATAACATGGATATCACGGGGCTCTTCCTCTCCAGTCACTCGGGGCTCAACATCCCTAGGCTGACTGAATCCTCCAACATCCGACATCTTGACAACAAAGTTTAAATTTTAATTAATACTCGGCACTAGTCGCGGCACATAGGTTGTTAACACATAAGCACATAGCATATAAAGTCTTTTATTATCCTTAATGAATTTTGTAATTCATTCCTTAGAACTCGATAAGAGCTTATCACCACTATGTTCTCTATCTCTTAAAAGGCTACTACCCTAAGGTTTCCCCACCTAAGGTTCATAACCTACAACTTTGATACCAACCTGTGACACCCTCAAATTCGAGTACTTCGTTTTCTCAAGATTTGGTGTTCACTATCCAAATACATCACATCACATCTACCTACCCATTCAAATATGAATGAAAACTCTTAATTAAAATAGAAATCTCCCATTAAAGGGTTACAACATCATTAATAAATAAATCCCAGGTCATCAACCTTAAATAAACATCAATGCGGAAACATAACTTAAGTCTATTACATAAACATTATTTAAACAAACAAAACAAGTCTTCATCACTTCTTTGCTTTTCCTTTGCCCTTATTAGTGGATGGCTCGTCAGTTCTTTTAACTTTAGCTGCAGTGTTATTATGCAAGGGTGAGCAATGATTGCCCAGCAAGTACCACAACAACAATAATAATAACATGCGAAACAATCAACGGATATTGAATAATCGAAGGTTCAGCTTTTGAGTCAAGATTATAAGACAAGATTCAAAAGAACATCTGAGAGTCTTAAGACCACGAACTATGTCCCAGGTTATCAAGTATTTCTACTTTAAACCTTTAACTGTCGGAAGACTATATGGACCTTACTTCTCGTACTTAGGGGGATCAGCCCTTTGTACCATGTATGTGCACAACATCTTAACGCTGACGCGTAAATAAAATCCCCTGTATAAGGGTTGTTCATCTCAGTTTGACATCAGAGTCCGCACCAAAGGAAGTTTGGTTTGGATTTACTTCAATAACGTTTTTAGAATTTAGAACGCTCATCAACTATGGACTAGTCGAATCAATAAGGGTTCACTAGTCAATCAAGGTTCAAAATGTGTAATTGATATTCGAGAATCAAAAACTAAATCTCACAAAAGGTACAATTAGATAAGTTCTGTATAACTGAAGTATTACAAAGAGAAAATTAAAACATCTCATTAAATCCATTAAATTGAATGGAATAGAGATAATAACTTGCTAGAGTAAGTAATATCATTATGAAACATAAATGATAAGAAAATTAAGTTCAGGAACTTATGTAATTGAAATCGAGGTATTATTGCGAAGCTTGCTTTCAACGAGATAATAGATCAAAGGTACTTGCGTAAACATAAAAAGTAAGGATAAGATATGTAATAACCCGAGATTTTTGATATATTAAAATAAGAAATTTTGCGTATGAATTTTTTTTTATAATAAAATTATTTTTATTAAAGCAAGTATGGAAACGTGTGCAAGGAAAGGAATGTGAATATGTGATATGTGAACATATATATTTATTTCATATATGGTTTCAAGTAAATTTCTTATTAAAGAAATAGTCAATAATTATAAATTATATTCTATTAATAAGTTAATTCTTATATTAAAGATATATGATTATTTACAAAAATATGATTACTATATTATTTAAATAATAAATGTATATTTTAAAAAATGATTATTAATATTATTATTATTAATATGATTATTTGCTTATGATAGGAATTTGCAAGAGTAGTCAATTTTAAATTGACTAAAGATAAATGAGACAAAGATAAAGGGATGATCAAAACCTAAATTGATCTATGATTATGGATTTTAAATGATTAATACAATTATTGTTATAATTGTATTTAAAATGGATATACGTGTATTATGAATAATAAGAATTTATTTTCTTAAGAAATTTGAATACTAAATATAAGTGTTGATTATACTTGAATGCATGTATGTACAACATGTGGTTCAATGTGTATGATAATTATTTATCAATGATGATAGATATGTTATGAATTATGTGGATAATATATGTGACTAATTGTTAGTTATGTATAGCCCATTAATAGTTATTTAAATTAGTGGACTAACCTAAGAATATTAATATTAAACAATTGGTAAGATAGTAAGTTAATTAAATATTTAATTAAAATGAATATAGTAAGTGAATAAATTTTGTACATTAATTAATATGAGTATTAATTAATTAGAATTATGTGATATATATATGTATGATTAATTTTAATAGTCCAATTAGAAAGGAATTCTAGTGGACTAGCCTAATTAATTTACTAACCAAGCCACTAATTTATTTAATTGTGGACTTAGATAATTAATGTGTGGACTAATTAAATTAGCCCAACACCTATTAAATTAGTAACCAAGGATGGATTAAAAATATTTAGAAACTAGTAGCCCAAACTTATTAAAAATAAGCCCAAAGTGATTTAAAACAAAGCTCAAATGTTAGCCCACTTGGAAGATAATTGGACCAACTTAATTAACACATGAAAGCAATAAAAGAAGACAAAGAAAATGGGACAATGAATGAAGTGGGCTGCCGGCATGGTGTAACCAAAAAGGGGGTGAGGTGTTGTTTTTAATAGCTTGCTTGTAAAGGAGAATAAGAAGTACAAAATGTAATCATGACCCATCAACAAGTTGTCAAAAAATGTGTAAGAAAGTATGCTTGCAAATGATGATAAAATATATAGATATAATTCTTATATCTATAGATATTGTAAGTATTAGATTTAATAAACCAAGGATAACTTTGTTCATTTTCTTTTTCCTAGTTTGGAGAGAGAGATGATAAAAAAAATTAAAAGCTACTTCTTTCTCTTATTCTTTCCAAAATATCTTGAGAGAGTAAAAGGAGAGGGGGTGGCTACGGTTAGTGGTGAGAAGAAATTTTAGCACGCTTAAAGTTCCATAATCAAGCCTAGAAGGAAGGAGAAGGATAGCACACAAAAATGTATAATTTTTCTAACTTTAATCTAGTTTATTTTTTTTTATTTTGGTGTGATTTGTGTGATATGAAGTTTATGATCTTGAGGTCTAAAACCTTAGATCTATATGTTAATAGGTGTTTTATGTTTAGATCTAACCATTTTGAATGCCAAAAGTTGGATCAAAAGAAAGAAAAGCAAAACTATTTTCTAAAGGGTTAGAAAACCATAACTTTTCATCACTTTGTAAGTGTATAACTTGAGATCCGTAAACTCTTTTTACGATCCGTCAAAAAGTGATGCTAGATATATAAGTTAATTACAAAACCCAAGTAGTAGAACTCAAAAATAGTTGGTACAAAATTCGTATGGACTGTTTTGGTACAAACAATCCACTTTTTCTCAAAAAACTGGAATGAGGCTGCTGACTGTTGGGATCCAGGGGTAGTTTCATCCACTGTTTATGCTCTAAAAATTCTAGAAAATTGTGGATGGTAATATGGGAAGTTATGCGAGTCCTGTAAAAATTTAAAGATTTTTGACCATGTATAATGAAAGTTATGGATTTTATCGTGAAGGACTATTTTTAAAAGTACTCTTAAATAACTCTTTGTGGTTAATCCCAAAAATTATGAAATTATTACAAAGAGTATATGTATATAGCAGGAACATACTCTAAAAATGTCAGGATTTGTGGATGTAATTTCGATTTATGAAAAATGTAGCAAGATTCGGCTATTTTGGACTATTTAAATATAGTAAATGGATTTTAAAATTTCCGGAAAAAATATATTTTCATAAGGGGACTATATATAGTCTATTTCCAGAAAAAAAAATGATTTTGAAGTTGTTTTGCTACTTTTCGTGTAAATGATAAAGTTATGTATAAATAGATTTAATTAATTATGTGAAGTTAAAAATTTGAAAAATGAGATTTTATGACTTGAGAACCTTAAATATGGTTCATACAGATTTTTGATATGGGTTTTGGTCATTTGTAATGTGGTATAACGTTTGTGGCATTTTAGAACGATTAAATGAATTATTTAATAACATGAAAAACAGTTTGAATCCAGCTAACTAAATTGGGTGAATACAGTTAGCTGAATTAGTGAATCCAGTTTGCTGAATAGTGTAATTCAGTTTGCTGAATTGAATAAAGTGAATCTAGTTTAATGTATTATAGAATAGTTCGAATCCAGGTTACTGGATTGGAAAATAGTTTGCTGAATTAGTGAATCTAGTTTACTGTATTGAAAGTTAGTGAATCCAGGTTGCTGGATTATAAGATAGTTTGAATCCAGGTTACTGGATTGTAATCCAGGATGGAATCTAGTTTGCTAGATTGGAATCCAGTTTGCTGGATTGCCATCTAGTTTGCTGAATTTGGAATCCAGTTTGTTGGATTGGATATTTAACCGACAGGACCATAAAGAAAGACTTATATATGGAAAGACTTAATGTTAATTCATAAAATAGTGGTACAATCGCACTCTTTAATAGTCGATGTATAGTATCTAGGCTAAACAATTCCTTCAGGGAGCGAAGGTATATACGAACTGGCAACCGATCTAACTCACTGTGAAAACAGTGTAGACGAGACGGAAACTAGTTTGTTAGTTGTTTGTGGGAAACCACTTAGCATACTATATTGAACACTGTTAAAGACACGATGTGTGCTAACTTTAGAATTATGAATGCATATGGTGTTAATGTGTTATCTAATATTTGATTATGTGGTTGAATGTTAGATAATTTACTTGTAAAGAAGTGAGATTATAAGGTATAATATGATTGGCTGACTGAAAAATCAATCTTATAACTGATAGGTCTTTCAAAAGAAGTCATATTAAATTGCGTAGCAGTAGTCAACGACCAAGGCAAGTTTCTAACTTACTCAACTTTTACATTGAGCAAGTATCCGAACCTATGCATTTATTTTATGCAATAGGTGTATGTATGCAAGTGTCCTATCCTTTTCATTTACATTATGAATTGGATCCGTAAGTTATGCAAGTATCTTAACTCAATCGTTATTGTGCAAGTATCTTAACTCAATCGTTATTGTGCAAGAATCCGAAGTTTATGCACTACTTTTATTTCGTACAAACATGTATATATTGTGCAAATTCCTGATTATTGCTAAACTTCTTACATTTATTGTTAGTTCCTAACTCAACATGAGTTATCAATTTCAAAGCATGCTCGTGAATAATTATTGTTAATTATTCATATCCATAATGATCTTTGTTATTCGTTTATGCAATTATCGTAACCCTTGCATTTACTTTATGCAATGGATCCATATATTATGCAAGTATTCTTAAACTTCATTCAACCTATCTATTGATTTCAAATATCTCGATATTATTTCATGTGATGCATTTATAATCAAAATTGTTCTGTTCTTTGTGCAAGTGCCCTAACTTGTACAAATTGTTATAATTATTATAAATTTGAATTTACTTCGATTCGTTCATTGTTAAAAGTATCTTATTACTGAATTGCTATGACTCATATTAAAAATTTGTATTCTAAGTTTGGTTATGCAAGTGTCCCCACTTGTATGAACTATTGTACATTATCAATTACCCTTGAATTCGAAATTTGTTGATAAGTTCTGATACATACTATTAAATTTCAGTATGTATACCTAGTTTAAAGATTGTCTAAGCTATTTGTCCCAGCTAGACACGATTTGAAAAGTATTTGTCGAATGTTATTGGTTATGATAAAGTCGTCCAACTAAATTGTTTTAGTTAGGACTCTAAGCTAAGTATGAACAACCCTAAATGGGAAATTTTATGCGCTAAAAGCGGTGATGAAAAATTTTATGCGCCAATGGCGGAGATGTATTATATAGTATTGATCAATACAGGGCACAACGGGACTAATCATCCTCCGTGTCCGTAAGACCAGACGGTTTACAGATGAATTTATGTTCAAACCTTTTCAAAAATGAAAAATAACAGCTCATGGTCTTTTGACCACTCAGTATTCAAAAGTCGCTCAGTTGTTTCAAAAATCTTAAAATGATTTGATCCGTTGTTAAGAATGGTTTTAAATGACTTCACCACTATTGATTCGTGGTAGAAGTAGTCCTCAAAGAAAACATTTACTTCTTTCAGCGCATTATTATTAATTATTATTACTTGCTGAGCAATTGAATGCTCATTCTTGCTTTGACTTAAATGTTTTCAGCTAAGTGTGATCGACCAGAAGGCTCTGGCAAGGACAAGGGAAAGGGAAAGCTGAAGGAATAAAGTTGTATGGTGTTATCTGTAATAAATAGTCTTTTGTATTGTGATCATATATATATTATGTAACATGTAAAGAATGTAATTAAAGGTTGCCATACATGGGGAATAGACAACTCTGATATAAATATTAAGTTTGTAATATATTAAACAACTCAAAGAAATGGTATCGTGATGCACCAAGTACGGGTTTCAAGTACCCGGATTTGGGGGCGCCACAAGATACTTGCCTCGTGCGTAGATTACAAATGAAAATTCACGTTCTTTAATCAACCTATATATTACGTTTATAAAGCAGTAACAAGGATTAGTTACAGTATCATAAACACTTAGGAGTCATTCTCATCCAATTTCATTTAATACTTCAATTAATATGTTAGCCTAAGCTTTAGATATGTCTACGATAACATAACATAACCACAAAGAAAGAAGAAAATTTTTACTCTCTTCTTTTTACTCTTTTTTTTTATTCCACCGCCGGGGCGGTGGGTTTCTTCACAAAAGCCTCGCCGGGGCGGGAAATGTAATACATTTCTACCGCCGGGGCCAGCCTACCACCGGGGGGGAAATGTAGTTAATTTCTACCGCCGGGGCGGTGGACCCAAAACTCGATTCCTGCAGTTCGCGAAGAAAACACAGAAAAATGCTAAATTTGGCCAAAGTTTTTTATAATTAACCGATTAAATTACTACCCATTCATCATATATGTTATGAAATCAAAACCCATTATATACACAACGATTTCAACATTACAGCCAATCTAGACAACCAAATAAAGGCTAAAAATCCACTGTCCATGTTCTGTATTTACATATTGATACAGTTAACGTAATTAAACACTGTGAATTCGTTTCTTAACCAAATTAATCCGTTAAACCCTTGCTTTCTTCGTTTTTACATGCATAAACATAATTAGTCATCAATTTAACCAATTAACATGCAAAACAAGCATCAATTTCATACATATGGTTCATATTCAAACATAACTACTCTGTAAGTTTCTGAACTCTCATATAAACGTAATTTCATGGATTTAATCACTCAAAGCCACATATAAATCATATAAAATATATTTATACATGCTTTCAAATATCTAACATCAATTTATAAAAATTTAGCCATAGAATTTAGTTTACAGAGAACTCAAAAACGTATGTTCATGGAGAAATTAAAAAAAACATAATTAAAGACTTTAATTTAAGGATTACCTTAATTAGATGCTTTAAACTATGCAAACAAATGAATCAATCTCTTATTCCCTTCTCTAATTCTCTCAAATCTCTATCTGACTTGGTTTCTAAAACTGATGATGGAATCAGCGTATGAAATAAAGTGCAAAGTATGGTAGTCAGATAATCCCATATTGGGTTAATTGACTCCAACCCCCATTAAGGCCTCGTTTGGTTTGCTTATTAAAACTCTTATTTTGGTTTATTTTAATAAATTACTTATTATATAGTTTAATGTCACATATTTAAATCAATTAAATAAAATAGAATAATTTTACATTAAATCACATAGTCGCATAAATAAAATTCTCCTTTATTAATAATGAAAAATTATTAAATCTCTAATTAATATTAAATTAATTAGAATAACATCATGCTTATTTAAATAATGCATTTCATCAAATAAACTCAATTAAATACATACTTTAAATATAAAAATTCTTCACATTAATTTAACTAATGTAACACATATAATTAAATTAATCTACCACAAATTCATCAATTAATTATTTAATTCAATAATTAAATCATCGAAAAATATTTATTTAATTCAATAAATATTTAAATAACATTACAAAAATCTCGTTCGTCACATCTTTC
The DNA here is from genome assembly GCA_034770075.1 of Aralia elata. NCBI lineage: Eukaryota > Viridiplantae > Streptophyta > Magnoliopsida > Apiales > Araliaceae > Aralia > Aralia elata. The sequence goes on along the minus strand of JAVJAP010000089.1, from coordinate 116,000 downwards.
CCCCTTAAAAGGATTCTGTCCCCAGAATCACGACTCAATTAATTCGTCCCGTTATAGTTGGTGAGAATGTATCAGCAGTTCTTCAAAGAAAAATGCCCCCTAAATGTAAAGATCCAGGCATGTTTACAATTCCATGTAGAATAGGTAATACGAGATTTGAGAAAGCTATGCTAGATTTAGGAGCTTCAACTAATGTCATGCCATTATCTATTTTTGCTTCTTTAAATCTAGGTTCTTTGAAACAAACTGGTGTTATTATTCAATTGGTTGATCGTACTAACACTTACCCGCAAAGGGTAATTGAAGATATCTTGGTGTAGGTGAATGAACTAATCTTTCCTGTAAATTTTTACATAATGGATACGGATGATGATAAATCTCCAAATCCTGCATATATACTTTTAGGGAGGCTATTTTTGAAAACAGCAAGGACTATGATTGATGTGCACAATGGAACCTTAACCATGGAGTTTGATGGTGAAAAGATACAATTTAACATATATGAGGGCATGAGGTACCCTAGTGATATTCACCCTGTTTTTGCTATTGATGTACTTGACTCTTTAGTGCAGAAGTCTTTTGAACAAACACAAAGGGAAAGTTTGGAGGTCTCCATCACCAACAGTCTGGAATTAGATAAAGAATAAGAGATTGAGCAGAATTGTGACGCCCCCAAATTCGGGTCTCCAATTACCCGGATCCGGTCATCACGATCCAATACAAACATTCACCTCTAACAACATATGGTAACTAAAATGCGGAATATAATAAACATACGTTGTTCATTACAAAGGTGTTACTAGTCCCAGAATACAATAACCTTAACCACATACACAAATCCATACCCTAAATAAAAGTTAGGGTTTAAATTACATTAACAGCAATTAACTATATGTAAATTTAAAATCTGCTACATGAAGTCTATTAGTTCATCTTTTGTTTTCCTTTGTTCTTCCCTGACGTCTCGGGTTTAGCTGCAATAAAATCATGATATAGCAAGAATGAGCAACGAGTTTTCTCAGCAAGTTTAAAGTAAAACAATAAGGATATATCATGATGAAGGGAATATAGAAGGAGATTTCAACAATAGAATTATCAGAAGCAATAACAATAAATGCTTTTAGAACAATTGATAGTCAAATAGACTTTGAACAATAACTTCCAAAGGAGTCAATAGCTAGTTGACCCTCTGGTTACTGGCTACAGAATAAGTACTTGAGGGGATCAGCCTCGCGTACGCTATGTATATGCATAACATTTAACTCTGCTATTTGTACCTTATTTTCGGTACATGGGGTACTCCCCTATAATAAAAGGGGTGTTCATTCAGTCTAAGAATCCTCACCATTGATTGGTTCGGATAGCTTTTATAAATTTTCACATACGTGCCTGACCGAGACAAGGGTTCAGACTTAATCATGAATAGTTCATGAATTTCGGAACTTTAAATAGATATACGAATTCAAAAGCACGAGTGCGAGTGTCAATAAATACATAGATGTGGAATAATTTTTTTAAAAGTAATTAGACCACTTAAGGCATGCTTGGAGGTAAGATTCCAGCTTAAAGAATAACTTGCAATAATATATACCTTTTTGCATGAATTAAAAATAATGCATAAGGTTTAGAAACTTGCTCAATGTAAAAGTTGAGTAAGGAAGAACTTGCCTGTTTGCTCAGCTACAATTAAATCCTAGCTTTAATTAATTGACCGTGGATAACCTATCAGTTGATAAAGTTGGTTTATCCATTAGCATTGCATACCGTATATCGATACACTCACTTACGCGATTTACTTAGCAAAATAAACACTTCGCATTTTATTAGCTACATTAACAATAACTTACTACTCAATATTGTGCTAATCAGAAATTACTTAATGACCTTTAGTTATTTTCTCAATAACTAATCATGCTTATTAGATATTCAACTTAACAATATTCAGTAACCCAAGTTATTATTTATAACACTAAATGATAAATTGATTAATGCATTACTAACTAACAGTGGTAACAAATAAATAGGTCATTTAAGTCCTATTTACACTTAGCTATTACCCTCTTTCAAGGGTAATTACGAAATTATTTCCCTTATCCACCATTAATTAATGCATTAGCTATATCCATACTTAATTATTATTATTGTTACTTAAATAATAATTAAGTTCTTATTATCTTTATTTATTATCTGATAATAATTAAATATTTATTATCTTTATTTATTATTCAATGATTATTTTATTAACTTTATTCATACTTAATTATTATTTAATATTAATCAAATAATAATTAAATATTTATTATCGGTATTTATTATTCATTGATAAATAATAAGTAATTATTTTATTACCTTTATCCATACTTAATTATTATCAACTAAATAATAATTAAATATTTATTATCCTTATTTATTATTCATTGATAAATAATAAGTAATTATTTTATTACCTTTATCCATACTGAATTATTATTAAATATCAATTAAATAATAATTAAATATTTATTATCCTTATTTATTATTCATTGATAAATAATAAGTAATTATTTAATTAATTTTGTTCATACTTAATTATTAATTAAATAATAATTAAATACTTACTGGCCAATAATTAAATTATTAACTCAATTCATACTTGATTAGTAGTTAAGCAATAACAAAATATTTATTGGCTTCCTCTATTATTTAAGGATAAATAATTAAATTACTTAGCTTTATTTAAGAATAAACAATAAATAATTGATTTTAAATTATTATTTAATATTAATTAAATATTTATTATCTTAATTTACTCTTACTTAATTATTATTTAGTGTTAATAATAATCAAATATTTATTATCTCTATTTATTAATAGTTATTAATCTTTACTTATACTTAATTATCATTTAGGATTAAATAATAATTAAATATTTATTACCTTTATTTATTATTAAATACAAATAATCATTAATTCACCTTAATGAATAGACCCATTTGTGGATTATTTTGGCTGAATAGCACTGAATTAGTAAATCACTATCCAGCCCTCATTAACCTCTAACTAGAAAACCAAAGTTCAGTTTGTTTTTATACCAACAATGTCATTGTCAGGATAGTAATACTAAGTGAAGCAAAATCTGGTTTGGCATTACAGCAAACACTTGGTATGCATTCTATGATACAACACCAACCTAATCCAAGTATACAATCAACCTGCCAGAACCTTAAGGTTCATCAGATTCTCAACAAGAATTAACGCAATACTATAACAGAGTTTCAACCCAAGCAGTTTTAATACAACACCCTAACACTGTGTACATCCACCAGCAATAGAAATATACTACCCAATATCGTATTACCAGATTCCCTAATCAAGGAATTAACAACATACAAATCCCAGATTTACAAACCCAACAATATTATACAACATCCAAGTTTTCAAACCAAGTAATACAATATGGTACAATTTATTACAAAATTCAAACAAGATTAACACTTATCACAGTCGTTTGAACCATTCGATACCTTGGTGTCGATCGATGGGCCGTCCTTCTTCTTCTACCGAAGTAAGCAGTGAAGCCGGCGGACATTCACGGCTTGTTTCCTTCCCCTGCTCCGTTTTCTATCGGCAACTCACTCTCAATTTTTGGGCTCACACACAAAAGCAATTGGCAGCTAAGCTAGGGGGATTGGGAAGCCTTCAATTTATAGGAGGATTTGTATCCCCTTCATAGTTAATACCCCAACTGACGCCATGTTACCCGGAGGTTAGAAGAGAGTAAGCTGTCAAGGGGCAACGTCGCTACCCATCCGATTGACTGGCCGGCAGAACCTTGAACCGCGCGTCCTTGCCAGTCACATCGTCACGCCCCTTGACCCTTGGTCCGCTCGCCTCGATCCGTGATTACCCGCCGGTCGCTACCTTCCCTCCAGCTCAATCGATCGCTTTTCCTCCCGTCACTGCTCCGGCTGTCCTTTCTCGTCCCGTCCGATTGAGCGACTAGGTCTGAGCTAGGGCTTAGGATTCTTCTTTTGCTCGGCTTCCACTCCTATTCCCTCTTCTCGTTGCTGTCTGATTGAAGGTTGGGTTGGCATCGGTCTTGCTCTGTACCAAATTTGATACCTAATTTTGATCGCAGCTATAGACTTGCCCCTTTTCCCCAACCCGATTGCAAAGGGTTTAACCCGGCAGGAATAAAAGGGAGTCCAATCCCATCGGTTCAGCCCAACAGGAAAAATGAAAGGGATGGATCCAGCCCAATCGAAAAATAAAATGGGCTCAATTAGGAAAATAAAGAAAATTGGGCTCGACTTTCTTTAATAAAAATTTAGGTTCAATCAAAATAAATAGATAAAAAGAAGTGAACCAATTCAGGTGACCCAATTAATTTCGCCACCTTGTATCTCTCATATTTTGAATTACTTAATTAACCCAATTAATTAATTAATAATTTAAAATATTTATTCCATCCATAATTCTTTATTCAAATTATTTAAGGTAATTTACTTATTAATCTTCTTTCCAAATTTTCTTGCAATTAACTTCTTAGGGTTAACCCACTAATTTAAATCGCACTATTAATGAGCCCCTTCAATGCAAGAAAATTATTGGACCTATAATTATATAATTAAATAAACATTCTTACATGGGTCCAATTAAATTTATAAAATTATATAAAATGAATTTTATTTATTAAAATAAATCAATACAATGTTTAAAAATTCTCGGACATTACAAGAATCAGGACTTGAAGGAGACTATAGCCGCATTACATTAATTACCTAAAACCTCAGCTAAATATGCAGTTTATTCTATTCAATTGCCTAATTCTCATCAAAAGTTATTACCATCTGTTTTGCAGGCCCCAACCTTAGAACTGAAACCATTACCTGTACACTTGAAGTATGCATTCTTAGGGAAGAGTGAGATGCTACCAGTGATTATTGCTAATAATTTAACCAAAGTACAATAGGACAAACTGCTCAGAGTCCTAAGGGACCACATAACAGTCTTTGGTTGGACTATAACAGATATCAAAGGTATCAGTCCTGCTACGTGCATGCATAGAATCCTTTTGGAAGATAAAGCCAAGCCCACTAGAGACACACAAAGAAGACTTAATCCACCGATGATGGAGGTAGTGAAGAAGGAGGTGCTGAAATTACTTGATGCAGGCATAATCTACCCCATCTCAGACAGTCAATGGGTAAGTCCAGTATAGGTAGTACCAAAGAAATCTGGAATCACAGTCATCAAAAACGATGATAATGAGTTGGTGCCCACACGTATGCAGACAGGATGGAGAGTTTGTATTGATTACAGGAAGTTAAATGTTGTAACTAGAAAAAATCACTTTCCTCTTCCTTTTATTGATCAAATATTAGAAAGATTAGTTGAGCATGCTTATTACTGTTTTCTAGATGGGTTTTCAGGTTATAACCAAATTGTGATTGCACCCAAAGACCAAGAAAAGACCACATTCACATGTCCTTTTGGTACATTTGCGTATCGTAGAATGTCCTTTAGACTGTGTAATGCACTAGGTACCTTCCAACTTGTATGGTAAGTATCTTTTCTGATTTTCTTGAAAACTGCATTGAAGTATTTATGGATGACTTCACAATACATGGTGATTCTTTAAATGTATGCCTCGATAATCTGACTCGTGTGCTAGATAGATGCTTAGAAACTAATCTTGTTCTTAATTGGGAAAAGTGTCACTTTATGGTGGAGCAAGGTATAGTATTTGGCCATGTAGTTTCAGCTAAAGGATTAGAAGTAGATAAAGCTAAGATAAAAATTGTTACTGCTCTACCTTACCCCGTAAGTGTGTGGGAGATTCGTTCTTTCCTTGGTCATGCAGGTTTCTATCGTAGATTTATCAAGGACTTCTCGAAAATAGCTTTGCCATTGTGTAAGTTGCTACAAAAGGATGTGGAATTCCAATTTGATGACGAGTACAAGGAGGTGTTTGACAAATTGAAGTAGCTATTAACCTCAGCACAGGTAATACAACCACTAAATTGGAAGTTATCGTTTGAGATTATGTGTGATGCAAGCAACTATGCAGTAGGAGCTGTCTTAGGCCAAAGGGTTGACAAAGTTGTCCATGCCATTTATTATGCTTCTAGGACTCTAAATGCTGCTCATATTAATTACACTACGACTCAAAAAGAACTCTTATCTGTTGTATTTACTTTAGATAAGTTTAGATCGTATCTGCTTGGTACTAAAGTTGTAGTTTATTCTGACCATGCTGCTCTTAGGTATTTGCTAACCAAGAAGGAATCTAAACCAAGAATCATTAGATGGATTCTATTGCTACAAGAATTTAACTTGGAGATCAAGGATAAGAAGGGAGTAGATAACTTGGTGGTGGATCACTTGAGCAGGCTAATTAAGGATGAAAAGGCATTACCATTGCATGATTCTTTTCTAGATGAGCATTTATTTTCCATTGATAAGGCTATACCTTGGTATGCCAATATCGTGAATTACTTAGTGAGTGTCTGTGTTCCTAGTGAGTTCTCTAAATTCCAAAAAGAAAAACTTAAGAGTGATGCCAAATATTATCTATGGGATGATCCATACTTATGGAAATTTTGTGCTGACTAGATAGTTAGAAGGTGTGTGCCTAAAAGTGAGTTTTTATCTATTCTAACTTTTTGTCACTCTTATGCTTGTGGAGGCCATTTTGGACATAAAAGAACAGCTCATAAGGTTTTGGAATGTGGTTTCTTTTGGCCGACTATTTTTAAGGACTCTTATCAGTTCTGTAAGTCATGTGAAAATTGTCAAAAGACAGAAAATATATCAAGTAGGAATCAAATGCCACAAACACCTATTTTAATTGTTGAAATTTTTGATGTTTGGGGTATTGATTTTATGGGAACATTTTCTACTTCTTATGGTAATGTTTACATTCTTTTGGCAGTTGATTATGTTTCTAAATGGGTGGAAGCTAAAGCCACAAGGACTGATGACTCTAAAGTTATTGCAGATTTTGTCAAGTCTAACATATTTGTCAGGTTTGGAATGCCAAGGGCCATAATTAGTGATAAGGGAACCTACTTCTACAATAGGATGCTAGCGACACTATTCAAGAAATACAATGTGATGTATAAAGTTTCTACATCCTACCATCCACAGAGCAATGGGCAGGCTGAGGTATCCAACCGGGAGGTCAAGTCTGTTCTAGAAAAAGTAGTCAAGCAGAGTAGAAAAGATTGGAGTCTGAGGTTAGAAGATACACTTTGGGCCTATAAAACAGCTTACAAAACTCCAATAGGTATGTCACCTTATAGGTTAGTGTTTGGGAAACCATGTCATCTACCAGTGGAGTTAGAACACAAAGCTTTTTGGGCAGTTAGACAATGTAATAGGAGCTTAGATTCAGCTGGAGTCCATAGGAAGTTACAGTTGCAAGAGCTAAAGGAATTGAGGAATGATGCATACGAGAGCTCTAAAATTTATAAAGAGAAAACAAAAGCCTTTCATGACAAGAAGATTACTAGGAAGAACTTTGTTGTTGGACAGAAAGTTCTCCTTTATCATTCAAGGCTAAAATTATTTTCAGGTAAGTTGCACTCCCGTTGGGTCGGGCCTTTTATTATTACTGACATTTTTAATCATGGTGCAGTGAAAATTCAAAGTCCAAACACAGGGAAGATTTTTAAAGTGAATGGTTACAGGCTCAAACCCTTCTATGAAGGATATCAAATGGAGAATGTTGAGTTGCTGGATTTGGTGGATCCAGTTTATGAAGATTGAGAGGTTTAATGTCAAGCCAATGACAATAAACAAAGGCGTTGCTTGGGAGGCAACCCAAGGAGAGTTCATTTCTTTTTATTTTCGCATTTATATTTTGGTTATATTATTTTTCTTTTCTTTGCATTTTACTTTACATTAGGGACAATGTAAGTTTTAAGTGTGGGGGAAGGATTTAGGGTGTTTCAAAATTTAGGGTGTTTTAAAAAATATATAATAAAATAAAAAAAAATTTAACTTTGATTTTGTTAGTTTGAATTTTGAATTTTGTGGGTATATTCTCTGCAAACCCTCACGAGACAAAACTCGTCTACTTGGGGTAACCTTGGGGTTTAAAAGATTGTTGTACATGCTAAGTGCAATCGTGTTTCCTACGAAAATGGGGTAATTTTTAAAATAAGTCATTTGAGCAATGAGTTAATTTGGATTTTGATTTTTGACCAATGATAAAATCTTGATTCTCGTTGATAACATTTTGGAAAATTAATAGATGTTGTGTAGTTTGAATTTGGTTTTCTTTGTTGATTTTTACTTTATTTGAATTTTTGGCTCAAGGTTGTCAAGTTTGTTAGTTGAATTTTTTTTGTTATAGTTTATTTTTGTTTTACCCGAGGATGTGCAAAAGATAAGTGTGGGGGAATTTGATAAGTATAAAATATGTTATGTTTTTATCTCTTAATGTCTAGTCTTTTATACTTATTTTTCACCTAAATGTACTCACTATTCTAATATTTTGATTTAGGTTGCAAATGGAGCTATTAAATAAAAAATGAGTTATTTCTGAACTTTTGGATTATTTAGAAATCAGTCCGTCCACTTGAGGCTCCATTTTGTCCTTCGTCCAACTAATATCTCTCAAGACTCAAAGAAGGAAAGTTGTAAATCTATTTCTTAACTTTCTGGATCATCTTTAAACACCTAAATCAGAGCTCGGGTGAGAAAGTTATGACCATTTTACCAACAGACGTCGAAGTTGAAAATTTTAGATTGTTTGGCTTTTGAACAGATTGACCTCTAGGGCTTCGTTTGCGATTTAAATTGTGTTAGAATTTCCAAATAAGAATGTGGTCTTCTTGAAGTTTTTAGTGGACTTCTCAAGCTTTCCGAAATGGTATGGTGAGAAAAAATCCGAGTTTATTTGGTCCTCCAAACATTGCTTTTTAGACAGCTGATCTGAATCCCGCATGGACTAGATTCCTGTTCGGACCAGTTTGAGTATTTGGGCCATAACTTGAGCTTCCCGACTCCTAATCAGGTGATTCAAAAGTCCAAATTCATTAGAAACTCCAGGGCTACAACTTTTGTTCTTTGTCCAAGTCCAAAATCGGTGGTTTGCTAATTCAAAATTGGCTTACAAGGTGCTGATTAGTTTAGTTGTTAGATTTGGACTATTTGTGCATCACATGGACACGTTTTTGGGTGGCTTCTTCTTTGGTTGGCTGGTGCACATGAGTAGATTGAGTGTTTAATCTTGACTTATGATGATAGGTTAGCACACCATGAGTTCCTATAAATACCAAGTAAAGCTTGACTTGTATTGTTGCTAATTCACACATTAATTCACCCACCATTCTCCATATTCTCCAAATTCTAGTGTAATTAGTAGGGAAAGAGGATCACCTCCATAGTGAGGTTGTTGTCCTCACCCCTTTTATAAATCAAGAAAGTATTCATTAGACTTATTATGTTAGGCTAGTTCTGTAATGCCCGTGAATTTTGAACGTCATTATTAATTAAATATATAATTTAATTTTAATGAGTTAACTTTGTGTTCTTATTTAAATTTTTGGGTGTATTGGTGGATTATGTGACTATGTGATTTATTGATATAAATTTGTGTTAAGGGAATCACTAGTAGTATATTTAAACTAGTAAGCAAATCCTAAGGCTTTATATCCATAAAGTTGGCAAGGTATTTACTAAATTAAGTATTCAAGTAAATTGAATATAGTTAGTAAATAAAGTGTGTGAGTTAATTAATGAAAGTAGTTGTTAATGAGATATAGTCCAAATTGGATAGTAATAATTAATAGTTAATTTAGTAATTTATTTATTAATTGACTAAGTTACTTCATTAATGAATCTAGCCCAATTATTTATATTAATCATGGATTTGGGTATTAATTGTGGGGCATATTAAATGAGCTATCTTTGGGTTAAATTAAAAGGCCCTATATTGTATTTAAATATGTTTGGTTTCATTAGCCCAATCATTTAATTCTAAGCCCAAAGTGTATTTAAGGTATTGTCCAAAACCTAGCCCACTTGGTGATTTAATATGTAGCATTAGTTTATTAGTTAAAGCAACTATTTGGGACATCATTTTGGGACAAAATTCCCTTCTTGCCGTGTACATAGGAGAGAGAGAGAGAGCAAGTTTGCTTTTCAAATTTTTAATTAATAAACTAGCTTGTGTTGGAAGTTGGACCCTAGACTTGATGGTGTAGCTACCTAAGATATCAAGTAGCTTCCTATGATGTTAAGTAGCTTCCTAAGATGTCAACTAGCCACCCTAGTGACACAAAGCTCTCACTAGCCCCATGATGACAAAAGGTAGAGGTTTCTTGCTATTATTCAATTAGTAAGCCTTTTATCCAAGGGACAACAAAGATATGGGGAATATTAGTTATACTCCTAGTTGTATCTAACTATATTGCAAGATACATTCTTGAATCACCACATTTCATTTTCTCTTCATTTTTCTCCTATACTTCTTCTTCTATTTTTCTCCCAAGCTAGCAAAATACAAAGAGAGAAAAGAGAGAGAGGGGTTCAGTTCTTGAGGGGAAGGAGAGGGGTGCTAGCTTGATTAGTGTACCCCAAGTTCATATCTTACTTTGGTAGATCAAGGAAGGTTGCTACTAGAACAAGGTATAACCTAAATCTTCATTTCCTTCTTCTATTTGATATTATAGCAAGATAGCAAGTTTTGATGGGTTTATGAACTAATACCCAAGATACCCTAGTTCTACATATCATCATGTATGGAACTAAGTATCTTGAATATTAGATCAAAGATTTAGAGGAAGAAAGTGAGCATATGTTCTCCTAGGGGTGAAACCCTAGTTTTTCCTTCCACTAAATCTTGTGTAACTCAAGTTTTACAACTTGGATTTGTGATCCGTCAAAGGAGGGTGCTAGATACATGAGTTAGCTAGTAAATCCAAGTGGTAGAACACAAATCCAATAATTTTTGAAGCCTTAGGGGCTATTTTCCCAAAACAGTCCAGCTATAAAACTTAAAGCTTTAAAACCTTAAAAGCTTGTTGTCCCCGTTTTTCCAAAGGTTGTTACGGCCAGTTATGGATCTTTTAAAAATCTGGGAAAAATCACAGAGGTACCTTAAGAAGTTATATACAAGTAAAAAAATACAACGAACACGTTTCGATGTGTGATTTTTGTGTAATGGCTTTTACCGTGAAAGACTCCTAAATATTCTTACCCGGATTACTCATTGTGTATACCTTGAAAAAATATGAAATTTTTACACTATGTTTATATATATTATGAGAGTGTACTCTGAACATTTCAGAATTGTCTGAGCAAAACTCGATTTATGAAAAATGTAACAAGATTCGGAGGTTTTGAGTACTTTAAAAATAGTAAATCACTTTCTAAAATTCCAGGAAAATTTATAAATTATTGTTGGGTCATATACTGTCCAGATCCAGAAGATAATAATTTTCGGAACTTGTTTGCTATTTTTCATAATAATATTATAGTTATGGTTAAAAAAATAAATGGTTAAATAATGTCCTAAATGAGAAAAATAGGATGTTAAAGCTTAGGTACTCCTATTATAGTGTAATCTAACCTATGTGAGGTATTTTGGTAATCTATTATGATAAATAATATTTATGACCTTTTATGGGTATTAAATAAGTTGTTTAATAAAGGGTAAAATAATTAAAATAAATTGTTTAGTCGCCTAATAACTTATTAAAATATTACTATGATATTTGTAATATAAGAATTTGATATTTTTAAGTAAATAAAGGAATATTAAGATTAAAACTTTATGAAAATACTATTGAATGGGTAATAATTAAACCTAATTTGTTATTCGATAGATAATAACTATAAATAATTATTTGATTCCCATTTAATTAATATTGAATGGTAATCAAATGAGAAATGAGCTATTTGAATATGAAGTGTTTAATAACTCCTTAATTAAACAAGTAAACCCAATTGTTTAAAGGCTTAAAAAGGTATTTAACTCTTAGGAAAAATATTCCCAAGTTAATCTATCATTAACCTAAGTTTGATTAGGGTTAATGATGTTAGGTTTGTATATAGCGCGAACATGCAATCAAATTACATAAATAGTGCGGAAGCGCGATAAAATCGGATTTTAAAATTTTATACAAACCATCACCAAGATCAATCTATGTGCTCAATTAACGATATAAACGAAAGATAAAGAGAATAAGAATTATACCCTCGTTGAACAAAGCTTCCTCGAGTACAAGTTCAACTCCTAGTCCTTCGTGTTCTCCTCGAATGCTACGGTGTGATTCCTTCCTTTGATCAACGTAAGCCACCCAAGTGTTTGGCCTCTAGAGGTGATCCACCAAGGAAGAACAAGTATTCAAGAAGTTGGGTATTTGGCAAAACCCTAGTTTCTATCTCTATAGAAATTGTAAGTACTCTCCACAATCTAATGCAAGAGTGTGTAACCCTAATCTATGATAAGACCCCTCTTATTTATAGATGTAGGAATAACCCTTCCCTAAACTATTTAGGATTAGGGTTTGTATTATAATTAAACTCCTTTAATTAATAATGCTCCTAATCCAATTAGGAATCCATGGGAGAGTACTTCTATTAATTAATTCCCAATCCCTATTAGGAATTAAATAATAGAAAAAGTAATAATAATAATAAGACTCCTCTTATTAATTTATATTTAATATTTTCAAAATATTAAATAATAAATATTAAGCTATTTAATTTATTCTATCTCCATAGAGTAAATTAAATACACTTAACTTATTATTACAATTATGCCATTTACTTCTTAAATAAATATTTTTCTTTTGCGGTGTGACCCTTTAGGTTCTCCATATTAAACCGGTTGTGAATAAATCAATTAGAATAATTCTAATCTTATTTAAATAAATAAATTAAACTATTTAATTCATTTAAATAAATAATATTTATTCTACAATAAGGGTAAGCCCCCTTAGCGATCAACGACTTTCCAGATAATATAGATTTCAACATTAATCACAAAAGAACCTTTGAGTTAATAGTTACCGTATAATTCAATCCTTCTACCATACAATGTCCCAATTAAATATAAGACATGGAATTACGGTCAAGTCTTATTTTATTTAATTATATGTATTTCGATTCCCAAATGCACAATTCTAAATAATGCAAATTAGAAACTCCTTTCTAATTTCATTCTGCCTTGGCCAAGGACTACTGAGTTGTCATTTATCGAATCACATAGGACATTCACATCTTTTACTAGACGAGGTAGATTCTTTGTTGATCATTCACCTATCTCCATGTACAACTAATTATACCCAATCATACCCTTTGATATACCCACAAGGTCTTAAGGGACATGTCAAAGTATAACTCATCATACACAAGATACTATGATGATCTCAAGTCCAAGGATCACTTGTACTACTATCACTTTAGGAATTCCTATTGACAGGCGAGTAAAACTCCATTAGGTATTCCTTAGCGAGTCACGTTCAGTGAACTTATTCTCCAATAAGCACCTACATACTTGCTTTAGTGTCTCTACACAAATGATTATGAGATCAATCATCCTCTTCCTAAGAGCAAGCAACGTATGTACTAATCTATCCGGATTCACTAATCCCCTATTTAGTAATCCAACGATTAGGAACAATTTTAGTTTGTGAGCTATCTTGAATTTAGATCTCATTAGCATGATCACCATCATGATTCTAAAAGCATTGCTCAAAACTATGGGTTATCACATTTAATATAACAGCACCATGTAGATAATATAAAATGCCTTTTGAGAAAATCAATTCTTTATTAATAAATGAATAAGATTACAAAGTATATGCTACATCATATCAAATATGATTGGCTTGTGTGCATACTACTTTCAATCTCCCACTTGCACTAAAGCCAATCGCCATGGTATCTAATACCCATCTTCTCTAAGTGACGATCAAACTGCTGTTGAGTTAAAGCTTTAGTAAATGGATCTGCAATGTTGTCTTGAGAGTCCACACGCTCCAGGGTGACATCTCCTCTTTCAATGATCTCTCTAATCAAATGAAACCGCCGCAACACGTGTTTGGATTTCTGATGAGACTTGGGTTCCTTAGCCTGCGCAACAGCTCCGTTGTTGTCACAGAATAAAGGTATGACTCCTCTAATGCTAGGAACCACTCCAAGTTCAGTTATGAACTTCTTCATCCAAACAGCTTCCTTTGCAGCTTCACTTGCAGCTATGTACTCTACCTCTGTCACCGAATCAACAACTGTTTGCTGCTTGAAACTTTTCCAACTCACTGCGCCACCGTTTAAGGTAAACACGTACCCTGAAACGGATTTGCTGTCATCTTGGTCCGTTTGAAAACTTGAGTCTGTATAGCCCTCTAGTTTCAATTCAGACCCACCGTAGACTAGAAATACATCCTTAGTTCTTCTTAAGTACTTTAGGATGTTTTTCACTGCCTTCCAGTGCTCTTCTCCTGGATTCGACTGATATCTGCTTGTTACACTAAGTGCATGAGCGACATCTGGTCTAGTACATATCATACCGTACATGATAGATCCTATTGCGGAAGCATAAGGAATCTTACTCATACGGTCTCTCTCCTCAGGTGTCTTTGGGGCCTGTTTCTTGGAGAGATGTATTCCATGGCTCATCGGCATGAGACCTCTTTTGGAATCTTCCATGCTAAACTTCTTTAGCATCAAGTCAATGTACTTTCCTTGGGTCAAGCCCAACATCCTTTTAGATCTATCTCTATAGATCTTTATCCCCAAAATATAGGATGCCTCACCCAAGTCCTTCATGGAGAAGTATTTAGATAACCAAATTTTGATCGACTGTAGCATAGGAACATCATTCCCAATCAGTAATATATCATCAACATATAATACAAGGAATGATATAGCGCTCCCACTAACCTTCTTGTACACACAAGGTTCATCCTCATTTTTGATAAAATCAAACCTTTTGATTATCTCATCAAAACGGATGTTCCATCTTCGAGAAGCTTGCTTCAATCCATAAATGGATCGTTGTAGCTTACAGACTTGGTTTGTTCCAACCGTTGAAACAAAACCCTCTGACTGTATCATATATACATTCTCCTCAAGCTCTCCATTGAGGAAGGCCGTTTTCACGTCCATTTGCCAGATCTCGTAGTCATAATAAGCTGCAATTGCAAGCAAAATCCGAATGGACTTGAGCATAGCTACTGGTGAGAAGGTTTCATCATAGTCAATTCCTTGTCTTTGTTTGAAACCTTTTGCAACCAGTCGGGCCTTATAGGTCTCTACCTTGCCGTCCGCTCCAGTCTTTCTCTTAAAGACCCATTTACACCCAATAGGCTTAATGCCCTCAGGTGGTGAAACCAAAGTCCATACTTGGTTTTCGTACATGGAGTCCATCTCGGATTTCATGGCTTCTAGCCATTTCTCTGAGTCTTCACTACTCATAGCCTCTTCGTAAGTCAATGGATCATCATCATCTATGATGCGTACCTCATCATCATCCTCTATGATGAATCCATACCTCTTAGGTATCTTCGGTACTCTTCCAGATTTACGAATAGGTAGTGGTACAGTAGGTTCTTCTACTTGGTCAGGTACCTGACTTTGATCCGTAGTATTTTGTGGTTCTTGAACTTCTTCAAGATATATCTTACTCCCACTGACCCCTTCAAGGATAAACTCTTTTTCCAAGAAGGCAGCGTGTTTCGCAACAAACACCTTTTGATCAGTAGGATGATAGAAATAATACCCTGATATTTCTTTAGGGTATCCCACGAATCTACATTTGTCAGATCTAGTCTTCAGCTTATCATGCTCAAACCTTTTGACATAAGCTGGACAACCCCAAGTCTTAACATGCTTAAGATTTGGTTTCCTCCCTGTCCATATCTCATATGGAGTCTTTGGGACGGATTTGGTAGGTACCTTGTTAAGTAGGTATGCAGCCGATTCTAGGGCATAACCCCAGAAGGATACTGGAAGGTCGGTAAAACTCATCATGGAACGAACCATGTCCAACAATGTTCGATTTCTCCTTTCAGATACACCATTCAACTGTGGCGTCCCTGGTGGAGTCCATTGTGAGATTATACCATTTTCTTTGAGACAATTGAGAAACTCACTGGTTAAATATTCCCCTCCTCGATCCGATCGAAGAATTTTAATATTTTTACCAGTTTGTTTCTCTACTTCACTTCTGAATTCTTTGAACTTTTCAAACGATTCAGATTTGTATTTCATTAAATACACATATCCAAATCTAGAATGATCATCAGTGAAAGTAATAAAATAAGAATACCCTCCTCGTGCATTCGTTGTCATAGGTCCACATACGTCTGTGTGTACCAACGCTAACAATTCTGTAACTCTTTCTCCTTTTCCATTAAAAGGGGATTTAGTCATCTTACCCATGAGACAAGATTCACAAGTTGGATATGATTCGTAATCAGATAGCTCTAAAAGCCCATCTTTATGCAACTTGGATAATCTTGTTTCATTGATATGACCGAGTCTACAGTGCCACATAAAGGTATAATTAACATCATCTCTTTTTCTTTTCTTAGTTTGTTCAATTTGAAGTATATTTTCATGCAAGTCAAGTATGTAAAGTCCATTCAGTAAATTGCCAACACCATATAAAACATTTTTATTATAAATAGAACAACTGTTGTTCTTTATTATAATATCAAAACCATCCATATCCAATACAAAAAGTGAAATAATGTTTCTAATGAGTGTTGGAACATAATAACAATTATTTAAACTAATGAACTTGCCCGAAGGCAGTGCTAAACAATAAGTCCCTACAGCCAATGCAGCAACCTTTGCTCCATTTCCAACTCGTAGGACGACTTCATCCTTGTTTAGCTTCCTACTTCTGCTTAGTCCCTGCATATTATTACATATGTGAGAACTACAGCCGGTATCCAATACCCAAGTAGAATTTTGACTTTCAGAAAAATTAATTTCAATCATGAACAAACCTAGATCGGAAGTCGAAGCTTCTCCAAGCTTCTTTTGGCCCGCAAGATACTCCTTGCAGTTCCTCTTCCAGTGTCCTGGCTTATTGCAATGGTAGCAAATTCCTTTGCTATCTGGATCAGGTTTCTTTTTATCCTTTCCCTTCGCCTTGCCCTTAGCCTTCTTGTTTTTCTTCTTTTCAGAAGATACCTTGGGCCTCTTTCTTTTCTTGGAAGAATCATCCACTAGTAAGACTTGGTTCTTGTTGGATGAGAAGTGACCTTCAGTAGTTTTCAGCATGTTAAGTAGCTCAGGCAAGCTGACATCCAACTTATTCATGTGAAAATTCACAACAAATTGTGAGAAGGTGTCCGGGAGTGACTGCAAGATCAAATCTTGGCTTAACTCCCCATCCATCACGAACCCAAGCTGTCCAAGTTGTTCAATCAGATTGATCATCTTAAGGACATGAGTCTCAACAGCAGTGCCCTCGGTCATACGAGATCAGAAGAGCTCCTTAGATATCTGATATCTAGCAGTCCTACTTTGCTCACCATACAACTCTTTGAGATGCAGCAATATAGTAGGAGCATCCATAGTTTCATGCTGACGCTGAAGCTCGTTACTCATGGATGCGAGCATGATGCATTGAGCCAAGATTGCATCATCTTGCCACTTTCTGAAAGTAGCAATCTCTTCCTCAGAGGCTGTTTCTGCAACACTTGCAGGGACTGGCGAATTTAGGACATAAGAAATCTTTTCAGCAGTGAGAAACAATTCTCAGATTCCTTAACCAGTCCGTGTAATTCGGTCCGGTCAGTTTGTTAGCATCAAGTATGCTACGCAGTGATAGTGAGTTTGACATTTTTAAATTCTGCATGTGAAATAGACAACATTTTAGCATACATTCATTTAATTAATTACCAAAATAAATTAGGTCTTTATTTTAAATTGGTATCTCCCACTATTTTCATCAAACTATATTACCCTAATTATATAGTTCGGCAATTCTAATTAAAGATTTGCTAGTGAGATTAAGGATCCCATTTCAAATGTATATAGCCTTGTGGTGACACAACAAGCGATATATAAATAAATAGGTAGACAACTATTGTCAATTACATCAATATGTAACTCCTTGTATTTTGCCTCTTAGATTATTTTGATCAAGTGGTGACACATCCGAATCAAAATTATCCAAGTTAAGTCCAACCTAGCACTTCCATATATTCGAAAGAAAAACACTGTCCTTGTGGTGACACAACAAAACAGCATCGTTCAGTCTATTTATAAGCATCAAATGTGATAAAGCAACATCTTAAATATTTAATACTTGCCTTGTGGTGACACAACAAACTTATATTAAATATTTAATACTCTATTGTTTTACCATGCTAGAAGGCGACGTTCGATATTCCAAATATCTTTGAACGCTTAGGACTTAATATATTACTTTGAGGGGTTTGTTATTATTAGTCTCATCTTGTTTAGCGCGCATGCACATATATATATAAAATACGCGTCATATTATTTTACATGCGAAGCATGTTGGATAATATATAATATATATATATAAAGTAAGCATGCACATATAGAATACTATATTCTAACCCGGATTGATTATGGACTTTTATTCTAGTTTGGTTCACTAGAGCCACCAAGTGAACCAAAAGGTCAAACCTAGGGTGCAAGAATTAAATTTAAATATAACTATTACATTTAAACCCGGGCTCCAATACAAACGGGTCTTCAAGCGCTCCTTGCTCCTTTGTCTCCAATTCTTCAAAAAATTAATTCTAACTAGTCCTATTACATAAACTATTTACAACAAATAGAAACCTTGATCAACAGTCAAGGGGAAGTACATAGGAGGGAGATAGAATTTACATTAAGAAAAATTAGAGAAGACGAGGTACGCATACCCCATTTATAAAAACCCATACATTCAAGCATCCACTAAAATAAATCCAATCACACATTGGTCAACAGTCCATAATCAATCCCTATTTATTATCATACATATCTCTATATGTATCAATAAATAACATTCATCCCATGAATAATAAAATCATTCCATATATGCATTGATATCAATTAATGGGCAAAAGTTTTGCTAATATTTAGTTTTGAAACAAAATATACTCTTTTATTTTAATCAAAAACCAAATCCAAATTAAACTCCTTTAATTTTAGCAATCTGAAATCCTATTCCAGATAAAATAAACTCTTTTATTTTAAACTTTTATCAATTAAATAAACCATTTATTTTAATTGCGAAAAACAAAATTTTTCAAAGTCTGAACATCGGCGCGGCCGCTCTCCATTTTGAACTAGGAGCGGCGCGGCCGCGCTGCACCACAGGAAACGTTTTTCTGGGTTAGGGCGCGGCCGCGCTCCAGAATGAACTGGAAGCGACGCGGCCGCGCCGCGATGCAGAATCAGAAAAATTTTCTTGCCCAAAAATTCGAACATTTCGCATATCAATTCATACATGGAATCATCAAAATCGATAATTAGCACATGATTAGGCTCTGATACCACTGTTAGGTTTGTATATAGCGCGAACATGCAATCAAATTACATAAATAGTGCGGAAGCGCGATAAAATCGGATTTTAAAATTTTATACAAACCATCACCAAGATCAATCTATGTGCTCAATTAACGATATAAACGAAAGATAAAGAGAATAAGAATTATACCCTCGTTGAACAAAGCTTCCTCGAGTACAAGTTCAACTCCTAGTCCTTCGTGTTCTCCTCGAATGCTACGGTGTGATTCCTTCCTTTGATCAACGTAAGCCACCCAAGTGTTTGGCCTCTAGAGGTGATCCACCAAGGAAGAACAAGTATTCAAGAAGTTGGGTATTTGGCAAAACCCTAGTTTCTATCTCTATAGAAATTGTAAGTACTCTCCACAATCTAATGCAAGAGTGTGTAACCCTAATCTATGATAAGACCCCTCTTATTTATAGATGTAGGAATAACCCTTCCCTAAACTATTTAGGATTAGGGTTTGTATTATAATTAAACTCCTTTAATTAATAATGCTCCTAATCCAATTAGGAATCCATGGGAGAGTACTTCTATTAATTAATTCCCAATCCCTATTAGGAATTAAATAATAGAAAAAGTAATAATAATAATAAGACTCCTCTTATTAATTTATATTTAATATTTCCAAAATATTAAATAATAAATATTAAGCTATTTAATTTATTCTATCTCCATAGAGTAAATTAAATACACTTAACTTATTATTACAATTATGCCATTTACTTCTTAAATAAATATTTTTCTTTTGCGGTGTGACCCTTTAGGTTCTCCATATTAAACCGGTTGTGAATAAATCAATTAGAATAATTCTAATCTTATTTAAATAAATAAATTAAACTATTTAATTCATTTAAATAAATAATATTTATTCTACAATAAGGGTAAGCCCCCTTAGCGATCAACGACTTTCCAGATAATATAGATTTCAACATTAATCACAAAAGAACCTTTGAGTTAATAGTTACCGTACAATTCAATCCTTCTACCATACAATGTCCCAATTAAATATAAGACATGGAATTACTGTCAAGTCTTATTTTATTTAATTATATGTATTTCGATTCCCAAATGCACAACTCTAAATAGTGCAAATTAGAAACTCCTTTCTAATTTCATTCTGCCTTGGCCAAGGACTACTGAGTTGTCATTTATCGAATCACATAGGACATTCACATCTTTTACTAGACGAGGTAGATTCTTTGTTGATCATTCACCTATCTCCATGTACAACTAATTATACCCAATCATACCCTTTGATATACCCCAAGGGTCTTAAGGGACATGTCAAAGTATAACTTATCATACACAAGATACTATGATGATCTCAAGTCCAAGGATCACTTGTACTACTATCACTTTAGGAATTCCTATTGACAGGCGAGTAAAACTCCATTAGGTATTCCTTAGCGAGTCACGTTCAGTGAACTTATTCTCCAATAAGCACCTACATACTTGCTTTAGTGTCTCCACACAAATGATTATGAGATCAATCATCCTCTTCCTAAGAGCAAGCAACGTATGTACTAATCTATCCGGATTCACTAATCCCCTATTTAGTAATCCAACAATTAGGAACAATTTTAGTTTGTGAGCTATCTTGAATTTAGATCTCATTAGCATGATCACCATCATGATTCTAAAAGCATTGCTCAAAACTATGGGTTTATCACATTTAATATAACAGCACAATGTAGATAATATAAAATGCCTTTTGAGAAAATCAATTCTTTATTAATAAATGAATAAGATTACAAAGTATATGCTACATCATATCAAATATGATTGGCTTGTGTGCATACTACTTTCAATCTCCCACTTGCACTAAAGCCAATCGCCATGGTATCTAATACCCATCTTCTCTAAGTGACGATCAAACTGCTGTTGAGTTAAAGCTTTAGTAAATAGATCTGCAATGTTGTCTTGAGAGTCCACACGCTCCAGGGTGACATCTCCTCTTTCAATGATCTCTCTAATCAAATGAAACCGCTGCAACACGTGTTTGGATTTCTGATGAGACTTGGGTTCCTTAGCCTGCGCAACAGCTCCGTTGTTGTCACAGAATAAAGGTATGACTCCTCTAATGTTAGGAACCACTCCAAGTTCAGTTATGAACTTCTTCATCCAAACAGCTTCCTTTGCAGCTTCACTTGCACCTATGTACTCTGCCTCTGTCACCGAATCAACAACTGTTTGCTGCTTGGAACTTTTCCAACTCACTGCGCCACCGTTTAAGGTAAACACGTACCCTGAAACGGATTTGCTGTCATCTTGGTCCGTTTGAAAACTTGAGTCTGTATAGCCCTCTAGTTTCAATTCAGACCCACCGTAGACTAGAAATACATCCTTAGTTCTTCTTAAGTACTTTAGGATGTTTTTCACTGCCTTCCAGTGCTCTTCTCCTGGATTCGACTGATATCTGCTTGTTACACTAAGTGCATGAGCGACATCTGGTCTAGTACATATCATACCGTACATGATAGATCCTATTGCGGAAGCATAAGGAATCTTACTCATACGGTCTCTCTCCTCAGGTGTCTTTGGGGCCTGTTTCTTGGAGAGATGTATTCCATGGCTCATCGGCATGAGACCTCTTTTGGAATCTTCCATGCTAAACTTCTTTAGCATCAAGTCAATGTACTTTCCTTGGGTCAAGCCTAGCATCCTTTTAGATCTATCTCTATAGATCTTTATCCCCAAAATATAGGATGCCTCACCCAAGTCCTTCATGGAGAAGTATTTAGATAACCAAATTTTGATCGACTGTAGCATAGGAACATCATTCCCAATCAGTAATATATCATCAACATATAATACAAGGAATGATATAGCGCTCCCACTAACCTTCTTGTACACACAAGGTTCATCCTCATTTTTGATAAAATCAAACCTTTTGATTATCTCATCAAAACGGATGTTCCATCTTCGAGAAGCTTGCTTCAATCCATAAATGGATCGTTGTAGCTTACAGACTTGGTTTGTTCCAACCGTTGAAACAAAACCCTCTGACTGTATCATATATACATTCTCCTCAAGCTCTCCATTGAGGAAGGCCGTTTTCACGTCCATTTGCCAGATCTCGTAGTCATAATAAGCTGCAATTGCAAGCAAAATTCGAATGGACTTGAGCAATAGCTACTGGTGAGAAGGTTTCATCATAGTCAATTCCTTGTCTTTGTTTGAAACCTTTTGCAACCAGTCGGGCCTTATAGGTCTCTACCTTGCCGTCCGCTCCAGTCTTTCTCTTAAAGACCCATTTACACCCAATAGGCTTAATGCCCTCAGGTGGTGAAACCAAAGTCCATACTTGGTTTTCGTACATGGAGTTCCATCTCGGATTTCATGGCTTCTAGCCATTTCTCTGAGTCTTCACTACTCATAGCCTCTTCCGTAAGTCAATGGATCATCATCATCTATGATGCGTACCTCATCATCATCCTCTATGATGAATCCATACCTCTCAGGTATCTTCGGTACTCTTCCAGATTTACGAATAGGTAGTGGTACAGTAGGTTCTTCTACTTGGTCAGGTACCTGACTTTGATCCGTAGTATTTTGTGGTTCTTGAACTTCTTCAAGATATATCTTACTCCCACTGACCCCTTCAAGGATAAACTCTTTTTCCAAGAAGGCAGCGTGTTTCGCAACAAACACCTTTTGATCAGTAGGATGATAGAAATAATACCCTGATGTTTCTTTAGGGTATCCCACGAATCTACATTTGTCGGATCTAGTCTTCAGCTTATCATGCTCAAACCTTTTGACATAAGCTGGACAACCCCAAGTCTTAACATGCTTAAGATTTGGTTTCCTCCCTGTCCATATCTCATATAGAGTCTTTGGGACGGATTTGGTAGGTACCTTGTTAAGTAGGTATGCAGCCGATTCTAGGGCATAACCCCAGAAGGATACTGGAAGGTCGGTAAAACTCATCATGGAACGAACCATGTCCAACAATGTTCGATTTCTCCTTTCAGATACACCATTCAACTGTGGCGTCCCTGGTGGAGTCCATTGTGAGATTATAACCATTTTCTTTGAGACAATTGAGAAACTCACTGGTTAAATATTCCCCTCCTCGATCCGATCGAAGAATTTTAATATTTTTACCAGTTTGTTTCTCTACTTCACTTCTGAATTCTTTGAACTTTTCAAACGATTCAGATTTGTATTTCATTAAATACACATATCCAAATCTAGAATGATCATCAGTGAAAGTAATAAAATAAGAATACCCTCCTCGTGCATTCGTTGTCATAGGTCCACATACGTTTGTGTGTACCAACGCTAACAACTCTGTAACTCTTTCTCCTTTTCCACTAAAAGGGGATTTAGTCATCTTACCCATGAGACAAGATTCACAAGTTGGATATGATTCGTAATCAGATAGCTCTAAAAGCCCATCTTTATGCAACTTGGATAATCTTGTTTCATTGATATGACCGAGTCTACAGTGCTACATAAAGGTATAATTAACATCATCTCTTTTTCTTTTCTTAGTTTGTTCAATTTGAAGTATATTTTCATGCAAGTCAAGTATGTAAAGTCCATTCAGTAAATTGCCAACACCATATAAAACATTTTTATTATAAATAGAACAACTGTTGTTCTTTATTATAATATCAAAACCATCCATATCCAATACAAAAAGTGAAATAATGTTTCTAATGAGTGTTGGAACATAATAACAATTATTTAAACTAATGAACTTGCCCGAAGGCAGTGCTAAACAATAAGTCCCTACAGCCAATGCAGCAACCTTTGCTCCATTTCCAACTCGTAGGACGACTTCATCCTTGTTTAGCTTCCTACTTCTGCTTAGTCCCTGCATATTATTACATATGTGAGAACTACAGCCGGTATCCAATACCCAAGTAGAATTTTGACTTTCAGAAAAATTAATTTCAATCACGAACAAACCTAGATCGGAAGTCGAAGCTTCTCCAAGCTTCTTTTGGCCCGCAAGATACTCCTTGCAGTTCCTCTTCCAGTGTCCTGGCTTATTGCAATGGTAGCAAATTCCTTTGCTATCTGGATCAGGTTTCTTTTTATCCTTTCCCTTCGCCTTGCCCTTAGCCTTCTTGTTTTTCTTCTTTTCAGAAGATACCTTGGGCCTCTTCCTTTTCTTGGAAGAATCATCCACTAGTAAGACTTGGTTCTTGTTGGATGAGAAGTGACCTTCAGTAGTTTTCAGCATGTTAAGTAGCTCAGGCAAGCTGACATCCAACTTATTCATGTGAAAATTCACAACAAATTGTGAGAAGGTGTCCGGGAGTGACTGCAAGATCAAATCTTGGCTTAACTCCCCATCCATCACGAACCCAAGCTGTCCAAGTTGTTCAATCAGATTGATCATCTTAAGGACATGAGTCTCAACAGCAGTGCCCTCGGTCATACGAGATCAGAAGAGCTCCTTAGATATCTGATATCTAGCAGTCCTACTTTGCTCACCATACAATTCTTTGAGATGCAGCAATATAGTAGGAGCATCCATAGTTTCATGCTGACGCTGAAGCTCGTTACTCATGGATGCGAGCATGATGCATTGAGCCAAGATTGCATCATCTTGCCACTTTCTGAAAGTAGCAATCTCTTCCTCAGAGGCTGTTTCTGCAACACTTGCAGGGACTGGCGAATTTAGGACATAAGAAATCTTTTCAGCAGTGAGAACAATTCTCAGATTCCTTAACCAGTCCGTGTAATTCGGTCCGGTCAGTTTGTTAGCATCAAGTATGCTACGCAGTGATAGTGAGTTTGACATTTTTTAAATTCTTCTGCATGTGAAATAGACAACATTTTAGCATACATTCATTTAATTAATTACCAAAATAAATTAGGTCGTTATTTTAAATTGGTATCTCCCACTATTTTCATCAAACTATATTACCCTAATTATATAGTTCGGCAATTCTAATTAAAGATTTGCTAGTGAGATTAAGGATCCCATTTCAAATGTATATAGCCTTGTGGTGACACAACAAGCGATATATAAATAAATAGGTAGACAACTATTGTCAATTACATCAATATGTAACTCCTTGTATTTTGCCTCTTAGATTATTTTGATCAAGTGGTGACACATCCGAATCAAAATTATCCAAGTTAAGTCCAACCTAGCACTTCCATATATTCGAAAGAAAAACACTGTCCTTGTGGTGACACAACAAAACAGCATCGTTCAGTCTATTTATAAGCATCAAATGTGATAAAGCAACATCTTAAATATTTAATACTTGTCTTGTGGTGACACAACAAACTTATATTAAATATTTAATACTCTATTGTTTTACCATGCTAGAAGGCGACGTTCGATATTCCAAATATCTTTGAACGCTTAGGACTTAATATATTACTTTGAGGGGTTTGTTATTATTAGTCTCATCTTGTTTAGCGCGCATGCACATATATATATAAAATACGCGTCATATTATTTTACATGCGAAGCATGTTGGATAATATATAATATATATAAAGTAAGCATGCACATATAGAATACTATATTCTACCCGGATTGATTATGGACTTTTATTCTAGTTTGGTTCACTAAAGCCACCAAGTGAACCAAAAGGTCAAACCTAGGGTGCAAGAATTAAATTTAAATATAACTATTACATTTAAACCCGGGCTCCAATACAAACGGGTCTTCAAGCGCTCCTTGCTCCTTTGTCTCCAATTCTTCAAAAAATTAATTCTAACTAGTCCTATTACATAAACTATTTACAACAAATAGAAACCTTGATCAGCAGTCAAGGGGAAGTACATAGGAGGGAGATAGAATTTACATTAAGAAAAATTAGAGAAGACGAGGTACGCATACCCCATTTATAAAAACCCATATATTCAAGCATCCACTAAAATAAATCCAATCACACATTGGTCAACAGTCCATAATCAATCCCTATTTATTATCATACATATCTCTATATGTATCAATAAATAACATTCATCCCATGAATAATAAAATCATTCCATATATGCATTGATATCAATTAATGGGCAAAAGTTTTGCTAATATTTAGTTTTGAAACAAAATAAACTCTTTTATTTTAATCAAAAACCAAATCCAAATTAAACTCCTTTAATTTTAGCAATCTGAAATCCTATTCCAGATAAAATAAACTCTTTTATTTTAAACTTTTATCAATTAAATAAACCATTTATTTTAATTGCGAAAAACAAAATTTTTCAAAGTCTGAACACCGGCGCGGCCGCTCTCCATTTTGAACTAGGAGCGGCGCGGCCGCACTGCACCCCAGGAAACGTTTTTCTGGGTTAGGGCGCGGCCGCGCTCCAGAATGAACTGGAAGCGACGCGGCCGCGCCGCGATGCAGAATCAGAAAAATTTTCTTGCCCAAAAATTCGAACATTTCGCATATCAATTCATACATGGAATCATCAAAATCGATAATTAGCACATGATTAGGCTCTGATACCACTGTTAGGTTTGTATATAGCGCGAACATGCAATCAAATTACATAAATAGTGCGGAAGCGCGATAAAATCGGATTTTAAAATTTTATACAAACCATCACCAAGATCAATCTATGTGCTCAATTAACGATATAAACGAAAGATAAAGAGAATAAGAATTATACCCTCGTTGAACAAAGCTTCCTCGAGTACAAGTTCAACTCCTAGTCCTTCGTGTTCTCCTCGAATGCTACGGTGTGATTCCTTCCTTTGATCAACGTAAGCCACCCAAGTGTTTGGCCTCTAGAGGTGATCCACCAAGGAAGAACAAGTATTCAAGAAGTTGGGTATTTGGCAAAACCCTAGTTTCTATCTCTATAGAAATTGTAAGTACTCTCCACAATCTAATGCAAGAGTGTGTAACCCTAATCTATGATAAGACCCCTCTTATTTATAGATGTAGGAATAACCCTTCCCTAAACTATTTAGGATTAGGGTTTGTATTATAATTAAACTCCTTTAATTAATAATGCTCCTAATCCAATTAGGAATCCATGGGAGAGTACTTCTATTAATTAATTCCCAATCCCTATTAGGAATTAAATAATAGAAAAAGTAATAATAATAATAAGACTCCTCTTATTAATTTATATTTAATATTTTCAAAATATTAAAATAATAAATATTAAGCTATTTAATTTATTCTATCTCCATAGAGTAAATTAAATACACTTAACTTATTATTACAATTATGCCATTTACTTCTTAAATAAATATTTTTCTTTTGCGGTGTGACCCTTTAGGTTCTCCATATTAAACCGGTTGTGAATAAATCAATTAGAATAATTCTAATCTTATTTAAATAAATAAATTAAACTATTTAATTCATTTAAATAAATAATATTTATTCTACAATAAGGGTAAGCCCCCTTAGCGATCAACGACTTTCCAGATAATATAGATTTCAACATTAATCACAAAAGAACCTTTGAGTTAATAGTTACCGTACAATTCAATCCTTCTACCATACAATGTCCCAATTAAATATAAGACATGGAATTACTGTCAAGTCTTATTTTATTTAATTATATGTATTTCGATTCCCAAATGCACAACTCTAAATAATGCAAATTAGAAACTCCTTTCTAATTTCATTCTGCCTTGGCCAAGGACTACTGAGTTGTCATTTATCGAATCACATAGGACATTCACATCTTTTACTAGACGAGGTAGATTCTTTGTTGATCATTCACCTATCTCCATGTACAACTAATTATACCCAATCATACCCTTTGATATACCCACAAGGTCTTAAGGGACATGTCAAAGTATAACTCATCATACACAAGATACTATGATGATCTCAAGTCCAAGGATCACTTGTACTACTATCACTTTAGGAATTCCTATTGACAGGCGAGTAAAACTCCATTAGGTATTCCTTAGCGAGTCACGTTCAGTGAACTTATTCTCCAATAAGCACCTACATACTTGCTTTAGTGTCTCCACACAAATGATTATGAGATCAATCATCCTCTTCCTAAGAGCAAGCAACGTATGTACTAATCTATCCGGATTCACTAATCCCCTATTTAGTAATCCAACAATTAGGAACAATTTTAGTTTGTGAGCTATCTTGAATTTAGATCTCATTAGCATGATCACCATCATGATTCTAAAAGCATTGCTCAAAACTATGGGTTTATCACATTTAATATAACAGCACAATGTAGATAATATAAAATGCCTTTTGAGAAAATCAATTCTTTATTAATAAATGAATAAGATTACAAAGTATATGCTACATCATATCAAATATGATTGGCTTGTGTGCACACTACTTTCAAATGATAGCAAGATTGTGCTAGGTGCATTATGTGTTTAACTTATGTGGTAGATAAGTTCCTTAGTGAACGTATAGACGTACAACTACGCAATACTAATTGATAGATCGACTTTATCAATGTTAGGTCCTTCAAGGCCAATTAGTTAAAGCTAGAATTATTTGAAGCTGAGCAAACAGGCAAGTTCCCTAACTCAAACTCGAGTTATTATTTTCGAAGCATGTTAGTGAATAATTATTGTTGATTATTCACATCTATACTGATTATTGAGATTCGCACCTTATGCAATTGAATTCCTATTCTATTATTATTGAATTGTGAATTAAATTAAAGTTCTTTCAAGCATGAATTGTTTATGAGATAGATCTATGCTATTTGTATCAGCTAGATCAAGCATGTCTAAATTTGTTAAATCAAATGTATTTTAAAAGCTGTTCTTATTAAATTGCTATGGTAAGAACTCTTGGCTGAGAAAAGGATAAATTTGATTAAGGCATGATATCAATGCTGGTTTATTAAGTGTTTATGCATAAATCACGGGGTATGAAAGGCTGATCCCCTTGATTACCAAAACTTTTTAAGAGGTCCAGTTTAAATGCTGAGAACCTTGGCAAATGTCCATGGTTATTTCAAACCACTCAGTAATTGTCATTTGAGTATCCGAATATTCAACAGTTGACTATTAATTCTTGTTCCTTCATAATTTTATACTGTTGTTGAACATTGAAAGCGAAACTTCCTTCTAATCATGATATATCTCCCTTGTATATAAACTTGCTAAGCAAATTAGTTGTTTACCCTTGCTATATCATGATCTTTATTTCAGTTAAGGCAGAAACGTCTAAAGGGGATAAAGGAAAAGGGAAGGTGCAAGAGTAGTCGCCTGATAAGGCTTATGTACTAGTTTATCTTGAATTGTTATTTGGTTATGTGAACTCCTTATTGTATTAAGGGTACGTTTTAAGTTAAGGTTAAAGAACCTTGGGACCATGATTGTAAGACTTTATTACTATTTCGCTAGACATTGTATGTTTATTATTCCGCATTAGTTAGAAAGTATATTTGTTGTTGAGTATCGTGAACACCGAATTCGAGGTTAGGAGACCCGAATTTGGGGGTGTCACAAGTTCCTTATTCAGTTCGAAGGAGATGTTGAACCTTGTTTACAGGTAATGGTTTGATTAAGTATAAACTATTTATTCTTTCTTACATGAAGTTCATTCTTGATAATCTATTTTAACTGTTGAATGATATTTATTCCAATTGGTTTAATGTGATCGGTTAAGTCAATTTGATTAATCTCATCTACTATATTAAGGGACAATATTACGTGTAATTGATATTGTTCCTAATCATAAGTAGCAATTAGTGATACATGATTATGGTCAAGCTTTTGAGTATTGCTATGATTATCGGAAGACAAGTTAAATAATCCGAACTTGTGTGATTGTTGCTTGAATTAGTCTAATTCCCTAGTTCTTATGCTATTATATTAAATCTAGAGAGCTTGTTCTAGCTTGTATAATGGTTAGAATCTTGTGAAGAGTTTGTTTCATTAAGTGATAATCTAAGGGAAGTTTTGGGTAGTAGAGCTTGTTGCTACCTAGGGCTATTAATTTTATTGAAGGATAAATATTGCTTTACTTAATTATTCTATTGTTGTAAAAAGGTGAAACTGATCCGGAAGAACTGAAATCTTTAATTCATTGGTTATTCGTATCACTTTAAATTCTGTTCTTGTTACTTAGTGAAATCAAATTATAAACTCCCCCCTCTTGGTAAACAAAGCATAAACTTAGACTAATCATTCTTTGTGGGATCGACTCTTACTTGCTCTACTACATTATTATCTTTCGCAGTAAGGTTTTATTTTTGGTTGCTTGCGGCATCACACCACATGGATCTCAAAGGAAATTAGGATGACCATTTACCATTAGTAAAGTTTGCATACAACAACAATTATCACGTGAGTATAGGCATGTCGCCTTACGAAGCCTTGTACAGGAGAAAGTGCAGGACGCCACTATGTTGGGATGAAGTAAGAGAACGTCAAATGTTGGGACCATAATTGGTGCGGTAGATAGCAGAGATCGTTAAAGTGATAAGAGCGTGACTAGTAGCTGCTCTAGACAGACAAAAGAAGTATGCTGACCAGCATCGACAAAAGCGAGAATTTAACGTAGGTAGCTACGTATTTTTTAAAGTATCTCCCTGGAAAGGGAAGATATAATTTTGCAAGAAGGGAAAGTTGAGTCCGAGATTTGTTGGACCTTTTGAAATATTAAGACGTGTAGAAGAAGTGACTTACGAGGTAGCCTTACCTCCTGCGATGGAGCACATTCATAACGTGTTTCACGTGTCGGTTTTGCGACCGTACAAACCGGATTATAAGCATGTAATAGAGTACGAACCCCTGCAGGTTGGTACAAACCCCTACAGGTTGAGAAAGATTTATCTTACGAAGAAGTTCCAGTCCAGATTATAGACCATAAAGAACACGTTTTGAGAAGCAAAGTTATACCTTTTGTAAAGGTAATATGGAGGAACCACAATACCAAAGAAGCTACGTGGGAACTCGAAGATAGAATGAAAAACAATTACCCTCAACTTTTTGTTTAACCTTGTACTGTGATTTTGGGGACAGAATCCTTATAAAGAAGGGAGGATGTAACGATCACGAATCGTGTATTTTTGTTTATTATTATTTAATGAATGGATTAAATTTTTATTTTTATGGGATGTGTTTTAATGTTATTTAATAACCTAGATGATGTGAATGTATGTTTTTTATGTGTTGTGTCTCATGGGAGTGAATAAATTGATTTTGCGAAAAATCGCAAAATCACTGGGCACGTTTCCCGAGGCACTATTCACGTGCACTATTCATGCCCGAATATTTTTACGTCTTTTTCGATTTCTATTAATTTTGTTAAGACGTGTATACGAAGGAATAATTTTTCCAAGTGTCGAAAATTTTGTTTGAGCTGATACGCGATTTAATCCGTATCCGAAATGTATTATATGGGTGCTATGAATATTTGGACAAATTCTATCATAATTATTTTTACGCATCCCAATATTTTATGGGAGTACCCATTTTAATTTTGGGTAAAGTTATTTACCAAATTTTGTACAAAAGTGAGAGGATTCGGGTATATTTATGTGTATATTCGGTGCAAGTGGGAAGACATTTAAACCTTGGACCAATATAAATTGGCCAAGTATGTCATGCGGCCAATGGGAGGAGGACGGGAGGCCTTAGTTGGCAATGTGTTGCTTATCATACTACACAATGCATAAGATTTCCAAGTATGTCAAACATCCTTCTCGGATGAGTACACCCTCCCATTTCCCCAAAGCCTCAAGCCCCTCAACTCATTCCTCTCAAGCCATTCCCAAGTTGGTTCTGCATAATTCAAAGAGAGAGAAGAGAGAGTTGTCGGCAGGGGAGAAGAGAGAGAGGAGGAAGAGTTCGTTTTACTCCCTCCCATTCACCCGAAGCCTTCTAACAATTCATTCCTAGTTGCTGCAAGTACTAGAGATAATATAGAGAAGAATTATAGTAGAGAGAGTGTGTAAACTATAAAGAGAGAAAGAGAAGAAAAATTGAAGAAGAAGAAGAAAACGCACGGGAAGAAGAAGAGAAGAAGGGGTACGTGGGCAAAAAGAGGGAAGAAGGAGGTCCTTAGCTAGCTCAGTAACTCCATTGTAGCAAGAGGTAATCTCCTCTCCAAATGATTTTCCTTCTATTTTTCCTCCATTGTTGAGCTTTGAAGCTTTCTTGATGGGTTTGAGTTTTTCTTGAGATTTTGGTTGTTATTATTGGTTATGTTTGGTTTATATTATTACCAAGACATCTTGTAAGGTATTAATACCTTTAAAGTGGAACAAAAACGAAGAATGATTTGAACCTTGGCATAAAGGATGAAACTTTGGGTTTTTTAGACAAAAGGACGTTCGGACAAATTTAGAGGACTATAAAGCTATGATTCCGTGCTTGTTGTGTTTATTTGTTGTTGTGATATTGTAGTTCCATGGGTTATCTTCATAAACCAACTGGAATGGAGTAAAAAGGAGTAAAAACAAAGTTTTGGTGTTGATTTTGGTGAAGAACACCAAGAACACAAAGAACAAAGTATGAACTTTGTACTTTGGCTTGGGATTTGGACTTGTTAACATCTATGGGTAGCTCTGCATTTTTGATTTGTTGTAGCCCCATGAGTTAGGAGTCCATAGAGTCCGGAATGGACCAATTTGAACGTGTATTGAAGGAGTTATGATGATCGGAGCAGAGAAGGGTCGGACTGTACGATTGAAAAATCTGCAGAACCCAGTCCTTGTATGTCAGCACCGCAGCGCCGTTCATAAGAACAAATTTGGCGCCATAGCGCCGGACACGTGGCAGAGACAAGAAATAGGTTGGCGCCGATGTTAGTTCAAAACCTGGCGCCACAGTGCCAGGTCAACCCGAACCGATAGTAGGAATCAGGTTGGCGTCACAGCGCCGCTGTTTAGGCCAAACCGGGCGCCGCAACACTGGGTCGGGTTAGGTTGGCGGGTTGGGTCGGGTCAGGCCCAGTAAAAATTTGCCAACAAGACCTGAATGTAGGTTTTCTTTTAATTATGTTATGTACATGTTATATTTACCTCATGACCTTATAGGGAAGCCTTAAAAGTGTAATATAAGGTTATATTTTGGACATAGAATGATTGGACACATTAGTTATTTATAGCGTGACTAATCGTACTTTACAATTGGCTTCCAGGGGGCGTTGCTCCCTTACACCCCCGCCAGCTCACCGGTGAGCTGGGCAATCGCTCGCTCACCGGGGAGCGAGACCCTCAACTACCTTGTCGTAGTGGTCATTGATGTAGTCTAATGATGTGATGACTGTGATGAACCTAGTCCTAATGTGACTAATGGTTATGTGTATATGTATTTAAATGTCTAGGATATTAAAGAGCGTGCATTATGTTATTGTAGCAGCGCACGAGGCAAGTTTTCTAACTTTACCAAGTTATTTTACGCAAGTCTCCTAACTTATTCAAGTTATCTGTTAAGCAAGTTTTCTATACTTTACTCAAGATTATATTTGAGCAAGTATTCTTTATTGAGCAAGTTTTTTGACTTAATTCATTTAATTATGGAGCAAGTTCCTTGGATTCAATTCAAGTTATATTGAGCAAGCTTATTGATCTTTATTCAGCTTATTATTCATTGAGCAAGTTATCAATCGTACAACTCTTATTTAATTGTGCGGTTATACGATGTTATGAAAATCTCTTGACTTCGTTCAAGTTATTCATTGAGTTATTACTTATTGAGCAAGTATCCTTAATTTTATTCGAAGTATTGCATTGAAAGCCCATTTCATGCAATGTTATATATTGCCTGAAATCCAAAGATTATGAATTTTTAATCATTTGAGATATTTATTGATGTTATTGTGCATGTTGTTGATATCTAAGAGTTCTAATATCATGAACTATTGAGATTGTCATTAAAGCCAATTGTTTCGGCTACACTTATTTTGAGTTACTTTCTTGATATACCATCGAGACATTATTGAATATAGCTATCCAACCTTATTGATTTTGTTTGGATTTCCAAGTATAAAACTAAGAAGAACAACCCTTTAATTAGGGGAAAAATATTTTTTTGTCAGTAATACCGATCGTCCTCTACCAAGGACAAATAGACGTTATGTATTGTACAACATAGAGTGCAGATAGGCTGATCACCTAGAAGTGTCCGGCAAGAAAAATATCGGTTTATAGTCTATACCAACTATTAAACCTATTGTAAGAAGCAAGAGTTCAATGGTTATCGGACCACTCAGTATGTTTTCAAAAGTATTATTATTGAATTGGAATACTATATCATATTCCTAATTATTGAGATATCGTTCACAACTATTGTTCAGTTGTTGAACTGAAAGCATAATTCTTGATGTTGTTATTTTACCAACTGTATTGCTTGTTGAGCAATCGAATGCTCATTCTTGCTATGAACTTCATGCTTTCAGCAAAGCCAGAACAGGGCGAGACGTCACGCAAGGATAAAGGCAAGGGAAAAGCGATGGAATAGAAGATATTATATCATATCCGCTTTTATAATAGTTTATGTTATGTATGTTGATGTTTATGGATTGTATTATTAATCTATGATGTTATGTGTTATGTCTTAGTAAAGGTCTTAGAACCTGGGATTTGTAGTGTAAGATGAACTGTAATAACTTAGTAATTACATTTCTATCCTTATGATTGAATGCATGGGTAGAATAGACGATGAATGTGTAGTTCTCCAATAGATTGACCTGCAATAATACCCACAGCTTCTCCCAATTCGACCAGATCGCCGTGAATAGGACTCTGGCCATAACATAATCGTGAGCACTAAATCTATGGGTAAAGAGACCTCGGATTTGGGGACGTCACAAATTCGGTCAGAAATAATAAAAGTCAACGGATTAAATTCTGACTAATATTCCGTCGAAATTAGCGTATTTTCGACGGACTAATTTAGTCGTGACTATTCGGTCGATTTAACTACTGCCACGTGTCATCGGTTGGTAGAACTAAAAAGAGGTTATTTTTGATGGAATTTCTGTCGGGGTTAAACAACTTCCGTCGAAAATAGTAAAATTTTATATTATATTATAATAACTTAATTTCGACGGAAGTTCCATCGGAAATATGAAATTCCGTCGGAAATAATTTTTTTTTAATATATTTTTGTTTTTGCAATTTCCAAGTTTTTAAACCTATTTTTATACCAGTAACCTGCTTTATCCCAACAACACATACAGTAATCTACGTTTACATACAACGTAACTATAAAACCCTGCTTTATTTATCCCAACAACATGTACATACATTTATCTAACAAGTGTACCCATATGAATTACCTCAACAACATATAAACTAATGTTCCATAAGTTATACAAAAAAATTGCTTAAACTTCAATGATTTACAAAACTCGATCAACTCAACTAAACTACAATTTTTTACATCCAATTAAACTAAAGTAAATATCCATAAAATATATACAAATGGTCTACAAGTAAACAAAAGATGTACAAAAGATCTACAAAACTAACTCTAGGTAGTAGTACCCACGGTGTGAGGAGGATCATCGGACAGGGGTCGACGGTGCTGCTCTGGTATATGAAAATCATCGTCGTCGTCCCCCCACTCGTGATCGGCATCGCCAGCCTCCTCGGCATTGCCACCCTGTTGATACAATTAAAAATATAACTCATTAGTCCATATGACAAAATTAAAGATACAACTAAATGAAAATTAAATAACATGCAGAATAATCAACTTAAAATAAATAGTATACCTGAGTAGTCGGGGGCTGACTTAGCATCGGCCCAAAAGCCTCCGTGAGTAGGGTAACCACCATCCGGACCACCTCGTCGCGTATCGCGATGAACTACTCTGGAGGGATACTCGTATTCTCGACGGTGGCCCCAGCTGCAATGTCCTGAGCAAGCTAGTGGAGGCGAGCACAGCTGGGCAGGTCCTGACGACGGAATATCGGATCTGTACCAAACGTCTCCAACACCGCCGCTGGAACATGGCATCACCTAAGCTAGCACCCATGTGTGATGGTTCAACGGGTGCTCTCGGACGCAGGCGCTGGCTAGAGCCTGCGAAAATAAATATAACATTAATAATAATCTATTTCGCGATATAAATTATGAAAAAACGAGAAATATACTAAAATTAATACCACCAGGTAGTGTATAGACTAGTATCCTCGGCAACCCAACACTCGATACATGTTGGTAGTGCTACAGGGGGGATCCTGAGACGCGACCCAAAGAGTCATCTCCTCATCCTAAGATAAACTAATCTCGGGCGGAGGGATAGTGGAATCTAACGTCTCGAAATCCCCCCTAGCATTCTGCAACTCAGCTATACGTTGGTCCCGGTGTGACGACCCAAAAAATCGAGTAGCCTTGTAATTAGAATTTAAGAATATTATTTAATAAAATGAATTTTTTATAAATATTATTTTGTATATGTGATTTAAGGTCGATTAATAACCTATTTTACGTGTT
The DNA here is from genome assembly GCA_034770075.1 of Aralia elata. NCBI lineage: Eukaryota > Viridiplantae > Streptophyta > Magnoliopsida > Apiales > Araliaceae > Aralia > Aralia elata. The sequence continues at coordinate 79,195 of JAVJAP010000089.1, read as the reverse complement.
ACGTGATTATGTATGAGTTTTGGGATTTTTAGAAGGAAATAATTTTTTTCGAGAAAAACGCTAAAACACTATTCATAAAACGCAAAAAACGCTAATAAACGTTTATTTTTGAAATTTCGAATTTCGTTATAGCGTTTATTTGAGATAAAGAGATGAAATCTCTAATAAAAGTTTTTCGGGAAAAAAGCCGTAAAAACACTATTCATGCTAAAAACGTTTTGTCGTATTTTTGAATTTTCGGATTACGACATAGCGTTTATTTAGGAATGTGAGATATAATTTCTAATAAAAAAATTCCGAAAGAAAAATTTTACGGTTTGACTAACCGAATTAGTTAGAAAACCTAACTGGAAAAGAAAATGTCTAGCTAAAAATTAGTTGGCCTAACTAAGCCTAGGGTTATAAAGGCTTGGTTGGGGTTCGAAACGGCTTGGCTAGGGTTGAGCCAAGGGTTAAGCTAGGGTTTGAGGTGGCTTGGCTTAGGGTTAAGCTAAGGCTTAAGCTCTAGGGTTAACCTTAATACTTGGAGCCAAAGTCTTTAGGGCTAGGTGTCAAGGCATAGTTAATTAATATGAGGTTAATTGAATAGGGAGGATGAGTCGTGAGAAAGAGAGAGAGAGAGAGAGAGAGAGAGAGAGAGAGAGAGAGAGAGAGAGAGAGAGAAGTGGACGGATGAGGAGGTGGGGGACAATGGGAGGGTGAGTCACTTGCCAAAATAGAAAGTTTTATCCTAATAAATCAATTAGAAGATTTGTGTCCCCTCCCATCCTTTTATTCATGCCAAACAAGGCCTTAGCTAATGATCTTGTTTAGCCTTGATTAATTTAATTAGGTTTAGTTTAGTTAACTCAAGCTTGGTTAATGGTCTAAAAAGACTATAATGTCCTAACTATTGTTTGCCTATAAATAGAAAAGCAAGTATACTTGCAATTTTTCTTTGATTAAATTCACAAATATTCATTAAGAAAGAGAGGTTAAGAGAAAAAGTTAAAAGCTAAAGAGAGAGAGAGATCCGGATATTGGGAGGAGCAAGGAGGAGGGGACTTGGATCACCCATAAGCAAATAAGAAGAAGAACAACAACAAAAAGGTAAGAACAAGAAAACCCTAGTTTTTCTTAATTCTTTTAAGTTATAAAAAAAATTGTTGTGTTGGTGGTTGTTGGTTATAATAGAAGATCATGAAGGATCTTGGAGTAATAAGGAGATGTATAGTTTAAATATCTTAAACTACTTGTTACTATGCATGAAAAGAGGAACACAATAATGAAAATGCAAAACCCTAGCATAAAAGGGAAAAAAACCAATATAGTGGATTGTTTTGGGACATTTCTTTTGTGGTAATAGAAATCCAAAAATTAAGTTCTAAGGTATTGTATCATGCTCCCAGGAGTTATGAACATCACCCAATTGGAACAGAAGAAAAATCTTTTGTAACGAAGCCATGACGATTTTTTTTATAAAACTAGTAAAACGGAGAAAAACCCTAATTAAGCACTGCCCATTTGGACAAAAATTTGTTTTGTTTGAGTTGCTGAATTTTTTTATTATCTAGGGATCTTATAGTTCATAGAATAACGAAGCCAAAGACGTAAGAACTGTAACGACCCCAAAATTCATACAATTCAACTCTCAACATCGGTCGTTATCAATACATCGTCGTTCTAACTTTACAACAATATCCAATATTAAACTTAATAAAAATGCGGAATAATTTAAACTTTTCTATTACAAATCATTTTCGATCCCAAAATTCTCAACCTTTACATCTAAATATCTTAGAATCATGTTAATTTCATGATTCACCTTGTTGAACTTACTATAAAAATTTACACCTCAATATAAACTTTACAACTCAACATAAATACAACTTATACATCATCAAATACATTACTCAAAACCTTAATCATAGTTCAAAAATATAAATTTTAAGCTAAACATTTGTTCCTCATGCATTATGTCTGATTCACGTCATTTAGGTAGCACATAACTTTACCTTGAATCCTTAACCTGCAAAAATAGTTATTTGCAAGAATGAGCTCGACAGCTCAACAAAATCTAACAGTTTGCATGCATCACGTAGCACATAATTATCATGCTTATCTAACATAATGTAAACATCTGGATAAATATAACTTACATGTTGTACGTCACATATCAAATAGAGATTGAATTCCATAATTCAATCAACATTCTTTACTCAATCAAGGAAGTCATATGTTAACTTTAACAATTCATACTCACAGTACATGTAACATGTCATGCTCTTACAGTATAAAATTTAAAGCAATTAATCATCAAGTTCACAAAACAACTAGGAACGAAAGACTTGCCTGGTTCGTAGATTATCATTTACTGTAACCAGCTTATGTTTATCTGCACTTCATGTATCCTACGCGATATATATAATCATGTACATGATTTGTTAGCCACATATCAACAGTTAGAATTAATTCTACTTAACATTTCAAGATCCTTCACTTTATTCTCTTTACAATTCCTAAGTTAGGAATTAAGTTCCATTAGGGCTCCTTGTAAACCTTCATTTTATTGCGTCTCACTTTAATCGACACTTAACCACTGACTAAGTTTTAAACTTTGTTCTACATTAGATGTGTAATGGTTATAAGTAATTCTTGTTTAGGGTAACATATGATAACCAAAAAGAAAAGAATTAAAAAAATAGGAAAAATTTTCCATTTCTGCAATTCTCGCCGGGGCGAGAAAATTATAACATGAAACTCTCGCCGGGGCGAGCTCTCGCCGGGGCGAGAAATTCCCTAAGAAAAACCTCGCCGGGGCGAGACATCTGATTTCCAGATTCTGCAGTTCGCGAACTGCAGAATTTCAAAGCCAAAAATTCCCAATTCCTTCATCCAATAGGCAATTTACGCATACCCAGACTTCATACATAATGTAAAACTAAAACCTAACATGTGTACAGTTATTCTAACAACATAAATTGCTTAAATAACAAATTTTAAAGACCCAAAATCAAAGTTCATGCTAGTTTTTCATATTTGAACAAATTTAACGAATCAAACTCTCACGAATTCGTTTCTCCACCAATTTGATTGACTTAACTTGCAACGTTTTCGTTTCTCAGAATACTAACACAATCCATTATCAATTACAGACTTTATACATGAATTAACTATTAATTTTAGTCTCAAAATAGACTAAAATATACATATTACTACAAAACTCAATTTTCTTCTTCTAATTCATGTTTTAATGAATTTGATAACTCCAAAATTATATATAAACACCAAATAACGGATTAAGCATGCTTATAAACATATATTACCAATACTTCATCAAATCCTTCAACCAAAAATCCATTTTAAAGAAAACTCAATGAATATGAAATTAACAACTCAAAGCTAGATTATTACCTTTGATTCTTGCTTAGGTTATCTAGATGATGACAAGAATTGCTTGCTAAATCTTCTTCCTTCTCTTCATTTCTCAAGTGCCTTCTCAATTTCACAGAGAATCTTTTTTCTCTCACTTTCTCTCTTCCTCCCTTCTCTGTGTTCTCTCTTCTCCAGACTTAGGAGAATAACGTAAAAAAAATAAAACCTCTCCTTTAGTCAGTTATAAAAACAAAGGGTCTCTAGGCCATGTTTGGCTAGAACCCAATTAAACCTCCTTTCTTTATTTTAATATTTTTTTTTAATATGATAAACCATGTCACACTTAAATATAATTTTTTTTAATAAAATAATTTTGTTTAATAAAATCATCCTTCACTTAATAAATAATTTTATTGAGTAAAATTATTCATCCTCTCATTTAATAAATTACCAACATCTATGCATAATAAAACACGCATCAAAAATATAAAAATATTTATCTTCACCTTACTTAATATTCTTATACAAATAAATTATCACACAATATTCTCATCAAATATTTATTTTATTAAATAATCATTCCAATTAAAACATTTATTCTTCTCAATAAATATTTTATCCATTTACGACATTCACAATCGTAATACACTAGCATGTAACATATTATTTTCTCGTTTTATCAAAACAAATATTAATTCACTATTTTAATTAAGTGAATTATTCACATTATTATGAAATACAATCCATAACAATTTCATTACTAACAAGGCATAATAATTAAAATATATTATTTCACAATATAATTTTAATTTAATAACATTCAGTTATTATCCTTTTGTAACAATTTCATTTACTATCATCAATGGTTTAATTTACCATTAAACCTCATTTTTTCGAATATAAGAATATATGTATTCCTCTTCTATATTCACACAAAATCACATATTTCACAGCATATAACACTTATAAAAATATATATATTCGAACCCGACATATCTCATAATAAGAATTTTATTCGCTAAATTCTTATTTAATAATTCCTGAAAATTCGGGTTGTCACATCCTTCCCTCCTTATAAGAATTCCGTCCTCGGAATCAACGAAACCTCCCTTACTCAGTTTCCAATAATTCTCTTTAAGGATTCCGTCCTCGGAATCAACGAAACCTCCCTTACTCAGTTTCCAATAATTCTCTTTCATAACTATTATTGAATAACTTAACGCATTACCTTAGTCTAGGATTTATTTCATTCTCTTCACTTAAACTTGGAACACTTCGAGTGTTATATATTCTTTAACCTTCTAACGCATTCATTGCATATCATACTCATAGTAATCATTTAATATCCTGATTTAGCATCGCATAAATATTCAGGATATCACATTCACCCCTTCTTCTAAGAATTTCGTCCTCGAAATTTTGATTTACTAATATTCGTTCCTTGCAACCATCAAAATGGACTTATTTACATTAATCCCTGTTTATTCATTGAATTATACAACCCAATTCTTTCTCTAAGGATCTTTCTGGAATTTCATTCCTTTCTTGGATTTATTATAGACTTACCCATTCTTAAGGAATATTTTCTTTTCCACTTCCACCTTTTAAAAGAATAAGAATCTTCCACAATTGTTCAATAATTGGGAAGTAGTATGAATAATTCAGGAATTTAAAAGCTTCATTCAAAAAAAAACTTTCAATATCATGCTGAGTAGTCGTAAAGACTTGAACCGTGTCCTAGGTTAACAGATATTTCTACTGTAACCTTTAACAGTCAAAAGACTATGGACCATCTCTTCTCGTACTCCAGGTGATCAGCCCTTCGTACTATGTATTGTGCACATACATATTAACGCTATTGCGTACCCCCATTACAAGGTTGGTTCACCTCAGACTTAATACAAATTTCGCACCAGAATAAACTGGTTTGGCATAAAATCTCAAAGAATTCTTGAACTTCATAAACATCTTTCAATAGTTGTCTAGCCGAATCAATTAGCATAGACCTTGAACAACAATTCGGACATTAGTCAAAATATTTTTAGCTAACTCGATTGGCATATCTTTTCATAACTTAACAAAAAAATAAAATTCTTTTATGACGTCATGATACCATACCGTCTTAATAGTACGTTAAGAATGTCGTCATATTAGGACTTTGTCATACTACATCATACCATAGTGGGCTGATGATCTTTCGATCACATCCAACACTAGGTTCAATTGCATTGATGACTCCATCGTTCAAAATACATTTTGATAATTTCAAATCATTTTTGTCTAACTGAAACAATTAGCATAGACATACGAATAATAGCTCCTTTTAAAACTTATTGATTCAAACATTGACCCAATATATTTTCGAGAATCACAAAATTGCGAATATCAGCACGATGTCAATAAATTTCGAAAATCTAGCATAGCTAGAAGATCTGGAATATCCATTTTCTCCATTAACTTCAATCTTGACTTCATTACTTCATTACTCAATCATTCTATCATTCTTCAATATCATCAATGCTATCTATAACATAACTTTTCTATACCCAATATAGTTCATCAAACTTACCACACTTTGAAAGTCCAGGAACTTACCACAATCATATGGTTTTAGGAACTTATCCTAGTCAGACCAAAATCGTCCATTCGCTGAGGGGTTCTACCATACGATTATGAGTCACGAACTTACCCTAAGTATGAGTTTTAAGAACCGTACCTAATCTTAAATATTCTCTAACTATCAAATATAAATATGAGAAAAGAATCACCTTCTCATCATATGTATATCGATAGTGCGACACCAATATTTCAATGATTATCAATATAGGAAGTTGAGCGGTTGTTAAACCATGGACAAATCCCGTCCCATACCAGGAATCGTACAACTCAACCACTAACATGAGTCCTCAATTGAAATCCCACCTAATTTCATCTTGCTCTTATCTTAACTCTTTGCTTGATACGAATTTCTCGTATTTCATCATCCATAACTCCTCGTGAGTTTACTTTGTACTATTTCATAGTACCATCTCTTTATAGCGTCATGCTACAATTATTCAATCATTTAAGATTTTCTGACATTTTACAATTTTAGCAGATCACATCGTGATCTCGTTCTATCATCATCTCTTCTTACGATTATTTCTTATCTCATGATCGCCTCATCCTACGATCTTCTTAATTCTTCTCTTTAATCACATTATCTTATGATTAATCAACTCAGGTGTTCCCTGTTCTTTTAGCTCTTCAGGTTCTTCTTTGAACCTAATCATTTTATCATAATCTTGTCTCACATAAATTCTCTAAACTCTATTTGAGTTCATCCTTATCATTATATCATTCACATCTTATAGACATCGTCTATTTATTAACACCATCTTTATTACTGGAGTCAGGTACTCCTGGTTCTTATCTTTCATAATTCTTCAAGATTCTTCTTTGAATCTCCTTCTTGTTTATATATCAATTCTTCCTTTAAGAATCTCTAACTTCCTTCATATTAATCAATATTTTATTCAAGTTCACTTCGCGTCATTCGCATCTTCTTCTTGTAACGTTTCTAGGACTTAACTCATCTCATGCATCTACCTATATGAAAAGAATCACTTCTTAATCATACACTTCCATAATTCTATACTTGATACACCTCGAGTCTCTAACATTGTTCAGTATAGCATCTGAGTGGTTTCCTACAAACAACCAACAAACTAGTTCCCGTCTCGTCTACACTGTCTTTCACAGCGAGTTAGATCGGTTGCTAGTTCGTATCAACCCCCGCTCTCTGAAGGAATTGTTTAGCCCAGATACCATACATCAACTATTAAAGAATACGATTGCACCATAATTATACTTAACTTATTATTCTTTAAACTCTATCATCTTCACTTCTCTTCTCTAAGGTTATAGCCTAAGGTACTCTTACCTAAGGTTTCTAACCTATCAGCTTTGATACCAACTGTAACGACCCCAAAATTCATACAATTCAACTCTCAACATCGGTCGTTATCAATACATCGTCATTCTAACTTTACAACAATATCCAATATTAAACTTAATAAAAATGCGGAATAATTTAAACTTTTCTATTACAAATCATTTTCGATCCCAAAATTCTCAACCTTTACATCTAAATATCTTAGAATCATGTTAATTTCATGATTCACCTTGTTGAACTTACTATAAAAATTTACACCTCAATATAAACTTTACAACTCAACATAAATACAACTTATACATCATCAAATACATTACTCAAAACCTTAATCATAGTTCAAAAATATAAATTTTAAGCTAAACATTTGTTCCTCATGCATTATGTCTGATTCACGTCATTTAGGTAGCACATAACTTTACCTTGAATCCTTAACATGCAAAAATGGTTATTTGCAAGAATGAGCTCGACAGCTCAGCAAAATCTAACAGTTTGCATGCATCACGTAGCACATAATTATCATGCATATCTAACATAATGTAAACATCTGGATAAATATAACTTACATGTTGTATGTCACATATCAAATAGAGATTGAATTCCATAATTCAATCAACATTTTTTACTCAATCAATGAAGTCATATGTTGACTTTAACAATTCATACTCACAGTACATGTAACATGTCATGCTCTTACGGTATAAAATTTAAAGCAATTAATCATCGAGTTCACAAAACAACAAGGAACGAAAGACTTGCCTGGTTCGTAGATTATCATTTACTGTAACCAGCTTATGTTTATCTGCACTTCATGTATCCTACACGATATATATAATCATGTACATGATTTGTTAGCCACATATCAACACTTAGAATTAATTCTACTTAACATTTCAAGATCCTTCACTTTATTCTCTTTACAATTCCTAAGTTAGGAATTAAGTTCCATTAGGGCTCCTTGTAAACCTTCATTTTATTGCGTCTCGCTTTAATCGACACTTAACCACTGACTAAGTTTTAAACTTTGTTCTACATTAGATGTGTAATGGTTATAAGTAATTCTTATTTAGGGTAACATATGATAACCAAAAAGAAAAGAATTAAAAAAATAGGAAAAATTTTCCATTTCTGCAATTCTCGCCGGGGCGAGAAAATTATAACATGAAACTCTCGTCGGGGCGAGAAATTCCCTAAGAAAAACCTCGCCGGGGCGAGACATCTGATTTTCAGATTCTGCAGTTCGCGAACTGCAGAATTTCAAAGCCAAAAATTCCCAATTCCTTCATCCAATAGGCAATTTACGCATACCCAGACTTCATACATAATGTAAAACTAAAACCTAACATGTGTACAGTTATTCTAACAACATAAATTGCTTAAATAACAAATTTTAAAGACCCAAAATCAAAGTTCATGCTAGTATTTCATATTTGAACAAATTTAACGAATCAAACTCTCACAAATTCGTTTCTCCACCAATTTAATTGACTTAACTTGCAACGTTTTCGTTTCTCAGAATACTAACACAATCCATTATCAATTACAGACTTTATACATGAATTAACTATTAATTTTAGTCTCAAAATAGACTAAAATATACATATTACTACAAAACTCAATTTTCTTCTTCTAATTCATGTTTTAATGAATTTGATAACTCCAAAATTATATATAAACACCGAATAACGGATTAAGCATGCTTATAAACATATATTACCAATACTTCATCAAATCCTTCAACCAAAAATCCATTTTAAAGAAAACTCAATGAATATGAAATTAACAACTCAAAGCTAGATTATTACCTTTGATTCTTGCTTAGGTTATCTAGATGATGACAAGAATTGCTTGCTAAATCTTCTTCCTTCTCTTCATTTCTCAAGTGCCTTCTCAATTTCACAGAGAATCTTTTTTCTCTCACTTTCTCTCTTCCTCCCTTCTCTGTGTTCTCTCTTCTCCAGACTTAGGAGAATAACGTAAAAAAAATAAAACCTCTCCTTTAGTCAGTTACAAAAAAAAGGGTCTCTATGCCATGTTTGGCTAGAACCCAATTAAACCTCCTTTCTTTATTTTAATATTTTTTTAATATGATAAACCATGTCACACTTAAATATAATTTTTTTTAATAAAATAATTTTGTTTAATAAAATCATCCTTCACTTAATAAATAATTTTATTGAGTAAAATTATTCATCCTCTCATTTAATAAATTACCAACATCTATGCATAATAAAACACGCATCAAAAATATAAAAATATTTATCTTCACCTTACTTAATATTCTTATACAAATAAATTATCACACAATATTCTCATCAAATATTTATTTTATTAAATAATCATTCCAATTAAAACATTTATTCTTCTCAATAAATATTTTATCCATTTACGATATTCACAATCGTAATACACTAGCATGTAACATATTATTTTCTCGTTTTATCAAAACAAATATTAATTCACTATTTTAATTAAGTGAATTATTCACATTATTATGAAATACAATCCATAACAATTTCATTACTAACAAGGCATAATAATTAAAATATATTATTTCACAATATAATTTTAATTTAATAACATTCAGTTATTATCCTTTTGTAACAATTTCATTTACTATCATCAATGGTTTAATTTACCATTAAACCTCATTTTTTCGAATATAAGAATATATGTATTCCTCTTCTATATTCACACAAAATCACATATTTCACAGCATATAACACTTATAAAAATATATATATTCGAACCCGACATATCTCATAATAAGAATTTTATTCGCTAAATTCTTATTTAATAATTCCTGAAAATTCGGGTTGTCACAAGAACGAATGTATTCCAACTCCGAATGAGGGAGTTATGCCCTTTGGAAAAATGTATGTCAAATTTGCCAAAAGTTGAAAACTATTTCAGGAAGGGACTTTTGCGCTACTATTTTGGCCTGAATATGAGCTTGGAAACATTTTCCACCTGGGGGATTTATAGAGGATGTTACAAGGAAGAAAATGATGCGAAAACAGACTAATTATGACTTATAACGACCAAGTTATGAGGTTCGGAAGGACGGGGTCAGAACAGTCAAACAAAGTTGAACAGAGCACGCTGGGCGCGCTAGCCTCACGTTGGGGGTGTTGGCCGCATGATGGGCGCGCGCAAGCCTCGCTGCCGGCGTCGGGGCCTCGCTGCTTAGGTGAAAGTAGTATGCACACAAGCCAATCATATGTGATATGATGTAGCATAGACTTTGTAATCTTATTCGTTTATTAAACCTTATCTACATTGTGCTGTTATATTAAATGTGATAAACCCATAAGTTTTGAGTAATGCTTTTAGAATCATGATGGTGATCATGCTAATGAGATCTAAATTCATTCTAGCTCACAAACTAAAATCGTTCCTAATTATTGGATTACTAAAAGGGGATTAGTGAATCCGGATAGATTAGTACATACGTTGCTTGCTCTTAAGAAGAGGATAATTGATCTCATAATCATTTGTGTGGAGACACTAAAGCAAGTATGTAGGTGCTTATTGGAGAATAAGTTTACTGAACGTGGTTCGCTAAGGAATACCTAATGGAGTTTTACTCGCCTGTCAATAGGAATTCCTCTCGTGATAGTAGTACAAGTGATCCTTGGACTTGAGATCATCATAGTATCTTGTGTATGATGAGTTATACTTTAACATGTCCCTTAAGACCTTTAGGGTATAACAAAGGGTATGATTGGGTATAATAAGTTGTATATGGAGATAGGTGAATAATCAACAAAGAATCTACCACGTCGAGTAAAAGATGTGAATGTCCTATGTGATTCGATAAATGACAACTCAGTAGTCCTTGGCCAAGGCAGAATGAAATTAGAAAGGAGTTTTTAATTTGCATTATTTAGAGTTGTGCATTTGGGAATCGAAATGCATATAATTAAATAAAATAAGACTTGACAGAAATTTCACGTCTTATATTTAATTGGGACATTGTATGGTAGAAGGATTGAATTGTACGGTAACTATTCACTGAAAGGCTCTTTTGTGATTAATGTTGAAATCTGTATTATCTGGAAAGTCGTTGATCGCTAAGGGGGCTTACCCTTGTCGATGCCGGGAAGAATCGCTTATGTGGTGGTTATTACCCTTTCCCATTTTTAACCTTCTCATTAGATGATTCTTTGGAAAAGGTCGGCATAAATGTCAACGGGGTTTGAAATATCGTTATTTATGATGAGCCAATTAATCAGAGTCGCCAGTTGGTATATTTGAAATGGATGTACCAACTCATCCGAATTTGGTTTTTGTAAATCGCTGGCTCATGTGTGACTCCGAATTAATTGGTCTGCGAACCGAGATTCATAGAGTTCGGGGGCTTGCTTAAGCGAGGGGAAGGTGTTGGGCACCACCCGACTTCCGTGAAACACGGTTACCGCAATCTTGATGCTTTTCCTATCCTTTAATTCATAAAATGTGTATGTATGCGCGCGTGTGTATATGCCTATGTGAATGTTGTGGTGATTTTGTATGAAAGAATCATTTGGGATTTTTTATGGAAAATCGTGTTTTGAGAGTGCTTTAGAATGTCTTTCGGCTTCTATGAGAAAGCTTTATTCTTTATGAGAAAGGTTTGATTTTAACTGTCAAAAGCCATGGGATTAGGTGTCGTTTTGGCAAAATAAGAGTTTTTTAAACCTTCGTCAAAATAGGAATCGAGACCTATACGTTGCTTTCGTAAAACGAGCGGGCAATTTCTAGAATCTCTTTAACCCTATGCACAACGGTTTAATAGAACCACCATTTACTTTCATAAAACTATTTCTTGTGATATTTGAACACGATCTTTCTTTCGCCTTCTCGTTAAATAGAAATCGACATTCATTAGTACTTCCAATTTCTTATCCTCGTGATGCTAATAACCTAGTTTGATTGATTTTATAGAAATCTTCATCGTTTAACTTGAAATCAATTTTTTGTGTCACAAATCAAACCAAACATTAAAATGCGTGGGGGCTATTCATGGGCATGTAAGCCATCCGAATAACCCCAATGCCCACAATCACATATTTCACTATTACGGGGCCTTAAACCCGATTTTCGACTTGATATCGTTTTAAGGCCCGACAATTACATATTTACAATAAAGGGTACATCGGCCCTATTACATACATCCAAAAATGTCCATCATCAGATTTGGACCACGGGGTCGCATTCCTAGGCGCACATCCAAAATTGCTACATTACTATAACGAGCTAAAAATCATCAAATGGATATCATCGGGCCATTAGGAAGAATTTCATTACATTTGGAACCCTCACTAATAGTCCTCAATCCATGGATCCACAACAATATACAAGAAAAACTACATTTCACATAACCCAATTAACAAGAATATTAACAAAATGATATACAAAAATTGCTATAGAAATGGTCTTTTCACCTTGCAAATAATCCTCACAATGTGTATGAACTTGTATATTGAGTAGAGTAGAAAATATATGATATATAATCTTACACAAAATATATAATTCCTCACTTTTTCCTCTCTTTTCTCCCTATTTTCTTGCAAATTTCTGCTGTTTTCTTCCTATTTTTCCGAGCTGCTCTCTCTCTCTTCTTCCGCTGCCAACCCTCTATATGCTGAATGAAGGAATGAGCTGAAATAGGCTGGCCAGAGCCAGCCGCAGATGGATCTGCGGCTGGCCGCAGATTGATCTGTGGCTGGCCGCAGATTGATCTGCGGCTAGCTGGCCGCCCCCCATCCACTCAGTTGGTTTTCGGTTCCGTGTTTCGAGTTCCGTGTTTTCAAAAGGCGCACTTATTGGCCGCAAATCAATCCGCGACTGGCTGGCTTAACTTTCTCGATTTTCGTGCTACGCCTCGATTCTCATGTCGTGACGTCAGTTTTCGCCGACAGGCTCGTATTTTGCAGTCCGGGAATTACTGGGAGACGTGCCACATCATTCGGGAATGCTCATTTCGGATGGCCTTGTTGTCACGTCGGTTTCGGTTGTAAATCGTCGCGGTGGCGTCGAGTGTTCGTACTTGTCCATCCTTTGCTCTTACAGGCCGGTTCATTTGACGAATTTGCACTCCTGTCAGGATTAGTATACGAAGTGCAAAATTTGGGTGTCTACAGCTGCCCCTCTTTATCATGTTTATGAAATGTTAAATGAAATGAACAGGATAAAGAAATAGACACCCGATGTATGAATGACAGTGCACAAGGATGACAATACATACATGATGCAACACATACAAATTATGATGCAACGCAATTTGTAAGTCATGCAAAACATTCATAAAGGTGTCAATGCATCAATCACTAACCGCATTGTTAGTCGTTGGGTTTCGTCTTCTAGTCTCGTGATCACCGGGTCTCATATCCGGTTGATCGTCTTGTGAGTGCCGGGTCTCGTATCCGGTCGCTCGTCTCGTAATCACCGGGTCTTGTATCCGGTTGATTGTCCTGTGAGTGTCGGGTCTCGTATCCGGTCGCTCGTCTCGTAATTGTCGGGTCTCGTATCCGGTCGATTATCTTGTGAGTGTCGGGTCTCGTATCCGGTCGATTGTCCTGTGAATGCCGGGTCTCGTATTCGGTCGCTCGTCTCATAACCGCCGGGTCTCGTATCCAGTCGCTCGTCTCGTAACCGCCAGGTCTCGTATCCGGTCGCTCGTCTCGTAACCGCCGGGTCTCGTATCCGGTCAATTATCCTGTGAGTGCCGAGTCTCATATCCGGTCGCTCGTCTCGTAACCGCAGGGTCTCGTATCCGGTCGATTGTTCTCGTATATCATTCTTGTCAGCCATCGCTTTTGACTCTGATAGGCTAGGACCTTGACACCTAACCTGCTCGATGGACCACGTACAGAATCATCATCTATTCATGCATGTGACACAACATTCAAAATGTAAATTGATGAAAAATGACCCCTGTACAGTCTTTTGATACTGTTCTACAGATGTCATCATTTGTCGTGGTTTGCTTGGATCTCAGCCCTTCCCAGGGATCGTTGATTGTTTGGATCTCAGCCCTTCCCAGGGGTCGTTGGTTGTTTGTACCTCAGCCCTTCCCAGGGGTCGTTGTTTGTTTGGATCTCAGCCCTTCCCAGGGGTCGTTGTTTGTTTGGATCTCAGCCCTTCCCAGGGGTCGTTGTTTGTTTGAATCTCAGCCCTTCCCAGGGGTCGTTGGTTGTTTGGATCTCAGCCCTTCCCAGGGGTTATTGGTTGTTTGGATCTCAGCCCTTCCCAGGGGTCGTTGTTTGTTTGGATCTCAGCCCTTCCCAGGGGTCGTTGTTTGTTTGGATCTCAGCCCTTCCCAGGGGTCGTTGTTTGTTTGGATCTCAGCCCTTCCCAGGGGTCGTTGTTTGTTTGGATATCAGCCCTTCCTAGGGGTCGTTGTTTGGTTGGATCTCAGCCCTTCCCAGTGGTCGTTGGTTGTTTGGATCTCAGCCCTTCCCAGGGGTCATTGGTTGTTTGGATTTCAGCCCTTCCCAGGGTGTTTGGTTGTTTGGATCTCAGCCCTTCCCAGGGTGTTTGGTTGTTTGGATCTCAGCCCTTCCCAGGGTGTTTGGTTATTTGGATCTCAGCCCTTCCCAGGGTGTTGGTTGTTTGGATCTCAGCCCTTCCCAGGGTGTTTGGTTGTTTGGATCTCAGCCCTTCCCAGGGTGTTGGTTGTTTGGATCTCAGCCCTTCCCAGGGTGTTTGGTTGTTTGGATCTCAGCCCTTCCCAGGGTGTTTGGTTGTTTGGATCTCAGCCCTTCCCAGGGTGTTTGGTTGTTTGGATCTCAGCCCTTCCCAGGGTGTTGGTTGTTTGGATCTCAGCCCTTCCCAGGGTGTTTGTTGTTTGGATCTAAGCCCTTCCCAGGGTGTTCACCATCTTGTTGTGGTTTGCTTGGATGCCTTCCCAGGTTTGCTCACCACCTTGTTGTGGTTTGCTTGGATGCCTTCCCAGGTTTGCTCACCACCTTGTTGAGGTTTGCTTGGATGCCTTCCCAGGTTTGCTCACCACCTTGTTGCGGTTTGCTTGGATGCCTTTCCAGGTTCACTTCTTGTTTGGATACCAGCCCTTCCCAGGGGTCATTGATTGGTTGTATACCAGCCCTTCCCAAGGGTCATTGATTGGTTGGATACCAGCCCTTCCCAGGGGTCATTGCTTGTTTGGATACCAGCCCTTCCCAGGGGTCGCTTGATTTGATTTGAGCGATTTTTTGAAGTGGGATGTGTGATCGGCTTTTGTCCTGGATCTCCCACCAACATCGTCCACGTACCATGCCGCACAAGCCATCACAGTCTGATCATTTGTGAGGTTGAAAGCGACGTGCTTGTACTTTCCTGAAGATTTTCATTTTGATCGTACATGTATACATGCAAAAGATGTTATGCATGATCCGGCAGATATGTTATGGACAGATGCATGTGCACAACATATGTTTAGATAGAAATGACCCCTGTCCCGTTAAATGATACGATTCGACAGTCGTCGTTGTTTGCCAACATTTGACTGGATCACGCCTCGTCGTGAAGTGTAGTTTCTAGACTTCAACATTGGTTTGGTACTCTGCCGGTTCTTGGTCGTCTTCATTTCATCAAGTTGAGGCAGTCTGTTTCGCTCTCTGTGATGATCGACAGCTATGTTGGGCTCCTTGGCCTTTTGATCATTTCTGATGGCCGATACGCTGTTGTCCCGCATTATATCATCCTTGTATATGCTCATGCACGTGGATCATTTGGATGTCGAGGCAGTGATAGTCAGGATTGGGGAGAGGCCCAATGACGAGAAGTTCTGTGCAGCCTCAGCTTCCTTCCATTTCACGATTCTTAACTGCCCCTGCCTTGGCAAGTTTCGCTACCAAGAATTTCTATCGAAGACTCGCGATGTTGACCGTGTTGAGTTATCCACAGCTCTGCAAGATCCTGCATATCAGATGACTAACAAATGCCAAAACTTGAAAGCTCGGGCCGCTAGTGTTAGTTCAACACAAAGATATTATAATCTCGACAACAGAGTAAATGCAGTTAAAGCACATGAAATTGAATATCTGTTGATCGCACAATCTAGCGAGTTGTGAACCGTGAATGTACTAGATTGGAAGTTATTTTCAATCCCTCGTGAGTTGATGATTTTCAATTTAACGAGTTATGAAATCGTAAGAACACCTTCAAGCATTCGTGGTCATTGTACATGAGTAAGATCGAATTCAAAAGAACTACCTTTCCTCGCCAAAGGCATTCTGTCTCCATTCTAGACAACGTTCTTAGCAGGATCGACGTCATATGACAAATGCACTGTGCGATGCAATATTCAGTAGGGGTTTCTCTTCCATGACTTCTTGTTTAAGGCCGAGAGTTTTTCGTATTATCTTTTCTCTTTATTAGCCCACTTCACTTGTCTCGTTTTCTTAGGCTATTCAAAGTTACCCATTTAACGAGTTTTGGACCAATGACTCCCAAACTAGACGGTTTTGGGGCATTAGGTGTACAGACACCCCTTCGGGTTTATTTACTCGAGTAACAAAGGCCACGGTTCGAGACAAGCTGGTGGTTTGCACCATTCATTTTTTGCTTGACCTTACGCAAGATTCGTTTTCTTAGGCTTGAGTTACCCATGTAGCGAGTGTTAGGCCGGTGACTCCCAAACCAGACGACTTTAGGGCACCAGATGCAGAGACATCCTTTAGGCTTAATTACTCGAGTAGCCCATGCCACGATTCGAATCTGCTCGGGCCTCCTCTACTGTAATGCTCGCTTTCTTAGGCTCTAAGTTACCCATGTAACGAGTGTTGGGCCAGCGACTCCCAAACCAGATGGCTTTAGGGCACCAGGTGTAGAGACACCCCTCGGGCTTAATTACTCGAATAACCCAGGCCACGATTCGAGACATTGGCTTGATAATCATTTATCGTCTGACTTCTTGATATTAGCCTGATAATTATTGACTGTCTGACTACGTGTTAATTGCCATCAACGTCGTCATAGTTTTATACCCCATAACTGAAAGTTCGTGCAAATGCAAAGTGAAGATTGGCACATGAGGTCGATTCTGTCACAAACGTTGCTTTGAATTAAGGCTTTGTACCCGATCAAAAGGTTGAATAGCTTTCTTCGTCTAATCATACTCACGATCGTGCTCCACGGTTGCTTGTCAGAATTAATCCGATTCCTATCAAGTCAAATAAAATCCCCTTTTACGCGGGTCATCGTATCCCCGGAAAACTATGCTTGACAAATGCCAGATGATCGTATCGTTGAATATTGAATTGACATGAGGTAGCATTTGATGATGATGGTGCATGTTGATGGGACTGTTGCATGGGTGCCAATTTGCACGTCATCATTTCCTAGGTAGTTGACAAATGCCCCAGTGTTAAGTTGCTTTTCTTGTGATCTCCCTCGTACTGGTTGCATCGGTATCTCGCTAGGCTGACAAAAGATCCGGTCCTTTAACTTGTTGAAAGGTTTGGGGGATTTTTTTTTTTTTTTTTTTGGTGGTCGAATATGCTCCTACTCCGGGTTCTTTGTGATCGTCAGGCCACGCTTTCACGGTTCTCTAATCTTATCCTGCAAAATAAGGTCAGTGTTTGACGACAGGATAGTATTTAGAAGTTTTAGAAAACCTTGGTACGTGGTATGGATTGCCCTCCTGCAAAACCATGTCAGTATTCTCTTTATGTGCAGGTGATGTAATCACATGATACAGGACATATTTATTACGATGAAGACGGTATGACAGTTGTATGCCATTTTATTTATTTGACTGAACGATAAAAGGGCATGAAGAAGCTTCCCTTTCGTTAGGTTTATCAGAGGCTGACCTACCCTAGGGTTACTCTCGCGGGCTTTTCGGCATGAAGGTCCCCAAATCTTCGTAATCTACTCGTCTGAATCCTTTCGATTGGAGCGAATTTGGGTGGTGCGCTTCCTGAGCCATCTCCGGGGAGCAGCCCCTTCGAGTCCAGTAATAAGCAATCGACGGGTTTGCCTCAGGAGGAGGTACACTCTCAACATACATTCACATTCATCGTCCTCACCGTATGCACATGATTACTTTATGGTAAAGCAATTCCATTCAACCATTCATTCATTGGTAAAACACATTCACACAACAACAGGTCAAAATGTCAACGCACACACACATTCATGAATTTTAAAGGATAGGACAACATCAAGACTTGAACGCGGCTTAAGCCCTCTAATGTCCCCAGCAGAGTTGCCAGCTGTCGACGCCGGGAAGAATCGATTATGTGGTGGTTATTACCCTTTCCCATTTTTAACCTTCTCATTAGATGATTCTTTGGAAAAGGTCGGCATAAATGTCGACGGGGTTTGAAATATCGTTCTTTATGATGAGCCAATTAATCAGAGTCGCCAGTTGGTATATTTGAAATGGATGTACCAACTCATCCGAATTTCATTTTCATAAATCACTGGCTCATGTGTGACTCTGAATTAATTGGTCTGCGAACCGAGATTCATAGAGTTCGGGAGCTTGCTTAAGCGAGGGGAAGGTGTTGGGCACCCCCCAACTTCCGTAAAACACGGTTACCGCAATCTTGATGCTTTTCCTATCCTTTAATTCATAAAATGTGTATGTATGCGCGCGTGTGTATGTGCCTATGTGAATGTTGTGGTGATTTTGTATGAAAGAATCATTTGGGATTTTTTATGGAAAATCGTGTTTTGAGAGTGCTTTAGAATGTCTTTCGGCTTCTATGAGAAAGCTTTATTCTTTATGAGAAAGGTTTGATTTTAACTGTCAAAAGCCATGGGATTAGGTGTCGTTTTGGCAAAATAAGAGTTTTTTAAACCTTCGTCAAAATAGGAATCGAGACCTATACGTTGCTTTCGTAAAACGAGCAGGCAATTTCTAGAATCTCTTTAACCCTATGCACAACGGTTTAATAGAACCACCATTTACTTTCATAAAACCATTTCTTGTGATATTTGAACACGATCTTTCTTTCGCCTTCTCGTTAAATAGAAATCGACATTCATTAGTACTTCCAATTTCTTATCCTCGTGATGCTAATAACCTAGTTTGATTGATTTTATAGAAATCTTCATCGTTTAACTTGACATCAATTTTTTGTGTCACAAATCAAACCAAACATTAAAATGCGTAGGGGCTATTCATGGGCATGTAAGCCATCCGAATAACCCCAACGCCCACAATCACATATTTCACTATTACGGGGCCTTAAACCCGATTTTCGACTTGATATCGTTTTAAGGCCTGACAATTACATATTTACAATAAAGGGTACATCGGCCCTATTACATACATCCAAAAATGTACATCATCGAATTTAGACCACGGGGTCGCGTTCCTAGGCGCAAATCTAAAATTGCTACATTACTATAACGAGCTAAAAATCATCAAATGGATATCATCGGGCCATTAGAAAGAATTTCGTTCCATTTGGAACCCTCACTAATAGTCCTCAATCCATGGATCCACAACAATATACAAGAAAAACTACATTTCACATAACCCAATTGACAAGAATATTAACAAAATGATATACAAAAATTGCTATAGAAATGGTCTTTTCACCTTGCAAATAATCCTCACAATGTGTATGAACTTGTATATTGAGTAGAGTAGAAAATATATGATATATAATCTTACACAAAAGATATAATTCCTCACTTTTTCCTCTCTTTTCTCCCTATTTTCTTGCAAATTTCTGCTGTTTTCTTCCTATTTTTCCGAGCTGCTCTCTCTCTTCTTCCGCTGCCAACCCTCTGTATGCTGAATGAAGGAATGAGCTGAAATAGGCTGGCCAAAGCCAGCCGCAGATGGACCTGCGGCTGGCCGCAGATTGATCTGCGGCTGGCTGGCCGCCCCCCATCCACTCAGTTGGTTTTCGGTTTCCGTGTTTCGAGTTCCGTGTTTTCAAAAGGCGCACTTATTGGCCGCAAATCAATCCGCGGCTGGCTGGCTTGACTTTCTTGATTTTCGTGCTACGCCTCGATTCTCGTGTCGTGACGTCAGTTTTCGCCGACAGGCTCGTATTTTGCAGTCTGGGAATTACTGGGAGACGTGCCACATCATTCGGGAATGCTCATTTCGGACGGCCTTGTTGTCACGTCGATTTCGGTTGTAAATCGTCGCGGTGGCGTCGAGTGTTCGTACTTGTCCATCCTTTGCTCTTGCAGGCCGGTTCATTTGAGGAATTTGCCCTCCTGTCAGGATTAGTATACGAAGTGCAAAATTTGGGTGTCTACAACCCTTATTGTAGAATAAATATTATTTATTTAAATAAGATTAGAATTGTTCTAATTGATTTATTCACAACCGGTTTAATATGGAGAACCTAAAGGGTCACACCGCAAAAGAAAAATATTTATTTAAGAAGTAAATGGCATAATTATAATAATAAGTTATGTGTATTTAATTTAATCTATGGAGATAGAATAAATTAAATAGCTTAATATTTATTATTTAATATTTTAGAAGTATTAAATATAAATTAATAAGAGGAGTCTTATTATTATTATTATTATTATTATTATTACTATTACTATCATTTAATTCCTAATAGGGATTGGGAATTAATTAATAGAAGTACTCTCTCATGAATTCGTAATTAGATTAGGAGTTTAATTTAATTAAAGGAGTTTAATTATAATAGAAACCCTAATCCTAAATAGTTTAGGAAAGGGTTTTCCTACATCTATAAATAAAAGAAGTCTTATCATAGATTAGGTTTACACACTCTTGCGTAAGAATTGTGGAGAGTACTGCAATTTCTATAGAGATAGAAACTAGGGTTTTGCCAACACCCATCTTCTTGAATAGATATTATTCCTTGGTGGATCACCTCTAGAGGCCAAACACTTGGGTGGCTAACGTTGATCAAAGGAAGGAATTTAATCGGTGGAATTCAAGGAGAACGCGAAGGAATTGGAGGTGAACTTGTACTTGAGGAAGCTAGAATTCTACAAGGGTATAATTCTTATTCTCCATCTCTTTCGTTTAATTAATAATTGTGCATAAAGAAAGATCATGGTGATGGTTTGTATAAAATTTTAAAATCTGATTTTATCGCGCTTCTGCTTTATTTATGTAATTTGATTGCATGTTCGCGTTATACAAACCTAACAGTGGTATCAAGAGCCAAACTTTATGCGAATTATTAATTGTTTTGATTTTGTATATACATTGATATGTGTTTAGAATAATTTAATTGGGCATAATTGTTTGTGTAAAATTATTTTATTTTTTATTAAAAGAATAAAAAAAAATCGTTGGTCAAAGTCAACGGTCAAACGTTGACCATTGACTGGTCAACTGATGAAGTGGCACTGACTGCTGATGTGGCGCTGACTGGTCAACTGTTGACGTGGCACTGACTGGTCAATCTTTAAAAATGAAATAATTAATTTGGAGCTAGAAGGTTTTGAACCCTTGACCTATTGGTCATAAGTTGGAAGCCTTACTACTACACTAGAATCACTTTTGATTATGAATGAGAATGTTTAATATTTAAACTATATAATTCTGGATTTGAAGTTTGACTTAAAGGCTTATTTGATTATTTCTTTTAAAGGTTTATGATTAAGGGTTGACCTCATTTTATTTTATTTTATTTTATTTTTGTAAATTAAAATAAAGAAATTTATTTTGATTTGGAATTTGATTAAAAATAAAAGAGTTTATTTTTATTCAAAATTGGATAAATTAAAATAAAGAAGTTTATTTTGATTTGGAATTTGATTAAAAATAAAAGAGTGTATTTTTATTCAAAATTGGATAAATTAAAATAAAGAAGTTTATTTTGATTTGGAATTTGATTAAAAAATAAAGGAGTTTATTTTTATTCAAAATTTGATAAATTAAAATAAAAGAGTTTATTTTGATTTGGAATATGATTAAAATAAAGAAGTTTATTTTAATTGGAATTGGATTTCATGATAACTAATTAGAGTTGGAATTGGATTCCACGATAACTAATTGGAGTTGAAATTGGATTTTATACTAACTAATATTGCCCATTAAATGATATCAATGCATATATGGAATGGTTTTATTATTCATGAGATGAATATTATTTATTGATGCATATAGAGATATGTATGATAATAAATAGGGATTGATTATGGACTATTGACCAATGTGTGATTGGATTTATTTTAGAGGATGCTTGAATGAATGGGTTTTTATAAATGGGGTCTGCGTACCTCGTCTTCTCTAGTTTTTTTCTTGATGTAAATTCTATCTTCCTCCTATGTACTTCCCCTTGACTGCTGATAAAGGTTTCTATTTATTTTAAATAGTTTATGTAATAGAATTAGTTAGAATTATTTTGAAGAATTGGAGACAAAGGAACAAGGAGCGCAAGAAGACCCGTTTGTAATGGAGCCTGGATTTAAATGTAATAGTTATATTTAAATTTAATTCTTGCAACCTAGGTTTGACCTCTTGGTTCACTTGGTGGCTCTAGTGAACCAAACTAGAATAAAAGTCCATAATCAATTCAGGTAGAATATAGTATTCTATATGTGCATGTTTACTATATATATATATATATATATTTATACATCATATATATATATATATTTAAACAACATGCTTCGCATGTTAAATAATATGACGCGTATTTTTTATATATATGTGCATGCGCGCTAAACAAGATGAGACAAATAATAACAAACCCCTCAAATAAATCATATTAAGTCCCAAACGTTTAAAGATATTTAGAATATCGAACGTCGCCTTCTGGCATGGTAAAGCGATAGAGTATTAAATATTTAATATGAGTTTGTTGTATCACACAAGGCAAGTATTAAATATTTAAGATGTTGCTTTATCACATTCGATGCTTATAAATAGACTGGACGATGCTGTTTTGTTGTGTTACATAAGGACAGTGTTTTTCTTTCGAATATATGGAAGTGCTAGGTTGGACTTAACTTGGATATTTTTGATTCGGATGTGTCACACTTGATCAAAATAATCTAAGAGGCAAAATACAAGGAGTTATATAGTGATGTAATTAACAATAGTTGTCTACCTATTTATTTGTATATCGTTTGTTGTGTCACACAAGGCTATATACATTTGAAATGGGATCATTATTCTCACTAGCAAATCTTTAACTAGATTTTCCGAACTATATATTGAGGGTAATATAGTTTGATGAAAAATAGTGAGAGATACCAATTTAAAAATAAAGACCTAATTTATTTTGGTAATTAATAAAATGAATGTGTGCTAAAATGTTATCTATTTCATTTAACAGTATTTTATAATGTCTAATTTACTATCACTGCGGAGCATATTAGATGCTAATTAACTGGACCAAATAACACGGACTAATTAAGAAATCTGAGAATAGTTCTCAAGGCTGAAAAGCTATCTTATGTCTTTAATATGCCTATCCCTGCAATAGTTGCAGATAATACCTCTGAGGAAGAGATTGCTACTTTTAGAAAGTGGCAAGATGATGCACAGTTGGCTCAATGCATTATGCTCCCATTCATGGGTAACAAGCTTCAGCGTCATCATGTAATTATGAATGCTCCTACTATACTCCTGCACCTTCATAGAGTTGAAGGGTGAGGAAAGTAGGACTATTAGATATCAGATATCTAAGCAGCTCTTCCGATCTAGAATAGCCGATGGCACTACAATATAGACAAATGTCCTCAAAATGATCAATCTGATTGAACAATTGGGACAACTGGGTTTTATAATGGATGGAGAGATGTTTCAAGATCTGATCTTGTAATCAATTCCGGACCCTTTCTCACAATTTGTTGTGAATTTCCATATGAACAAGCTATATGTCAGCCTGCCTGAGTTGCTTAAACATGTTGAAACTGTAAAGAGTCACTTTCTAACCAAGAAAGACCAAGTCTTACTGGTAGATGATTCTTCCAGGAAGCGGAAGAGGGCCAAAGGATCTTCTTAAAAGAAGGACAATTCAAAGAAGGTATAAGGAAATGCAATAACTAAGGACACTAAGAACAAAACTGATGCAAATAGCAAAGGAGTTTGCTTCCACTACAATAAGCCTGGACACTGGAAATGAAACTGTAAGGAGCATCTTGCAGAAGTTAACCAGAACAAGCTTAGTGAAGCTTCGGTTACAGATATAGGTTTGTTCATAATTGAAATAAATTTTTCCGTAAGTCAAGGTTCTACTTGGGTATTGGATACCGGCTATAGTTCTCACGTATGCAATCCAATGCAGAGACTAAGCAGAAGTAGAAAGCTAAACAAAGAGTAAGTAATCTTACGTGTGGAGAATGGAACAATGGTTGCTACATTAGCCGTAGGAACTTATAGTTTAGCGTTGCTTGCAGGCAAGTCTATTAAGTTAATAAGTTATTATTATGTTCCAGTTCTCTTTAGAAACATTATTACTTCCGTTTTTGGACAAGGAAGGTTCTGGTATTATATTTAAGCACAATTGTTGTTCTATATATAATGATAATGTTTTGTTTGAAACTGGAAGATCACTTGATGGACTTTGTAAACTTGACTTACGTGAAAAATAATTTTGCAAATTGAACAAACTAGTAAAAGAAAAAGAGATGATCATTCAAAGAGTTGAATATGTGTATTTGATGAAATACAAGTCTGAATCATTTGAAAGGTTCAAAGAATTCAGAAGTGAAACAAATTGACAAAGTATTAAGATTCTTTGATCAGATCGAGGAAGGAATACTTGTGCAATAAGTTTCTAGATCATCTCAAAATGGTATTTTTCTCATAATGGACATCTCCTGATACGCAATAATTGATCCGTGTATCTAAAAGGAGAAATTGTACCTTGTTGGACATGGTGCGGTCTATAATGTTTTTTACCGACATTCCAGTATCCATCTGGGGTTATACCCTAGAAACGGCTGCATATCTACAAAATAAGGTAACCTCAAAATCCAGCCCCAAGACTCCATAAAAGTTATGGATAGGGAGGATTCCTAGTCTTAAGTATGTTAAGATAAGGGGTTGTCCAACTTATGTGAAAAGGTTTCAAAAGATAAGTTTGGGACAAAATCTAACAAGTGCAGGTTTGTGGGATATCCTAAAGAAAGTTTAGGGTATTATTACTATAATTCTACACGTTTCCTTCTTGGATAAAAGTGTTTATCATTGAAGGAGCTAGTGAGAGGGTAATAGATCTTGAAGGAGTTCAAGAACCACAAAGAACTTTCAGTCAAACCGAGGAGCCTGTAGATAGACCTATTGTACCACAATAGAATCGTAAATCTGGAAGAGTACCGAAGATACCTAGGAGGTATGGATTCATCATAGAGGATGATGATGAGGTACGCATCATAAAGGATGATGATCTAGTTATATACGATGAGGCTATGAGTAGAAGACACTCACAGAAATGGCAGATGGCCATGAAATTCAAAATGGACTTCATGTATGAGAACCAAATATAGACTTTGGTTACTCCACCGAAAGGCATAGTTCCTAAAGGGTGTATATGTAACGATCGGGAATTCTGGATTTACCTTGTAATTCAAATTTTTGAATATTAATGAATATATTATATTTTATTAATATTATTTTTTGGTGTTGCATGTTTAAAGGTTGTGTGACAACCTAGATTAAGTGAATGCATGAAATTTTACGTGTTATGGTTTTGATTAAGTGAATAATTGATTTCGCATAGCGTCGCTAAATCACTATTCACGTGACACGTTTCCCGAGGCACTATTCACGCCATAATATTTTTGTGTCTTTTTTGATTTTAATAAATTTCATAAATACGTGTATGCGTACGAATAATTTTTCCAAACGTCGAAAATTTATTTGAGCTGATACGTGATTTTATCCGTATCCGAAATGTATTATATGAGTGTTCCGCTAAAATTTCCAATCATTCGATTGACTATCTGTCCCTCTATAACTTTTTCAGATCACATCGTGATCTTTTCTTATAACTTGGGTTAGGTGTACCCTGAAAACTCTGTAGGATTCTTCTTTAAATCTTCGTATATTACTTTAACTTTTACTTCTTTTGATGAATTTCTTTAATTCATCTCTTAAAACTCTGTCCGAGTTTATCTCGTTACTATCTTCAATAATCTTTCTCAGGTTATAGCCTAAGGTTCCCCACCTAAGGTTTTTAACATATCAGCTTTGATACCAACTGTAACGCCCCCGAATCCAGGTCTACCTTCGAACCCGGGTCCGGTGCATCACGGTACTATCCATTCAACATAATCTTAATAACATGAATGTAAATACTATATTATTACATCATATTTCTTCTACACCCAGGTTCTAAGACATTTATATTTTCATATCATAGAAGTAATGTATATTACATCACCTATCTATTATAATAGTGACTTTAATCCGCCACAATAGATATGTATATAAATTACGAGTAGAAAAATGATTAATACATCATTTATCTGTTACAACCATACATTTGTGTGACTTTTATACGTCACAACATATATATCTAGTTTAACATGTACGTCTTCTAATCAAATACTTGATCTCTTCATTAGTCTTCACCAGATTCCTTGATTCGTTCTAACTTTGCTGAAAATATTGTATTTAAAGCAAGGGTGAGCATTCGATTGCCCAGCAAGTATTAACAGTTGAATAAACAATCAATAACCAAATAACTATCAACATTTTCTTTGAAGACTTTAACAACTGAACAATAGTTGTAAAGCAGCTTTGAATAACAAGGACTGACAATATCCTATCGTTTAACAGTTTTTTGAAGCGACATATTGACCAATCCTCAAAACATTTCCCTCATTCTCTGTTCTTTCTTAAATTCGACACCTATAATGTCTATCTCATTCCTATGACACGACATGTGTCTAACTCAACTCAATTCAATACTCTAGCGTTCGTCTAGCCAAAACAAATGGCATCGACACTTTTCTTAAATATTTCTTGATTAATAGAACTTAACAACTTGAACAGTTTACAACTAAACAGTTCCTTTCAAATAGCACATACGTGCAGATATTGGCATATAATACAATTTACAGCTAAACATCTTGTACAAATAGAATACATTTGTACGTAGACAGAAAACTTGACAAAACATAGATAACTTGTACAATTTAACACATTGTATAGGTTAGGAAACTTTCGTAATCATAGGTTCCTAGCATAAAGTAAATGCATAGGATAAGATACTTGCCTTATACGTGATTTACCGGAACGCTATCCAATCGCTACTCAAATGACCTATATGTATCATAAGGTCGAATATACCAGTTAGTCACTTATAGACTTCGCTTATTGGTTTATATTACCATTATTCTTATTACAATTGAATTTGGAACCTTCTTTGAATCCCACATTGATTATCTTAGTGTGTTAACGTCCATTCATCGAACGCTTGTCTTAGGTCATGTGAGTGCTTGAGTGATATGCTCGTGCTTATGCTCAATGCCTCATTATTTCATTACGCGTATCAATCGATAAATCTTTTTATTATATATTAAATAACTTCTAAGTTGATTCGAATCATTCTACCATTGGGATATTTCAATTCCCGTATGCTTAAAATCAAGCCTTAGAAGGTATTACACATGCACACCTAGGTTACTATGATAAACAAATCATTCTTAGAAATCTGCAGATTCAGAGTGGTTGGCGCTGAATCCTTCAGTATTCAGCGCTGGCGGCGCCGAGGTCTCTGGGGTTGAGCACGGTCGGCGCTGAATCCTTTAGTATTTAGTGCTCGCGGCGCTGATGTCTCTGTCCCAGCGCGTCTGAGCACTAAATTCTTCATTATTCAGAGCAGTCGGCGCTGAGTTCTGGGGTTGAGCACGGTCGATGCTGAAACTAAGCAAATTGAGTGCGGTCGGCGCTAAGACACAACAAGTTCAAGGCCATTTTCATTTCTTCTACAGCTTTGTTCCGATGACATAATCATTTCCAAAAGCCACAACTTTGTCATTCCTTATCGGAATGAGTCCGTTTTTGAACCTACTTCTAGCTTACAACATTATCTACAACTTTTCATATTTGGAACAATTTTTCCCAATTCCTAACAAGCCTCAAAATTGGCTCAAAAGTCCA
Source organism: Aralia elata (assembly GCA_034770075.1). Classification (NCBI taxonomy): domain Eukaryota; kingdom Viridiplantae; phylum Streptophyta; class Magnoliopsida; order Apiales; family Araliaceae; genus Aralia; species Aralia elata. The sequence goes on along the minus strand of JAVJAP010000089.1, from coordinate 50,903 downwards.
TCCTCAGATGACTTTTCACAAACGACGTTTTCAACGTCAATCCTTATAATCACATAACTCGTTCATCCGAAGTCGGATTGAACTCGTTCTTGAGCCCATGGCTCACACTTTCCATACTCTACAAAAGCCTTATGGTTTCAGATTCTTTTGTATGCTCTAGCTAAATTCTTACCCCCAAAGCGGCATTAAGTTTTATTATCGTTTTAAAACGCCTTTTCGGACATTTTTTGCTATAATTTCATTATGGCAGATTTTTCTCTCGTTCCACATGGAAATTTTCATAATACACTCGTGGCCTATATTACATGACACAATAGCCACCTCTTAGGTCTGTTTTACGTCATCTACAAGCTTTTCAATCCATTACGCATAGGTTTAGGATTTTAACTTTCGTTTTCGCTTTCATGGCATTTACCGGTAAATTTTACAAGGTTATCAATAATATAACAACCTTATCTCTCCAAGACCCTTCTATGGACTCATTAAATTAACAACCACTAACATGCACTTCTTAATATACTAAAAAGGTTTTTAAGCTATAAAAATTGAAAATGAAAAACATAAAGGAGTTAGGTTATTACCCTCTTGTTCTTCTCTTGATTTCAATCTATTCTTAATCTTGTTTCTTCTTGCTTGATGATCCAAGATCAATAGCTTGATCTTCCTTATTAATTGTTATTTCTCACTTTCCCTTGATTTTCTTCTTTTCACTTCTTTGATTATTTCCTTCTTTTCTCTCTTTTCTCTCTTTTCTTTCTAGCTTCTTGAAATGAGATGAGGTTGAAATGGCTAGGTGTGGAATAACCTAGCCAAATATCCCACCAATTAACTCAACCACACTCCTTAGTTAATTTAACTTATGCATGATTAAGGAACCTAATCATGAGTTAAGGCTTTGTTTGGCAAAACTAAAAGAATTAAAAGAGACCAAGCATTAATTGTTTGTCTAAAGAAGGTGAATCATGCACATGACTCACCATTTTGGTCCCCTCATTTGGCATGAATCTTGCTTTATGCTTTAATTTACATTTCATTTGGTTTTCATTGCAACCAAGCTTACTTAGCCCTTAAGTCTCTAGGTTTTAAACCTAAAGCTCAAGCCATGGCTCAACCCTAGCCAAGCCATCACCAACCCTAGCTCTACCCTTGGATCAACCCTAGCCAAGCCATCCCAAACCCTAACCGAGCCATTTCAACCCTAGGCTCATTTTGGTTCGGTACTTCGAAACTTAGTTTCGATTTTTAGTTTCTTTTTTGTTAACTATTGTAATTATTATAGTTAGCCAAATATCCATTTTACCCTCTTATAAAATCGTTTAGGGTTTACTTATCCGAGCTCGCTCGGTTATTCGATCTCGTTCTAGTTAGATTCTCTAACTCGTCACGCATGCGAAAATCGCGAAATTTCTTTTAAGTTTATTGGAGATTGCGTCTCCCATCCTCGAACAATTAACATCTTGTGATTCGAAAAACGAAAAAGTCAACTTTTATTATCTTGATTTATCTTTGACTATTTGGCCCGAAATATCAAAATTTCAAGTTTATAGTATATTCTTACTAATTCGACTTTCCAGACTCAACCGAATTGTCCGCGTCCCAAAATTCTACTCCGAATTCAAATCCGAGTTCAGCCTGCACTACTCTTGCCTTTTATACGATTGATCGTCTTTCATGAGTTAGATCAAACTAATTAAATTAATTAGTCTAGACTAACTATTAACTTATATTCCTTATCTCTTAATCGTTAATAAATATATATATATATGTAACACACATATATTTATTCATTCGGCACATTTACACATCATGATATCCATAAATATTTTATTTATTAGACATTTACATCGAAAAAACCTAATTACAAGGCTATCTTATTTCTCGGGTCGTCACATATTCAATTGTTAGAATTCCTTAACGGCGGGTAGGTGGGACCCCCTCACCACTAGATATGGATCTAGGATTATACGGGGTAAACCAAAATCAACTTAAAACATTAAAAATACATAGATCCAACTAGATCTGCATCGGATCTTACATAAAGGTTAAAGTTTTTGACTTTGAAACTGATAATGAATTAGATCTAAGTTAGAACTCATGTGAATCTAGGAAAAGATTCAAACTTTAACATCGTACAAGCAAAATAATCGGTAAAACGGGTCGGATCTGAGCCGAGATCAACAAATCGACTCGAGGATATCATCGGATGATTAGGAGGAGATTTTAACCGTAGGAAATCTTCTCTAACCATCCATAATCCTATAAAGAGGATCCCCACACCCTAGATATAGATGTAGGATGTAGGGAGAGCCTCAACACAATATTAATCGGAAAACAAACCAAATCCAAGCACAATAACGTATAAAATAGACAAGATCTATACTAGATCTAATAGATCTATATCAAATCTATATAAAAATCGAATCTTTCGCCAAAATAAACGAGATAAATACTAGATATATATTAGATCTACATTGAATCTACATAAAAAATGGATCTTTCGCCACAAAAAACGAAACTATGCAAGATCTATGATAGTTCCACTAGATTTACATTAAATATACATAAAGATTGAGTCTTTCACCTTGGGAATAGTGAAATCCTCCTTCTTGAGCTTGAATCTAGATGGCTTAAATCTAATTTGGTGGGATTTGAAGAGACTAGCTAGATTTAGATGGCTATTAGAGAGGTTTTGGGTGTTTCTCTTACTAAATACACACTTTCTCTCTCTAACAATGCTATCCTCTTTCAAAAATGCTAAAAAAATTTCCATTTATAGGTCTCCCTAGGTAGCCACAGGTGCAACTGTGGCTGGCCACAGGTACACCTACGGCAAGCCTAAGGTGGGCCCTACTTGCTCGATTTTCGTGTCGTAAAGTGTGACGCCCCCAAATTCGGGTTTTCCTAACCTCGAATTCGGTGCTCACGATTCTCAACAACAATCATACTTTCTAACTAAATGCGGAATAATAAACATACATTGTTTATCGAATAGAAATAAAGTCTTACAATTCCGGTCCCAAGGTTCTTTAACCTTAACATAAAACGTACCCTTAATACAATAAAAGGTTCACTTAATCAAACAACATTCAAGAATAACTAGTACATAGGCACTAACGGGCATCTATTCTTGCACCTTCCCTTTTCCTTTGTCTCCTCTAGACGTTTCTGCCTTAGCTGAAATAAAGATCATGATATAGCAAGGGTAAGCAACTAGTTTGCTTAGCAAGTTTATACACAAGGGATATATATCATGAATAGACGGAAATTTCGCTTTCAATGTTTGACAACAGTATAGAATTGTGAAGAAATATGAATTATCTGTCAACAGTTGAATATTCAAATAATTGAATGCCAATTACTGAGTGGTTGAAATAACCAAGGACGTTTACCAAGGTTCTTAGCATGTAAGCTGGACCTCTTAAAAAGTTTTGGTAATCGAGGGGATCAGCCTCTCATACCCCGTGATTTATGCATAAACACTTAATAACCAGTATTGATATCATGCCTTAAACAAGTTTATCCTTTTCTCAGCCAAGAGTTCTTACCATAGCAATTTAATAAGAACAGCTTTTAAAATACCATTGTCTTAACCAATTTAGACATGCTGGATCTAGCTGATACAAATAGCATAGATCTATCTCATAAACAAATTATGCTTGAAAGAACTTTAATTAAATTTACAGTTCAATTATAATAGGATAGGAATTCAATTGCACAAGGTGCGAATCTCAATAATCAGTATAGATGTGAATAATCGACAATAAATATTCACTATCATGCTTCGAAAATAATAACTCAAGATTGAGTTAGGGAACTTGCAATAATGAAAGAAGTTTAGGGTTAGGAACTTGCCTGTTTGCTCAGCTACAAATAATTCTAGCTTTAACTATTTGGCCTTGAAGAACCTAACATAGATAATGTCGGTCTATCAATTAGTACTGCGTAGTTGTACGCCGATACGCTTACTTATGCTATTTATTTAAAAATTAAGCAGTTCACATAACACACATAGATTAATGACCTATTGCATATTCTATAGGACACTTAATTGATCTCTAGGTTGATGGTTTAATTAATTAACCATGTATCCTTTAAGTAATAAACACTCATTAAACCCTTAAACAATGAATTATAATTGTTTAATCAATGTGTTATTTAAAATCTCCTTATTTATTAACTTTACCTTCATTTAATATTTGTTAAACAGTAATTAATTATCTTTAGTTATTAATAATAGTAATTAATAACTAATTATATTTACTTATTATTTAATTATTAATTAAATAATAATTGAATTATTAGTTTTAATCGTCTTTAATTATTATTTAGAATTAAATAGTAATTAACTAGGCTTATTTATTATTTAAGCTAATCAAATAATAAATAATTAGTTAGTGAGTAAGAATTATCTTTAGTTATTATCTAATAGTAAATAATAACTAATTAGGTTTATTCATCAATTAAAGTTAATCAAATAATTATTAATGAACTTATCTTTAGTTATTATTTAGTAATAAATAATAACTAATTAGGTTTATTTATTATTTAAAGTAAATCAAATAATAAATAATTAATTTGCAATTCTTAATCATTGTAAAAAATAAATAAATAAACAATTTATTATATATGGAAAATATAATAGCATATAAGGCTATTTTATTGCTTTTATTCATACTTAAGTATTAGTTAATAATAATCAAATATTTATTTTTATTTATTATCCATTGGTTAATAATAAATAGTTATTTTGCTAATTTATTCATATGTAATTATTATTTAATATTGATCAAATAATAATTAAATATTTATTATCTTTATTTATTATTTATTGATAATTAATAACCAATTACTTTATTAATTTTATTTGTACTTAATTATTATTTAATGTTAATAATTAAACATTTATTATCTTTATTTATTATTTATTGATAAATAATAAATAATTATCTTATTTACTTTTCTTGTTAGTTATAATAACTAATTAATTTATAGGTGCATTATTAACTCAAGTTGAAAATCAATAGTTAAGCCAATGATAGTCCACCTAGCTTAACAGTTAACCTCCATTGAATTACACATTCCATTCGAAAATTTCCATTGTTGTATGATATTTCTCAGTTTATAGTTTTGTGCTGCCCAAAAGTCACAGTCATAATATATCCAGCTCCTGCAACTTTTATCCCAACTAACCAAAAATTTAATACCCAATACAGTAGACAACCAATCCTAAACAGATTACAGCAACACTGATATCCTACCCCAAAAGAAAACTAAGGTTTGATTTTTGTATAAGCAGTCCATTGTATACCCCAAATGAAACACAGTTTTTATTCAAGCATTTTCAAAACATTAACACTGGCCTAAACTCAGTGCACCACCAGAAAACCAGAACCTTAAGGTTCTTTAATATGCAAGGGTTCAACACAAACCAGTATAAAACAACACGATACCAGATTTTCCCAAATCAAAACCAACGAAATTAACACAATACCATAGCAGATTTGCAACCCAAACAAGAACAACCTAATACAATAATGTACATGGTGTAACTTCACTCAAACAAACTATCACAGTGATACAACCCAACATAGTGATATAAACGAACCCAATTGGTAACTTAATACAATACCAGATGCTCAAATTCAAACAAAACAATATAATTAAATCCCAAACAATGTATATTAAAACCAATATTATCGACTGCTACAACAGTTTCTCAATTCCAGCGATACAACCACAATCGGCAACCCAAATTCCAATTACATAAGGAAGAAAATTTATACACAACCTAAAAATTAACTATCATAGTAGCTCAGACATCCCATTGCCATACATTGGGTTCGATCGGCTAATTGCCTTTATTCACTGCGACGTGCTTTCCTCTCTTGAATTTACAATTTCTCTCGCCCTAATTTGAAATCCTCTAATAACAGCAGCTGGCTAGGGTTTGGGGAAAGGCTTCAATTTATACTAGAAATTTTTTCCAAATTGGTTTGGGTATTACCTAACTTGGCTGGTTAAGGACCGACGGTAGGAGATGGGAGCTGTTGTCGGTTGTCAACTCCCATCCAAGCCACTGTGACTTGCCGGCAGGCCATTGAGCCGTGTGCGCCACCAGTCGCGTCGCCGAACGCCCGGATCCCTTGGTCCGTTCGCCAACACCTGGTCACTTCTTCGAACCTCTGGTCAGCCCGCTGGTTGATTCAACTCGTCGCCGGCGCACGCTTGACGACCTTCTCCCGTCACTCTCCCGACCTGGTTGATTGATTGAAAGCTTGGAGTCGCTAGGTTCGGCTAGCTTTCTTCTTCTCCATGATTGAATCTGATTTGAGGTTTGAGGCTTTGATTTCGTTAAGCTCGGTTACCCCCAATTTAACCGGCAGATGGCCCCAAACGGATCTGACCCGACTGGAATTGGAATAGGTTCGGTTTTTGGTTGGGAATGAAATTGGGCTCAACCCAATGGGGTTGGGCCGGTTGAATTAAATAAAGAGGCGGCCCAAAAGAAATTAAAAAGAAATATGGGCTCAGCTTAACAAGATGGAAATTGGGCCAGTCCAATTTAAAAGAAAAATGACCCAATTTAATTTAACCACATTGCATTTCTAATATTTTAAATTAAATAACTAAACCAATTAATTATTTATTTAAAATATTTATTTTAACCATAATTCTTTATTCGAATTATTTAATCCGATAATGATAAAATTATTTATTAATTCCCCAATTTTCTTGCAGATAAATTCTTAGGGTTAACTCACTAATTTATTTAAACTCTCAGTGAGTCCCTTTAATGCACAGAAATTTATTGGACCACGTATTTATATAATTAAATAATAATACCCACATGGATCCAATTAAAATCGTAAAATTAAATAAAACGAATTTCATATATTAAAATATATTAAAACAATGTTTAAAGATTTCCTGGACATTACATAAAGTTTGTTTTTCATGTTGTGTACTAGAACGTCCATAACTTTCAATCTGTGATATTCCAGACCTTGATAAGATTCGTATATATAAATTATGTGTTTATTAAATGAAATTTCTTATTCCGACTCTGTGTTATGTAATTGTATATTTTAATAAAGAATTAGGTCAAATAAAAAAAAATTCGAAGCTGCTTAGTTGTGCTTACACTGACAAAATGATTTGTCGTGCTTTCCACGATTTCACCGAGAAACATCCTGGCAAATTATTTTCAGCAAGTTGTTGTGTCGTGCTTGGAAATGACAAAGTGAATTGTCGTGCTTCGAAGTTAATATAATAATATATTAACTGATAAAAATCTAAATATGTTAATTAGGGTTAAAAATGATAAATTGAATTATAAACTCTAATTATAAAACCCTAATTGACAATTGTTAACTGAATTTGCGAACCGAATTCCTAATTGGTCCCTAATTGATATAATTATGTCTTAAGTAATGAATCATAATATAAATTATGAATCATTAACTTAAAATTAAAACTTAATTGGAAGATTGAAACCCTAAACCTAATTAGAAAACCCTAACTCTAATTATGAGTTCCTAAATCTTAATTATGAAACTTAAGCTTAATTAAGTTATTACTAACCTAATTAAGTTATCCTAATCATTAATTTCAAAACCCTAATCAAGATTAAGGTGAATTAAACCTAGATTAGTAAACTAACTAATTAGAAATCTTGTAGGAGAGTGCTAGCTTGTATCCAACACACTCCAGCACAAGCATGAGGCTATGATCAGATCTCAAGCAGCAGAAGTCCATAAAACCCTAATCCTTGCAATGCTATAAATAGAACCAACCTCTGGCCATTAGACTTACGAATTCACAAGTTCATACACTCCTAAATATAGTCTAGATAACATCTCAGTGAAGTCCCAAGCAGAGCCTAATCAAAAAGTAGCTCAAAAAGGTGCAAAACCCTAATTTTATGCTAGATCTTTAAAACTTTGTTAGATGTTATGTTTTAGTGTTTAGGAATGCTTAATAACATGTTATTTGATGATCTGGGTTGTTAAATCATGTTTACATAACACCTAGATATGAGAATTAAGCAAAAATAGCAAACTGTTCATGGCAGTCAAGAACAGTCTGACAGGCTACTTTGTTAGACTTTTTGATGCCCTTAATTTGTTAGTTTGATATGTTTTAATGCATGTTATTGTAGTCTGCCATGAGGTTTATAAGTTAGAATTGGTAGAACACTAAAATAATCCCTGAATTTAAAGTTATGGGTGGTCAAAACCCATTAACCGACCATGGAAACTGATTTCTGGGTAACCCAGAAATCGTTTGAAGGTCTTGACAGTGTCTGACAAGTTTTTGACCGGCTTGAATCTTGTATGTGTTATATTGTTAGTGTAAAGTATTGGACCCAACATGTTATTTGATATATAAACTACAAGTAAAGATCATTAAAACACATAAACCTAACCTAGAATGAAAGCTATTAGCAGTCAAAGTACGTTGACCGACCATGACCAATGAGTTTCTAGGTTACCCAGAAACTCAAGAGCAGTTTGAACCGGCTGGTTTGACCAAGCTTAATCTTGTATCATATGATGTTGTATAACCCAAAACAATACATATAGTTATACTCTACCATGTATACTCTACCTAGAAACAAAAACCAAGCTCAAACGATTAACCAACTAAAAGTTATTTGAAGTCAAAATGGCCTGTTTGACCATGACCAGATGTTCTTCAGCCCATGAAGAACACCTATAACGACAGACTGTCCGTCGCTATAGGACCCTTTTTGCGACAATCTCCTTCCGGTTTTCAGAAACTCAAGAACACTTTTAGCGACAGTTAAGACCGTCGCAGTAGCCCTTTTGCGACGGTATTGAATAAAAATTAATAAAAATAATTAATAAAATAGAAATAAATATTAAATAATTATTAATAATTAAATGTTAAAATTCATTTTAAATTATATTTAGTAATTTTTAATATTTTGACATAAAATTTTATTAATAATTTAATTTAATTAAATATTAATAATAATATATTATTTAATAATTATATTAAATAAATAATTTAAAAATGATATTAAGGTATTAAAATTATTTTTGATAAATAAATCATTTTAAATAATATACTTACTTTCTAAAATTATTAGAATAATATATTACATTTCTAAAAATGTTATAAATGATAATTAAAACATTTAAATAATATTCTAAATTTCTAAAATTATTGTGAATAATAAATAAATTATTTAAATAATATGCTAAAATTCTAAAAATGTTATAAATGATAATTAAATCATTTAAAAATATTTCTAAGCTTTCAAAAATTATTTAAAAATATTACCAAGCTTGTGAAAATTATTTAAAAATAATATTAAGCTTCTAAAAATATTATAAGTGCTAATTAAATTATCTAAGTTAATATTTAAGCTATTAAATAAAATTTTATTGATAAACCTACGTGTTTAAGTGTCTAATAACGTTATAGAGAGGCCGAATCAATGTCGAACCTTAACGATACTTGACTAGTTTAATTTGATACGTGTTATTATAAGCTCTAACGCTTATTATTGATATGAATAGACATAAATAGATTACGTGACGTAGATAGACAGCGTAAACTAAACGTACTACGCACAGGCAAGTCTCCAAATTTTGTTACCTTTATGCAAGTATTATACATCTAGCTATCAATTATTGTGAAGTTATTGCTTCTTGATTCAACATAACTTAAAAAATAAATTATTATTCATATATTGTTTATTCGAGCATGAATTGTTGTGTCAAGCCAAATTGTTTGGTACGACATCTTATAACTTAGTTTACAAACACCCTATATGGGTTGTTATTGTCGATAATATATTGACATCTAGTGCATGTTAGGCACGATTAGGATGATATGCATACTCCTAGGATATCTCGATTAGGCTGATCCCCTATAAGATATCTGAACAAAGCTTTTCTAAGTCATTGAAGACTGATAGAATTGGTTGGAACACATGGTTCATGTATTGAACCCTCAGTTGGCAAAAGCTTTTAAACTTCTTTCAAATCAAACACATTGTGTTTACATTTTTGACATAAACTTGCTGAGCATTTTGTAGCTCATCCTTGCATAAAACTTTCCTTTGCAGTTTTAGATGGTAATCCCGGAACTTCAGGGACGAACAAGGGAAAAGGCCATGTTAATTAGTTTTATCTTACTGTTTTGAATAAATTCAAGTCTTATAAGACTTTGTTGTAATAAGAACATAGTACTGAGAATGTTATAATCAAATTTAATGTTATGAAATATATATCATCTTTTGTTACATCTCTTGCGTTGTATTTATATTCTTAGTTAAGTTACAAAGTAGCATTTAATCTAGTATAGTATCCATATGAACTATACATCTGAATGAGGGTATTTAAATGATATTGGGAGTTCTGTAAGCGCCAAGGTTACACTTAATGAGCGCCGGTAAGGTGCCATCATTACCAGAATGCACCCCTTAGTTCCAAGAACAATCTTACCATTAATACTGTGAATGTCAGATAGATAAGGAATATCGATATGAAAGAGATATCCATAAGATATGAATCTATACATCCAAGTGAGGGTATCCAAACACAATTAATGTTCTAACGAGAACTATTATCTGTTATAGGATATTGTGAACCTTGGGTAGGTAGAAGTTATATATTATGGAATATTTATAGTTGAATAGTCTCATGTGAGCACCAAATCTGCTAAAGTGGGCGTCACAAGTTGGTATCAGAGTTGTAGATTATAGCTCTAAGGTAGTTAGGAAATGCCTTAGGATATAGTCTTTGAGTCCGTAAAATACTTAATTATACATGAAATAATCTTAAAAGCTTTATATTATGTGTAAACTTGCTTTACTATAATACTAAACAAGTAAAATTCTTTTGTAGGATGTCAGACACAGATTGGAATGACCTTCCATTTATAGATCTACCTTTGGGGGAGTCGGAGACAGATAATGACCCAGAGGAAGAGCCAACAGAGATATATCCAGTACTAGGATCACCAGAGGAGGATCCTGAGGAGGAAGAACTTTTACATGACCAGGAGATATTGGATGCAAAAGAAGCTGAAGATCCTATAGATGGACAGTTGGTAGATCCTGATGAGGAGATTGGAGCTAGACAGATGATGAGTGTTGATAGACATTAGGAAATAGTCACATGGTTGGTACAAAAATCGACCGAAGACATAGAGGCTGCCAACTTTCGGGCATTCATAGCCGAGGGTTTACTGGAGTCAGAGAGGGGTTCGACTCGCCGATTGAGGACACTACTACATAGTACTCAAAAGGAGAAGCAGGAGGTGCAAGTGCAGCTAGATCGTGTTGTGCAAGGGTGTCGTAATTTATTCGATGACTTAGAGCGCCGAGTGATTCGATATCCAGTAGAAGAGAAGAAGGTGGACTATATGATAGACCGATCAGTGGTATGCCACATGGTCCAGGATGCTTATGATGAGGCACGTGGTCGTTGAGTATAGTATAGTACTTAGGTTTATTTTCAGCAGTATGTATCATAAAAATTTTGGTTGTAAATAGGGAATCCTTTGTACTAACTAGTGGTAGTATAAACCACTAGTCGAATATATAAACTTTCAGTATGTGATATACAAGTTATGATTGTATAAATCAAGTTATTAACTCTGTATGTAGTATATACTTGTATTTATACTTGTCTTTCCTTTATTTATAGAATCATGGCACCAAGAAGGAGAAATCAGACAGAAAGAGAGAATGAGGATAGAGAAACAAACCCTACCCAACAATTAGTGGATATACTCTTAGGAGCCTTACAAGGTTGTCAGCCAAACCAACCTAATGCAGTTACCCCACATGGCACCGTATTTAAAGACTTTAAACTTGTAGGTCCGCCTGAGTTTAAGGGAGCCGCAGAACCCGTTGAGGCTCAAACTTGGATTACTGAAATATAGAAGTTCTTTGTAGTAACTAATGTCAACGAAGACCAAAAGACGGTCTTTGCCACCTTTTTCCTTAAAGGTGAGGCGAATCATTGGTGGAAAACTACTAAGGTTCATGCAGGTGTAGGGATGGTTCCTTGGGATAGGTTCAAGGAACTATTCTTTGAGAATTACTTTCCCCAATCGATGCAGGATCGTATAAAGGTATGATTCCTAGAGTTAAAATAAGGGGAGCTTACTGTATCCCCGTATACAGCTAAGTTTAATGAACTAGCTAGGTTTACACCGCATTAAGTAGATTCGGAGGCAAGGAAGACCAGGAGGTATGAGGAGGGTTTGAAACCCCAGATTCGTAGTAAGTTGTCGTTGTTCCAAGTAAAAACCTTCCCAAAAATTCTCGAGAAAGCTATTATAGCTGAAAACGAGAGTGAAGCTCTGTTGAAATTTCACAAGGAAAGAAAGAGTCAAACTGAAGGGGGGAGGTTTAAAGGGGAAGCAAGTATTGGTGGGTTCAATAACAATAAATAGAAAGTGGGGTGCCACTTTTAATAATAATTTTGGGAGAAGGGGAAATAAATTTAATAATAACAACAACAACAACAACAACAACAGAAACAACAATAATAGGAATGACCTTTGTGTTATCTGTGGAAAGAATGATACAGGAGTGTGTCTTAAGAAGAAGGTGACTTGTTACAAGTGTTGTCAGGAGGGACACTATGCTTCTGAGTGTCCTAAACCCAATAAGAGTAGGTGTTTCAACTATGGGTCAATGGATCACATAGTTAGAAATTGCCCAAGAACCCGGAATCAAAATGCAGGAGGAAACCAAACAACCAACAATAGCTTTAAACCAACAGTAGCAGAAGCTGGAAGTCAGAGTCGTCCAACCGCCAGAACATTTAATATGACGATGAGGGATGCTGTTGCTTCACAGGACATGGTGACATATCAACACTTTAAATGCATATGTGTTATTTGACTCTGGTGCTACTTGTTCGTTTATGTCTAATAGCTTTGCTAAAAACTTGAATATACCATGTGAAGACTTAGATATACCTTTTAATGTAGAAATTGCAAATAGAGAAATAATTCTCGTTAAAACCATATATAGAAATTGTAACGTAGAGATTAAGGGACACAAGTTTCTTGTGAACCTTATTCCTATATAGCTGGGGGAATTCGACATAATTTTAGGCATAGATTGGTTGGTTAATCATAATGCAATGATTGATTGCCATCGAAAAAGGTGTAAACCTATTGACTGCGTCGAAGTCAAAGGTAATGTTCAACGGTGGTTGTTCACCTAAACAATCTCGATGTTTGACAGTAATGCAAGCAGAGAGATTGCTTAGGAAGGGTTGTACAGGTTATTTGGCATATATAGTGGATACTCGAAAGGAAGGAGTAAAGCTAGATTAAATACCTGCAGTTAGGGAATTTTAAGATGTGTTTCCTGATGACTTACCAGGTCTTCCTTCGGATAAGGAGATCGAGTTTGTTATCGATCTTACACCTGGTACGGCGCCAGTTTCAAAGGCACCGTACAGGATGGCACCAGTTGAGTTGAATGAGTTACTTGTGCAGTTCCAGGAACTCTTAGACAAGAAGTATATACAAACTAGTGTTTCACCTTGGGGAGCACTGGTGTTGTTTGTAAAGAAGAAGGATGGAACTTTGAGGTTATGTGTTGATTATTAAGAGTTGAATAAGTTAACCATAAAGAACAAATATCTTTTACCAAGAATTGATGATTTGTTTGACCAGTTGAAAGGGGTCGAACACTTTTCGAAGATCGACCTAAGATCAGGTTATCAGCAATTAAAGGTAAGAAAAGAAGATGTGCCGAAGACAGTATTTAGGACACGCTATGGACATTATGAGTTTCTCGTGATGTCCTTTGGATTGATGAATGCACCGGCAACATTCACAGACTTGATGAATTGAGTGTTTAAACCATGCTTAGACAAATTTGTCGTAGTGTTTATCGATGATATTTCAATATACTCGAGAACAAAGGAGGAGCATGCTGAACACTTAAGGAGCATATTGGAGATATTACGAAATGAACAACTTTATGCAAAGTTTTCCAAGTGTGAATTCTGGTTACAACGAGTCCAATTCTTGGGTCATGTGATTGACAAGGATGGGATTGCGGTAGATCCATCTAAGATAGAAATGGTTGTGAATTGGGAACAATCAATAACTCCAACAGAAGTAAGAAGTTTTCTCGGGTTAACAGGGTACTATCGGTGTTTTATACAAGATTTTTCAAAAATAGCAACCCCGCTAACCAATTTAACTCGAAAGACGGTAAAGTACGTTTGGACAGATAAATGTGAAGAAAGCTTCCAAGAGTTGAAGAAGTGATTAAGCATGGCACCAGTGATATCATTACCAGATAATACCGGGGGCCTTGTAATTTATAGTGATGCATCACATAAGGGATTAGGTTGTGTGTTGATGCAACATGGGAAGGTGATTGCGTATGCATCACGACAACTCAAAGATTATGAGAAGAAGTATCCTACCTATGATCTTGAGTTGGTCGCCGTAGTATTTGCCTTGAAAATTTGGAGGCATTACTTGTACGAGGAGAAGTGTGAGATATACACAGATCACAAGAGTCTGAAGTATATTTTCACGCAAAAGGAGTTAAATATGAGGCAAAAGAGATGGCTAAAGTTGATAAAGGATTTTGACTGTGAAATCTTATATCATCCCGGGAAAGCCAACGTAGTTGCAGATGTGTTAAGTAGAAAGAACCGAGAGAAGTTGAATGTAATAACAAATAACGATGTAGTGATACTCCTAATCTAAACTAGCACCCCCTCTCTCTAAAACAAGAGACCTATTTATAGGGAAAATAAATTTGTGCCCTAATTTACATTCATTGAACTTGGCCTCTTTTATTCCCTTTTTTTCCTTCTTTCCTTCTTGATTTCAATCTCTATATGGTAATCTCTCAAGAGTCTCTTTTCATGTAGGTTTCAACTTCCTAGTGGCAATCAACTTCTCAAAGATATCTTCTAGATAGACTTTCTTTTTCTTCAGTGGATTTGACTTGCACACTAAGATTGTTCCACCTCATTCCTTTTCCTTGTAGAATTCTTGTCGGATATTTCTTTACATGAATAAGAGCATTAAATATTGCTTGATCACCAAGATTTTGACTTTATCGCAGCAAAATATTAAATCCTACAAAATAAAATAAAACATATTAATTAAATAAACTAATATAATTAAAAAGACAAAATTAGGGATAATAAAATGTATGAATTATGTGTCTATCAACCATATTCACCATCTTCATCTTCAACCTTCAAAGCTTCTAGAGAGAGAAAGAAATGGGTGTGAGCTAACTTGAAGAAAAGGCTTCGGGAGAACTCAAGGAGGTTGAGGAGGGTTTCTAACAAAGCTCTAAAGGAGTTCTAACATCTAAGAAGTAGCTACAAAAGGTAAAACTTTAACTCAATCCATTCCATTTGTTTTAGTTGGGGTTTTTAACGTTTTCATGGTTTGTAAGCTTTTGTGCTTGTGGGTTGGTTTTTGCTGTGATTCTTGATATTGTTGCTTGTTATGATTATGTATAAATATAGTTAAGAGATTATGTAAGCCATTAATAACTTCAAAGTGGAACAAAAATAGAATAAACCCGTACCTATGCTTAAGGAGGATGAGGAACATGATGAACAATGGACTTTTTGGATAATATGGACTGCTGGACGAATTTAGAGCACTATAAAGCTATGATTCCTTACTTGTTGTGTTTATTTGTTGTTTTCATATTGTAGTTTCAAGGGTTACAAAGTTAACCCAATTGGAATCGAGTAAAAAGGTGTTAAAACAAAGATTTGGTGACAATGTTAGTGAAAAACACCAAGAACACGAAAATTTAGGATGAGTTGATACTTTGGCCTAAGATTTGGCCATGTTAATATTAATGGATAGCTCTGAATTTTTGATAGGTTGTAGCTCTATGTCTTAGGAGTCCATAGAGTCCGGAACGGACCAATTTGAACGTGTATAGAAGGAGTTATGGTGGTTGGAAGCAAGATAGGTCTAGAACACAAAAAACAGAGCAGGAAACTAAGTATGGGCGTAATGACGCTGGCTTTACGCCGGAGCCGCTGGACTTGGGCATCATGACGCCGGTCATAGGCTATTTTTGGGCGTAGCTACGCCGGGTCCAATTTAGGCCAGAATCAGCTTTGACGTCCTTTACTAAAATAGGCATAACTTTCTCATACAAACTCGGATTGAGGTGATTCAAGATGATTTGGAAAGAGAACGAGTAGATCTACAACTTTCGTTTTTTGAGTTTTTCAATTTCAGATCTGTAGCATGGCCTAAATCGGCCATTTGTAGGACTGATGTGTAATTGGAGACAATCGGAGGGTGTCGGGGATGCACGTAAGCACATGTAATGCTCCCGACAATGTAAAATATTGTTCTAAGTTCTAAAACACGAATGTTATGAATTATAATGATACTTAGGATTATCCAATGGGTATTAGATAAATCGAATGGGCGTGCTAGGCGTACCCAATTGCTTGTCGCTTGGGCATTCGAATAGGCAAGGTTGACGTTCAAATGTACAAGCATCGTAATGCCGTAACTAGTGGGCATAACCTTGTTTAATATTTTGTTTCTAGTATGAATGAGACATTATAGGGTAGTATAAGACATTATTTGATATCCGGTATGTGACTAATTGTTATGTGAATATGTACTTAATTGTGTAGGATATTAAGGAGCGTGTGTTGTTATATTGTAGCAGACGCACCAGGCAAGTTTTCCTAACGCTTGTCTAACCCTTGTGTTGGGCAAGTTCCCTAACTTCATTCTTTCTACATACTGAATGCAAGTTTCTTACCTTACTCAAGATTATATTTGAGCAAGTATTATATCTTGTTGCAAGTTTCCTAACCCGTACAACTTTTATTATTGTGCGAGTTTATCCTTATGAATTGCAAGTTCTTAAACTTACTCAATCTTTATAATTGGGCAAGTTTCATTATTGAGCAAGTACTCTACATTATTGCAAGTTTCCTAACTCAGACACGAGTTATTACTTTCAAATGATATTAGTGGACTAATTATTGTCAATTATTCCACATCAGAAATAATTATTGGTATTCGCACTTTGTGCATTTGAATTCATGATTTGTTGTTGGGCTGTGAAATGTTTAAGTTCTTCATTTCATGAACTGTTTAAGGAATAGTCTACGCCACTTGTTTCGGCTAGACACGTACAGGTTATTATTTTAAGAGCTATCCAAACCGACTGTCGGTGTGGATTCTTGGACTGAGAGAGCAACCCTTATGTAGGGAATTTTAATGTGTCGGTTATTCGATGCAGTTAGAGCTAAATGTTATGCATATACATAGGGTACGAGAGGTTGATCCCCTCGAGTACTACTGACGGGTCAGGCGTTTAAAAGGGTTAGTTGAATAACTGATCCTTTGGCCAAATAGTTCATGGTCTATTGGACCACTCAGCAGTAAATAATCAATATTCATTATTTTATTTGAACTTTGATTATATTGTCACCTATTTCTTCAATGTTCTTAAATTGTTGAACCATGCAATTATTATTCTAATTCATTCATGATATATCTTCCTTATTCATTTTAAACTTGCTGAGCAAAGTAGTTGCTCACCCTTGCTATATCATGAACCTATTGCAGTTAAGCCGAGAAGTTCCAAAGCGAACAAAGGCAAAGGAAAGCTTACGGAGTAGTTATATGTACTATCTCGTTATGTAATCGTGGAATCATTTTGTAACATTATTGTATTCTGTGATGTATTTTATTTAAGGTTATAAACCTTGGGACCGTAGTAAACCTTTTGTAATGAATAACATATGTTTATTTATTCCGCATTAGTTAACTTATGTTGTTTAGAGGTGTATGGATGTATTTTATCGTGAGCACCAAATTTGAGGTATTGGTACCTGAATTTGAGGGTGTCACAGGTTGGTATGAGAGCTTTAGGTTATAAACTTTAGGAATGTAAAACCTAGGTTATAACCTTAGTATTAAATTCGTATTGAGTACGTTAGGTGATGGATCGAGGAGATTCATTTGATGGTCATGTCTGGAGGTGGATTGTGGAAATCCATCGAGCCGAGTTGTGCATGATAAAATATCATTTCATTTTATCAATGAATATATTTTATTGTGGCACTGACATCTTGCTGTCTATTTGTTTCTGTTTGTGGCTGTAGGATGTCTGAGATGGGAGAGTCCAGTCCCGCTAGAGAGGTGGAGTTCACAGACATTCATGTGGACGCAGGGCATTTAGTGGAGGTGCAACCGAGTGAGCCAGAGATGATGGATACTAGGGATGAGTCTAAGACCGAGTATGGTTCTGAGGAGGAGCCAGTTACTGGAGGAGTGCTGAGGCTATTAAGCGATGAGGGGGAGGATGAGGACCCCGAGGAGGATCCAGTGACGGGGGATGATGAGCCGCCTGAGTATGCAGATGGCATGGGCACTACTGCTAGTGATATCATCGAAGAACTGGAAAATAAGAATGAGGAGCTCGAGAATCGAGTAGCCCACTTAGAGGAACAGAACTAGGAGCACCAGGACCGAGAGGAGCAGTACAGGTCATTGGCGTATCAGACTTTAGGGGAAAAGACTGAGCTGACCCAGAAGTTGCAGGAAAAGGACCAGAGGATTGTCGAGCTAGAGGCAAAGATTCACGGTCGGCGTGGGGCTTCTGTTCAGCTTGGTGTGATGGTTTATGATCTCTTAGAGAGGAATGTGGTGTTGGTAGGACAAATAGAGCGGGTAGAGGTTCAGCTTGAGACTACTCGTCTGGAGAGAGATGAGGCTATAGGGCAGTTGGCAGCCCGGACTACAGAGATTGATTCCCTCCGTTTAGGCTTGACTACTTCCATAGGCAGGCTGAGGGATAGGGTGAGGAGGTACCCTAGGGATGAGGGTAGCAGCAGGCGCCGAGTGGTCGACAGGCTGGCTCGACGGGAGCTCAGGGTTGCAATTCGCCGTAGCAGGCGGTGATGTGTTATTTTTAGCACTTTGTTCACAGTAGGTCCCAATTTTGCTGTAATAGGGGCTTACTTATGTTGTAAATCTCTATGCTTATAGCGTGCATGGGATAGTATTTGAACCCCAATTTTTGCTTTTGATAGAGGGGTGGAAGGTTATTATTCTCCATTTTTGTTTGTTAGGGGATAGTTAATGGTTGGCAGGCTATGTCATTTAGCGTTTATAGAAGTATGCCACATGTTGAGTCAGGTTGTATTAAAACAGTGATATATGGTTATAAATGCAATTGTTTCAGTAAATCAATTGTGTTTGATAGATGCTTTTACTTTTAATTGTTGACTTAAATGACTTATTGCATGAGACCTAGATCTATAAGTAAAAGTCGATGGTTTTCTTTTATCAGATCATGACGCCAAGAGGACGACCGCGTAACCAAAGGGTTGAGGAATCAGTTAATAACACTCAGGGTCATCCAGACCCAATGAGAGCATTTGCTGAGTTGCTGGTAGAAGCCATGCGAAATAGACCCCCACCTGTTGGAAAACAACCAGAGCGGCAGCCCGCGCATCATTTGGCTAGTTTTAAAGATTTTAAGCTTGTAGGACCTCCCGAGTTCAAAGGAACACTAGACCCGATTGAAGCCCAAACTTAGATTGAAGAAATAGAAAAAGTGTTCGAGATTGCAAGGGTGGCCGAAGAACAGAAGACAGGGTTCGCCACTTTTATGATGAAGGGTGAAGCGAACTATTGGTGGAAGGCCAACAAAAACCGTGTTGGAGATGGTGTGATACCATGGGAACGTTTCAAGGAGCTATTCTTCGAGAACTATTTCCCGGAGAGTATGAAGCAGAATATGGAGGTGAAGTTTTTGGAGCTGAAGCAGGGGAACATGTCAGTCGCGGAGTACGCGGCAAAATTTAATGAGTTAGCCAGATTTGTACCTCACCAGGTAGACACTGAAGCTAGAAAGGCAAGGAGATTTGAATTAGGCCTGAAACCATAGGTGTACAGTAGGGTGGCAGTTCTAAGGATTGACACATTTTCTACACTGTTGGAAAGAGCAATCATCGCTGAAGGAGGTAACGAGGCTCTAGCAAAGTTCAATCAGGATAAAAAGAAGGGTCACGAAGGAAGCACGGGAGGAAGCAGCGGGGGAAGTAACCCGAATAAAAGGAAATAGAGTGATAGTCAATCTTCTGGTGGCAACAAGTTCGGAGGAGAGGTTAAGAAGGGTAATAAATGCAGTAATTGTGGAAAGAATCACTCTAGAGAGTGCATGAAAGGAAAAGGAGTTTGTTTCAACTGTGGGCAACAAGGGCACTTTGCTCCTCAATGCCCAAAAGGAAAGAAAGCGGGATGCTTCTCATGTGGAGCATCAGATCATCAAATCAAGGATTGTCCGAAAAGGAAGGGGGATGCAGCAAGTGGCAACAAGGAAAACAACAATAGCAACAACAACATTAATAGGGTGAGCATTGGAAGGCCAGCTAGCCAAGCCAACAGACCAATGGCACGTACTTTCAACATGACCGTGCAGGATGCGGTGGAGTCAAAGGACGTGGTGTCAGGTATTATTTCGATCAACAATATTAGTGCATATGTATTATTTGATTCAGGTGCTACCTATTTATTTGTGTCAGATGAATTTGCTAAACAGTTAAATTTACCTCGTGAGAAATTAGAGAATCCAATGAATGTGGAAGTAGCTAATAAAGAAGTTATTCCTGTAGAACACATCCATAGAAATTGTTGTGCTGAGATAAATGGGCATAAACTGAGCATAGATTTAATTCCGATACGACTAGGAGAATTTGATATGATTCTTGGGATGGATTGGTTGTCTAATCATGGAGCTGTGATTGACTACCAAAAGAAATATATACACCTGAAGACTCCAGATAAGTCGAGGGTTGTATTCTATGGAAGTAAATCGCCGAGACAATCTTGTTGTCTAACGATGATGCAAGCGAAGAAATTGCTAAGGAAAGGTTGTATAGGTTATCTGGCTCACGTGGTTGATACCCGAAGAGTAGAGGGTGAGCTGGGTCAGATACCTGTAGTAAGGGAATTTTTAGATGTTTTTCCAGATGAGTTACCGGGTTTACCGTCGGATAGAGAAGTGGAATTTGTGATCGACTTGGTACCGGGAACTGCACCGACCTCAAATGCACCGTACAAAATGGCACCGGTGAAAATGAAAGAACTGATGGTCCAACTACAGGAGTTACTAGATAAGGGGTATATTCGTCCGAGTGTATCTCCGTGGGGAGCGCCAGTACTGTTCGTGAAGAAGAAAGATGGATCACTGAGGCTTTGTATCGACTATCGGGAGTTGAACAAAGTCACGATTAAGAACAAGTATCCGTTGCCCAGGATTGATGATTTGTTTGACCAATTGAAAGGAGCAAAATACTTTTCGAAGATTGACTTGAGGATGGGATATCACCAACTGAAGGTGAGGCAGGAGGATATTCTAAAGACAGCATTCAAAACTCGATATGGACACTTTGAGTTTTTGGTGATGTCATTTGGGCTGACGAACGCGCCCGCAACATTTATGGACATGATGAACAGAGTGTTCAAGCAATACCTAGATAAATTTGTTGTCGTTTTCATAGATGACATTCTGGTCTACTCAAAGACGGAGGAGGAACACGTCGAGCATTTGAAGATAGCCCTAGAAACACTGAGAAGGGAGAAACTTTATGTAAAGTTTTCCAAGTGTGAATTTTGGCTACAAAGGGTGCAGTTTTTGGGGCACGTGATTGACAAGGATGGTGTATCAGTGGATCCTGCCAAGGTAGAAGCGGTAATAAACTGGGAGCAGCCAAGGACGCCGACAGAAGTCCATAGTTTCTTGGGATTAGCAGGTTACTATCGGAGGTTTATTCAGAACTTTTCAAAGATAGCGACGCCGTTGACTAATTTGACGAGGAAGATTGTGAAGTTTGTATGGACAGATAAGTGTGAAGAGAGTTTCTTGGAGTTGAAGAAGAAACTTAGTGAAGCACCTGTATTATCACTGCCAGATAATACAGGGGGATTTGTGGTGTACAGTGATGCGTCACACAAAGGTCTTGGGTGTGTATTGATGCAACATGGGAAGGTCATTGCGTATGCGTCACGACAGCTGAAGGACTATGAGAAGGGGTATCCGACTCATAACCTGGAACTAGCGGCAGTGGTGTTTGCTCTAAAGATTTGGAGACACTATCTGTATGGGGAGAAGTGTGAAATATGTACAGACCACAA
This sequence comes from Aralia elata, assembly GCA_034770075.1. NCBI lineage: Eukaryota > Viridiplantae > Streptophyta > Magnoliopsida > Apiales > Araliaceae > Aralia > Aralia elata. The sequence goes on along the minus strand of JAVJAP010000089.1, from coordinate 28,727 downwards.
AAGTCTGAAGTATATTTTCACTCAAAAGGAACTAAACATGAGGCAGCGGCGACGGTTGGAGTTGATCAAAGACTACGATTGTGAGATTCTATACCATCCTGGTAAGGCCAATGTAGTAGCTGATGCTCTAAGTAGGAAGGGCAGAGATAGGTTGATGATGCTGACAGCTCAAGAAGAACTGATAAAGGATATGGAAAGACTGGAATTGGAAGTCAAGTATCCGATAACTACAGAGGAGAAACTGTTCGCAGTGGAGGCGAGTCCGATTTTATTAGACAGGATAAAGGAGGCTCAAGAAAAGGATGATGAATGTGTTGCCATAAGGGAGCGAATCTCGGAAGGAGAGGAATTGAAGTACAAAATTGATAGCAGGGGGCTGCTAAGGTTTGAAGGGAGAATCTGGATACCGATGGTTCCGGAGCTGAGAGAAGAGATTTTGTAGGAAGCTCATTCTACAAGGTATTCGATACACCCTGGTAGTACCAAGATGTATCAGGATTTGCGCCAACACTTCTGGTGGCCGAACATGAAGAGGGAGGTTGCGGAATGTGTTGGACGATGTTTGACATGTCAGAGGGTAAAAGCAGAACATCAGAAACCGGGTGGACTGCTACAACGAAGTGGGAGCATATCACGATGGATTTTGTAACGGGGCTTCCACCAACTCAGAAGGGTTACGACGCGATCTGGGTGATCGTGGATCGTTTAACTAAATCTGCACATTTTCTACCGATTAAGATAAGGTACAATCTGGAGCAGCTAGCAAAGTTATATGTGAAAGAGATTGTGTCACGACATGGAGTGCCGGTATCTATTGTATCTGACAGAGATCCGCATTTCACGTTGAATTTCTAGAAGAGCTTGCAAGAAAGGTTGGGAACTCAGTTGAGGTTGAGTACGACGTATCACCCTCAAACGGATGGGCAAAGCGAACGAACGATTCAGACTCTCGAAGACATGCTTAGAGCATGTGTAATGGATTTTAAAGGTAGCTGGGATAATCATCTACCATTGGTTGAGTTTGCCTATAATAACAGTTATCATGCGAGTATTGGCATGCCGCCATATGAAGCATTATACGGGAGGAAGTGTCGAACACCTTTGTGTTAGGACGAAGTCGGTGAACGGAGATTGTTGGGACCTGAATTGGTACAACAAACTGTGGATGTCATCAAGATGATAAGAGCTCGATTAGTAGCGGCTCAGGATCGACAAAAGAAATATGTCGATTTGCATCGTCAGAAGCGAGACTTTGAAGTTGGCAGTTTTGTGTTTTTGAAAGTATCTCCCTTGAAAGGGAAGATCAGATTTAGAAAGAAGAGAAAATTGAGTCCTAGGTTCGTAGGACCATTTGAAGTTTTAAAGAGGGTAGGTGAAGTGGCGTACGAGGTAGCTCTACCTCCTGAACTTGAGCACATTCATAATGTGTTCCACGTTTCTGTGTTGCGACCATATAAACCCGACTACAAGCATGTGATATCCTATGAACCAATTCAAGTTGAGCGAGACTTGTCATATGAAGAGATTCCTGTCCAGATATTAGATAGGAAGGAGCAGACGTTAAGAAATAAGGTCATCCATTCGGTTAAAGTGCTTTGGAGGAACCACGCAGCTGAAGAAGCCACGTGGGAGCTAGAAGAAAAGATGAGGAAGAATTATCCGCATCTTTTTGAGTGAACCCATGTTAAGTTTTCCGTACCTAGACTGTAATTCTGGGGACATAATTCTTATAAGGGGGGAGGATGTAACGACCGAGAATTCTGGGTTTACCTTGTAATTCTAATTTTTGAATATTAGCGGATATATTATATTTTATTAATATTGTTTTGTGTTGCATGTTTAAAGGTTGTGTGACAACCTGGATTATATAAATGCATGAAATTTTATGTGTTATAGTTTTGTTTTAAGTGAATAATTGATTTCGCGAAACGTCGCTAAATCACTATTCATGGGGCACATTTCTTGAGGCACTATTCACGCCATAAAATTTTTGTGTCTTTTTTGATGTTGAATAATTTAGTTAATGCGTATATGCGTAGTATAATTTTTCCAAGTGTTAGAATTTTATTTGGAGTCATTGGTGATTTATTTAGTGACCCAAATGTTTATTATGGGTGGCCCAAAGAAATGACCCACCCAAACCCATGACCTAACCCATGACCCAGGACTTGACCCAAATGGGATATGGGCACCAAAATCAGCATTTGGTGTAAGAGAGAGAGAGAGGTGTACGGTTAGGAAGAGGGGAAGAGACCAAGTGTTGGGAAATTCATTTCCCAAGCACAAGCATGCCAAACATTCCATCTCCCATGCAACCTAGTGTTTCCCATTTCATTTCCCAAACTAGACCAATGTCTTGAGCTTCCAAATGTTTCATCCCACTTTCAAGAAGCCTTGAATACACCAAGAGATATCTTCAATTGGCAAACACCTCCAGCCATAGCATATTCATTTCAGCAGATTTTCTAAGAGAGGGAGAGCAAATAGGGAGAGAGGGCTCGGAAGTAAGAAAGGGGAAGAGGGGAATCAAGTTTTCCTTCACAAACCCATCCATTGCATATTGAGAGAGGGATAGGTTCAGGTTTTGAGCAAGGAGGAAGAAGGAATAGCTAGCTAAGCATCTACACCATCTTCACCATCTTCATCTTCAACCTTCAAAGCTTCTAGAGAGAGAAAGAAATGGGTGTGAGCTAACTTGAACAAAAAGGCTTCGGGAGAACTCAAGGAGGTTGAGGAGGGTTTCTAACAAAGCTCTAAAGGAGTTCTAACATCTAAAAAGTATCTACAAAAGGTAAAACTTTAACTCAATCCATTCCATTTGTTTTGGTTGGGGTTTTTAACGTTTTCATGGTTTGTAAGCTTTTGTGCTTGTGGGTTGGTTTTTGCTGTGATTCTTGATGTTGTTGCTTGTTATGATTATGTATAAATATTGTTAAGAGATTATGTAAGCCATTAATAACTTCAAAGTGGAACAAAAATGGAATAAACCCGTACCTATGCTTAAGGAGGATGAGGAACATGATGAACAATGGACTTTTTGGACAATATGGACTGTTGGACAAATTTAGAGGACTATAAAGCTATGATTCCTTACTTATTGTGTTTATTTGTTGTTTTCATATTGTAGTTACAAGGGTTACAAAGTTAACCCAATTGGAATCGAGTAAAAAGGTGTTAAAACAAAGATTTGGTGACAATGTTAGTGAAGAACACCAAGAACACAAAAATTTAGCATGAGTTGATACTTTGGCCTAAGATTTGGCCATGTTAATGGATAGCTCTGAATTTTTGATAGGTTGTAGCTCTATGTCTTAGGAGTCCATAGAGTCCGGAATGGACCAATTTGAACGTGTATAGAAGGAGTTATGGTGGTTGGAAGCAAGATAGGTCTAGAACACGAAAAAACAGAGCAGGAAACTAAGTATGGGCGTAATGACGCTGGCTTTACGTCGAAGCCACCGGACTTGGGCGTCATGACGCCGGTCATATGCTATTTTTGGGTGTAGCTATGCCGGGTCCAATTTAGGTCAGAATCAGCTTTGACGTCCTTTACTAAAATAGGCATAACTTTCTCATACGAACTCGGATTGAGGTGATTCAAGATGATTCGGAAAGAGAACGAGTAGACCTACAAGTTCTTTGAGTTTTTCAATTTGAGGTCTGTAGCATGGCCTAAATCGGCCATTTGTAGGACTAATATGTAATTGGAGACAATCGGAGGGTGTCGGGGATGCACGTAAGCACATGTAATGCTCCCGACAATGTTAAATGTTGTTCTAAGTTCTAAAACACGAATGTTATGAATTATAATGATACTTAGGATTATCCAATGGGTATTAGATAAGTCGAATGGGCGTGCTAGGCGTACCCAATTGCGTGTTGCTTGGGCATTCGAATAGGCAAGGTTGGCGTTCAAATGTACAAGCATCGTAATGCCGTAACTAGTGGGCATAACCTTGTTTAATATTTTGTTTCTAGTATGAATGAGACATTATAGAGTAGTATAAGACATTATTTGATATCCGGTATGTGACTAATTGTTATGTGAATATGTACTTAATTGTGTAGGATATTAAGGAGCGTGTGTTGTTATATTGTAGCAGACGCACCAGGCAAGTTTTCTAACGCTTGTCGAACCCTTGTGTTGGGCAAGTTCCCTAACTTCATTCTTTCTACATATTGAATGCAAGTTTCTTACCTTACTCAAGATTATATTTGAGCAAGTATTATATCTTGTTGTAAGTTTCCTAACCCATACAACTTTTATTATTGTGCGAGTTTATCCTTATGAATTGCAAGTTCTTAAACTTACTCAATCTTTATAATTGGGCAAGTTTCATTATTGAGCAAGTACTCTACATTATTGCAAGTTTCCTAACTCAGACACGAGTTATTACTTTCAAATGATATTAGTGGATTAATTATTGTCAATTATTCCACATCAGAAATAATTATTGGTATTCGCACTTTGTGCATTTGAATTCATGATTTGTTGTTGGGCTGTGAAATGTTTAAGTTCTTCATTTCATGAACTGTTTAAGGAATAGTCTATGCCACTTGTTTCGGCTAGACACGTACAGGTTATTATTTTAAAAGCTATCCAAACCGATTGTCGGTGCGGATTCTTGGACTGAGAGAGCAACCCTTATGTAGGGGATTTTAATGTGTCGGTTATTCAATGCAGTCAAAGCTAAATGTTATGCACATACATAGGGTACGAGAGGCTGATCCCCTCGAGTATTACTGACGGGCCAGGCGTTTAAAAGGGTTAGTTGAATAACTGATCCTGTGGCCAAATAGTTCATGGTCTATTGGACCACTCAGCAGTAAATAATCAATATTCATTATTTTATTTGAACTTTGATTATATTGTCAGCTATTTCTTCAATGTTCTTAAATTGTTGAACCATGCGATTATTATTCTAATTCATTCATGATATATCTTCCTTATTCATTTTAAACTTGCTGAGCAAAGTAGTTGCTCACCCTTGCTATATCATGAACCTATTACAGTTAAGCCGGGAAGTTCCAAAGCGGACAAAGACAAAGGAAAGCTTACGGAGTAGTTATATGTACTATCTCGTTATGTAATCGTGGAATCATTTTGTAACATTATTGTATTCTGCGATGTATTCTATTTAAGGTTAGACCTTGGGACCGTAGTAAACTTTTTGTAATGAACAACATATGTTTATTTATTCCGCATTAGTTAACTTATGTTGTTTAGAGGTGTATAGATGTATTTTATCGTGAGCACCAAATTCGAGGTATTGGTACCTGAATTTGGGAGTGTCACAGACCGGCTGTTCTTCAGCCCATAAAGAACACCTATAGCGACAGACTGTCTGTCGCTATAGGACCCTTTTTGCGACAATCTCCTTCTGGTTTTCAGAAACTCAAGAACACTTTTAGCGACAGTTAAGACCGTCGCGGTAGCCCTTTTGCGACGGTATTGAATAAAATATATAAAAATAATTAATAAAATAGAAATAAATATTAAATAATTATTAATAATTAATAATTAAATGTTAATAATTTGATATTTAGTAATTATATTTAGTAATTTTTAATATTTTGACATAAAATTTTATTAATAATTTAATTTAATTAAATATTAATAATAATAAATTATTTAATAATTATATTAAATAAATAATTTAAAAATGATATTAAGGTATTAAAATTATTTTTGATAAATAAATCATTTTAAATAACATACTTACTTTCTAAAATTATTAGAATAATATATTACATTTCTAAAAATGTTATAAATGATAATTAAATCATTTAAATAATATTCTAAATTTCTAAAATTATTGTAAATAATAAATAAATCATTTAAATAATATACTAAAATTCTAAAAATGTTATAAATGATAATTAAATCATTTAAAAGTATTTCTAAGCTTGTAAAAATTATTTAAAAATATTACCAACCTTGTGAAAATTATTTAAAAATAATATTAAGCTTCTAAAAATGTTATAAGTGATAATTAAATTATCTAAGTTAATATTTAAGCTATTAAATAAAGTTTTATTGATAAACCTACGTGTTTAAGTGTCTAATAACGTTATCGAGAGGCCGAATCAATGCCGAACCTTAACGATACTTGACTAGTTTAATTTGATACGTGTTATTATAAGTTCTAACGCTTATTATTGATATGAATAGACATAAATAGACTACGTGACGTAGATAGACAATATAAACTAAACGTACTACGCACAGGCAAGTCTCCAAATTTTGTTACCTTTATGCAAGTATTATACATCTTGCTATCAATTATTGTCAAGTTATTGCTTCTTGATTCAGCATAACTTAAGAAATGAATTATTATTCATATATTATTTATTCGAGCATGAATTGTTGTGTTAAGCCAAATTGTTTGGTACGACATCTTATAACTGAGTTTATAAACACCCTATATGGGTTGTTATTGTCGATAATATATTGACATCTAGTACATGTTGGGCACGATTAGGATGATATGCATACTCCTAGGATATCTCGATTAGGCCGATCCCCTATAAGATATCTGAACAAAGCTTTTCTAAGTCATTGAAGACTGATAGAACTGCTTGGAACACATGGTTCATGTATTGAACCCTCAGTTGGCAAATGCTTTTGAACTTCTTTCAAATCAAACACATTGTGTTTACATTTTTGACATAAACTTGTTGAGCATTCTGTAGCTCATCCTTGCATAAAACTTTTCTTCGCAGTTTTAGATGGTAATCCTGGAACTTCAGGGACGGACAAGGGAAAAGGTCGTGTTAATTAGTTTTATCTTACTGTTTTGAATAAATTCAAGTCTTATAAGACTTTGTTGTAATAAGAACATAGTACTGAGAATGTTGTAATCAAATTTAAGGTTATGAAATATATATCATCTTTTGTTACATCTCTTGCGTTGTATTTACATTCTTAGTTAAGTTAGAAAGTAGCATTTGATCTAGTACAGTATCCATATGAACTATACATATGAAGGAGGGTATTTAAATGATATTGGGAGTTCTGTAAGCGCCGAAGTTACACTTAATGAGCACTAGTAAGGTGCCATCATTAGCGGAATGCGCCCCTCAGTTCCAAGAACAATTTTATCATTAATACTGTGAATTTCAGATAGATAGGGAATATCGATATGAAAGAGATATCCATAAGATATGAATCTATACATCCAAGTGAGGGTATCCAAACACAGTTAACGTTTTAACGAGAACTATTATCTGTTATGGGATACTGTGAACCTTGGATAGATAGAAGTTATATATTATGGAATATTTATAGTTGAATAGTCTCATGTGAGCACCAAATCTGCTATAGGGAGTGTAGGGAATTTGGGGGCGTCACATAATCCGGGAAGAGTTAGGAGACGTTTCAGACCATTCCGGAAAGCTCTTTCCGATAGCTTCGTAATGATATATTATTCGCTTCATTCTGAGTTTGGAAAGATCGGTAAAAAGGGGAAAAAGCATCCCTTAGTAGATGTTGGTTAGTCATTCGCCCTGCTTTGCATAGTCGGTTGTTTTGGAGGCCTTTGTGAGAGCTTTGAATACTTGTTCTGGGCTTCATAATCCTTGCTTGGATATCTTGACCTTAGGGTAAAATGACATTTTTGCCCTCCTGTCATTGTTAGAGGAAAATATGCAAATTTTGGGTGTCTATAGCCGCGATGTCGGTTTTTTGTACTTCGTGCTAGAATGCTCGTAACTTTCAATCTGGGAATAGTTGGGATGTGTGCCATACCATTCTGGAAAGCTCTTTTCGAGAGCTACTCGGTGACATAAAGCTTGACCAATTCTGGATCTAGGATGATAGGACAAAGTGTGGAAATGGTTCTTCATGTAGATACCAGACAGTCAACCATCATGCCTTGAGTAGTTCATCACTCGGTGGTCGTTATGATAGCTGTTTGTCGATTTAGCAATCAATACATACGTGCAAGTGTACACGATCAACAAGTAATAAAGTGATAAGAGAGTGTCGAACCCACAGAGAATTATTTAATAATAATTACCAAATACTAACTCATAATCAAATTAATTTTATTTAAACAATTCGATAAAAGTTTTTGAATTTTGAAAATAAAGTACTAAACTAACTAATTACTAACTACCGAGAATTGAATTCAGATAAAAAGGCTTAAGATTACAATTTCCCTTAATGTTTCACTTGAATTAATACACTTCCTATTAAATTATATTAATTATTCCGGATTGTTAATCAAGAACTCATCAATATTTATAATCATATCTCGATGTATCATAAACGAATCAACTTAAATCCATAAAAGATAGAATTAAGATGAACACCCTAGTTAACTAATTCACTATATCTCTATGTGAATTATAATTAAAAAGGATTTAAAGCACAGATTCTCTTTCAGATTACATGCGGCGTATAGGTATATCTCTATCCTAAACACAAATCATGAATTCCATCGACAGCAGAATACACAATCACATGCTATTATGATTAGGTCTAAATCTATAATCCATCTCTCGAGTTCATATAGATTACCACGGTAATTGTTAATCAGACATTTAAGCAATTAATCACAAATCATAATAGACAATCCGACAATAATCAACAATAATTAACAAGGAAGCATATCTATAAAAGCTACGCAATAAGATCCATTATAATCTTAAAAAGAAATTAGTTCATGATTGAATTAAAATCCATAATCCACAATTGATAAAGCATTCAAGAATACAAAATAAGAGATTAGGGAAGAGAATAGAATCTGTAGACGCAATCCTTGGGTCTCTCCTTTAGCTCCTTAATTGAATCCTTGGGTCTCTCCTTTAGCTCCTTAATTGAATCCTTTGTTCTCTTGCAATTGCTTCAAGCCTCCATCTCTTTCTCCTAAACTAGGGTTAGCAAAAAGTAGCAAAATCTCCCTCATTCTATGTCTCACATCATGTATTTATAGGTTCTAGTTAAAGTCCTAAACCAATTAGAAGTTACAATCCTTGTTCCATTCAATTTAGGTCAAAAATAAGCTTTTTAAAAACCCGACCTAGCGCGGCCGCACCCATATTTGGCCTAGGAAGCAGCGCGGCTGCGCCCAAGTGCCAGAAATCATGTTTTCCACTCTGTAGACCAGCACGGCCGCGCCCAAAATACACTTGGAACCGGCGCGCCCGCGCCAGACAAAATTCTGCTGCAGTATCTGTTGGTAAAATGGTCATAACTTTTGATCCGAGAGGAGTTACGGGGCCTGCCATATATCAAATCGAAGCTCTCGACGAGATCTACAACTTTCATTCTTTAAGAATTGAGAGATTCAGACTGGATCAAAGTCGAAATTGGGCTTGAAGTGAGTGTTATACAAATGACAACTCCAAACTTTGAGGCTCAACGTCCGTTGGTAAAATGATCATTACTTTCTCATCCGAACTCCAATTGTGACAATTTAAGATGTTTCAGAAAGGTAAGAAGTAGCTCTACAATAAAATCCGAGTTCCAAACCAAGAACATGCATCCAACTTAGTGTTAAAAGCCCTGCAATCTTCCCTTTTTGCGTTTGCTTGCTTATTGTACTCCAAAAGATGTTCGGATCGCGTTTCCTTGTTTCTTCCTACAAAATAACATAAAAACACTATAAATACCTAATACTAACTTAAAATACTTAAGAACTCACAAATTATCAAGCCAAACGTACTCAATTCATAGATGTAAAACCCACTCATCAATAGCTTCATATTGATTCTGAGCCTTACAATTTTCTATTTGGAGTCCTTGTTATCAGGGTGAAATGATATTTTTGCCTTTCTACCAAGGTTAGAACATATATGCAAAATTTCGGGTGTCTACAGATGCCCCTCTTTGTCATGTTTATATAATGCATTGAAATGAGCATGACAAAGATATAGACATCCAATGCACGATAAGATATATTGACAATGTAAGATAATCGTATAAAAGGATGTGAGTTAATTATCAAATTATGCAATGGTGCAGGATGCTTTAAACTCAATCTCATGTCGCTCCGCTGGGGAAAACCGTCATTATATTGATATTACCAGGTATCGTCTCTGATGTCTTCGTTGGGTATCGTCTCCAACGGACTCGCATCACCGGGTATCGTCTCTGATGTCATTGCATATCTCATTCCAAATTGCATATTGTCGCCAATCACATATTATCGCCACTTGCATTGCAACTCATATATCATTGCAAATCGCACATTGTATATCACAAATCAGACATCGCACACCGCACATCGTAAATCGCAGCTCGCACATTGCACTTCACACATCACACATCGCATATCGCAAATCGCCCATCGCAAATTGCATATCAAATCAAATTAAATTAAATCTCATATCAAATCAAATCGCATATCAAATTGCATATCAAATTGCATATTAAATTACATATCAAATCAAATCGCATATCAAATCAAATTAAATCAAATCGCATATCAATCAAATCTCATTTTAGATCATGTATCAAATCTAATCGCATAGCAAATCATATATCAAATCGCGTACTGCATATTGCATCTCAAATCGCATATTGCATTGTAAATCACATCGCCAATCATATCTCCAATCACCATTCACATCACATTACCAATCGTATCGCAAGAGACAATTCATTCCTCGCTTATATGCTTTCTTTATGTTTTTGACCGTTTTTCATGCCTCACAACACTTTATCGCAGATTTTAGTTTTTTAAAATGCTTCGTTTTATAATTTGAAATTTTATTTTTCTCCCACTCAATTTTGACGCATCTCAATCATTTAGCATGCCTATTTATATTTCTTCTCTTACTAAGGAAAATGCAATAACCAATTTAACCAAATTGTAAAGAGAACATACCTGATTAGTCGCTGGAAGCTCTTCTCCATGACTTTGATATGGATCCTCATGCGCCAAGTAATTTCATGATTCTTAGGTCCTCCTCGGGGCTCGTCCTCGTAGATCGACTTTGGCAATCATTCTCTTCATTTGATGTGCCATCCTCGCCTGGTCTTGATGAGTCAGTCCCCCTCCACCCGGAGCCATATATCGTTAGGGATTAGTGTTAAGACGCCAGATTCATTGGGGCGCCTGTGCTTCTTTCATGTATATTTTACTTTGACTTTTGCATTCATGAATATATGCACAGATGTTGTGTATTTTATGTATGGATTCGCTTTGTTAGTCGTTGCATGCTCATTCATTTTCATTATCGTGATGCATGTTCATTGTATATATGCTTGGATGGAAATGACCCCTGTTTAGTCAAATGATACGATTTTATCGACAATGTGATCGTTTTTGAGTTACAGATTCTCTTGGATAGGGAATTCTATTTTTTTTCCTTCCCTTGTCATAGTGAACTTACTTCATCGTAATTTCTTTTGAGAATTTCCATTTCTTTTGATGAAAAGTTTGGTACAGCCTTGAACTCCTTCCATTTCACGGATCTTAAAAATGCCTCAGCCCTTGCGCGTGCTGTTATTAGGGATTTATATAAGAAACTCGTTTTGTTATCCATGCCAAGTTACCCATAGTGAGCAATATCCTGTACGCCAAGAAAATAACAAAGTGCATAAAAATCTTGATGGCTTGGGCCATCAGGGATAGCTCTGATATCAGAATTAGTATAATCTCATCAATGAGGCATAGAAAGTTAAAGTACATGAAATTGAGTGCTCATTCGCTCTACCATTTAACTCGTATTCGCGGTGTTTTTATCTTATCGCTAAAGAACCTGAAATCGCATTAGAAAATAAATCATGTCTAAGTAAGTCGTGAATGATGTGTCGTGTATATATTAATCTCAAAGCTATTTTGATTTTTTTAACAAGTTATGAAATCGTAAGAAAACTTTTAAGCATCCATGGTCGTTATGTATAAGTAAGATCAAATTCAAAAGAACTACCTTCCTTTATCAAAGGTACTCTGTCTTCATTCTCGGTGTCGTTCTTTGCAGAATTGATGTCAAATGACATGTGCATTATGAATGACGTAACCCTTAGCAGGGGTTTCTCTTCCATGACTTTAGATGATCTCATTTTCTCTCGCTCAAATTTTTTTTTCTTTTTGACTTTATATTTTCTTGTCTCTCTTTTTTTTCGCTTAACTTGTCTCATTTTCTTAGGCTATTCAAAGTTACCCTTTTAACGAGTTTTGGACCAATGACTCCCAAACCAAACGGCTTTAGGGCACTAGGTGTAAAGACACCCCTTCGGGTTTACTAACTCGAGCAACAAAGGCCATACTTTGAGACAAGTTAGGTGGTCTACTCTATTTATTCCTTGTTTGACCTTGTGCAAGATTCGTTTTCTTAGGCTTAACTTACCCGTGTAGCGAGCGTTGGGCCGGTGACTCCCAAACTAGACGGCTTTAGGGCACCAGGTGTAACACCCCTCAAGCTTAATTACTCGAGTAACCCAATCCATGATTCGAATCTTCTCAGGTCTCCCATTTTGCAATGCTCATTTTCTTAGGCTCTAAGTTACCCATGTAGCGAGCATTAGGCCGATGACTCCCAAACTAGATGGCTTTAGGGCACCAAGTGTAAAGACACCCCTCAGGCTTAATTACTCGAGTAACCCAGGCCACGATTCAAGACATTAGATTCATCTTCTGTCTTCGCACTAACTATCATCATTGTTGCTATAGTTTTATACCCCAAAACTAAGAGTCAGGGCAAACGCAAAGTGCAGACATACATATGAGGTCGATTCTACTCTAAATAGCACTTTGAACTAGGATCTTGTGCCTAATCAAAAGGTTGAATAATCTTAATCTTCGAATCGTACTCGTGATCCCTAGTCCATGGACGCTTATCAGAATTAATCCAATTCATAACAAGTCAAATAAATTTTCTATTTAAATTTCTTTCTTTTTCTTTTTTTTTCTTTTATTTTTAGGCTCTAATGCAAGATTTATCTATACTTAGACTATTTAATATCGATAATGCATGTAAATGGAGACAGAAAATAAATAAAGGGATGAAAGAGTCGTACCTTACATGTGGATCGTTGTATCCTAAGAAAATTATGATAAAAAAGACCAAATGATCGTACCAGGTAACCAGTGAAATGATATGAGGGAAGCTCTAATGATGACGGCGTATGTTGATGTTATCGCGATATGGGCATTGACTTGCGCATTTCCCTTATGGGATGGTCGATGAATTCCCTAGTGTCGAGTTATCGTTAGTTCTGAAATTACCCCAGTCTTGTTTGTTGTCAGGGTAGTTGATTCGCTGTGTGTTTGACGGGTGGGCTGATGAAATGCCGAGATCCTAAGAATTCTTTGTCTTATGATCCGTCTTTGATGACCTTTTTCTTCTGATTTGACGAAGGTTTGTGATTGAGGGTTGTCAGCCTCTGGAGGGTCATGAGAGGGACCATCGGATAGTTACTTTGCATTGTTTAATTTGATGTTTGCTGCGATCTTCTTTGCATTTATATTTCTCATCATCTTGGGTTATATCTATCCTTGACATATTGTGCTATGTTTATGTTATCACTTTAGCTTCGATGATTGATGTCGAGATGCCTTCAAATTCCATTGAAATGGATCTTAAGAGCTCGGTTTGGTTTAGGATGTGACGGCTTTAACCAGGTTTGGTTTCGATCTATAAGGCCTGACTTGTGGCTTTTGTCTTGGGGAACAGGTTGTCGTGTATGAGATAGACTTTGCCACGGTGGCCGCATACGTACTTCTGTAGGTTAAAAGGAGATCAAGTCTTTTCATACTTCATGGGTTGATGAGTTGTTGAAGAATCGTATCTTGTGATCGCTGAGTTGTTGAAGGGGTTTTGGGAGTTTTTATAAGGATTAAACCACACCATAATTGGCTGCCTACTTACTCCTATAAAAGGAGATCACGTCTTACGTAGTTCAGGCCAGGATATCATTGACTGATTGATTTTTTTTATTTTTATTTTTATTTTTTTATATGATTTTTTTTATTTTCTTTTATATATAACATAGTAATGCAATAAAACAAGACATAAAGCTACGCGAATGGAAATGTCCCAACATCTTCTGGGACTCACAACCGTGTTCTCTGAATTTACCCTTTTCCTAGTTAGTTGAGGCTCGATAGTCCATTCATCGGTGGTCATATTTCCTTCGATATTGGCAATGGAGGTTACTTTCTTGTTGGGAATGTCTTCAATCACCGCCATAATTTAATCACCTCTTGATTCGGCACACCATTCGGGGATGCCTAAACTGGATACGTCGATAAAAGGGATGAGCTTTTGATTCTTTGATGGGTTAGCTTCCCCGACACCCTCACTCCCTTTTGCTTGGTCTTTTTCCCCATCTTCTTCCAAGGCCCGGGATGTTTTAACTTTGAAATTTTTCTCGAGCTGTTGTTGCATTTCTTGCAAGAAACATTCCCTTTTGGCTTTTTCTTCGTTAGAAAGGATCAGTATTTCCTCCTCATCATCCAGGAGGGTTGAACCAGGAATGTGGTTGCTAACTTCGGGCAACAGGAGGTTTAATATGAAAGTAGTACGCACACAAGTTAATCATATTTGATATGATGTAGCATATACTTTGTAATCTTATTCGTTTATAAATAAAAGAATTTATTTATTAAAGGCATTTTACTGTATCTACATGGTGTTGTTATATTAAATGTGATAAACCCATAGTTTTGAGCAATGCTTTTAGAATCATGATGATGATCATGTTAACGAGATCTAAATTCTAGATAGCTCACTAATTAAAATTGTTCCTAATCATTGATTTACTAAAAAAGGGGATTAATGAATCTGGATATAGATTAGTACATACTTTGCTTGTTCTTAGGAAGAGGATGATTGATTTCATAATCATTTGTGTGGAGACACTAAAACAAGTATGTAGCTGCTTATTGGAGAATAAGTTCACTGAACGTGGCTCGCTAAAGAAATACCTAATGGAGTTTTACTTTCCTGTCAATAGGAATTCCTTAAGTGATAGTAGTACAAGTGATCCTTAGACTTGAGATCATCATAGTATCTTGTGTATGATGAGTTATAGTTTGACATGTCCCTTAAGACCTTTAGGGTATATCAAAGGGTATGATTGGGTATAATAAGTTATACATGGAGATAAGTGAATGGTCGACAAAGAATCTACCACTTATAATAAAAGGAGAGAATGTCCTATGTGATTCGATAAATGATAACTCAGAAGTCTTTGGCCAAAGCAAAATGAAATTAGAAAGGTGTTTCTAATTTGCATTAATCAGAGTTGTGCATTTAAGAATCGAAATACATATAATCAAATAAATAAGACTTGACAGTAATTCCATGTCTTATATTTAATTGGGACATTGTATGGTAGAAGGATTGAATTGTACAATAACTATTCACTAAAAGGTTCTTTTGTGATTCATGTTGAAATATATATTATCTAGAAAGTCGTTGATCGCTAAGGGAGATTACCCTTATTGTAGAATAAATATTATTTATTTAAATAAATTAAATAGTTTAATTTATTTATTTAAATAAGATTAGAATTGTTCTAATTGATTTATTCACAACCTGTTTAATATGGAGAACCTAAAAGGTCACACCGCAAAAGAAAAATATTTATTTAAAAAGTAAATGGCATAATCGTAATAATAAGTTAAGTGTATTTAATTTAATCTATGGAGATAGAATAAATTAAATAGCTTAATATTTGTTATTTTATATTTTAGAAATATTAAATATAAATTAATAAGAGGAGTCTTATTATTATTTTTACTATTATTATTATTTAATTCCTAAAATGGTTTGGGAATTAATTAATAAAAGTACTCAAATAAATTCCTAATTAGATTAGGAGTTTAATTAATTAAAAGAGTTTAATTAGAATAAAACCATATTCCTAAATAGTTTAGGAGGGTTACCTAGATCTATAAATAAGAGAAGTCTTATGATAGATGGGTGATGTGATTTTTTCAATTGTTGGGAGTACTTACAATTTTTATAGAGATAGAAACTAGGGTTTTGCCAAATACCCATCTTCTTGAATACGTATTATTCCTTGGTGGATCACCTCTAGAGGCCAAACACTTGGGTGGCTTACGTTGATCAAAGGAAAGAATCTAACCGGAGAATTCAAGGAGAACGCGAAGGATTTGGAGTTGAACTCGTACCTGTGGAAGCACGGTTCCACAAGGGTATGATTTTCATACTTTATCTCTTTCGTTTAATTGATAATTGAGCACAAGAAAAGATCATGGTGATGGTTTGTATAAAATTTTAAAATCTGATTTTATCGTGCTTCCGCTATATTTGTGTAATTTGATTGCATGCTCTCGTTATATACAAACCTAACAGTGGTATCAGAGCCTAACCTTGTGCTAATTATCAATTTTGATGATTCCATGTGTGTATGGTATGCGATTGGATCGAATTTTTGGGCAAAAATCTGTTCTTCGCGAATCTGCTACGCGGCGCAGCTGCGCCGCTTCCAGTTTATTCTGGAGCGTAGCTGCGTCCAAACCCAGAAAGCTGTTTCTGGTGGTGTAGCGCAGCTGCGCCGGTTCCCAGTTCATTCTGGGCGCAGTTGCGCCGGATAGCAGAATCCAAAAAATAATTTTTTCTTCAATTAAATTAAATGGTTTATTTAATTGGAATAAGTTTAAAATAAAGATATTTATTTTATCTGGAAAAAGATTTTAGATTGCTAAAATTAAAGGAGTTTAATTTTGATTTGGCTTTGATCAAAATAAAAGAGTATATTTTATTTCAAAACTAAATATTAGCAAACTTATTGCCCATTAAATGATATCAATACATATATGGAATGGTTTTATTATTCATGAGATGAATTTTATTTATTGATACATATGAAAATATGTATGATAATAAATAGGGATTGATTATGGACTATAGACCAATGGTGATTGGATTTTATTCTTTGAGAATGCATGAATGAATGGGTTTTATAAATGGGGTCTGCGTACCTCGTCTTCTCTAATTTTTCTTAATGTAAATTCTATCTCCCTCCTATGTACTTCCCCTTGACTGCTGATCAAGGTTTTTATTTATTGTAAATAGTTTATGTAATAGGATAAGTTAGAATTATTTTGAAGAATTAGAGACAAAGGAGCAAGGAGCGCTTGAAGATCCGTTTATAATAGAGCCCGGGTATAAATGTAATAGTTATATTTAAATTCAGTTCTTGCACCTTAGGTTTGACCTTTTGGTTCACTTGGTGGCTCTAGTGAACCAAACTAGAATAAAAGTCCATAATCAATCCGGATAGAATATAGTATTCTATATGTGCATGATTACTATATATATATTATATATTATACAGCATGATTCGCATGTTAAATAATATGACGCGTATTTTATATATATATATATATATATATATATATATATCTGTGTGTGTGTGTGTGTGCATGCGCACAAAACAAGATGAGACAAATAATAACAAACCCCTCAAATAAATAATATATTAAGTTGATTGCATTCAAAGACATTGGAGAATGTTGAACGTAGCCTTCTAGCATGGTAAAGCGATATAGTATTGAATATTTAATATGAGTTTGTTGTGCACACACAAGGCAAGTATTAAGTATTTAAGATGTTACTTTATTTCATTGGATGTTTATAAAAAATTGAACATTACCGCTTTGTTGTACACACACAAGGGTTGTATTTTTCTCTTCACTTATATGGAAATGTTGGGTCTGACTTAACTTAGATTATTTTAGTTCGGATGTGCACACACTTGACCATTGTGATCTAAGAGGCAAAATACAAGGAGTTACATGGTGATGTAATTGACAATAGTTGTCTATTTATTTATTTATATATAGTTTGTTGTGCACACACAAGGCTATATACATTTGAAATAGAATCCTTATTCTCACTAGCAAATTTTTAATTAGATTTGCCGAACTATATAAGGAGGGTAATATAGTTTGATAAAAATAGTGGGAGATACCAATTTAAATAAAGACCTAATTTATTTTGGTAATTAATAAAATGAATGTATGCTAAAATGTTGTTAATTACAAATTTATTTACAGAATTTTATAATGTCTAATTCACTATCACTGAGTAGCATATTAGATGCTAATAAACCAAACCGAACTACACGGACTGGTTAAGAAATCTGAGAATAGTTCTAAACGCTGAAAAGTTATCTTATGTCCTTAATACGCCTATCCCGGTAATGGTTGCAGACAATGCCTCTGAAGAAGAGATTGCTACTTTTAGAAAGTGACAAGATGATGCACAGTTGGTTCAATGCATCATACTCGCATCCATGAGTAACGAGCTTCAGCGTCAACATGAAACTATGGATACTCCTACTATACTCCTGCACCTTCAAGAAGGTGAAGGGTGAGGAAAGTAGGACTATTAGATATCAGATATCTAAGAGCTTTTCCAATCTAGAATAACCGATGGCACTACAATATAGACAAATATCCTCAAAAATGATCAATCTGATTGAACATTTAGGACAACTAGGTTTTATGATGGATGGAGAGATGATCCAAGATTTGATCTTGCAATCACTTTCGGACTCTTTCTCATAATTTGTTGTGAATTTTCACATAAACAAACTAGATGTCAGCATGCCTGAGTTGCTTAACATGTTGAAAACTGAAAAGAGTCATTTTCCAACCAAGAAAGACCAAGTCTTACTTGTAGATGATTCTTCCAAGAAAGGAAGCGGGCCAAAGGATCTTCTGAAAAGAAGAAGAATTCAAAGAAGGCAATCAGAAAGGCAATAACTAAGGACACTAAGAACAAAACTGATGCGGATAGCAAAGGAATTTGCTTCCACTGCAATAAGCCTTGACATTGGAAAGGAAACTGTAAGGAGAATCTTACATAGGCTAACCAGAAGAAGCTTAGTAAAGCTTCAGTTACAGATATAAGTTTGTTCATGATTGAAATAAATCTTTCTGTAAATTAAGATTCTACTTGGGTATTGGATACCGGCTCTGGTTCTCGCATATACATTCGATGCAGAGAATAAGCAGAAGTAGAAGGCTAAACAAAGAGGAAGTAATCTTCTTACGTGTGGGGAATGGAGCAAAGGTTGTTGCATTAGCCATAAGAACTTATAGTTTAGCATTGCCTACGGACAAATCTATTAAGTTATTAAGTTTCAGTTCTCATTAGAAACATTATTACTTTTGTTGTTGGACAAGAAAGGTTCTGGTATTATATTTAAGAACAATTGTTGTTCTATTTATAATGATAATGTTTTGTTTGAAAATGGAAGATTACTTGATGGACTTCGTATTCTTGACTTACATGAACATAATTTTGCAAATTGAACAAACTAGTAAAAGAAAAAAGAGATGGTCATTCAAATAGTTGAAAATGTGTATTTGATGAAATACATGTCTGAATCATTTGAAAGGTTCATAGAATTTAGAAGTGAAACAAATTGATAAAGTATTAAGATTCTTTGATCAGATCGAGGAAGGAATACTTGTGCAATGAGTTTCTAGATCATCTCAAAATGGTATTTTCTCATAATAGACACCTCCTGATACGCAATAATTGATTAGTGTATCTAAAAGAATAAATCGTACCTTGTTGGACATAGTGCAGTCCATGATGATATTTACTGACATTTCATTATCCATCTAGGGTTATGCCCTAGAAACGACTGCATATCTACAAAATAAAGTAACCTTAAAATCCGGTCCCAAGACTCCATATGAGTTATGGATAGGGAGGATTCCTAATTTTAAATATGTTAAGATAAGGGGTTGTCCAACTTATGTGAAAAGGTTTCAAAAGATAAGTTTGGGACAAAAATTTGACAAGTGCAGATTTGTGGGATATCCTAAAGAAAGTTTAGGGTATTATTACTATAATCATACACGCTACCTTCTTGGATAAAGATGTTTATCATTGAAAGAGCTAGTGGGAGGGTAATAGATCTTGAAGGAGTTCAAGAACCACAAAGCACTATAAGTCAAACCGAGGAACCTGTAGATAGGCCTATTGTACCACAACCGAATCGTAAAATTTGAAAAAGTACCGAAGATACCTAGGAGGTATGGATTCATCATAGAGGATGATGATGAGGTACGCATCATAGAGGCTGGTGATCTAGTTATATACGATGAGGTTATGAGTAGTAGACACTTAGAGAAATGGCAGATGGCCATGAAATCTAAAATGGACTCCATGTATGAGAACCAAGTATAGACTCTGGTTACTCCACTGAAAGGCATAGTGCCTATAGAGTGAAATTGGGTCTTTAAGAGAAAGATTGGAGCAAATGGCAAGGTGGAGACCTATAAGACCAAACCTGGTTAAAAGGTTTCAAATAAAGTCAAGGGGTTGACTGTGATAAAACCTTATTACCAGGTAATGCTCAAGTCCATTTAGATTTTGCTTGTGATTGCAGCTTATTACGAAATCTGACAAATAGATGTGGAGACGTCCTTCCTCAATGAAGACTTGAGGAGAATGTATTTATGATACAGCCAGATGGATTGTTTCAATGGTTGAAGCAAATCATGTATATGAGCTACAACAATCCATTTATGGATTGAAGCAAGCTTCTGAAAAACGGAACATTCGTTTTGATGAGACAATCAAAAGAGTTTAATTTTATTAAAAACATGAATGAACCTAGTGTGTACAAAAGGGTCAGTGGGAACGTTGTGACATTCCTAGTATTATATGTTGATATACTACTAATAAGGAATGACATACCAGTGCTACAATCAGTAAAGATAAAATTGTCTAAACATTCCTCCATGAATGACTTGGGAGTAGCATCCTATAAATTGGGGATATAAATATATATATATATATATATATATATATATAGATTTAAAAGGATGTTCGGCTTGACCCAAGGAACATATAGTCATTCGATGCTAAAGGCGTTTAGCATGGCAAACTCCAAGAGAGGTCTCATGATGATGAGCCATGGAGTGTATCTCTCTAAAATTGTCCCTAATTCAAAGAGAGATCGTATGAGTTACTATCATGTATGCGATGAATATACAAGGCCTGGTGTTGATCAGTCATATTCTGGAGAAGATCATTGTAAGACAGTGAAAAATATTTTTAAATACTTAACAGGTATTGAGGATGTGATCATGATTAATGGTGGGTCTGAATTAAAACTAGAGGATTAAATAGACTCAAGTTTTTCAGACTGACCAAGACGATAACAAATCCACGTCAAGTTAAATCGTTACCTTGAATGGTGGTGCAGTGAATTGGAAAAGTTCTAAACAGCAAAAAGTTGTTGGTTTAGTGACAAAGACAAAGTATATAGTTGTAAATGAAGCTGCAAGTTGATTATTTTGATGAAAAGTTCATTACAGAACTAGGAATAGTTCCTAAGTCTCATCTTGGATTCAAACATGTGTTGCGACTTTCATTTGATTAAAGAAATCATTGAAAGAGGAGAAATCACTATAGAGATAGTGGACTCTCAAGAACAACATTGCATATCCATTTACTGAAGTTTTATCCAACAGCAGGATGATCGTCACTTAGAAAAGAATGGTATTAGATACCATAGCAATTGGCTTTAGTGTAAGTGGGAGATTGAAAGTAGTATGCACACAAGTCAATCATATTTGATATGATGTAGCATATATTTTGCAATCTTATTCGTTTATTAATAAAAGAATTTATTTATTAAAGGCATTTTACTTTATCTACATGGTTTTGAGCAATGCTTTTAGAATAATAATGAAGATCATGCTAATGAGATCTAAATTCTAGATAACTCACTAACTAAAATCGTTCCTAATCATTGGTTTACTAAAAGAGGGGATTAATGAATCCGGATATAGATTAGTACATACTTTGCTTACTCTTAGGAAGAGGATGATTGATCTCATAATCATTTGTGTGGAGACACTAAAGTAAGTATGTAGCTACTTATTGGAGAATAAGTTCACTGAACTTGGCTCGCTAAAGGAATACCTAATGGAGTTTTACTTGTCTGTCAATAGGAATTCCTTAAGTGATAGTAGTACAAGTGATCCTTAGACTTGAGATCATCATAGTATCTTATGTATGATGAGTTATGCTTTGACATGTCCCTTAAGACCTTTAGGGTATATCAAAGGGTATGATTGGGTATAATAAGTTGTACATGGAGATAGGTGAATGGTTGACAAAGAATCTACCACTTATAGTAAAAGGAGAGAATGTCCTATGTGATTCGATAAATGACAAATCAGAAGTCTTTGGCCAAAGCAGAATGAAATTAGAAAGGTGTTTCTAATTTGCATTAATCAGAGTTGTGCATTTAAGAATCGAAATACATATAATCAAATAAATAAGACTTGACAGTAATTCCATGTCTTATATTTGATTGGGACATTGTATGGTAGAAGGATTGAATTGTATGGTAATTATTCACTAAAAGGTTCTTTTGTGATTAATGTTGAAATCTATATTATTTAGAAAGTCGTTGATCACTAAGGGGGCTTACCCTTATTGTAGAATAAATATTATTTATTTAAATAAATTAAATAGTTTAATTTATTTATTTAAATAAGATTAGAATTGTTCTAATTGATTTATTCACAACCTGTTTAATATGGAGAACCTAAAGGGTCACACCGTAAACGAAAAATATTTATTTAAAAAGTAAATGGCATAATCATAATAATAAGTTAAGTGTATTTAATTTAATCTATAGAGATAGAATAAATTAAATAGCTTAATATTTATTATTTAATATTTTAGAAATATTAAATATAAATTAATAAGATGAGTCTTATTATTATTATTACTATTATTATTATTTAATTCCTAAAAGGGTTTGGGAATTAATTAATAAAAGTACTCTCATAAATTCCAATTAGATTAGGAGTTTAATTAATTAAAAGAGTTTAATTAGAATAAAACCATATTCCTAAATAGTTTAGGAGGGTTACCTAGATCTATAAATAAGAGAAGTCTTATGATAGATGGGTGATGTGATTTTTCCAATTGTTGGGAGAGTACTTACAATATCTATAGAGATAGAAACTAGGATTTTGTCAAATACCCATCTTCTTGAATACGTATTATTCCTTAGTGGATCACCTCTAGAGGCCAAACACTTGGGTGGCTTATGTTGATCAAATGAAGGAATCTAACCGAAGAATTCAAGGAGAACGCGAAGGATTTGGAGTTGAACTCGTACCTGTGGAAGCACGGTTCTACAAGGGTATGATTTTCATACTTTATCTCTTTCGTTTAATTGATAATTGAGTACAAGGAAAGATCATGGTGATGGTTTGTATAAAATTTTAAAATCTGATTTTATCGCGCTTCCGCTATATTTGTGTAATTTGATTGCATGCTCGCGTTATATACAAACCTAACATAATAGTGGCGGTGGAATTTTCTCAGGGGACTTTTTAGTTTCCTTCGCCAATCTCCGAATTATGATCAGTCCACCTTGTGTTCTGTTAAGATGGGTGATCATGTCTACCACTTCCTTTGAACTATCAGTCTCGGGTGGAAATCTTAATCCCTTGATCGTGGGGACTTCTATCTTCAGCTTTCCATACTCAATAAGATTCTGGATTTTGTGTTGGAGAGCCTAACATTCCTCGACCGTATGTCCAGGTACGTTAGAATCGTAGAGACATATCTTGGTGGGATTATATCTCTAAGTCCCTGGATCCGTAGGAGGCAGCAACTCCGTAATCTTTCCTTCGTTTATCAGAAGATGTAACACTTCTTCCTTTGACTTGTTCTGAGGAGTGAATTGTCAGTCTTTGGTGGATGCCGTTTGATCCTTCTTGTTTAAGAATTCGCATTCCTCCGAGCAATTTTTTCGCTGGCGAGATCTTCTAGTAATTCTATTATTCCACTTTTCCTACTCTTTCAACCCACTTTGACCTTCTTCAGTCAGCTGGATCATCTTGGGGGGATATAGGCTTGAATTCTGGTTAACCTCTTCTTTCTCTTGGTTATTCGATAGTTGAATGAAAAGCTGCCTTGTAACCTGCTGTTGTTGTACTATCAGCTCGGCTAACTGATTTGTATGATGCCTGATCATCTACAATTTTTGTCTTACTATCTCACTCTCCTCTGGAATTTACCATCCTAGGACATTTGTTCTGCTCCTGTGGGGGTATTCTTCAATCATCCACATGTACTTGCGATTTGGATCCATTCCGAAGCTTCCTGACCCGATCATGTTTACCCCCTTCGTATTGTATTGTGGTAGAAGGTTGGTATTGACATTTGGCTGGTCAGGTCATTTGACCACAATATCGCCACTTTCGATCAGATTTTGGATTTTGTGCTTTAAGGACCAGCAGTCTTGTGTATCGTGTCCTAGAGACCCTGAGTGGTAAGCACATCTCTTACTTGGATCGTATCTTTTGCTCTTTGAATCCAGAGGTGGAGCCTATTCAGTAATTTTCATTTGGGACGATTAATAATGCCAATATGTTCTCGAGGGAATCGCTTAGAGGAGTGAATTCCCGGTTTTCAGTTCTTTCAAATTTTCTTTGCTTGTCCTGGCTTTGGTTGAATGCGACCTGTTGTTGTTGTTGTAATAGATTGCCTCCCCTCATCCAGCTAGGGGGACTAGTGTTGGGTCTTCTAGATTGCCCCTGCAAAACGAGGGACACATCTTCTTCGCTCTTCTTTTGGCTTCTTACATCAGCACTATCATAATTGCCGGCTTGGAGGTGTTCGGCTATAGTCTCCAAAGTGGGAAAATCTTTGATTTTTCCTGCTTTTAATCCCATTTCTGCCATCTCTCTATGTTTTATCATTTCTGAAAATGTCTTGCCAATGCCAGCCAACACCCTCTCATAATACAGTGCTTCTTGAATGTCTATAAAAGTTATCACCATTTCATTCTCATTCCATGGGGTGGGCTTACTTGAGCTGCCATTCGTCTCCATCTCTGGGCATAATCTCGGGAATGACTCATAGGGTTGCTTCTTGATTTTTGGTCATTTGATAACCGATCCGGAGCCATCTTGTGACTGAAAACTGTATTGGTTTAGGAAAACATGGGCTAACTCTTCCCAGGTGTGGATCTTGGTATTGTCCAGTCTAGCGTACCAGGTCCTTAGCATCTCAGTTAGGCTCTTTTGAAACAGCTGCATCCTTAGGGTTTTCATCTTCGGCATATGATCACAGTTCTCCTATGTATACTTTTAGGTGGGTGTAAGGATCTCCTGACCCATTGTATTTCTCGAATTCTGGTACTTGGAATTTGTCCGGATAGCAAGCACCAGGAAATATGCAAAGATCTGAGTAGTTGACATTACCATAGGTCCCTACTCCTTTCATAGAGTGGATGGCTTCTTCTATTTGTCTTCTTCTTCCTGACTTCCCCGATTTCCTTGTCCTTAGGGACATTGACTATTTCCCTCGTTTGGGTTTTACTGGGAGCATCCTTGGTTACTCTATCGCCGAATTGGAATATCGGAGCAGGAATTTGGATGTCATTTTTCTTGATTGGGATTTGGATTCCTCCTTGAGTAGAGGATTCAGGTTGATTAGCTGATTTCAGATCTTAGATCATCTTACATTCATCTTACATTGCTCTTTCTACAGATTAACCATCTCGGCGACCTATTTTTTTGAAGCTTTCGAATGCCTCCCGAGATACGGGAACCGAATCAGGTGTAGGATTCTCAGACATCTTGATTAGAGGCGTTCTTAAGCAAACCTTTTGAGCTCTAAGTCGGGTTCGAGAACCAATCTACACAAGCAACATAACGTAGTTTAGTATTGAGAATCGATGGGTTTGGATGCATGCTAATGTAGTATGTTTTGTGTTGAGGGTTTTTAATCTTTTCCTACAAAACAATGATTAGCGATTTTATAACAACATAAGAAGATGTAAGATAGTTAAATTAAGGATGATATTTCACACATATAAGGAGTAACAGGGCATGAAGAGACTTCCCGTAATATTGGGTTTATCTGAGGCTGACCTACCCTAGGGTTACTTTCGCGGGCTTTTTAGCATGAAGGTCCCCAGATCTTCGCAACTTACTCGATGAGAATGAATCCAATCTTTCAATTGGAGCAGATCTAAGTGGTGCCTTTCCTGAGCCTCGCGGGGGAACGCTCCCTTGAGTCCAGTAATCAATAACCTACAGGTTCGCCTCCTG
This sequence comes from Aralia elata, assembly GCA_034770075.1. Lineage (NCBI taxonomy): Eukaryota > Viridiplantae > Streptophyta > Magnoliopsida > Apiales > Araliaceae > Aralia > Aralia elata. The sequence goes on along the minus strand of JAVJAP010000089.1, from coordinate 2,691 downwards.
GAGGAGGAATCACACAACATACATTCGCATACATTCATCGTGCCTCACCGCATGCATATGATGACAATTATGTGGAAGCACTAAAGTAAACACCACACACAGATAAGAAAGGAAAACAATAAGATTGAACGCGGCTTAAGCCCTCTAACATCCCCAGCGGAGTCGCCCAGCTGTCCGTCGCCAGGAAAATTTTCCTAATTTTTGTGTTTCTACCATTTTTGAAGATTTTGATTTTATTCATTTCCTTTTAAAGGTGATTTTTAGGAAAAAGCCGACATAAATGCCGACGGGATTTTGGAAAGGTTGATTTTAATGATGGGCCAATTAGACAGAGCCGTCAGTTGGTAAAGATTTAAATGGATGTACCAACTCATCAGGATTTTTAGATTTTTGCAATGTGGCCTAATATGTGACTCTATAAAATTGGGTCTCGGAAAACCAAGATTCATAGAGTTCGGGGGCTTGCTTAAGCTGAGAGGAAGGTGTTAGGCACCCACCGACTTTCGTGAAAACACAGTTACCACATCTTATTGTTTTCCTAAGTGTAAAGTGTGTGTGCATAATGTGTGTATGATTTTGAAGGAAATCGCTATTTATCTTTGGATCGAAATCGTGGAGAAGTGCGTTATTTTGAAAAGCAACTTAAAGCCCTCTTTGAACCTATGCGACGAGGGATTTAAATTTAAAGAAAAAGGTTTGTTTTTAGTTTATGATTTTGATAAGAAACCGCTTTTTTGGGTGGTCCGTTTGTGTTGAGCTAAATCTATACTGGCAATTTACGTGCAAAGTATAACACGGTCAATCAAGTAATAAAAGTGAAAGTTAGAGTTATCGAATCCCGATGAGGAATAATCGAGTATATTTTCATTAATTCCATTCCAATTACCAAACCATTGATTAACCCAATTCTATTTAAACAAATGAATTTTCACCAAGATCAATCAAAATTGATTAACGAAGTAACTAACGAATAAAATACTATTAAATATGAAATATCAAGATTACAATTTTCCCAACCCGATGATGTTCCCAATATTCACTCTCTTAATTTAATTAGTAGTCAATTGTTTGTAATTTGCTAACCAAGTAATTCATTAAGTATTTTATCTAACGTATTCCTAAATTAAATAAGATGTCTTCCATTTCCTAATTAATTCACTATATTTCTATGTGAATAATTAACAATAAAGCAATAATCACCATTTCCTTATAACCAGTTCATCGCGATAATTAGGGTATATTCTTATCCCTCTTGTAAAATTGGATATTCACGTCCTTAGAAGAATTAAAATCCCAACACATGTTATAAAAATATGATAGAATCAATTATTCTCCTAGTTATCCATCTAGAGCTAAGAAAAAAATACAAAAAAAAAAAGAAAAAAAAAAAAAAAAAAGAAAAAGAAAAATAAGAACAAAGAAAGAAAACAAAAAATAAAAAAAAAAAAAAAAAAAAACAATAAAAAAAAAAATAAAAAACAATCTTCACGATTAGATTAATTGTTGGGCCACACAATTATTGAAAAAATAAAATACAAAAACTATGATAAACATTCTTGCATATAATTGATTCATAATCAAATAAGAGAATAAATTTAATTAAATCCAATCATCGGGTTTCCATTGCAACCTTGATTAAGAATTTAGTTTCATGAATAAGGAAAAGGGCAACATCACATTTATACATCATCATTTTAAAAGTATAATGAGTCTAAAAGAAGGGTAAGAGAAAGAATTTATAGCACGGCTTTCCCCCAAAAAAACTAGAATACTCCAAATCTTGATCTTCCGTCTTCTCCCAAAAATATGCTGAATAAATAATGCTGATGCCTCCTCTTCTATTCCTAACCCTAGGATGATTATATCTTTTATTAATCTCATGCCTTTCTATATATACTCCACATCATTCCTTAGGTCTCTCTTGGTAATTAGCTGACGAACAGAATGAAATTAGCCAAACCAAAACCCTCTCAATTCCCGCCCACCAAACAACCCTCCACGCGCCACACACACCCGAGATAAAGTAATCGCAGCGCTGCGGCCCAGAATAACGCGCAGCCGCGGCGCTCATAAGTTCTGTCACTCCCCCTTGATTTTCCTTACCCTTACTCGCCACTATTGAAGTCTTTCATTCCTTTCTTTAAGCCCATGTCTTTGTTTCCAAACCCTTTGCCTAACATTCTTGGCTTCAACATTAAGGCTAAATATTCACTATTTATTGTTCTTTCTCAATTTCGCGAACATGTATACAATTCCTGCAATAAAACATTAAAATGCATTAAACTGAACTAAAAATTACTTAAGAACTAACAAAATAATTAAGTTAAAAGTTACAACAATTCAATGGATATTAAAATTCACTCATCAAATACTCTCCAAAACTTAAACTTTGTTTTTCCTCAAGCAAAAAACCTAACAAAACTAATGGGAAAATTCTAAAATGCAATCTTACTATTAACATTAAATTTTGAATATAGGCCTCAAAGATCAAATTTAAAATTAAACAAAAATTAAATCCATGCATAAGCTTTATCCAGCCAACATTAGTCATCCAATTACACAAATAATCATGATCCCAAATATATGGCTGTACCAAACTGACCTAAAGCTAATCATATACGTATTATACATATAACTAAAACAGTTAATAATAAGGGAAATTATTATCAACCCTGGAAATCTTATTTACAA